>CM045987.1:72496112-73806546 GCA_025175895.1 Wurfbainia villosa | reverse complement strand
GTAGTCGACGCCAAGGGCACAACATGATCGTGGCGCCAATCTGAAGAAATCAACCCTCTATAAAAAGAGAGTGTGGGCTTTGGATGGCTAATGCTTATGCTCTAAGTGACCATCCAAGTGTTTCTACAAGATTTAAACTCCTTCTCTTAGTTTTCTTTCATATCTATTGTAAAAGAAGGAGTGTCTTTGAGTTGTAAGGGTTACCTCCACCTAGCTTAGTGCAAAGGAGAGACCGATAGTGATTTGGTTGCAGAGTGATTCACCGGGGACGAATCGGACCGTGGATTAGCGGCGTAGTCATGAACCACGTTATATTTCGGTGTTAGCATTATTTGTATTCTTCATTGTTTATTTTCTTTTCTTTATTAGTATTCCGCTTGCGCTAACAATTATGTAGACGGGCAAATTCCACCATCCAACGACAAAGGGCTATTCACCCCCCTCTAGCCGGCCGATCGATCCCCTACAAGTGGTATTAGAGCCAAGGAAAGCTTGTTGAGGACTAACCGCCACAACAAGCACATTCAAAAATGGCCGGCTCAAATATTCACCCTCCAAAGTTTGAAGGGGAATTCTCTTGGTGGAAAAAGAGAATGGAGGTATTTTTCGAGACCGATTTTGAAATTCTTTTGATTATGGAAAACGGTTTCGAATTGCCTAAAAATGAAGAAGGGGAGCTATTGGAGAAATCAAGATGGAGTAAAAGACAAAGAGAGGAGTACTTGGCGAATTCAAAGGCCAAGCACCACCTCTACAATGTACTCCCCCAACAAGAAGTAAATAGAATAGGGGAGTGTGCTAGCGCCAAGGAAATGTGGGAGAAACTAATAGAAATTCATGAAGGCACATCCGAGGCGAAACTAGCAAGAAGAGATGTCCTTCGCTCCCAATTATCCAACATCAAACTCGAAAAGGGAGAGAAGGTAAAATCCCTACACTCTAGATTTAAGGAAATTCTAACCGGCTTGACAAGTGTAGGTGAAAAGCTCTCCAACCGAGATATGGTAATGAAGGCCATAGATGCCTTTCCCCGGTCCTCAAGATGGAGCTCTATGGTGGACTCATTTTAAATCTCCAAGAACTTAGAAGTGAGCACCTTGGAGGAGTTCTTCTCAACAATGGAGCTCCACGAAACGAGGCTTGAAGGAATACAAGAAGAGCCAAAGTTTCAACCTTCAAGAGGAGTAGCCTTGATGACACACAAGGGGAAGAAGAAGATATATAGAGATCCCCTTCTCCTCCGATGAAGCATCTTCCTCCTCCTCCATGGATAGCACGGAAGATGCCTATATGGTAAGGAGGGTAAGGCGTGCATTAAAAGGTTTTAGATTTAATAAATCTAATGATAGGAGTAGAAGACCAAGGGGAAAAATTATTTGCTACAATTGCCAAGGAGAGGGACACATAAGGGACAATTGTCCCCTCTCGAACAAAAGCAAGGAAGAGAAGAGAAAGAAGGAAGAAAAGAAGAAGAAGGGGAGCAAGAAGAAAAAGGAAGAAGAAAAGAAGGCCAAAGAAAAAGGGAAGGCCAAGACATTCAAAGCAAAGACATGGGATGATCCTTCTTCCTCATCATCATCCGAAGAGGAAGAACATGTCTACTCCAACCTTGCCCTAATGACCTTTGACGACCTAGATTGCTCCTCCTCTGATGGTGAAGAAGCAAGCTCAAGTGGAGAGAGCTCAAGTGAAGGGGGAGCCTCTTCTACATCCTCATCATCGGAAGAGGATTTGGTAAGTGAGGTAACGAATCTACCCCCTAAGTAAATAATGTCTATGATTTCTAGCCTCACTAAGGATTTATTTAGAGCAATGAAAAAGAATAAATGCATGCTAGATCAAATTAAGGACTTAGAAGAAAAATTAGAAAAAGCATGCTTAAATATTAATGAAAATACTTCTTCTAGTCATGATGATGCTCACATGATCTTTATATGCCATTAAGTGATGCATGTATGGAAGAAAATAGGGCTTTAAGGAAAAGGTAGATTATTTGACCAAAGCCCTAGAAAAGTTCACAATAGGCTCAAATACCCTTAACATGATAATTGGGAGCCAAAGGGCAAGCTTCAACAAGAAAGGCCTAGGTTATAAGGAAAAGAAAAATGAAAAGGCCTATAAATGTCTAATAGCTAGGGTCAAGACAAAAGAAAGTAATTGCTAGAAATGGATCCCTAAAAATTTTTAGTGAACCCCATAGGCAAGAATTTATATTGGGTTCCAAAATCCATCCTAAAGGGTTAAGAAAACCTAGGATAGTCAACCATATGGAATTTATCAAAATCATATGTTGGTTGACTTAGGATGGCGGGACAACATTTTTGAAATAGTGTTAGGTGATGATAATGCACCTATAAATTGATAAATCATGATTTGATGAATACATTTGTTTCATGATCATAATGTGAAATTAATTCATATACATCTTTATGATCATGTGGAATGATAGGATGATACTTAACCTTGATAGAATTGCATGAATATAATGGTTAAGTATACACAAATACCTTTAGGATGCATCTCACACTCACCATAGGCTACCTTGATTGAAAACTTAGCATGAGTGAGAGTTAGGATGATACAAATGTCCACTAGTGCCTATGGCATTTAGATGGTCATTTAAAAGTATCAAAATAGCAATAATAGACCAATCATAGGAAGACTTATGTTTAATTCATAGACATATTGCCCAAAGATCATAGTTGGATATTTCATATGTTTTCAAAACAATTTCTTACTCTAAAATCTGTGTATTCATGTTTTGAAACAATTGAAAGCAAAACTAGGTGTTAAAATGGATATTAACATTATCAAAACCTAGTAGTTTTTAAAGCTTTTGGATTTTTGGCAAATACTTGAAAATACAATGATTTTTCATGGAAAACTATTTTTCATTGATAAATATACTTACAAGAAATGTGTTCCCCAAATTTCACTATTTTTAGAAATTTTTGGAATTTATAGTGCATTTCAAATTCTCGAAAATCGAAATTGAATTCATTGTGCGATCATTGCCATCATCGATAGCTGATCCGATGGATAAATGAGCACAGTAACCTGATTTTATCAGGTTTTTGACTGATTTTAATGTTTGTTTTCTCTATACTTGATGCCATGATATATAAACTTTGTTTAATCTTTTTGATGGTGTCAAAGGGGGAGAAAACTATATGTTTAAGTAAGGGGAATATATTTAGGGGGAGTTTCATGTATTAAGGGGGAGAGTTGCTAATCATGTTATTCACATGCTTTCCTTTCTTAATA
The DNA here is from genome assembly GCA_025175895.1 of Wurfbainia villosa. Lineage (NCBI taxonomy): Eukaryota > Viridiplantae > Streptophyta > Magnoliopsida > Zingiberales > Zingiberaceae > Wurfbainia > Wurfbainia villosa. Next base: position 73,803,282 of record CM045987.1, on the reverse strand, counting down.
TTTTATCAAATATTTTTACCTAACTTAAACGGATTGCCACACATCAAAAATGAAGAGATTGTTAGGGCAATCTCTTGCCGTGATATGGTTTTGATGTGTGTGGCAAAAGGTTTAAGTTAGGTTGTTATTATGATTTGATATGTGCGTTGGAGTCTTGCAGGACTTAGTAATTCACACATGGAGCCTTGGCGGGTTCACCACTCATAACCTCGTGCTTGAGTCGGAGAAGGAGCATTGCAGCCCGTGCGTCTTTGTCGAGGACCGCTGGGGCGAGATGACTTGAAGCGAAGCCAAGAAGCGGACGAAGGCAAGAGAGGCGAAGGAGCATTGCGAGCCGTGCGCTGATCTTTGAGGGACGTGGCATAAGCGAAGAGCTTGACGAGGACTTCGAGTGAGATGAGAGAATGAGTGAAATTGTAAGTAGCTCATTAGGTGAACTTGGCCTAAATGGCTAAGTGTCGGATGAGTTTTCGACATCGGATCGATCGCCATGAAATGGCGATCGCTTCCGAAGTCGAATGGGTTCGACCGGTATCGGACTAAGTGGATTATGGCCCGATCGACTTCCATATGGCGGCGATCGCTAAGACCATCGATTAAGGCAGCGGATCGGTCAAGAGGGTTTGGGCCATAATCGCTCGTAGCCCGGGCGATCGACTACGAAGCGTGATCGATGGATCCATCAGTCCACTACCAAGTGATCCGTTGGACTACAACGGTCGGGATTCAACGTGTTCGAAGGTCGTTGAAGTAGCGGCGTGATCGACCAACAACCCTCTCTATAAAAAGAGAGGGTGTGGGCTTTTGGATGGCTAATTCTTATGCTCTAAGTGACCATCCAAGTACTCTAGAAGATTCAAACTCCTTATCTTAGTTTTCTTTCATATCTATTGTAAAAGAAGAAGTGTCTTTGAGTTGTAAGGGTTACCTCCACCTAGCTTAGTGCAAAGGAGAGACCGATAGTGATTCGGTTGCGGAGTGATTCACCGGGGACGAATCGGACCGTGGATTAGCGGCGTAGCTGTGAACCACGTTATATTTCGGTGTTAGCATTGTTTGTATTCTTCATTGTTTATTTGCTTGTCTTTATTAGTATCCCGCTTGTGCTAACAATTGTGTAGACGAGCAAATTCCACCATCCAACGACAAAGGGTTATTCACCCCCCTCTAGCCGGCCGATTGATCCCCTACATGAAGTTCTTACTGCAGCTTAAGTGTGATGTTCCTTGGACTTGCGGTATTCAAGTCATCTTGGTCAAGGAGACTTATGCTTTGACATCTTAAGCAAACATCTCGAAGGAAATGTGGACCTGGGATAATTGGGTATAAGTCAAAATGCTCGAAGGTGTTTGAATAGCCTATAAAGGATTCACCACTCCTTGCGAGGAGATGTATACCCTTGGCCTCTCGTCAGATTGTTACTAAAGTCTTTGGCCAAAGCATTACATCTTTAGAGTAATGTACTCTTGGATACATGTGCAGTAACTAGAATCCGTAGGACGAGGAAATGATACTTAGTCTAGGTGTGACGTAGTCAATCTAGTGGGGACTGACACTATAAATCATGTCCTGAACCAAGTGGGTATAAGATGAGTGAAGGGAACGGGGCATGATTCATTGTAGCTATTGAAGGGTTTCAGAAATGGTTCTGGAATCAACCGTTGATTTTTCGATTAATTGAGGATCATGATGTACTACTAGGTGCCACTCATGATCGTTCTATAATTACTAGTTAATTATAGACGACCAATATAAATCGGGAACCTATTTGGTCACACGCACAACGAGCGTAATCCGAAGGATTTAAAATGATCTTGAGAATGAGATTCTCAGATCGAGAGAAACAAGGTTTGGTTGGACCAAAAAAGGAGCGAGCATGAAATCGTTTCAGTCGCAACGGAAGCATGGATGGGTCGAGTCTTATGAAAACATGATGGATAAAAAAAATTTGTTTGGTTCTAATCCAATGGTGGAAAATAAACCAAAGTGGTTTGGTTTGTTTTAAACGAATGAACCAAAGTTAGTTCAGTTCGTTTTAACTTAAAATAGACCAACTCGGTTCGGTTTATTTTTACTTAAGTTATTGGAGCGGGTTAATGGGTTTTGGTTAGGAACCAATAACTCTAAGGAGAAGGTTTCTTAATGGTTAAGAAACACATGCTCTATAAAAGCACAACTAGAGGTTTGGAGAGCCCTAAGTTTATTTTTGGAAACTTCTCTCCCTCTCCTCCCCCTCTCTTCTCCTTGTTGCTACCCAAGAGGTTCCATGCCCAGCTCTTGAGCCGCCGCCCCTTTGTGCCGCCGCCGACCAGCTGCTGCCAGCCACCCCTCCGACGACCCTCCGATGATCCACCTTGGCTCCGGTGACCAAGGATTAGCTGGCCACCTCCTTTGGCCGGCACCAAGTCCTCCACCAAGCCGTCCAATTTTTGGACAACTTATTTTCTTCTTGTCGGAGCATTGTTTGGACGATGTTTGAAGCTCTGACAGTGACTTCCTTGCCGGGGATTGGATCTCCGATAATCCTCATAGGTGGAGGACCAAGGATTCGTCAATCGGTTGATGAATACCTTTCTGGAGAAGAGAGTTTTTGGGGACTCATTTTGCATCCGAATTTTGATTCGGATTGAGATCTCCTCTCGATCATATCATCTTTGACACGAGGCTAGTGACTTCTACGAAGACGAGGCTCGTAGCTTGGTGAAGTTATCCCGATGGTACTCAGCGTGGATACGGATAGAGGCAATTTTAGCGAGAGTTGCTCCGATTGATGCCATTCCCGCTGCATGTGATACGTCAAGTATAACTAGCGTAATTTCATTTTATTGTAAAATTTGAAACTGCGATTATGTCTACACATATTGTATCTTGCATGTGTGTGGTGTATGTGTTGTAATAAATTAGATTTATTACTTTTAATTCTTCCGCTGTGCACATGTTTACGAAACATGTTCGAACATACACTCGCCGCGGTGCTGGGAAAACCCAACAGTGATATCAGAGCCAAGTTGTGTTTCGACATAATCGTAAAATTATTTTGTGATAGTCATAATTGTATCTATGGAAATTTTCTACTTATGGAAAGTTTAGAAAGTTTAGAAGTATTTATGGAAATCTTCTACTTTTGGAAAGTTTAGAAGTATTTATGGAAATTAACACTTTCCATAAATAAAATATGTGATTAGATTTAGAAATTTATTTCCTAATTTAATCATGATTTGATTTGGGTAATCAAATCTAAAATATATTTTATTTCCATAAATAGTTTTGACAATTTAGGAAATTTATTTCCTAAATTAAATTTGACTTTCCTTAATTAACATTTTTCCATAAATAAAGTATGTGATTAAATCTGGAAATTTGTTTCCTAATTTAATAATGATTTGATTTGGGGAATCAAATCTCAAACATATTTTATTTCCATAAATAGTTATGACATATAAGGAAATTTGTGTACATGCCATAATTGTATGCCATGTAATTACATTAGGTGCATATCATTATGCTATGCATGTCGTGACATGTAGATGTATGTCATGCCATATAGATAATAGTTATTTGCATGCAAAGAGGATGAGACATTAAAACCCTTACATAATATTAAAGCCTACACCTTCCATTAATATTGTTAGAACCGGAGTTCTGTTTCTTGTTTGGGTTGCTGGACTTACTCCAAGTCCGACTCGAACCTGAACATGTTCAAATCATTGGAATAGTTTAACACTAATATGGTAAGAGTCAGAGGTCAATCGTAAGTTTGGGTTGTTGGACTCACTCCAAGCCTAACTAATTGGTTGAATGCGCTCTAACTATATTAAAACTATTTCGCGATTAATGGGTCGGCTCTAACTTGGAGCATCGATTTGTTGGACTCACTCCAAGGTCGATGTGAAGAGAGGTGAAGTTGGGTGCTATGCATACGATGCATACTTGTTAATGTGTTAATAACCCAATGTATGTGTGAACATTCAATTAGTTGATAGCACATTGTGATAGTTACATATATGTGATATTTAATCGGTATACTTGATACCTACCATCATAGCTAAGAATGACTTGTTGGACTCACTCCAAGGTTGTTCTTATCTATGTTGGATATTGATAACTGTCATTTTGTTGTATTATTTTGGTCCTTAATATCACTGTTTTTATCCTCTCTAATGATTTATTATTGATTATTTGCATGTTTTATGAGTTTGGATTCATTTTGGACCTTTTTGTAAATTCTCCTATATTTTGACTTATTTGCGAATTTTATCTTTATTTGTAGGAGATCGAGATGAGCCACTGGACTAGACTCAAGTTAAATCAAATATGGCTTCATCTGGGGTCATAATGGACATTTCAAAATGATTTAATCTGAGCCCTTCATTCAGATCAGAAAGCAAATTAAATCAAGGGTTCAGATATGAGCATTATAGACCGTCCGAGGAAAGTGATTGATTCTGAGCCATCCATCCTGGATCCGAGCGATCCGGCCCGTACATTAAGATCTACAAGTCTTGGCCGTTCATCCGGACCGTTGGATCGTGATAATACCTTCGGATGGATCGGATCCGCCCATTGCAAACGCTAATTTTAGTTGGATGGAGCAGCCTAATTAAGCAGTTAATATATCATCAAGCCCTAGCTTCAAATGGACGGCTGAGATCGTGGGAGAAGTGATCGTGGGGACGGTTCACAAATTTCATTTAATAAAGCCTTACCTCATCGAAGCGAGAATCGGCGAGAAGGAGCTCGTGAACTTCGTTCTTGTGCGGCCATCTTCTTCCTCGCGCGGCAGCGGTGGCGCTTCTTCCGCCGCGCGGCCGATGGCGGCGGGATTACCTGACGGCCGGCGGCGCAGCGGAGGTCCTTCCATTTCGCGACGAGCAGCAGCAACTCGAGCCGAGGCGTTTTTTTCCCCATTTCCACGCGCGGCAGAGTCTTCTTCCCCACGTCCGGCGGCGACAGTCCGGCATCCCATTCCGGCGACCTCCCTTCCGAGATCCGGCGGTAATCCCATCCAACCCTCGACGGCAGACATCTGAATCTGTTGGTTGCGGCGGTGATCAAAGCGGGCGGCAGGATTCCGGTGATTCCCTTTTCCGGCGAATCCACTCCATTCCGGTGGCTGGAATAGGCCGTTCCATTTCGCCGGAGTCATCCACTAGCTGTGCCGGTTGGACAGTTCCATCACCATCGCCGGTGAAGATTCCCTTCACTGTCCGATGAATCCAGATTGCCGGAGCAGTGATCGCATTCAGTCGTATGTCCGTCCTTCCTGCTACGTTGGGCACTTCACATTCACCATCGGAGAGGGTTGTTCGGGTTATTATCGCCATCATTAGGGTTACCGATTACTTATATTTGCATTCAGTCCATTTAATTGGATATTTGTTTTGCTATGTTTTTTTGTTTGTTGACTTGCAATGTTAATTCTATAGGTTTGATTATTGCTTAGTTGTTAATTTTGTTCGTCGTGCATTTGTAGGTTAGTTTAATTTCTTGTTGCTGATACACTAACCCTAGCTACTAAAATTGTCCAATCCATGCATCGTATAGTGACAGTGCGGTGTCTGGTTGGAGTGCTTTCATTATTAGGTTAGATTTCCTTTACATTCGATCAGTTACCGTATAGTGACAGTGCGGTGCCTGGTTGAATTGCTTTCGTTTATTGCATTTCATTTATTGCAATTTTAGTATTTTTTACTCATGTCGTATAGTAGCGACAAAGGCGGTACATGGTTAAATTGTTCACCTTTGTTTCGTGATCATTGTACCGTATAGTGACAGTGCGGTGCGTGATTACTTACTTTTGCACATTAATTAGATTTACTTCCTGTAGATTCAATTTCTATGTCTTTTTACCAGAATTGTTTGACCATTGCATCGTATAGTGACAGTGCGGTGCAAGGTTGAATCGTTCTTGCATTAGGTTAGCTTTGAATAATTGTTTTGATAATTATAAAAACCCCCAGTGTTTACCTCTGTTTAAAAACAAACGTTCAACCATTAGGTTCGTTGGGAGATGACCTGAGTCAGTCCTATACTGCATTAGTGTAGTTAGGGGGTTCGGTAAATAATTTGGGAACGGTATCACGACAATTCATTAACCGCTCTATCAAAGATATCAACCCATTCGGAGATGGACCTATGATCTCCCGAATTAATTTTGAGGGTTTTTGATTTCGAAAAATGAATGAGATTTTGTAAATGTATGTGGATGCATTTTAAATCATTTTTCTCATATATGCTCGATTTGTCTTTCTAGGTTAATCGCTTGATCATGATGTCTTTGAATTTACACTCTATTTTGGATTCGAATAAATGGACTGGGCCGAACTTCTTGGACTGACTTAGAAACTTGAGAATTGTTCTCAAGGTTGAAAATCTTGTGTATGTCCTCGAAGCGCCTCTTCCCGCCCGTCCTAGTGATGACACAACTCCGGACCAATTGTTGGCCCATCAGAAACATGTGAGTGATTCTGAACTAGTGAGTTGCATCATGCTAGCCGTGATGGTACTCGAGCTGCGGAAGCAGCATGAGTATATGGATGCTCATACCATAGTCTTTCATATTTATGAGTTGTTTGATGAGAAAGTGAGATTCGAAAGGTTCGAAGTCTCTAAGCTCCTCTTCACCTCTGAGATGCAAGAAGGTTCATCTGTGGTACTGCTCAACATGCTGAAGACTGTGGAGCCTTTTGTGAAGCATGAGCTAGGGACGATGTTGTTAGTTGATTCCTCAAAGAAAGGTTCTAAGAGGAAATCAAAGAAACAGTACAAGGGGAAGAAGAAGGTAGAACCAGCACAAAAGGGCACTTGCCATCATTGTGGCAAGGAGGGTCATTGGCGAAGAAACTGCAAGATTTATCTTGAGCCTGTGAAGAAAAATAAGGCATCTGATGCCCCATCTTCTTCCGATATATTCGTTATTGATTATCATTCTATTTCCTCAGACACTTGGGTATTGGATACTGGGTGTGACTCACATATATGTAATGACATACATGGGATAAGGAATAGAAGAAGACTCATCAAGGGAGAGTCAAATTTACTTGTTGGGAATAGAGCAAAGGTTGCTGCAATCGCCATCGGAACGTATTTATTGAAACTCCTTACAAGACTTGTCTTATAACTAGACAATTGCTTTTATGTTCCTTCGTTGATAAAGAACAAAATTTCTATTTCTTGTTTGAATAGAAATGGGTACCATTTAACTTTTAGTAATTATTGTTGTTACATAACTTTGAGTGACGTTCTTTATGGGACTGTAACTTTAAGCAATGATATTTATACGTTGGACGTATCCAGTGACATTTTCAATATCGAAGCGAGCAACAAGCGTGCTCAAAAAGACAATTAATTAGACTCCTACATGTGGCATTGTCGTCTTGGCCATGTGAGCAAGAAATGCATGTCCGAATTATACCGATGTTTGTTTCAAGGAATAACCTTTTCCAGCGTTAACAAGAGGTGTTTGTTTCAAGGAATGCTATGTTCCTGGAGAAAGAGTTTCTCTTGCAAGAAAACAGTGGGAGTGGCGTTGAACTTGAGGAGGTTCAAGAGACTCCAATAGACATTGAGGAGATACCTGGTCAAGCACCTCGACCGATGACTCATAGTGATCAGACATCAGTTGAACCTATTGTGACACCATATCTTCGTAGATCTGGTAGGACACACAACATTCCTGAGAGATATGGATTTCTCGTAAGTGAATCGAACGATGTGTTACTCATTGACGATGAGGAGCCTACCAATTATAAAGAAGTTTTGAAAAGTTCAGAAAGAGACAAATGGATTGAAGCCATGAAGTTGGAAATGGATTCCACGTATGAAAATCAAGTTTGGAACTTGGTGGACCCACCTGAAGGCATTAAGCCTATAGGGTGCAAGTGGGTTTTCTAGAAGAAAACCGACATGGATGGTAATGTAATTACCTTTAAGGCTAGATTAGTGGCGAAAGGCTATAGTCAAAAACAAGGTGTTGATTATGATGAAACCTATTCACCAGTTGCTATGCTTAAATCCATTCGGATGCTCCTAGCCATAACAGCTCATTATGATTATGAGATATGACAGATAGATGTGAAAATGACTTTCCTTAATGGAAACCTACTTGAGGACATGTATATGATACAACCTGAGGGTTTCACATCGGTTGATAAAACCAAGGTGTGCAAACTTCAATGGTCCATATATGGATTGAAGCAAGCATCCAGGAGCTGGAATATCCGTTTTGATGAGGCAATCAAAAGGTTTGATTTCTCACAAAATCCAAATGAACCCTGTGTGTACAAGAAGGTTAGTGAGAGTGCAATCATGTTCCTAGTGTTGTATGTCGATGACATATTACTTATAGGAAATGATATATCTATCTTATAGTCAGTTAAAATTTACTTATCTAAAACATTCTCCATGAAAGACTTGGGAGAAGCGACCTACATACTCGGGATCAAGATCTATAGAGATAGATCAAAATGGTTGCTTGGTATTTCATAGTCTACATATATAAACCGAGTGCTAAAGAGGTTTAGCATGTCGGAATCCAAGAAAGGTTACCTTCCCATCAGTCATGGGATACACCTTTCGAAGTCTATGTGTCCACGCACAGAAGACGAGAGGATTTGCATGAGTAAGATTCCCTATGCATCCGCAATAGGATCTATCATGTATGCTATGTTATGTATGAGACCTGTTGTATCGTATGTTCTGAGTGTCACGAGCAGATAACAGTCTGATCTAGGAATGGATCATTGAGTGGCTGTTAAGAAAATCCTTAAGTACTTAAGAAGAACTAAGGATGTGTTTCTAATATATGGAGAGGGTAATATAGTAATACGCGGGTATACAGATGCTAGCTTCCAAACAGACAAGGATGATTCTAGGTCTAAGTCTGGGTACGTATTCACCTTGAATGAAGGCGCAATAAGTTGGAAAGGTTCCAAGCAAGATACTATAGCGGATTCTGCCACTGAGGCATAATACATTGCAGCTTTGGAAGCAGCAAAAAAAGCGGTTTGGATCAAGAAGTTCATCTATGAACTTGATGTGGTCTCATCAATGATCCAAACATGTTCTTCGCCGCTATCATTTGATCAGAGATATCATAAGTAGGAAGGAAATACAAATCGAGAAGATTGTAGAGGATTCGTTGACCGCTAGAGGGGGGGGGGGTGAATAGTTCATTTTCGTTGCTAGATGGATTACGATCTTGTTCATCTCTACAAGTCGTGTTAGCGCAGCGGAATATATAGCAATAACAAAACAAAACAAATACAATTCACAACACGAAATATAACATGGTTCGGAATCGAATTGTTCCTACTCCACGGATCGGGCTCTAAACACCCTAGCATTGCAAACACGCATTACTAATCACAATAACTCCTCGACACAAGTCGGAGGTGGAGAAACCTCATACAAATGATCATACAATAGTAAGAAATAAATACAAGAAATTACAATAGGGAAATGCACTACAAGTAAAGGAAAAACTTTTTACAATTGCCTTTAATTTGCTTGCTTTTGGTTGCTTGAAGAATAGCCTTGGAGACCCTGATTTGCAGCAATAAATCGCCCCAAAGTAGCTCAAGAATTGGGTGTGATTTCCTCATCTACGAGCTCCATTTAAAGCGGCTACCTGGGTTGGAAATTGCATATCAGTCGACTGCTCGGGACCATCAGTCGACTGATGACACTATTGTAGTAAGACAACGGTGTGATCCACGCTGGAAAAATCCAACGGATAGGACATCGGATCGATCATATCCATCGATCGATTAAGCCTTCACTCATTGCTAGCCCAAAGAATGAGTCCGACATTCTCGTGCTCGATTGCACCACTGATCGATTGATCGGGAGTATGGGAATACAATCAAAGTCCACATTGGTAAGACATGGAAAAGATCATGTGCTTATAAGAAAAAGATATCTCCATAGTCAAACCTTTTAAAGCTCACAAAACCATGAGGGCTTGGGCCCAGTGGACAATATCATACCATTGTGGAGATCATTAGGATCTTATATGCACTAACAATTGTATAGACCACCCATAGCCATGTACCTAAGCCTTACAGCCACCTCGAACGAAGTTGAGCTCCCACGCCTCTCGGATCCCTCATCATCCATGACTTGTTCATCGGGCTAGCCTTGGCGGTGAAGTCCATCGGTGTCATGATCTACATCAAGGTAGAAAATCCTTCGAGGAGGATAGGCTTGACAATGGTCCTTCGTTGAGGGCAATCTCTTGCCATGATTAGGTTTTGATGTGTGCACATTGGTAAGACATGTAAGATCATGTTTATAAGAAAAAGATATCTCCATTGGCATGAGGCCTTAGTGGTAAAGCCCAAAAACACAAACCATGAGGGTCCTTGAGTCGGTGACAATATCATACCATTGTGGAGATATGTGGATCTTATATGCATCAGGACAACGACGAGGAGCTTAGTGAAAGAAGACAAAGGCAAGAGACATGAAGGAGCATTGCAGTCAAACTCTAGTTGACTCACTCCAGGCGTGCCCATTGGTCTCGGAGAACCGACACCTCAATGATTAGGTTTTAACCCAAGTATGGGATTAGTACTGCTCGTAGAAACTTGGCCATTTGGCTAAATGTCGGAGCCACCTCCTCGACGCCCTCGCTCGGAATCCAATGATCCGTCATCCATGATCTTGTCTAATATGGAGCCTTAAGTTGATCGGCTTCCATCGCTATGGTCATCAATCGATCTACACCGCTCATAGCGATCGATTACTGACCGCAAGACTCGAGAATGGAGTCGACCTGTGAGGATGTGTGTGGCACCAGGGTTTAATGGTAATATGTTATGTTGATTTGATATGTGAAATCCAATGTGCGACTTAGTAATTGCACATGGAGCCATCGGTGAGTTTCACATCTCATCGACGGTGAGTCGGAAGGAAACCTCTTCCGCTTGGAGCATAAAGGAAGACCGAACGAGGAGCTTTGGGAGGCTAATGCTTGAGCTCTAAACTTCTCCCAAAGTGTCATACACGATTCCCTACTCTTCTTACTTGTTTTTACTTCAATCTTATTGTAAGAAGAGTGATCTTGAGAGGTTACCTCCACCTAGCTTGGACTCAGGGAGAGATAGTGATTGGTTTTATGAGCTCGGAGTGAAACCGCCATTTGGCTAAATCGGATCGTGGATTAGCGGTGTAGTCGTGAACCACATTACATCTCGGTGTTTGTATTATTTGTTTATCTTTTGCTTTGTCTTTATTTATATTTGCATATTCCGCTTGTGCTATTTTGTAGCGAGCAAAATATGACATCAGCACAACGGCTATTCACCCTCTAGATCGATGATTTCGATCCCCAACAAGTGGTATCAGGCGAGGTTGCGATTGACACCTGCACGCATAACGGAGTCGACTCTTCATTGAGGACTCGATCGGATCGACATTCATCCGATGGTAATATCACGATCGATCGCTTGGTGAATGAAATCCAACGTGAAAGCGGCCATTATTAATTATGGATGGTTTGACGGATCGATCAAGGAGCATCAATCGAGATCCGGTCAGACGGAAGAAACCCTCTTCCTCTATAAAAGGAAGAGGATGGGGCTTTGGGAGGAGAAATGCTTGAGCTCTAAACTTCTCCCAAAGTGTCATACAATTCCCTACTCTTCTTACTTGCTTTTACTTCAATCTTATTTTAAAGAAATTTTAATTGGGCTAACAAGTGTAGGAGAAAAGCTCTCCAACCAGGATATAGTAATGAAGGTCATAGATGCTTTTCCCCAGTCCTCAAGATGGAGCTCCATGGTGGATTCGTTTTACATCTCCAAGAACTTGGAAGTAAGTACCTTGGAGGAGTTCTTCTCAACAATGGAGCTCCACGAAACAAGGCTTGAAGGAATACAAGAAGAGACAAAGTTTCAAACTTCAAGAGGAGTAGCCTTGATGGCCAACAAGGGGAAGAAGAAGATGGAAATCCCCTCCTCCTCCGATGATGAAGCATCCTCATCCTCCTCCATGGATAGCATGGAAGAAGCATATATGGTAAGGAGGGTAAGACGTGCTTTAAAAGGTTTTCATTTTAATAAATCTAATGATAGGAAGAGAAGACCAAGAGGAAAGGTGATTTGTTACAATTGCCAAGGAGAGGGACATATATGATAATTGTCCCCTCCTAAACAAGAGCAAGGAAGAGAAGAAAAAGAAAGAAGAAAAGAAGAAGAAAAAGGGGAGTAAAAAGAAGGAAGAAGAAAAGAAGGCCAAGGAAAAAGGAAAGGCCATGGCTCTCAAAGCAAAGACATGGGATGACCTTGCTTCCTCTTCCTCATCCGATGAAGAAGAGCATGTCTACTCCAACCTTGCATTGATGGCTTTCGATGACTTGGATTTCTCCTCCACCGAAAATGAAGAATCAAGCTCAAGTGGAGAGAGCTCAAGTGAAGGGGGAGCCTCTACATCCTCCTCATCCGAAGAAGAGGATTTGGTAAGTGAGGTAACAAATCTACCCCCTAAGCAAATTATGTCTATGATTTCTAGCCTCACCAAGGACTTATTTAGAGCTAAGAAGAAGAACAAAAGCATGCTAGATCAAATTAAGGACTTGAAAATAAGTTAGAAAAAGCATGCTTAAATGAAAATGAAAATATTTCTTCTTGCCATGATGATGATGCATGCTCACATGAATATATGCCATTTAATGTTAGTGATGCATGCATGGATGAAAATAGGGCTCTAAGGGAAAAGGTAGATTACTTGACAAAAGCCCTAGAAAAATTCACTATAGACTCCAACACCTTGAACATGATCATAGGGAGCCAAAGAGCTAGCTTCAACAAAAAGGGCCTAGGTTATAAAGAAAAGAAAAATGAAAAGGCCTACAAATGCCTAATTGCTAGGGGACAAGATAAGAAGAAGGTAATTGCTAGGAAATGGATCCCCAAGGAGTATCTAGTGAACCCCATAGGAAAGAATTTGTATTGGGTTCCAAAATCCATCCTTAAGGGTTAGAAAACCCCTAGGGTAGTCAACCATATGCAATTGACCTATATCATATTTTGGTTGACTTAGGATGGCGGGACAACATTTTTAAATAGTGTTAGGTGATGATAACGTGCCTATAAATAGTTAATAATACTTAAATCATGATGATTAATGTAATTGCTATGTATGTTTGCAATCATGATTTATGATTTTGATATTTGGCACATAATCATGAGAAATAAGTGTAGATCATGCTTTAGGTGATACTTTGTTTATAATCATGATATAATACCTAATGCATGATAACAATTCAATGAATACATGTGTTTCATGATCATAATGTAGAATTAATTGATATATGCCTTAATGATCATGAGGATTGTTAGGTTGATACTTAACCTTGATAGAATTGTATGGATATAATGGTTATGTATATACAAATACCCCCTAGGATGCATCTCACACTCACCATAGGCTACTTTGATTGAAAACTTAGCATGGGTGAGATGTTAGGATGATACAAATGTCTACTAATGCCTATGGCATTTAGATGGTCATTTAAAATATCAAAATAGCAATAATAGACCAATCATGGGGAAGACTTATGTTTAATTCATAGACATATTGCCCAAAGATCATGGTTGGATATTTCATATGTTTTTAAAATAATTTCTTAATCTAAAATCTATGTATTCATGTTTTGAAACAATTGGAACCAAAACTAGGTGTTAAACTTGATACTCACATGATCAAAAACCTAGTGGTTTTTAAACCTTTTGGATTTTTGGCAAATACGTGAAAATATAATGATTTTTCATGAAGACATATTTTTCACTGATAAATAATCTTACAAGAAATATGTTCCCCAAATTTCATGATTTTTCAAATTTTCTGGAATTTTTAATGCATTTTTGAAATTCGGTCAAAAATCGAAAGTTCGAAATTCGGCGTGCGATCATTGGTAGTCCGAACGATCGTGGTGGCCTGAAAATCAGACTACTTAAGGCCGAATTCAGGTTTTAGACTAATTTTTGGTATTTTCCTTCTATTATACTTGATGCCAAGTGTTTATAACTTAGTATTAATCTTTTTGATGGTGTCAAAGGGGGAGAATTGATTATGTTTAAGTAAATTATGATAGGGGGAGAAAATTTACTTTGAGAATTTGTAGAGAGAGTTTTCATGGATTAAGGGGGAGTTGCATGTTGCTATATCATGTTTATGTTTACATGCTTTCTTTCCTTAGAAATTTTTATCAAATGTTCTTATCTAACTTAAACGAATTGCCACACATCAAAAAGGGGGAGATTGTTAGGGCAATCTCTTGCCATGATTAGGTTTTGATGTGTGTGGCAAAGGGTTTAAGTTAGTTTGTTATGTTGATTTGATATGTGTGTTGAAGTCATGAAGGACTTAGTAATTCGCACATGGAGCCGTGGCGAGTTTCACATCTCATGACTCAGTCCTTGAGTCGGTGAAGGATAGCTTTGCGGAAGCCGTGCGCTTGGAGCATTCGAGGGACCATCGGACGAGGAGCTTGGAGTGAAGCCGGAGGAAGTAGACTTCGAGGCAAGAGACGCGGAGGAGCATTGCAGAGCCGTGCGCCTGATGCTGCCGAGGGACGTGGCCATGAACGAAGAGAACTTCGAAGGCGAGAGACTCCGAGGGATGAGAGTGAGCGAATGTAACCCAGGAAGGGGTAGTAGCTCGTAGGTGAAACTTGGCCATTTGGCTAAATGTCAGATGGGATTTCCTGAGACCAGTCGACTACCATGGAATTAAGTATATTTTGCCATATTATCCAAATTTCCCAAGTGTGCCAAAAACCCAAAATGGCACACCAATACTTCTAAACCTAAATTGTGCCAATTTAATTAATTTTTCACAATCCCAAAAATATATTGGCACATCCTAAAATCCTTTAGAATTAAAAATCAAATCTATTTCCAAGGTATCCATAACCTTGAAAATTACTTAAAGTGCCACCTTTATCATGGTTAGGTTAACTATCCTTCCATTTAAAGTTGGCACACCTAAACCCATTTAGCGTGAATCAATCACGCTCTTAGGAACCCAAAACCTATTTGAGGGTTTACTAGGTATTCCTTAGGGATAACCTCTCTAGATACCTTCCTAATGACCCTTCTAGGCTTGTTAGCCTTGGTCATTTGAGTCTTGACTAGGTTAACCTTAGGGATTGCCTCCCTAGTAACCTTCTTAGTGGTCTTCCTAGGTTTCATGGAAACCTTGGCCACTAAGCACCTACCTTGGTCAACCTTAGGGATGACTTCCCTATTAACCTTGGCTTTCCTAGACCTAATTTGAGTTCCATAATCAAATGGAACATTGTGGTAGGTCTTTTTAGGCTTAGGCTTGCCCTTGGATGGTTCTTGTTTCCTAGGTCTTTGACTTTGACTTTTAGACCCTAGGCTTTGACCATTTGACTTTTGCATTTGATTTGTCATTTTTGTAAGAGTCTTCTCAAGTTTCTCAAGCCTTGACCTTAAGGCTTGATTTTTCAACTCCAATTGCCCAATTTTTGAATTTTGATTTAATCCTTGGGCATTGTTCTTTCTAGGCATGTGCCTAGTCCATTTGAGATTAAAACCTAGGTGGTCTTCTATTTTCTTGATAGATTCCCTAGGTAAGGTTTTTCTAGGGACACTAGTCCTAAATTTCTCTTTATTTTCAAAGTGAATATTCTTAGCTCCTTGGCAATATTCTCTATTTTTAGCATATTCTTTATGATAAATTGCAAGAGAATTAAAATTCCTAGCATGCTTTTGCCTATAAATTAAAGTAGAAGACTTATTGAATTTTATCTTAGGGTTTACCTTAGAGGCTCCCCCTACATGTGTAGCTTCTCCTTTTTGCCCCTTCTTCTTCCCCATAGGGCATTGACTCCGGTAATGATCTGGTAGTCGGCATTTGAAGCACACCACGTGCTCCTTGCTCTTCTTGGTGGGGCCACCAACATCCTTTGACTTTTCTTGACTCTTAGGTGCAGGTGGAGCTTTCCTTACTCTTGTAGTGTCCAGATTTCCTACACTCAAAACATATGATATGATTTTTTATTATGAATTGATAGGTTTGAGTTACCTAGGGTGGTGGTGAGGATATTTTGAGCTTGTTCTTCCTCTCGACCGGATGTAGATGCTTCTTCTTGTTGTTCCGGTGTTGAGGATGCCCTAATCTCCTCCCCCTCAATTCTAGAGGTGGAGGTCTCCTCCAATTCTTCCTCTTCTTCCACAGATTCGGAGGTTGATATTAGTAATATATGAGAGATGTCTTAAGGCAATCGCCTTATGTTTGAACCATTTATATGATAAATGAAGATTCACTATTTGAGTATACATATTTTCATGTATTTGATTAGATCTTAAACTCATTTACTGAATTTCTATGATACGATTCACAGCATGAGAGAATTTGTGATTGGTTCACAACTAGTGAGTATCTCTATATGTGTAATTGTGATGTATCAGAATTATCCCTAGTCGATGAATTGCTGGATTTGGACACCATCAATTCTGTCGAGACTAGCACGAGGTATACTCCTTGGTGTATCAAAGCAGCTGATTCTCGAAGTTAATTGTGGATGCTAGTTATGGTAACTAGTCCATTGGAGTGACCAACTATAAAACTTCATATGGTTCTCTGCATATATAGATATACCAATGAAGTTCTTACTGTAGCTTAAGTGTGATGTTCCTTTGACTCGCGGTATTCAAGTCATCTTGGTCATTAAGACTTATGCTTTGACATCTTAAGCAAGCATCTCTGAGGAGATGTAGACCCGAGATGATTGGGCATAAGTCAAAGTGATCGAAGGTGTTTGAATAGCCTATAAAGGATTCACCACTCCTTACGAGGAGATGTATACCCATGGCCTCTCGTCGAATTGTTACTAAAGTCTTTGGCCAAAACATTACATGTTTAAAGTAATGTACTCTTGGATACATGTGCAGTAACTAGAATCCATAGGACGAGGAAATGATAAATTGGGCTAAGTGTGACATAGTCAACCTAGTGGAGACTGACACTATAGACTATGTCCTGAACCAAGAGGGTATAAGATGCGTGAAGGGAACGGGGCACGATTTATTGTAGCTATTGAAGGGTTTCAGAAATAGTTCTGGATCAACCATTGATCTTTTCGGTTAATTGGGGATCATGACGTACTACTAGGTGCCATTCATGATCGTTCTATAATTAATGGTAAATTATAGACAACCAACATAAACCGAGAACCTATTTGGTCACACGCACAACGAGCGTAATCCGAAGGATTTAAAATGAGCTTGAGAATGAGATTCATAGACCAAGAGAAACTAGGTTTGGTTGGACCAAACAAGGAGCGAGCATGAAATCGTTTTAGTCGCAATGGAAGCATGGTTGGACCATGTCTTACGAAGACATAATGGATGAATCAAATTGGTTTGGTTCTAATTCAATGCTGAAGAATAAACCAAAAGGGTTTGGTTTGTTTTAAACGAATGAACTAAAGTTGGTTCGAATGGAGCGGGTTAACAGGTTTTTAGTTATGAACCAATAACCATTAGGAGAATTTGTTCTCTATAAAATAGGGCTTAAGGGTTTTGAGAAAGCCCTAACCTTAATCTTACTGCCCCCTCTCCTTCTTCTCCTTGTGTAGCCAGCACCCAACCCCTTGCCGCCGCCCATCCCTTTGCCGGGCCCAAGCTCCTCAAGCGATCCTCCGACGACCCTCCAGTGATCTTCCTTGGCCCCGGCGACAAGGTGAGCATCTAGCTTTCCTTATTTGGCCGGCGTATGTTCTTCACCAAAGCTATTCAGTTTTTTGGATAACTTGTTTCCTTCATGTCAGAGCATCGTTTGGACAATGTTTTGAGCTCTGACAACAGCTACTTAACCGGGGATTTGATCTTCGGTAATCCTCATAGGTGGAGGACGAAGGATTCGTCCAACGGTTGACGAATACCTCTCCGGAAGCGAGTTTTGGGGACTCATTTTCAAATCCAAATTTTGATTTGGATTGTGATCTTCTCTCGATCACATCGTCTTCGACACGAGGCTAGTGACTCGTACGAAGATGAGGCTCATGACTTTGTGAAGTCATCTCGACGATACTCAGCGTGGATACGGATAGAGGCGATTCTAGCGAGAGTCGCTCCAGTTGATTCCTTTCCCGCTACACGTGATACGTCAAGTAGACGTAGAATAATTTCCTTTTATTACAAAATTTGAAACTACGATTATGTCTATACGTGTTGTATTATGCATGCGTGTTTCGACATAATCGTAAAATTGTTTTGTGATAGTCGTAATTGTATTTATGGAAATTTTCTACTTTTGGAAGTTTAGAAGTATTTATGGAAATTTTTTAATTTTGGAAAGTCTTGAAGTATTTATGGAAATCTTCTACTTTTGGAAAGTTAGAAGAATTTATGGAAATTAACACTTTCCATAAATAAAATATTTGATTAGATTTGGAAATTTATTTCCTAATTTAATTATGATTTGATTTGGAAAATCAAATCTAAAATATATTTGATTTCCATAAATAGTTTTGAAAATTTAGGAAATT
The DNA here is from genome assembly GCA_025175895.1 of Wurfbainia villosa. Taxonomy (NCBI): domain Eukaryota; kingdom Viridiplantae; phylum Streptophyta; class Magnoliopsida; order Zingiberales; family Zingiberaceae; genus Wurfbainia; species Wurfbainia villosa. The sequence goes on along the minus strand of CM045987.1, from coordinate 73,784,762 downwards.
TGTTTCCTAAATTAAATTTGACTTTCTTTAATTGAGACCTTCCATAAATAAAATATTTGATTAGATTTGGAAATTTATTTCCTAATTTAATCATGATTTCATTTTGGGAATCAAATCTTCAACATATTTTATTTCCATAAATAGTTATGACATATAAGAAAATTAAGCACATGCCATATAATTGTATGTCATGTAATTGCATTAGATACATATCATTATGCCATGCATGTCGTGACATGTAGATGTATGCCATGTATGTCATGCCATGTAGATAATAGTTATTTGCATGTAAAGATGATGAGACTTTAAAACCCTTATACAATATTAAAGCCTACACCTTCCATTAATATGATTAGAACTAGAGTTCTGTTTCTTGTTTGGGTTGTTGGACTCACTCCAAGCCCGGCTCGAACCTGAACATGTTCAAATCATTGGAATTTTTTAACTCCAATATGGTAAGAGTCAGAGGTCAATCGTTAGTTTGGGTTGTTGGACTCACTCCAAGCCTGGCTAATTGGTTGAATGCACTCTAACCATATTAAAACTATTTCGCGATTAATGGGCCGACTCTAACTTGGACCATCGATTTGTTGGACTCACTCCAAGGTCGATGTGAAGAGAGGTGAAGTTGGGTGCTATGCATATGATGCATACTTGTTAATGTGTTAACAACTTAATGTATGTGTAAACATTTAATTAGTTGATAGCACATTGTGATAGTTACATATACGTGATATGTAATCGGTATACTTGATACCCACCATCATAGCTAAGAATGACTTGTCGGACTCACTCTAAGGTTGTTCTTATCTATATTGGATATCAGCCCATTCGGAGATTGACCTACGATCTCCCGAATTGATTTTAAGGGTTTTTTTTAATTCAAAAAATGAATGGGATTTTGTAAATGTATGTGGATGCATTTTAAATTATCTTTCTCATATATGCTCGTTTTGTATTTCTAGGTTAATCGCTTGATCATGATGTCTTTGAATTTACGCTCTATTTTGAATTCGAATAAATTGACTCGGCCGAACTTCTTGGACTGGCTTAGAAACTTGAGAATTGTTCTCAAGGCGAAAAAGCTTGAGTATGTCCTCGAAGCGTCTCTTCTCGCCCGTCCTAGTGATGATGTAACACCGGACCAATTGTTGGCCCATCAGAAATATGTGAGTGATTCTGAGCAAGTGAGTTACATCATGCTAGCCGCGATGGTACCTAAGCTGCGGAAGCAGCATGAGCATATGGATGCTCATACCATAGTCCTTCATCTTTATGAGTTGTTTGATGAGCAAGTGAGATTCGAAAGGTTTGAAGTCTCTAAGTTCCTCTTCACCTCTGAGATGAAAGAAGGTTCATTTATGGTATTGCTCAACATGCTGGAGACTGTGGAGCCTTCTGAGAAGCATGACCAGGGGACGGTGCTATTAGTTGATTCCTCGAAGAAAGGTTCTAAGAGGGAGTCAAAGGAACAACAGAAGGGGAAGAAGAAAAAGGCTTAAAAGGAAGAACCAGCTCAAAAGGGCACTTGCCATCATTATGGCAAGGAGGGTCATTGGCAAAGAAAATTCAAGATTTATCTTGAGTCCGTATAGAATAATAAGGCATCAGATTCCCCATCTTCTTCAGATATCTTCGTTATTGATTGTCATTCTATTTCCTCAGACACTTGGGTATTGGATACTAGGTGTGACTCACATATATGTAATGACATACATGGGCTAAGGAATAGAAGAAGACTCGTCAAGGGAGAGTCAAATTTACATGTTGAGAATGGAGCAAAGGTTGTTTCACTCGCCATCGGAACGTATTTATTGAAACTCCCTACAAGACTTGTCTTAGAACTGGACAATTACTTTTATGTTCCTTCGTTGATAAAGAACATCATTTCTATTTCTTGTTTAAATAGAAATGAATACCATTTAACTTTTAGTAACAATTATTGTTACATAACTTTGAATGACGTTCTTTATGGGACTGGAACTTTAAGCAATGGTATTTATACATAGGACGTATCCAGTGACATTTTCAATATCAAACCGAGCAACAAGCATACTCGAAAAGATAATCAATTAGACTCCTACATGTGGCATTGTCGTCTTGTCCATGTGAGCAAGAAACACATGTCCGAATTACACCGATGTGGAATTCTGGAATCGTTTGAATTAGATTCATACGATACATGTGAATCATGCTTAAAAGGCAAGATGACCAAGTTATCTTTTACTGGAAAAGGTGAACCGGTGGGTGAGTTGCTTGGTCTAATACATACTGATTTATGTGGACCTATGTCAACTCAAGCCTTAGGAGGTTATAGCTACTTCATTACCTTCACCGATGATCACTCACGGTTTGGGTATGTGTTCTTGATGAAACACAAGTCTGAAGCCTTTGAAAGGTTCAAAGAATTTAGAAATGAAGTAGAGAAACAACTTGGCAAGAGTATTAAAATACTTCGATCCGATTGAGGTGGTGAATACTTGAGTCAAGAGTTTATAGATTATCTGAGGGACAATGGTATATTGTCTCAATGGACTCCGCCATATACACCAAAACTTAATGGTGTATCTGAGAGGCGAAACTGGACCATGTTGGACATGGTCAGGTCAATGATGAATCACGCAAATCTTCCCAAGTCCTTTTGGGGCTATGCACTTCAGACAACTATTTACTTGTTAAATAGAGTCCCGACTAAGGTAGTCTCTACTACTCCATATGAGATATGGGCTAGTAAGAAATCTCATTTATCTTACTTGAAGATATGGGGTTTTCCTGCTTATGTGAAGCGGACTGTGTCAGACAAATTGGATGCTAAGTCTGTTGGTGCAATCGGCCCAGGTCACGATTGACCAGGACTCGAGCTTGACTCGAGAGATGCTTTGATGTTCGACAAAAACATATGAGAATGTGATTGTCATGGGAAAGTCCAAGTCTTGAGTACTTGGCATATGAAGTCCAAGCATGAGTCTTGGCAATGGAAAGTCCAAGTGGGACACTTGGCATTTGGGAAAGTCCAAGTCTTGAGTACTTGGCATGTAAAGTCCAAGCATTGGTCTTGGCAAGGAAAAGTCCAAGCATGGGTCTTGGCATGGAAAGTACAACATGGGTTGGCAAGGGAAAGTCCAAGCTTGAGTCTTGGCACTTGAGAAGTCCAAGGGGTTTGATATTGGCGGCGTAAAGTCCAAGCGGGAGTCTTGGCAGCATAAGTCCAATGGTTGGCGGCGTAAAGTCCAAGCAAAGTCTTGGCAGCATAAGTCCAATGTGCCTTGGCGATGTAGACACCGTTAGCATGACATAGCTGATGGAAGCACCTGAAGGCTAGCGTGATAGATGAACAAGTCATGGATGACTTGGAGGGATCCGAGAGGCGTGAGGCTGATGGAGGTGGCTAGAAGGCTTAGGTCTAGGCTAAGGGTGGTCTAGTAAGTATGGGGAAACCATAGTTGGGCTAAAACCTCATTGCAGCCGATCGCGTGAGTGGGGGGGGCCGATCATGGTTTTGCGCCAACCGATCAGCGATCATGTGATCGGTGGTAGTGCTCGAGGAATTGGGATAAAAATGGAGTATCACTCGACCACTGCTGCCGGTCGAGGATGGTGATGATCGATCGATCTGATGGGTCATAATCAGTCGACTGATGATGGATCCGTTGGATTTTTCTAGCGTGGATCTGGTCGTTGTCTCACGACAACAGTGGCAACAGTCGACTGATGGTCCCGAGTAGTCGACTGATCGGCGTTTTCCAGCACAGGTTGAAGATATAAATGGAGCTCGTGGAGGAGAAAAAGCCAACCGGTTCTTGAGGGCATTTGGGGCGATTTGCTACTGCAAATCAAGGTCTCCAAGTTGATTTCAAGCAACCAAGCGATCAAACATTCAAAGAGCAATTGTAAAGTAGTTTTCTTTACTTGCATTGTATTTCATTATTGTAATTGCTTGTATCCATTTCTTATTGTTGCAAGAATAATTTGTAAGAGGTTTCTCCGCCTCCGACTTGTGTCGAGAAGGAGTATTTACGATTAGTGGTTGCGTGTGAATCACTAGAGCTCTTTAGAGCTCGATCCGTGGAGTAGGAACCTTGAGGTTCCGAACCATGTTATATGATCGTGTTGTGATTGTGTATCTTGTTATTTTTATTTGTTATTACTATTCTGCTGTGCTAACAAGATTGTAGATTTATCAAATGCGAACGAATTCCATCGACGCATAACACGACGCTATTCACCACCCTCTAGCGTTCCAACGATCCCCTACAAGTGGTATCAGAGCAAGGTTGCTCTTCAAGTTTAACAACTAAGGAATCACGCTAGAGGGTGAAGATGGAAGTCCAAGAACAATTAGGATGAGACATCAACACATCGGCCCCTTATGCTTTCTATGGATGAGAAGGTTTCAATTCTTGGAAGAGAAGAATTTAAGATTTTTTGATGATGAAGGATTTTGAGGAATGGTCCATATTAATGGAAGGATTTGAGTATCCAAGAGGACCAAAAGGTGGCTTCCTCAAAAAGAAGAGATGGAGTGAGGAGCAACTCCAACAATTTGAGAAAAGCTAGAAGGTAATCGAATTTATTTTTGATTTAATTCCTAATGACTTCTTGTGTAGCCTAGGTAATTATATAGATGCCAAAGAGCTTTGGAGCGATTTGGCCAAACTTCATGAAAGTCCATCACCGGTCCAAGAGGAAGGGACCGAAGAGGCTAGCACATCATCCTCACAAGGAAGTGAGGACTTGGAGGTTGAGAGACCATTAACATCCAAGGAGGAAGAGGAAGTAGAATCGGAGGAGACCTCCACCTCTAGAATTGAGGGGAGGAGATTAGATCACCGGAGCAACACCAAGAAGAAGCTTCGACATCCAATCAAGATGAAGAAGCTCAAAATCCAATTCCGGCCTCCATTGACTTAGGTAACTCAAACACCGTAATTCAAAATAAATATAATATTATGTGTTTTGAGTGTAGGTAACTTGGGCACTATAAGAGTAAGTTCCCAAAGAAAGTCAAGAAGACTCCTCCGACACCAAAACCTCCAGAAAAATCAAAAGAGGCCGGTGTCCCCACTAAAAGAAGCAAACAACACATCATTTACTTCAAGTGCCAACAACTGGGGCATTTTAGGAATCAATGCCCTAGGGGGAGCAAGAGAGTCAAAGAGGGAGCTATACATGTAGGGGGAGTCTCCAAGGCAAACCCTAAGGTAAAATTTATTAATGTACCTTCTAGTTCTAATATCAAAAAGCATTCTAGGAGTAATTTAAACAATCTTGCTATTATTCATAAGGAGCATGCTATTAGAAATAACAAATATTTTTATTTAGGTGTTAAGAATGTTAATATTTCAAAGAAGGAGAAATTTGGGACTAATGTCCCTAGAAAAGTTTTACCTAGGGAGTCTATTAGGAAAATAGGAGAACACCTAGGTCTTAATCCTAAATGGACTAGGCATATGCCTAGAGGAAATGGTAATGCCCAAAAACTCAATCAAAATTCTAAAATTGTGCAATTAGAAATTGAAAATCAAGTCTTGAGGTCAAGGCTTGGAAAACTTGAGAAGACCCTTGCAAACATGCAAAATCAATTTAAAGGGTCAAATGTTCAAACTCCTAGGTCTAGAACTCAAAGTCAACATCTAGGGCCTAAGAGACAAGAGTCAACTAAGGGCAAGAAGGGTTTGGGTCACAAATCTAAGCTTAATGTGGCTTATCATAGTGTTCCATTTGATTATGGAACACAAACTAGGTCTAGGAAGACCAAGGTCAATAGGGAAGTCATCCCTAGAGTTGACCATGGTGTGTGCTTAGTGGCTAGGGTTTCAAGGAAACCTATGGTGGCCACTAAGAAGGTTGCAAGGGGAGTTACCCCTAGAGTCAACCTAGGTAAGACCACAATGACTAAGGCTAACAAGCCTAGAAGGGTCATTAGGAAGGTATCTAGGGAGGTTATCCCTAAGGAATACCTAGTAAACCCTAGATGCTCAAATAGGTTTTGGGTTCCTAAGAGCGTGATTGATTCACGCTAGATGAGTTTAGGGTGTGCCAACTTTAAATGGAAAGGTAGTTAACCTAACCATGGTAAAGGTGGCACTTTAGGTTATTTTCAAGGTTATGGATACTTTGGAAATAGGTTTGATCTTTAATCCTAAAGAATTTTAGGATGTGCCAATATATTTTTGAGAATTATGAAAAATCAATTAAATTGACACAATTTAGGTTTAGAGGTCATAGTGTGCCATTTTGGATTTTTGGCACACTAGGGAGAAAAATGATAATATGGCAAAATATACTTAATCGTATTAAATGTCAACTAATATTAAAATTTAGGTATTCTTATACCTATACTTTTTATTTTCCATGCCGTGTTTGCCATATAACATGCCATGACATCATATCTATTTTTAATAATTTAAAATGTCATGATCATGTTTAGGATTAAGGATTAATGTCATGTGTTTTTAGATTGTATCATATGCCATGATATCATTATCATTGGCCATGCTTTATTATGTTATCATCTATGCCATGATCATACTTCATGCATTTAAGTTGATGAAAATTGATTTAAGGACTTTGGCATGACTTGGAGTCCCATTTATAAGGGAATCAAGTAGTGTTGCCTTAGAAAAATGCATGAAACCCTAGATACATGTGAGATGTTAGGATATGAGTTAAGTTTAAGGTACGCAGTTTTTGCATCTAGATGAACTAAAAACTCATCTTTTCTTAATGGTGGATCATTGGGAAAGTTTGTGTACAAGTCATGTACATTGAGCCCGAGGAATATGATCCAAAATAAGGTTTTGAAAACATTTTAAAATCCTTTTGAAAAACCTTGGTGAAGTTTATCTTTTGATAGCAATCACCATTGATGAGATTGATACAAAGTGAGCCAAAACTTAGAAGTTTTTCTTCACTTTTTAATTTTGAATTAATTTTGATATTTTATGGGTAAAATAATTTTCAAATATTTTTCACCCATTGTATTGGTCATAAGTATTATACATATGAAATTTCATGATTTTTCAAATTACGTATAATTATTTATGATTTTTTGAATTTCGTTTCTGATAACTGAAATTCTGATATTTCAGTTATCGATCGGCCTACAGGTGACGATCGTGATGAGTGATGATCATTGGTAGGTGAGAGTCGACTGCCAATGCTGATTTCGGGAAAACAAGGTTGTTTAGCCCGTGTTCAGCTACGGTTAAGGTCCCTAACCACTCCTAACCCTAGGATATGCTTTGGGAAGCATTAGAAAGGGTGAAAATCCATTGGATATGGATTAGGAGAGGTGTTAGGATGATGTATCAAATTTAAGGATGGGAGAGTTCATGTTTGAACTTTGAACCTTATTTTTGATGATTTAGAGTTCCTATTGGCTTAGGGACTTCCCATGGACAATGTTGGTGCAATGGTCAAGGGGGAGCAAGCGTTTAGGGGGAAGATATCCATCATGGGATGATGGATGGTATTTTTCCTCATGGGGAGGAAAAATGGGATTTTGAGATACCCAATTTGGAAATTGGGAGAGTGTATAGGATTACCTCTCTTGAGTGATATGAGACTTATCACTAGGAAGATGGTAGGCATCCTAGGTATTTTTGGACCAAGGGGGAGATTGTAAGATCTCATTGGGACATGAGACTTTGACCTTCTTGGAGAGAACCTTTTTGATGTTAGTCAAAAAGGGGGAGAATGTTTTAGGGGAGAACTTATTGAGAGAATGACATCAATTGGGAAAATTGATGGGGATGATTGGTTTGAGTTAGATGGTCTAACTCAATGGTTTGTTTGGTTTTTGTCAAACATCAAAAAGGGGGAGATTGTTGGTGCAATCGACCCAGGTCACGATTGACTAGGGCTCGAGCTTGACTTGAGAGATGTTTTGATGTTCGACAAAAACATATGACAATGTGATTGTCATGGGAAAGTCCAAGCCTTGAGTACTTAGCATGAGAAGTCCAAGAATGGGTCTTGGCAATGGAAAGTCCAAGTGGGACACTTGGCATTTGGGAAAGTCCAAGCATTGGTCTTGGCAAGGAAAAGTCCAAGCATGGGTCTTGGCATGGAAAGTCTAACATGGGTTGGCAAGGGAAAGTCCAAGCTTGAGTCTTGGCACTTGAGAAGTCCAAGGGGTTTGGTATTGGCGACGTAAAGTCCAAGCGGGAGTCTTGACAACATAAGTCTAATGGTTGGCAGCGTAAAGTCCAAGCGGAGTCTTGGCGGCGTAAGTCCAATATGCCTTGGCGGTGTAGACACTGTTAGCATGACATAGCCGATGAAAGCATCTGAAGGCTAGCGCGATGGATGAACAAGTCATGGATGACTTGGAGGGATCCAAGAGGTGTGAGGTTGATGGAGGTGGCTAGAAGGCTTAGGTCTAGGCTAAGGGTGGTCTAGCAAGTATGGGGGAACCATAGTTGGGCTAAAACCTCAAGTTTGAGGTGTGCCAGTCGACTGGTGAGAGTCAACTAGGTTTTGATCAGGGATGTGTCCCGCAATGATCGCCGAAGTGGCGGCCGATTCGCTCGAGTCGGGATCGATCATGTGATCAGATGACTGGTGCTCGAGAAATTGGGCACAAAATGGAGTCTCACTCGACCGTTGCGGTCAGCAGTCGAGTGATGGCTTGATCAGTCGACTGATGGTCATAATCAATCGACTGATGATGGATCCGTTGGATCTTTCCATCGTGGATCTAGCTGTTGTCTCATGACAACAGTGGCATCAGTCGACTGATGGTCCCGAGCACTCGACTGATCGACATTTTCCAGCACAGGTTGAAGATTTAAATGGAGCTCGTGAAGGAGAAAAAGAAAATCGGTTCTTGAGGGTATTTGGGGTGATTTGCTGCTGCAAATCAGGGTCTCCAAGTTGATTTCAACAACCAAGCGATCAAGCATTCAAAGAGCAATTGTAAAGTAGTTTTCTTTACTTGCATTGTATTTCATTATTGTAATTGCTTGTATCCTTTTCTTATTGTTGTAAGAATAGCTTGTAAGAGGTTTCTCCGCCTCCGACTTGTGTCGAGAAGGAGTATTTGTGATTAGTGGTTGCGGCAGAAGGCTTAAAGCCTATAGGGTGCAAGTGGGTTTTCAAGAAGAAAACCGACATGGATGGTAATGTGATTACCTATAAGGCTAGATTGGTGGCGAAAGGATATCGTCAAAAGCAAGGTGTTGATTATGATGAAACCTATTCGCCTGTTGCTATGCTTAAATCCATTCGGATGATCCTGGCCATAGCGGCTCATTATGATTATGAGATATGGCAGATGAATGTGAAAATAGCTTTCCTTAATGGAAACCTGCTCGAGGACGTGTATATGATACAGCTTGAGGGTTTCACATCGGTTGATAAAACCAAGGTATGCAAATTGTGACAGAACATATATGGATTGAAGAAAGCATCTAGGAGCTGGAATATCTATTTTGATGAGACAATCAAAAAGTTTGATTTCTCACAAAATTCAGACGAACCTTGTGTGTATAAGAAGGTTAGAGGGAGTGCAGTCGTGTTCCTAGTATTGTATGTCGATGACATATTACTTATAGGAAATGATGTTTCAGTCTTACAGTCAATTAAGATTTGGTTGTCCAAGACATTCTCCATGAAAGGCCTGGGAGAAGCAACCTACATCCTCGGGATTAAGATCTATAGGGATAGATCGAAACTGTTGCTTGGTCTTTCGCAGTCTACATATATAGACCGAGTGCTAAAGAGGTTTAGAATGTCGGAATCCAAGAAAGGTTACCTTCCAATCAGGCATGGGATACACCTTTCGAAGTCTATGTATCCGCACACAAAAGACGAGAGGATTTGCATGAGTAAGATTCCCTATGCATCCGCAATAGGATCTATCATGTATGCTATGTTATGTACGAGGCCCGATGTATCGTATGCTCTGAGTGTCACGAGTAGATACCAGTCTGATCTAGGAATGGATCATTGGGCGGCTGTTAAGACAATCCTTAAGTACTTGAGAAGAACTAAGGATGTGTTCCTAATATATGGAGAAGGGGACATGGTGATACGCGGGTATACGAATGCTAGCTTCCAGACAAACAAGGATGATTCCAGGTCTCAGTCTAGGTACGTGTTCACCTTGAATGGGGGCGCAGTGAGTTGGAAAAGTTCCAAACAAGACACTATAGCGAATTCTACCACTGAGGCAGAATACATTGCAGCTTCGGAAGCAGTAAAGGAAGCGGTTTGGATAAAGAAGTTCATTTATGAACTTGGTGTGGTTCTAGCCATTGTTGAAGCAATACCGGTCTACTGTGACAACAATGGAGCAATTGCACAAGCGAAAGAGCTAAGGTCTCATCAACGATCCAAACATGTGCTTCACCGCTATCATTTGATCAGAGAGATCATTAGTAGGAAGGAAATACAAATCGAGAAGATTCCCACTGAAAAGAACTTAGCGGATCCTTTAACTAAGGCATTACCTCAAAGTAAGTTTGAGGGTCATGTTAGAGCTTATGGTATTGAATACCATAGCGATTGGCATTAGGCCAAGTGGGAATTTGTTAGTAATATATGAGAGATGTCCTAAGGCAATCGCCTTATGTTTAAACCATTTATATGATAAATGAAGATTCACTATTTGAGTATACATGTTTTCATGTATTTGATTAGATCTTAAACTCATTAACTGAATGTCCACGATACGATTCACAACATGAGAAAATTTGTGGTTGGATCACAACTAGTGAGTATCTCTACATGTATAATTGTGATGTAACAGAATTATCCCTAGTCGATGAATTGATAGATTTGGACACCATCAATTCTGTCGAGACTAGCATGAGGTATACTCTTTGGTGTATCCAAGCAGTTGATTCTCAATGGCTGGAGACATTGTGATGTCCAGAGTTAATCATGGATGCTAGTTATGGTAACTAGTTCATTGAAGTGACCAGCTATAAAACTTCATATGGTTCTCTGCATATATAGATATGTCAATGAAGTTCTTACTGCAGCTTAAGTGCGATGTTCATTTGACTTGCGGTATTCAAGTCATCTTGATCATAAAGGCTTATGCTTTGACATCTTAAGCAAGCATCTCTGAGGAGATGTGGACCCGGGATGATTGGGTATAAGTCGAAGTGATCGAAGGTGTTTGAATAGCCTATAAAGGATTCACCACTCCTTGCGAGGAGATGTATACCCATGGCCTCTCGTCGGATTGTTACTAAAGTCTTTGGCCAAAGCATTACATGTTTAGAGTAAGGTACTCTTGGATACATGTGCAGTAACTAGAATCCGTAGGATGAGGAAATGATACTTGGTCTAGGTGTGATGTAGTCAGCCTAGTGGGGACTGACACTATAGATCATGTCCTGAACCAAGTGGGTATAAGATGAGTGAAGGGAATGGGGCACGATTCATTCGAGCTGCTGAAGGGTTTCAGAAATAGTTCTGGATCAACCGTTGATCTTTACGGTTAATTGGGGATCATGATGTACTACTAGGTGCCACTCATGATCGTTCTATAATTAATGGTTAATTATAGACGGCCAACATAAACCGAGAACCTATTTGGTCACAAGCACAACGAGCGTAATCCGAAGGATTTAAAACGAGCTTGAGAATGAGATTCTCAGACCGAGAGAAACTAGGTTTGGTTGGACCAAACAAGGAGCGAACATGAAATCATTTCAGTTGTAATGGAAGTGTGGATGGGTCGTGTCTTACGAAGACATAATGGATGAATCAAATTGGTTTGGTTCTAATCCAATGATGAAGAATAAACCAAAAGGGTTTGGTTTGTTTTAAACGAATGAACCAAAGTTGGTTCGGTTCGTTTTAACTTAAAATAGACCAAATCGGTTTGGTTTATTTTAACTTAAATTAATGGAGCGGGTTAATGAGTTTTTGGTTATGAACCAATAACCATTAGGAGAATTTGTTCTCTATAAAATAGGGCTTAAGGGTTTTGAGAAAGCCCTAACCCTAATCTTGCCGCCCCCTCTCCCTCTTCTCCTTGTGTAGCCCGCGCCCAACCCCTTGCCGCTGCCCATCCCTTGAGTTGCCGTCCAAGTTGTTTTTGGCGTCCAAGCTCCTACCGGCAATCCTCCGGTGACCCTCTAGTGATCTTCCTTGGCCCTGGTGACAAGGTGAGCATCTAGCTTTCCTTATTTGGCCGGCGCAAGTTCTCCACCAAAGCTGTCCAGTTTTCTGAACAGCTTGTTTCCTTCTTGTCGGAGTGTCGTTAGGACGACATTTTGAGCTCCGACAGAGGCTACTTTACTGGGGATTTGATCTTCGGTAATCATCATAGGTGGACGACAAAGGATTCATCAAACGGTTGACGAATACCTCTCCGGAAAAGCGAGTTTTGGAGACTCATTTTCAAATCCGAATTTTGATTCGGATTGTGATCTTCTCTCGATCATATCGTCTTCGACACGAGGCTAGTGACTCATATGAAGATGAGGCTTGTGGCTTTGTGAAGTCATCACGATAATACTCGGCATGGATACAAATAGAGGTGATTCTAGCGAGAGTCGCTCCGGTTGATGCCTTTCCCGCTACACGTGATACGTCAGGTATACGTAGAATAATTTCCTTTTATTGCAAAATTTGAAACTACGATTATGTCTACACATGTTGTACTATGTATGTGAGTGGTGTGTGTGATGTAATAATTGGATTTATTACTTTTTATTTCTTCCGCTGCGCACATATTTACTAAACATGTTCTAACACACACTCGCCGCAGTGCCGGAAACCCAACAGTTGACTCCCTATCAACTTCTGAATCCTCACTTGCTTGTGAGGATGAGGATTCATCTTCGACCTCCTATTCTTGAGCCGGTGATGGGTCTTCATGGAGCTTAGCCACTTGGCTCCATAGCTCCTTGGCATCTATATAATTTCCTAACATACACAAGATATTGTTAGGTATTAAATCAATCAAAAATTTCATTACCTTATCGTTTTTCTCGAAGGCTTGGACTTGCTCTTCGGTCCATCTCTTCTTCTTGAGGAATCCTCCCTTTAGTCCTTTTGGATATTCAAATCCTTCCATCAAAATAGACCATTCCTCAAAGTCTCTCATCATGATGAAATCTTCAATTCTTCTCTTCCAAGAATTAAAGTCTTCTCGTCCATATAGTGCATAAGGGACCGGCATGTTGATATCCCATCCCAACGTCTCTTGAATCTCTATCTTCTTCCTCTAGCGGTGTTTCTCCTGGGTGTTAATCCATAGAAGAGATCCTTGCTCTGATACCAATTGTAGAGGATTTGTTGACCGCTAGAGGGGGGGGGTTGAATAGTGTAGGACCGTTGGCGTCACTAGAAGGGGGGGGGATGAATAGCGATACTCGTCTCTTCGATTCGTTGTGCTCGTCTACAATGTTAGTATGCAGCGGAAAACTCGAATACAAACACAACAACACAAAACAAACACAAAACATAGTATTTACGTGGTTTGGAACTCAAGTTCCTACTCCACGGTTGAGCCCCTTCTTGGCTCTAGTGATGCACACCACCACTATAATACTTCTCCTTCTGACACACCAGAGGTGGAGAAACCCCTTACACAGTTTATCAGAAATTACACAAAACTTACAGTAGTAGGAGATGAAGAAGAAACCGATTACAATGATTGCAGTGAAAACTAGATTGCTTCTTCTTTTCAGAACTTGTAACTGCCTTGGAGATCAAAAACCTCGAGAATATCGAACACTCGTTTGAGTAATAGCTTCTTATATTTTGTTTATTGAAAAACCAACCGTGTAAGCCTTTTAAATCGAGTCTGATTAGGGCTTTTTCAGCCCGTGAGTCACACCACAGCGCCGCCTCAGCGCATTAACTCGCATTTAATGAGCTTCCAACGGTAAGTATTTCACCAAAATTAACATTATTTGTCTGTTGTAACTTAGGTTCAGTCGAGGCGATGGTTCATCGCCTCGTAAACTTTAGTCGAGCCTTGATCGAAACTCCTTGCTTCGCTTTTGATCCAAAGCGAGCAACGATCCGAATCACGATCAGCGGTCCCTTGCGTCTATTTCGTTGAACCAAGCATCAGTCGAGGCATCGCCTCGACTGCTGAGGGGTTTTTCCTTTGAACACACAGACCGTAATCGAGGCTTCAATCGACTACGACTTGCTTCTGTTCGTGACAAACAACCCCAGTTGAGGCGTCACCTTGACTTCTACGGTCTTCTTAGCGTTTTGTAAGCCAGTCGAGGTGCTTCCTCGACTCTTGACCGTTTCAACTCGTCTAGAGTCGAAACCATGCCTAAGAGAGGGTCTACCCTATACCCTTTACCTGACGCCAGTGAACCACTGTTCATAGGTCTTTCGTGCCAAGAATCACTTCCGGGACTTCGTGCCAAGACTCCTCGTCTGGGTCTTCATGCCAGGACTCCTCGTCCGGGTCTTCATGCCAAGACTCCTCGTCCGGATCTTCACTTGCTAGGACTCCTCGTCCGGGTCTTCACTTGCCAGGACTCTTCATTTGAGTCTTCATTTGCCAGGACTCCTTGTCCGGGTCTTCACCACCTTGCATCCAGTCCTCGGCCTACAAAGAATTTCCTGAAAATATATCTCAACCATCCGCATGAGATAACACATCATTATCACCTAGACTTGAACCCTTGTCAAACACCAAAACATCATCTGGGCCTGATTGCACCAACAATCTCCCCCTTTTTGATATTTGACAACATGGTTTAAGTTTTAGGTGATGAAATTATAGCACAATTATGATATACTCGAAATTGATTAAGAACTTCATCAGGTCATCAAATCAAGATTTTCATTTTAAAAGAAATATAGATTTGCACTACGTTTGACATTTTAGAAAATTTATAGTTCATATTATTTTTAAAACGAGATATTGCTCCACTTATTCCACTTATCTTCCACTTATTTTTTCACTTATCTTTCCACCTTAAACTTAAAACCTACTCATTTCTCCCCCTTTGACAAACACACAAAAAGAGCAGTCTATAGGATTACTCCCCTTGAATTCATTTCCCTTAGTTATCCAATTCACCAACAATATATTTTAAACAGTAGATATCGATCGTGCATATATATTGAAAGGTATAGACAATGGCAGAATTTCCCTTAAAAATGGCTGTGATAAACCTGTTCATAACATCTAAATATAGAAACCAAATATACAAGAACAGTCATATTCAATCAAAATATATGCAGTCAACATATTTAAATGTATAACTCAAGTGTTAGCCAACCATCCTGCTATACACATTTTTCTTGAATTCAAAAGTTTAATACATATATAAAAGAGAATCAATGTCCCAATACTACATGGCTGGCGATGATGGACCCGACAAATCTGTCATCATGGCACATAGGAGAGTAAGAATCTCCTCCTGCTGGGCAGAAACTTGTGAAAACCGGGTATCCATCCTGGTTTGAAGCTCCTTGAATTGAGTATCAATCATCGTACTAAGGTCCTTGTGTTGTGTATCAATTGTTATACTAAGGTCCTTGTATTTTGTATCAACTGAGTCCACGAACTCAACATAATCTTTGCCCAGTTTCTCGAGCTGTTCAGACACAGATGAATGTGGTTCATCAGCTCGGGCTGGAGGTTCTTTGTCGCCTTCTTCAGCTCCCATGTCCCACCTTTCACCTGCCTGGTGTCCATCGGCCCACTCAATGTTCCCACTTACTCAAACCATTTCGGCCAATGAAAATTTTCTCCACTTGATAAAATCAAAGTCCGTCATCTGTTTAACCTTGCCCCTGGCTGTATTGATGCCTATGGATTCTAACCAGAAGGTGATGATATGTCCAAAAGGCATGTAAAGTTTCTTTTGGACAGGGATGGTGAAGTGGACTATGCAGAGAAACATGTTCAATGCAATGTTAAAGTCGAGATGATTTTTTAGGAGATGTAATACGAGCAAATGATGTGGTCGTATTTTTGCTTGCCCCCTAGTGACAATGGGAAGTATGCATCCTACGATGACCTTATATAAAACATTATTAGGAGCAACTAATGCCATGGCCGGAAATAGATTAATGTCAGGTTGTCTTGGTTTCCTAAAGAAGTACTCATGTATGACATTGATAGAGTATCCCTCAACTGGTTCTTGAATGCTTGGATAGCACTCTAGAGCTGAGTTTGACTCTCGACACTCTAGAAATTCCCTAAGAATATCAGGAGTGAATGATATATCCCTCATGGCTACCCTACTTTTATAAATGAGCCTATCACCTGTAGCCTGTAGGTTGTTATAGAATTCACTAACTAAGTCTATATTGATGTCATGGTCACAGTAGACTAACTTGCTGAGGTCGTAATGATTAACTACATGCTCGACATCATTAGCAAATTTGTCAAAAAACTTCTTATCCAAAGAATGAGTAGCCATAAGCTCGAACTTATGGGTCATGTAAGTGTGTTGATGATGTTCAGAAGGAAATCATTGGTCCGAAGATGGATTCTCCCTCAGTGTTTCCTTCCTACTAGTCTCGACTATCTTTCATTTTTGCCTAAGGATGTCAAAATTATGTTTAAAATGCAAGATGAATGCCATATGACGGTATGATGAATGACCAAGACCAGCACCCGATCAGCTAACCCAGATAATATCTAAATCGTGAAACCACAGAGAAGGGTTTAGAAATTTACTTTGGTGCCATTTTCATTGATCAGAAAAGGGTGAGATCTTGAGTGATGTGGAAAACAATTAAAAACCTCTGTGGAATGACCTTCTCTTGCGAGAGAAACACGGATTAACCCTAGGTTTGGAGAAACTTGCGATTAGGGTTAGGGTTTGACTGTGAAACGAAATGAGAGGCTAGAGGACTTACTTGAGGTCAGTTAGGGTTCAATGAAGGTCGTCTAAGCTTTGATCACTGTCGATTTTGCCAGAAATGAGAGAGGCGACGGTGAGGGCGACGAGATCGCAATCGCAGCGAGAACAGTCGAAGGGAAAATCGGGTCTGGGAGAGGCGGTAAGTGGGTTTTCCTTATATAGTCCGAGTTTATCAGTCGAGGTAATAAGTTGAATGCCTCGACTGTTAAATCAGTCGAGGCGCCACTCGAGTGCGCCTCGTTTCTGTGCTTTCATGCAGACGAATAGTCAAGGCGTGGGTCGAGTTTACCTCGATTATGTGCCGAACTTCTTAAACCGGCCTAACTTCTTAAACCGTCCTAACTTCTGAACCACCCTGATTTTTAAATCATCCTGAAATCGAACTAGTCTGAACTTCAACCAGTCTGGGACTAAAAATAGCCTGGAATAAAATCGTCTTGGAATAGAATCGACCTGGAATTAAACTGCCTTGATATTATACTAAACAACCCTAGAATCACGTCAAACTACCCTGAAATTTTTCCAAACCACCCTGGAATCATGTTAAACAACCCTGGAACCTTATTAAATCACCCTGGGATTAAACCAGTCTGAGATTAACATAGTCTAAAATTTCTCAAGTCCCCTAGAAACCAGTCTGACACTTCTTAACTACCCTGGAAACCAGTCTGAACCTTCTTAACTACCCTGGAAACTAGTCTGAAACTTCTTAACTACCCTGGAAACTAGTATGAAACTTCTTAACTACCCTGGAAACTAGTCTAAAATTTCAAAAAGTGTTCTGACTTTCAAACAACTGCTTTGGATTTTCGAAAAATTGGTCTGGTATTGCGAAGACTTGTTTGGAAATTTCGAAAACTTGTTTGAAAACTCATATGGACTTGCAAAAACTGGTCTGAATTTCCTAAGTCCCATTTTAAGATGTCCAGTCGAGGCGCCGATCGAGCGCGCCTCGATTCTGGTCACTGGTGGCTGCAAACAAGAGTGCTAGTCGAGGCACCGGTCGAGTGCGCCTCGCTTCTGTTTGCTCACAGCAGCTGGCAATCGAGGCCAATACTGAAATGCCTCGACTATTTTTCCTGAAATTTCATTTTGTTAGGTATTTTAAGTCCTCAATTTATTGTATTAAAGTCCCTAAACCATTTTACAAGTGACAGTACACTTAATAGGCAATTTCTAACATATTTAGGATGTTATTCTTGAGTTTTATCGTCATTTAAGGTGTCCAACCAATTTGACATGGTTGGAATGTCCAATTATGATTTTCAAACAAAATACACATGAATTATGTAATGGTCTTTGTTAGGTTTTCGGCACTACGGCGAGTGTATGTTCGAACATGTGCACAGCGGAAGAAATAAAAATAATAAATCTAATTTATTACAACACACACAGACACACATGCATAGTACAACATGTGTAGACATAACCACAATTTAAAATTTTGCAATAAAAGGAAATTTATACTACGTATACCTGACATATCACGTGTAGCGGGAAAGACATCAACCGGAGCGATCCTCGCTAGAATCACCTCTATCCGTATCTACGCCGAGTATCTTCGGGATGACTTCACAAAGTCACGAGCTTCATCTTCGAACGAGTTACTAGCCTCGTGTTGAAGATGATGTGATCGAGAGAAGATCATGATCCGAATCAAAATTCGGATCCAAAATGAGTCCTCAAAAACTCGTTTCTCCGGAGAGGTATTCGTCAACCGTTTGATGAATCCTTCATCCTCCACCTATGAGGATTACCGGAGATCGAATCCCTGGCAAGGAAGCCGCTGTCGGAGCTCCAAACGTCGTCAAAATGACGCTCTGACACGAAATAAACAAGCTGTCAAGAAAAACTGGACAGCTTTGGTGGAGGATTAGGGTCGGCCAAATAAGAAAGCTAGACGATCACCTTGTTGCCGGACCCAAGGAAGATTGCCGGAGGGTCGCCGGCTGAAGCTTGGATGCCGGCAACAAGTTTGGACGGCGGCACAAGGCTGGGCGGCGGCTAGGGTTGGGCGCCGACCACTAGAGGAGAGGAGGGGTGGGCGGCAACTAGGGATTGCTTGGATTAGGTTTTCACAAAACCATTAAGCCCTATTTTATAGAGAACAAATTCTCCTAATGGTTATCAGATCATAACCAAAAGCCCATTAACTCGCTCCATTAATTTAAGTTAAAATAAACCAAACCGATTTGATCTATTTTAAGTTAAAACGAACCGAACCAACTTTGGTTCATTCGTTTAAAACAAACCAAACCCCTTTTATTTATTCTCCACCATTGGATTAGAACCAAACCAATTTGGTTCATCCATCATGTCTTCATAAGACACGGCCCATCCACGCTTCCATTGCGACTGAAACGATTTTATGCTCGCTCCTTGTTTGGTCCAACCAAACCTAGTTTCTCTCAGTCTGAGAATCTCATTCTCAAGCTTGTTTTAAATCCTTCGGATTACGCTCGTTGTGCGTGTGACCAAATAGGTTCTCGGTTTATGTTGGCCATCTATAATTAACCAAAAAGATTAACGGTTGATCCAGAACTATTTCTGAAACCCTTCAGCAGCTACAATGAATCGTGCCCATTCCCTTCACTCATCTTATACCCACTTGGTTCAGGACACAGTCTATAGTGTCAATTCCCACTATGTTGACTACATCACACCTAGCCCAAGTATCATTTCCTCATCCTACGGATTCTAGTTACTGTACATGTATCCAAGAGTACCTTACTCTAAACATGTAATGCTTTGGCCAAAGACTTTAGTAACAATCCGACGAGAGGCCATGGGTATACATCTCCTCGCAAGGAGTGGTGAATCCTTTATAGGCTATTCAAACACCTTCGATCACTTCGACTTATACCCAATCATCCCGGGTCCACATCTCCTCAGAGATGCTTGCTTAAGATGTCAAAGCATAAGTCTTTATGATCAAGATGACTTGAATACTGCAAGTCAAATGAACATCGCACTTAAGCTGCAGTAAGAACTTCATTGACATATCTATATATGCAGAGAACCATATGAAGTCTTACGGCTGGTCACTCCAATGAGCTAGTTACCATAACTAGCATCCACGATTAACTCCGGACATCACAATGTCTCCAGCCAGTGAGAATCAGCTGCTTAGATACACCAAGGAGTATATCTCATGCTAGTCTCGACAGAATCGATGGTGTCCAAATCCATCAATTCATCGACTAGGGATAATTCCGATACATCACAATTACACATGTAGAGATACTCACTAGTTGTGATCCAATAAAAAATTCTCTCATGCTGTGAATCGTATCGTGGACATTCAGTAAATGAGTTTAAGATCTAATCAAATACATGAAAACATGTATGCTCAAATAGTGAATCTTCATTTATCATATAAATGGTTCAAACATAAGGCGATTGCCTTAGGACATCTCTCATATATTACTAACAAACTCCCACTTGGCCTAATGCCAATCGCTACAGTATCCAATACAATAAGCTCTAACATGACCCTCAAACTTACTTTGAGGTAATGCCTTAGTCAAAGGATCCACTAAGTTCCTTTCAGTGGGGATTTTCTCGATTTGTATTTCCTTCCTACTAATGATCTCTCTGATCAGATGATAGCGGCGAAGCACATGTTTGGATCGTTGATGAGACCTTGGCTCTTTCACCTATGCAATTGCTCCATTGTTGTCGCAGTAGACCGGTATTGCTTCAACAATGGCTGGAACCACACCAAGTTCATAAATGAACTTCTTGATCCAAACCGCTTCCTTTGCTGCTTCCGAAGCTGCAATGTATTCTGCCTCAGTGGTAGAATCCGCTACAGTGTCTTGTTTGGAACTTTTCCAACTCACTGCGCCTCCATTCAAGGTGAACACGTATTCAGACTGAGACCTGGAATCATCCTTGTCTGTCTGGAAGCTGGCATCCGTATACCCACGTATCACCATGTCCCCTTCTCCATATATTAGGAACACATCCTTAGTTCTTCTCAAGTACTTAAGGATTGTCTTAACAATCGCCCAATGATCCATTCCTGGATCAGACTGGTATCTACTCATGACACTCAGAGCATACGATACATCGGGCCTCGTACATAACATAGCATACATGATAGATCCTATTGCGGATGCATAGGGAATATTACTCATGCAAATCCTCTCGTCTTCTGTGCGCGGACACATAGACTTCGAAAGGTGTACCCCATGCCTGATGGGCAGATAACCTTTCTTGGATTCCGACATGCTAAACCTCTTTAGCACTCGGTCTATATATGTAGACTGCGAAAGACCAAGCAACCATTTTGATCTATATCTATAGATCTTAATCCCAAGGATGTCGGTTGCTTCTCCCAGGTCTTTCATGGAGAATGTCTTGGACAACCAAATCTTAACTGACTGTAAGACTGAAACATCGTTTCCTATAAGTAATATGTCATCGACATACAATACTAAGAACACGACTGCACTCCCACTAACCTTCTTGTACACACAAGGTTCGTCTAGATTTTGTGAGAAATCAAACCTTTTGATTGTCTCATCAAAACGGATATTTCAGCTCCTGGATGCTTGCTTCAATCCATATATGGACCGTCGCAATTTGCATACCTTGGTTTTATCAATCGATGTGAAACCCTCAGGCTGTGTCATATACACATCCTCAAGTAGGTTTCCATTAAGGAAAACTATTTTCACATCCATTTGACATATCTTATAATCATAATGAGCCGCTATGGCCAGGAGCATCCGAATAGATTTAATCATAGCAACAGGCGAATAGGTTTCGTCATAATCAACACCTTATTTTTGACGATATCCTTTCACCACCAATCTAGCCTTATAGGTAATCACATTACCATCCATGTCAGTTTTCTTCTTGAAAACCCACTTGCACCCTATAGGCTTTATGCCTTCGGGTGGGTCAACCAAGTTCCAAACTTGGTTTTCATACATGGAATCCATTTCCGACTTCATGGCTTTAAGCCACTTATCCCTTTCTGAACTTGTCAGAACTTCTTCATAACTGGTAGGCTCCTCATCATTAATGAGTAACACGTCGTTCGATTCACTTACGAGAAATCCATATCTCTCAGGAATATTGCGTGTTCTACCAGATCTACGAAGATGTAGTGTTTCAATAGGTCCACTCGATTGCTCATCACTATGAGTTATCGACTGTTGTGCTTCACCAGGTATCTCATCAATGTCTATTTGAGTCTCTCGAGCCTCCTCAAGCTCGACGACACTCCCACTATTTTCTTGCAAGAGAAACTCTTTCTCTAGAAACATAGCATGCCTTGAAACAAACACCTTTTGTTTCACAGGATGATAGAATTGGTAACCCCTTGTTTTCTTAAGGTATCCAATAAATAGACATTTATCAGACTTAGCATCCATTTTGTCTAATACAGTCCGCTTCACATAAGCAGGACAACCCCATATCTTCAAGTAAGATACATGAGGTTTCTTACTATTCCATATCTCATATCGAGTAGTAAAGACTACCTTGGTTGACATTCTGTTTAACAAGTATACAGTTGTCTGAAGTGCATAGCCCCAAAATGACTTGGGAAGATTCGCATGATTCATCATTGACCTGACCATGTACAACAAGGTCCGGTTATGCCTCTCAGATACACCATTATGCTATGGTGTATATGGCGGAGTCCATTGAGACAATATACCATTGTCTCTTAGATAATCAAGAAACTCTTGACTTAAGTATTCACCACCTCAATCCGATCGAAGTATTTTAATACTCTTGTCATGTTGTTTCTCTACTTCATTTCTGAATTCTTTGAACCTTTCAAAGGCTTTAGACTTGTGTTTCATCAAGAACACATACCCAAACTGTGAGTGATCATCGGTGAAGGTAATGAAGTAGCTATTGTTGGGTTTCCGGCACCGCGGCGAGTGTATGTTCGAACATGTTTCGTAAACATGTGCACAGTGGAAGAAATAAAAATAATAAATCTACATTTATTACAACACACACATCACACGCATGCATAGTACAACATGTGTAGACATAACCGTAAATTTAAATTTGCAATAAAAGGAAATTTAACTACGTTATACCTTTCGTATCACGTGTAGCGGGAACGACATCAACCGGAACGATCCTCGCTAGAATCGTCTCTATCCGTATCCACGCCGAGTATCCTCGGGATGACTTCGCTAAGTCACGAGCCTCGTCTTCCTACGGGTTACTAGCCTCGTGTTGAAGATGATGTGATCAAGAGATGATCACGATCCGAATCGAAATTCGGATCCAAAACCGAGTCCTCAAAACTCTCTTCTCCGGAGAGGTATTCGTCAACCGTTTGACGAATCCTTCATCCTCCACCTCAGAGGATTACCGGAGATCGAATCCCCGGTAAGTTAGGTGCTGTCGGAGCTCTAACCGTCGTCCAAACGATGCTCCGACGAGAAGAAAACAAGCTGTCCAGAAAACTGGACAGCTTTGGTGGAGGAAATAGGGCCGGCCAAAAAGGTAGGATGAAGCTCACCTTGATGCCAAACCCAAAGGAGATCACCGGAGGGTTGCCGGAGGATCACCGGCCGAAGCTTGGACGCCGGCAACGACTTGGACGATGGAACAAGGGCTGGGCGGCGGCAATGGAGGTGTTGGCGCCGAGAATCTCCAAAGGGAGGAGGTGGGCGGTAACTTAGGGCTAGGGTTTTTGGATTAGGGCTTAACAACACCTTAAGCCCTCTTTTATAGAGAACTAATTCTCTTAATAGTTATTGGATCATAACCATAAGACCCGTTAACCCGCTCCATTAATATAAGATAAAATAAACCAAACCATGATGGTTTATTTTAAGTTAAAACGAACCGAACCAACTTTTGGTTCATTCATTTAAAATAAACCAAACCCTTTGGTTTATTCTCCTCCATTGGATTAGAACCAAACCATTTTGGTTCATCCATTATGTCTTCATAAGACACGGCCCATACACGCTTCCATTGCGACTGAAACGATTTCATGCTCGCTTCTTGTTTGGTCCAACCAAACCTAGTTTCTCTCGGTCTGAGAATCCCATTCTCAAGCTCGTTTTAAATCTTTCGGATTACGCTCATTGTGCGTGTGACCAAATAGGTTCTCGGTTTATGTTGGCCGTCTATAATTAACCATTAATTATAGAACGATCATGAGTGGCACCTAGTAGTACATCATGATCCCCAATTAACCGACAAGATCAACGGTTGATCCAGAACTATTTCTGAAACCCTTCAGTAGCTCGAATGAATCGTGCCCCATTCCCTTCACTCATCTTATACCCACTTGGTTCAGGACATGGTCTATTGTGTCAGTCCCCACTAGGTGACTCGTCACACCTAGCCCAAGTATCATTTCCTCGTCCCACGGTTCTAGTTATCGCACATGTTTCAAGAGTACCTTACTCTAAACATGTAATGCTTTGGCCAAAGACTTTAGTAACAATTCGACGAGAGGCCATGGGTATACATCTCCTCGCAAGGAGTGGTGAATCCTTTATAGGCTATTCAAACACCTTCGATCACTTCGACTTATACCCAATCATCCCGGGGCCACATCTCCTTAGAGATGTTTGCTTAAGATGTCAAAGCATAAGTCTCCATGATCAAGATGACTTGAATACCGCAAGTCAAAGGAACATCGCACTTAAGCCACAGTAAGAACTTTATTGACATATCTATATATGCAGAGAACCATATGAAGTCTTACGGCTGGTCACTCCAATGAACTAGTTACCATAACTAGCATCACCAATTAACTCCGGACATCACAATGTCTCCAGCCAGTGAGAATCAGCTGCTTGGATACACCAAGGAGTATACCTCGTGCTAGTCTCGACAGAATTGATGGTGTCCAAATCCATCAATTCATCGACTAGGGATAATTCCGATACATCACAATTACACATGTAGAGATACTCACTAGTTGTGATCAATCACAAATTCTCTCATGCTGTGAATCGTATATGGACATTCGATAAATGAGTTTAAGATCCAATCAAATACATGAAACATGTATACTCAAATAGTGAATCTTCATTTATCATATAAATGGTTCATACATAAGGCGATTGCCTTAGGACATCTCTCATATATTACTGACAGACTCTCACTTGGCCTAATGCCAATCGCTACGGTATCCAATACCATAAGCTCTAACATGACCCTCAAACTTACTTTGAGGTAATGCTTTAGTCAAAGGATCTGCTAAGTTCCTTTCAGTGGGAATTTTCTCGATTTGTATTTCGTTCCTACTGATGATCTCTCTGATAAGATGATAGCGGCGAAGCACATGTTTGGATAGTTGATGAGACCTTGGCACTTTCGCCTGTGCAATTGCTCCATTGTTGTCGCGATGAGCCGGTATTGCTTGACAATGGCGGAATCACACCAAGTTCATAAACAAACTTCTTTTGATCCAAACCGCTTCCTTTGCCGCCCAAAGCCGCAATGTATTCTCGCTTAGTGGCGTAATCCGCCATAGCTGTCAAGCTTGGAACTTTTCCAACTCATCGCGCCCATTCAAGGTGAATACATACCCGCATCGAGACATGGAATCATCCTTGTTCTGTCGAAGCCGCATCCGATACCCACGTATCACCATGTCCCTTCTCCATATATTAGGAACACATCCTTAGTTCTTCTAAGTACTTAAGGATCGCCTTAATACCACCCAATGATCCATTCCTCGATCGGATCGTATCCGCCGTGACACTCGAGAGCATACGATACATCGGGCCTCGTGACATAACATAGCATACATGATAGATCCTATTGTGATGCATAGGAATCTTACTCATGCAAATCCTCTCGCTTCTCGTGGCGCTGACATATAGACTTCGAAGGTGTACCCCATGCCCGATGGGTAGGAAACCTTTCTTGGATTCCGACATGCTAAACCTCTTAGCACTCTGGCCTATATATGTAGATCGCGAAAGACCAAGCAACCGCTTCGATCTATCTCTATAGATCTTAATCCCGAGGATGTAGGTTGCTTCTCCTGTGTCTTTCATGGAGAATGTCTTGGATAACCAAACCTTAATCGATCAGAAGATTGAAACATCGTTTCCTATAAGTAATATGTCATCGACATACAATACTAGAACACGATCGCACTCTACTAACCTTCTTGTACACACAAGGTTCGTTCGATTTTGTGAGAAATCAAACTTTTTGATTGTCTCATCAAAACGGATATTCCAGCTCCTGGATGCTTGCTTCAATCCATAAATGGACCGTCGCAATTTGCATACCTTGGTTTTATCAACCGATGTGAAACCCTCAGGCTGTATCATATACACGCCTCGAGCTGTTTCCATTAAGGAAAGCTGTTTCACATCCATCCGCCATATCTCATAATCATAATGAGCCGCTATGGCGGAGCATCCGAATGGATTTAAGCATAGCTACAGCGAATAGGTTTCGCCATAATCAACACCTTGTTTTGACGATATCCTTCGCCACCAATCTAGCCTTATAGGTAATCACATTACCATCCATGTCGGTTTTCTTCTTGAAAACCCACTTGCACCCTATAGGCTTTATGCCTTCAGTGGGTCAACCAAGTTCCAAACTTGGTTTTCATACATGGAATCCATTTCGACTTCATGGCACCAAGCCACTTATCCCTTTCAACTTGTCAAGACTTCTTCATAACTGTAGGCTCCTCATCATCAATGAGTAACACGTCGTTCGATTCACTTACGAGAAATCCATATCTCTCAGGAATATTGCGTGTTCTACCAGATCTACGAAGATGTGGTGTTACAATAGGTCCAGCCGATTGCTCATCACTATGAGTTGTCGGATGTTGTGCTTCACCAGGTATCTCATCAATATCTATTTGAGTCTCTCGAGCCTCCTCAAGCTCGACGACACTCCCACTGTTTTCTTGCAAGAGAAACTCTTTCTCTAGAAACACAGCATGCCTTGAAACAAACACCTTTGTTCCACAGGATGATAGAATTGGTAACCCTTGTTTCCTTAGGGTATCCAATAAATAGACATTTATCGACTTAGCATCCAATTTGTCCGATACACCGCTTCACATAAGCAGACAACCCCATATCTTCAAGTAAGATACATGAGGTTTCTTACTATTCCATATCTCATATGGAGTAGTAGAGACTACCTGTAGTAGGCATTCTGCTTAACAAGTAAATAAATGTCTCAAGTGCATAGCCCCAAAAGGACTTGGGAAGAGTCGCATGATTCATCATTGACCGACCATGTCCAACAAGGTCCTTACGCCTCTCGATACACCATTATGTGTGTGTATAGGGCGGAGTCCATTGAGACAATATACCATTATCTCTTAGATAATCAAGAAACTCGACTTAAGTATTCACCACCTCGATCCGATCAAGTATTTTAATACTCTTGTCATGTTGTTTCTCTACTTCATTTCTGAATTCTTTGAACCTTTCAAAGGCTTGGACTTGTGTTTCATCAAGAACACATACCCAAACCGTGAGTGATCATCGGTGAAGGTAATGAAGTAGCTATAGCCTCCTAATGCTTGAGTTGACATAGGTCCACATACATCAGTATGTATTAGACCTAGTAACTCTCCCACTCGTTCACCTATTCCAGTAAAAGGTAACTTAGTCATCTTGCCTTTTAAGCATGATTCGCATGTATCGTATGAATACAATTCAAACGATTCCAGAATTCCACATAGTTGTAATTCGGACATGCGTTACTTGCTTATATGGCCAAGACGAAAATCCCAAATATAGGAGTCAATTTGATTATCCTTCGAGCACGCGTGTTGCTCGCCGATATTGAAAATGTCATCGGATACGCCCAACGATAAAATGCCATTACTTAAAAGTTCCACCCATAAAGAACGCCATTTAAAGTTATATAACAACAATTGTTACTAAACGTCAAATGGAAACCATTTCTATTTAAACAAGAAATAGAAACAATGTTCTTTATTAGAGAAGGAACATAATAGCAATTGTCCAGTTCTAAGACTAGTCCACTAGGGAGCTTCAGCAAATAAGTTCCGATGGCGCAAAAGAACCTTTGCTCCATTCCCAACACGTAAATTTGACTCTCCCTTGACGAGTCTTCTTCTATTCCTTAGCCCATGTATGTCAGTACATATATGTGAGCCACACCCAGTATCCAATACCCAAGTGTTTGAGGAAATAGAATGACAATCAATAACGAAGATATCTGAAGAAGATGGGGCATCCGATGCCTTATTCTTCTTCACGGACTCAAGATAAATCTTGCACTTTCTTCACAAATGGCTCTCCTTGCCATAATGATGGCAAGTTTCCTTTTGTGCTAGTTCTACCTTCTTAGCCCTTCTCTTCTTTCCCTTCTGCTGTTCCTTTGACTTCCTCTTAGAACCTTTCTTCGAGGAATCAACTAATAGCACCGTCCCCTGCTCATGCTTCTCAGAAGACTCCACAGTCTTCAGCATATTGAGCAGTACCACAGATGAACCTTCTAGCATCTCAGAGGTGAAGAGGAGCTTTGAGACTTCGAACCTTTCGAATCTCACTTGCTCATCAACCAACTCACAAAGATGAAGGACTACGATATGAGCATCCATATGCTCATGCTGCTTTCGTAGCTTGGGTTCCATCATGGCTAGCATGATGCAACTCATTTGTTCAGAATCACTCACATGTTTCTGATAGGCCAACAATTGGTCCAGAGTTGCATCGTCACTAGGACGGGCGGGAAGAGGTGCTTCGAGGACATTTGCAAGCTTTTCAACCTTGAGAACAATTCTCAAGCTTCTAAGCCAGTCCATGAAGCTCGGCCCAGTCAATTTATTCGAATCCAAAATGGAACGCAAATTCAAAGACATCATGATCAATCTTAGAAATACAAAACGAGCATATATGAGAAAATGATTTTAAAATGTATCAATATACATTTATAAATCCCATTCATTTTTCGAATTTCAAAAACCCCAAAATCACTTCGGGAGATCGTAGGTCCATCTCCGAATGGGCTGATATCCATCATAGTTATGAACAACCTTGGAGAGAGTCCAACAAGCCAGTCATAACTACGACGGTAGGTATCAACTATACCGATTGCATATCACGTATATGCAACTATCACAATGTGCTATCAACTAATTGAATGTTCACACATACATCGGGTTGTTAACACATTAACAAGTATGCATCATATGCATAGCACCCAACTTCACCTCCCTTTACATCGACCTTGAGAGAGTCCAACAAGCCGATGCTCTGTGTTAAAGCCAACCCATTAATCGAAATAGTTTTAATATGGTTAGAGCGCATTCAACCAATTAGCCCAGCTTGAGAGAGTCCAACAACCAAAGCTAACGATTGACCTCGACTCTTACCATATTAGTATTAAACTATTCCATGGTTTGAACATGTAGTTCGAGCCGGGCTTGCAGAGAGTCCAACAACCCAAACAAGAAACGGAACTCTGGTTCTAACCATATTAATGGAAGGTGTAGGCTTTAATATTGTTTAAGGGTTTTATGTCTCATCCTCTTTGCATGCAAATAACTATTATCTACATGGCATGACATACATGGCATACATCTACATGTCACGACACGCATGGCATAATGTTATGCATCTAATGCAATTACATGGCATACAATTATGTCATGTATATATTTCCTTATATGTCATAACTATTTATGGAAATAAAATATGTTTAAGATTTGATTCTCCAAATCAAATCATAATTAAATTAGGAAACAAATTTCCAAATCTAATCACATATTTTATTCATGGAATTATTTGATTAAGGAAAATCTATTTAGGAAACCAATTTCCTAAATCATTAAAACTACTTATGGAAATAAAATATTTTAAGATTTGATTTCAAATCAAATCATGATTAAATTAGGAAACAAATTTCCAGAATCTAATCAAATATTTTATTTATGGAAAATATCAATTTCCATAAATACTTCCAACTTTCCAAAAGTGGAAGATTTCCATAAATACTTCTAGACTTTCCAAAATTGAAAAATTTCATAAATACTTCTAAATTTCCAAAATTAGAAAATTTCCAGAAATACATTATGACTATCGCAAAACCATTTTTACGATTATGTCAAAAACACAACCTGGCTCGATACCATCAAGGTTTCCGACTCCGTGTGTGTGTTCGATCATGTTTCGTAAACATGAACACAGCGGAAGCAATAAAAATAATAAATACTTCTATTTATTACAACATACACAACACACGCATGCATATTACAACAAGTGTAGACATAACCGTAAATTTAAATTTGCAATAAAAGGAAATTTATCTACGTTATACCTTTTGTATGACGTGTAGCGGGAACGACATCAACCGGAACGATCCTCGCTAGAATCGTCTCTATCCGTATCCACGCCGAGTTCCTCGGGATGACTTCGCTAAGCCACGAGCTTCGTCTTCGTACGGGTTACTAGCCTCGTGTTGAAGACGACGTGATCGAGAGATGATCACGATCCGAATCCAAATTCGGATCGTAAAACGAGTTCTCAAAACTCGCTTCTCCGGAGAGGTATTCGTCAACCGTTTGACGAATCGCCGTCGCCCTCCACCTCAGAGGATTACCGGAGATCGAATCCGGTAAGTTATCCGCTGGCTCTAACCGTCGTGCCCAAACGACGCCCGGCGGAAGGAGAAGAAGCTGTCAGAAAACTGACAGCTTGGTGGAGGAGTAGGTGCCGCCAAAACAAGGAAGCCAAGTGCTCACCTTTTCACCGAGGCCTAGGAAGATCACGGAGGGTCGCCGGGAGGGTTCAGCTGAAGCTTGGGCCCAAGGAGATGGACGGCAAGACACAAGCGGCAATGAAGTTGACGCCAACAAGAGGAAGGGGTTTGGGCGGCCAAGCTTGATTAGGGCTTTGGATTAGGGTTTAAGCCCTATTTTATAGAGAACTAATTCTCTTAATGGTTAATGGATCATATCCATAAAGCCCGTTAACCCGCTCCATTAAGATAAGTTAAAATAAACCAAACCATGATGGTTTATTTTAAGTTAAAACGAACCGAACCAACTTTTGGTTCATTCGTTTAAAATAAACCAAACCCTTTGGTTTATTCTCCTCAATTGGATTAGAACCAAACCATTTTGGTTCATCCATTATGTCTTCATAAGACATGGCCTATCCACTCTTCCATTGTGACTGAAACAATTTCATGCTCGCTTTATGTTTGGTCCAACCAAACCTAGTTTCTCTCGGTCTGAGAATCCCATTCTCAAGCTCGTTTTAAATCCTTTGGATTACGCTCGTTGTGCGTGTGACCAAATAGGTTCTCGGTTTATGTTGGCCGTCTATAATTAACCATTAATTATAGAACGATCATGAGTGGCACCTAGTAGTACATCATGATCCCCAATTAACAGAAAAGATCAACGGTTGATCCAAAACTATTTCTGAAACCCTTCAGTAGCTCGAATGAATCGTGCCCCATTCCCTTCACTCATCTTATACCCACTTGGTTCAGGACATGGTCTATTGTGTCAGTCCCCACTAGGCTGACTACGTCACACCTAGCTCAAGTATTATTTCCTCGTCCTACGGATTCTAGTTACTCCACATGTATCGAAGAGTACCTTACTCTAAACATGTAATGCTTTGGCCAAAGACTTTAGTAACAATCCGACGAGAGGCCATGGGTATACATCTACTGCAAGGAGTGGTGAATCCTTTATAGGCTATTCAAACACCTTCGATCGCGACTTATACCCAATCATCCGGGTCCACATCTCCTTAGAGATGTTTGCTTAAGATGTCAAAGCATAAGTCTCCATGATCAAGATGACTTGAATACCGCAAGTCAAAGGAACATCGCACTTAAGCTACATAAGAACTTCATTGACATATCTATATATGCAGAGAACCATATGAAGTCTTACTGGTCACTCCAATGAACTAGTTACCATAACTAGCATCCACGATTAACTCGGACATCACTATGTCTCGGCCCGGTGAGAATCAATTTGCTTGGATACACCAAGGAGTATACCTGCTAGTCTCGAGAATTGATGGTGTCCAAATCCATCAATTCATCGACTTAGGATAATTCCGATACATCACAATTACACATGTAGAGATACTCACTAGTTGTGATCCAATCACAAATTCTCTCATGCTGTGAATCGTATCGTGGACATTCAGTAAATGAGTTTAAGATCCAATCAAATACATAAAATATGTATACTCAAATAGTGAATCTTCATTTATCATATAAATGGTTCATACATAAGGCGATTGCCTTAGGACATCTCTCATATATTACTAACATATTCAAACACCTTCGATCACTTCGACTTATACCCAATCATCCCGGGTCCACATCTCCTTAGAGATGTTTGCTTAAGATGTCAAAGCATAAGTCTCCAAGATCAAGATGACTTGAATACCACAAGTCAAAGGAACATCGCACTTAAGCTACAGTAAGAACTTCATTGACATATCTATATATGCAGAGAACCATATGAAGTCTTACGGCTGGTCACTCCAATGAACTAGTTACCATAACTAGCATCCACGATCAACTCCGGACATCACAATGTCTCCAGCCAGTGAGAATCAGTTGCTTGGATACACCAAGGAGTATACCTCATGCTAGTCTCGACAGAATTGATGGTGTCCAAATCCATCAATTCATCGACTAGGGATAATTCCGATACATCACAATTACAAATGTAGAGATACTCACTAGTTGTGATCCAATCATAAATTCTCTCATGCTGTGAATCATATCGTGGACATTCAGTAAATGAGTTTAAGATCCAATCAAATACATGAAACATGTATACTCAAATAGTGAATCTTTATTTATCATATAAATGGTTCATACATAAGGTATATTACTAACAGCTATAGCCTCCTAAAGCTTGAGTTGACATAGGTCCACATATATCAGTATGTATTAGACCTAGCAACTCCCCCACTCGTTCACCTTTTCTTGTAAAAGGTAACTTAGTAATCTTGCCTTTTAAGCATGATTCGCATGTATCGTATGAATCCAATTCAAACGATTCCAGAATTCCACATCAGTGTAATTCGGACATGCGTTTCTTGCTTGCATGGCCAAGACGACAATGCCACATGTAGGAGTCTAATTGATTATCCTTTCAAGCACGCTTATTGCTCGCTTCGATATTGAAAATGTCACTGGATACGTTCAACGTATAAATACCATTGCTCAAAGTTCCATTTGTTGGGTTTCCTGCACCGCGACGTGTGTGTGTTCGATCACGTTTCGCAAACATGAGCACAGTGGAAGCAATAAAAATAATAAATCTACATTTATTACAACACACACATCACACGCATGCATAGTACAACAAGTGTAGACAAAACCGTAAATTTAAATTTGCAATAAAAGGAAATTTAACTACGTTATACCTTTCGTATTACGTGTAGCGGGAACGACATCAACCGGAACGATCCTCGCTAGAATCGTCTCTATGCGTATCCACGCCGAGTATCCTTAGGATGACTTCGCTAAGCCACGAGCTTCGTCTTCGTACGAGTTACTAGCCTCGTGTTGAAGACGACGTGATCGAGAGATGATCACGATCCGAATCCAAATTCGGATCCTAAGATGAGTCCTCAAAACTCGCTTCTCCGGAGAGGTATTCGTCAACCGATTGACGAATCCTTCGTCCTCCACCTCAGAGGATTACCAGAGATCGAATCCCCGGTAAGTTAGCCGCTGTTGGAGCTCTAACCGTCGTCCAAATGACGCTCCGACGAGAGGAGAACAAGCTGTCCAGAAAACTGGACAGCTTTGGTGGAGGAGATAGGCGCCGGCCAACAAAGGAAGCCAAGTGCTCACCTTTTCACCGAAGCCTAGGAAGATCACCGGAGGGTCGCCGGAGGATCACCGACTGAAGCTTGGACGCCGGCAAGGAGCTGGACGGCGGCACAAGGGCTGGGCGGCAATGAAGTTGGCGCCGAAAACTCCAAGGAGAGGAGGTGGGCGGCAACTAGGTTTAGGGCTCTTGGATTAGGGCTTAATTATCCCTTAAGCCCTCTTTTATAGAGAACTAATTCTCTTAATGGTTATTGGATCATAACCATTAGGCCCGTTAACCTGCTCCATTAAGATAAGTTAAAATAAACCAAACCATGATGGTTTATTTTAAGTTAAAACGAACCGAACCAACTTTTGGTTCATTCGTTTAAAATAAACCAAACCCTTTGGTTTATTCTCCTCCATTGGATTTGAACCAAACCATTTTGGTTCATCCATTATGTCTTCATAAGACACGGCTCATCCACGCTTCCATTGCGACTGAAACGATTTCATGCTTGCTTCATGTTTGGTCCAACCAAACCTAGTTTCTCTCGGTCTGAGAATCCCATTCTCAAGCTCGTTTTAAATCCTTTGGATTACGCTAGTTGTGCGTGTGACCAAATAGGTTCTCGGTTTATGTTGGTCGTCTATAATTAACCATTAATTATAGAATGATCATGAGTGGCACCTAGTAGTACATCATGATCCCCAATTAACCGAAAAGATCAATGGTTGATCTAGAACTATTTCTGAAACCCTTCAGCAGCTCGAATGATTCGTGCCCCATTCCCTTCACTCATCTTATACCCACTTGGTTCAGGACATGGTCTATAGTGTCAGTCCCCACTAGGCTGACTACGTCACACCTAGCCCAAGTATCATTTCCTCGTCCTACGGATTCTAGTTACTCCACATGTATTGTAGAGTACCTTACTCTAAACATGTAATGCTTTGACCAAAGACTTTAGTAACAATCCGACGAGAGGCCATGGGTATACATCTCCTCGCAAGGAGTGGTGAATCCTTTATAGGCTATTCAAACACCTTCGATCACTTCGACTTATACCCAATCATCCCGGGTCCACAACTCCTTAGAGATGTTTGCTTAAGATGTCAAAGCATAAGTCTCCATGATCAAGATGACTTGAATACCGCAAGTCAAAGGAACATCGCACTTAAGCTACAGTAAGAAATTCATTGACATATCTATATATGCAGAGAACCATATGAAGTCTTACGGCTGGTCACTCCAATGAACTAGTTACCATAACTAGCATCCACGATTAACTCCGGACATCATAATGTCTCCAGCCAGTGAGAATTAGCTGCTTGGATACACCAAGGAGTATACCTCATGCTAGTCTCGACAGAATTGATGGTGTCCAAATCCATCAATTCATCGACTAGGGATAATTTCGATACATCACAATTACACATGTAGAGATACTCACTAGTTGTGATCCAATCACAAATTCTCTCATGTTGTGAATCGTATCGTGGACATTCAGTAAATGAGTTTAAGATCCAATCAAATACATAAAACATGTATACTCAAATAGTGAATTTTCATTTATCATATAAATGGTTCATACATAAGGCGATTGCCTTAGGACATCTCTCATATATTACTAACACCA
Source organism: Wurfbainia villosa (assembly GCA_025175895.1). Taxonomy (NCBI): domain Eukaryota; kingdom Viridiplantae; phylum Streptophyta; class Magnoliopsida; order Zingiberales; family Zingiberaceae; genus Wurfbainia; species Wurfbainia villosa. Next base: position 73,749,553 of record CM045987.1, on the reverse strand, counting down.
TTTCCATAAAGTACGCCATTCAAAGTCATATAACAACAATTGTTACTAAATGTCAAATGGCAACCATTTTTATTTAAACAAGAAATAGAAATGATGTTCTTTATCAACGAAGGAACATAAAAGCAATTGTTCAGTTCTAAGATAAGTCCTGTAGGGAGTTTCAATAAATACGTTCCGATGGCGAGTGCAACAACCTTTGCTCCATTCCCAACACGTAAATTTGACTCTCCCTTGACGAGTCTTCTTCTATTCCTTAGCCTATGTATGCCATTGCATATATGTGAGCCACACCCAGTATTCAATACCCAGGTGTTTGAGGAAATAGAATGACAATCAATAACGAAGATATCTGAAGAAGATGGGGCATCCGATGCCTTATTCTTCTTCATGAACTCAAGATAAACCTTGCAATTTCTTCGCCAATGGCCCTCCTTGCCATAATGATGGCAAGTGCCCTTTTGAGCTAGTTCTGCCTTTTTAGCCCTTTTCTTCCCCTTTTGCTATTCCTTGGACTTCCTCTTAGAACCTTTCTTCGAGGAATAAACTCACAGCACCGTCCCCTGCTCATGCTTCTCAAAAGGCTCCACAGTCTTCAGCATGTTGAGCAGTACCACAGATGAACCTTCTTGCATCTCAGAGGTGAAGAGGAGCTTGGAGACTTTGAACCTTTCAAATCTCACTTGCTCATCAAACAACTCATAAAGATGAAAGACTATGGTATGAGCATCCATATGCTCATGCTGCTTCCGCAACGTGGGTTCCATCGCGGCTAGCATGATGCAACTCACTTGTTCAGAATCACTCACATGTTTCTGATAAGCCACAATTGGTCTATAGTTGCATTATCACTAGGACGGGCGAGAAGAGGCTCTTCGAGGATATACACAAGCTTTTCCACCTTGAGAACAATTCTCAAGCTTCTAAGCCAGTCCAAGAAATTTGGTCCAGTCAATTTATTCGAATCCAAAATGGAATGTAAATTCAAAGACATCATGATTAATCGATTAACCTAGAAATACAAAATGAGCATATATGAGAAAATGATTTTAAAATGCATCAACATACATTTATAAATCCCATTAATTTTTCGAATTTCAAAAAACCCCAAAATCACTTCGGGAGATCATAGGTCCATCTCCGAATGGGCTGATATCCAACATAGATATGAACAACCTTGGAGAGAGTCCAACAAGCCATTCATAACTACGATGGTAGGTATCAAATATACCGATTGCATATCACATATATGCAACTATCACAATGTGCTATCAACTAATTGAATGTTCACACATACATCGGGTTGTTAACACATTAACAAGTATGCATCATATGCATAACACCCAACTTCACCTCCCTTCACATCGACCTTGGAGAGAGTCCAACAAGCAGATGCTCCAGGTTAAAACCAACCCATTAATCGAGAAATAGTTTTAATATGGTTAGAGCGCATTCAACCAATTAGCCCGCCTTGGAGAGAGTCCAACAACCAAAGCTAACGATTGACCTCTAACTCTTACCATATTAGTATTAAACTATTCCATGGTTTGAACATGTTCGGGTTCGAGCTGGGCTTGGAGAGAGTCCAACAACCCAAACAAGAAACGGAACTCTGGTTCTAACCATATTAATGGAAGATGTAGGCTTTAATATTGAGTAAGGGTTTTTATGTCTCATCCTCTTTGCATGCAAATAACTATTATCTACATGGCATGACATACATGACATACATCTACATGTCACGATACACATGACATAATGATATGCATCTAATGCAATTACATGACATACAATTATGACATGTACAAAATTTCCTTATATGTCATAACTATTTATGGAAATAAAATATGTTTGAGATTTGATTCTCCAAATCAAATCATGATTAAATTAGGAAACAAATTTCCAAATCTAATCACATATTTTATTTGTGGAAAGTGTTGATTAAGGAAAGTCAATTTAGGAAACAAATTTCCTAAATCATCAAAACAACTTATGGAAATAAAATATTTTTAAGATTTGATTTCCCAAATCAAATCATGATTAAAATAGGAAATAAATTTCCAAATCTAATCAAATATTTTATTTATAGAAAATATCAATTTCCATAAATACTTCCAACTTTCCAAAAGTAGAAGATTTCCATAAATACTTCTAGACTTTCCAAAATTAAAAATTTCCATAAATACTTCTAACTTTCCAAAAGTAGAAAATTTCCATAAATACCATTATGACTATCACAAAATAATTTTATGATTATGTCGAAAAACAACCAGGGCTCTGATACCACTGTTGGGTTTCCGACACCGTGGCGAGTGTGTGTTCGAACATGTTTCGTAAACATATGCACAACGGAAGAAATAAAAATAATAAATCTAATTTATTAAAACACACACACCACACACATACATAGTACAACATGTGTCACGCCTCGAGAGCATGCCGAGCCGAAAATCAAACGGACAACATCTCCCCTGTACGTGGCAACATTTTGGGTTAATACAAGGCCCGTAGGCCCACAATAACAACATAACATATAAATATGAAAACAACCACAACAACATAATAACTAATTACAACAACTACATAGCGGAAACATAAAACACAACAATATCAATCCCACACATGCATACCGGTATGACTAACACATCACAACAACACGGAACCTCGACAAAAATCCAAATATACAACATGTACATCACGAAAACTCCAAAATATAATACACGACGGACGGAAAGCCCAAAAAAAACTTGGGAGCCTCGGAGGTGAGATGAGATGTCAGCCAGCGGTGCTCCAAGCCGTCAAGAAGACTTCTACCTGTTACCTGGGCGACAGAAAAACCCAGGGTCCGTTGGGGTGGTGAGTAAAACTCAACAGGTAATAGAAAACATGTATATATGTAATATTACATGTATTTCAACAACATAATCTGAAGGTGCAACAGATATATCATCATAGTATATAAATACAAGCATATACCGTCTAACCGAATGAACAACGTAAAATGCAGACATACCTGAAGTCTGCTACGCTACTCTGATCCAACCTGAACATATGTCCAATATATATATATAACAGGAAGAGTAAGATCAACTCACAATATACTCAAGCTACAGGTCAAGGTATCTAATAGTCTGTCCAACACATACCAGTATCCAACACAATCATATAACAAATGCAAGAAACATGCATGAATATGATGTACACCTAAATGCAACAAGCATAGTACAATCAAATGCAACATCACAATAATCATATATATATAGACCGCATCTATATATATATTAATCACAACCATATATATATATATATATGGTAATATGTAAAGCGCCATCAGATACGGCAATGCAGCATGCATGGTCATGCCTGCTCACCCCTACTCGCTACCACGACCCCAGTGTGGCCTAGGTGGCATGACATGACAACTGTCCCAACTCACACCAACCACTGCTATAGAGTGGCCGAGTAGGCAGTATGATTAAGTAGCATATGAGCGTAAAGAGCTTGCTATACAATGGGGGTCCCTGCTGCTGGCCACTTCGACTAACACTACCAATGAGTGGTCGAGTACCACACACCCAGGACAACTGCACGCAACTCGAACTACCACCGTCAATAGTGGTAGAGTGCGACACAACAGATGCTCTGCCCTCACACCAGTTACTCCTCAGGGAGTGCTCTGGGAGGCAAGATGACTGATGACTCTCTCAACCCCAAGGGAGACTATGTCATCAGAATGCATGTATATGACATGAGTATGCTGTCACTCGTACAACCATCTACCACAGACTCTTTGTTCAACAAAGAGTCATACCCATCCGATCAATACACTCTCTATTCTGTAGAGAGTCGTACTCAACTGATCGACGGACTCTCTATCCTGTAGAGAGTCGTACTCAACTGATCATAACTCTCTTTCTAATAGAGAGTCGTACTCAACTGATCGACGCACTCTCTATCCGATAGAGAGTCGTACTCGACTAATTATATCAAGCTGGGACCACCGGTCCGCAGCGACACACTAATCACCCTTCACTTAACCATTACACAACTCATGGTTAGTAATAGTATGCAACATACGCGTATTGGAAATAAATCCTACATTTAGGGCATTACCTACCCATAGATGACCTTTTTGCCAATTTATAATTTGGGTCATCACCCGTACTGACATTTACACCCTACTAAACATCTAAGCCAATTTACATAACATCTATAACTCCTAAATCATGATAGGGTATATGTTATATCAACAATTGAGCATTAATACATCCAACGATAAGTTCAAGCATACGATAATAAGAGCAGGATCAAGGTAACATGAACATATAACATGCTCATATCTATGTCTAAATATGAATGCAATTACATCTACCGGACCAGGTAGGAAAATTATCCACCTGCTTTGTAGACACCAGTCATCTCCATGTCCGCAGATATCTCGAACCAAAATCCTGCAAACAAACATATATGATCCAATCATATACCAATTCTAATATTATGATCAAATCATAATCCTACATCAACTTTATATCCCGATCAACTAGATTGATCTAGTTTCTTCCATTATCTCTTAATCACAGTACGAACCTATAAATTTAATAATAGCTAATCAAGCTAACTAATTAACATCTCAATCTACAGTTAAAGTAACGATTCATAGCATTTACCTAGTTCCAAATCCAGGATAAGAGCTTCTTGATCCAAGGTAGAAAATCAGTTCTGTACCATCCAATCCATAACTACACATAGCCAACCTACAACATCCAGCCCATCCACAAACAATTTAATATACCACCCCACCATAACAAAACAAGATCTAATTGCAATAATCACAGACCATCCCAATCTACTTACCAAGAATCCAAGATCACAGCTGGGTGAAAAGGTACAAGCCACCAAATGGCCAATTCACAACTCCCACGATAGTACATAAAGCATCACCACAGAACTCCTCCAATTTAATAACACCCATCTCCTTTACCAGCTTGTTGGCAACTCAATTGGGTACGCTGCGGAGGAAATGAGGATAGAGGTAGATATGAGCTTCTCAGCCGATTCGAGCAACAACAGAAAATGATCTTGGCAAGAAGGAGAAGACGGCGATCGGTACAATGCTCCATCAAGAGGGTAGCAGCTCCGGCGAAGCCAAGATCTCGACGATCACAAGGACGGCTGCTGCAGAGATCGCGATCACAAGTGAGGACCTCCGACAACTTGCTTGGAGGAAGAAGAGCAGTGGCATCACCAGCAGAAGGTGACACCAAATCGAGCTTGTTAACATAGCTGATGAAGTGAAAAATAAATCACAGCTTACCGGTCGTTGGACTCCACCGGCAGCCACCCTCTCGTCTCCCCTCTTGTTCAATCTGCCGAAAAAACCACTAACTCTGACGACCAACGGCAGAGCAAACCCCCAAATCCACCTGTTCGCCGGAAATCCCACTGCCCTAACATCACTCCGGTGACAATTGACAGAGAAAATCCCCAAATCGACTTCCTGCCTGCACAGTCTCCCCGCTGCACACCCCTTCTCCGCCGGCGCGTCCGTGGCACCATCAACGCGGTTCGCCGCCGCTGGTCGCGTGGAAGAGGAAGGCTGCTGGCTCTCGGTGACATCGCTTCCGGCCGAACCTCTTGTAGAGAAGATGAGGAGACATTGGCAAGTTTGCAACTCCGGTGGCAGATTGAGCTTGGCTAGGCGGCGACGGCGACGGCGAAGAGAAAGAGAAAGGGGAGTGGCGAAGGGAAACAGAGGCGACGGATTGGAATCAATGTGAATAAGGCGAGCAATCGCGAAACGGCGAAGGAAAAATGAAACCACAGTTCGTGAAGAGGAAATGGGTTATGCGGATCGGGTTCGAGATTTAACCCGATTCATATTAACCCATTAATCTTAGGGTTAGATTAATAAACCCAATTAACTTCTAGATTAGGATTTAAGCTCACTTTAAATCCTAAAAAATTTCTAAAAACTCCAGAAAAAATTTCCACAAGATAATTTCTTAATTACCAAATTTTTTTTTCCCGATATTTCACATTCTCCCCCACTAATAAAAATTTGATCCCCAAATTTCGTACTTACATACGAGAACCCCCTCAGGAGATTTCTTGAACTACTACATGCCTCAAGTGAACAAATGAGGATATTGAGCTCGGATAGTATCTTCCAGCTCCCAAGTAGCCTCCTCATCGATATGATGCTGTCATCCAACCTTTACGAGTCTGATGGTTTTCGTCTCACTACTGTTGCTCCTTGCGAACCAGGATCCACCCTAGAATCTTCTCGTAAGTCGCATTAGACTGAGGTAGAATTTGGAACCTCTTTCAGAACATGATCAACATGCGACATGTATTTCCTCAGTATAAAAATAGGAAATACATTGTAAGCACCCACAAGTATCGTAGGTAAAGCCAACCGATAAGCTACACCTCCATAAACCACGACACAAGATCTGAATAGATCCTCCAACGTATAAATGATACACTCAAACTGTTCATCTATCTGTGGATGAAACGTTACACTAAGCCGAAGCTCTGTGCCCATAGTCTGGTGCAGACTCTGCCAAAATCGCGAGGTAAATCGCGAATCTCTATCCGATATGGTACTTAAAAGTACCTCACGCAATCTAATAATCTTTCGACAATACAACTCTGCCCGACGATCCAACGAGTTCGTTCCACGAATAGGCAAAAAGTGAGCTGATTTGGTTAGTCGATCCACGATCACCCAAATCACATCATGTCCTTCACGGGTTCTAAGCAACCCCGCAACGAAAATCCATCGGAATCTGCTCCCATTTCCATTTCGGAATCGAAATTTCCTGAAGCAATCTAGCGGATTCCTGATGTTCGACCTTCACCTGTTGGCATACTAAACATCGAGCAGCAAAATATGCTATAACTCTCTTTATACCATTCCACCAGTATAAACGTTTCAACTCTCGGTACATCTGAGTACCACCAAGGTGTATAGCCCATCTCAAAGGATGTGCTTTTTGTAGCAACTCTTCCTTAAACACTGTAACTCCGGAACCCACTATCCTTATCAGAGACGGGGAATTATTTTCTCAAAAGAGGAGTCCATCAACCATTCAAAATTCGCTCCACCACACACTCTGTAAGTGCATGGGAGACTATAGCGACGAATCTCACTCGTTGCAATTGTTGCAACTGTTCGCGCTCCAGCAACTCCATTGTAGCTACCCAGTAGCTAGTTAAAATCCCATGAGCATTCCTGCTCCATACATCCACAAATCCAGATAATAACTACTAAAGTCACGTCATGTATTTGACAGCCTATCTCATAGTTTCTTAACTGACGTAGGCATAAGATATGCCCCATTCAACTGCATCGGAATCGTCCCGGTCCCTGAAACGACGCATCTGCGTACATCATCCTTTTATCCACTCCGGAAGGATTAACTAATACTCGTGTAAAAGTTAACCGCCGTCTAGGTCTTGTAACTGGTTTCACCAGCTTCTGACTAAATGATTTTCATCATCACCTTTGTCAAACAATTCCGTGGTATAGTAATGTCAAGCATTCTATCCACATCTACAGAATTAACCAAAACATACAAGGAAAACCACCATCTACGGTGGTCGAGTGCGCAACTCCAACTACCACAATCAATAGTGGCCAAGTTACGCAACTCCATCAACTACAAAAGGATCCAATCGTGTTCAGGATACACGATTCTCAAATCCAATGACGACTAAATCGTTAATTAGTCTAGCAACTTAATCAAAATTCATACCAAGTATGAAATTGTCGTCTCCACACACCTGCATCCCCTTTACTCTACGTTGATGATATATATTAATCATCACAACGACAATGATAATTGTATGACACCATGTCACTACAATATAAACGCTCCAGTCGTAAACCAACCCTAGAGTGTACACAGGTGTCTTTAGCTGATCTAAACAGATCATTTATCCTCAACGAAGGATATTAATTTTTAACAACTACCGTATTTCATCATCAATAATCAATGCCTAATCTCAAAGGTCCATCTCTCTTTCAACAAAGAGTTCCGGATCTTCTCAAGGACGAATACTGGGACATATAAATATCCTCTCCAACATCTTCAATAATCACAACTTACATTCTTCTAATTTCTATAGTGTTTAACAACACTGATACCAACAAAACTATCACCCGGTATGTGATCTTCGATATCAGAACTATTTCCACAATCATTTCAAAAGCCTACTCCACTTGCCTATGCAGCGGCAAGCCTAGGAGTTCATCCAAAATTACATCCGAATACTCTCAGATTATACGCACATCCGAGAGACATATCGTACCATACTTCCAACAATTTGACCATCCGTAAGGATATGTTTATAGTAAAAGTATGTCTATCAAAGTCTAAGGGCCTCCCTTGACTTCTTAATTGTTGGTCCACTTCTCACCTGACAGTTGAGATACCACCGACCCACAAGTCGATGTATAGGAACCCTTCTAATCAAAACTGAGTATGTTCTAGGCAAAGATACCTGTAAACTACAAGTATCTCTCAATATATTAATCCAGAGGGTAAAACTAGAGTAATACCTTGAACGATCAAATATCTGTTGATCCGATCCAAAAGGTTCCACACATGTCTCGGTCTTTCTTCGAAGAGAAAAGATCAAATTCAACAGTCCGTGACAAAGAGGTCACATTTGTGCGACGAATGCCTCGGGGATTTTTCCTAGATTATCTGATCTCATCCCTAAATCCTACGAGCTGCAACTGTAGAATACAAAATAGATACGACCATCATCGTATACTCTCTCCTCTGTACAAATCAAATCACATCTAGAGGTAACTGTTGTTGTCTGCATGTGTCTTCTACGATATCTTCTGCTGATACTGATGAGTAAATTACTTCCCCTGAAAGGAAGTATCAAGGGAATCTAACCACGCCTGAGGTAGTAGGTTGTTGCTGATGAGATAACTCAATCTTCTGTGCTGATCTCTGTTGTCGAGACAATGCATCTTCCTCTCGGAATACCATCGATAGTCTTCAACAGAGTCTTCAAAGTACACCTCCTCCACTGTACTGGTTGCTCACAATAGCAACAGATGAACTGATCCAACGGATACTCTGACTTCACGTGTCTTCGTGATCTGTATTGTATGCACATAATCCCTTTGGAGTCTTTGTTCTGATTTTGCTGATATCCACGAGAACATCCTGATGGTATGCGGTTGGTCTTCGATAATTGGAAAATAGCTCAAAGCCTATGACTCTGATCTTGCTCCTTTATCCAACAGTCGGAGACTTCTGACTCTATTAAGTTGACCTGCAATATTTGTTTACTGGTCTCCAACTCTTAAACCCTTGTACAGAGTCATTTCTAAACTCTTGTCTCAATCCAACGTCTTTCGGCAGGATCTGGTAGAAGATCCCAGCATGCTAATCCAACTATAAGTCAATAACTCTGGGTGACTTAAATCATTCATTCATCTTCTTGAGCTATTAGGTGATCGTAACCTCTGCAAGTCTCACGACTCTACACAGTACACTATTACTAACCGATCACCCTTTTTTCTTGAAGCTCAAGAATTCCTTACAATGTGTCACTAAAAGTGACATGGGGAAATACTCTCTTTCAACATCACTAAACCATGATCAAGTAATATATTATTTCCCGAAGATTATTTTCTGCATTTAACACCAAATACCGGCTTGATCCCGATAATGGTACGCCAACAACTCTTCTTTCTCGGTATAACATGAGTTAAGTACTCAAAAGTACTCTCAAAGTTATACAACTCAGTACGAATAACTCAGGGATAAAATCCCTATGAAACACCGTAACCTAGCCTTCCGCTATCTACATCAACAATAGCCAATTTGTCTTGTCCATTACCCAACAGGTAATGATTTGACTAGCATAATTAGTGAAAATCTCTAAGACTGAAATCTCTAATTTCAACCAAAAATGTGACGACTTGACCCCTATTTTCTCACTCGGTATCAGTCGACTCTCAAAGGTAAATCACCTTTTCGACACAGGTTCAAGACTCACAGACTTAACAGGTCATTTCTGGGGACAACTCATACCACGACTACGAACAATAACCAACACACTATAGGTTATTCCCTGTTATATACATTAAAGTATAGTCAACTAAAACTGAGAGTATAAACACTAAGGTAACTCCGGTTGGTCGTCTCTATGGACGACCCCTACTACAAGTCTGTATAGGTGTGATAACTATATTGTATACACCTACTGATCAAGTTTAGATAAATATCTACTAAACCATAAGTTTTCAGGAATTCTTACCTCGTGCTGCTTGGAGCTCAGGCCACTGTCCATCTCATCTCAAAAAACCAAAACCGAACAAATTGACTCCCAAAAATCCAAGACTCAACTCAAAAACAACATTGTATGACATCACAGAACCTAGGGCTCTGATACCACTAAAGTTGTCACGCCCCGAGAGCATGCCGAGCCGAAAATCAAACGGACAGCATCTCCACTGTACGTGGCAACATTTCGGATTAATACAAGGACCGTAGGCCCACAATAACAAAATAACATATAAATATGAAAACAACCACAACAACATAATAACTAATTACAACAACTACACAGCGGAAACATAAAACACAACAATATCAATCCCACACATGCATACCGATATAACTAACACATCACAACAACACGGAACCTCGACAAAAATCCGAATATACAACATGTACATCATGAAAACTCTAAAATATAATACACGACGGATGGAAAGCCCAAAACAAACACGGGAGCCTTGGAGGTGAGATGAGATGTCAGCCAGCGGTGCTCTAAGCCATCACGAAGACTTCTACCTGTTACCTGGGCGACAGAAAAACCCAGGGTCCGTTGGGGTGGTGAGGAAAACTCAGTAGGTAATAGAAAATATATATATATGTAATATTACATGTATTTCAATAACATAATCTGAAGGTACAACAGGTATATCAGTATAGTATATAAATACAAGCATATACCGTCTAACCAAATGAACAACGTAAAATGCAGACATACCTGAAGTCTGCTACGCTACTCTGATCCAACCTGAACATATATCCAACATATATATATAACAGGAAGAGTAAGATCAACTCACAATATACTCAAGCTACAGGTCAAGGTATCTAATAATATGTCCAACACATACCAGTATCAGACACAATCATATAACAAATGCAAGAAACATGCATGAATATAATGTACACCCAAATGCAGCAAGCATAGTACAATCAAATGCAACATCACAATAATCATATATATATAGACCGCATCTATATATATATATTAATCACAACCATCCATATATATATATATATATATATATACACATGCATATATGTATATATATATGGTAATATGCAAAGCGCCATCAGATACGGCAATGCAGCATGCATGGTCATGCCTGCTCACCCCTACTCGCTACCATGACCCCAGTGTGGCCTAGGTGGCACGACATGACAACTGTCCCAACTCACACCAACCACTTCTATAGAGTGCCGAGTGGGCAGTATGATCAAGTAGCATATGAGCGTAAAGAGCTCGCTACACAATGGGGGTCCGTGCTGCTGGCCACTCCGACTAACACTACCAATGAGTGGTCGAGTACCACGCACCCAGGACAACTACCACCTATAGTGGTAGAGTGCGGCTGTATGCTCTGCCCTCACACGATTACTCCTCGGGAGTGCTGCGGGAGGCAAGATGGTAGCGACTCTCTCAACCCCAAGGGAGACTATGTCGTCAGAATGCATGCATATGACATGAGTATGCTGTCACTCGTATAGCCATCTACCACAGACTCTTTGTTCAACAAAGAGTCGTACCCATCCGATCAATACACTCTCTATCCTGTAGAGAGTCGTACTCAACTGCTCGACGAACTCTCTATCCTGTAGAGAGCCGTACTCAACTGATCATAACTCTCTATCCAATAGAGAGTCGTACTCAACTGATCGACACACTCTCTATCTGATAGAGAGTCGTACTCGACTAATCATATCAAGCTGGGACCACCGGTCCGCAGCGACACACTAATCACCCTTCACTTAACCATTACACAACTCATGGTTGGTAACAGTATGCAACATACAGGTATTGGAAATAAATCCTACATTTAGGGCATTACCTACCCATAGATGACCTTTTTTCCAATTTATAATTTGGGTCATCACCCGTACTGACATTTACACCCTACCAAACATCTAAGCCAATTTACATCACATCTATAACTCCTAAATCATGATAGGGTATATGTGACATCAACAATTGAGCATAAATACATCCAACGATAAGTTCAAGCATACGATAATAAGAGCAGGATCAAGGTAACATGAACATATAATATGCTCATATCTATGTCTAAATCTGAATGCAATTACATCTACCGGACCAGGTAGGAAAATTACCCACCTGCTTTGTAGACACCAGTCCTCTCCATGTCCGCGGATATCTCGAACCAAAATCCTTCAAACAAACATATATGATCCAATCATATACCAATTATAATATTAGGATCAAATCATAATCCTACATCAACTTTATATCCCGATCAACTAGATTGATCTAGTTTCTTCCATTATCTCTTAATCACAGTACCAACCTATCAATTTAATCATAGCTAATCATAGCTAATCAAGCTAACTAATTAACATCTCAATCTACAGTTAAAGTAATGATTCATAGCATTTACCTAGTTCCAAATCCAGGATAAGAGATTCTTGATCCAAGGTAGAAAATCAGTTCTGTACCATCCAATCCATAACTACACATAGCCAACCTACAACATCCAGCCCATCCACAAACAATTTAATATACCACCCCACCATAACAAAACAAGATCTAATTGCAATAATCACAGACCATCCCAATCTACTTACCAAGAATCCAAGATCGCAGCTGGGTGAAAAGGTACAAGCCACCAAATGGCCAATTCACAACTCCCACAATAGTACATAAAGCGTCACCATAGAACTCCTCCAATTTAATAACACTCATCTCCTTTACCAGCTTGTTGGCAACTCAATTGGGTACGCTGCGGAGGAAATGAGGATAGAGGTAGATCTGAGCTTCCCAGCCGATTCGAGCAACAACAGAAAATGATCTTGGCAAGAAGGAGAAGACGACGATCGGTACAATGCTCCATCAAGAGGGCAGCAGCTCCGGCGAAGCCAAGATCTCGACGATCGCGATCACAAGTGAGGACCTCCGACAACTTGCTTGGAGGAAGAAGAGCAGTGGCATCACCAGTAGAAGGTGACACCAAATCGAGCTTGTTAACATAGCTGATGAAGTGAAAAATAAATCACAGCTTACCGGTCGTTGGACTCCACCGGCAGCCACCCTCTCGTCTCCCCTCTTGTTCAATCTGCAAGAAAAACCACTAACTCCGACGACCAACGACAGAGCAAACCCCCAAATCCACCTGTTCGTCGAAAATCCCACTGCCCTAACATCACTCCAGTGACAATCGGCAGAGAAAATCCCCAAATCGACTTCGTGCCTGCACAGTCTCCCCGCTGCACACCTTTTCTTCGCCGGCGCGTCCGTGGCACCATCAACGCGGTTCGCCACCGCTCGTCGAATGGAAGAGGAAGGCTGCAGGCTCTCGGTGACCTCGCTTCCGGCCGAACCTCTTGCAGAGAAGATGAGGAGACATTGGCAAGTTTGCAACTCCGGTGGCAGATCGAACTTGGCTCAGCGGCGATGGCGACGGCGAAGAGAAAGAGAAAGGGGAGCGGCGAAGGGAAACAAAGGCGACGGATTGGAATCAATGTGAAGAAGGCGAGCAATCACGAAATGGAGAAGGAAAAATGAAACCGCAGTTCGCGAAGAGGAAATGGGTTATGCGGATCGGGTTCGAGATTTAACCCGATTCGTATTAACCCATTAATCTTAGGGTTAGATTAATAAACCCAATTAACTTCTAGATTAGGATTTAAGCTCACTTTAAATCCTGAAAAATTTCTAAAAACTCCAGAAAAAATTTCCACAAGATAATTTCTTAATTACCAATTTTTTTTTTTGATATTTCACAACATGTGTAGACATAACCACAATTTCAAATTTTGCAATAAAAGGAAATTTATACTACGTATACCTAACGTATCACGTGTAGCGGGAAAGGCATAAACCGGAGCGATCCTCGCTAGAATCGCCTCTATCCGTATCCATGCCGACTATCTTTGGGATGACTTCACAAAGTCATGAGCCTCGTCTTCGAATGAGTTACTAGGCTCGTGTTGAAGACGATGTGATCGAAAGAAGATCACGATCCGAATCAAAATTCGGATCCAAAACGAGTCCTAAAAAACTCGCTTCTCCGGAGAGGTATTCCTTAACCGTTTGACGAATACTTCGTCCTCCACCTATGAGGATTACCGGAGATCGAATCTCCGGACAGGAAGCCACAGTCGTAGCTCCAAACATCGTTCAAACGATGTTCCGACACGAAATAAACAAGCTGTCCAGAAAAACTGGACAGCTTTGGTGGAGGATTAGGGACGGCCAAATAAGGAAGCTAGATGCTCACCTTGTCGCCGGACCCAAGGAAGATTACCGGAGGGTCGCCGACTGAAGCTTGGACGCCGGCAACAAGTTTGGATGGCGGCACAAGGCTGGGCGGTGGCTAGAGTTGGGCGCCGACCACTAGAGAAGAGGAGGGGTGGGCGGCAACTAGGGATTGCTTGGATTAGGTTTTCACAAAATCCTTAAGCCCTATTTTATAGAGAACAAATTCTCCTAATGGTTATCGGATCATAACCAAAAGCCCATTAACCCACTCCATTAATTTAAGTTAAAATAAACTAAACCGATTTGGTCTATTTTAAGTTAAAATGAACCGAACCAATTTTGATTCATTCGTTTAAAACAAACCAACCCCCTTTGGTTTATTCTCCACCATTGGATTAGAACCAAACCAATTTGGTTCATCCATCATGTCTTCATAAGACATGGCCCATCCACGCTTCCATTGCGACTGAAACGATTTCATGCTCGCTCCTTGTTTGGTCCAACCAAACCTAGTTTCTCTTGGTCTGAGAATCTCATTCTCAAGCTTGTTTTAAATCCTTCGGATTACGCTCGTTGTGCGTGTGACCAAATAGTTTTTCGATTTATGTTGGCCGTCTCTAATTAACCATTAATTATAGAACAATCATGAGTGGCACCTAGTAGTACATCATGATCTCCAATTAATCGAAAAGATCAACGATTGATCCAGAACTATTTCTGAAACCCTTCAGCAGCTACAATGAATCGTGCTCCATTCCCTTCACTCATCTTATACCCACTTGGTTCAGGACATGGTCTATAGTGTCAGTTCCCACTAGGTTGACTACGTCACACCTAGCCCAAGTATCATTTCCTCGTCCTACGGATTCTAGTTACTGCACATGTATCGGCGGCAAGCACGGGAAGGGAAACATCAACATCAACCCAAAGAGAGCACCTGGGACTGACGAGGCTCGACTCGCCTCGGATCAGAGCTCCTTTTCCAAACCTTCGAAGAGAAGAAGAGGGCAGCAAATGAAGGTCATGGCTGTCCGAAAGGCAGGCAAGTAACGGCAAATACAACTACGGAGAGCACATTTGAGAAAATGGTGGTAGCAATGAAGGTCACTGTGGACACGGCGAACAGCTAGCAACCTACATCACTCCACCGAATACACAGGGAGGGAACTAACGCAGCACCACAAGGTATGTAAGTATAAGGAAGTCAACAATCCAGGGAAAAAACAGAAAGCGAGCAACCTGAGGAAGAAGGCGAAACAACAGATCTTCAACAACAGAGATAGTGAGCGCAGGCAGGGCACAAGGAAATCAAGCCTAACAAAAGAAGAGCTGATATTACTGGACTAGGGATTCTTTCTGGTGGCTGGAGGAAGACGAAGGGCAAGGACGGCGGTAGGTGGGAAGCAGGTGACCGTACTGTCCGGTTGGTGCAGTCAACGAGGTCACAAAAAGAACGTTGCTGATTTCAAACTGTCGGATCCAAAGATAACAAAAGCTTTGCCTGGGACCACTGTTCCTAGCTCTCCTTGAACCCGATAACCCAATTAACTTAAGTCATGTAACCAACCCGCTAGCCCGTTTAAGGCCTAACCCCATAACCCTATTACCTTATGGCACCTGATATGCGAGGAGACCGGAAAACTGCTCGACGGGGATGGAAGGTACTACGACTGGATTCAACAGACACCTCAGAAGGAATAAAGCCTAACCTGCAGCGACAAAGTGAAGAAGAAAGCATCGAAATTCATTTAGAGGAGACATCAGGAAATCCTCAGCAAAGAGAAACAGCTATACCCAGCAGAATGGATGAGGAAGGAGCAGGGCCAGGATCATCTCCGGTGCCCCGGCTGCACACTCAAAAACAGGGACTATGGACTGATCTCTTTAAGAAAAATAGAATATGTGCTACGGACACGGCCCTGAAACAATATCAGAAGCAAGAAGGGCGTGCCAAATTGGACACTGAGGACCTGGAAACGGTGGAGGACTCAGTGGGGTTCTGTCTAATTGGCAGATTCTTGGGGCCGGTTCGGTGGCGCAAGGAGATCACAACAAAATGGAAGGTGTCACATAAACTCCTTACGCATAATTCATTGTGGCTGGTGTTCAAATTTGCAAACAAGGAAATGCGAGATGTTGTATTAACCGGAGGACCATACATAGAATACGGGAGCCCGCTATATCTCAAAATCCTACCGTCATGCTTCTCGTTCAGGCCAGAAACCCATGCTCATATCCCTATGTGGATGCAAATCCATGGGCTGCCACTAGACTGCTGGTCAACCTCAGGATTAAGTAAAATTGCTTCACAAGTCGGGGTGCCGCTATACACAGACCGATACACCAAAGTGAGGGAACGAGTCAACTACGCCAGGGTATTAGTAGAAGTGGATATCTCCCAAGAACTTCCTGCAACAATCGCCATCACACTGCCAGATGGCACAGACGCGGATTTGGAGATCAAATTTGAATCAAGCCTGAAACTCTGTAACAGCTGCAAACAAATGGGACACTACCAAAGAAACTACCCAAGAAATGAGCGAAGGCAAACACCAGCAGGAAAAGCTGAGGCAATGAGATACCAAATGACACAGTACAAGGCAGACATGGACAGTTCCATTATGGCTATGGATGAAGAGGAGGAAGTTGGTGCAGGAGCAAGCATAGAAGAAAGCACATTGGGAGGGGAACAAGAATGGGACCACATCAGTGCAAAAGGAAGACAGTATAATGACATAAGGGAGAAATACAGAAATGAAGGAATGATTGTAAAACAGACAGGGCAAGATCCAACAAGGTGCACAAATGCTCAAGGAGGACAAAGGAAACAGGGAAACCAGCGAATGCAAGGAAATCAAGAAAGTAAACAAAGGCAGCAAAATCAGCAGAAACAGAATCAAAATCTGAATAAGTGTCAGTATCAACATCAATGTGAGCAAACAGTCAGAAACACAGTGTGTAAGGTAGCGAGGCAACAAGTACAGGACAAGAACACCTTTGGGAAGAGAACAACACCATGAGACGGGATCGAGGAAGCAATTGAGTCAAAAAGGAAGAGGATAGATTGGGAAAGGTAGTAATCTCGGGCTAGACTTCAACTGGCGTGGGTTCCGGCATGTTTGAACAAGAACATGAACATGAACATGAGCAAAGAAGTACCAGCACACAATCATTACAGGAAGAGGAGGAAAGACAAGGACAACCAGTAATAATCAAGGAGCAATCATATCTGCAGAGGAATCAGGAGACAACCATGCCAAACAAGGAGGGGGAAGCAACTAAGGATAAAGACATAATACAGAACAAGCAAGGACACAACTTTGGGTCTGGCAAAGTACAACAAGAAATAAAGGAAACAAGGGGAGAAAGGGGTATCAGACATAGCAGTGAGGGAGGAGGGTTTCAACAGAATCATCAACAAAAAAGGCAAGAGATGGAGAGGGCAAGGCCAACAAATGGCAAAATGATGTGTCAGCAGGTTGCAGCAGAAGCAATCAAGAAACGAATAGATCGAAGGACAATCCAGGGCTCACCATCACCAATGGAAAAAGGCAATGAAGTAATGGGAAAAGGCACACACACTGGCACGCAGGAAGACAACTCAAGGAACACTGTACTGCTGTGTAAAATGATGGAAGATGTTCAGGCCAAGGCACAGACTGCAACAATACATGGGAAGAGCCAAGGAGAGGGGGTACCAGTCTCCACTTCAGGCTGCACAACGGTACTGACCAGGCAGAAAAGAAAACAAATTGAGAATGGATATAATGGAGCACAGCAACAGCAGGAACAAGAGCAAATGAATAAAGACAGAAGTACCAAACCGGACACTCCAGTCTCAGAAATTGCAAAGATAACAAATAGCACCGGAAGTCAACTGCCAACTCAATCCGATACAATAAAGAGTATACAAGAGCAGCAGAACAGGACTAAAGTCGTGGAAACTAAGATACACCAGCCAACTACAGAACGTGCACAGCAGGATATGGAAGACCAAGAGCTGGAAAAAGGGCAAATCCAAATAACATCAGTTCAAAGTGCACAGGATGGAGAAGTAAAGGGAAAAGGAAAAGGCAAAGGGGAAACTAGTGAGGACACAACAGATCTGGGGATGAACACAGAGAGCTTCCCACCAATTATACTAGCCTTGCCTGCTGTAAAATGGAGCAAAGAAGGAATGCTGACAGAAACAAAAGCAGATGGGGCAAGAACAGAGATGACAAAATGGCCAGGGAAGGTAATAAGGTATCATGAGGAGGAGGATGGATCACAGAGAACCAAGGAAGGCCAACCGGAGGGAGGGAAGAATACAGACAAAAGAAGAAAGCAAGAAAGGAAAGAAGTTACCAACATAGCTAGACGGCGAAAGCCGGCTACACAAACATGAAGATTGGAGCATGGAATGTAAGAGGCCTAAATAAGGGCCTCAAACAGAAGGTGGTGGTGGACCTTCTTTTGAAGCAAAAGATGGGAGTGCTAGGCATATTAGAAACGAAATTAACCCAGCAGTACTATCAGACAATGAAAGAAAAGAGATTTCAGAGGTGGGAGATGGAACAACAGCTTTTAACTCGTCCAGAAGCAGGATGCTGATTATATGGGACACGCAAATGGTTAGCCTTCAAATCCAGCAATGGGAAGAGCAACTGATTCACACAACTGTGAGCTGCAAAATCACAGGGATAACATATGCAGTCACCTTTGTTTATGGACAGCTATCCATCACGAGCAGGAAAGCAATGTGGGGGACGCTTACACAAATAGCGAGACACATAGAAATGCCATGGTTAATCCTAGGAGATTTTAACTCCCCACTATCACCCACTGATAAGAAAGGGGGAATGGAAGTTACATCATATGCAACAGCTGATTTTCAAGATTTCACCCTAGTGGCGGGAGTTGAAGACTTAAGATCCATTGGGTGCCAATACATATGGACTAACGGTCATATAGTAAGTAAACTGGATAGAGCGATGGTGAATAGACAATGGATGGAGCAAAACCAGAGGAGTTACGCTGAATTCAGGCCACCTGGGACAATATCAGATCATGCCCTCTGTCTGGTAACAGTGTTAGAAAACACAAGGGAGAAACCCAAGCCTTTCAAATTTTATAATATGTGGGCACTACATCCTAACTTCCGGCAGCTAGTGGAAGACAAGTGGTGTAGTAGCGATTTCAGAAATGTGGAGGGCACGACACAATACATGCTTAAACAAAAACTCAAATTACTCAAAACAGACCTCAAGCAGCTCAATCAACTCCATTATCAGCACATTCAAGAGAAAGCAAAGGAGTCTCGACAGCAATTGGAGGAACTACAGCAGAAAGGATTAGCACAGGGTCAAATGGAGGTTAACTATCAAGCTATAAGGAAAAAGACTGAACTGCTTGAAAGAGAGGAATATCTGTTCTATCTACAGAAAGCCAAGCATGAGTACTTTAGAGGAGTAGATAAAAACACAACTTTTTTTCATGCCATGGTCAAGCGGAATAACAAAAGAAGGGAAATAGTGGTAATTGAAAAGAGTAATGGGGAAATCACTAACTCACAAGAGGAGGTAGTGCAGGAATTCATAAACTATTTCCAAGGCCAACTGGGGGAACAAGGGCACCGGACTGATTTCCAAGGGGAATGCATGGAATTTGGCAAAAAATTAACCGAAGTACAAATGGAAGAGGAAGAAATAAAGGAAGCATTATTTGACATTGGAGATCTCAAAGCCCCAGGGCCGGATGGATATAATTCAAAGTTCTTCAAACAGGCATGGGATACAGTCAAGCAGAACATCATAAGGGCAGTCGTGGAATTCTTTGAAAACGGCCAGCTCCTAAAATCCTGGAACCACACTCTAATCTCCCTAATCCCGAAAATAGAACATGCTAGTAAGGTACAAGACTTCCGACCGATCTCCTGCTGCACAGTGTTCTACAAGATAATTTCCAAAATCCTAGCAGGCAGGCTGGCCGAAATAGCAGACTATCTGCTTCACCCGTCACAAACTGCTTTTGTGCAAGGGCGTAGCATCATTGACAACATACACCTGGCACAAGAACTCATGTGCAATTACACAAGGAAGCGGGTGTCACCACGAAGTGTGCTGATTTGGTTGATCTGGAGAAAGCTTTTGACTCAGTCCAATGGAGCTTCCTGCAGGAGGTCCTCAGAGCCTTACAGTTCCCGGAAATTTATATCAAATGGATAAAGGAATGTGTCACTACCACATCATACTCAATAGCCATCAATGGAAACATCCATGGTTTCTTCAAAGGGGGGAGAGGACTTAGGCAAGGAGATCCCCTATCCCCATATCTATTTGGAATATGCATGGAATATCTCTCTCGACTACTTGCGAAGCGCACAGGCCGGTCAGACTTTCGGTTTCATCCAAAGTGTGAACAACACAGAATAGCTCACTTGGTATACACAGATGACCTGCTGCTCTTCAGCCGAGGGGATGCAAAATCGGTACAAGTGCTAATGGATTGCTTGTCACAATTTGCAAAAATGGCAGGACTTACAGCAAACATGGGCAAATCTAACATATACATGGCAGGGGTGGAACAAAGGGAAAAAGAAATACTACTGTCCATTACAGGTTTGATGAAGGGAGATGCCATTTAGTTACTTAGGAGTTCCAATAAGCGTCAAAATGGCGAAGATAGGGGACTACAGCCCATTGTTAGAGGCGCTCAGGAAACGGATCAGCTCCTGGCCTAAAGCTACACTATCGTATGCGGGAAAAAGTCAACTCATTTCCTCGGTCCTGCAGGGCGTGGAATGCTTTTGGATGTCAGCCTTACCTCTTCCAGCGGGAGTTATAGACAGAATATACACTCTTGTGGAATACGAAGAACCCACCAATTGCGTGGACTGACATATGTAAGCCTAAAGATGAAGGAGGCCTGGGATTAAGAGAATTAAAAGCATGGAACAAGGCACTACTGGCAAAAGTATTATGGAGAATACAGCATAAACAAGACACCCTGTGGATTCGCTGGGTACATCATACCTACATACAACAACAAGGAGTGTGGGATTGGCAAGGCAAACACAATGACTCTACACTAGTGAAAAACCTCATAAACATCAAAAACAACATTATGGAAGTGGCAGGCTCACCAGAAAAGGCAGAAGAACTGTTGTCAGCATTATTTAGCCAAAGCAAAGGCGGAGTCAAGAGAGCATATGATCATTTCAGAATTGTAAGCTCTAGGAAGGTCTGGGCGGCGACGGTATGACAACCAGATATCCAACCAAGCCACAGAATCACCCTATGGATGCTAGCACAAGGGAAACTACCTGTGTGCGCTGGGAAGGACTACATAGAAGATAGAAGCTGTGTCTTTTGCAATCAAGAAGAGGAGACAATGGAGCACATCTTTTTCAAATGCGTGCAGGTCCAGCAGCTCTGGAACAGAATAAGGGGATGGCTATTGATGAGACCAAGAATGCTAACATACCGACAAATGTTACGGGTTTTCAGAAGACACTACAAAGGGTATAACAGTATTAACAGAGCCCGACATCTAGCCATGGCAGCAATGATTCATCATATTTGGCGAACACGAAACACTATGAGATTTGAAAGGAAAAGTTTTGAACGTGAGGAGATCCTCCGAAAGATCCAAATACATGTGTACAGAGCATTGGACAATTGCAATCTCCAACTCTCCACAGACAATGGATGAGGGTGATAAAGGCAGGCCAGTTCCCCTCCACTTCTTTTTCTTTTCTTTTCTTTTAAGCATGACAGTTTCTAATGACTTGCCAACCTCATACTTCTACGTCTCCCGCCTTCTTTTCGTGTCAAAAAATTCACCCCCTCCCCCCTGTAAACAATTCGCCCCCTCCCCCCTGTTCCCCTGGTCAACAGAATTAGTTTAAAAAAAAAAATATTTGGACAGAGTGGTTTATTTGGACAGAGTGGTTCCGAGTAGGGTGGTTTTGGACAGAGTGGTTTGAGAGGGATCCAGGAAGGTATTGCCCCAGGGAGGTTTTTGGCAGAGTGGTTTCGAGCAGGGCGGTTTTGGACAGAGTGGTTTGAGAGGGCAGATGCATCAGGGCAGTTTTGGGCAGAGTGGTTTGAGAGGGCAGAGTTTAGGCTGCAAGTAATGGCAGGGTGGTTTCGAGCAGGGTGGTTTCGAGCAGGGTGGTTTTGGGCAGAGTGGGTTGAGAGGGCAGAGTTTTGCAGAGTAGTCTTGAAAGAGAGGTTTTACTCCTCCAGGGGGGTTTTGGCAGGGCAAGCATGGCCAGGATGGTTTTGAGCAGGGTGGTTTTAGCAGGGTGGTTTCTGGCACCGAGCAAGTGATGGCGGGGTGGTTTTGAGCGAGGCGGTTTTGGCGGGATGGCTTTTGTATTCTCGGGGAGTTTTGGTAGCGTGGTTTCTGAGGCGAAGTCAAGCACGCAAACACTACGAGGCGGTATCATGCTGGCGATTTTGAGAAGGGTGGTCTTCGCAGCTCCAGGGCGATTTTTCTCCAGGGCGGTCTTGCAGAGTAGTTTTGGAAGAGAGGTTCTTCTCCTCCAGGGCGGTTTTGGCAAGGCAAGCACGGCCAGGATGGTTTTGAGCAGGGTGGTTTTCATAGAACCAGGGCGGTTTGGTCAGGGTGAATTCTCACCAGGGTGGTTTCGACAGAGCGCCTGATCAGGAAAAAAAAAGTTATGTTTTCCAAAAGCCAGGACGGTTTCATGTAAGAGATGGAGCAACCTTGTGCCCAAGGCCAAAGCAAGACAGGGCAGTTAACAAGACTCAGAACACATAGGCATGGATAAAGGAGTACCTCATATTTGAGCACAAACAACTATACAGAAGCATTCTAGTCTACGGTATAGCTTTCACCAAGAAGGATCATCAGCCAGATGGATATGAGGCGTGACCATTGAATCTAACTTAGGTGAATAGGCCCACTCGAATGGCCTATCTAGTCCGTAGCAAATGGCTACGGTAAAGACACGTCAAATCCGTTTATGGTTGAGGCTTGACCAATAAGCCTAGTGAAGTGAATAGGCCCACCCGAATGGTCTATCTAGTCCGTAGCAAACGGCTACGGTAAAGACAAGACAAATCCGTTGATGGTTGGTCACTTACCAAAAGTGAAAAGTGGGAAGATAGAGGAACGCCGCATGAGATTGGCAAGAAGATGGGCATAAAGGGCCAATGCGAGGAGGTATACTCGGACCGAAGGACACAGAGGGACTGCATGTATGAGGCATGAGCAAATATAGGGGAACTGCACAAGTGTAGGATATGAAATGGTTATGTAACATGAGAAAGTATGTATGCATGAGAGTTCTGGTACACATGAGAGCACATGTACACCCCGCTGGATGCACCTCAGATCTGACACATCGCCAGACATGACATGAGTGTGCACTCCAGGATTTTATATGATTGTGCTTTTTTTGATGATATATATTTACATTTCATCAAAAAAAAAAAAAGAGTACCTTACTCTAAACATGTAATGCTTTGGCCAAAGACTTTAGTAACAATCCGACGAGAGGCCATGGGTATACATCTCCTCGCAAGGAGTGGTGAATCCTTTATAGGCTATTCAAACACCTTCGATCACTTCGACTTATACCCAATCATCCCGGGTCCACATCTCCTCAGAGATGCTTGCTTAAGATGTCAAAGCATAAGTCTTTATGATCAAGATGACTTGAATACCGCAAGTCAATGGAACATCGCACTTAAGCTGCAGTAAGAACTTCATTGACATATCTATATATGCAGAGAACCATATGAAGTCTTACGGCTGGTCACTCCAATGAACTAGTTACCATAACTAGCATCCACGATTAACTCCGGACATCACAATGTCTCCAGCCAGTGAGAATCAGCTTCTTGGATACACCAAGGAGTATACCTCATGCTAGTCTCGACAGAATCGATGGTGTCCAAATCCATCAATTCATCGACTAGGGATAATTTTGATACATCACAATTACACATGTAGAGATACTCACTAGTTGTGATCCAATCACAAATTCTCTCATGTTGTGAATCGTATCGTGAACATTCAGTAAATGAGTTTAAGATCTAATCAAATACATGAAAACATGTATACTCAAATAGTGAATCTTCATTTATCATATAAATGGTTCAAACATAAGGCGATTGCCTTAGGACATCTCTCATATATTACTAACAATCTTCCCCATAATTTGTCAACTTAATGATTTATGTAATTTTCAGCCAAATTACTCAAGTCATGCATCATAACAAACATTTTGAGTAACTTGGTTGTTCCTAACATCTCACCCCTATCTAGCAATATACAAGCATAGTTAATCCTATGGTTTGTGTGAGATGTTTCCCCAAGGATATCCCAAAAATAAATTTCCCATTTCTTTTGTACTTATGAATTAGGCCTTATGATCAAGGAGAGTTTTCACTCAGCGACACACATTCCCAATTCTCTCCTTAAGTAACTAAATTCATTTTCTGGAAGAGGTTTTGTTTAAATATCAGCAAGATTAGCCTTAGAATCAACATAATTGAGTATTATATCTCTTCTTGCTACATGATCCCGAATGAAGTGATGTCTCACTTTAATGTGTTTTGTTCTGGAATGATGGACTAGGTTTTTTGTTAAGTTTATCGTGCTAATATTATCACAAAGCACTTGCACGTTTTTATATGAAAAACTATAATCTTCCAAGGTGTGAGTCATCCATAATAATTGTGGCACACTCTCTGCCATGGCTATATACTCAGGCTCAATGGTGGAGAGAGCAACACAATGTTGCTTTCGACTTGACCAACTCACTAATGTTGAACCTAAGAATTGATAGCCCCTGCCAATACTTTTTCTATCTAGTTTGCATCCCGCATAATCTGAATCTGTATAGCCTACTAAATTAAAAGACTCAGTTCGGGGATACCACAGTCCAACTGAAATGGTTGCTTTAAGATATCTCATAATTCTCTTAACAACAACCCAATGAGACTCTTTCGCACACGATTGATATCGTGCACACATACCTACAACAAATATTATATCAGGTCTACTTGCTGTAAGGTATAAAAGACTACCTATGACACTCCTATAATGCTTTAAATCAATAGGTTTTCCATCTATATCACTATCTAAGTGAGTGTTTTGTGTCATTAGAGTGAGAACCTCCTTAACATTCTCCATGTTGAATCTTTTCAGCAGCTTCATGGCATACTTTGATTGATAGACATGAATTCCTTCTTTGGTTTGTTTGATTTGTAATCCAAGAAAAAATGTTAATTCTCCTACTAGACTCATCTCAAACTCACTCTCCATGTGTTTTATGAATCCATTAAGATAATCCCTATTGTTTGAACCACAAATTATGTCATCGACATAAATCTGAGCTACAAATATATCTTCACCATTTCTTTTCAGAAATAGTGTGGGATTAATTTGACCTCTTCTAAAGCCCCTTTCAACTAGAAAAGTTGACAACCTTTCATACCAAGCACGAGGTGCTTGTTTCATCCCATAAAGAGCCTTCTTAAGTTTATACACGTGATTTGGAAATGCAGAATTTTCAAATCCCGGTGGTTGTTCAACATATACTTCCTCCTTTATAAAACCGTTCAAAAATGCTGACTTAACATCCATTTGATATAATTTGAATCCTTTATATGCTGCAAATGCTAGCATTAGTCTTATGGATTCTAATCTAGCCACGGGTGCATAAGTTTCATCATAATCAAGTCCCTCGACTTGATTGTACCCTTTGGCAACTAACCTAGCTTTATTTCTAACTATTTCTCCCTTATCATTCATTTTCTTTTTAAATACACATTTTGTCCCTATTATGGTAGCTTGATCAGGTCTTGGTACTAAATCCCAAACTTGACTTCTCTCAAATTGTCCCAATTCATCTTGCTTTACAATAATCCAGTCCGGATCAAGCAAAGCTTCATCAATTACTTTTGGTTCAATTTCAGAGATTAATGCTACTTGATTCACTTCACTCCTAAAGAATGATCTTGTCCTCGCCCCATGATGGATGTCTCCAAAAACTTGATCTAGGGGATGACTAGTGACCATTCTTGTGGATCTTGGTACTTGAGATGTCTAACAATTTGGCACAAGCTCAAGTGATGACCCTTCTGACATAGATTTTTCATTATCGGAGTCAAATTTAACTCCCCCTACATTAGTGTTCTCATTCAACCTCAATATTTTGAGTTCAAACTCGGCTTCATCGCTCTTATCCTTAGAGTCAACTTGCTCTTTACATTCTTCAAAAACTATATTTGACGATTCCTCAACTAGCTTCGTTCTCTTGTTATAAACTCGATATGCCTTACTAGTGAGAGAATATCCTAATAGAACACCTTCATCTGCTTTTGCAGTGAATTTTCCAAGATGATCCTTAGTGTTTAAAATGAATACCTTGCAACCAAATACCCTAAGATGTTTGATTGTTGGTGGTTTTCCAAACCATAGTTCATGAGGCATTTTTCTTAAAAACCTATGTATCAAAACTCTGTTTTGAACATAACATGCAGTATTAATTGCCTTAGCCCACAAGTAACTAGGAAGAGCATACTCATTTAGCATACTCCTCGCAGCTTCTTGTAAAACTCTATTTTTTCTCTCTACCACACCATTTTGTTGTGGTGTCCTAGGAGTATAAAATTCGTGTTTATACCGTTTTTCTAAACAAAATTCCTTAAACCTCATGTTTTCAAATTCTCCTCCATGATCACTTCTAATTGTTTTAATTGTTGCATTTTTCTCATTCTCAATTATTCTACAAAAGGAAATAAAAATTTCTAACGTTTGATCTTTATGTTTGAGAAAGAAAGTTCATGTATATCTAGTATAGTCATCTACTACTACCAAGCAATATCTACTACCATTCAAAGATTTAGTTGAGCTACTATCAAACAAATCCAAATGCAATAAATCTAAAGCATTTGACGTACTTACAGCGTTTTTGCTTTTGTGTGATGCTCTTATTTGTTTACCTTTTTGACATGCATCACATAGCTTGTCCTTTTCGTACTTGAGGAATGGTAGATCTCACACAAGCTTTTCCTTGGCCAACCTCTTAATATTCTTCATGTTGACGTGTGCGAGTCTTCGATGCCATAGCCATGAGTCATCTTCTTTGGACAAAAACCACTTCACACGCATGTTAGTAGCACTACTAAACTGAACTTGATAGATATTTTCCTTCCTAATCCCTACTAGCATGATAGTATTTGATTCATTATGTTTAATTAATCATTTAGTTGAATAAAATTCTACTCTATATCCTTCAAGCTACCTATTATGGTAGCTTGATCAGGTCTTGGAACTAAATCCCAAACTTGACTTCTCTCAAATTGTCCCAATTCATCTTGCTTTACAATAATCCAGTCCGGATCAAGCAAAGCTTCATCAATTACTTTTGGTTCAATTTCAGAGATTAATGCTACTTGATTCACTTCACTCCTAAAGAATGATCTTGTCCTCACCCCATGATGGATGTCTCCAACAACTTGATCTAGGGGATGACTAGTGACCATTCTTGTGGATCTTGGTACTTGAGATGTCTCACAATTTGGCACATGCTCAAGTGATGACCCTTCTGACTTAGATTTTTCATTATCGGAGTCAGATTTAACTCCCCCTACATTAGTGTTCTCATTCAACCTCGATATTTTGAGTTCAAACTCGGCTTCATCGTTCTTATCCTTAGAGTCAACTTGCTCTTTACATTCTTCAAAAACTATATTTGATGATTCCTCAACCAGCTTCGTTCTCTTGTTATAAACTCGATATGCCTTACTGGTGAGAGAATATCCTAATAGAACACCTTCATCTACTTTTGCAGTGAATTTTCCTAGATGATCCTTAGTGTTTAAAATGAATACCTTGCAACCAAATACCCTAAGATGTTTGATTGTTAGTGGTTTTCCAAACCATAGTTCATGAGGCGTTTTTCTTAAAAACCTATGTATCAAAACTCTATTTTGAACATAACATGCAGTATTAATTGCCTTAGCCCACAAGTAACTAGGAAGAGCATACTCATTTAGCATACTCCTCGCAGCTTCTTGTAAAACTCTATATTTTTCTCTCTACCACACTATTTTGTTGTGGTGTCCTAGGAGTATAAAATTCGTGTTTATACCCTTTTTCTAAACAAAAATACTTAAACCTCATGTTTTCAAATTCTCCTCCATGATCACTTCTAATTGTTTTAATTGTTGCATTTTTCTCATTCTCAATTATTCTACAAAAGGAAATAAAAATTTCTAACGTTTGATCCTTATGTTTGAGAAAGAAAGTCCATGTATATCTAGTATAGTCATCTACTACTACCAAGCAATATCTACTACCATTCAAAGATTTAGTTGAGCTACTATCAAACAAATCCAAATGCAATAAATCTAAAGCATTTGACGTACTTACAACTTTTTTGCTTTTGTGTGATGCTCTTATTTGTTTACCTTTTTGACATGCATCACATAGCTTGTCCTTTTCGTACTTGAGCAATGGTAGACCTCACACAAGCTCTTCCTTGGCCAACCTTTTAATATTTTTCATGTTGACGTGTTCGAGTCTTCGATGTCATAGCCATGAGTCTTCTTCTTTGGACAAAAAACACTTCACACGCATGTTAGTAGCACTACTAAACTGAACTTGATAGATATTTTCCTTCCTAATCACTACTAGCATGATAGTATTTGATTCATTATGTTTAATTAATCATTTAGTTGAATAAAATTCTACTCTATATCCTTCATCACATAATTGACTAATACTCAACAAATTAAAAACCATTCCTTTAACTATCAGAACATTATTAATCCTAAATTGTTCAGAAATAACTATATCTCCTACTCCTATGACTTTTAGTTTGCCACTATTACCAAAAGAAATAGTACATTTACTCATGTTTTTAAATGAAGCAAACTTTGAGGAATCCCTAGTCATGTGCTTGGAGCACCCGCTATCCACAACCCACATCATTGGACACTCCCCCTCAACCGGTACCTAATCAAACACGAAATACAAGATCTTTTGGAACCCGGATTTTGGGTCCATTAGCATTCACAACAAATTGTTTAGGAACCCAAGCTTTAGTTACGTTTGCCTTAACAACATGAGTTCTACTAACTAATGACATGAAACTGAATACCCTTTGCTTCGGTTTATAGCCTATCCCGGCTTTGTTGTAGACTGCCCTTTGGGCATCTAAAATCATGTTAAGGGTTTGAGAGCTTGTTGTGAATTTATCAAGTGTGCACTTGAGATCATCAACTTGTGCTCTCATGGAATTGTTTTCCTCTCTAAGTTTTTCAATTTCAGAGGTATCAGTTCTGTTTTCTGCAGAAATAGAATTCTGATTCCTAAGTTCCTCTACCTCTGATTTCAACATCTTAACTTTAATTTTTGATCTCCTCAAAGCATTGGTCAAGCATGCTATTGTTTCATACAATTTATCTAACTTAGGAGATGTTATCTCATCACCATCAGATGATGATGTGTCCTCTGGTGAAGATACACTCTGACTTTCATTTTCCTCTAAATCTGAGTTATCAAATGCCATTAGCACAGTATGCTTGGTCCCTTTTGCCTTGTCTTCATCTTCTGAGGAACTGGAAGAAGACTCATCCCATGTCTCCCTCAATGCCTTCTTCTTCCTGGGTTTGTCCTCTTTCTTTTTGAGATCAGGACATTCACTTTTGATATGTCCTTTCTTGTTGCACTCAAAACAAACAACGTCAGTTTTACCTCTAAATTTATATGATGACTTACCCTTCCTCTTGTCCGCGAAGATTTTCTTCACATCCTTCTTATTGTACTTTCTACTTCTCCTCATCATCCTCCTTACAAAGTTTGCTATCTCACTAGATGAGGACTCATCATCACTGTCACTGCTTGTCTCAGATGAGGATGAAGATGACTCCCTCTTCTTCTCCTTTTTCTTGTTCTCCTTGTATTGTTGACCTGCAACAAATGCAATACCTTTCTCTTTTGGACCCTTATTAGCTTGCTCATGTAGTTCCATTTCACAAAACAATTCATCCAATTTTATAGTAGATAAATCCCTTGATACTTTGTAGGCATCTACCATAGATGACCACAAAGCATTTCGGGGAAAGGATTTTAGGACATACCTGATAGTGTCTCTGTTTTACAGACTTTCTCCAACTGAATGCAACCCATTCAACACCTCCTTGAACCTTCCATACAATTCGCCAACAGTCTCGCCATCTTTCATAGCGAAATTTTGCAGTTGGTTCATGTAGAGATCACGTTTTGCGATTATTGAGTCTCTTGTGCCTTCGTTGAGTTCTATCAGTTTATTCCAGAGATCTTGCGCACTACTGAATGGACCAATCTTGTTGAGTTGGTCCTTCGCCAAACCACATTGCAGAGTTACTGTGGCCTTAGCATTTGCTTGCACCTAGCAGTCGACTGATAGGTGAAAATCTAGCCCGATTGTAGGTTATAAAAGCAGCTCGGAAGAGGAATTTTGGCAGCGATTTTCTTGGGCATTTTGGAGCAATTTGCTGGTGCAAATCAGGGTCTTCAAGGCTAGTCCAAGGCAATCAAAGATCAAGCAATCAAAAGCTCTTGTAAAGTGATTTCCTTTACTTGTATTGCATTTCATATTTGTATTTGCTTGTATTTGATTAGTATTACTTTTGTAATCATTGTACGAGGTTTCTCCACCTCCGTATTGTTCCGAGAAGGAGTTATTATTGATTAGTGGTGTGTGGTCGAATCGCTAAAGCTCGTTTGAGCTCTATCCGTGGAGTAGGAACCATTCGGTTCTGAACCACATTATATCATTGTATTTGTGTGATTGTATTCATGTTATTATTTTATTGTTATTATTCCACTGCGCACTAACACGACTTGTAGATGTAATCGCGATCGTAATCCATCAAGAAACACCGATGCTATTCACCCCCCCCTCTAGTGGTCACAACGGTCCCAACAATTGGTATCAGAGCCCGGGGCTCTTCTACGGATTAACAACCCAGAGCCAAGACGCTAGAGGGTGAAGAGGAACAAGATGGAAATTCAAGAGAATTTGGGTTGGGACATCAACACCCCAATCCTATATGCTTTCTATGGACAAGAAGGCTTCAACCAATGGAAGGCAAGGATTGAAGACTTCCTGATGATGAGGGACTTTGAGGAGTGGTCCATTTTGATGGAGGGATTTAGCTATCCAAGAGGACCAAGTGTGGATTCCTCAAGAAAAAGAGATGGACCGAAGAGCAAGTCCAAGCCTTCGAGAAAAATAAGAAGGTAGTCCAATTTATTTTTGATTTGATTCCTAATGATATCCTATGTAGCCTAGGGGATTATATGGATGCCAAGGAACTTTGGAGCAAGTTGGTAAAATATCACGAAAATTCCGAACCGGTCCAAGAAGACTTGGAAGAGGAGGAGACCGAAGAAGAAGCTTCATCATTCTCACAAGAAAGTGAGGAGTCGGAAGTTGAGAAAGAGTCAACTACTGGATCGGAGGAAGAAGTAGAAAAGGTGGAAGAAGCCTCCACCTCTAGGATTGAGGGGGAGGAGATTAGGGCATCCTCAATACCGGAGCAACAAGAAGAACCATCTACATTCGGTCGAGAGGAAGAGCAAGCTCAAGAGAGCCTCACCACCACCCTAGGTAACTCAAACACTTCAATTTCAAATAAAAAAATTATATTATGTGTTTTTAGTGTAGGGAATATGGGCACTACAAGAGTAAGTGCTCAAAGAAGGTCAAGAAGCCTCAACCGGCACCAAAGCTCAAGGATGTCGGTCCTCCAACAATCAAAAGCAAGGAGTGAGTGATTTGCTTCAAATGCCGACTATCGGGTC
The DNA here is from genome assembly GCA_025175895.1 of Wurfbainia villosa. Taxonomy (NCBI): domain Eukaryota; kingdom Viridiplantae; phylum Streptophyta; class Magnoliopsida; order Zingiberales; family Zingiberaceae; genus Wurfbainia; species Wurfbainia villosa. The sequence continues at coordinate 73,717,222 of CM045987.1, read as the reverse complement.
ATTACCGGAGTCAATGCCCAAAGGGGGAGAAAAGACTCAAAAGGGAGCTACACATGTTGGAGGCTTCAAAGCCTAGGAGGGTATCTAGGGAGGTTATCCCTAAGGAATACCTAATTAACCCAAGGAGCTCAAATAGATTTTGGGTTCCTAAGAGCATGATCGATTCATGCTAGATGGGTTTAGGTGTGCCTACTTTGAATGGATGGGTAGTTAACCTAACCATGATAAAGTTGACTCTTTAGGATATTTTCAAGGTTATGGATACCTTGGAAATATGTTTTATTTTTAATCCTAAAAGTTTTTAGGATGTGCCAATATATTTTTGGAAATATGAAAAATCAATCAAATTGACACAATTTAGGTTTAGAGGTCTTAGTGTGCCATTTTGGATTTTTGGCACACTTTGGAAAATAAGTAATAATATGGAAAAATAGACAAAATAATATCAAATGACAATTAATGCTAAAATTTAGGTATTATATACCTTTTATATTATTTGACATGCTTCGTTTACCATATAACATGTCATTACATCATATCTATTTTTAATCATTTAATATGTCATGATCATGTTTAGGATTAAGGCTAAATGTCATGTATGCTTAGATTCCATCATATGCCATGACATCATGATCATTGACCATGCTTAATTATGTTATCATTTATGCCATGATCATTCATGCATTAATTAAAATTGAGTTAAGAGTTATGACATGATTTGAAGTCACATTTATAAGGGAGTCAAATAGATTTGCCTAGAAAATGCATGATGCCATAATAATTCTAATCCCATATCTCACAATTACATTGCCTTGTGTGTGCTTAATACATCTTAGATACATGAGAGATGCTAGGAAAATAAGTTAAGTTCAAGGTGCATAGATAGTGCATCTAGATGAACTTAAACTTATCTTAATCATCAATATGAATCATGAGGAAAGCTAATGTACAAGTCATGTACATCTAGCCAATAGTCCATGGTTCAAAATAGGTTTTCAAAAACATTTTAAAATCACTTTAGAAAACCTTGGTGAAGTCTATCTTTTGATAGCAATCACCATTGAAGAAGTTGATACAAAGTAGATCAAAAACATTAAAGTTTTAATGGTTTTTGAACTTTGTATCAATCTCCTATTTTAATGGGTAAAATATTTTTCAAACAATTTTCACTCATTTTATTGATAATAAGTATTATACGTATGAAATTTCATGATTTTTTGAATTACGTATAATTATTTATGAATTTTTGAAATTCATTTCTGATAATTGAAATTTGAAATTTCAGTTATCGGCGTGACACTGATGGAAGTCTCATTGATGAGCTTACCGATCGTGATTTAAGGAGATTCGGGAAAAATAAGGTTGTTTAGCCCATTTTCAACTACCGTAAAGTTCCCTAACCACTCCTAACCCTAGGATATGATTTAGGAAGCATTATAAAGGGTGAAAATCCATTGAATATGGATTAGGAGAGTTGTTAGGATGATGTATCAAATTTAAGGATGGGAAAGTTCTATGTTGAACTTTGAACCTTATTTTTGATGGTTTAGAGTTCCTATTGGCTTAGGGGCTTCCCAAATACATTGTTGGTGCAATGGTCAAGGGGGAGCAAGCCTTTAGGGGGAGGTATCCATCATGGGATGATGAATGTTATTTTTCCTCATGAGGGGGGAAAATGGGAATTTTGAGATACCCAATTTGGAAATTGGGAGAGTTTATAGGATTGCCTCTCTTGAGTGATATGGGACTTATCACTAGGAAGATTGTAGGCATCCTAGATATTTTTGGACCAAGGGGGAGATTGTAAGATCTCATTGGGACAAGAGACATTGACCTCCTTGGAGAGAACCTTTTTTATGTTAGTCAAAAAGGGGGAGAATGTTTGGGAGAATTTATGGGATTACCAATTTGAGATAATTGGTAAGAAGATTTGAGTTAGTGTTCTAACTCAAAGGTTTTTGGTTTTGTCAAACATCAAAAAGGGGGAGATTGTTGGTGCAATCGGCCCAGGTCACGATTGACCAGACTCGAGTTTGACTCGAATGATATTTTGACGTTTGACATGGAGGTTTGACATTGATGTTTTACATTGATGTCTGATAATATTTTGGGGAGATTGTTGGTGCAATCGACCCAGGACATGATTGACTGGACTCGAGTTTGACTCAAGGGGGATTTTGATGGTTGACTAGGGTTGACCATGTCATGGAAAGTCCAAGTCTTGAGTACTTGACATGTAAAGTCCAAGCATGGGTCGTGGCATGGAAAGTCCAACATGGGTTGGCAAGGGAAAGTCCAAGCTTGAGTCTTGGCATTTGAGAAGTCCAAGGGGTTTGATATTGGCGGCGTAAAGTCCAAGGGTGAAGTCTTGGCAGCATAAGTCCAATGGTTGGCGGCGTAAAGTCCAAGCGGAGTCTTGACAGCTTAAGTCCAATGTGCCTTGGCGGTGTAGACACCATTAGCATGACATAGCCGATGGAAGTACCTGAAGGCTAGCGTATGGATGAACAAGTTATGGATGACTTAGAGAGATCCAATTGGCGCGAGGCTGACGGAGGTGGCTAGAAGGCTTAAGTCTAGGCTACGGGTGATCTAGCAAGTATGGGGGCACCGTACTTGGGTTAAAACCTCATGTTTGAGGTGTATCAATCGATTGGTACCATGTGACAGTCGACTGGTGTGAGTTAACTAGGGTTTGACTACGGGGAGTGCCCTAGCAATCGACTGCCAGAGGTGGGCAGTCGACTGCTAGCCCAAGCAGTCGACTAATCTGGTGATCAATCGACTGGTGCTCGGGATTTTGAGCACAGAATGTTCTCCAGTCGAGTGATCGGCTTGACCACTCGACTGATTGAGCCATCAGTCAACTGATGGGTATGCTCAGTCGACTGATGGTGTATCCGTTGGATTTTTCCAGCGTGGATGTAGCCATTTTCTCACAACAACAGTGGCATCAGTCGACTGATAGGCGAAAATCCAGCCCGATTGCAGGTTATAAAAGCAGCTCGGAAGAGGGATTTTGGCAGTGATTTTCTTGGGCATTTTGGAGTGATTTGCTGGTGCAAATCAGGATCTTCAAGGCTAGTCCAAGGCAATCAAAAGCTCTTGTAAAGTGATTTCCTTTACTTGTATTGCATTTCATATTTGTATTTGCTTGTATTTGATTAGTATTACTTTTGTAATCATTGTATGAGGTTTCCCCACCTCCGGATTGTTCCGAGAATGAGTTATTATTGATTAGTGGTGTGTGGTCGCATCGCTAAAGCTCATTTGAGCTCGATCCGTGGAGTAGGAACCGTTTGGTTCCGAACCACGTTATATCATTGTGTTTGCATGATTGTATTCGTGTTATTGTTTTATTGTTATTATTCCGCTACACGACTTGTAGACACAATCGCAATCGTAATCCATCAAGCAACACCGACGCTATTCACCCCCCTCTAGCAGTCACAACAGTCCCAACACCCACATGTCATCATGCTCTTTTGTATGATAAGTAACCTCATCAATTAAATATGCAGAATACTTGAATACTTGCTTGCTAGGTCTATGCACCAACCACTTTAATTGTTCGGAGATTTGATGTTTTGAATGGTTAATTGCATTTACAACCTATAATTCACAAAATGCAAAAGTTGAATTATATATTAATCTTCATAAATTATGAACTAGTACTAGCTTGCATGTAACTTACAGTATCATGCAACCACTGAATAAAAGTCTGATTGTGCTCGTCTTGTAACTACTTTTTTGACTTTTCTTTCTAATGAAATGTTGCCTTTAAATGAGCCATGTGTTTTCTGTTGGAAATATGATAATGAAATGATTAGCTACTAGAATGTAATGCCACATTTGAAAGTAGCAATGAGTTGGAGAAATTACTCGATATAAGGCTCTATCTCATCATTATTTTCTAGTACGTGATGATGTGTTTGCTCCCACTCCTCATGATTGGTAGAGTGCACTCAATCTCGTGATAAAGGTATGATAAGCTCAAATTGATGATTCCTTGTTGGGATGTCGACAGTGTGCACATTAAATAGGTAGTCTGAGCAAAATTCTAGAACCTCCTCAGCAATATAATATTCGGCTATACAACCTTCGGGTCGATTGCGATTTTGTACATAACCTTTCAATGTTTTTATGAATCTTTTAAATGGGTACATCCATCTATACCAAACTGGTCCACACAATTTAACCTCATGCACGAGGTGAACAGTCAAATGGATCATGACATCAAAAAATGAAGGAGGAAAATATTTTTCAAGTAAGCACAATGTTGTCATAATATCTCTTTGCATATCATCTAACTTCAAGACATCTATCACTTTGCTACACAACATATTGAAGAAGAAGTACAATCGAGCGATAGTATATCTAACATATTTGGGTAAGACACCATGAATGGCAACTGGAAGTAACTGTTGCATCAAAGTGTGATAATAATGTGATTTCATACCAACAAGTTGCAACTCTTTCATCGATATAAGGCTTCTAATATTGGATGAATAACCTGTAGGAACCTTCATTCCCAACAAGGATCTACAAAATTTCTTTTTCTCATCTTTACTTAATGTATAACAAGCCGCTGGCAAAAAGTGTTGGTGCAGGGGCACTAGATAATCGAACCTTGATTTTGATGATGGCAAAGATTCAAAGTTAACCTATTTTGTTATCTCATGTGATATGCTAAGTGTGCAGGAAGTGTTTAAGCTAAGCCAAAGGTCGAGCGACATCCGAAGAATCTCAAGTTGAGAAACCGTGGTGGTCGGGCGACACAAGGAGAACCTCGGGGAGTCGAGGAACCTCGGTGGTGACCGAAAGCTAAGCGACAGGTCAAGAGGACCAAAGGTAAGCTCCGTGTGTGGAGCGGTGGTAAGGACACGTCCTCGGTTAGAGGACAATTCTAGGCGTCGATCCGACTAAGGCTTCCGGAGGAATGCTGAAGTCGAGATCGGACAGTTAAAGGACTGTCACATTGCATGGCATTATGCATCTATTGTGCTAATCTTGTATTGTTGGAATTCTCAAGTGCAATACCAATCGAGATGTCGAGTCGATCAAGGCGCGATCGCTAAGAGGATCGATCGTGATGTCGACCGAATCACCAGACAAGGTCAAAGAGATAGAGATTGATGCCACCACCTCAGGATAAGATAAGCCGCCACCTCAGGATAAGATAAGTCGCCACCTCAAGATAAGATCCACGAGTTTTGGATCTGGATTGGGACAAATTCCAAGGCGTAAATCTATAAAAAGAGGGGAGGACTCACACCCAAATTCAAGAATCTCCCAAGTGCTCGTGCTCTCTAAAACGCTACTCCGACCGTGCGCCATCTTCTAATTAATTGTCGATATTATTATTATCTTTCTGTACTTAATTTGTATAAGGACCGGTAAGATTGTTACCGACCTTATAATCATTGTAATCGTCTTGTCTCTTACCTCCAACGAGGAAGAGACTTTTAGTGATTGCCCTTCGGAAGCAATCAAGGATCGCAGGACCTTGGATTAGCAGCCGGTGGGATGTGAACCAAGTAAAAAAGCTTTGTGTCTTTCTTGTGTTTGTCTTTTAGTTTTCCGCTGTGTACTTGGTTTTAATCGTCGAAAAAGAAAAGTTTTTATGAACACTATTCACCCCCCCTCTAGCGCTCATATCGATCCAACAATTGGTATCAGAGCGGGGGCGCTCAGATTCGGTGCAACCACCTGTCGAGCATTTTCTTTTATTTATTTTTATTTTTATTTTTAAATATCTCCCGCACTACTAATCTAAGACCAAGTCTTGGGACTTTTTGGTTTGTGTTTTTTTTTTGTGAGTTTTAGAAAATCATTGACCGAGCCAACCATGGAAGAGTCTCCCACAAGGCATAAAGGTAACAATGTCAATTTAAATTTTAAATTTCATATTATTTGCTTTAAGTGCAGGGAGAGAGGACACTATAAAAATAAGTGTTCTACTCATAATGTTGGGTTTCCAGCACCGCGGCGTGTGTGTGTTCGATCATGTTTCGTAAACATGAGCACAGCGGAAGCAATTAAAAATAATAAATCTATATTTATTACAACACACACAACACACGCATGCATATTACAACAAGTGTAGACATAACCGTAAATTAAAATTAGCAATAAAAGGAAATTAAACTACGTTATACCTTTCGTATGACGTGTAGCGGGAACGGCATCAACCGGAACGATCCTCGTAAGTATCGTCTCTATCCGTATCCACGCCGAGCTCCTCGGGATGACTTCGCTAAGTCACGAGCTTCGTCTTCGTACGGGTTACTAGCATACTTCGTTCAATTTACATGTTGCTCATAGATGATCGTCCAGAATCAAATCGGATCCTAGCGAGTTCTCAAAACTCGCTTCTCAGGAAGGTATTCGTCAACCAATTGTGAATCGCCCGTCCTCCACCTCAGAGGATTACGGAGATCAAATCCCGATAAGTTAGCTGTCGGGCACTTCGTCAGCGCTCAGCGAGGAGGAAGAAAAGCTGAGCTGGCAGAAGAATAAGCGCCGGCCAACCAAGGAAGAAAGGCTCACCTTGATGCCAAACCTATAGGAGATCAGGAGAGTGGCAGGAGGTTCACTTGAAGCAGGCCGGACAAGTTGGAAGGTGCACCACAAGGCGGCAACTAGGTTTAGGGTTTTGGATGATTAGGGTTAAACAATCCCATAAGCCCTCTTTTATAGAGAACTAATTCTCTTAATGGTTAATGGATCATATCCATAAAGCCCGTTAACCCGCTCCATTAGGATAAGTTAAAATAAACCAAACCATGATGGTTTATTTTAAGTTAAAACGAACCGAACCAACCTTTGGTTCATTCGTTTAATATAAACCAAACCCTTTGGTTTATTCTCATCCATTGGATTAGAACCAAACCATTTTGGTCCATCCATTATGTCTTCATAAGACCACGGCCCATCCACGCTTCCATTGCGAGAAACAATTTCATGCTCGCTTTATGTTTGGTCCAACCAAACATAGTTTCTCTCGATGCGAGAATCCCATTCTCAAGCTCGTTTTAAATCCTTTGGATTACACTCGTTGTCGTGTGACCAAATAGGTTCTCGGTTTATGTTGGCCGTCTATAATTAACCATTAATTATAGAGCGATCATGAGTGGCACCTAGTAGTACATCATGATCCCCAATTAACCGAAAAGATCAGCGGTTGATCGAACTATTTACGAAACCCTTGATGCTCGAATGAATCGTGCCCCATTCCCTTCACTCATCTTATACCCACTTGGTTGGGACATGGTCTATTGTGTCGTCCCCACTAAGTGACTCGTCACACCTAGCCCAAGTATCATTTCCTCGTCCTCACAGTTCTAGTTACTCCACATGTATCGAAGAGTACTTTACTCTAAACATGTAATGCTTTGGCCAAAGACTTTAGTAACAATCCGGCGAGAGGCCATGGGTATACATCTCCTCGCAAAGAGTGGTGAATCCTTTATAGGCTATTCAAACACCTTCGATCACTTCGACTTATACCCAATCATCCCGGGTCCACATCTCCTTAGAGATGTTTGCTTAAGATGTCAAAGCATAAGTCTCCATGATCAAGATGACTTGAATACCGCAAGTCAAAGGAACATCGCACTTAAGCCACAGTAAGAACTTCATTGACATATCTATATATGCAGAGAACCATATGAAGTCTTACGGCTGGTCACTCCAATGAACTAGTTACCATAACTAGCATCACGATTAACTCCGGACATCACAATGTCTCCGGCCCGGTGAGAATCGGTGCTTGGATACACCAAGGGTATACCTCGTGCTAGTCTCGACGAATTGATGGTGTCCAAATCCATCAATTCATCGACTAGGATAATTCGATACATCACAATTACACATGTAGAGATACTCACTAGTTGTGATCCAATCACAAATTCTCTCATCTTGTGAATCGTATCGTGGACATTGATAAATGAGTTTAAGATCCAATCAAATACATAAAACATGTATACTCAAATAGTGAATCTTCATTTATCATATAAATGGTTCATACATAAGGCGATTGCCTTAGGACATCTCTCATATATTACTAACACATAATGTTAGTGAAAGCCCTAGAGCCAATCATATGATGATTGTTGTATGGACTTTATTGTATCATATTCCTATTTATAAAGGCATGGTTATTATATTTACTTGTATTGGTGCCAAATAACTAAATATAATAATGTCCTTGAGTAGTAGGTTCTTATCTATATCAATCGATTGGTTGAATCGATAATGAGATGATATAGAGAACACTACTCTTAATCATTCCTAGTCAGTATTAACATTCGGGGACAATGTTAATGCGTAGAGACTAGCATGTAGGTCAACAAGATGACTTGATCTCACAAGTCATGGATATGAGATATCAAGTTGACACATGGGTATGCATTGGAGAATGTATACTGAATGACCCCATGAGAAAGTATCATGGATCGTTATATGAGTGTCATATACTTTCTCATGTGGCTATTAGTATGACTATTAGTCCTTAGACCTGAAGTCACCATGGTTCCCTACATAAGGAGTTGCATACTTTGGCTTCGTCAAACGTCACCCGTAAATGGGTGGACTATAAAGGCGATTACTGGGTATGTAACGAATTATGCGGAGGGATGTGAGTGATGTAGATGGGATTTATCCCTCCTATATGACGGGGGTGACATCGATATTCTTGATAGAGTGAGACCACGAAGTGCATGGCCATGCCCAAATGAGTCAATATGAGATATTGAGCTCATTTGATTAGAGTGAGTCTACTTGGAGTTCAAGACTTAGATTGTACCGAGGATGACACGGTCTATGCCTCGATTGGTCAATCTAGATGTCAAGGATAGAGGGACATTGTCACATATTGTGAGAGTCACAATTAGTAGTCACAAAGGTGATGTTGGAGCTCAACATTCTTGTAACTTGGGTAGCAATGATGTGTTGCTAGATACCGCTCATTGCTTATGTTCCTAAATCGGTTTAGGGACATTGCCAGCGTTACAAGAACCTATAGTCACACACATAAGAGCAATTAGATGGAGATTAGGTTCATATGATGAACCATGAGGATTAGGTTCATGGGATGAACCAAATTGGATTAAGAGTAATCCAAATTAGACTAATTGAGTTAGACTCAAGTTGATTCAAGTGTTGAATGAGTCTAATTGAGATTTGATTCATCAAATCAATTTAAATTAATGAATAGAGATTCATTATATTAAATTGACTTGAGTCAAGTGGTTAGATTTGATCAACCATGGGAGATTAGAGGTCAAGTTTGACTTGACTTGAGAGGGAAGATGAAAGGTCAAGTTTGACTTGACCAAATGCCATGTCATGATGATGACTAGGCATGGCCGGCCAATGATGATGCTCCACATCATCATTGACTTATCAGTGGTGCCACATCATGAGGAGACCAAGGGTCATGGGAGTTACATGCATGCATGTAACCCCCTCCATGAAGTGGCGGCCACTGGGGTTATGGGTGGAGAATTCATTTTGTGTGTAACTCTCCATAACATCATCTTCTTCCTTGGGAATTTTTTTTCTCTCAAGCTCTCCCTCTCCAACCTCATCTTGCCGAAATTCCTAAGGGAGTACTAGCACACTCTAAGGCATTTCTCTCCACCTATTGCTTGTGTGGATACCATAGAGGAGTGTGCACTTGACACTCTCGAGTTCCGGCGAACTTTTGGACGAGCGAGATAAGCGAAGGGCGTCGCTACGAGGGTAACGTTCTAACCTCTTAGATCTAAGGTAGATCTAGGATTTCTGTAAGCACATACATGTAATTATAATTTTTATACTTATGCGGATCGTGGCGGGGCTTCAGGGTTTCCATGCGCAAAAAGCGGTTTTTGCGGCTCGGAAAAACCCAACAGTGGTATCAGAGCCACGTGCGAAGCATGTATGTGTTTCGTTTTTGTAGTTTTTATATTAGATATAAAAATTACAGATTTATATGTTTCTGTAAATTTTCTTATTTTATAGAATTTTTGGGTATTTTTTCGGAGTCGAGAGCAGTGTTGGGACACTTGTAGGCTTCAACCATCGAGAAAAACTCTCGAATCGTGAGTTCTCGCTTTAGGTTTTTTGGGACAGCGACTTAAGTCACTGTAAGATCATTGTAGGGACACTCACGAAGTTTATTTTTGCGAGTAGAGGCGCTGCCCTATCCCGAAAGGGGCCATGTCCTTGATGATCGCGGAAACCGCTTAGTGGGACCGTTACGGAGAGTTGACTCATAAATTCAAAATAAATTAGGAAAAATTATAGAAATTTTCTGTAAAAATACATAATTTAGAATTATGTATAATTCTGTGATTGTCATGGCCCAATAACCCAATTGGATTGGATTCAGTGTGTTGTAATTCATAATACGGTCTGCGTGCCGTTTTGTGGTTGTGCGTGTTGTAGAGTGTTTGCGACTGCGCGTCGCACCTCTTCTTTTAATATTCTAGTTGTAAATAGTTTTAGACTCGAATGTAACTCGAGTTTCGTATTTGTAATGTACAAAAATGGAGCGGTGGAAAGTCCACTTGAAGACGAGCTTACGAGAAGGGTGACGACGACACATGGCGGTCAAGGGAAGCGCTTGGAGAAGCCGCTAGCCTTAGGTTGACCGTCCGATCTTCTCATTGGCTTGAGAAGATCGTAGTAGGGCCATGACTATATCACATTTAATGATATATATATATATGTTGATATATATATATGTATATTTAATTGATTTTGCTTGTATGTATGTGATGCATGCTAGTAGAAAAATGTTTGTATGTATATGATGCATGCTAGGTTAATTTTCTTGTATGTATATGATGCATGCTAGAATAATTAATGTATGTATATGATGCATGCTAATATAGGATAATAAAGGCCTAAATGCGTATAAGATACACATTACGATTAGATTAGATCATAATCGAATCAACTCGAAAATGCCTACCGAGCCTTGATACCCATCACTACCTCGATCATTTGTTGTTGTTGAATCACTTAAGCGAGCAAGCATATTATCTTGGAAGGGACCGGAGGGACAATCTTGTTACCGCCTATCACGACTCGGGTTAGAGTAAGCTCAATTAGATTGAGCAAAACTAGTTAACTCAATTGGATCGAGTAGAACTATAGGCATATTCCAATCGTTGGAAAGATAGGTTAAGATAGCATTTACACTAAATCTTGGGCGATTTAGCCAAAGCTAACTCAAGGTCTTTTGTAAATGTGGGTCTTAATCCTATAAACAAGAGTTGCATAGAGATGTAATCGGTAATGTGTTACCCACCGATCGTACTAAGTCTTGGGCGATTTAGCCAAAGCTAACTCAAGGCTTAGTATGATGTGGATCTTGTCCCGCAAGAATTATAGCTAGTTTGTATGAATCTAGTAAAAGTGGTTTGACCACATCCATAACTCGATTCTACAAAATTCCTATAATTCAGTGGGAGCATCATTTGATTAAAGGCCTAATTAAATGATAAAAGGAATATGATATTAATTCTCTGCATTGTATGTTGTAGATAACTATGTCGACAAACACGAACACTCTCTCTCTCGATCCGCCTGAGAAGGACAAGCTCAATGGAGCAAATTTCCTGGACTGGTACAGGAACCTGAGAATTGTTCTCACCCAAGAAAGGAAGTTGTACGTCCTGGAGCAGCCCATTCCGGAGGCACCTCCTGCCACTGCCTCGCGAGCTGACAAAGATGCTTACAAGAAGCATCAAGATGATGCATTAGATGTGTCATGTCTAATGCTCGCGACCATGAACTCTGAGCTTCAGAAGCAACACGAGTTCATGAATGCTTATGATATGGTTGAACATCTTCGTCAACTATATCAAGGACAAGCTAGGCATGAGAGATATGAAGTCTCTAAGGCATTATTTGGGTCCAAAATGCAAGAAGGGACTCCCGTAGGTACATATGTACTCAAGATGATTGGGTACGTAGAAAACCTACAAAGGCTGGGATTCCCACTTGGCCAAGAGCTGGCCACTGACCTAATCTTGCAATCTTTGCCACAAGCCTTCAATCAATTTGTCATGAATTATAACATGAATGAAATTGATAAGCCATTGCCTGAAATGCTCAGCATGTTGAGAACTGCAGAGCTTAACCTTAAGAAGGGTAAATCTGACACCATTTTGATGGTGCAGAAGAAGAAAGGCAAGGGCAAGCCTAAAGGTAAGGGAAAGTCCCAAGCCAAGGGCAAAGGCAAAGAACTTAAACCCAAAGGAGGGGTAGCCAAGGAAGGGGCTTGCTTCCACTGCAAGGAAGCAGGACACGGGAAGCGAATCGCAAGGCATACCTGAAGATCTTAAGAAGAAGAGAAGTGAGACTTCTACTGGTATAAATGTTATAGAAGTCAATCTATCTATTTCTTCATCTTGGGTATTAGATAATGGATGTGCATCTCACATTTGAAAAATGAGAAATAGCAAGGCATTGACAAAGGGCGCAGGTGGACCTACGAGTAGGCAATGGAGCAAGGGTTGCTCTTGTCGTAGGAACTTATGATCTATCTCGCCTCCGGGCTTGTACTAGAATTAGATGAATGTTGTTATGTACGCTTTAACTAAGAACATCATTTCGGTTTCTTGTTTGGACAATAAAGGATTTTCATTTATAATAAAGAACAAATGTTGTTCAGTTTATTTAAATGATATGTTCTATTGTAGTGCACCTCTAATGAACGGACTCTACTTTCTAGACTTAGAGAGCCCTATCTATAACATAAGTACCAAGAGGTTCAAGTCAAATGAGTTGAACCAAACCTATCTTTGGCATTGTCGCTCAGGTCACATAAATGAGAGTCGCTTATCTCAGCTCCATAAGGATGGGTTGCTAGACTCATTTGATTTTGAATCATATGAGACATGTGAGTCTTGCCTTTTAGGCAAGATGACCAAGACTCCCTTTAGTGGACACAGCGAAAGAGCAACAGATTTGTTAGGACTTATACATAGTGATGTATGTGGCCCTTTCAATGTTGTAGCTAGAGGTGGTTACTGGTACTTCATTACATTTACTGATGACTTCAGTAGATATGGTCATGTGTATCTCATGACACATAAATCAGAATCCTTTGAGAAGTTCAAAAAATTCAAGAATGAAGTACAAAGCCAGCTTGGCAAGAGTATTAAGATATTTCGATCAGATCGAGGTGGAGAATACCTTAGCCATGAGTTTCGTGACTATCTAGCTGAGTGTGGGATTCTATCCCAACTCACTCCTCGAACACCACAATGGAATGGTGTATCCGAAAGGAGGAATCGACTATTGGATATGGTACGATCTATGATGAGTCACACAGATCTTCCTATATCATTTTGGGGATATGCTCTAGATATAGAAGCATTTACCCTTAACCGTGTACCATCCAAGGTTATGATAAAGTCACCATATACGATATGGACAGGGAAAAATCCCAAGATGTCTTTTATGAGGATTTGGGGTTGTGAGGCTTACGTCGACGCCAAGTCTCGCATAAACCGGGACCCAAACTGATAGGTGCTATTTTGTTGGATATCCCAAGTATACAACGGGATATTACTTCTACATTACCAGTCAGCACAAAGTGTTTGTGGCAAAGACTGGGGTTTTTCTAGAAAGGGATTTTGTTTCTAGAAAAACTAGTGGGAGTACCTTCGATCTTGAAGAAATTCAAGATAAGGACCATAGCACTGAGGCCTTGATGGAGGTTGAACAGGAACCACAAAGTGTTGTGGGTGATGAGGTTGTTGCACAAAAAGTTGTGGAACAACCACATTGCTCAAGTAGACCTACCTCTTCGCAGTCCGATAGGGTGCGTCGTCACCGAGAGATACTCATTTCTCTTGTCTGACCATGATGACGTTATGCTCATAGAGAAGGAGCCTACCTCCTATCAGGAAGCTGTGATGAGCCCAGATTCTGAGAAATGGCTAGAGGCCATGAGATCCGAGATGGAATCCATGTCCACCAACCAAGTATGGACTTTGGTTGATCCACCTGAAGGGGTCAAACCCATTGGGTGGACGTGGGTCTTTAGGAGAAAGACGACATGGATGGACTTACGCATACCTATAAGGGCGATTGGTGGCTAAAGGTTTCAAGCAAATTCATGGTATTGACTATGATGAAACCTTTTCTCCGATGGCGATGTTTAAGTCCATTCGGATCTTGCTTGCTATTGCAAAGATACCACGATTATGAGATCCGGCGAGATGGATGTCAAAACCGTTTCGAATGGAAACTTACTCGAGGATGTGTACATGACACAACCCGAGGGTTTTGTAGATCCACAAAGATACAGAAGGTATGCAAGTCGCAAAGGTCCATTTATGGGCTAAAGCAAGCTTCTCGGAGCTGGAATCTTCGATTCGATGATGCGATCAAACAGTTTGGTTTCATCAAGAATGAAGATGAACCCCGTGTCTACAAGAGGGTTAATGGGAACACAGTTGTCTTCCCTGTATTGTATGTGGATGACATACTGCTCATTGGGAATGACATCCCTTCGCTACGAAGACTTGGTGACGTGCTTCTCAATGAAGGACTTAGGTGAAGTACCAGTATTCTAAGCATCAAGATCTATAGAGATAGATCTAAGAGATTGCTTGGCCTAAGTCAGAGTACATACATTGACACGGTATTACTTCGGTTTGCCATGCAGAATTCAAAGAAAGGACATCTGCCTATGTAACATGTTGAGAGTCTTTCGAAGACTCAAAGTCCCTCTTCTAGAGAGGAGAGAGAACACATGGATAATATCAATTAAGCATCAGCTATAGGATCTATCATGTACGCTATGTTGTGTACTCATTCTGTTGTCTCGTATGCTTTGAGCATGACGAGTAGATACATGATCGGTGAGCGCCATCGGATAGCGACCAAGAATATTCTTAAGTACTTGAGAAGGACTAAAGAATATTTCTTGATATTCGAGGCGATGAGAGCTAGTCAGAAGGGTTACTGATGCTTCCAAACCGACGATGATTACAGATCGCGATGTGGTTCGTGTTTTGCTTGAATGGTGGCGCTGTGAGCTGGAAGAGTTCAAAGCAGGACACAGTTGCTGATTCTACAACAGAAGCCGAGTATATCGCTGCATCTGAGGCAGCAAAGGAGGCAGTTTGGATCCGCAAGTTCATTACTGAGCTTGGGGTGGTTCCTAGCATTGCAGATCCTATAGAGCTCTATTGTGACAACAATGGAGCGATTGCACAGGCTAAGGAACCTCGCCACACCAATGACGACCAAACACATACTACGGCGCTTCCATCTCATTCGAGAGATCATCGATAGAGGAGATGTGAAGATTTGCAGAGTACCCACAGAGGCTAACATCGCAGATCCCTTGACCAAAGCTTTGGCACAGAAAAAGCATGATGGTCACACTAGGTCATTGGGTATTAGATACTACGGTGATTGGCACTAGTGCTAGTGGGAGATTGTTAGTGAAAGCCCTAGAGCCAATCATGTGATGATTGTTGTATGGACTTTATTGTATCATATTCCTATTTATAAAGGCATGGTTATTATATTTACTTGTATTGGTGCCAAATAACTAAATATAATAATGTCCTTGAGTAGTAGGTTCTTATCTATATCAATCGATTGGTTGAATCGATAATGAGATGATATAGAGAACACTACTCTTAATCCTTCCTAGTCGAGTATTAACATTCAGGGACAATGTTAATGCGTAGAGACTAGCATGTAGGTCAACAAGATGACTTGATCTCACAAGTCATGGATATGAGATATCAAGTTGACACATGGGTATGCATTGGAGAATGTATACTTGAATGACCCGCCATGAGAAAGTATCATGGATCGTTATATGAGTGTCATATACTTTCTCATGTGGCTATTAGTATGACTATTAGTCCTTAGACCTGAAGTCACCATGGTTCCTACATAAGGAGTTGCATACTTTGGCTTCACAAACGCCACCCGTAAATGGGTGGACTATAAAGGCGACATCGGGTATGTAACAAATTATGCGGAGGGATGTGAGTGATGTAGATGGGATCTATCCCTCCTATATGTGGGGTGACATCGATATTCTTGATAGAGTGAGACCACGGCGTATTGTTACCATGCCCAAATGAGTCAATATGAGATATTGAGCTCATTTGATTAGAGTGAGTCTACTTGGAGTTCAAGACTTAGATTGTACGAGGATGACACGGTCTATGCCTCGATTGGTCAATCTAGATGTCAAGGATAGAGGGACATTGTCACATATTGTGAGAGTCACAATTAGTAGTCACAAAGGTGATGTTGGAGCTCAACATTCTTGTAACTTGGGTAGCAATGATGTGTTGCTAGATACCGCTCATTGCTTATGTTCCTAAATCGGTTTAGGACATTGCCAACGCTACAAGAACCTATAGGGTCACACACATAAGAGCAATTAGATGGAGATTAGGTTCATATGATGAACCATGAGGATTAGGTTCATGGGATGAACCAAATTGGATTAAGAGTAATCCAAATTAGACTAATTGAGTTAGACTCAAGTTGATTCAAGTGTTGAATGAGTCTAATTGAGATTTGATTCATCAAATCAATTTAAATTAATGAATAGAGATTCATTATATTAAATTGACTTGAGTCAAGTGGTTAGATTTGATCAACCATGGGAGATTAGAGGTCAAGTTTGACTTGACTTGAGAGGGAAGATGAAAGGTCAAGTTTGACTTGACCAAATGCCATGTCATGATGATGACTAGGCATGGCCGGCCAATGATGATGCTCCACATCATCATTGACTTGGTCAATTGGTGCCACATCATGAGGGAGACCAAGGGTCATGGGAGTTACATGCATGCATGTAACCCCCCCTCCATGAAGTGGCCGGCCACTTTGGGGTTATGGGTGGAGAATTCATTTTGTGTGTAACTCTCCATAACATCATCTTCTTCCTTGGGAATTTTTTTTCTCTCAAGCTCTCCCTCTCCAACCTCATCTTGCCGAAATTCCTAAGGGAGTGCTAGCACACTCTAAGACATTTCTCTCCACCTATTGCTTGTGTGGATACCATAGAGGAGTGTGCACTTGACACTCTCGAGTTCCGGTGAACTTTTGGACGAGCGGGATAAGCGAAGGGCGTCGCTACGAGGGTAACGTTCTAACCTCTTAGATCTAAGGTAGATCTAGGATTTCTGTAAGCACATACATGTAATTATAATTTTTATACTTCGCACGGATCCGTGGCCGGGGCTTCCGAGGTTTCCGCAACGCAAAAAGCGGTTTTTGCGGCTCGGAAAAACCCAACACATAAGACTCGAACGACACAACCGACGCAAAGGAGACACCATAACCAGGAATCCGGAAGAACAAGGAGCACATCAAGTGCTTCGGGTGCGGAAGATTCGATCACTACAAGAATCGGTGTCCGGAAAAAAAGATTAGTAAAGTTAATAATTTTGAAAAGTTGAGTTTTAGAATAGTTGATAATTTAGATAAATTGTGTAATTGTTGTCAATTAATTAATACAATTAATAATTCAACTAATAAAAAATTAATTAATTCAGATTTAATTAGTTTAAATAATAATAATAATAATAATATCATGAAAGAAAATGATCAAATTAATCTAACATTTGATAAAATTAACAAAGAGATTAATCAAATATTTAGTTTAATCAACATAGATCTAGATCAAGTCAAAGATAAAACCAACCTAGGACTTAATCAGAATAATCAAACCATTGATCAGAATAATTAAACCATAGGACAGAATCATCAAATCCTAGATCTGATTAATCTAAATAATTCCGAATTAAAAAATTCTGTTTTGAAAAATTCAACCATAAAAAAATCAAAATTAACTTTTAAAAATTCCAAAGATAATCTAAATAATTCTAATAATAATTCTACATTTAAAAACTCTAACAATTTTATCTTAAATAATTCTAATAATAATTCTATCTTTAAAAACTCTAACAATCTTATCTTAAATAATTCTAATAATAATTTTACCTTTAAAAACTCTAACAATCTTATCTTAAATAATTATAATAATAATTCTACCTTTAAAAATTCTAATAATCTTATCTTGAATAATTCTAATAATTCTACCTTAAAAAATTCTAATAATTCTAATAATTCTATTTTTAAAAAGTCAAATAATCTTATCTTAAAAAATTCTAATAATTCTACTTTTAAAAAGTCTAATAATCTTATCTTGAAAAAGTCTAATAATATTATTTTGAAAAATTCTAATAATCCTATTTTAAATAATTCACAATCTAACTTAATTAAAATTCAAAATTAGATAATCAAACCAATAAAATTAATTATAATAGAGTACCATTTGATTATACACAAATTAATAATCTAGTAATTAAACCTTCAACTTTTAAAAATTCAACTAATAAATATGTAGACTTGGGTTACAAGTCTAAGCTAACCAAAAATCAAGATACTAAAATTTGTAAACTTAATTATAATAAAGTATCTTATAACTATAGAACAAATAAAAGTCTACCCAAGAAAACAACCATTTCTTTAAATTGATTGAATGTAGCTTGCTCATGCATACATATCATTATCATGCTTATTTTGTCATGTCATACATACTAGTTTTAAATTCACTATGGTTAGATAGGAAATAATTAATTAATCTTGACAACATAGTATCAGGACGCGGTGAGATGATAGTACGTTAAGGAAACGAAGTCAAGTGTATTCGAGTTGGATAAGGAGTATCTAGCTTGGTGCATTTAACTAAGTGGAACTAACTGAAGCTACCTCACCACATCCTAAACTAGTTAGACCAGGACGTAATCCTAAGTGAATTAAGTGTGTAATTTCCTAAGTTGGCTTTGTCTAAGGAAGTGGTCGTTGTTCCGATCAAAGGCCACGTGCCTCCACACTGGAAGACCTCTTTTGAAATGTTCACTTAACTAACTAAAGGTGAAATCCGAATCTAACCCAAGATTAATTAATTTCTACAGCATTAAATTAAATTCATCTCACAATACCTATAAGAATAACTTGGTTGATCATGTAGAATGGGTGAGATGGTAAGGACAACAAATTAAAAATGATTTTGAAAACGATTTCAAAATTTATATACACATAAATAGATTCTTAAAACTATTTTTATTGATTGTCATGATTATTGTGTGTAGTTATACGTAGTTTTCAAAACAACTATGCTTCTTAAAATGATGGTTAGTTGACCAATACTGAACGTCTAAATCCTTAGGTCAACTTTAGATACCTAGACCCTCTGGACACTTAGGTGAGCCTTCCTTATGGCCAACAAGGATGTCCTAAGAGTTTGTCAGACAAAAGGGGAGACCCTCTAGATATTCCTTCCTTGTGGTTAACAAGGATGTTAGGTTAAGGGGGAGGTTCTAATTGGATAATCATCATAGAAGTTGTTAAAAAATATTTTTTTTTAAAAAATCACCAATACTTTCTAAATTTAAATCCATCTTTTGATAATATGCCAAGGGGGAGAGAAGACTTAAGTTGGACAAACTTAGTATCTAGCTACCTCCAGTTTGGCATAAAAACCAATAGACACGAGCCTTTAAAATGTTTTTTTTAATTCTTTCTAAAAAATTTATAATAATGTTAAAGGTTAGGGGGTCACATTCTAACCTAGGATATACATTGTTGGTGCAGGATCTAGAAACCTAAACTCCTAAACTCTTAAGTATTAAAGGGAGTTAAACATATTAAATCAACTTGATTAGCATGTTTAAAAATTCTATTTCTTGGCAATGTACCCAATATAAAGTTATTTTTGATATATGTCAAAGGGGGGGAGAGAATAAAGTTAAGAGGTTACTTACTTTTTCTTTCCCAAAAAATAATTGTTTTTCAAAACTCACCTAGGGTTAAGGGAGAGGTACCCTTAAGGGGGAGGTTTTGAAAAATGATTGTTCAATGCTTACTTCTTATTTTCTCTTAACTTTGAATTAGTTTGCCATAGATCAAAAAGGGGGAGATTGTTGGTGCAGGGGCACTAGATAATCGAACCTTGGTTTTGATGATGGCGAAGATTCAAAGTTAAGCTATTTTGTTATCTCATGTGATATGCTAAGTGTGCAGGAAGTGTTTAAGTTAAGCCAAAGGTCGAGCGACATCCAAAGAATCTCAAGTTGAGAAACCGTGGTGGTCGGGCGACACCAGGAGAACCTAGGGGAGTCGAGGAAACTCGGTGGTGACCGAAAGCTAAGAGACAGGTCAAGAGGACCAAAGGTAAGCTCCGTGTATGGAGCGGTGGTAAGGACACGTCCTCGGTTAGAGGACAATTCTAGGCATCGATACGACTAAGGCTTCCGGAGGAATGCTGAAGTCGAGATCGGACAGTCAAAGGACTGTCACATTGCATGGCATTATGCATCTATTGTGCTAATCTTGTATTGTAGGAATTCTCAAGTGCAATAGTCAACTGGAGATGTCAGTAGTCGACTGAAGGCAGTCGACTGCTAAGAGGATCAGTCGACTGACGTCGACGAATCAGTCCAGAGCACAAGGCTAAAGAGATAGAGATTGATGCCACTACCTCAGGATAAGATAAGCCGCCACCTCAGGATAAGATAAGTCTCCACCTCAAGATAAGATCCACGAGTTTTGGATCTGGATTGGGACAAATTCCAAGGCACAAATCTATAAAAAGAGGGGAGGAGTCACACCCAAATTCAAGAATCTCCCAAGTGCTCATGCTCTCTACAACGCTACTCCGACCGTGCGCCATCTTCTAATTAATTATCGGTATTATTATTATCTTTCTGTACTTAATTTGTATAAGGACTGGTAAGCTTGTTACCGGCCTTATAATCATTGTAATCGTCTTGTCTCTTACCTCCAACGAGGAAGAGACTTTTAGTGATTGCCCTTCGGAAGCGATCAAGGATCGCAGGGCCTTGGATTAGCAGCCGGTGGGCTGTGAACCAAGTAAAAAAGCTTTGTGTCTTTCTTGTATTTGTCTTTTAGTTTTCCGCTGTGTACTTGGTTTTAATCATCAAAAAAGAAAAGTTTTTATGAACGCTATTCACCCCCCTCTAGCGCTCATATCAATCCAACAAAAAGGTTTTCTTTTTCCCCTACTTTGGTGCCAATTCCAACCTGACATTCATATCCACAAGGTCAAGTCATGCTGCTGGTCCATCTTTTGTTTTCCCTGGAATGCCAAGTAATGTGCCAACTAGGCTTTCACATACATTTTTCTCGATGCGCATCACGTCAAAAACATGTCGGACATGTAGATGCTCCCTATACGCAAGTTCGAAGAATATTTGATTTCTTTTTCCAATAGGGTTGACTACCATCCTCTAATGCTTGAAGCTTTTTGCTCTTTTTTCCCCAATGACAATTAATTTTATCAACTTTTCTAGAAATATCATGGTCACTCAATTGTCTTGGTGCAATGTTAAAGTCTTGCTTCTCATCAAATGCTTTCTTTTGCATTCGATAAGGATGGTTCTCAGGAAGAAGCTGTGAGAGATCGGATGGCCGGCTAGAGGGGGGTGAATAGCCCTTTTCGTTTGGATGGCGGTATTTTGCTCGTCTACAAAATGTTAGCGCAAGCGGAATATACAAATATAAATAAAGACAAGCAAAATAGAAACAAGCAATACAAACACCGAGATATAACGTGGTTCACGGCTACGCCGCTAATCCACGGTCCGATTCGTCCACGGTGAATCACTCCGCCAAAACCAATCACTATCGGTCTCTCCTTTGCACAAAGCTAGGTGGAGGTAACCTTTACAACCAAGATCACTCTTCTTACAATAGGATTGAAGTAAAGACAAGTAAGAAGAGTTTAGAGCTTGTGGGGCACTAGGAAGATTGTTTGGAACTTAAGCATTAGCCTCTCAAAGGCTCACACCCTCTCTTTTTATAGAGAGGGCTAACTTCTTCCGTTGGCGCCATCGATCATTGCCGCCCATGGCGGTCGTATCCTCCTACAAGCCTCCGAACACGCGTCGGATGCCGGCGTTGTTGTCCGGAACTCTTGGCGATCGCTGCTGGACCTCACCGATCACGACCCGTAGTCGATCGGCCGATCGGCTAGCGGCGATCTCTGGCCAAAACCTATTGACCCGATCATTGCGCCTTGGATCGCTATCTTGTGATCGGCCTTAGCGTATGTGATCGCTGCCCTAAATCGGTCGTATACGGTCGAGCTACACTCGACTCGGAAGCGATCGGCGCCATGACATGGCGGTCGCGTGTCGGAAAAACCCATCCACTTGGCCAAATGGCCAAGTTTCACCTAAACTACCCTTCCCGGGTTACAATCGCTCACTCTCATTTCTGAGTCCCTCGCCCAAGTTCTCTTCGTTCTCGGCCACGTCCCTCGGCAGCATCAGGCGCACGGCTCTGCAATGCTCCTTCGCGTCTCTTGCCTCGAAGTCTACTTCCCCCGGCTTCACTCCAAGCTTCTCGTCCGGCGGTCCCTCGGATGCTCCAAGCGCACGGCTTCCGCAAAGCTATCCTTCACCGACTCAAGGCACGAGTCATGAGATGTGAAACTCGCCACGGCTCCATGTGCGAATTACTAAGTCCCCGCAACATATCAAACTAACTTAAACCCTTTGCCACACCATCAAAACCATATCAATGGTGATGCCTAACAATCTCCCCTTTTGATGTGTGTTCTAAGGTAAGAAAAGCATGTAAAGATAAACATGATATAACAACATGCAATTCCCCCTTAATCCATGAAATTCTCTATGCAATTTCTCCCCCTATCATATATTTCTCCCCCTACATATATTTCTCCCCCTAATGTGATTAACTTAAACATACTTATTTCTCCCCCTAATGTGATTAACTTAAACATACTTATTTCTCCCCCTTTGACACCATCAAAAAGATTAACACTAAGTTAAAAGCTCATGGCATCAATTATAATGGAGGAAAAATATGTCAAGTTGATTTAAAAACTGTAGGAGGCATCAAGTATATTTCTACCACTTGTAGGAGGTTTTATAAACTGAATTCGCCTTCAATATTCTGATTTATAGCACCACATCTATGATGGCAATGTAGCACAAGGAAGCCAATTTCGATTTTACGGATGAAATTCAGAAATGCATTAAAAATTCCAGAAAATTCTAAAATTCATGAAATTCGAGGAACATATTTCTCTTAAGTATATCTATCAAGGAAAAATAGTTTTTCATGAAAAATCATTATATTTTACAAGATTTGCCAAAAATCCAAACACTTGAAAAACCACTAGTTTTTGAGCATTCTAGTATCAAGTTAGCTACCTAGTTTTGCATCTAATTGTTTCAAAACATGAATACATGTATTTTAAGGTAAGAAATTGTTTTGAAAACATTAGAAATATCCAACCATGATCTTTGGGCAATATGTCTATTAATTAAACATAAGCCTTCCCATGATTGGTCTATTATTGATATTTTGATACTTTAAATGACCATCTAAATGCCATAGGCATTAGTGGACATTTGTATCATCCTAACATCTCACCCATGCTAAGTTTGCAATCAAGTTAGCCTATAGTGAGTGTGAGATGCATCCTAGGGGGGTATTTGTATATATATATACTTAACCAATATATTCAAGCAATTCTATCATGGTTAAGTATCAACCTAACAACCTACATGATCATAATGACATATATCAATTAATTTCACATTATGATCATGAAATACATGTTTTCATCAAATTATAACCATGCATTAGACATTATATGATGATAATAAATAAGTTATCACCTAAAGCATGATTTAAACCTATTTTTCATGATAATGTGCCCAATATCAAAATCATAGATCATGATTACACATATGCATAGAAATTACATTAATCATCATGATTTTAAGCATTATTACCTATTTATGGGCACGTTATCATCACCCAACACTATCTAAAAATGTTGTCCCGTCATCCTAAGTCAACCAAAATATGATATAGATTAGGTTCATATGGTTGACTACCCTAGGGGTTTTCTAACCCTTAAGAATGGATTTTGGAACCCAAAATAGATTTTTACCTATGGGGTTCACTAGAAATTCCTTGGGGATCCATTTCTTAGCTATTACTTTGTTTTTGTCTTGTCCCCTAGCTATTAGGCATCTATAGGCCTTCTCATTTTTTCTTCTCTTTATATCCCAGGCCCTTTTTGTTGAAGCTAGCCCTTTGGCTCCCAATGATCATATTAAGGGTATTGGAGCCAATTGTGAATTTTCCTAGGGCTTTGGTTAAATAATCTACCTTTTCCCTTAATGCCCTATTTTCTTCTATGCATGCATCACTAACATCTAAAGGCACATAATTATCATGTGAGCATGCATCATCTAAGCTAGAAGAAATATTATTATTATTTAAGCATGCATTTTCTAGCTTATTTTCTAATGCCTTAATTTGTTCAAGCATGCATTTATTTTTCTTCTTTGCTCTAAACAAATCCCTAGTTAAACTAGAAATCATAGAAACTATTTTACTAGGTGAGAGATTGGTTACCATAGTTTCCATGTCCTCTTCTTCTTCTTCGGATGATGAGGAGGATGATGACGTGGAGGAGGCTCCCCCTTCACTTGAGCTCTCTCCTCTTGAGCTTGATCCTTCATTTTCGGAGGAGGAGCAATCCAAGTCGTCAAAGGCCATCAAGGCCAAATTAGCGACAAAGGCATTCTCCTCATCCGATGATGAGGAGGAGGATGAGGAAGGATCATCCCATGTCTTGGCCTTGAATGCTTTGGCCTTCCCCTTTTCTTTTGTCTTCTTCTCCTCTTCCTTCTTTTTCTTGCTCCCCTTTTTCTTCTTCTTTTCTTCTTTCTTTTTCCTCTCTTCCTTGCTTTTGTTTAGGAGAGGACAATTGTCCCTTATGTGTCCCTCTCCTTGGCAATTGTAGCATATCACCTTCCCCCTCGGTCTTCTATTCCTATCATTTGATTTATCAAATCTAAAATTCTTAAATACACGCCTCACCTTCCTTACCATGTAGGCTTCCTCGGTGCTATCCATGGAGGAGGAGGAGGCTTCATCATCGGAGGAGGAGGGGACTTCCATCTTCTTCTTCCCCTTGTTTGCCAACAATGCTACTCCTCTTGAGGGTTGAATTCTTGGCTCTTCTTGAATTCCCTCAAGCCTAGTTTCGTGGAGTTCCATCGTTGAGAAGAACTCCTCCAAGGTACTCACTTCTAGGTTCTTGGACATGTAGAAGGAGTCCACCATGGAGCTCCACTTTGAGGACCGGGAAAGGCATCTATAGCCTTCATGAGCATGTCCGGTTGATAGCTTCTCACCTACACTTGTCAGCCCAATTAAAATTTCTTTAAACCTAGAGTGTAGTGAGGTTACCTTTTCTCCCTTTTCTAGTTTTATATTGGATAGTTGGGAGCGGAGGAGGTCTCTTCTTGCAAGCTTGGCCTCCGAGGTGCCTTCATTAAGCTCTACAAGCTTCTCCCACATCTCTTTAGGCGCTAGTGCATTCTCCGATCCGGTTGATCTCTTGTTGAGGAGCACATTGAGAAGATGATGTTTTGCCTTTGAGTTTGCAAGGTGCTCCTCGTTGCTTCTTATTCCACCTTGACTTCTCTATTTGCTCACCCCTTTCATCCTAGGCAACTCGAAACCATTTTCCATTATAAGCATAATATCGAAATCGGTTTGAAGAATACCTCCATTCTCCTTTTCCACCAAGAGAATTCGTCGAACTTGGTGGGTGGATGTTGGCCGACCATTTTTGATGTAGGGCTTGTTGCGGTTAGTCGGTGACAAGCAACCTCGACTCTGATACCACTTGTGAGAGATCGGATGGCGGCTAGAGGGGGTGAATAGCCCTTTTCGTTTGGATGGTATTTTGCTCGTCTACAAAATGTTAGCATAGCGAATATACAAATATAAATAAAGACAAGCAAAATAGAAACAAGCAATACAAACAGAGATATAACGTGGTTCACGGCTACGCCGCTAATCCATGATCCGATTAAATCACGGTGAATCACTCCGCCAAAACCAATCACTATCGGTCTCTCCTTTGCACAAAGCTAGGTGGAGGTAACCTTTACAACCAAGATCACTCTTCTTACAATAGGATTGAAGTAAAGACAAGTAAGAAGAGTTTAGAGCTTGTGGGGCACTAGGAAGATCGTTTGGAACTTAAGCATTAGCCTCTCAAAGGCTCACACCCTCTCTTTTTATGAGAGGGCTAACTTCTTCCGTTAGCGCCATCGATTGCCGCCCATAGCGATCGGCTGCCATCTACACGGCCTCCACGTCGGATCCGGCCGTTGTTGTCAGCGGAACTCTTGGCGATCATTCTTGGACCTCACCCGATCATTCTGCGGCCCGTCGCGGCGATCGGCTACTGGCGGTCGGCAAAACCCTATTGACGATCATTCGCCTTGGCGATGATTCTTCTGCGATCGGCGCCAGCGTATGGCGATCGGCTGCGCCACAAACCGGTCGATCGTATACGGTCGAGCTACACTCCTTCGGAAGCGATCGCCATGACATAGCGTCGGCGGTGTCGAAAACCCATCCGACACTTGGCCAAATGGCCGTTTCACCTAAAACTACCCTTCCCCGGGTTACAATCGCTCACTCTCATTTCTCGGAGTCCCTCGCCTTCGAAGTTCTCTTCGTTCTCGGCCACGTCCCTCGGCAGCATCAGGCGCACGGCTCTGCAATGCTCCTTCGCGTCTCTTGCCTCGAAGTCTACTTCCTCCGGCTTCACTCCAAGCTTCTCGTCCGGCGGTCCCTCGGATGCTCCAAGCGCACGGCTTCCGCAAAGCTATCCTTCACCGACTCAAGGCACGAGTCATGAGATGTGAAACTCGCCACGGCTCCATGTGCGAATTACTAAGTCCTGCACGACTTCAACGCACATATCAAATCAACATATCAAACTAACTTAAACCCTTTGCCACACCATCAAAACCATATCACGGCAAGAGATTGCCCTAACAGAAGCCTCCTATGACCTATGATGACATTTTTGTAGGATATTTGAAGCCGCTAGAGGGGGGTGAATAGTGGAGTGTTCGTTTGTAGATGGAATTCGATCGTGGTTGTCTCTACAATTTAATTTAGCCTTGTGGAATAGTAATGAAAGCAATAACGAAATAAACAACAACGCAAACACAAATATTTAACGTGGTTCGGAACCGAATGGTTCCTACTCCACGGATTGGGTTCGTACGAACCCTAGCGATGCCAATCACACACCACTATAATAATCACTCCTTCTTGACACAAGTCGGAGGTGGAGAAACCCCTTACAATGTGATTACAATAATAATCTAAATACAACAAGCAAAAATAATATGAAATACAACAAGAGAAGTAAAGAATACTTTACAAAAACTCTTTGGAAGCTTGCTTGTTGATTTCCTTGGACTAGCACTTAAAGGCCCTGATTTGTTGCAGCAAATCGCTTCAAAACGTCCAAGAAAACCGATGCCTTTTCCTCCATCATGACCTCCTTTTATAGCTTCAACTTGTGCTGGAAAAGGTCGATCAATCGACTGCTCGGGACCATCAGTCGACTGATCACATTGTTGCTGTGAGACAACGGTGTAATCCACGCTGGAAAAATCCAACGGCTAGGACATCGGATCGGTGATCGCGAGCATCGGTCGATCGATCAACATCACTTTGTTGCTCGTCCCCGGTCGAGTGAGACTCCGATACGTACTGAAATCGAGCATCGGTCAGCGATCACGATCGATCATTGCTCGGCAATCGATCGGCCCACCTATGGCGATGCTAGAAAATTCTCACACTCAAACCCTAGTTGACTATGCCAGTCGACTGCCACATGACATCAGTCGACTGACACACTTCAAACATGAGGTTTTAAAGCCAAGTATGGTGTCCCCTTACTTGCTAGACCACCCTTAGCCTAGACCTAAGCCTTTTAGTCACCTCCATCAGCCTCACGCCTCTCGGATCCCTCTAAGTCATCCATGACTTGTTCATCTATCACGCTAGCCTTCAGGTGCTTCCATCAGCTATGTCATGCTAACAGTGTCTACACCGCCAAGGCACATTGGACTTACGCCGCCAAGACTCCGCTTGGACTTTACGTCGCAAATATCAAACCCCTTGGACTTCTCATGCCAAGACCCATGCTTCGACTTTCCCAAATGCCAAGTGTCCCACTTGGACTTTCCATGCCAAGTACCCATGACTTGGACTTTACCATGACAATTACATTGTCATATGTTTTTATCTAACATCAAAACATCTCTCGAGCCAAGCTCGAGTCCTGGTCAATCGTGACCTGGGCCGATTGCACCAACAATCTCCCCCTTTTTGATGTTTGACAAAAACCAAAGAAAACAAACCATTTGAATTAGACTATCTAACTCAAAGACTCCTTACCAATTATCCCAAATTGGTGATTTAATGTTCTCCCCCTTTTTGACATACATCAAAAAGAGGCTAACTCTCCAAGGAGGGCAATGTCTCATGTCCCGATGAGATCTTACAATCTCCCCCTTTTGTCCAAAAATACCTAGGATGTCTACCATCTTCCTAGTGATAAGTCTCATATCACTCAAGAGAGGCAATCCTATATGCTCTCCCAATTTCCAAATTGTGTCTCTCAAAATTTCATTTTCCTCCTCATGAGAAAAAAATACCATCCATCATCCCATGATGGATACCTCCCCCTAAAGGCTTGCTCCCCCTTAACTATTGCACCAACAATGTCTTTAGGAAATCCCTAAGCCAATAGGAACTCTGAACCATCAAAGATAAGGTTAGAAATTCAACATTAAACTTTCCAACACGTTAAATTTGATACAAACCCTAAACACCTCTCCAAATCCATATACAATGGATCTTCACCCTTTATAATGCCTCCCAAAGCATATCCTAGGGTTAGGAGTGATTAGGGACCTTAACCGTAGCTGAAATCGGGCTAAACAACCCTAGTTTTCCCGAAATCAGCATTGACAGTCGATCATTCGACTGCCTACTGATGTGCCCATCGGCGATCGCACTAATAGTCGAGTGATATTGCGCTTCCAATCGAGTCCAAGTGCTGCCCATCAGTCGACTGCCCTGTAGAGGCAGTCGACTGATAACTGAAAACCTGATTTTTAGATATCAGACTCGAATTTTGGAAATTCATAAGTAATTCTACGTAAATCAAAAAATCACGAAATTTGATACGTATATTACTTATCACACATAAAATCTGTGAAAAATTTTGGAAAAATATTTTTACCTTTGAAATAGGAGATTGGTACAAAGTTCAAAAACTAATAAAACTTTAAAGTTTTTGATCTACTTTGTATCAACTTCTACAATGATGATGACTATCAAAAGATAGACTTCACCAAGGTTTTCTAAATTGATTTTAAAATGTTTTTGAAAACCTATTTTGAACCATGGTTTATTGGATAAATATACATAACTTGTAATTAGCTTTCCTTATGATTCTTGGTGATGATTAAAATAAGTTTGAGTTCATCTAGATGCACTACCTATGCACCTTGAACCTAACTTATTATCCTAGCATCTCACATGTATCTAGGGTGTATAAATACACATACATGTCAATGTGATGTGAGATGTGGAGTTATTCTCCCTAAATTAGGGTTCCATGCATTTTTCTATGGCAACTCTACTTGATTCCCTTATAAATGGGACTCCAAGTCATGCCATTATCCTTGAATCAATTTTAAACAATTAAATGCATGAAATGATCATGGCATAAATGATATCAATAATAACTCATGGCCAATGATCATGATGTCATGACATATGATATAATCTAAAAACAAACATGACATCTAAAATAATCCTAAACAATAGCATGACATGTTATATGATAAGATGAAACTTCATGTCATGATATGGCAATTTTCCATAAACCAATAAATTAATACAAGCACACAATCAGACACAAGTAATTTTCATAAACAGAATATTTCATTTAATTAATAAAACTTCAGTTTTTACATCCAAAATGGAGATTTGAGACGCTCAATCTCACTACAAAAGCTGAAAACAAAAATCCTAGAATCTTCTAGCTCTAATCGTCTGCAGAAGCTGGAGGTGGAGGAGGCTGCTGGCTCAAGGTCCAGGCTCGCATCATCTCATATATGTTGGTGAATCAATGACCGCCTGCGAGAATCTCATCCGGTCACGAGTCCACTGTCTGCTGGTACTCCTCGAAACTCGCCTCCAATCGTCCAAGCCTATCGATGGACTGCTGGCGATGCATCAGGTATTTGATCGTCCTCATCGCCATCGGGATCCTCATAGTCCTTTGCGGCATCTCTAGGCACTAGAGGTGGCTCCCACGTGCCTTAGGCGGAGGTCGAGTGCGGCTCCATCCGCCTGTCCCACGCAGCCGCCATGAGAAGTTCTGGCGATATGCAGTCGTACACCTCAGATAGCGCCCTCAGCGATCCCCTATGAATGTTGATACCTACTGACTCTAACCATGCTGTGATGATATGGCCATAGGCATATGCACTTTCCCTTGTACAAGGGATATGAAATGTACAATGCAATGAAACATGTTCAATGCAATGTTTATGTCTAATCTATGATGCATGACATATAGGAGAAAGAGATGGGGAGGCCGAATCTTGGCCAGACCCTGAGTCACAATCGAAAGAAAAAACCCAACAATGACCTTGTAGAGTACATTGTCAGGTGCAGATAGCTCAGTAATAGGAAATAAGTTCTGAGCTGGTGGACGAGGATGGCCAAAAACATGCTCATGCATGGAGTCCAAAGAGATATGGTAGGGTAAAGGGACATCGAAGGTAGGGTAGAAAATGAAGGTGTCATCCGATGACTTACACTCAAGAAACTCTTGCAATATCGCAGGAGTGAACTCTAAATCGCGTTTTACAACGCGAGTAGTGTAGGTAGGGCCATCGTCTACCTTCTTCAAGTTCTGATAGAACTCCTTAAGGAGATCATCATTGATGGCATGTGTGCATAATACTATTTTCATAAGATGATAATATGCAAATATGTCCATGACGTCACTACAGTAACGTGTAAAGAAGTCCCTATCGATGTACCTAACCAACATGGTTTGGTACAGTCGTGATTCAACCTCGGGTGGATCATTTCTACGGGATCGCCTATATGAATGTAATGCAATGACATGGAATACAAGGGCACCAATGCACGATTAGATTATAATAGATTACAATGGAAAGAAAAATTAGGGTTTTTAGTGTAAGAAAATTTTACTTTGGCACCATTTAGAGGGTTGATGAGAGAATACTCGGATATCGCTGAAAAGGCCGCCGGAGCACTGGATCACCGGAACCCTAATTGAAAAGGGAAAAATTGCTGGAAATGAGTGGATTAGGGTTGTGAGATGAGTGAAAACGTGAGTGGAAGAGCTTAGCTACCAAACCTAAGGCTTGGGTGACCGGCGCGATCGGAAACACTGGTCGGAGAAGGCAGCGACGACCGGAGAGGAGGAAGAAGCGAAGGATCGACGCATGAAGACGTCGAACCCTAGTAGTTCGGCGTTATAAAATTGCGATGTCAGTCGACTGATGTGCAACATCATTCGACTAATCGTGACTTATAAGCGGTTTTACCGCACGATCGCTCGCTCGGCAATCGATCACGAAGTCTTCTCTGTGCTACAAACATTAGTTGGATCGATGTTGCTCATCATCGGATCGATGCGATCACCACTGATCGCGCTCGAGCACTCGGTGATGATCCTCGCCTCGATGAGCAGTACCATCGATCCAATCGATGTATCCCATCGATCGGATCGATGTGAAAGCGATCGAGTCCTCGACACTCGATCATTGACGATCGTATTATCGTTACAAAGATGATCACGACCGATAATCAGATTACCGATCGATATCTGATTTCCAGTTCTGAAATTCAGAAAATCTCGATTTCTTTATCCAACTTATTTCATTTTCTCATGTTTAATCTTGTATATCGAATATGTTGATGTTATGCTTATGTTCATGTATTTATTAATGTATTTTGATATTTTATTTCATTTTAGAAAACATTAACATCCAATGGTTTCAAAATCCTAACATCTCACCCTTTCTAAGTGTTGAAATACACAATCAAGGTAAAAGACTTATTTTGTGAGATGCAATCCACCCTAGACATTCCTTCCATGCAAACACATGAAGCATGGTAAGTGCAAGACATCAAGGTGTGTGGCACTTGAGTATCACTCTTGATGTAACTTCTACACCTTAAACACACTTCTCTTGATACATTGATTCCTAAAGTGTGCCAAAGATCAAAGTGACACACTATGACCTTTAAATCTAGATTGTGCCAATTTTATTGATTTTCATGATTTCAAAAATATATTGGCACATCCTAAAATCTTTTAGGATTAAAGCTCAAATGTATTTCCAAGGTAACCATAACCTTGAAAATAACCTAAAGTGCTACCTTTACCATGGTTGAGTTAACTACCCATCCAATCAAGGTTGGCACATCCTAACCCATTTAACGTGAATCAATCACGCTCTTTGGAACCCAAAATCTATTTGAGCTCCCAGGGTTAATTAGGTATTCCTTAGGGATAACCTCCCTAGATACCTTCCTAATGACCCTTATAGGCTTATTAGCCTTGGTCATTTGTGTCTTGCCATGGTTGACTCTAGGGGTAACTCCCCTTGCAACCTTCTTAGTGGCTTCCCTAAGTTTCCTTGAAACCCTAGCCACTAGGCACAACCTTTGGTCAACCTTAGGGATGACTTCCCTATTGACCTTGGTCTTCCTAGACCTAGGTTTAGTTCCATAATCAAATGGAACATTGTGATAAGTAGGCATTACTTTCTTAGACATAAGTTTGTGACTCAAACCTTGTCTCCTAGATGATTCTTGCCTCTTACACCCTTTTTGTTGACTTTTAGATCCTAGAGTTTGACACTTTGACCCTTTAAATTGATTTTGCATATTTGCAAGGGTCTTTTCCAATTTCTCAAGCCTTGACCTCAAGGCTTGATTTTCTAACTCTAATTGCCCAAATGATTTTTGATTAGGTTTTTGGGCATTACCATTCACCTTAGTCATATGTCTACCCTTATTGGGATTGATACCTAAATGGTTTTCGATTTTCTTAATTGCTTTCTTAGGAATGACATTTCTAGGGACATTAGTCCCAAATTTCTCCTTCTTTGAAATAGACCTAGAGTTATCATTCCTAGCATGCTTTGATTCATGAGTAATAGCAAAGTTATTTGAATTAATTCTAGCATGTTTTTGCTTAGAATTTAAAGAATGAGCATTATGAAAATATACCTTAGGGTTAGTCTTAGAGACTCCCCCTACTTGTGAAGCTCCCTCCTTTATTCTAGGACATCGGCTCCTATAGTGTTTCGGTTGTCGGCATTTGAAGCACACCACGTGCTCCTTGCTCTTCTTGGTTGGAACACCGGCATCCTTGACTTTTTCATTGACTTTTGGTGCCGGAGGAGCTTTCTTAACCCTTTTTGGACACTTACTTTTGTAGTGTCCGGATTCCCTACACTCAAAGCATATTATATGATTTTTATTTACAATTGACATGCTTGAGTTACCTATGGTGGTGGTAGGTGCTGGAATTGGAGCTTCTTCATCTTGACTAGATGTCGAAGCTTCCTCTTGTTGCTCCGGAGTGGAAATTCTTTCCTCCCCCTCAATCCTAGAGGTGGAGGTGTCTTCTACTTCTTCTTCCACTGATCCGGAAGTTGACTCCTCTTCAACTTCCGATTCCTCACTTGCTCTTGAGGATGATGAACTCTCTTCATCCTCTTCCTTATCTTCTTCTACTTGTGCCAAGTGGGGCTTCTCATTGAGCTTGGCTAATTTGTCCCATAGCTCCTTGGCATCAAGATATTCACCTAGCCTAGACAAAACATCATTAGATATCAAATCTTCTAAAAGTTTTGTTACCTTGGCTTCGGTTTTGAATTTTTGTCGTTGCTCTTGAGTCCATTTCTTCAACTTGAGGACTTGTCCATTCCTATCCCGAGAAGGTTCAAAACCTTCTACGAGGATGGACCAATCCTCTATATCCATCATCAAGAATGTCTCCATTCTTGTTCTCCACGCCGAAAAGTCTTCTCGATCATATGGCGGTGGAGTGTTGATGTCCCATCCAAGCTTGTCTTGGGATTCCATCTTGTTCCTCTAGCGTCTTGACTCCGGGTTGTTAATTCGTAGAAGAGCCCCGGGCTCTGATACCAAATGTAGGATATTTGAAGCCGCTAGAGGGGGGTGAATAGCGGAGTGTTCGTTCGTAGATGGAATTCGATCGTGGTTGTCTCTACAATTTCGTTAGCGCACAGTGGAATAGTAATGAAAGCAATAACGAAATAAACAACAACACAAACACAAATATTTAACGTGGTTCAGAACCGAATGGTTCCTACTCCACGGATTGGGTTCGTACGAACCCTAGCGATGCCAATCACACACCACTATAATAATCACTCCTTCTCGACACAAGTCGAAGGTGGAGAAACCCCTTACAATGTGATTACAATAATAATCTAAATACAACAAGCAAATACAATATTAAATACAACAAGAGAAGTAAAGAACACTTTACAAAAGCTCTTTGGAAGCTTGCTTGTTGATTGCCTTGGACTAGCACTTGAAGGCCCTCATTTGTAGTAGCAAATCGCTTCGAAACGTCCAAGAAAATCGATGCCTTTTCCTCCATCATGACCTCCTTTTATAGCTTCAACCTGTGCTAGAAAAGGTCGATCAGTCAATTGCTCGGGACCATCAGTCGACTGATCACACTGTTGCTGTGAGACAATGGTGTAATCCACGCTGGAAAAATCCAACGGCTAGGACATCAGTCGACTGATCATGAGCATCAGTCGACTGATCAAGCATCACTCGATCCGCCGTCCCGGCCGAGTGAGACTCCATTCCCTCGAAATCGAGCATCACGATCGATCACACGATCACGATCGCCGCTAATCGCTTGATCGCCCACCTATGGCAGTCGACTACTAGGGCAATTCCCGCAGTCAAACCCTAGTTGACTACGTCAGTCGACTGTCACATGACATCAGTCGACTGACACACCTCAAACATGAGGTTTTAACCCAAGTATGGTGTCCCCATACTTGCTAGACCACCCTTAGCCTAGACCTAAGCCTTCTAGCCACCTCCATCAGCTTCACGCCTCTCGGATCCCTCCAAGTCATCCATGACTTGTTCATCCATCACGCTAGCCTTCAGGTGCTTCCATCAGCTATGTCATGCTAACGGTGTCTACACCGCCAAGGCACATTGGACTTACGCCGCCAAGACTCCGCTTGGACTTTACGCCGCCAATAACAAACCCCTTGGACTTCTCATGCCAAGACCCATGCTTGGACTTTCCCAAATGCCAAGTGTCCTACATGGACTTTCCATGCCAAGTACCCATGACTTGGACTTTACCATGACAATTACATTGTCATATGTTTTTATCTAACATAAAAACATCTCTCGAGCCAAGCTCGAGTCCTGGTCAATCATGACCTGGGCCGATTGTGCCAATAATTTTTCTACTATGTTTCAACCTCATCGCACATGTATTTTCACCATAGATAGGACATGCCTTATATCCTTTCACGCAACATCCAGAAAGGTTTCCATATGCCGAAAAGTCATTAATTGTCCATAGTAAGACTACCTTAAGGGTGAATCTTTCTTGTCGATATGCATCATATGCTTCAACATCTTCTTCCCATAAGTGCTTTAAGTCATCAATCAAAGGTGCTAAGTAAACATCAATATCACTCCTTGGTTGTTTAGGATTCGATATCAATAAAGTAAGCATCACAAAATTTTCTTATCATACACAAAAATGGAGGAAGATTGTAAGTGATCAATAGAACTGGCCAACAACTATATGTAGAACCCATCAATCTATGAGGATTGATTCCGTCTGTCGATATGGTCAATCTCAAATTTTTTGGCTCAAAAGCAAAA
The DNA here is from genome assembly GCA_025175895.1 of Wurfbainia villosa. NCBI lineage: Eukaryota > Viridiplantae > Streptophyta > Magnoliopsida > Zingiberales > Zingiberaceae > Wurfbainia > Wurfbainia villosa. The sequence continues at coordinate 73,681,321 of CM045987.1, read as the reverse complement.
TCTGGCCACTTATGGTCGACTACCATCTAAGAGGGTGAATCTGCTGGATGATGCAAATAACCATCACAAGCTCTACTATCATCATGCCAGGTTAACACCTTAGTGGTTTCTTGGTTTCAAAACATTTTTCAAAATCTTAGAATAGGTGGAAAGTACTTGAGGACCTTTGCAGGAAATCCTTCATTTACTTTGGAATTCTTGCATATCTTCCAACTTGAAAACCCACAAGTAGGGCAATTGATACAATCCGTGTATTCCTTCCGATATAAGATACAATTATTAGGACATGCATGGATTTTTTTCATAGTCCACACCCAATGCAACCTAGGATTTCTTCACAACATACATTGATAAAGGCAATTCATTACCATTTGGAAGCATTTCTCCAAACAAAGAAAGAATGTCTGTGAATCCTTTATCACTCCAACTATATTTGGCTTTTAGGTTGTACAATTTAACAATGACAGATGACTTTGTAAATTTTGTACATCTTGGATATAAAGGTTTCTCAACATCATGGAGTAAGTTATTGAATGTAGTTGGATTCTCATCATATTCATATGTCGCATTTACCATATCTACAAGTTTCTCATCAAAGAAATTCTATTCGCCTTATTGGGCTTCTTCACTATCATTCATCAAGTTGGTAAATGAGGGGTTTTCTCCATACCATATCCACACTACGTATGTTAAATCCATACCATTTCTTCATAAATGAGCCCTTGTGACATCAATACTGTTTCTTGTTAGATTACCACACTTGGCACATGGACAAGATATTGCATTAGAATCACCAGAATTTTGCACTGCAAATTGCAAGGACTCTACTCCAACCGCATCCTCACATGATAATCTATCCTTGAACATCTATTCTTTGTCCATTCTAGTGCATAAAAAAAATCAATTGACAATGAAATAAACCTTCATAATACTTAACACAAATAGATCATATTAATCACTAACATAAAAACTTTCAAAAGACTGGATTACAAAAGCTCAAATACATGGTAATCATTTACATAAGCTACATGGTACCCTTTTGATATTTTACATAAATAAGACTAGATTAATTTCTTCATATATTATTTCAAGTCATCACTATGTCATCAAATTAACAATGGATGAATGGAAATCAAATAAGTGAACGTTTGACACTAATTTACAAATGTTGTGAAAAGAAAATTAAAATATTGCGATAGACTTGTCAATTAACCCCAATTAAAAATACATCCAATCACTGAGGAATTAGGAATTAACAAAAAGAAGATAATGATGTATGATTTACAAGTGTATTTGGTATGGTAGATTCTGATGTATGATTTATAAGTGTATTTGGTAGGGTAGAGTCTAACATGCCAAGAATAGCTATCATCTACCAATTACATTCATGAGAATTATTTAAAATGCACAATGAGATTACGTGATTAATATGATCAATGTAATCAATCTACCATCATAATATCACCACTAACAGTAATAATTTACTTGAAATGTAGCATAGGATATTCGACAAGCCGTAAGATTCAATCCTCTATCAAAATATTATTTTAAGATTAAATCTTAGTTTATAACCAAAAATTTGTAAATACAACTATAAAACATGAGCAATCATTATTAGCATCATTGGCAAGAGGAAGAATTATGATGTTAGAGAGAACCAATAATAAACAAGAGTAAGCATTCTGATGGCAGAAAGTAAGATTCAGATAGGTAGAGATGTGCAACTAAATAAGTTGCTTGATACTGATAATAATCGAGTCGAACCAATATTCCATGAAATGATCAACATAAACTATCAAAATAAGGGAATGCCATATAACTAGAATAGCCTTGATGGCTTAGAAGGCCAGTGATAGCGTGAGAAGGCAACTAAAGGAGAAGGGAATGGACGGAGGGTGGGCGAGCAATTGGCGATGGATGGGCAAATGATGATGGTCGCTGGATGATGGCGTAAGAAGTCACTGGAAGGAGAAGGAAATGGATGAAGCAATCGATGATGAAAGAGGACGAAAGGAGGCAAGCAATCGGGAGAATGACGGGAGGGGAAAGGAAAGGAACGAAGGTTTATGAAATTAACCTATATATATATTACAGAATAGAGGATATTATTACTTATATATTTTAAATGTCATCATCTGATTATTATTATTATTATGATTATGATTATTATTATTATAAAATTTTGTAATACATTAAAAATCCTTTAAATTATTATTAGTTAAATAATTTTATTTTATTTTTTAATCTTATATATTTATAAATTAAAAAAAAACTTATTTTAAATAATTAACAAAAAATAGTATTAACAATAAATAAAATAATTTTTATTTGTATTAAAAATATTTTAAAATTAATAATTATTATTAATGAAATATATTGTACTTCTCCTAATTCAATTACACCATTATAATTTCATTAACAATGGTTTATAATCGTTGTATTATTATTACAAAGGCAACGATTTTTTACCATTGTAACAAAAGTTGTGAAAACCTTCTCATTGATGACAGTTCATTGCACCATTGTTCAAACTGCTATTAAGTTAAAAATAAAAATTCTTAAAGACAACGATTTTGGAAAACCGTTATAAATTATGTTGTTGATTAAAAAATGCACTCAACGATAATAGATAGTGTGAAATTGTTGTCTTTTGTGCTATATGGCCGGTCAAAGACAACAATTCTTTTACCAAAATCACATTGATTTCTCCAAAAACCATTGTCTTTGTGGTGTTGTCTTTTAGTATTTTTGTTGTAGTGACATTATCCAAAGATTTCAAAATTTGAATTCAGGGGTAGTGATCAAGGGGGAGGAAGAGGAGATTCCAATGATGAAGGAGGAAGGATAATGATAATAAAATTGGATGTAATTCACCTCCTAGGACCTTAAGAATTCATCAAAATCATCCTCTATACCCAGTAGTAGGAGAATTCTCACAAGGAGTTAGGACTCGATCCAATTTTAGAGATACTACTAGTCAAGTTGCCCAAATCTCTCAAATTGAACCAAAATCTATCAACGATGCCTTGCTTGATCTAGATTGGATATTAGAAATGCAAGAAGAGTTAGCCCAATTTGAGAGAAGTCAAGCATGATAATTAGTATCTAGACCCAATGATGACACAATTGTTACAACAAGATGGGTTTTTAGAAACAAGTTAGATGATCAAGGTAGAGTTACAAGAAACAAGGCTAGGTTAGTGGCTCGAGGGTTCAATCAAGTTGAAGGGCATGATTACAATGAGATTTATCCTTCATAAGCTCGGTTAGAGTCTATCCGTATCTTATTAGAGTATGCCGCTCACATGGATTTTAAACTCTATCAAATGGATGTGAAATCAGTGTTGGTGTAGAAAGCACCACTCCTTAGTTTTGATGTATGAACCATAGTTAAAAGTTAGGAATTGCTTGTGGTTTGATAAATGTGTTAAGTGTGCAGGCTTAACAGGAAGTCCTAGTAGGTCTGGCAGACCAAATACTAGGCAAAGCATGGAAAGTCCTAGTAGGTCGTGTTGACCGAATACTAGGATGAAGACTTGACAGATCAGGAGGACTAGATACCAGGCAGGAAGTCTAAGTGGGTAAGGAGGCTAGACATCTGGCATGAAGACCGGTTGAGTCAGGGAGACCGGACAATCGACATGAAGTCAAGCTGGGTCTGGGAGACTAGACGCTGGCGGAAGCCCTGGTGGGTCAGATTGGATGTCAAGTATGGTAAGTCCGGTAGGACATCCAGTAGGTAAGCCTTGAGTGAAGAGGAAAGGTCGAGTCCTCTGTAAGGGGACAAAGCTAGGCATCGATCCGACGGATAGTTTACGTGGGACTAAGAAGTCGAGATCGAGCAGTATTACTACTGCTATTGTACTTTATACTATTTTCTTTTGCTAATCTTATTTTGCAGGGAATAGTCGACTGAAAGGATTCCAATCAACTGAAATCAAGTCAACTAAATATGGTCCAGTCGACTGGATACCTAATTGGCAAGATTGGTTGGTGATCGATCGAAGATCTGGAAGCCCAGATGGAAAGAGTTCCAGTCGATTGGGGAGATCCAGTCGACTAGAAAGGCAAACTTCCTGATGCGGAGGCAGGTGACCTGGAGTCGACTGGAATAGGTCCAGTAGATTGGGAAGGTCGAAGTACCATATCGACGGGTTGATGTGGAGTCGACTGGAGGGCATTCTAGTTAATTGAAAATGGCTTATAAAAGAAATGAATGACCAACTTCGAATAGAACTCATCTACTACGTCCAAGTGTTGTTGTAAGAATTCCTCATCTGTGAAAGCATCTACACGCCAACACTTCACACTCCGAGCTACATTTCTACATTCAAAAGGAGTGTCGATATAAGCTTTACATTGTATTTACTTTTCGTTTTTGTACTTAATTTCTAGAGGGAAGGTAGTGTGTTACCTTTCCCTCTAATTTTTGTAAAGCGAATACCCTCTGAGTTCGAGAGTTTTGAATCGGAGGGATTTTTAGTGATTGTCCATCGAGGTAGCTCTCAAAGAGCTACGGGCCTTGGAGTAGTAACCCTGCTAGGGTTGTGAACCAAGTAAAACAATCTTGTCATATTTATTTTTCAGCTGCAATTACTCTTTAAATTCTAAAAAGACAAAATAAGTTTTCAAAAGAAAATTTTTAATATTCCAAGATTCACTCCCTCTCTCGGACAACTCCGATCCAACAATTAGTATCAAAATGGGGGCGCTCCGATTTTGGTGCAATCACCAACGATAGCATTAACATTTTCTTTAGTTTTAGCATTTTTGTCTTAGAATAAGTTCTGCATTAAATTTAGTATTTATTGTTATAGTAGAATAAATTTTTAATATTTGTCTTGCTTTAGTGTAAATTTATTCTTTTTACTCAATACAGTATTGCTTAATTAAAGTAACTCTAGGAATATTTCTTAATATTAATTAAATTAATTTAAATAAAAATTTTTAATAACAAAAATCTATTAGTAAGGTCGCACTTAGAAGGGTACAACACCGTTCGCCCTCCTCTCTTTAACGGAGAAGACTTTTCTTATTGAAAGAGGCGAATGGAGTGCTAACCAAAAAATCGACCTCGAGGTATGGTTTTCAATTAGGAAAGGTTTCGTTTCTCCGGTAGACAACTCGGGAGAGTTGTTAGAACCGGAGAAATGGACTGCGGACGTAAGGAAATGAGCTCAAGTCGATTACAAGGCCCTTGACACCTTGCAATGCAGACTTACCAAAGAAGAGTTCAATAGAGTCGGTCCCTTCAAAAATTCTAAAGAACTTTGGGATAAGTTAATTGAATTACACGAAGGAACTAATGATACTAGAATAGTTAAATGAGATATGTTACTTAATAAACTCTTTAATTATAAAATGCATGAAAATGAAAAAGCTAGTCAACTTCACACTAGAATAAAAGATATATTAAATAAACTTCATTTAATAGGGCATCAAATAGAAAATAGAAATGTAATTAAATATACACTTAAGGCATTCTCGAGGAACGCCTTATGGACATCCATCGTCGATGCCTATAAGGTCTCCAGGGATCTTTCCTTAATTAGATTTGATGAACTATTTTGTGAACTTAAACTACATGAATAAGCTAACTCGGGTCAAACCGAGAATGATATTTCTTTAGTGGCAGGTTCGACTAAAAAGGAAAAAAAAAAGTGAGTCGGAAGACGAGTCGGAATATGATCTAAATGGAGAGGAAGAAATTGTAAACATGGTCCAAAAAATGTTCAACTGAAGAAAAAGATTTACGAAGAAAGATGCCAAAAAGGTAGTTGACAACAAACCAAGACCTAGATTGGAAGTAACGTGTTACGAGTGCAACGGAAAAGGCCACTACAAGTCGGAATGCGCAAATTTAAAAAAGAAAGAAAAACCTAAAAAGGAAAAGAAGAATAAAGAACTTAAGGCAACTTGGGATGAATCGTCCTCGGAAGAGTCGGACACAGAAGAGATAAAGAGAAGCTTCATGACATACATGGCCGAATCAAGCTCCGGAGCCGAATCAAGTTCCGAGTCCGAGTCCAAGAGAAGCCACATATCCGCATCCGTTTCCGAAGGACTAGATGAGATAACTTCTCTTTTAGAAGATAAAATTTACAACATAATTGCATGCCTAGGTAGGAAATTAGCTAAGTCCGAGAACCGAGTAGACTAACTCCTTAAGGAAGTTCAAGTACTTAAGGAGCAAGTAAACTCGAAGACTTCAACTTGCCAAGTTGAGGACAGAGACTCAACTCAAGTTGCAAAACTTGAGGAAGAGAACTCGGTCCTAAAAAGGCAAGTAGGAGATCTTACCGGAATGTTGGAAAGGTTCACCTTAGACTCCAAGTATCTAAACATGATGCTTGGATCTCAATGAGTCGTGTACAACAAGTCCAGACTCGAACACAAAGCTAAATCCTCATATAAATCATAGATGCCATTATTTAGACGAAATGCTAAGAATCGAGTCCAAGCATAGGTTCCTAAATCTAGCTTAGTCAACCAAGTTATACCAAATCAATTTTGGGTTCCCAAAAGTCAAGCTCACTTAGTGAACAAAACTCAACCAAGTTATCACTTAGGGGGAGCAAACACCTTGCTTGTTTCTTTATTTAGTTAAACTCTTGCATGTCTTAGTTTACTTTACTTACTTAATTTAGAATGGACTAGATAGGAAATAAAGTAGTTTAAACTTGAACAACCTTGTACTAAGACGAAGTGAACTGATAATAAGTTAGGGAAGCTCTTCGAAGTGCATGTGTAGGAAGTGATCCATCTGATATCCAAGATGGTTATATACCTCGCCACGACCAGGTGCACTAAGTCAAGTGGAATTGACTGAAGTTAACTCACTAAGTCTTTAACTAGTTAGACCAAAGCTTAGTCCAAAGTGAGTCAAGTATTTGATTCCTTCATTGACTTTGTCTAGGAAGTGGTCCATCCGATACCCAAGCAGGCCATATGCCTCGCCACGACCTGGAAGTCAATGCTGGAAAAACCTACTTGATTAGCTCAAGCTACACTTGAATCTAACACAAGTTTAAAAACTTTGAAATTTCATTTTAAAATGAAGATAAAATAAATTCTCATCTCACAAAATCCAAAGGATTAACGTGTATTGAAAACTTAGCTCGGGTGAGATGAATTAGAACTTAACCAAGCTTAAATAGTTTAATTAATACAACTATCTTAACAACTTTACTCAACTTAACAACTTTATACAACTGAACTAAACTTAACAACTTTACCCAACTTAACTAAACTTTACAACTTTACACAACTTAACTAAACTTAACAAATTTACACAAATCAACTAAAATTAAATAACTTAATTAAGCTAAACTCAACAACTTTACTTAGCTTAACAAATTTACACATCTCAACTTAAATTAACAAATTCAACTTAACTATCTTATCATTTCAACTTAACCATTTCAACTTAATCAACTTAGTGAATTTAATCAACTAACTAATTGTTGGTGCAATCGACCCAGGTCATAATTGACCAGACTCGAGTTTGACTCGAGTAGTGGTTTGATGTTAGTATTTTGATGTTTGACAATGAGTTGACCATTGTTTGACAATGAGTTGACTATATGATTGACATGGGGTTGACCATATGATGGAAAAGTCCAAGTGGGATACTTGGCAATGGAAAGTCCAAGTCTTGGGTACTTGGCATGGAAAGTCCAAGCATGGGTCTTGGCAAGGGAAAGTCCAAGCTTGAGTCTTGACAATTGGAAAGTACAACATGGGTTGGCAAGGAAAGTCCAAGTCATGGGTAGTTGGCATGGAAAGTCCAAGCATGGGTCTTGGTAAGGGAAAGTCCAAGTCTTGGGTACTTGGCATGGAAAGTCAAAGCATGGGTCTTGGCAAGGGAAAGTCCAAGCTTGATACTTGGCAATTGGAAAGTCCAATATGGGTTGGCATGGAAAGTCCAAGAATGGGTCTTGGAAAGGGAAAGTCCAAGCTTGAGTCTTGGCAAATGGAAAGTCCAACATGGGTTGGCAAGAAAAGTCCAAGGGTTGATATTGGCGGCGTAAAGTCCAAGCGGGAGTCTTGGCAACATAAGTCCAATGGTTTGGCAACGTAAAGTCCAAGTGGTAGTCTTGGCAGTGCAAGTCCAAATGTGCCTTGGCAGTGTAGACTTGCTTAGCATGACAATAGCCAATGGAAGCACTGTTAGGGCAATCAACCCATGTATGATGTGGTTTTGATGTGTGTGGAAAATGGTTTAAGTTAGGTTGTTATGTTGATTTGATGTGTGTGTTTGAGTTGTGCAGGACTTATGTAAATCACACATGGTTTAGCTTGATGAAGCATTGGTGGGTTCACCATCTCATGGCTTGAGTCTTTGAGTCAGTGAAGGATGACATTGTGAAGCCATGCACTTGGTGCATCTGAGGGACGTGGTCGGACGAAGAGAGCTTCGAGGCGAGGGACTCCAAGGGAGATGAGAGTGAGCTATTGTAACCCGGGATGGGGTAGCTCATAGGTGAACTTGGCCGAATGGCTAAGTCAAGTGTCAGACTCTCAAACTGAAGGTTTGAGGTTTTACCCGATAAGTCGGATGCTCAAACTTATGTTTGAGGTTTTACCCGACGTTTGGATAAGTCGGATGCTCAAACATGAGTTTGAGGTTTCTACCTGACGATTGGAAGTGTCAGATGCTCAAACAGATGGTTTGAGGTTTACCCGACTGTCGGAGGCTCAAACAAGTGTTTTGTTTGAGGTTTTACCTGACACCAGTCGACTGATATAGATATCAGTCGATTGCTCTGGGTCGATGACACTCGACTATTCTCAACCGGTGTTCGACTGATGGTCTTCTAGCTCAGCAGTCGACTGCTAGGGTTTAACAGTCGACTGTTGCACCATCAGTCAACTCCCAAGGGATGGCAGTCGACTGATGAAGGTGGTCACGGGCAAAGAGGGTTTGAGAGTCGACTTATAGCCTGATCACTAGACTAATGGCTCTATCAGTCGACTGATAGGCATGATCAGTCGACTGATTAGGGAGCTGTTGGCTAGACACCAACGTGGATGAAGCCATTGTAAGGTAATGGCTGTTGGAGGATCAGTGGCCGTCTAGAGGGGGGTGAATAGCCCAAATCGCGTGGTGGATGGAAATCGATCGTTCTTCGCGTATCGCTTGTCTACAATTCTCATTAGCACAACGGAATATACAATAATGAAAACACAACAAGAATACAAGCACAAGACACACGATATACATGGTTCGGAACCTTAGGATTCCTACTCCACGGGGTGAGCTCAACGAGCTCGTGTTATGTGCATGACACTAACAACACTCCTTCTCGACAACACGTCGGAGGTGGAGAAACCTCGTACAAGTAATTACACTAAGTAATACAAATACAAGAAGAAATACAAGTAAAGAACACTTTACAAAACTTCACTTTGATCACTTGCTTGTTGCTTGCTTTGGATTGCTCTTGAAGGTCTGGAATGTAGTAGCAATTCCCCTCCAAAATCGACCCAAAATCTCTTGCAAAATCATCCATCTTGAGCTCCATTTATAACCTGCATCGAGCTGATTTCGTGCCAATCAGTCGACTGATCGAGACCATTAGTCGACTGCTCCTGTAGTCATTATCTCACAATGACTCGATCCACGCTAGACAAGTTCCAACGGATCCATCATCAGTCAACTGATCATGCCCATCAGTTGATTGATGATCCCATCAGTCGAGTGGTCGACGCGATCACTCGACTGGAAAACATTCTGTGCCCGAATTCATCGATCGATCGATCCATCCCTCGCCGATCCGATGGTGTCGATATTGACTACCATCCTCGTGATCATCGCCATCCCTCAGCTTGATTCTACCGTAACTAGGTTAGTGAAACACCAATCGAACTCATTCGATTTGGAGCAGTCGACTGACACCTATACTAGTCGACTGATGTCAGGTAAAACCTCAAACACCAAGTTGTTTGAGCATCCGACACTCAGTCTTAGCCACTTGCCAAGTCCACCTCATCCTCTCATGGAGTTCCCCACCGAAGCTCTCTTCCCTCGGCCTACGTCCCTCGGATGCACCAAATGGACGACTTTGCATTGCCATCCTTCGCATCTCTTGCCCTTGAAGTCTGCTTCCCTTGGGCCTCACTCCATTCGCTCCCCGTTCGGTGCTCCTTCGGATGCACTAAGCGCACGGCTTCGCAATGTCATCCTTCACTACTCAAGGACCCCGAGCCTAGTGAACTTGCCAAGTCCTTAAGACTTCCCATTGCCAAGGCTACACACTTAGTCTTACCAACACCAAGCCCCATGCTTGGACTTTTCACCACCAAGGCTACACACTTGGATTTATGGGCCAACCCATGTTGGACTTCCCATGACAATCCCATGTCATACGTTTTGTCTAACATCAAAATATAGTTTGAGTCAAACTCGAGTCCGGTCAATCGTGACCTGGGCCGATTGCACCAATAATATCCCCCTTTTTGATGTTTGACAAAACCTCAAACTCAAGTCTATCAATTATCCCCAATTGGCAATTCACACATCCCAATGAGAATTCCAACTAACCCCATTTGGTAACTTCTCTCCCTTTTTGACATACATCAAAAAGGTCCTCCCCAAGGGTATGAATGTCTCATATCCCAATGAGATCTTACAATCTCTCCCTTGGAGGAAAATACATGTCTTCAATCTTTCTAGTGATAAGTCCCATATCACTTAAGAGAGGCAATCCCTCAATTTTCCTCCCATGAGGAAAAATACACATCCATCTTCCCATGATGGATACCTCCCTCTAAAGGCTTGCTCTCCCTTGACCATTGCACCAACAATGTCCTTGGAGAGTCCCTAAGCCAATAGGAACACTTAAACAATCAAAATTAAGGCACAAATTCAACATTGAACTTTCATACACCTTAAAATTGATACATACCCTAAACAAATCTTCTAATCCATATCCAATGGATTTTCACCCTTTCTAATGCTCTCCAAAGCATGTCCTAAGGTTAGGAGTGGTTAGGGAACCCAAACATTACTAAACATGGGCCTAACAAATATTGTTTACGAATCATTTGTGATCAACTCGATGAAATCAATCGCACATGCCACCCTCGTGATCATTTGCCATTAAGCGATCGTAATCTAAAAATCCGAATTTCAATTATTAGAAATGGTTTTCAAAAATTCATAAGTAATTATACATACGATAAAAAATCATGAAAATTCATATGCATAATACTTATAACAATCAGTATGGGTGAAAAATATTTGAAAAATATTTTACCCACAAAATAGTGAGATTGACACAAAGTTCAAAAGATGAGAAAAGCTTCAATATTGAGCCATATTTGTATCATCTCATTCAATAGTGATTGCTATCAAAAGATAGACTTTACCAAGGTTTTTCAAAATATTTTTGAAATATTTTTAAAACCTTTAAATTTATTTTCCTAAACATCTCACTTGTATCTAAATGTGTGAAACACATACAAGTCAAGGATTCTAGTGAGAAGTGGGTTTTGGTTAATTAGGGTCTCATGCAATTTACTAGGCAACACTATTTGACTCTTTTATGCATGAGACTTCAAATCATGTCATAGTCCTTAAATCCATTTTATTTATGCATGAATGATGATTATGGCATAATGATAATATAAGCAAACATGTGCCAATAATCATGATGTCATGGCATGTGAATGAATTCTAAGCATACATGACATATATAAATAACCCTAAATATGATCATGACATTTTACATGATAAAAATGAATATGATGTCATGACATAGTATATGGAAAACAAATATGGCAAGTAAAAGATAAAGGTATAAATACCTAGATTTTAGTATTGATTGTCATTTAATATAATTAAATCCATTTTGTCATAATACAACCCATTTCCCTAGTGTGCCAAAAACCCAAAATGGCACACCATGACCTAAAGTGCCAATTTTAATCAATTTTCAACTTCTCAAAACACATTGGCACATCCTAGAGTGTCAACTCTACTATGGTTAGGTTAACTACCTATCCACTTAGAGTTGACACACCCTAATCCATCTAGCGTGAATCGATCATGCTCCTAGGAACTCAATACCTATTGGAGCTCCTTTGGTTAACTAAGTATTCACTAGGGATAACTTCCCTAGATACTTTCCTAATGACCCCTTTTGGCTTTGAAGCCTTAGTCAATTGGGTCTTTCCTAGGTCAACTCTAGACGTAGCTCCCCCTTTGACCTTCTTAGTGGCTATTTTAGTTTTTCTTGAATCCTTAGCCACTAGACACTTACCATGGTTAGTCTTAGGGATGACTTCCCTATTAGCCTTGGTTTTGCTAGACCTAGATTTAGTTCCATAATCAAATGGAACATTGTGATAGGACTTAGGTTTGTGACCCAAACCTTTCTTGCCCATAACCGGTTCTTGTCTTCTAGGTCATAAATTTTGATCATTTGGTCCTATAATTGAGTTTGTCATAATTTTTAGGGTCTTTTCCAATTTTTAAAGCCTTGACTTGAAGGCTTGGTTTTCTAATTCTAACTTTCCCAATTTTGATTTTTCATTTATCTTTTGGGAATGACTCTTCCTAGGCATATGTCTATGATTTTTGGGATTAATGCCTAGGTGATTTTCTACCTTCCTAATGGACTCTCTAGGTAAAATAGGTCTAGTGTTATGGTGTCAAGGTTTGTCCTTAGGTAAATCAACATGCATGACACCTAGGCAAAAGTATCTATTTCTACTAGCATGCCTTTTATTAATAATAGCAAGTGAATTAAAATAATTTCTAACATGTTTCTTAGTCCTAGAGCTAGAAGGTGCATTAATTAAATTTACCTTAGAGTTAGCTTTGGAAGCTTCCCCTACATGATATGCCCCTTCTTCCTCCCCCTAGGGCATTGGCTTCGGTAGTGTCCTCTTTGGTTGCATTTGAAGCACACAATGTGCTCTTTGCTCTTTTTAGCGAGGACTCCGGCATCCTTTAACTTTTAGTTGACTTTTGGCACCGATACCTTTTTCTTAGCCAATTTTGGGCATTTGCTCTTGTAATGCCCGATTTCCCTACACTCAAAGCATATGATGTTTTTTTTTATCTTTAATTACAATGCATGAGCTACCTAGGGAGGTGGAAGCCTCTTGATCTTCACTTCTCCCGGATGTAGATACTTCTTCTTGTTCTTCCTCCTGGATAGAAGATTGCCTCTCCTCCCCCTCAATGGCAGAGGTGGAGGTTTCCTCCAAGTCATCCACATCTTCAAATGCTGATGGCGATTCTTCAACATCCTTGGATCTGGATGTTGATGGACATTCTACTTCGGCTTCCTTCTCCACTTGTGTCGGTTCGGAGCTTTCGTGGAATTTGACCACCATATGCCACAACTTCTTTGCATCCCTATAATTACCTAATCTAGACCAAATATGGTTAGGAATCAAATCACTTAGCAATTTGATTACCTTGAGATTTATCTTGAAATCCTTAATTTGGTCTTTGTTCCATCTCGTCTTTTCAATTTGCCTATTGTCTTCATCCCTAGGCATTTCGAAACCATTTTCTAGAATTAGATGTTGGGGATCGATTGGCCGGCTAGAGGGGGGTGAATAGCCCTCGTTCGATGAATGTCATATTTTGCTCATCTATAAAATGTTAGCGCAAGCGGAATATGCAAATATAAATAAAGACAAAGCAAAAGATAAACAAAACAATACAAACACCGAGATGTAACGTGGTTCACGGCTACGCTGCTAATCCACGGTCCGATTCGTCCACGGTGAATCACTCCGCCAAAGCCAATCACTATTGGTCTCTCCTTTGCACCAAGCTAGGTGGAGGTAACCTTTACAATCAAGATCACTCTTCTTACAATAAGATTGAAGTAAAAACAAGTAAGAAGAGTAGGGAATCGTGTATGACACTTTGGGAGAAGTTTAGAGCTCAAGCATTAGCCTCCCAAAGCTCCATCCCCTTCCTTTTTATAGAGGAAGAGGGTTTCTTCCCGTTGACACAGGAGCAGTCGACTGATGCCCTCGATCAGTCGACTGGTCCTGTAGCCGTTGCCCAATAACGGCTGCTTTCCACGTTGGATTCCATCCAACGGTATTGGCATCAGTCGACTGATGGCACCCATCAGTCGACTGATGTCAATCAGTCGAGTGCTCCGTGAGATCGACTCCATTCTGTGCCCGTGCACAGTGTTATCGATCGCCATCCCATCGCGGTCGATCGATGTTGACAATGATCGCCCGATCCATGATGATCATGGGCCAAATGCCCATGAGTCAGACACCAGTCGAACCCAATCGACTCAGAGCAGTTGACTGTGATTCCATGGCAGTCGACTGGTGTCGGGAAATCCCATTCGACACTTAGCCAAATGGCCAAGTTTCACCTATGAGCTACTACCCCTTCCCGGGTTACATTCGCTCACTCTCATCCCTCGGAGTCCCTCGCCTTCGAAGTTCTCTTTGTTCTCGGCCACGTCCCTCGGCAGCATCAGGCGCACGACTCTGCAATGCTCCTTCGCGTCTCTTGCCTCGAAGTCTACTTCCTCCGGCTTCACTCCAAGCTTCTCGTCCGGCGGTCCCTCGGATGCTCCAAGCGCACGGCTTTCGCAAAGCAATCCTTCACCGACTCAAGGACCGAGTTGTTGGATCGAAAGTGTCGCTAGAGGGGGGGTGAATAGCGATACGATGTCGTTAAAAAACTTTTGCAATAAGTAAAAAGCAAGTAGAGAGTGCACAGCGGAAATATAAAGTAGACAAGATATTTTTACGTGGTTCACAATCTTTCGATTGCTAATCCACGGCCCTAGTGATCCTTGATCACGTACGGAGGGCAATTCACTAAAACCACTCCTCCTCGTTGGAGGTAGGAGCAACGATTACAAAAAGAAATCAAGGCAAAGGGACACTCCCCCTTTCCTTGTTACGATTAAAGCACAAAGACAATTTAAAGAAGTAGAACTTAAATAAATATACCGACAACTCTTATAAGTAGAACGTTGCTCGGGCACTTCGTCGTAGCAAATGTGAGTAGTAGTAGCGGCATTTACACGGCGTGTTGAGAGCTCTTGAATTCTTGTTATTTGCTTGGCTTGAACATGTCTATTTATGGATATTGATCTATGAATTTAGACATAGGTAGTGTCCAAGGTGAGGTTCTTATCCCCAAGACTTGTTCATCCACATCCTTTGCCAACTCAAGGATGAGGTGTTTCATCCAACCACCTTGTGCCACCTCCAACCTCCTTGTGCGCCAACTCAAGGATGAGGTGTTTCATCCAACCACCTTGTGCCACCTCCAACCTCCTTGGGCGCCAACTTGAGGATGAGGTGTTTCATCCAACCACCTTGTGCCACCTCCAACCTCCTTGGGCGCCAACTTGTTGGAGCCATTCAACTTGTGCCACCTCATGGGATCCAACCATCTTGTGCCATCTCACCTTATTTTGGGTGGCCAACACAAGGAAGCTTGGTGATGGTTTGGATGTCCACCTTGATGCCACATCACCCTTTGTACCAAAACACGAGTCAAGTCCAAATTCACCCCTTGAAATTCGAGCTCTTCTCGAGTCGAACTTGACTAGCAGCTGATCAGAGTCAAAGGGTTTTGACAGAGTACAAGTTAGCTTAAAATATAAAGTACGATGGTTCTAACCATCCGATCTCGACCTAGACCTTCCATTGGAGGTATTGGCCTGGATCTACGCTTAACCACCTTGCTTCGCTTTCACACGAGCTACCTTGTAGCCTCGCTCCGGTCTTCACCAGTACCCCGGCTTCCTCAAGTCCTCTGAGTTGCTCGACCACCCGGTTCCCCACCGGTGTCGCAGACCTTCCGCTCAACTTTAGCATTTCTGCACACTTAATTGAGCTCGTAAGATAACAAATATACCCTTAACTATTGAGCCTTTTGCCATAATCAAAATACCGGTTCGACTTTGGTGCCCACTGCACCAACAATCTCCCCCTTTTTGATTCATGGCAAACCGACACAAAAGTTAAGGAAAAATTAAGCATAACAGTAAGCTAGCATAATGATTAAGCATGAATGAGCTAGCATAAAGATTAGCTAGCATAAAGATTAAATATGAATGAGCTAGCATAAATATTAAATATGAATGAGCTAGCATAAAGATTAAATATGAATGAGCTAGCATAATGATTAAATATGAATGAGCTAGCATAATGATTAAGTATGAATGAGCTAGCATAAAGATTAAGCATGAGTGAGAAATATTATTGTTTCCCCTTTGAGGTAACCTCCCCTTGACCAAGGTGAGTTCTTGAAAATAATTTTTACTCCCCCTTAATAGTTGCTTAAGTAAACGGAATTACTTAATATAAAAGGTAATAATTTTGTTTACTTTCTTCCTTACTTTTGTGACTTTCTCCCCCTTTTGCCTTAACTCAAAAAGTTTGTAAATATATTTTAAGGTTTGTAAGTCCAAGCAAGTTCCCAATATAAATATATATATATATATATATATTTTTTTTAAATAATAATAAGCTTGAAAATATGTTCATCTAAAATATACAACTCCGGTTGGACTTGATTGATATAGAATGATCAATAAGTCTTGAAGGAGTTGATTAATTTTAAATAATTATACTCCATGGTTCATGTCGATGCAATCAATCTACGTCTCGAACTGTGAGTAAGGTCCTAACATCTCACGCCCGTCTACGTGGCTAAGTACACAAACACATTAGTCCTATGTGTTGTGAGATGTGTTGGCTCCTTAAATCTATAGGTATATGATTTCTAAGGTAAGACTTAGGCTAATTTCATAAAAAGAAGCAAAAGTAGAGTACATATATAGAAAAATTTAAATCCTACTCTATTACGCACATACCTAACTTTCGTCTTAATAAACTAAATTCTGGCCGGGTAGTGGTTTGGTGAAGATGTCCGCTAGGTTTGATTTGGACTCAACATACTCTAGTTGTATAGTTCCATTAGTTACATGTTCCCTAATGAAGTGGTGTTTAACTTCTATATGTTTTGTCCTAGAATGACATATTGGATTTTTAGTTAATTGAACTAATGTTATCTATGTAGGTTTTAATGTTGTTAAAGATTAAGCTAAAGTCTTGGAGAGTGTGCTTCATCCACGTGAGGAGACACACTCACCCATCGCAACGATTCGGCCGGTGGTAGATAAGGCAACGCAATGTCGCTTCCATCGCGCAACTTACTAGACTCGAGCCGAGGATTTGACAACAACCACTCGTGCTCTTTCTATCGAGTTTACTACCGCATAGTCGGAGTCGGAGTAGCCGATTAGATTAAACTCGTAGATCTAGGGTACCAAATACCTACGCTTAGCGTGCCCTTTAGATATCTAAGGATACGCCGACTAGGGTTAGTGAGACACCTTAGCACAGGTTTGTAACCTTGCGCACATACTTACCGTGAATAAAATGTCGGGTCGACTCGCGGTTAAGTATAGGAGACTTCCTATTGCGCTCCTATCGTATTTTAGGTCAACGGGTTTTCCTTCTACATCTTTGTTTATATTAACTTTAGTTGACATAGGTGTATTGATTATTTTAGCATCTTGCATTCCAAATCGATTTATTAAGTCCTTAGTATATTTTTGTTGATGTAAATATATTCCATCTTTAGTTTGTTTAATTTGTAAACCTAAGAAGAAACTTAACTCTCCCACTAAATTCATTTCAAATTCACTTTCCATAAGTGAGATGAATTGCTTAGCAGGATCGAGTTGGTAGTTCCAAAAATTATATCATCTACATAGATTTGGGCTATAAAGATTTCTTTTCCTATTTTAACGAATAAGGTTGGGTCGACTAAACCTTGGTTGAATCCTTTGGACTTAAGATAGATCGAAGCCTTCGCATCAAGCTCTTGGGGCTTGTTTGAGTCCATATAGGGCTTTCTTAAGTCTAAGGACATGGTCGTTTATCTAGATTTTCAATCCGGAGGTTGACTGACGAAACTTCTTCCTTAATGTATCCATTCAAAAATGCTGACTTGACATCCATTTGAAACAATTTAAAACCTCGATGTGCATATGCTAACAACATTCTGGATGGACTCTAGTCGCTACGGGCGTAGGTCTCATCGTAATCTAAACCTTCGACTTGACTAAACCCTTTGCGACTAACCTAGCTTTATTTCTAACTACTTCACCTTTATCATCAAGTTTATTTCAAATACCCACCTTGTTCCAATAATTGATTTTTCTTTAGGTGGTGGTACTAATTCTCTTCATTTCTAGTGAATTGAGCTAGCTCTTCTTGCATAGCAATAATCCAATGATCAAGAAGTGCTTGTTCAATAGTTTTGGGTTCGATTTTGGAAATTAACGAGATTTGACTAAGGTTTCGATATGAAGCTCTAGTTCGAACCCTAAATTTGGATCACCTATAACTTGATTGATAGGATGATTTGTTTGAGTCTTAGTGTGACTCGGGTTAGGGTCATCTATCACTTGGTCGATAGGATGACTTGGGTGAGTTCTAGTTTGACTTGGGTTAGAGTCATCTATCACTTGGTCGATAGGATGACTTGGGTTAGGACGAGATTCAAGTTCAAGATCAGAGTCGGGTTCGCTATAAGTTGATTTGCTAGTTGGTTTTGTTAAGGATTGAACGGGTTCGTGTCCTTCGTCGAAAACTATATTAATGGTTTCTTCGACTCTAAGAGTGTCGTGATTGTATACCCTATAAGCTCTCGGTGGTTGAGTATCCTAGAAAGGTTCCAGAGAGGTTTTGGATTTGAATTTCTTTAGGTAATCCTTAGTGTTTAAGATATGTACCTTGCATCCAAATACCCTAAAGTACTTGATGTTCGGTATTTTATCGTGATAAATCTCGTACGAGGTCTTTTGGTGCCTCTTTACCATAAGGATCCTATTTTGGACACTTTAACGCACATATCAAATCAACACAACAAACTAACTTAAACCCTTTGCCACACACATCAAAACCTAATCATGGCAAGAGATTGCCCTAACATTAGCATTATTTCAAAATCGGTTTCGAGATATGTTAGTGAAAGCCCTAGAGGCAATCATGTGATGATTGTTGTATGGACTTGTTGTATCATATTCCTATATATATATATATATATATATATAAAAGTATTTCTTTATGGTTATTATATTTACTTGTATTGGTGCCAAATAACTTAACTAAGTATAATAACGTCCTTGAGTAAAAGGTTCTTATCTATATCAATCGATTGGTTGAATCGATAATGAGATGATATAGAGAATACTACTCTTAATTATTCCTAGTAGAGTATTAACATTTAGGGACAATGTTAATGCGAAGAGACTAACATGTAGGTCAACTCGATGACTTGATCTCACAAGTCATGGATATAAGATATCAAGTTGACACATGGGCATGCATTGGAGAATGTATACTGAATGACCCGCCATGAAAAAGTATGATGGATCGTTATATGAGTGTCATATACTTTCTCATGTGAATATTAGTATGACTATTAGTCCTTAGACCTGAAGTCACCATGGTTCACTACGTAAGGAGTTGCATACTTTGGCTTCGTAAAACGTCACCCGTAAATGGGTGGACTATAAAGGCAATTACTGGGTATGTAACAAATTATGCGGAGGGATATGAGTGATGTAGATAGGATCTATCCCTCATATATTATGGGAGTGACATCATGATTCTTGATAGAGTGAGACCACTAAGTGCATGACCATGCCCAAATGAGTCAATATGAGATATTGAGCCCATTTGATTAGAGTGAGTCTACTTGGAGTTCAAGATATAGATTGTACAAAGGATGATACGGTCTATGCCTCAATTGGTCAATCTAGATGTCATGGATAGAGGGACATTGTCACATATTGTGAGAGCCACAATAAGTAGTCACAAAGGGGATTTTCGATCTCAACATTCTTATAACTTGGATAGCAATGATGTGTTGCTAGATACCGCTCATTGCTTATGTTTCTAAATTGGTTTAGGAACATTGCCAACGTTACAAGAACCTATGGGGTCACACACAAAGTAAAATTAGATGGAGATTAGGTTCATATGATGGACCAAGAGGATTATATTCATATGATGAACCAAATTGGATTAAGAGTAATCCAAATTAGACTAATTGAGTTAGACTCAATTTGATTCAAGTGTTGAATGAGTCTAATTTAGATTTGATTCATTGAGTCAATTTAAACTAATGAATAGAGATTCATTAAATTAAAGTGACTTGAATCAAATGGTTGGATTTGATCAACCATGGGAGATAAGAGGTCAAGTTTGACTTGACTTGAGAGGGAAGATGAAAGGTCAAGTTTGACTTGACCAAATGCCACGTCATGGTGACTTGGCATGGGGCCGATCAATGATGATGTTCCACATCATCATGGACACATCATTGTTGGATCGAAGCGAATCGCTAGGGGGGGGTGAATAGCGATAAAACCCTTTTTTTTCTTCGTTCGTTAAAACCCGAGTAGATAATTAATTGCAGCTGAAAGATAAGCAATAAATAAAGGAGACAAATATTTTTACTTGGTTCGTAGCCTTCGGCTACTACTCCAAGGCCCTAGTGGTCCTTGACCACGCACGGAGGGCAAAACACTAAAGAACTCTTCCTCGTTAGAGGTAGGAGTTAATCGTTACAAATAAAAGCAAAAAGCTTGAGGTAGAGGGACACTCCCCCTCTCCTCGTTACGATAAAAGCTCCAAGATTTGAAAGTAATAAACTAAAATAAACAACTTAAACCGATGTAATAAAAAGAAAACAATTAAACCTAGACGTCGGAGAAGAAGCAATTCGTTGTCGAAAAGTTGTAGCTTGGCGAAGGCTTTTGGAAGCTTAGAATTGATGAAGAAACCCTAGGATTGACCCTCCTTTTATAGCCTTTGAGCCCCTTTTCGAGAGGAACTTCACCCAATAGAGTTTTGGCACATGGCTCCTTGAAAAATGGTGATAAGGCTTGACTCCTCGAGGCTGATCCTTGACCATCAGTCGACTGATGGCCATCATCACCAATCGATGGCGATCGATCGGCACGACCTCGTGATCATCGTTGGATGGCAGTCGAGTCCTCCAAGCTGGCAGTTGACTGATGCTAGCTGCAAGGCAAAGTTAGCTTAACAAAAACATTAATTCGACGACCTCCGACTGTCCGATCTCGACCTAGACCACCTATAGGATATCTTTGGTCGGATCTATGCCTAAGATCATCCCCGTAAAGAGGATACGACCTCACTTACTCTAGCACACACACGAGCTTACCTCGATACTTACTGTGTTGCTTTCGCTTTCGACCTTCCAATCGATTCCTTCGGCTCCCTCCAAAGTCACTCGAGTGTCGCCCGACCACCGCGGCTTCCTCCAGGTGTCGTTAGCCTTCAGCTCCAGCTATAGCAATTTTCTGCACACTCGATTCAGATCGTGAGATAACGATATGAGCTTAACTTTGTATTGTTTGCTATAATCAAAACTCAGGTTCGACTTAGGTGCCTACTACACCAACAATCATGGTGTGCCACTTCATGAGGAAGACCAAGAGCCATGGCTATTGGTATTACATGCATGTATTTAACCTCCATGTAGTGGCCAACCACATTATGTGTGCATTAGTGGTGAATTGAAGTGAATTAACTTCATCTTCTTCCTCCTCTTCTCTCAAGCTCTCTCTCCCTCATCCTTCTTGTCGTGGGCTTCTAAGAGTGCTAGCACACTCTAAGTTATCTTCTCCACCTATTTTTTGTGTGGATACTTGTAGAGGAGTGTACACTTGATACTCTTCGAGATCCGACAAAGCATTTCGACGAGTCGGATAAGAGAAGGGCATCGCTACAAGGGTAAATCTCTTTTCATGTAGATCTAAGATAGATGTAAGTTTTCTTAACATGTACATGTATTATTTTTGTTTATCTTCGCACGGATCCGTGGCTGACTTCCGAGGTTTTCGCAATGCAAAAAGCGGTTTTTGCGGCTCGGATAGTCCAACAGTGGTATCCGAGCCACGTGCGAAGCATGTACGTGTTTAGTTTTGTAATTTTTTTGTATTAGATACAAAAATTACAGATCTATAAGTTTCTGTAATTTTCCTAATTTTATAGATTTTATGAGTATTTTTCTCATAGAGACGAAACAACAAGTGTTTGGACACTTGTATGCTTCAACCACCGAGAAAAACTTTTCGAAACGGCAAAGTCTTGCTTTAGTCTTTTGGCACAGTGACTTAAGGCAATGTAAGATCAAGATGGGACACTCGCAAGATTCATTTTGCGAGAAGGGGCGCTACCCCTAACCCCGCAAGGGGCATTGTCCCGCGATCGCACCCGAAAATCGCTTAGCGGGACTGTTGCGGAGATGTGATTCATAAAATTAAAAAAAAAGATAGGAAAATTATAGAAATTTATGTAAAATACATAATTTATAATTATGTATTATACTGTGATGGTCATGGCCCAAGAACCCCAATGTGATTGGATAAAATGTGTTGTAATTCATAATATGGCTTGTGCACCATTTTTTGTGTTGTGCATGTTGTATATGGTATGCGACCTACGCGTCATGCCTCTCCTTTTAATATTCCTATTGTAAATAGTTTTTTAAACTCAAATGTAACTCGAGTTTCATGTTTGTAATGTATAAAATGAAGCGGTGGAAGGTCCACTAGTAGACGGAGTTACGAGGAGGGTGCCGACGACACATGGCGGTTAAAGGAGGCGCTTGGAGAAGCCGCTAACCCTAGGTTGACCATCCGATCTTCTCATTGGCTTGAGAAGATTGTAGTAGGGCCATGACCTCATCACAATTTAATTATTATATATATATATATATATATATATATATATATATATATATATATATATATATATATATATATATATATATATATATATATATATATTTGTTTTTGCTATGTGATGCATGCTAGTATATTTTGCTTGTATGTATATGATGCATGCTAGTATATTTTGCTTGTATGTATGTGATGCATGCTAGTGTAGGGTAATTAAGGCCTTAATGCGTATATGATACACATTCATGATTAGATTAGATCTTAATCGAATCAACTCGAAATGCCTACCAAGTTTTGATACCCATTACTACCTCGATCATTTGTTGTTGTTGAATCTACCAAAGCAGAGCAACGCATATTATCTTGGTAGGATGCGAAGGGACAATCTTGGTCCCGCCTATCACAGCTTGGGTGAGAATAAGCTCAATTAGATTGAGCGAAACTAGTTAACTCAATTGGATCGAGTAAAACTATAGGCATACTCCAACGGTTGGAAAGATAGGATAAGATTACATTTACACTAAATCTTGGGCGATTTAGCCAAAGCTAACTCAAGTTCTTTTGTAAATGTGGATCTTGATCCTATAAACAAGAGTTGCATAGAGATGTAATCGGTAATTTGTTACCTACCGATCATACTAAGTCTTGGGCGATTTAGCTAAAGCTAACTCAAGGCGTAGTATGATGTAGATCTTGTCCCGCAAGAATTATAGCTAGTTTGTATGAATCTAGTAATGTGGTTTGACCACATCCATGGCTCGATTCTACAAAAGTCCTATAATTCAGTGGGAGCATCATTTAATTAAAGGCCTAATTAAATGATAAATGGAATATGATATTTACTTTTTGCATTGTTTATGTTGTATATTGCCATGTTATCAAACACGAACACTCTCTCTCTGCATTCTGTCCTTGAGAAGGACAAGCTCAATGGAGCTAATTTCCTGGACTGGTACAAGAATATGAGAATTGTTCTCACACAAGAAAGAAAAATTGTACGTCCTGAAGCAGCCCATTCCAGAAGCACCTCCTGCCACTACCTCGCGAGCTGACCGAGATGCTTACAAGAAGCATCAAGATGATGCATTAGATGTGTCATGCCTCATGCTCATGACCATGAACTCTGAGCTTCAAAAGCAACACGAGTTCATGAATACTTTTGATATGGTTGAACATCTTCGTCAACTGTATCAAGGACAAGCAAGGCACGAGAGATACGAGATCTCTAAGGCACTGTTTCAGTGCAAGATGCAAGATGGGACTCCCATAGGTCCATATATACTCAAGATGATTGGGTACATAGAGAACCTACAGAGGTTATGATTCCCACTTGCCCAAGAACTGGCCACCGACTTGATCTTGTAATCTTTGCTAGAAAGCTACAATCAATTTGTCATGAATTACAACATGAATGAAATTGATAAGCCACTGCCTGAGATGCTTAGCATGTTGAGAACTATTGAGCTCAACCTTAAGAAGGGAAAACTTGACTCCATTTTGATGGTGCAAAAGAAGAAAGTCAAGGGCAAGCCTAAAGGTAAGGGAAAGTCCCAAGCCAAGGGCAAGGGCAAGGCACTGAAATCGAAAGGAGGGGTGGCTAAGGAAGGGACTTGCTTCAACTATAAGGAAGCTGAACACTAGAAGCGTAACTGTAAACCATACCTGGAAGATTTTAAGAAGAAGAGAAGTGAGACTTCTACTTCAGGTATATATGTTATAGAAGTCAATCTATCTATTTCTTCATCATGGGTATTTGATACTGGATATGCTTCTCACATTTGTACTAATGTGCAGGCGCTGAGAAATAGTAGGGCATTGACAAAGGGTGAGGTAGACCTACGAGTAGGCAATGGAGCAAGGGTTGCTGCTGTTGCTGTAGGAACTTATTTTCTATCTCTGCTCTCTGGGCTTGTACTAGAATTAGATGAATGTTGTTATGTGCCTGCTCTGACTAAGAACATAATTTGAATTTCTTGTTTAGACAAGAAAGGCTTTTCATTTATAATAAAGAACAAATGTTGTTCAGTTTATTTAAATGATATGTTCTATTATAGTGCACCTCTGATGAACGGACTCTACATTCTAGACTTAGAGAGCCCCATCTATAACATAAGTACCAAAAGGTTCAAATCAAATGAGTTGAACCAAACCTATCTCTAGCATTGTCACTTAGGTCACATAAATGATAGTCACTTATCTCAGCTCCATAAGGATAGGCTGCTGGACTCATTTGATTTTGAATCATATGAGATATGCGAGTCTTGCCTTCTAGGCAAGATGACCAAGACTCCCTTTAGTGGACACAGTGAGAGAGCAACAGACTTGTTAGGACTTATACATAGTGATGTATGTGGCCCTTTCAATGTTGCTGCTAGAGGTGGTTATAGGTACTTCATTACATTTACTGATGACTTCAGTAGATATGGTTATGTGTATTTGATGAAACATAAGTCAGAATCCTTTGAAAAGTTCAAAGAATTCAAGAATGAAGTACAAAACTAGCTTGGAAAGAGTATTAAGATACTTCAATCAGATCGAGATGGTGAATACCTTAGCCATGAGTTTTGTGACTATCTAGCTAATTGTGAGATTCTATCCCAACTCACTCCTCCTGGAACACCACAGTGGAATGGTGTATCCGAAAGCTAGGAGGAATCGTACCCTATTAGATATGGTACGATCTATGATGAGTCACAGATCTTCCTATATCCTTTTGGGGATATGCTCTAGACACAGCAACCTTCACACTTAACTGTGTTCCATCCAAAGCTGTGATAAAAACACCATATATGATATGGACAGGAAAAAATATCAAGATGTCTTTCATGAGGATTTGGGGTTGTGAGGCTTACGTTCGATGTCAAGTCTCAGACAAACTGGGACCCAAATCCGATAAGTGATATTTTGTTGGATATCCCAAGGAGACGAAGGGATACTACTTCTACATTCCCAATCAGCATAAAGTGTTTGTGGCAAAGACTGGGATATTTCTAGAAAGGGGCTTTGTTTCTAGAAAAACTAGTGGGATTACGTTCAATCTTGAAGAAATTCAAGAAAAGGACCATAACACTAAGGCCTTGATGGAGGTTGAATAGGAACCACAAAGTGTTGTGGGTGATGAGATTGTTGCACAAAGAGTTGTGGAACAACAACCTATTCAGATAGACCTACCTCTTCGCAGGTTTGATAGGGTACGTCGTCAGCCTGAGAGATACTCATTTCTCTTGTCTGACCATGATGACGTTATGCTCATTGAGAATGAGTCTACCTCCTATCAGGAAGCTGTGATGAGCCCAGATTCTGAGAAATGGCTAGAGGCCATGAGATCCGAGATGAAATCCATGTACACCAACCAAGTATGGATCTTGGTTGATCCACCTGAAGGCGTCAAACTCATTGGGTGTAAGTGGGTCTTTAAGAGAAAGACTGACATGGATGGACTTACGCATACCTATAAGGGTCGATTGGTAGCTAAAGGTTTCAAGCAAATTCATGGTATTGACTATGATGAAACCTTTTCCCCAGTTGCGATGTTTAAGTCCATTAGATCATACTTGCTATTACAGCGTACCACGATTATGAGATCTGCTAGATGGATGTCAAAATCATGTTTCTGAATGGAAACTTGCTCGAGGATGTGTACATGACACAACCTAAGGGTTTTGTAGATCCACAGCATACTGGCAAAGTATACAAGCTGTAAAGGTCCATTTATGGGCTAAAGCAAACTTCTCGGAGCTGGAATATTTGATTCGATGATGCGATCAAATAGTTTGGTTTCATCAAGAATGAAGATGAACCCTGTGTCTACAAGAGGGTTAATGGGAACACAGTTGTCTTCCTTGTATTGTATGTGGATGACATACTACTCATTGGAAATGACATCCCTTCGCTACAGTCTGTGAAGACTTGGCTGAGGAAGTGTTTCTCAATGAAGAACTTAGGTGAAGCAGCATGTATTCTAGGCATCAAGCTCTATAGAAATAGATCTAAGAGATTGCTTGGCCAAAGTCAGAGTACATATATTGACACGGTATTACTACGGTTTGTCATGCAAAATTCCAAGAAGGGACTTCTGTCGATGTCACATGGTGTGAGTCTTTCGAAGACTCAAAGTCCCTCTTCAAGAGAGGAGAGAGACCGCATGGATAAGATCCCTTATGCATCTGCCATAGGATCTATAATGTACGTCATGCTATGTACTCGTCCTGATGTCTCGTATGCTTTAAGTATGATGAGTAGATACCAGTCAGATCTAGGTGAGCGTCACTGGATAGCAGTCAAGAATATTCTTAAGTACTTGAGAAGGACTAAAAAATATTTCTTGATATTTGGAGGCGATGAGGAGCTAGCTGTAAAGGGTTACAGCGATGCCACCTTCCAAACTGACCAGGATGATTATAGATCGCAGTCAGGGTTCGTATTTTTCTTGAATGGTGGCGCTGTGAGCTGGAAGAGTTCGAAGTAGGACACAGTTGCTGATTCTACAATAGAGGCCGAGTATATTGCTGCATCAGAGGTAGCAAAAGAAACAGTTTGGATCCGCAAGTTCATTACTGAGCTTGGGGTGGTTCCTAGCATAGCAGCTCCTATAGAGCTCTATTGTGACAACGGAGCAATTGTGAAGGCTAAGGAACCTCGCTCACACTAGCAGACCAAACACATACTACGACGCTTCCATCTCATTCGAGAGATTACCGATAGAGGAGATGTGAAGATTTGCAGAGTACCCATAGAGGCTAACATCGCAGATCCCTTGACCAAGGCTTTGGCACAGAAAAAGCATGATGGTCACACTAGGTCATTCGGTATTAGATACTACAGTGATTGACACTAGTGTTAGTGGGAGATTGTTAGTGAAAGCCCTAGAGCAAATCATGTGATGATTGTTGTATGAACTTGTTGTTGGATTTCCGGCACCGCGGCAAGTGTGTGTTCGAACATGTTTCGTAAATATGTGCACAGCGGAAGAAATAAAAATAATAAATCTAATTTATTACAACACACACACCATACGTATGCATAGTACAACATGTGTAGACATAACTGTAGTTTCAAATTTTGCAATAAAAGAAAATTTATTCTACGTATACCTGATGTGTCACGTGTAGCGGGAAAGGCATCAACCGGAGCGACCCTCGCTAGAATCGCATCTATTCATATCCACGCCGAGTATCTTCGCGATGACTTCACAAAGTCATGAGCCTCATCTTCGTACGAGTCTCTAGCCTCGTGTCGAAGACGATGTGATCGAGAGAAGATCACAATCCGAATCAAAATTCGGATTCAAAACGAGTCCTCAAAAACTCATTTCTCCGGAGAGGTATTCGCCCACCGTTTGACGAATCCTTCGTCCTCCACCTATGAGGATTACTGGAGATCAAATCTCCAGCAAGAAAGCCGCTGTCGGAGCTCCTAACGTCGTCCAAATGACGCTCCGACACGAAGTAAACAAGCTGTCCAGAAAACTGGACAGCTTTGGTGGAGGATTAGCGCCGGCTAAATAAGGAAGCTAGATGCTCACCTTGTTGTTGTAGCCAAGGAAGATCACCGGAGGGTCGCCGGCTGAAGCTTGGACGCCGGCAACAACTTGGACGGCGGCACAAGAGGTGGGCGGCGGCTAGGGTTTGGGCGCCGACCACAAGAGGAGAGGAGGGAGAGGGGCGGCAACTTTGGATTAGGGCTCTCATTAAACCCTTGAGCCCTATTTTATAGAGAACAAATTCTCCTAATGGTTATTGGTTCATAACCAAAACCCGTTAACCCGCTCCATTAATTTAAGTTAAAATAAACCAAACTGATTTGGTCTATTTTAAGTTAAAACAAACCGAACCAACTTTGATTCAATCGTTTAAAATAAACCAAACCCCTTTGGTTTATTCTCCACCATTGGATTAGAACCAAACCAATTTGGTTCATCCATCATGTCTTCATAAGACACGGCCCATCTACGCTTCCATTGCGATTGAAACGATTTCATGCTTGCTCCTTGTTTGGTCCAACCAAACCTAGTTTCTCTCGGTTTGAGAATCTCATTCTCTAGCTCGTTTTAAATCCTTCGGATTACGCTCGTTATGCGTGTGACTAAATAGGTTCTCGATTTATGTTGACCGTCTATAATTAACCATTAATTATAGAACGATTATGAGTGGCACCTAGTAGTACATCATGATCCTCAATTAATCGAAAAGATCAACGGTTGATCCAGAACTATTTCTAAAACCCTTCAACAGCTATAATGATTCGTGCCCCATTCCCTTCACTCATCTTATACCCACTTGGTTCAGGACATGGTCTATAGTGTCAGTCCCCACTAGGTTGACTACGTCACACCTAGCCCAAGTGTCATTTTCTCATCCTACGGATTCTAGTTACTGCACATGTATCCAAGAGTACCTTACTCTAAACATGTAATGCTTTGGCCAAAGACTTTAGTAACAATCCGACGAAAGGCCATGGGTATACATCTCCTTGAAAGGAGTGGTGAATCCTTTATAGGTTATTCAAACACCTTCGATCACTCCGACTTATACCCAATCATCCTGGGTCCACATCTCCTCGGAGATGCTTGCTTAAGATGTCAATGCATAAGTCTTCATGATCAACATGGTTGGAAATTCCAAATAATATATATTTTAAACTATGTTCAAATGGAACACAAAAGTGATACAAAGTTTACAAATTCTTTAGAACTTTTGATAGGTTCCAAGTTTGTATCAATCTTGTAATCTGGAAAATATATATTTTTCAAATTATTTTTCCTTGATAAAGTATGATTTCAGAAATGTGTACGCAAAATTTTGTAATTTTTCGAGATTTCTGGAATTTCTACCGCATTTCTGAAATTAATGGTGAAAAAAATTGAAATTTGATTTGAACTGTGATCGTTCGTAAACCACGACTGATATAATCGTGGTTTTCTGATAATAAACTCCATTTTCTGATATTTGGTGTATCTTTGATGTCCTAACACTATAGTATGATAAAATTGCGTATAAACAAGTTTTAGGACTAATTAATGCAGTGTTTTAGGGGGAGGTTTCATAAATTATATCTTTTTCATCCCCAAAACCATTGTTGGTGCAAAGTTAGGACTTTATTTTTGAAATTTTGATATGCTTCAACTATTGTTTACACATTATAAAGCATATCTTGGATTAAGGGTGAGCTTACTTTCTATCTTATGCCTTAGTCCAAGATCCAACACCTTTAATTCTTTCATTTTTGAATCTTTCTCTTTTTGATGTATGTCAAAGGGGGAGAAGGAGTACTTAAGTTATAAATTCATATTATGTGAGTACTTTTAAAGACCTAACTTAAATGATTGTCAAACATCAAAAAGGGGGAGATTGTTGGTGCAATAATGCTCCAAGCATTTATATATGTTTTGATGTTTGGATAATCATCTAAGTTAGGCAATATCTTGTGATCTAATTGCGAAAATGTTTAAGTGACAGGGAAGTCCAAGTATGGGGGTGAATAGCAATGTGCCCGTACGAAGATGGAATTTGATCGTGATCGTGTCTACAATTTCGTTAGCACAGCGGAATATAGAAATGAAAGCAATAATGAAATACAAACAATCACGAACACAAACACAACACAAGATATAACGTGGTTCGGAACCAAACGGTTCCTACTCCACGGATCGAGCTCTAAAGAGCCCTAGTGATGCACACGCACTCACTAATCAATAATAACTCCTTCTCGGAATAATCCGGAGCCGGAGAAACCTCGTACAAGGATTACACTAAGTAATACACAAGATACAAGCAAATACAAGTAATAAATACAATGTAAGTAAAGGAAAAACAACTTTACAAGAGCTTTGGATTGCTTGATCTTTGATTGCCTTGAACTAGCTTTGAAGGATTGGAAAGCACCAACTTCCCCCTTCAATTTCGCCCAAGAAAATCACTGCTAAAACCCTTCTTCCGAGCTGCCTTTATAATCTGCGTCGGGTTGGATTTCCGCCTATCGATCGTTACGCCATAAGTCACCGATCGGTGATGCCCTTTGTTGTCGTGAGACAACGGATCGATCCATGCTGGAAAAACTCCAACGGATCTCTTGCGATCGGCGTCAACATTGGCGATCATTGCCCAGCGTGTAATCGGCCGCGATCGGCTCACGGGCGATACGTACTCTGGTGAACTAGCGATCATTCTCGACCCTTAGCGATCATTGCCGTATACATCGATTCTGCTCGATGATTCAGCTCTTAAATGGCAGTCGAACTCAAGTCGACTCACGGCAGTCGAACCGGCCATAATGCCAGTCGACTGTCAACCTCAAAGATGAGGTTTTAACCCAAGTATGGTGCCCCCATACTTGCTAGACCACCCTTAGCCTAGACCTAAGCCTTCTAGCCACCTCCATCAGCCTCACGCCTCTCGGATCCCTCCAAGTCATCCATGACTTGTTCATCCATTGCGCTAGCCTCCAGGTGCTTCCCTCGGCTATGTCATGCTAACGGTGTCTACACCGCCAAGGCACATTGGACTTACGCCGCCAAGACTCCGCTTGGACTTTACGCCGCCAACCATTGGTCTTATGCTACCAAGACTCCCACTTGGACTTTACACTGCCAATATCAAACCCTTGGACTTCTCAAATGCCAAGACTCAAGCTTGGACTTTCCCTTGCCAACCCATGTTGGACTTTCCATGCCAAGACCATGCTTGGACTTTCCTTGCCAACCCATGTTGGACTTTTCATGCCAAGACCATGCTTGGACTTTCCTTGCCAACCCATGTTGGACTTTCCATGCCAAGACCCATGCTTGGACTTTCCATTTGCCAAGACCCATGCTTGGACTTCTCATTTGCCAAGACCCATGCTTGGACTTCTCATGCCAAGTACTCAAGACTTGGACTTTCCCAAATACCAAGTGTTCCACTTGGACTTTCCTTGACAATTACATTGTCATATGTTTTTGTCGAAACATCAAAACATCACTCGAGTCAAACTCGAGTCCTGGTCAATCGTGACCTGGGCCGATTGCACCAACAATCTCCCCCTTTTTGATGTTTGACAAAAACCAAACAAATCATTTGAGTTAGACCACTAACTCAAATCCCTTACCAATTATCCCAAATTGGTAAACACTCTCCAAATGTTCTCCCCCAAACATTCTCCCCCTTTTTGACTAACATCAAAAAGGTTTTCTCTCCAAGGAGGTCAATGTCTCATATCCCAATGAGATCTCACAATCTCCCCCTTGATCTAAAAATATCTAGGATGCCTACCATCGTCCTAGTGATAAGTCCCATATCACTCAAGAGAGGCAATCCTATAATCTCTCCCAATTTCCAAATTGGGTATCAAAAACCCATCAATTTTCCCAATTGATGATACTCTCCCAATAACTTCTCCTCTCCAAGGAGAAAAACACATCCATCATCCCAAGATGGATAACTCCCCCTAAAGGCTTGCTCCCCCTTGACCATTGCACCAACAATGTCCTTGGGAAGCCCCTAAGGCAATAGGAACTCTAAACCATCAAAATTAAGGTTCTAAGTTCAACATAGAACTTTCACTCACCCTAAATTTGATACTTTGACCTAACACATCTTCTAATCCATATCTAATGGATTTTCACCCTTTATAATGCTTTCTAAAGCATATCCTAGGGTTAGGAGTGATTAGGAACCTTTTCCATAGCTGAATATGGGCTAAACAAACCTTGTTAACTCGAAATCAGACCTGGCAATCGACTCGACGATGTCGGTCATTGCCACACACATCGATCGCATACCACGAGGCGATCATTGATAAATCAAAATCTCGATTTTTATCGAATGAATATTGAACATTCATAAATCATTATACGTACTTCGAAAAATCATGAAAATTCATACGTATAATACTGATGACCCACCCCCTGGGTGAAAAATATTTGAAAATTATTTTACCCATAAAATAGTGAGTTTGATACAAAACTCAAAACCATTGAAATTTTCAATGTTTTGGCCCTATTTTGTATCAACTCTATCAATGGTGATTGCTATCAAAAGATAGACTTCACCAAGGTTTTTCAAAATGATTTTAAAATGTTTTCAAAACCTTATTTTGGATCATATTCCTTGGGCTCTATGTACATGACTTGTACACATGCTCTCCCAATGATCCACTAATAAAATTAGATGAGTTTTGGTTCAAGTAGATGCAAAAACTATGCACCTTGAACTCAACTCATATCCTAGCATCTCACATGTATCTAGGGTGTATAAATACACATACATGTCAATTGGATGTGAGATGTGGGTTTTGTTCTCCCTAATCTAGGGTTTCATGTATTTTTCTAAGGCAACCCTACTTGATTCCCTTATAAATGGGACTCCAAGTCATGCCATAGTCCTTAAATCAATTTTAATCAAATTATCTTAAATGCATGAGTGATTATGGCATTTGAGATGATATAGATAAACACATGCTCATAATCATGATGTCATGGCATAAGATGAAATCTAAAAACACATGACATTTAAAGCCTTAATCCTAAACATGTACATGACATATAGAATGATTAAAAAATAAGCATGATGTCATGGCATGTTATATGGCAAACAAAGCATGACATATAAAATATATAGGTATAGTAATACCTAAATTTTAATATTAATTGTCATTTGATATAATTAAGTATATTTTGCCATATTAACCTAAATTTTCCCAAGTGTGTCAAAAACCCAAAATGACACACTACGACCTCTAAACCTAAATTGTGCCAATTTGACCATTTTATCAAGCTTCTCAAATAATATTGGCACACCCTAAAATCTTTTAGGATTATAATTCAGATCTATTTCCAAGGTATCCATAACCTTGAAAATAACCTAAAGTGTCACCTTTGCCATGGTTGAGTTAACTACCCATCCATTTAAGGTTGGCACACCCTAACCCATCTAGCGTGAATCAATCACGCTCTTAGGAACCCAAAACTGATTTGAGCTCCTAGGGTTAATTAGGTATTCCTTAGGGATAACCTCCCTAGATACCTTCCTAATGACCCTCCTAGGCTTATTAGCCTTGGTCATTTGGGTCTTACCTAGGTTGACTCTAGGGGTAACTCCCCTTGCAACCTTCTTAGTGGCCACCCTAGGTTTCCTAGAAACCCTAGCCACTAGGCACAACCTTTGGTCAACCTTAGGGATGACTTCCCTATTGACCTTGGTCTTCCTAGACCTAGTTTGTGTTCCATAGTCAAATGGAACACTATGGTAAGCTACCTTAGGCTTAGGTTTGTGACCCAAACCTTGCTTGCCCTTGGTTGACTTTTGACTCTTAGGTCCTAGGTGTTGACTTTGACTTTTGGACCTAGAAGTTTGACTAATTGACCCTTGCATTTGATTTTGCATAACCTTAAGGGTCTTTTCAAGTTTTTCAAGCCTTGACCTCAAGACTTGATTTTCCTTTTCTAATTGCCTGATTTTAGAATTTTGATTTAAATCTTGGGCATTGGACTTCCTAGGCATATGCCTAGTCCATTTAGGGTTAAGACCTAGGTGCTCTTGCACCTTTCTAATTGTCTCCCTAGGCAAAATTGATCTTGAGTTATTTGACCTAGGTTTGTCCTTAGGTAAATTGTTTTTAGGGACATTAGTCCCAAATTTCTTCTTATTTCCTAAGTGAACCTTTTTAGCTCCTAAACAAATATGTTTGTTATTTCTAGCATGCTCTTTATGATAAATAGCAAGAGAATTGAAACCCTTAGCACGCTTTTGCCTATTAACTAAAGAGGATGCATTATTAAAATGTACCTTAGGGTTAGCTTTGGAAGCTCCCCCTACATGTGTAGCTCCCTCTTGGGTCTTCTTCTTCCCCCTAGGACATTGATTCCTATAATGTCCTTTTGCATTGCATTTGAAGCATATGATGTGCTCCTTGCTCTTGATACTTGGGGCACCGGTCTCCTTGACCTTTGGAACCGGTTGAGCCTTCTTGACCCTTTTTGGACACTTACTCTTGTAGTGTCCGGATTCCCTACACTCAAAACAAATGATATGAATTTTATTTGAACCTTGAGTGTTTGAGTTACCTAGGGTATTTGTGGTGGTGGGTGCCGGAGTTGGAGCTTCTCCATCTTGACCGGATGTGGAAGCTTCTTCTTGTCGCTCCGGAGTGGAGATCCTTTCCTCCCCCTCAATCCTAGAAGTAGATGCTTCTTCCACCTCTTCTACTTCTTCTTTCTCCGATTCGGAAGTTGACTCCATCTCAACTTCCGATTCCTCACTCTCACTTGAAGATGAGCTCTCCTCTTCATCCTCCTTGTCTTCTTGGATTGAATGAGGCTCTTCATGGAATTTTGCCAATATGTTCCATACCTCTTTGGCGTCTTTACAATCCCCATAGTCACCTAGGCTACACAAGATGTCATTAGGAATTAAATCAAATATAAATTTGATTACCTTTTTATTTTTCTTGAATTGTCGTAGTGGTTCTTCACTCTATTTCTCCTTCTTGAGACATGCTCCCTTTGGTCCCTTAGGATATTCAAATCCTTCCCTCAAGGCGGACCATTCCTCAAGGTCTCTCATCATCAAAAACTCTTCAATTCTCGCCTTCCAAGAATTGAAACCTTCTCGTCCATAGAATGAATAAGGGACCGGTGTGTTGATGTCCCATCCAAGCTTGTCTTGGAATTCCATCTTCACCCTCTAGCCTTTTGTCTTAGCTCCGGGTTGTTAATCCGTAGAAGAGCCCCGGGCTCTGATACCAATTGTTGGAGATTTGACGCCGTTAGAGGGGGGGTGAATAGCGATGTGCCCGTACGAAGATGGAATTTGATCGTGATCGTGTCTACAATTTCGTTAGCACAACGGAATATAGAAATGAAAGCAATAACGAAATACAAACAATCACGAACACAAACACAACACAAGATATAACGTGGTTCGGAACCGAACGGTTCCTACTCCACGGATTGAGCTCTAAAGAGCCCTAGTGATGCACACGCACTCACTAATCAATAATAACTCCTTCTCGGAACAATTCGGAGGCGGAGAAACCTCGTACAAGGATTGCACTAAGTAATATACAAGATACAAGCAAATACAAGTAAGAAATACAATGCAAGTAAAGGAAAAACAACTTTACAAGAGCTTTGGATTGCTTGATCTTTGATTGCCTTGAACTAGCTTTGAAGGACTGGAAAGCACCAACTTCCCCCTTCAATTTCGCCCAAGAAAATCGCTGCTAAAACCCTTCTTCCGAGCTGCCTTTATAACCTGCGTCGGGCTGGATTTCCGCCTATCAGTCGACTGCCATAAGTCACCAGTCGACTGATGCCACTGTTGTCATGAGATAATGGATCGATCCACGCTGGAAAAACTCCAACGGATCTCTTAGCGATCGGCCAACATTAGCGATCGGCCGATCGCAGCGGCGAATCATCGGCCCGATCGGCTCACGAGCGATTCTGCTCGCGGCCGAACTAGCGATCGATTGCCGACCCTTGGCGATCGGCCCCGTACTATCGATTATTGCTCCAATGAGCGAGATGAGGTTTTAACCCAAGTATGGTGCCCCCATACTTGCTAGACCACCCTTAGCCTAGACCTAAGCCTTCTAGCCACCTCCATCAGCCTCACGCCTCTCGGATCCCTCCAAGTCATCCATGACTTGTTCATCCATTGCGCTAGCCTCCAGGTGCTTCCCTCGGCTATGTCATACTAACGGTGTCTACACCGCCAAGGCACATTGGACTTACGCCGCTAAGACTCCGCTTGGACTTTACGCCGCCAACCATTGGTCTTATGCTGCCAAGACTCCCGCTTGGATTTTACGCTGCCAATATCAAACCCTTGGACTTCTCAAATGCCAAGACTCAAGCTTGGACTTTCCCTTGCCAACCCATGTTGGACTTTCCATGCCAAGACCATGCTTGGACTTTCCTTGCCAACCCATGTTGGACTTTTCATGCCAAGACCATGCTTGGACTTTCCTTGCCAACCCATGTTGGACTTTCCATGCCAAGACCCATGCTTGGACTTTCCATTTGCCAAGACCCATGCTTGGACTTCTCATTTGCCAAGACCCTTGCTTGAACTTCTCATGCCAAGTACTCAAGACTTGGACTTTCCCAAATGCCAAGTGTTCCACTTGGACTTTCCTTGACAATTACATTGTCATATGTTTTTGTCGAAACATCAAAACATCACTCGAGTCAAACTCGAGTCCTGGTCAATCGTGACCTAGGCCGATTGCACCAACAAAAGGAACATCGCACTTAAGCTGCAGTAAGAACTTCATTGACATATCTATATATGTAGAGAACCATATGAAGTCTTACGGCTGGTCACTCCAATGAACTAGTTACCATAACTAGCATCCACGATTAACTCCGGACATCACAATGTCTCCAGCCAGTGAGAATCAGCTGCTTGGATACACCAAGGAGTGTACCTCGTGCTAGTCTCGACAGAATTGATAGTGTCCAAATCCATCAATTCATTGACTAGGGATAATTCCGATACATCACAATTACACATATAGAGATACTCACTAGTTGTGATCCAATCACAAATTCTCTCATGCTGTGA
The DNA here is from genome assembly GCA_025175895.1 of Wurfbainia villosa. Taxonomy (NCBI): domain Eukaryota; kingdom Viridiplantae; phylum Streptophyta; class Magnoliopsida; order Zingiberales; family Zingiberaceae; genus Wurfbainia; species Wurfbainia villosa. The sequence goes on along the minus strand of CM045987.1, from coordinate 73,644,039 downwards.
ATCATATCGTGGACATTCAGGAAATGAGTTTAAGATCTAATCAAATACATGAGAACATGTGTACTCAAATAGTGAATCCTCATTTATCATATAAATGGTTCAAACATAAGGCGATTGCCGTAGGACGTCTCTCATATATTACTAACAAACTCTCACTTAGCCTAATGCCATTCGCTACGGTATCCAATACCATAGGCTCTAACATGACTCTCAAACTTACTTTGAGGTAATGCCTTAGTCAAAGGATCTGCTAAGTTCCTTTCAGTGGGGATTTTCTCGATTTGTATTTCCTTCCTACTAATGATCTCTCTGATAAGATGATAGCGGCGAAGCACATGTTTGGATCGTTGATGAGACCTTGGCTCTTTTTCCTGTGCAATTTCTCCATTGTTGTCGCAGTAGATCGGTATTGCTTCAACAATGGCTGGAACCACACCAAGTTCATAAATGAACTTCTTGATCCAAACCACTTCCTTTGCTGCTTCCGAAGCTGCAATGTATTCTGCCTCAGTGGTAGAATCTGCTACAGTGTCTTGTTTGGAACTTTTCCAACTCACTACGCCCCCATTCAAGGTGAACACGTATCCAGACTGAGACCTGGAATCATCCTTGTCTGTCTGGAAGCTGGCATTCGTATATCTGCGTATCACCATGTCCCCTTCTCCATATATTAGAAACACATCCTTAGTTCTTCTCAAGTACATAAGGATTGTCTTAATAGCCGCCAAATGATCCATTCTTGGAACAGACTGGTATCTACTCATGACACTCAGAGCATATGATACATCGGGCCTTGTACATAACATAGCATACATGATATATCCTATTGCGGATGCATAGGGAATCATACTCATGCAAATCCTCTCGTCTTTTGTGCACGGACACATAGACTTCGAAAGGTGTATCCCATGCCTGATGGGTAGGAAACTTTTCTTGGATTTCGACATGCTAAACCTCTTTAGGACTCGGTCTATATATGTAGATTGCGAAAGACCAAGCAACCATTTCGATCTATCTCTATAGATCTTAATCCTGAGAATGTAGGTTGCTTCTCCCAGGTCTTTCATGGAGAATGTCTTGGACAACCAAATCTTAACTGACAGTAAGATTGAAATATCGTTTCCTATAAGTAATATATCATCGACATACAATACTAGGAACACGACTGCACTCCCACTAACCTTTTTGTACACACTGTTGGGATGTATACTGAAAGCCTAGCTCTTTTGTATGAACATCTTTATTTTGAAATAAGAATCACATGATCATTGTTTGCATATTATATATGTGCATATTGTCTAATATTTTACATTGTAGATAACATGGTGCTTGGTGTGGCACAGAAGATCATGTTATCAGTTTCTTGTAGAATATAAGTAGAGGCTCACAACCAAGATGGTTTTGGACAAACCATTGGCATGGTTGTAGTGTAGCTTGGTATTGTTTTGTCTTGAACATAAAGTTACACTAGTACACCTCAGTGTATTGAGAAGGACCGACATAGAGGTGATTCAATTTATTGCTGACTGCATAATTGAATCAGACCTCGGATATTATTTTGTACATGCTCTTAATCCCGATATAATAACGGGCACATGTACTTAATATTTATTTCTTTGATTTACCAGAGGGTGAGATTTCTATGGATTAAATCAATATGCCCGGTAAGTTGGGAAATGATATTATTTACATGGTGTGTCGTTGATTATAGGAGGAAACCGTGTCCTATGTATTAGGTTGATGATGTCCCCTTGAGGAGCTCATAAGGTTCATCATGTAAACCCTGCAGGTTGACTTAGTCAACATGATGATAAGGTTCAGCGGTACTACTCGAGGAGTTAGATGTTAATTAATTGATGGTCAGTAAATCAATTAATTGATGGACATTTGATATCTTAAACACGGGGAGATGGATGTACAAATAATATATAGAGCCCATATTAATTTATGGGGGTTGGTGAGGTAGTTCGATGATGATCCTCTAGTGGAATGGAACATCATTGATGGATCAAGTTTGTGTGGTTCCGATCCATCGGGTGGCCAAGACCCAACTCCTCCTCATGGTCCCTATCGTAGCCTAATATAAACCTCATGAAGTCTAGATCAAATGATGGAAAACAAATCTCTAGATCCGACGGTTGGGATTAAATCCCTAGAACCGACGGTTGAGATTAAATCTCTAAATCCGACGGTTAGGATTAAATCCCTAGAACCGACGGTTGAGATTAAATCTCTAGATCCGACGGTTGGGATTAAAACCCTAGAACCGACGGTTGGGATTAAAACCCTAGAACCGAAGGTGGCTAGCTCCTAGATCTCTTCTCTCCACTATGGTTGGGCGGCAAGAAACCCTAAGGAAGAAACCCTAATTTGATTAGGGTTTGGTTCCTTTGCATGGGCGGCCAAGGCTTGGGAAAGAAGATGGGCGGCAACAAGTGGAAGATGAGTTTCTTCTTCTTCCTAAGGCATGGCCGGTCCCTTCCTTCTACCCTCTACCTTGGTCGGTCCATACTCTATCCTTCTTCCCCTCTCCCATGGCTGGCACATAGAAGATAGTTTTCAATGAGATTAGGGTTTGGTTGGGCGGCTAGGGTTTGGAAGTTGGAGTGGGCGGCAACTATAGGAGAAGTTCTCTTCTTATTCCTAAGGTGTTGCCGGGACCTATCTCTATTCCTTCTACCTTGGTCGGGGCTCAACCGAATTCTCTTTCTCCTCTTCATTCCATCTTGGCTGGCGGCACCAAAACTAGGGTTTGTCCCTAGTTCGATTCCTTGGTTGTTTCCATTATGTTCTCTCTATTCTTGGGGCCGGCGGCATCAACCCTTTTGTGGATTGGTGGTTGGCTCAAGCAAGAAGGGAAAGAGAGTTCTTCTTTCTTTGGATTGAAGAAGATCTAGGATGCTTCAACTTGTGGAGGATCTTCGCCCACACGAAGTCTACAAGGAGGTTAGGACATACGATAGAAGATCAAGAGGTATAAAAGTTTTATAACTTTTATTATTGTTCTTTGCATGTTCTTATTTGATATGCTAGCTTATGTTCTTTATGTTAGTATATGTTGATTATACTAGTTTACATTTGCATGTATTTGTATAATCATGGACCCTGATAAGAAACACAAAAACTGGCGATCCGTCCGTCGTCTCTTCCGCGGCTAACCGACTAGAAGAGTTGTGTTGCTTGAACAACTAGTTTGTTCAAGCGATCGCTCGAGTCGTTAGCATGACGACGAATTGGTTGTGCTTAGGAAACTCATCCCCTCTGGATTAGTTTTCATTTGTTGAAAATTTTAATCCGGGGACATGGGAGCCAATGAGCCTCCGAGGATTAGCACATTGCCAACACACACAAGGTTCGTCTGGATTTTGTGAGAAATCAAACTTTTTGATTGTCTCATCAAAATGGATATTCCAGCTCCTGGATGCTTGCTTCAATCCATATATGGACCGTTGCAATTTGCATACCTTAGTTTTATCAACCGATGTGAAACCCTCAGGCTATATCATATACACATCCTCGAGTAAGTTTCCATTAAGGAAAGTTGTTTTCACATCCATTTGCCATATCTCATAATCATAATGAGCCACTATGGCCAGGAGCATCCGAATGGATTTAAGCATAGCTACCGGTGAATAGGTTTCATCATAATCAACATCTTGCTTTTGACGATATCCTTTCGCCACCAATCTAGCCTTATAGGTAATCACATTACCATCCATGTCGATTTTCTTCTTGAAAACCCACTTGCACCCTATAGGCTTTATCCCTTCAGGTGGGTCAACCAAGTTCCAAACTTGGTTTTCATACATGGAATCCATTTCCGACTTCATGACGTCAAGCCACTTATCCCTTTCTGAACTTTTCAGAACTTCTTCATAATTGGTAGGCTCCTTATCATCAATGAGTAACACGTCATTCGATTCACTTACAAGAAATCTATATCTCTCAGGAATATTGCATGTTCTACCAGATCTACGAAGATGTGGTGTCACAATAGGTCCAGTCGATGGCTCATCACTATGAGTTATTGGCTGTTGTGCTTCACCAGGTATCTCATCAATGTCTATTTGAGTTTCTCGAGCCTCCTCAAGCTCGACGACACTCCCACTATTTTCTTGTAAGAGAAACTCTTTCTCTAGAAACACAACATGCCTTAAAACAAACACCTTTTGTTCCACAGGATGATAGAATTGGTAACCCCTTGTTTCCTTAGGGTATCCAATAAATAGACATTTATCAGACTTAGCATACAATTTATCTGATACAGTCTACTTCACATAAGCAGGACAACCCCATATCTTAAAATAAGATACATGAGGTTTCTTACTATTCCATATCTCATATGGAGTAGTAGAGACTACCTTTGTTGACATTCTGTTTAACAAGTAAACAACTGTCTGAAGTGCATAGACCCAAAAGGACTTGGGAAGATTTGCATGATTCATCATTGACCTGACCATGTCCAACAAAGTCCGGTTACGCCTCTCAGATACACCATTATGCCGTGGTGTATTTTGTTGGTGCAGTAGGCACCTAAGTCGAACCTGAGTTTTGATTATAGCAAACGATATAAAGTTAAGCTCATGTCATTATCTCACGAGCTGAATCGAGTGTACAGAAAATTGCTATAGCTGAAGCTGAAGGCTAGCGACACCCGGAGGAAGCCGCGGTGGTCGGGCGACACTCGAGTGACTTCGGAGGGAGCCGAAGGAATCGAATGGAAGGCCGGAAGCAAAAGCAACACAGTAAGTATCGAGGTAACCTCGTGTGTGCAAGCATAAGTAAGGTCGTATCCTCTTTACGGGGATGATCTTAAGCGTAGATCCGACCAAAGACATCCTATAGGTGGTCTAGGTCAAGATCGGATGGTCGGAGGCCGTCAAAATAATGTTTTTGTTAAGCTAACTTTGCCTTGCAGCTAGCATCAGTCGACTGCTAGCTTGGAGGACTCGACTGCCATCCAACAGTCGACTGCCGGAGGTTAGCATTCGACTGATGCTACCATCAGTCGACTGATGATTGCCATTAGTCGACTGATGGTCAACGATCAGCCTCGAGGAGTCAAGCCTTATCACCATTTTTCAAGGAGCCATGTGCCAAAACTCTATTGGGTGAAGTTCCTCTCGAAAAGGGGCTCAAAGGCTATAAAAGGAGGGCCAATCCTAGGGTTTCTTCATCAATTCTAAGCTTCCAAAAGCCTCCGCCAAGCTACAACTTTTCGACAACGAATTGCTTCTTCTCCGACGTCTAGGTTTAATTGTTTTCTTTTTATTACGTCGGTTTAAGTTGTTTATTTCAGTTCATTACTTTTAAATCTCGGAGCTTTTATCGTAACGAGGAGAGGGGGAGTGTCCCTCTACCTCAAGCTTTTTGCTTTTATTTGTAACGATTAACTCCTACCTCTAACAAGGAGGAGTTCTTTAGTGCTTTGCCCTCCGTGTGTGGTCAAGGACTACTAGGGCCTTGGAGTAGTAGTCGAAGGCTACGAACCAAGTAAAAATATTTGTCTCCTTTATTTATTGCTTATCTTTCCGCTGTAATTAATTATCTACTCGGGTTTTAACGAACGAACAAAAAAAAAGGTTTTATCGCTATTCACCCCCCCTCTACCGATTCGCTTCGATCCAACATATTTGGTGGAGTCCATTGAGACAATATACCATTATCTCTTAGATAATCTAGAAACTCTTGACTTAAGTATTCACCACCTCGATCCGATCGAAGTATTTTAATACTCTTGTCATGTTGTTTCTCTACTTCATTTCTGAATTCTTTGAACCTTTCAAAGCCTTCAGACTTGTGTTTCATCATGAACACATACCCAAACCGTGAGTGATCATCGGTGAAGGTAATGAAGTAGCTATTGCCTTCCAAAGCTTGAGTTGACATAGGTCCACATACATCAGTATGTATTAGACCTAGCAACTCTCCCACTCGTTCACCTTTTCCTGTAAAAGGTAACTTAGTCATCTTGCCTTTTAACCATGATTCGTATGTATCGTATGAATCCAATTCAAACGATTCCAGAATTCAACATCGGTGTAATTCAGACATGCATTTCTTGCTTGCATGGCCAAGACGACAATGGCACATATAGGAGTCTAATTGATTATCCTTTTGAGCATGCTTGTTGCTCGCTTCGATATTGAAAATGTCACTGGATATGCCCAACGTATAAATATCATTGCTCAAAGTTCCAGTCCCATAAAGAACGCCATTCAAAGTTATATAACAACAATTGTTACTAAACGTCAAATGATAACCATTTCTATTTAAACAAGAAATAGAAATGATGTTCTTTATCAACGAAGGAACATAAAAGCAATTGTCCAGTTCTAAGACAAGTCCTATAGGGAGTTTCAACAAATATATTTCGATGGCGAGTGCAGCAACCTTTGCTCCATTCCAACACATAAATTTGACTCTCTCTTGACGAGTCTTCTTCTATTCCTTAGCCTATGTATGTCATTACATATATGTGAGCCACACCCAGTATCCAATACCCAAGTGTTTGAGGAAATAGAATGACAATCAATAATGAAGATATCTGAAGAAGATGGGGCATCCGATGCCTTATCCTTCTTCACGGACTCAAGATAAATCTTGCGATTTATTCGCCAATGGCCCTCCTTGCCATAATGATGACAAGTGCCCTTTTGAGCTGGTTCTGCCTTTTTAGCCCTTTTCTTCCCCTTCTTCTATTCCTTTGACTTCCTCTTAGAACCTTTCTTTGAGGAATCAACTTACAACACCGTCCCCTGCTCATGCTTCTCAGAAGGCTCCATAGTCTTCAACATGTTGAGCAGTACCACAGATGAACCTTCTTGCATCTCAGAGGTGAAGAGGAGCTTGGAGACTTCGAACCTTTCGAATCTGACTTTCTCATCAAACAACTCATATAGATGAAAGACTATGGTATGAGCATCCATATGCTCATGCTACTTCCGCAGCTCAGGTAGCATCGCGGCTAGCATGATGCAACTTGCCAGTTCAGAATCAGTCACATGTTTCTGATAGACCAACAATTGATCCGGAGTTGCATCGTCACTAGGATGGGCGGGAAGAGGCACTTCGAGGATATACGCAAACTTTTCATCTTGAGAATAATTCTCAAGTTTCTAAGCCAGTCCAAAAAGTTTGGCCCAGTCAATTTATTTGAATCCAAGATAGAGTGCAAATTCAAAGACATCATGATCAATCAATTATCCTAGAAATACAACTCGAGCATATATGAGAAAGATGATTTAAAATGCATCAATATACATTCATAAATCCCATTCATTTTTTGAATTTCAAAAACCCCAAAATCATTTCGGGAGATCGTAGGTCCATCTCCGAATGGGCTGATATCCACCATAGATATGAACAACCTTGGAGAGAGTCCAACAAGCCATTCATAACTACGATGGTAGGTATCAAATATACCGATTGCATATCACATATATGCAACTATTACAATGTGCTATCAACTAATTGAATGTTCACACATACATCGGGTTGTTAACACATTAACAAGTATGCATCATATGCATAACACCCAACTTCACCTCCCTTCACATCGACCTTGGAGAGAGTCCAACAAGCCGATGCTCCAGGTTAAAGCCAACCCACTAATCGAGAAATAGTTTTAATATGGTTAGAGTGCATTCAACCAATTAGCCTGGCTTGGAGAGAGTCCAACAACCAAAGCTAATGATTGACCTCTGACTCTTACTATATTAGTATTAAACTATTCCATGGTTTGAACATGTTCGGGTTCGAGCCGGGCTTGGAGAGAGTCCAACAACCCAAACAAGAAACAGAACTCTAGTTCTAACCATATTAATGGAAGGTGTAGGCTTTAATATCGAGTAAGGGTTTTTATGTCTCATCCTCTTTGCATGAAAATAAATATTATCTACATGGCATGACATACATGACATACATCTACATGTCATGACACGCATGACATAATGATATGCATCTAATGCAATTACATGACATACAATTATGACATGTACAAAATTTCCTTATATGTCATAACTATTTATGGAAATAAAATATATTTAAGATTTGATTCTCAAAATAAAATAATGATTAAATTAGGAAACAATTTTCCAAATCTAATCACATATTTTATTTATGGAAGGTCTCAATTAAGGAAAGTCAATTTTAATTTAAAAAATAAATTTTCTAAATTGTCAAAACTATTTATGGAAATAAAATAAATTTTAGATTTGATTTTTCAAATCAAATCATGATTAAATTAGGAAACAAATTTCTAAAACTAATCAAATATTTTATTTATGAAAATGTTAATTTCCATAAATACTTCTAACTTTCCAAAAGTAGAAGATTTCCATAAATACTTCTAGACTTTCCAAAATTAAAAAATTTCCATAAATACTTTAAACTTTCCAAAAGTAGAAAATTTTTATAAATACAATTACGACTATCACAAAACAATTTTACGATTATGTCGAAACACAACCTGGGCTTTGATACCACTGTTGGGTTTTCGGCACTGCAGCGAGTGTGTGTTCGAACATGTTTCGTAAACATATGCACAACGGAAGAAATAAAAATAATAAATATAATTTATTACAACACACACCACATGCATGCATAGTACAACATGTGTAGACATAACCATAGTTTTAAATTTTACAATAAAAGAAAATTTATTCTACGTATACCTGACGTATCACGTGTAGCGGGAAAGACATCAACCGGAGCGACCCTCGCTAGAATCGCCTCTATCCGTATCCATGCCGAGTATCTTCGGGATGACTTCACAAAGTCACAAGCCTCATCTTTGTACGAGTCACTAGCCTCGTGTCGAAGACGATGTGATCAAGAGAAGATCACAATCCGAATCAAAATTCGGGTTCAAAATGAGTCCTCAAAAACTCGTTTCTCCGGAGAGGTATTCGCCCACCATTTGACGAATCCTTCAACCTCCACCTATGAGGATTACCATAGATCGAATCCCTGACAAGGAAGCCACTGTCGGAGCTCTTAACGTCATCCAAACGACGCTTTGACACGAAGTAAACAAGCTGTCCAAAAAACTGGACAGCTTTGGTGGAGGATTATCGCTGGGAAAATAAGGAAGCTAGATGCTCACCTTGTCGCCGAGCCAAGGAAGATCACCGGAGGGTCGCCGGCTAAAGCTTGGACACCGGCAATAACTTGGATGGTGGCACAAGAGGTGGGCAGCGGCTAGGGTTTGGGCGTCGACCACAAGAGGAGAGGAGGGAGAGGGGCGACAACTTTGGATTAGGGCTCTCATTAAACCCTTGAGCCCTATTTTATAGAGAACAAATTCTCCTAATGGTTATTGGTTCATAACCAAAACCCGTTAACCCGCCCCATTAATTTAAGTTAAAACAAACCAAACCGATTTGGTCTATTTTAAGTTAAAACGAACCGAACCAACTTTGGTTCATTCGTTTAAAACAAACCAAATCTCTTTGGTTTATTCTCCACCATTGGATTAGAACCAAACCAATTTGGTTCATCCATCATGTCTTCATAAGACACGGCCCATCCACGCTTCCATTGCGACTGAAACAATTTCATGCTCGCTCCTTGTTTGGTCCAACCAAACCTAGTTTCTCTCGGTTTGAGAATCTCATTCTCAAGCTCGTTTTAAATCCTTCGGATTACGCCCGTTGTGCGTGTGACCAAATAGGTTCTCAGTTTATGTTGTCATATATAATTAACCATTAATTATAGAATGATCATGAGTGGTACCTAGTAGTACATCATGATCCCCAATTAACCGAAAAGATCAATGGTTGATCCAGAACTATTTCTAAAACCCTTCAGTAGCTATAATGATTCGTGCCCCATTCCCTTCACTCATCTTATACCCACTTGGTTTAGGATATGGTCTATAGTGTCAGTCCCCACTAGGTTGACTACATCACACCTAGCCAAAGTATCATTTCCTCGTCCTATGAATTCTAGTTACTACACATGTATCCAAGAGTACCGTACTCAAAACATGTAATGCTTTGGCCAAAGACTTTAGTAACAATTCGACGAGAGGCCATGGATATACATCTCCTCGCAAGGAGTGGTGAATCCTTTATAGGCTATTCAAACACCTTCGTGTTGGGTTGATCCGTGAGGGGAAACTTCGCTTCCCACTTCAACTCGATCGCTTGTTCATGGCGATCTGTTCTATGTCCCCGGATAAAAAAATTTATCCTTAACAAGAGGGATTTCCCAAGCAACCTTGTCATCATCGTGCTATTCGTTTAGAGTGGTCACTTGAACAAACTTGTTGTTCAAGCGACCAACCTCTATTCTACAAGTAGCCGCGGAATAGACGATGTACGGATTGCCGAATTTTGTGTTTATGTTCGGGATCCAAGTATTATTTAGCCAAAAAATAGAATATATCATGCACATAATTGAAAAACAAATATAAACATGATACAAGAGAAAATAGAGAATCGATATACCTCTCGATCTTTTATTGTATGACCTTCCTCCTATCGGACGTCATGTGGGCGACGATCTACCAAAAGTTGAAGCTCCTAGATCACCAATCTTCCTTCCTTGCTTGTTCCGAGCAAGAGGAAGAATAGAAACAAGATCCTTCTCTTTCCTTTAGCCAACCAACAAGCAACAAGCACCTTGCTTGCCGCCGGCCAACAAGGAGAAGGGAAACAATGGTTGATGGCCAAAAGCTTCAAGGGAGGACCCTAAGCCTTGGTTCCACCGGCCAAGGAAAAGGAGAGGAGGGAGTTTGGATGCGGGCCAAGGGCTGGAAAAGCTTCAATGGGTGCCGACCACCAATGGAGAAGAAGAAGACAAGGAAAGTCTTTCCTTATTTAGTGCCGCTAAGCCCAAACCCTAGCTCCAACTCCTTGCCGCCAACTCCAAGCCTCCCCTTGCTTCTTAATGATACTCCACGCCAACCCTAGCCCCTCCTTTTATAGAGTTAGGGATAAGCCTTGTTTTAATCTCCACCATTGGTTCTAGGGATTTAATCTCAACCGTCGGATCTAGAGATTTAATCTCAACCGTCAGATCTAGAGATTTAATCTCTACCTTTGGATCTAGAGTTTTGTTTCCATCCATTGGATCTAAGCTTCATGAGGTATTAATAGGCTACAATAGGGACCATGAGGAGGAGTTGGATCTTGGCCACCCAATGGATCAAGCCCACATAAAGTCCGATCCATTAATGATAATCCAATCCACTAAAGGATTACCATTGATCTACCTCACCAACCCCAATAAGTTAATATGAGCTCCATATATTATATGTACATTTTCTCCCTGTGTTTAAGATCTCGAATGTCCGTCGATTAATTAATTTACTGACCATTAATTAATCAACATCTAACTCCATGAGTAGTACCACTCAACCTTTTCATCATGTCGGACCAAGTCTACCTGCAGGGTTTACATGATGAACCTTATGAGCTCCTCAAGGAAACATCATCATCCTAATATATAGGACACGGTTTCCTCCTATAATCAATGGCACACCATATAAATAATATCATCTCCCAACTTACCGAGTCTATCAATTTAATCTATAAATCTCGCACATTGGTAAATCAAATAGATGACTACTAAGTATATGTGTCTGTTATTATATCAGGATTAAGAGTATGTACAATATAATATCTGCGGTCTGATTCGATTATGTAGTCAGCAATAAATCGAATCACCTCTAAGTCGGTCCTGCTCAATACACACAAAGTGTTCTAGTGTGATTTTATGGTCAAGACAAACCAATACCAAATCACACTACAACCATACCAATGGTTTGTCCAAAGCCATCTCGGTTGTGAGCCTATACTTATACTCTACAAGGAGCCGATAACATGATCTCCCGTGTGACACCACACACCATGTTATCTACAATGTAATGTATTAGACAATATGCATAACCATAAAAATATACAAACAATGATCATGTGATTCTTATTTCAAAATAAAGATGTTCATACAAAAGATAGACTTTTCAGTATACATCCCAACAATCTCCCACTTATACTAAAAGACTATACTGTCCTCAAACTGCCATACATCTGATCCCCATTCCCTCCACATGCCTATCAAAAGCTCTCGCCGGAAGGGCCTTAGTGAAAGAATTTGCCAGTTTATCGTCTGATGCAATCTTGGCCACAGCAACTTCTCCTCTCTTTATGATTTCTCGTATCAGGTGGTACTTGCCCTCTATGTGTTTACTAGCCTTATGGACTCGTGGTTCCTTCGAGTTTGCAACTGCACCACTATTATCACAATAAATTGTGATAGTTCTGGGGAAACCAGAAATCACATCCAAGTCCATCAAGAAGTTCCTGAGCCACACAGCTTCTTTGGCTGCCTCAGAGGCTGCCACATACTCAGCTTCCATGGTGGAGTCCGCCATGCATTTCTGCTTGACACTCCTCCATACAATAGCTCCACCTCCCAAAGTAAACACAAAATCTAAGGTAGACTTACTGTTATCCCTATCAGATTGGAAGTCGAAATCCGTGTAACCCACAGGGAGAAATTGGTCTGCCTGGTAAACCAGCATATAATCCCTAGTCCTTCTCAGGTACTTCAATATATGCTTTACCTTAGTCCAATGTCCCTGTCCTGGATTACTCTGATATCTGCTGACCATGCCCACGACATAGAAGATATCTGGTCTCGTACATAGCATCGCATACATGAGGCTTCCTACCACCGAAGCATAAGGAACCGCCTTCATCTCATCTATCTCCTCAGATGTTCTAGGACACATCTCCTTAGATAAAGGAACTCCATGCCTGAAAGGTAGAAAATCCTTCTTGGAGTTCTATATGCTAAAATGATCCATAATCGTGTCTATGTATGAAGCTTGGGATAAGCACAACATCCTTTTCCTGCGATCCCTTATAACCTTGATCCCAAGGATGTGTCCCACCTCTCCCAAGTCCTTCATATCAAACTGTTTGAACAATCATACCCTTACGTCCGATAATACCTTGATATTATTGCCAATCAACAAACTGTCATCTACATATAGTACAAGAAATACCACTACATTTCCATCACATCTCTTGTATACACAAGACTCATCCGGACTTTGAATAAATCCATAAGACTGGATTACCTCATCAAATCGGATGTTCCAAGACCTCGAAGCTTGCTTCAATCCATAAATGGACCGGTTAAGCATACATACAAGATGCTCTTTGCCCTTCGCAATGAATCCCTCTTGTTGCTTCATATAGATGTTTTCCTCAAGACTTCCATTAAGGAAAGCTGTCTTGACATCCATCTGCCACACCTCATAATCCATATGAGCTGCAATGCATAAGAGAATCCGGATAGACTTAAGCATTACTACCGACGAAAAGGTCTCCTCATAATCGATACCCTCTTTCTGAGTATACCCCTTCGCAACAAGCCTCACTTTGAAGGTCTCAACCTTCCAATCTATTCCTCTCTTTCTTTTGTAGATCCACTTGCATCCAATGGTTTTTACACCCTCGGGTGGTTCTACTAGCTCCCAGACCTGACTTGAATCCATAGATTCAATCTCAGTATTTATTGCACTTTGCCAAGATGATGCATCTATATCTTGGATTGCCTCGTCATATGTCCAGGGATCAGGTTCATGTTCGCCAGGGACCAAATTAGAAGATTCTCCCAAGAACATGAATCTATCAGGCTTTCTCACAACCCTCCCACTACGACGAGGTATCACCTGTGTATCCTGTGTGACATGCGGTGCAGTGACTTGTGGTATATCCTCTTGTACCGGTGGTACTGAAGAAGTGACTTCTCCTTTTAATTCTTCTAGAACAATTTTACTCTTGGGCTTGTGGCTCATCACATAGTCTTCCTCTAGAAATCTGGCATTCGTGGTAACGATCACCTTCTGATCTCTAGGACTAGAAAACAAGCCACCCTTCGTTCCTCTAGGATAGCCAACGAACATGCGTACTTCTGTACAAGATTCAAACTTACCGGCATCTGCCTTCAGCACATGTGATGGACTCCCCCAAATCCGAATATGTCTTAGACTAGGCTTTCGCCCAGTCCACAATTCTATGGGAGTAGAAGACACTGATTTAGATGGAACCAAGTTCAGAATGTACACTGTCGTATCTAGAGCATATCCCCAGAACGAATCTGACAACTCAAAATAACTCATCATCGATCTAACCATCTCCATAAGAGTCCTATTCCTTCGCTCTGCTACACCATTCTGCTGGGGTGTGCCAGGTGCAGACAATTGGGATTGAATCCTAGCCTCTGATAAGTAATTCCTAAACTCTCCTTAAATGTACTCGCCACCATGATCAGATCGTAGTGTCTTGATACTTTTACCTTGACATTTCTCTACATCAACCTTGAATTCTTTGAACTTGTCAAAGCATTCAGACTTGCGGTGCATCAGATAAATGTATTCATATCTTGAGTAATCGTCTATAAAAGAGACGAAATACTCAAAAACACCTCTAGCATGGATAGACATAGGACCACACAAATCAGAATGAACCAATTCTAACACATCTTTGGCTCTATACCCCTTGGCCTTAAAAGGCCTCTTGGTCATTTTACATTCCAAGCAAGATTCACAGGTTGGGAAATCCTCCACCACAAATGAACCCAGAGGTCCATCAGCTATCAACCTTTGAATTCTGCTTAGGTTAATATGACCAAGCCTAAGATGCCAAAGATATGTTTGGTTCATCTTCGAAGGTTCTTTTCTCTTATTGGAATTAGAAGATGAGTTATTAACTTCAATTTGCATCTTGGGAGGTTTTGGTTCAAGTGTGTATAGATTTCCTATCAATGCACCTGAACAGATAATGTCCCTATTCCTTTTTATAACAACTCTGTCATTAAAAGAAATAGAATATCCATCCATAAACAATTTAGAAACCGAAATTAAATTCTTTCTAAATAAAGGTAAATAAAGGCAATTCTTAAGAACCAAAAGTTTATTTTTCTCAAAAGATAAATGAACATCTCCCACTGCAACAGCCGCCACCTTCGTGGCATCGCCCAAGTACACGGTAATCTCCCCCTCAGCCAGTCGTCTGGTTTTCTGGAACCCCTACAAAGTATTGCAGACATGATCAGTGGCTCCCGTATCAACACACCAGGTGCCAGTAGATAATACCGCTAAACATGTTTCAACGACTAGATCAAAAGATATACCTTTGTTCTGCTTGCGGTTGGGGCAGTCCATCTTCAAGTGTCCAGTCTGCTTACAAGTGAAGCACTTGCCTTTCAGCTTCTTCACTCCTCCCTGAGTACCTCCCACCGCCTTTTCCCCAGTTTGTTTCTTCTTCTTCTTGCCTTTCGGATTAGAAGTAGAAACCTTTTGGGTCACCATGGCATGTGCCTGAGCACTCTGACGAAATAGCCCCTCTGTCGCCTGGAGTTCTATCAGAAGCTTCGCAAAGGAATACAACCTTTTTTTCATGTTGTAGTTCAGACGAAACTGCTCAAAACTCCTAGGTAGAGACTGGAGTTTGATATCGACCTGGGTTTCCCCATCGATCTCAGCTCCAAGGACCTCCAGCTCATTCAAATGAGCCATCATCTTGAGAACATGATCCCTTACGGGTGTTCCCTGGATCATGGTGGTCGTCATCAAGTTTCTCATGGCTTCTTGCCTCGCAGCCCGATTCTGGTGTCAGAAAAGCTCTTTGAGATTGAGCATCATGTCATAAGTTGTGGGCATGGCTTGATGCTGATGTTGTAGTACATTTGACATAGATGCCAAAATGTAACACCGCGCCATCTCATCGACCTTTATCCACTTCTTATAACTCTCTCTCTCCTTTTCCCCAGAATCATGCGCAGGCTTAGGAGGGAACTCTTCGAGGAGTACATATTTGTATTCCTTAGCAGTCAAGACAATGTCAAGATTCCTCTTCCAATCAACATAGTTGGGTCCAGTAAGTTTATTCTCTTTCAGTATCACAGCAAGCGGGTTGAAAGTCATTTTGAAAGAAAACCTAAGAATCACATAGATCAAAACATTAGATTTCAAAAAATTATTTATTCCTCAAACAATAAAATTTTAAAATCAACCAACACCTCAAAGCACCGAGAATATCGTATGCCATGATAGTGTGGACGTATACGAATTCTATATTTGTAAGAGGAGGTTTTACCCATTAATTTTACTATCTTGTCAACCTAACTTTTTGACAAGTAAAATTAATAGTTGGTTCCTCTTTGGCCCTACAAATAAAAGCAGTGACTTCGATGGGGAGGATACTTATATTTGTATCTAAGTGTTCACCATTACTCGGTACCAAGATAATTATCTCGGGTTATGTGCCTTCCGATGGGGAAGTACACACGCTCCTTAATAATTCCATATAACCATATTTGACCTTGGATCAACAAACAAACTCATCCGATGGGGAGGAAGGCACTCAGAGTCGACGCGCAAGTTTGTTTGCATCACTTGTCAAATCGTAATGGAAGTCGTGGGAATTTATAAAAATATTCCTCTCCCACTTAGTAATTTGAAATTGAGGAATTTTCTAGCCTATGACATGCATATCAAACAATAAGCAATAAATATGAAAAATAAATTATTTTCCAACTATTATGGATTTTGTCTTCAATATGTCTCCCGTCGCATCGCCATCTCGTCCGCTCCTCCTATGTCATGTACGAGCCTTCCGGAGATATGAGCCGAGACTAAAAACTATTTTAATTTATATCCATCGATCCTATACTCCACGAGGGAGTGTACATGAAATCTAGATCGAAAGTAAACTAAAATAAAAAGAGTGGTAAACAATGTCGTATCTAATTTACAAAAATTAAATACTAGCCTCGTCAACCCCGAGGATTCAACAAAATATACACATACAATCACATACACATATGACCATAATAGTCGGATCTTATGCCTGCAACCAAAGAGTTAACCTACGCATATCCTACTATTATCCGACACATATAATATATGAAAAATGCATAAGAGTAACCGAATCCTAAACACACAAAACTAGAAACCTTGGCTCTGATACCAATTGTTGGGTTGATCCGTGAGGGGAAACTTTGTTGGTGCAATCGGCCCAGGTCACGATTGACCAGACTCGAGTTTGACTCGAGAGATGTTTTGATGTTTGACAAAGTAAGTTGACATTGATGTTTGACATTAATGTCTGTTGATATTTTGGGGAGATTGTTTATACAATCAATCCGGATTATGTTTAACTGGACTCGAGTTTGACTCGAGGGAGACTTTGATGTTGACTAGGGTTGACCATGTGGTTATGGAAAGTCCAAGTCATGGGTACTTGGCATGAAAAGTCCAAGTGGGACACTTGGCATTTGGGAAAGTCCAAGCATGGGTCTTGGCATGGAAAGTCCAACATGGGTTGGCAAGGGAAAGTCCAAGCTTGAGTCTTGGCATTTGAGAAGTCCAAGGGGTTTGATATTGGCGGCGTAAAGTCCAAGCGGGAGTCTTGGCAACATAAGTCCAATGGTTGGCGGCATAAAGTCCAAGTGAAGTCTTGGCGGTGTAGACACAGTTAGCATGACATAGCCAATGGAAGCACCGGAAGGCTAGCGCGATGGATGAACAAGTCTTGGATGACTTGGAGGGATCCGAGAAGCATAAGGTTGATGGAGGTGGCTAGAAGGCTTAGGTCTAGGCTAAGGGTGGTCTAGCAAGTATGGGGGAACCATATTTGGGCTAAAACCTCATGTTTGAGGTGTGCCAATCGACTGGTGCCATGTGACAGTCGACTGGCGTAGTCAACTAGGGTTTGACTACGGGAATTTCCCTAGCAGTCGACTGCTATAGATGGGCAGTCGACTGATTGGACGAGCAGTCGACTGATCTTGTGATCAGTCGACTAATGCTCCGATTTTGGGGCACAGAATGGAGTCTCACTCGACCGCTGGGATGAGTAGTTGAGTGATGCTTGAATATTCGACTGATTCTCATGATCAGTCGACTGATGTCCTAGCCGTTGGATTTTTTCCAGCGTAGATTACACCGTTGTCTCACAGCAACAGTGTTATCAGTCGACTGATCAACATTTTCCAGCATAGATTGAAGCTATAAAAGGAGCTCATGATGAAGAAAAATGGATCCGATTCTTGAGAGCTATTGGGGTGATTTGTTGCTGCAAATCAGGTCTCCAAGTGCAAGTAAGCAACCAAGCATTCAAGCAATCAAAAACAAGTGTTGTAAAGTTCTTTCTTTACTTGTCTTTCATATTTGCATTGTATATTGCTTGTATTTCGTTCTTTCTGTTGTAAGATCATTTGTATGAGGTTTCTCCACCTCTGACTTGTGTCAAGAAGGAGTTATTGTGATTAGTAGTGCGTGTTTGCTTTGCTAGGGCTTTTAGAGCCCGATCCGTAGAGTAGGAACCGTGCAGTTCTGAACCATGTTACATACTTGTGTTCTTGTTGTGTTTGTCATATTTCGTTATTGTATTACTTCTATTTCCGTTGCACTAACGAAATTGTAGAGATAAACGCAACGAATTCCATTATCAAACGAGCACGATGCTATTCACCATTATAGCGGCCTCAAATCTCCTACAAACTTCGCTTCCCACTTCAACTCGGTCACTTGTTCATGGCGATCCCTTCTACGCCCCCGGATAAAAAAATTTATCCTTGACAATAGGGATTTCCTAAGCAACCTTGTCATCGTCGTGCTATTCGTTTAGAGTGGTCACTTGAACAAACTTGTTGTTCAAGCGACCAACCTCTATTCTACAAGTAGCCGCGGAATAGACGATGTACGGATCGTCGGCTTTTGTGTTTATGTTCGGGATCCAAGTATTATTTATCCACAAAATAGAATATATCATGCACATAATTGAAAAACAAATATAAACATGATACAAGAGAAAATAGAGAATCGATATACCTCTCGATCTTCTATTGTATGACCTTCCTCCTTTCGGACGTCGTGTGGGCGACGATCTACCAAAAGTTTAAGCTCCTAGATCACCAATCTTCCATCCTTGCTCGTTCCGAGCAAGAGGAAGAATAGAAACAAGATCCTTCTCCTTCCTTTAGCCAACCAACAAGCAACAAGCACCTTGCTTGCCGCCGGCCAACAAGGAGAAGGGAAACAATGGTTGCCGGCCAAAAGCTCCAAGGGAGGACCCTAAGCCTTGGTTCCACCGGCCAAGGAGAAGGAGAGGAGGGAGTTTGGACGCCGGCCAAGGGCTGGAAAAGCTTCAATGGGCGCCGGCCACCAATGGAGAAGAAGAAGGCAAGGAAAGTCTTTCCTTATTTGGTGCCGCCAAGCCCAAACCCTAGCTCCAACTCCTTGCCGCCAACTCCAAGCCTCCCCTTGCTTCTTAATCATACTCCACGCCAACCCTAGCCTCTCCTTTTATAGAGTTAGGGATAATCCTTGTTTTAATATCCACCATTGGTTCTAGGGATTTAATCTCAACCGTCGGATCTAGAGATTTAATCTCAACCGTCGGATCTAGAGATTTAATCTCAACCGTCGGATCTAGAGATTTAATCTCTACCTTTGGATCTAGAGTTTTGTTTCCATCCATTGGACCTAAGCTTCATGAGGTATTAATAGGCTACAATAGGGACCTTGAGGAGGAGTTGGATCTTGGCCACCCAATGGATCAAGCTCACATAAAGTCCGATCCATTAATGATAATTCAATCCACTAAAGGATTACCAATGATCTACCTCAACAACCCCCATAAGTTAATATGGGCTCCATATATTATATGTACATTTTCTCCCCGTGTTTAAGATCTCGAATGTCCATCGATTAATTAATTTACTGACCATTAATTAATCAACATCTAACTCCATGAGTAGTACCACTCAACCTTTTCATCATACCGGACCAAGTCCACCTGCAGGGTTTACATGATGAACCTTATGAGCTCCTGAAGAGGACATCATCATCCTAATATATAGGACACAGTTTCCTCCTATAATCAACGGCACACCATATAAATAATATCATCTCCCAACTTACCGAGCCTATCGATTTAATCTATAAATCTCGCCCATTGGTAAATCAAAGAGATGACTACTAAGTATATGTGCCCGTTATTATATCGGGATTAAGAGTATGTATAATATAATATTTGATGTCCGATTCGATTATGTAGTCAGCAATAAACCAAATCACCTCTAAGTCAGTCCTGCTCAATACACACAAAGTGTACTAGTGTGATTTTATGGTCAAGACAAACCAATACCAAATCACACTACAACCATACCAATGGTTTGTCCAAAGCAATCTCGGTTGTGAGCCTATACTTATACTCTAAAAGGAGCCGATAACATGATCTCCCATGTGACACCACACACCATGTTATCTACAATGTAATGTATTAGACAATATGCATAACCATAAAAATATGCAAACAATGATCATGTGATTCTTATTTTAAAATAAAGATGTTCATACAAAAGATACACTTTTATGTATACATCCCAACAATCTCCCACTTATACTAAAAGACTATGCTGTCCTCAAACTGCCATACACCTGATCCCCATTCCCTCCACATGCCTATCAAAAGCTCTCGCCAGAAGGGCCTTAGTGAAAGGATCTGCCAGGTTATTCTCCGATGCAATCTTGGCCACAACAACTTCTCCTCTCTTTACGATTTCTCGTATCAGGTGGTACTTATGCTCTATGTGTTTACTAGCCTTATGGGCTCGTGGTTCCTTCGAGTTTGCAACTGCACCACTATTATCACAATAAATTGTGATAGTTCTGGGAAAACCAGGAATCACATCCAAGTCCATCAGGAAGTTCCTGAGCCACACAACTTCTTTGGCCGCCTCAGAGGCTGCCACATACTCAGCTTCCATGGTGGAGTCCGCCACACATTTTTGCTTGACACTCCTCCATACAATGGCTCCACCTCCCAAAGTAAACACAAAACCTGAGGTAGACTTACTGTTATCCCTATCAGATTGGAAGTCAGAATCCATGTAACCCACAGAGAGTAATTGGTCTTCCTGGTAAACCAACATATAATCCCTAGGCCTTCTCAGGTACTTCAATATATGCTTTACCACAGTCCAATGTCCCTGTCCTAGATTACTCTGATATCTGCTGACATGCTCACGACATAGCAGATATCTGGTCTCGTACATAGCATCGCATACATGAGGCTTCCTACCGCCGAAGCATAAGGAACTGCCTTCATCTCCTCTATCTCCTCAGATGTTCTAGGACACATCTCCTTAGATAAAGGAACTCCATGCCTGAAAGGTAGAAAATCCTTCTTGGAGTTCTGCATGCTAAAATGAACCATAATCGTGTCTATGTATGAAGATTGGGATAAGCACAACATCCTTTTCCTGCGATCCCTTATAACCTTGATCCCAAGGATGTGTCCCACCTCTCCCAAGTCCTTCATATCAAACTGTTTGGACAACCATACCCTTACGTCCGATAACACCTTGATATTGTTGTCAATCAACAAAATGTCATCTATGTATAGTACAAGAAATACCACTACGTTTCCGTCACATCTCTTGTATACACAAGGCTTATCCGAACTTTGAATAAATCCATAAGACTGGATTACCTCATCAAATCGGATGTTCCAAGACCTCGAAGTTGCTTCAATCCATAAATGGACCGGTTAAGCTTACATACAAGATGTTCTTTGCCCTTCGCAATGAATCCCTCTGGTTGCTTCATATAGATGTTTTCCTCAAGACTTCCATTAAGGAAAGCTGTCTTGACATCCATCTTCCACACCTCAAAATCCATATGAGCTGTAATGCATAAGAGAATCCGAATAGACTTAAGCATGGCTACCGGCGAAAAGGTCTTCTCATAATCGATACCCTCTTTCTGAGTATACCCCTTCGCTACAAGCCTTGCTCTGAAGGTCTCAACCTTCCCATCTATTCCTCTGTTTCTTTTGTAGATCCACTTGCATCCAATGGTTTTTACACCCTCGGGTGGTTCTACTAGCTCTCAGACCTGATTTGAATCTATAGATTAAATCTCAGTATTCATTACACTTTGCCAAGATGCTGCATCTATATCTTGGATTGCCTCGTCATATGTCCAGGGATCAAGTCCATGTTCTCCAGGGATTAAATCAAAAGATTCTCCCAAGAACATGAATCTATTAGGATGTCTCACAACCCTCCCACTACGACGAGGTTTCACCTATGTATCCTCTGTGACACGCGGTGCAGTTACTTGTGGTATATCCTCTTGTACCGGTGGTACTGAAGAAGTGACTTCCCCTTTTAATTCTTCAAGAACAATTTTACTCTTGGGCTTGTGGATCGTCACATAGTCTTCCTCTAGAAATCTGGCATTCATGCTAACGATCACCTTCTGATCTCTAGGACTATAAAACAAGCCACCCTTCGTTCCTCTAGGATAGCCAACGAACATACGTACTTCTGTACAAGGTTCCAACTTACCAGCATCTGCCTTCTTCACATGTGCTGGACTCCCCCAAATCCGAATATATCTTAAACTAGGCTTTCGCCTAGTCCACAATTCTGTGGGAGTAGAAGGCACTGATTTAGATAGAACCATGTTTAGAATGTACACTGCCATATCTAAAGCATATCCCCAGAACGAATCTGGCAAATCAAAATAACTCATCATCGATCTAACCATCTCCATAAGAGTCATATTCCTTCGCTCTGCTACACCGTTCTGCCAGGGTGTGCCAGGTGCAAACAATTGGAATTGAATCCCAGCCTCTGATATGTAATTCCTAAACTCTCCTAAGAGGTACCCACCACCACGATCAGATCGTAGTGTCTTGATACTTTTACCTTGACGTTTCTCCACATCAGCCTTGAATTCTTTAAATTTGTCAAAACATTCAGACTTGCGGCACATCAGGTAAATGTATCCATATTTTGAGTAATCGTCTATAAAAAAGACGAAATACTCAAAACCACCTCTAGCATGGATAGACATAGGACCACACAAATCAGAATGAACTAATTCTAATACATCTTTGGATCTATACCCCTTGGCCTTAAAAGGCCTCTTGGTCATTTTACCTTCCAAGCAAGATTCACAGGTTGGGAAATCCTCCACCACTAATGAACCTAGAGGTCCATCAGCTATTAACCTTTGAATTCTGCTTAGGTTAATATGACCAAGCCTAAGATGCCAAAGATATGTTTGGTTCATCTTCGAAGGTTCTTTTCTCTTATTGGAATTAGAAGATGAGTTATTAACTTCAATTTGCATCGTGGGAGGTTTTGGTTCAAGTGTGTATAGATTTCCTATCAATGCACCTGAACAGATAATGTCCCTATTCCTTTTTATAACAACTCTGTCATTAAAAGAAATAGAATATCCATCCATAAATAATGTAGAAATCGAAATTAAATTCTTTCTAAATAAAGGTACATAAAGGCAATACTTAAGAACCAAAAGATAATTTTTCTCAAAAGATAAATGAACGTCTCCCACTGCAACAGCCGCCACCTTCGTGGCATCGCCCAAGTACACGGTAATCTCCCCCTCAGCCAGTCATCTGGTTTCCTGGAACCCCTACAAAGTATTGCAGACATGATCAGTGGCTTTTGTATCTACACACCAGGTGCCAGTAGATAACACCGCTAAACATGTTTCAATGACTAGACCAAAAGATGTACCTTTGTTCTGCTTGCGGTTGGGGCAGTCCTTCTTCCAGTGTCCAGTCTGCTTACAAGTGAAGCACTTGCCTTTCGACTTCTTCACTCCTCCCTGAGTACCTCCTACCGCCTTTGCCCCAATTTGTTTCTTCTTGTTCTTGCCTTTTGGCTTAGAAGTAGAAACCTTTTGGGTCACCATGGCATGTGCCTGAGCACTCTGATGAAATAACCCCTTTGTCGCCTGGAGTTCTGTCAGAAGCTCCGCCAATGAATACAACCTTTTGTTCATGTTGTAGTTCAGGCGAAATTGCTCAAAACTTCTAGGTAGAGACTTGAGTATGATATCGACCTGGGTTTCCCCATCGATCTCAGCTCCAAGGACCTCCAGCTCTTTCAAATGAGCCATCATCTTGAGAACATGATCCCTTACGGGTGTTCCCTCGATCATGGTGGTCATCATCAAGTTTCTCATGGCTTCTTGCCTCGCAGCCCGATTCTGGTATCCAAAAAGCTCTTTGAGATTGAGCATCATGTCATAAGCTGTGGGCATGACTTGATGCTGATGTTGTAGTACATTTGACATAGATGCCAAAATGTAACACCGCGCCATCTCATCGGCCTTTATCCACTTCTTATAACTCTCTCTCTCATTTTCCCCAGAATCATCCGCAGGCTTAGGAGGGCACTCTTCGAGGAGTACATATTTGTATTCCTCAGCAGTCAAGACAATGTCAAGATTCCTCTTCCAATCAACATAGTTGGGTCCAGTAAGTTTATTCTCTTTCAGTATCACAGCAAGCGGGTTGAAAGTCATTTTGAAAGAAAACCTAAGAATCACATAGATCAAAACATTAGATTTCAAAAAAGTATTGATTCCTCAAATAATAAAATTTTAAAATCAACCAACACCTCAAAACACCGAGAATATCGTATGCCACGATAGTGTGGATGTATACGAATTCTACATTTGTAAGAGGAGGTTTTACCCATTAATTTTACTATCTTGTCAACCAAACTTTTTGACAAGTAAAATTAATAGTTGGTTCCTCTTTGGCCCTACAAATAAAAGCAGTGACTCCGATTATTATATCGGGATTAAGAGTATGTACAATATAATATCTGAGGTCTTATTCGATTATGTAGTCAGCAATAAATCGAATCACCTCTAAGTCGGTCCTGCTCAATACACACAAAGTGTACTAGTGTGATTTTATAGTCAAGACAAACCAATACCAAATCACACTACAACTATACCAATGGTTTGTCCAAATCCATCTCGGTTGTGAGCCTATACTTATACTCTACAAGGAGCCGATAACATGATCTCCCGTGTGACACCACACACCATGTTATCTATAATGTAATGTTTTAGACAATATGAATAACCATAAAAATATGCAAACAATGATCATGTGATTCTTATTTTCAAAATAAAGATGTTCATACAAAAGATAGACTTTTCAGTATACATCCCAACACTTCGATCACTCCGACTTATACCCAATCATCCCGGGTCCACATCTCCTCGGAGATGCTTGCTTAAGATGTCAAAACATAAGTCTTCATGATCAAGATGACTTGAATACCGTAAGTCAAAGGAACATCTCACTTAAGCTGTAGTAAGAACTTCATTGACATATCTATATATGCAGAGAACCATATAAAGTCTTATGGCTGGTCACTCCAATGAACTAGTTACCATAACTAGCATCCACGATTAACTTCGGACATCACAATGTCTCCGGCCAGTGAGAATCAGCTGCTTGGATACACCAAGGAGTATACCTCATGCTAGTCTCGACAGAATTGATGGTGTCCAAATCCATCAATTCATCGACTAGGGATAATTCGGATATATCACAATTACACATGTAGAGATACTCACTAGTTGTGATCCAATCACAAATTCTCTCATTTTGTGAATCATATCGTGGGCATTCAGTAAATGAGTTTAAGATCTAATCAAATACATAAAAACATGTATACTCAAATAGTGAATCCTCATTTATCATATAAATGGTTCAAACATAAGGCAATTGCCTTACGACATCTCTCATATATTACTAACACTTGTTGTATCATATTCCTATATATATATAAGGAAATTTCTTTATGGTTATTATACTTACTTGTATTGGTGCCAAATAACTAAGTATAATAACGTCCTTGAGTAGAAGGTTCTTATCTATATCAATCGATTGGTTGAATCAATAATGAGATGATATAGAGAATACTACTCTTAATCATTCCTAGTCAAGTATTAACATTCAGGGACAATGTTAATGCGAAGAGACTAGCATATAGGTCAACTCGATGACTTGATATCACAAGTCATGGATATGAGATATCAAGTTGACACATGAGTATGCATTGGAGAATGTATACTGAATGACCCCCCATGTGAAAGTATCATGGATCATTATATGAGTGTCATATACTCTCTCATGTGACTATTAGTCCTTGGACCTGAAGTCACCATGGTTCCCTACATAGGGAGTTGCATACTTTGGCTTCGTCAAACGTCACCCGTAAATGGGTGGACTATAAAGGCGATTACTGGGTATGTAACAAATTATGCGGAGGGATGTGAGTGATGTAGATGGGATCTATCCCTCCTATATGACGGGAGTGACATCATGATTCTTGATAGAGTGAGACCACTAAGTGCATGGCCATGCCCAAATGAGTCAATTTGAGATATTGAGCTCATTTGATTAGAGTGAGTCTACTTGGAGTTCAAGATATAGATTGTACAAAGGATGACAGAGTCTATGCCTCAATTGGTCAATCTAGATGTCATGGATAGAGGGACATTGTCACATATTGTGAGGGTCACAATTAGTAGTCATAAAGGTGATTTTGGATCTCAACATTCTTGTAACTTGGGTAGCAATGATGTGTTGCTAGATACCGCTCATTGCTTATGTTTCTAAATCGGTTTAGGAACATTGCCAATGTTACAAGAACCTATAGGGTCACACACAAAGGGCAATTAGATGGAGATTAGGTTCATATGGTGGACCAAGAGGATTAGGTTCATATGATGAACCAAATTGGATTAAGAGTAATCAAAATTAGACTAATTGAGTTGGACTCAATTTGATTCAAGTGTTGAATGAGTCTAATTTAGATTTGATTCATTGAGTCAATTTAAACTAATGAATAGAGATTCATTAAATTAAAGTGACTTGAATCAAATGGTTGGATTTGATCAACCATGGGAGATAAAAGGTCAAGTTTGACTTGACTTGAGATGGAAGATGAAAGGTCAAGTTTGACTTGACCAAATGCCACGTCATGGTGACTTGGCATGGGGACGGTCAATGATGATGCTCCACATCATCATGGACACATCATGGTGTTCCACCTCATGAGGAAGACCAAGAGCCATAACTCTTGGTATTACATGCATGTATTTAACCTCCATGTAGTGGCCGGCCACATTATGTGTGCATTAGTGGTGAATTGAAGTGGATTAACTTCATCTTCTTCCTCCTCTCCTCTCAAACTCTCTCTCCCTCATCCTTCTTGCCGTGGGCTTCTAAGAGTGCTACCACACTCTAAGTTGTCTTCTTCACCTATTTTTTGTGTGGATACTTGTAGAGGAGTGTACACTTGACACTCTTCGAGATCCAGCAAAGCGTTTGGACGAACGGGATAAGCGAAGGGCGTCGCTACAAGGGTAACACTCTTATCATGTAGATCTAAGGTAGATCTAAGTTTTCTTAACACGTACATGTATTATTTTTGTTTATCTTTGCACGAATCCGTGGCCGACTTTTGAGGTTTCCGCAACACAAAAAGCAATTTTTGCGGCTCGGATAGTCTAACAAGATATACCTCCATTTTTATTTTCTACCATTGAAAATCCCCTTTAAATTTTGGTGGTTGGAGGTTCAAGCCGGCCATCTTGTCGTGCTTGTGTTGGCGATGAGTCCGCGATAAACTCCTCGCTCTGATACCACTTGTTGGAGGATCGGTGGCCGGCTAGAGGGGTGAATAGCTCAAATCTTGTTGTGGATGGAAATTGATAGTTCATCGTGTATCGCTTGTCTACAATTCTCCTTAGCACAGCAGAATATACAATAATGAAACCACAACAAGAATACAAGAACACGACACACGATATACGTGGTTCGGAACCTTAGGATTCCTACTCCACGGGGTGAACTCAATGAGCTCATGTTGTGCACACGACACTAACAACACTCCTTCTCGACAACACATCGGAGGTGGAGAAACCTCGTACAAGCAATTACACTAAGTAATACAAGAAAATACAAATACAAGAAGATATATAGGTAAAGAACACTTTACAAAACTTCACTTTGATCACTTGCTTGTTACTTGCTTTGGATTACTCTTGAAGGTCTGGAATGCAGCAGTAATTCCCCTCCAAAATCACCCCAAAATCTCTTGTAAAATTCTCCATCTCGAGCTCCATTTATAACCTACATCGAGCTGATTTTGCACAAATCAGTCGACTAATTGAGACCATCAGTCAACTGCTCCTGTAGTCGTTGTCTCACAACCACTCGATCCATGCTGGACAAGTTCCAATGGATCCATCATCAGTCAACTGATCATACCCATCAGTCAACTGATGATCCCATCAGTCGAGTGGTCGACGTGATCACTCGACTGGAAAATGTTCTGTGCCCGAATTCACCCTGATCAGTCGACTGCCATCCCTTGGCGATCGATGGTGTCGCGATGATCGCCATCCTCGGCTACCAACCGCTCGCCGTAACTAGGTTAGTCAAACACCAGTCGAACTCATTCGACTTGGAGCAGTCGACTGGTACCTATACCAGTCGACTGATGTCAGGTAAAACCTCAAACACCAAGTTGTTTGAGCATCCGACACTCAGTCTTAGCCACTTGGCCAAGTCCACCTTATCCTCTCATGGAGTTCCCCATCGAAGCTCTCTTCCCTCGGCCTACGTCCCTCAGATGCACCAAGCGCACGACTTCGCAATGCCATCCTTCGCGTCTCTTGCCCTTGAAGTCTTATTCCCATCTGCCTCACTCAATTTGCTCCCCGTCCGATGGTCCCTCGGATGCACCAAGCGCACAACTTCACAATGCCATTCTTCACCGACTCAAGGACCCCAAGCCTAGTGAACTTGCCAAGTCCTTAAGGCTTCCCATTGCCAAGGCTACACACTTGGTCTTACGAACACCAAGCCCTATGCTTGGACTTTTCACCACCAAGGCTACACACTTGGATTTATGTGGTCAACCCATGTTGGACTTCCCATGACAATCCCACGTAATACATTTTGTCTAACATCAAATTACAGTTCAAGTCAAACTCGAGTTCAGTAAATTGTGACCTGGACCGATTACACCAACAACAACTACAACAACAGTCGACTGATGGCTGCATCAGTCGATTGCTTGCTGCCCAACGGAAAGAATGACCTCTTCTCTATAAGAAGAGGCCTTGGGTGACTTGGGGAGCCTAATGCTTAACTCCTAAACTTCTCCCAAGTGCCCAACACATTTTAACACTCCTCTTCTTGTGGTTATTTAAATCTTATTATAAGAGGGAATGATTTTGTAAGAAAGGTTTACCTCCACTTTGAAGGAGAGATTAGTGATTGTTAAGGGAGTGATTCGTTGAACGAATCATCCGTGGATTAGCGGTAAGTGTCGTGAATCATGTTACATCTCAGCGTTAACATTTGCTTCTTCTTTACATTTGCATTTGCTTAATTATCTTTATTATTAGTATTTTCGTTGTGCTAATCTTAAGTGTAGATGATTAAGAAGCGAGAGAATTTCATCGTACACATCGAGGGCTATTCACCCCCCTCTAGTCGGGCCACGATCCTCCAACAAGTGATATCAGAGCAAGGAGGTTGTCATCGGACTCACTGCCACAACAATCAACCACAATGGCCGGCTCCAACATTTATCCACACAAGTTCGAAGGCGATTTATCTTGGTGGAAGAAGAGAATGGAAGTATTCTTTGAAACCGATTTCGATATCATGTTAATAATGGAAAATGGTTTCGAGATACCTAGGGATGAAGAAGAGAGGTTAATAGAAAAATCGAGATGGACCAAGAAGCAAAAGGAGGAGCACTTGGCGAATTTAAAGGCAAACCATCACCTATTCAATGTGCTTCCTCAACAAGAGATCAACCAAATAGGAGAGTGCGCTAGCACCAAGGAGATGTGGGAAAAGCTAGTGGAGCATCATGAAGGAACATCCGAAGCCAAGCTAGCAAGAAGGGACCTCCTCCGCTCTCAAAAATAACATCAAATTAGATAAAGGGGAGAAGGTATTATCACTACACACTAGATTTAAATAAATAATTAATGGATTGTCAAGTGTAGGTGAAAATCTCTCCAACCGGGACATGATAATGAAAGCCATAGATGCCTTTCCCCGGTCATCAAAATGGAGCTCAATGGTGGGCTCCTTCTACATATCAAAGAATCTAGAGGTATGTACTCTAGAAGAATTTTTCTCTACTATGGAGCTTCACAAAACTAGACTTGAAGGTATAGTAGAAGAACCAAGGAGTCAACCAAGGGGAGTAGCACTAGTAGCAAACAAAGGAAAGAAGAAGATGTCCTCGCCATCTTTATCGGAAGATGAATCATCCTCTTCAATGGATAGCAATGAGGAGGCCTACATGGTAAGAAAGGTGAGACATTCTTTAAAGAGTTTTAGATTTAACAAGTATCATGATAGGAGAAGGCCAAGGAGAAAAATCATATGCTATAATTGCCAAAGAGAGGGACACATGAGAGATGAATGCCCTCTCTTGAACAAGAGCAAGGATGAAAGAAAGAAGAATGACAAGAAGAAGAAAGGGAAGAAGAAGGAAGAGAAGAAATCAAAAGAAAAGGGAAAGACAAAAGCCCACAACTTGAAGGCCACATGGGATGATCCATCTTCATCCGAGGAAGAAGAGGTTGTCTCACATTTTGCGCTAATGGAGACTGATGACATAGCCTCCACCTTATCCGAACAAGAAGGAAGCACAAGTGACGAGGAGAGTCCAAGTGTAGGGGGAGCATCCTCATCGGAATCGAAAGAAGAAGATGTCACGCCCGCCCTTTCCAGGGGTTCGAGGGGCGGCGCGACGCGATCGTACATACATGCATTACAGCGGAAGACTACATATACTTCTTACAACGGAAGACTTTAAGCTTTTTTTTTTCTTTCTTTCTTTTAAACATAAGCATGCATCATCATTTCATAAATACTTAGTTCCAGTTCATGACATTCAACTTAAAGAAAATGTGCATAAGTACGGAAAGCATAAACAGATCTCCTCCACCATGCCACTACTACACACACTTTGCCCCTCCTACTGCTCCCTTTAGTTTAACCATTCTTTACCCTTATCTGCAGTACAAGGGAACATAAAACTATAAGCACATAGGCTTAGTAAGATCCTGTCCTACTCACAAAAACCATACGTCAAGCATTAAACATAGAGTAGTGACATGATCATATAAGCTCATATAAGCATAACATTCATAAAAACGTACACGAACATATAAGCAAGCATAGCATGCATATAAACATACCAGAACATAAGCATAGCATTCATATAAACATTCAAGAACATAAGCAAGCATAACATGCATATAAACATACCAGAACATAAGCATAGCATTCATATAAACATTCAAGAACATAAACAAGCATAACATGCATATAAACATACCAGAACATAAGCATAGCATTCATATAAACATTCAAGAACATAAGCAAGCATAACATGCATATAAACATACTAGAACATAAGAATAGCATTCATATAAACATTCAAGAACATAAGCAAGCATAACATGCATATAAACATACTAGAACATAAGCATAGCATTCATATAAACATTCAAGAACATAAGCAAGCATAACATGCATATAAACATACCAGAACATAAGCATAGCAACCATAATAACATCATGATGATCTAGACATGAAATAAAGGTATATGCAAGATGCTTTTTGAAAACATATATATTATAGGTACTTAAACATAATCTCAACATATTGGGTCCGACATTGTACCACATACATCATCATCATAGCGCACATCCCTAATAGACCCAAGGTAGCTAATCCCGAACCCACTAGAGTACTAGGCCCGTACTATGTCCGTTGGCCTAGGGGTAACATAACATAGAAGCCCATCCTAAGCCCGTACTTATGACCGTTGGCCTAGGGCATCTGGGAGCTCATCCTGTACTGAGTCTGTACTACGACCGTCGACCCAGGGGCACGTAGGAGCCCATCCCTTGGACCTTGTTAGGGTCCAGTACAAGCCATGCAGAAAGTAAAATAGCATATCATGCTTCTTATCATAACATATCATACTTCTTTCCATAAACATATCATGTTCCTTATCATGGCATATCATGTTTCTTCTTCATAGCATATCATGTTCCTTCTTCATAGCATATCATATTTCTTTTCATAACATATCATGTTCCTTCTTTATAACATATCATGTTTCCTTCTTCATAACATATCATAGACTCATACAATTAACATGGCAATGAGCATAACATAATCATACATTCATACAATTAACATGACAATGAGCATAACATAATCATACATTCATACAATTAACATGGACATAAGGTAGTGACATCAATCAATCATGCTATCATGAAATCTAACTAACATCATATTTGCATCTTTTTCTACATGTAGCATGGCATGGAGGACTTAGTAGAGGGCATGTACATGGGCTGGCCGAAACCCTAAGGGAGGGTTCTTAGAAGTTTACATGCTAAACAACTTGTGCAAGGTCTACTTAACATCATACTAACATCACACACATAAAGGGTATGGCATAAACATCATGAACAAGCATAACATGGTGTGATATAAACTTCATGGGGTTCTACCTGTTAGGTTTCCGGCACCGCGGCGTGTGTGTGTTCGATCATGTTTCGTAAACATGAGCACAGCGGAAGCAATTAAAAAATAATAAATCTATATTTATTACAACACACACAACACACGCATGCATATTACAACAAGTGTAGACATAACCGTAAATTATAATTTGCAATAAAAGGAAATTAAACTACGTTATACCTTCCGTATGACGTGTAGCGGGAACGGCATCAACCGGAACGATCCTCGTAAGAATCGTCTCTATCCGTATCCACGCCGAGCTCCTCGGGATGACTTCGCTAAGTCACGAGCTTCGTCTTCGTACGGGTTACTAGCCTCGTGTTGAAGACGACGTGATCGAGAGATGATCACGATCCGAATCCAAATTCGGATCCAAAAACGAGTTCTCAAAACTCGCTTCTCCGGAGAGGTGTTCGTCAACCGTTTGACGAATCCTTCGTCCTCCACCTCAGAGGATTACCGGAGATCAAATCCCCGGTAAGTTAGCCGCTGTCGGAGCACTAACCGTCGTCCAAACGACGCTCCGACGAGAGGAGGAGAAGCTGTCCAGAAAACTGGACAGCTTGGTGGAGGAGTAGGCGCCGGCCAAAACAAGGAGAGAAAAAGCTCACCTTGATGCCGAACCTATAGGAGATCACCGGAGGGTCGCCGGAGGTTCACCGGCTGGAGCTTGGATGCCGGCAAGGGTCTTGGACGGCGGCACAAAGCTGGGCGGCGGCAGCTAGTAGTTGGGCGCCGATTAACTCCTCCAAGGAGTGGGCGGCAACTCAAGGGGGGGCTAGGGTTTGGATTAGTTAGGGTTTAACAATCCCTTAAGCCCACTTTTATAGAGAACTAATTCTCTTAATGGTTAATGGATCATATCCATAAAGCCCGTTAACCCGCTCCATTAAGATAAGTTAAAATAAACCAAACCATGATGGTTTATTTTAAGTTAAAACGAACCGAACCAACCTTTGGTTCATTCGTTTAATATAAACCAAACCCTTTGGTTTATTCTCATCCATTGGATTAGAACCAAACCATTTTGGTCCATCCATTATGTCTTCATAAGACACTACCCATCCACGCTTCCATTGCGACTGAAACAATTTCATGCTCGCTTTATGTTTGGTCCAACCAAACATAGTTTCTCTCGGTCTGAGAATCCAATTCTCAAGCTCATTTTAAATCCTTTGGATTACACTCGTTGTGCGTGTGACCAAATAGGTTCTCGGTTTATGTTGGCCGTCTATAATTAACCATTAATTATAGAACGATCATGAGTGGCACCTAGTAGTACATCATGATCCCCAATTAACCGAAAAGATCAGCAGTTGATCGAACTATTTACGAAACCCTTGATGCTTCGAATGATTCGTGCACCATTCCCTTCACTCATCTTATACCCACTTGGTTCAGGACATGGTCTATTGTGTCAGTCCCCACTAGGCTGACTACGTCACACCTAGCCCAAGTATCATTTCCTCGTCCTACGGATTCTAGTTACTCCTCATGTATCGAAGAGTACCTTACTCTAAACATGTAATGCTTTGGCCAAAGACTTTAGTAACAATCCGACGAGAGGCCATGGGTATACATCTCCTCGCAAGGAGTGGTGAATCCTTTATAGGCTATTCAAACACCTTCGATCACTTCGACTTATACCCAATCATCCCGGGTCCACATCTCCTTAGAGATGTTTGCTTAAGATGTCAAAGCATAAGTCTCCATTATCAAGATGACTTGAATACCGCAAGTCAAAGGAACATCGCACTTAAGCCACAGTAAGAACTTCATTTACATATCTATATATGCAGAGAACCATATGAAGTCTTACGGCTGGTCACTCCAATGAACTAGTTACCATAACTAGCATCCACGATTAACTCCGGACATCACTATGTCTCCAGCTAGTGAGAATCAGCTGCTTGGATACACCAAGGAGTATACCTCGTGCTAGTCTCAACAGAATTGATGGTGTCCAGATCCATCAATTCATCGACTAGGGATAATTCCGATACATCACAATTACACATGTAGAGATACTCACTAGTTGTGATCCAATCACAAATTCTCTCATGCTGTGAATCGTATCGTGGACATTCAGTAAATGAGTTTAAGATCCAATCAAATACATAAAACATGTACACTCAAATAGTGAATCTTCATTTATCATATAAATGGTTCATACATAAGGCGATTGCCTTAGGACATCTCTCATATATTACTAACAGACTCCCACTTGGCCTAATGCCAATCGCTACGGTATCCAATACCATAAGCACCAACATGACCCTCAAACTTACTTTGAGGTAATGCTTTAGTCAAAGGATCCGCTAAGTTCCTTTCAGTGGGAATTTTCTCGATTTGTATTTCGTTCCTACTGATGATCTCTCTGATAAGATGATAGCGGCGACACATGTTTGGATCGTTGATGAGACCTTGGCTCTTTCGCTGTGCAATTGCTCCATTGTTGTCGAGACCGGTATTACTTCAACAATGGCGGAATCACACCAAGTTCATGAACGAACTTCTTGATCCAAACCGCTTCCTTTCCGCCGGCCGCAATATATTCTCGCCTCGGTGGTAGAATCCGCTCTGATCTCTTGTTTGGATCTTTTCCAACTCATCGCGCCCCATTCAAGGTGAACACGTATCGGACCGAGACCTGGAATCATCCTTGTCTGCTTGGAAGCCGCATCTGATACCCGCGTATCACCATGTCCCTTCTCCATATATTAGGAACACATCCTTAGTTCTTCTCAAGTACTTAGGATCGTCTTAACCGCCCAATGATCCATTCTGGATCGGGGTATCTGCTCGTGACACTCGGAGCATACGATACATCGGGCCTCGTACATAACATAGCATACATGATAGATCCTATTGCGGATGCATAGGGAATCTTACTCATGCAAATCCTCTCGTCTTACGTGCGCGGACACATAGACTTGAAGGTGTACCCCATGCACGATGGGCGGATAACCTTTCTTGGATTCCGACATACTAAACCTCTTTGCACTTTTCGATCTATATATGTAGACTGCGAAAGACCAAGCAACCGTTTCGATCTATCTCTATAGATCTTAATCCCAAGGATGTAGGTTGCTTCTCCCAGGTCTTTCATGGAGAATGTCTTGGATAACCAAACCTTAACTGACTGTAAGATTGACACATCGTTTCCTATAAGTAATATGTCATCGACATACAATACTAGGAACACGACTGCACTCCCACTAACCTTCTTGTACACACAAGGTTCGTCTGGATTTTATGAGAAATCAAACTTTTTGATCATCTCATCAAAAATGGATATTCCAGCTCCTGGATGCTTGCTTCAATCCATAAATGGATCGTCGCAACATGCATACCTTGGTTTTATCAACCGATGTGAAACCCTCAGGCTGTATCATATACACGTCCTCGAGCAAGTTTCCATTAAGGAAAGCTGTTTTCACATCCATCTGCCATATCTCATAATCATAATGAGCTGTTATGGCCAGGAGCATCCGAATGGATTTAAGCATAGCTACAGGCGAATAGGTTTCGTCATAATCAACACCTTGCTTTTGACGATATCCTTTCGCCACCAATCTAGCCTTATAGGTAATCACATTACCATCCATGTCGGTTTTCTTCTTGAAAACCCACTTGCCCCCTATAGGCTTTATGCCTTCAGGTGGGTCAACCAAGTTCCAAACTTGGTTTTCGTACATGGAATCCATTTCCGACTTCATGGCACCAAGCCACTTATCCCTTCTGAACTTTTCGACTTCTTCATAACTGGTAGGCTCCTCATCATCAATGAGTAACACGTCGTTCGATTCGCTTACGAGAAATCCATATCTCTCAGGAATATTGTGTGTTCTACCAGATCTACGAAGATGTGGTGTTACAATAGGTCCAGCCGATTGCTCATCACTATGAGTTGTCGGGTGTTGTGCTTCACCAGGTATCTCATTAATGTCTATTTGAGTCTCTCGAGCCTCCTCAAGCTCGACGACACTCCCACTGTTTTCTTGCAAGAGAAACTCTTTCTCTAGAAACACAGCATGCCTTGAAACAAACACCTTTTGTTCCACAGGATGATAGAATTGGTAACCCCTTGTTTCCTTAGGGTATCCAATAAATAGACATTTATCAGACTTAGCATCCAGTTTGTCTGATACAGTCCGCTTCACATAAGCAGGACAGCCCCATATCTTCAAGTAAGATACATGAGGTTTCTTACCATTCCATATCTCATATGGAGTAGTTGAGACTGTTGGATCAATGCGGTTCGCTAGAGGCGGGGTGAATAGCGAAAGAAAAAAACTTTTTTGAATTCGTTTCAAAAGAAATATACGCAGCGGAAAGATAAGCAAAACAAAAAGTAAAGGAGACAATAGAAACAAGATATTTACTTGGTTCGTAGCCGAAGGCTACTACTCCAAGGCCCTAGTGGTCCTTGACCACGCACGGAGGGCAAATCACTAAACAAACTCCTCCTCGTTGGAGGTAGGAGTTAATCGATACAAAAAAACTTGAGGTAGAGGGACACTCCCCCTCTCCTCGTATACGATAAAAGCTCCGGAAATATAAATGACAAACTGATAACAAAAACTAAGACCGACGTACAATAATAAAGAAAGTTAAACCTAGACGTCGGAATGGAAGGACTTCGTTGTCGTAGAGTTGCAGCGTAACGGAGGCTTTTGAGCACTTAGAATTGTTGATGAAACCCTAGGTTTGGCCCTCCTTTTATAGCCTTTGAGCCCCTTTTCGAGTGGGTCTTCAACCAATCACAAATGGACACCAAACCGCTTTGAGGTGGAGTGATAAGCCTTGACTCCTCGAATCTGATCATTGACCATCAATCGACTGATGGCCATCATCGATCGATGGCGACATCGGTCGATTGATAACTCTCAGCGATCGGCGATACACGGCGGTCGAGTCCTCCTCGCAAATGATCGATGCTTGCTGCAAGTCAAAGTTAGCTCAATAAAAACATAATTTCGATGGTCGTCGACCATCGATCTCGACCTAGACCATCTATAAGATGTCTTTGGTCGGATCTACGCTAAGATCATCCCCCGTAAAGAGGATACGACCTTACTTACTCGCACACACAGCTTACCTCGATACTTACGTGTCGCTTTTTGCTTCGGCCTTCCACTCGATTCCTTGGCTCCCTCCGGTAACTCGAGTATCGCCTCACCACCGCGGCTTCCTCCGGGTGTCGCTAGCCTTCAGCTCCAGCTATATCAATCTTCTGCACACTCGATTCAGCTCGTGAGAAAACAAAATAGACTTAACTTTTGTGTCTTTGCTATAATCAAAACACAGGTTCGATTTCGGTGCCTCACTGCACCAACAGAGACTACCTTGGTAGGCATTCTGTTTAACAAGTAAACAGCTGTCTGAAGTGCATAACCCCAAAAGGACTTGGGAAGAGTTGCATGATTCATCATTGACCTGATCATGTCCAACAAGGTTCGGTTACGCCTCTCAGATACACCATTATGCTGTGGTGTATAGGGCGGAGTCCATTGAGACAATATGCCATTGTCTCTTAGATAATCAAGAAACTCTTGACTTAAGTATTCACCACCTCGATCCGATCGAAGTATTTTAATACTCTTGTCATGTTGTTTCTCTACTTCATTTCTGAATTCTTTGAACCTTTCAAAGGCTTCAGACTTGTGTTTCATCAAGAACACATACCCAAACCGTGAGTGATCATCGGTGAAGGTAATAAAGTAGCTATAGCCTCCTAATGCTTGAGTTGACATAGGTCCACATACATCAGTATGTACTAAACCTAGTAACTCTCCCACTCGTTCACCTTTTCCAGTAAAAGGTAACTTAGTCATCTTGCCTTTTAAGCATGATTCGCATGTATCGTATGAATCCAATTCAAACGATTCCAGAATTCCACATCGGTGTAATTCGGACATGCGTTTCTTGCTTATATGGCCAAGACGACAATGCCATATATAGGAGTCTATGTGATTATCCTTTCGAGCACGCGTGTTGCTCACTTCGATATTGAAAATGTCATTGGATACGTCCAACGTATAAATGCCATTACTCAAAGTTCCAGTTCCATAAAGTACGCCATTCAAAGTTATATAACAACAATTGTTACTAAACGTTAAATGGAAACCATTTCTATTTAAGCAGGAAATAGAAACAATGTTCTTTATTAGAGAAGGAACATAATAGCAATTGTCCAGTTCCAAGACTAGTCCACTAGGAGCTTGCAAATAAGTTCGATGGCGAGCGTGACCTTTGCTCCATTGCCAACTCGCAAATTTGACTCCCCTCTGACAAGTCTTCTTCTATTCCTTAGCCCCTGTATGTCATTACATATATGTGAGCTACACCCAGTATCCCATACCCAAGTGTCTAAGGAAATAGAATGACAATCAATAACGAAGATACCTGAAGAGGATGGGGCATCGGATGCCTTCTTCTTCTTCATGGACTCAAGATAAATCTTGCAGTTTCTTCGCCAGTGGCCTTCCTTGCCACAGTGATGGCAAGTGCCCTTTTGCGTTGGTTCCGCCTTCTTTGCCTTTTTCTTCTTTCCCTTCTGCTGTTCCTTTGACTTCCTCTTAGAACCTTTCTTTGAGGAATCAACTAACAGCACCGTCCCCTGCTCATGCTTCTCAGAAGACTCCACAGTCTTCAGCATATTGAGCAGTACCACAGATGAACCTCCTAGCATCTCAGAGGTGAAGAGGAGCTTTGAGACTTCGAACCTTTCGAATCTCACTTGCTCATCAACCAACTCACAAAGATGAAGGACTACGATATGAGCATCCATATGCTCATGCTGCTTCTAGCGGGGTTCCATCGTGGCTAACTAGCATGCAACTCATTTGTTGTAATCACTCACATGTTTACGATAGGCCAACAATTGGTCCGAGTTGCATCGTCACTAGAGAGAAGAGGCGCCGAGGACATTTGCAAGCTTTTCAATCTTGAGAACAATTCTCAAGCTTCTAAGCCATTCAATCCAAAATGGAGCAAAGATGATTTTAAAATGCATCAATATACATTTATTAATCCCATTCATTTTCGAATTTCAAAAACCCCAAAATCACTTCGGGAGATCGTAGGTCCATCTCCGAATGGGCTGATATCCATCATAGTTATGAACAACCTTGGAGAGAGTCCAACAAGCCATTCATAACTACGACGGTAGGTATCTTCTATACCGATTGCATATCACGTATATGCAACTATCACAATGTGCTATCAACTAATTGAATGTTCACACATACATCGGGTTGTTAACACATTAACAAGTATGCATCATATGCATAGCACCCAACTTCACCTCCCTTTACATCGACCTTGGAGAGAGTCCAACAAGCCGATGCTCCAGGTTAAAGCCAACCCATTAATCAGGATATAGTTTTAATATGGTTAGAGCGCATTCAACCAATTAGCCCAGCTTGGAGAGAGTCCAACAACCAAAGCTAACGATTGACCTCTGACTCTTACCATATTAGTATTAAACTATTCCATGGTTTGAACATATTCAGGTTTGAGCCGGGCTTGGAGAGAGTCCAACAACCCAAACAAGAAACAGAACTCTGGTTCTAACCATATTAATGGAAGGTGTAGGCTTTAATATTGATTAAGGGTTTTTATGTCTCATCCTCTTTGCATGCAAATAACTATTATCTACATGGCATGACATACATGGCATACATCTACATGTCACGACACGCATGGCATAATGTTATGCATCTAATGCAATTACATGGCATACAATTATGTCATGTATATAATTTCCTTATATGTCATAACTATTTATGGAAATAAAATATGTTTAAGATTTGATTCTCCAAATCAAATCATAATTAAATTAGGAAACAAATTTCCAAATCTAATCACATATTTTATTCATGGAATTATTTGATTAAGGAAAATCTATTTAGGAAACCAATTTCCTAAATCTTTAAAACTACTTATGGAAATTAAATATTTTAAGATTTGATTTCCCAAATCAAATCATGATTAAATTAGGAAACAAATTTCCAGAATTTAATCAAATATTTTATTTATGGAAAATATAAATTTCCATAAATACTTCCAACTTTCCAAAAGTGAAAGATTTCCATAAATACTTCTAGACTTTTCAAAATTGAAAAATTTCCATAAATACTTCTAAATTTCCAAAATTTAGAAAACTTCCAGAAATACATTATGACTATCGCAAAACCATTTTTACGATTATGTCGAAACACAACCTGGGCTCTGATACCACTGTTGGGTTTCCAGCACCGCGGCGTGTGTGTGTTCGATCATGTTTCGTAAACATGAGCACAGCGGAAGCAATTAAAAAATAATAAATCTATATTTATTACAACACACACAACACACGCATGCATTTTACAACAAGTGTAGACATAACCGTAAATTATAATTTGCAATAAAAGGAAATTAAACTACGTTATACCTTCCGTATGACGTGTAGCGGGAACGGCATCAACCGGAACGATCCTCATAAGAATCGTCTCTATCCGTATCCACGCCGAGCTCCTCGGGATGACTTCGCTAAGTCACGAGCTTTGTCTTCGTACGGGTTACTAGCCTCGTGTTGAAGACGACGTGATCGAGAGATGATCACGATCCGAATCCAAATTCGGATCCAAAACGAGTTCTCAAAACTCGCTTCTCCGGAGAGGTGTTCGTCAACCGTTTGACGAATCCTTCGTCCTCCACCTCAGAGGATTACCGGAGATCAAATCCCCGGTAAGTTAGCCGCTGTCGGAGCACTAACCGTCATCCAAACGACGCTCCGACGAGAGGAGGAGAAGCTGTCCAGAAAACTGGACAGCTTGGTGGAGGAGTAGGCGCCGGCCAAAACAAGGAGAGAAAAAGCTCACCTTGATGCCGAACCTATAGGAGATCACCGGAGGGTCGCCGGAGGTTCACCGGCTGGAGCTTGGACGCCGGCAAGGGTCTTGGACGGCGGCAGCTAGTAGTTGGGCGCCGATTAACTCCTCCAAGGAGTGGGCGGCAACTCAAGGGGGGGCTAGGGTTTGGATTAGTTAGGGTTTAACAATCCCTTAAGCCCACTTTTATAGAGAACTAATTCTCTTAATGGTTAATGGATCATATCCATAAAGCCCGTTAACCCGCTACAGAATTGATGGTGTCCAGATCCATCAATTCATTGACTAGGGATAATTCCGATACATCACAATTACACATGTAGAGATACTCACTAGTTGTGATCCAATCACAAATTCTCTCATGCTGTGAATCGTATCGTGGACATTCAGTAAATGAGTTTAAGATCCAATCAAATACATAAAACATGTACACTCAAATAGTGAATCTTCATTTATCATATAAATGGTTCATACATAAGGCGATTGCCTTAGGACATCTCTCATATATTACTAACACTACCAAAAATTTTAAACCCTAAACAACTTGTACATGATCTAACTAACCACATATTAATTCTATCACATATAAATCATGGCATGGAGGGCCCTTAGGAGTTTAAATGAGTCTTGGCTGAGAGCTTCAAGGAACCTTAAGATCCATTCCTTAAATCTAGCTTAGCTATCAACATGTTACCTTCATCTACATTCAAAACATAGCGTGACAACTTATAGATCATAGCATGATAGACCTAAATGGGTCTTGGCTGAATGTTTCCAAGGAGCTTTAAAGATCAACCATTTAAATTTAGTTTAGCTAACAACATGTTATCTTCATCTACAATCAAAACATAGCATGACAACTTATAGGTCCTAGCATGATAGACCATTAGGAGCCTAAATGGGTCTTAGCTGAATGTTTCAAGGAGCTTTAAAGATCAACCACTTAAATTTGGTTTAGCTAACAACATGTTATCTTCATCTAACATCAAAACATAGCATGAACACATCTAGAGCATAGCATAGAAAATCATTAAGGGTCAAAGGGGGGGCTTGGCCGAGAGTTTTATGAAGGTTGGAGATCAAGCACTTAACTTTAGTTTAGATATCAACATACTATCTTCATCTACAATCAAAACATAGCATGACCACATATAGAGCATAGCATAGAAAAACCATTAGGGGTCAAAGGGGGCTTGGCCGAGAGTTTCATGAAGGTTTGAAGA
Source organism: Wurfbainia villosa (assembly GCA_025175895.1). Classification (NCBI taxonomy): domain Eukaryota; kingdom Viridiplantae; phylum Streptophyta; class Magnoliopsida; order Zingiberales; family Zingiberaceae; genus Wurfbainia; species Wurfbainia villosa. The sequence continues at coordinate 73,601,486 of CM045987.1, read as the reverse complement.
TCCAACACTTAACCAAACCTATCTAGAAACCTATTATCATCATATTCATACAAAGTATAGCATGGACCATCATGGAAAGCATAAGGAAGGTCTTGGTCGAAAGTTTTCATGTAGCTTTTTCTTAATAACTTCAATCGAAACTACTTGTATGCAGGTGAGGGGATACTTACATACTTCGCTTTGTTAATAGTTGGAAAATACCCTAGGTTGTGCCAAGACTAGAGCTTTCTCCTAGCTTGCTTGGTTTTCAGAAAATGGGAGAGGGGAAGCTTAGGGTTTCGGTGAGGAAGAAGAAGAGAAGTGGAGAATGGCAAATTTGGTTTCTCATGTCTCCTCATTCCCCTATTTATTCATTTGAAGGTGTCCCTTAGCCTCCCTTACCCTTATCTATCATTTCCCATACCCTTCTAATAGCACAACCCTGCTGGCTTCTGGTTATTGGATGCATCTTAAGGTTTAGCTATCTACTTAGAGGTTTGGGGTTCAATCCCTGGGCCATGCATCCTTTTTGGCTCTATTTCTTTTATTTTTGAAAGAGCCCACATAAATCCCATTATAATCATGCAAAAATTCTTGTAAAATTGCTAGGAATTTTACAGGCGTTACAATCCTTCATACCTTTTAAAAGTTTCATCCTCGAAACTTAGAATAACTTTGGGTACTTCTACTTCATGTCCTCCTCGCATTCCCAAGTGGCTTCTTTGTACCGTTGATTTTGCCACAGGACCTTCACTAAGGGCACCTCTTTATTTCTTAGTCTTTTGACTTCTCGGTCTATTATCTGAATAGGTCGACTTTCATAACTTAAATATTCTTGAACTTGTACTATTTGTGACTCAATCACATGGTCTTAGGAACTCTATGCAATCTGATCACCTCCTCAACATACAACTGGGCTAGTTGTTCCATTGAGTACGATATTCGATTGTCAGAAAATGGGCAGATTTTGTCAATCTTTCAACAATCACCTAAATAGCTTCATAACCATTAGTTGTTTTGGTTAGTCCTACTATGAAATCCATAGCTATATCTTCCCACTTCCATTCTGGGATTTGAATAGGCTACATAACTCCTGTAGCTATCCTTGGAGTTTCGTAACCACATGCATAAGATCAGGTGGGGGTACTGTCTCATCGACTCTATTACTGCGTCTTCCAGCCATGCTTATCTTCATATATTATAATAAGGCAAGCATAAGATTATCATACATATATTCATGCATATTTAAACTAAAAACATTCCTTATCATACACTTATCTTCATATATTATCATAAGGCTAGCATAAGATTATCATACATATATTCATGCATATCTAAACTAAAAACATTCCTTATCATACATAATCATAAGATTATCATACCTATATTCATGCATATTTAAGCTAAAAGCATTTCTTATCATACATGAAAGAAATAGAGTAGGCATAGAATTTCTTACTTGGAGCAGCAGGATAGGAGCTTGATGTGTGTGTAGTGGAAAGGCAGATCTGCTCTGGAACTAAGTATTTATGAAATGATGACGCATGCTTATGTTTAAAAGAAAGAAAGAAAGAAAAAAGCTTAAAGTCTTCTGCTGTAAGAAGTATATGTAGTCTTCCGCTGTAATGCATGTATGTACGATCGTGTCGCGCCGCCCCTCCAACCCCTGGAAAGGGCGGGCGTGACAGAAGATATGGTAAGTATGGTAAGAAATCTTCCTACTCAAGAAATTGTTTCCAAGATTTCTAGTTTAACTAGGGATTTATTTAGGGTGAAAAAGAAAAATAAATGCATGCTTGATGATATTAGGAAACTAGAAGAAAAACTAAAAAATGCATGCTCACATGATGATTGTATTTCTTCTAGTATTAATGATGCATGTATAGAAGAAAATAAGGCTTTAAGGGAAAAGGTAGATTTCCTCACTAAGTCCCTAGAAAAATTTAACATTGGCTCCAACACCTTGAACATGATCATTGGGAGCCAAAGGGCAAGTTTTAACAAGAAGGGCCTAGGATATAAGGGATCTAAGATTGAAAAAGTTTATCATTGTTTAATAGCTAGGGGGCAATCAAAGACTACAATGGTAGCTAGGAAATGAATCTCAAAGGAGTATTTGGTGAACCCTATTGGAAAGAATCTATATTGGGTTCCCAAGTCCATCCTTAGAGGTTAGAGAAACCTAGGATAGTCAACCATAGTTGGACTTATTTTATATCATGCTAAATGGTTGACTTATGTTGAAGTTGGAGAGTATTTAAGTGATTATGAGCATGGCGGATGATTTGGCTATAATGTTTAAATCATGATTTGTACTTGATTTTATACTTGATGAATGATCATGATTTATGAATTGAATGTTATACTTGATTTATGATCATAATATGAAATTATATATAATCCGTGTTTTATGATCATGATGGGGTTTTTAGGATGATACTTAACTTTTGAGTAGAATTGCATGAAATTTATGGTTAAGTATAATACCTTTAGCTACATCTCACAACCCACCATAAGGCTAACTTGATTGAAAACATAGCAATGGGTGATGTGTTAGGATGATACAATTGATTCACTAATGCTTATGACATTTAGATGGGTCATTCAAAGTATCAAATTAGAGCAATCATTGACCAATCATGGGGAAAGCATATGTCTAATTCATAGACATATTGTCCAAAGATCATGGTTGGATATTTCAAATGATTTAAAACCATTTCATGTTTTGAAAACTCAGAGTTCATTCTTTGAAAAGATTCTAAGGCAAAACTAGGCTTTAAAGTTGATACAAAATTGAGACTTTTTGAAACTTTTGAGAATTTGCCTAATCTTCTAAAATAGAATTAATTTTCATGAAAAATTATTTTTCATTGATAAAGGGACTAATCAGAAATATGTTCCTCAAATTTCATGATTTTTTAAATTTTGTATAATTTTTAATGCATTTCTGAACTTGGGTTCGGAAATCAGAAAGGCTGGTTTTTCAGTGCCAATCGATTGGTAGTCTGAACCAGTTGACTAATGGAATTGTGCATGAGAACAACAGCTTAATTTCTGGGTTTTCAGGCAGTTTTTGGTATTTTTCTTCCATAAGCCTTTAATGTCATGTTATATGACTTATGTTTAATGTTTTTGATGGTGTTAAAGGAGGAGAAATGTGAGAGTTTAAGTTAATCATGCTGGGGGGAGAATTAGCATGTGTTAAGGGAGAGTGTTTTGATACTCATATTATGTTTACATGCTTTCCTTCCTTTTTTTTTTGTTAATGATTTACCTAACTTAAACGGATTGCCACACATCAAAAAGGGGGAGATTGTTAAGGCAATCAACCCATGTATGATGTGGTTTTGATGTGTGTGGCAAAGGGTTTAAGTTAGGTTGTTATGTTGATTTGATGTGTTTGTTTGAGTTGTGCAGGACTTATGTAAATCACGAAGGGTTTAGCTTGATGAAGCATTGGTGGGTTCACCATCTCATGGCTCGAGTCCTTGAGTCGGTGAAGGATGGCATTGAGGAAGTCGTGCGCATGGTGCATCTGAGGGACCGTCGGACGAGGAGCATTGGAGTGAAGTCAAAGGAAGCAAACTTTAGGGCAAGACATGAAGGATGACATTGCAAAGTCGTGTGCTTGGTGCATCCGAGGGACGTGGTCGAACGAAGAGAGCTTCGAGGCGAGGGACTCCAAGAGAGATGAGAGTGAGTGATTGTAACCCGGGATGGGGTAGCTCATAGGTGAACTTGGCCGAATGGCTAAGTTAAGTGTCGGATGCTCAAACTTAAGGTTTGAGGTTTTACCCGATAAGTCGGACGCTCAAACTTATGTTTGAGGTTTTACCCGATATTTGGATAAGTCGGATGTGTTGGTGCAAAAATGCCCCAAGCATTTATGTCTTTTGATGTTTGGATAATCCTTTGTAGTTAGGCATTAATTGTGATTTAATTTAGAATGTGTTAAGTGACAGGGAAATCCAAGTATGTTGAATTGGTGAAGAAAAGTGCAAGTGTGATATTGGCAAGAGAAGTCGAAGGAAAGGTCTTCGCGGTGTAAGTCAAAGCATGTAGTCTTGGCGACATAAAGTCCAAGAGGACCTTGGCAAAGGAAGACCAAAGGCAAAGTCTTGGCAGCGTAAGTCCAAGCATGTAGTCTTGGCGGCGTAAAGTCCAAGCGGTCCTTTGGCAAAAGAGAAACCCAAGACATGACGAAACTGAGAGAAGCTCTTGGAAGCAAGCGTAAGGATGAAAGAGTCGCGGACTCGGAGGGATCCTAGAGGAGCATGGCCGAAGGAAGAGCTAGAAGGTTAAGTCTACGTCTAGAGGGTTAATTCAAGTATGATTTAATCATACTTGAAGTGTAGCAGTCGACTGCTATAAGTGGACGACGACACAGAAGGTTCTCCAGTCGAGTGATCGTTCGGAGCACTCGACTAGTTACTCAATCAGTCGACTGATGGGATGATCAGTCGACTGATCAGAGTTCCATTGGGCAGTGATGATCACATATCTGGCTGGTTAGAAGCCGTTGGATGGTGGCGGATACAATATCAGTCGACTGATGTTGTACATCAGTCGACTGATCGAGGCTCAACGGGAAAATCAACTCTCTCTCTATAAAAAGAGAGCATAGGGTGTTTGAGGAGGCTAGTGCTTATATTCCAAACTTACTCTCAAGCTCCCCACGTTTTCTTAAGCTTTCTAAGTGTTTTTAATCCTCCTCTTCTCCAATTTTCATCTTCATCATTTGTAATAAGAGGAGTGTCTTGTGTAAAAAAAGCTTTCTTAGTGGAGACTCATTTGGATTGATCCACCTTAAGGATCGCCATGGAGTAGGAGCTTAATCTCTGAACCACATTAAACTCTTCTTGTTAGCGATTGTGTTTTATCTTCTTAATTTCATTTAGTATTTGTTTTGCTTCCGCTAACCGTTCTTGTAGAAATGAAAAAAGGCTATTCACCCCCTCTAGACTTCCAAGATCCCCAACAAGTGGTATCAGAGTCCGGATCGCGTCAGAAGATCTAACAATCAACCGGAGCACGATGGCATTTTAAGAGGGATATAGCACGGCGAGGCCTCCATTCTTTGACGGCAATGACTTCGGATATTGGAAAGGTAGGATGGAATACTACCTTATGAATGATATTGATAATTGGTTTAGCATTATAGATGGATTCGAAAAGTCGGTTGACGAACACGGAGCGCCAATACCAATGAAGGATTGGACGAGAGAGATGGCAAAGAAAGCACAAGCCAATGCAAAGGCAACGCCCACACTTCAATGTGGTCTATCCAAGGAGCAACTAAGCAAAGTAGGACCCTTTGAATCGGCAAAGGATCTTTGGGAGAAGCTTGTTGGGGATCGTTTGGAAGCTAGAAGGGGGGGTGAATAGCATTTTTCGTTTCTACAAGAATGATTAGCGAAAGCAAAAACAAAGATAATATAAGTAAAAACGAAAAACAATGCTAACAAAGCCTTTACGTGGTTCGAAGATAATGCTCCTACTCCACAGCGATCCTTAAGGTGGATCAACCCAAGCAATTCCACTAAGAAGCTCTCCTTTACAACAAAACCTCCTCTTCTTTACAAAGAATGAAATTTTAGCTTAGACAGAGGAGGAGAGGATTTAATATCACTTAGAAAGCTTGAAAACTCGTGGAGGCTTTGGAGAAGAATCAGAGAATAAGCATTAACCCCAAAAACCTCCACCAGCCCTCTTTTTATAGAGAGAAGGCTGATTTTCCCGTTGGAGGACGATCGGATCATGATCGCGACATCGATCATTGCCACGATTAACGGCCTTTGAACAACCAGATTCATGGGATTTAGAGTCATTTCATCCAACGACATTCTCATCGGATCGATCCCTCCATCGGTCGGTGATGGAAATGATCGATTAGTGATCACAGTCGTGGTCGAGTGGGACTCCATTACGTACTGTTTTTGTCTTGATCGATCGTCGCCACTTTTGGCGATCGATAGCATCATCGATCGACTACCATTGCCAAGGTAGTCGATCGATAGTCGTGGTTTCACCACGACTCGGTCGAGCTGACCGCGATCGGTGATACATCATCATATCGATCATCGATACACATCAAGTATGAGTATTTCATACTTGATTTCACCCCATAGACCTAGACTCAACCTTCTACCTCTTACTTAAGCCTTGCGCTTCCAGGATCCCTCCGAGTCTGTGACTTGTTCATCCTTTGCGCTTTGCTTCCAAGAGCTTCCTTCGGTTTTGTCATGTCTTGGGTTTTCCTTTGCCAAGGCGTTCTTGGACTTTACGCCGCTAAGTCTACATGCTTGGACTTACGCTGTCAAGACTTGCCTTTGGACTTCTCTTGCCAAGATCATACTTGGACTTTGCCTTTACCTGTCACTTAATCATGTTCACCATTAGATTACAATTTGTTGCCTAACTTAGATGATTATCCAAACATCAAAACATATGAATGCTTGGGGCATTGTTGCACCAACAATCTCCCCCTTTTTGATGTTTGGCAATCATTTAAGTTAGGTCTTTTAAAGATACACATAATCACATAATCATATATCCAATTTCTAACTTAAACATTTCTTCTCCCCCTTTGACATACATCAAAAAGAGAAGAAATCATGTAATTCACAGAAGAATTGAATGTATTATAATCTTGAACTAAGGTATAGATATGAATTGTAGCTCCCCCTTAATCCAAGATATAGTTCATGATGAGTAAACAAAACATGTGGAGCAAAAGTCTATCAAGTAATTTGAAGATTTAACTCCTAACTTTGCACCAACAATGTAACTTTTTGGAATAAGAAAGTTACGTTATGTGAAGCTCCCCCTAAAACACCGCATACAAGTTGTTTATACTCAATATTATCAATCTATAGTTTTAGATCAACAAGGATACACTAAATATCAGAAAATGGATCTAATTTTTCGAAAACACAGTGTATCAGTCGACTGGTTTCTGAACCAGTCGACTGCTACATCTGTAATACGAAATTCAGCCTTTTAGTGCAAATTCAGAAATGTGTCAGAAATTTCAGAAATCTCGAAAAATTATGAAATTTTGTGTACACATTTCTGAAATCATACTTTATCAAGGAAAAATATTTTGAAAAATATAAGTTTTTCAGATTTCAATATTGATACAACCTTGGAAACTAGTAAAAGTTCTAAACCTTTTGCAAACTTTGTATCACTTTTGTGTTTCACTTGAAAACTATTTTTCAAAGTATGATAAACATAGTTTAAAATATGTTTTATTTGACATTTCCAATCATGTTCTTGGAGCTATATGCATATCAATTGTGTATAAGCCTTCCCAATGATTGGTCTAATGAAGGATTAATGTCTCTAGATGACACTTTAGTTCATAGTAATGCATCATAACAAGCATGATGAACCAAGTGCATCTTCCTAACATCTCACATATTGTCTAATTGGCTCAATACAAAAATCATGGTTTCTTAAGTATTTTGTGAGATGCTTAAAGGTATAAATCCTAGTATTTCTATAGGATCATGCAAACCTATACCTTTACTCAACCAAGCACATTCTAAGTTCTCTCCTAAGTGAAGAAAATTCTATCTTGGGGAGAGCCTTGGTAAATATGTCGGCTAGGTTGGACTTGGATTCAATGTAATTAAGCTCAATGTCCCCCTTAGCCACATGATCTCTAATGAAGTGATGTTTCACTTCAATGTGCTTGGTCATAGAGTGATGCACCGGATTTTTGGTCAAGTTAATGGTGCTCACATTATCACAAAATACTTTCATGTTGGAGTAAGATAGCTCATAATGCTCTAGGGTATGTTTCATCCATAGTAGTTGAGCTACACAACCACCCATAGCCACATATTCGGCCTCGGTGGTAGATAAGGCAACACAAGGTTGCTTCCTTCTACTCCAACTAACTAGGGAAGACCCAAGGAATTGGCATCCACCACTAGTACTTTTCCGATCCAATTTGCAACCGGCATAATCGAAATCGGTGTACCCAATCAAATCAAAAGACCTAGTCCTAGGGTACCATAAACCTACATTTAGTGTGCCTTTAACATATCTTAGAATTCTCTTAACGGCAACTAAATGATATTCTTTAGCACATGATTGATACCTAGCACACATACCAACCGCAAATAATATGTCGGGTCTACTAGCGGTTAAGTACAAAAGGCTACTAATCATGCTCCTATAAAGTGTAAGATCTATTTGTTTACCTTCACTATCACTATCTATTTTAGTATTGGTTGCCATTGGAGTTGAAACCACCTTAGCATTTTCCAAACCAAATTTCTTAATCATTTCCTTAGCATATTTGGTTTGAAAAATATAAATACCTTCACTAGTTTGTTTGACTTGCAATTCTAGGAAGAAATTTAATTCCCCAACTAGACTCATTTCAAACTCTTTTTCCATATTTTGAATAAAGTCTTGAAGGAGTTCATCATTTGTTGACCCAAAGATAATCTCATCAACATATACTTGGGCTACAAAGATGTCCTTAGATGTTGACTTTATAAAGAGAGTTTGATCTATACTACCCCTTTTAAAATCCTTAGAAATTAAGAAAGATGATAATCTTTCATACCAAGCCCGGGGAGCTTGTTTCAAACCATACAAAGCTTTCCTAAGCTTGTATACATGGTTTGGATAGTCCATATTTTCAAACCCGGGAGGTTGTTCTACATATACCTCTTCCTTAATAAACCCATTTAGGAATGCCGATTTGACATCCATTTGATGGAGTTTGAAACCCATAAAGGAGGCATACCCTAAAAGTATTCTAATGGACTCTAACCTAGCAACCGGGGGATATGTTTCATCATAGTCAAGTCCTTCAACTTGATTAAAACCCCTTGCAACTAATCTTGCTTTATTTCTAGTGATATTTCCTTGGTCATCTAGTTTGTTCCTAAAGACCCATCTTGTAGTAACAATGGTGTTTTCACTTGGTCTAGGAACTAACTCCCATACTTGACTCTTTTCAAATTGAGCCAATTCATCTTGCATTGCTAAGATCCAATCCGGATCAAGTAATGCATCTTTAATTGTTTTGGGCTCAATTTGAGAAATTAGAGCTATATGACTAGTGGGATCCCTATGGAATGACCTAGTCCTAACTCCTTGAGATAATTCACCCACAATTTGATCTAAGGGGTGACTTTGATGAACTCTTATGGTTCTAGGAGGTGTACTAATTTGGTTTTGATCATGATCAACCTCAATCCTATGCTCATCATCGGAATCATCCCTTACTCCCCCTTGATTCAATCCTCCCCCTTGATCATTACCCCCTAAGGTTAAATTTTGAAATTGTTGGGTAATTTCTTGATTTTCATTATTAATATCATCATTAATAGGGGATTTCCTAGGATATGTATTTGAGGATTCATCAAATTGAACATTTGAAGATTCTTCAATCCCTTGAGTCCTTTTATTGTAAACTCTATACCCTACACTAGTGGATGAGTATCCAACTAGGATTCCCTCATCCGCTTTGGACTCAAACTTACCTAGGTTGTCTTTGGTATTTAAAATATAGACTTTACATCCAAATACCTTAAAATAATGAATTGTTGGAATTGTACCATTCCACAATTCAAATGGAGTTCTAATGGTAAAGCGGTACTAAGTAAATTTTTACCTTTGTGTGATGTTTTTGATTGTTTCTCTTCTTGGCATGCATCACACATTTTGTCCTTGAGAAATTTGACTTTAGGCAATCCTTTGACTAGCTTCAATTTCGCTACTTTGGCTATATTCTTCATGTTTATGTGTCCTAGCCTCCTATGCCAAAGCCAACTTTCTTCCTCTTTTGCAATAAGACACTTAGTGGAAGCATTAGTAGCATAGGATAAACCAACATAATATATATTTGATTTCCTAAAACCTACTAACAAGCAATCATTTTGAGTTTTGTGTCTTATAAAATATTTTGAGGAATCAAATTTAACATCAAAGTTTACATCACATAGTTGACTTACACTAAGTAAATTAAATTTCATATTTTTAACTAATAGCACTTTATGAATGGCAAGATTGGGGGATACCTCAATTGTGCCCTTTCCTAGAATCTTAAGTTTGCCGCTATTACCAAATGAGACTTTTCCTTTGCTAGTGTGGTTGATAGTGGAGAATTTTCTCTCATCCCCAGTCATATGCTTTGAGCACCCACTATCAACTATCCACAAGCTTGGTTCTTCTACCTCATCATCATCACTTGATGATGATTAATCGCTTGAAGAGGAAGAATACTCCTCGTTTGAGCTCCCGGCTTCTTCCTCCAATGCCATGAAGGCTAGATTCCAGGTGGCATGGCAAACTTCTTCATCGTCGAAAGACTCCTCCATGCTTAGAGTGTCCCATGTTTGTGCCACCATCGCCTCCTTCTTCTTCTTCTCCTTCTTTTTCTTTTCCTTCTCCTCCTTTTTCTTTAGTTCCGGGCAATTTGGCTTTATGTGCCCTTTCTTGTTGCAACCAAAACAAGTCACGTTAGAGGTAGAATTTGAATTATTTGAAGATTTACCTCTTGAGGATTAGAAAATCCTCTTCACATCTTTCTTGGTGAGTCACATTGACTTCCCACTAAACTTCTTGACGTAATGTGCCACCTCGCTTGCCGATAACTCATCTTCACTACTTGATGAGTCTTCCTCGGATTCGGATGAGGAGGACACTTCCTTCTTCTCCTTCTTCTTCTTCTCCTTCTTTCCTACAAAAAAAGCTATACCCTTCTCTTTGGATGAAGTGTTAGCTTGTTCATGTAATTGAAATTCACAAAATAGCTCATCTAACTTAACTAATGAAAGATCCCTAGAGACCTTATAGGCATCTACCATTGAAGCCCATAAGGTTGTCCTAGGGAAAGCTTGTAACACATACCTTACAAGGTCTCGGTTGTCGACCTTCTCACCTATAACATGTAGTCCGTTGACTACTTCCTTGAAACGACCGTGCATTTGACTCACGGTTTCGTTGGTCTTCATGGTGAAGCTTTGGAGTTGACCTATCAATAGGTCTCTTTTGGATCTTCTAGTCTCCTTTGAGCCTTCATTCAATTCGATGAGCTTCTCCCAAAGCTCTTTTGCGGAGTTGAAAGGCCCGACTTTAGAAAGTTGCTCCTTGGATAGACCACATTGAAGTGTGGTCGTTGCTTTTGCATTGGCTTGTGCTTTCTTGGCCATCTCTCTTGTCCAATCTTTTGTTGGTAGTGGTGCTCCTAATTCGTCGACCGGCTTCTCGAAACCATCTACAACACTAAACCAATTCTCAATATCATTCATTAAGTAATACTCCATCCTACCTTTCCAATATCCGAAGTCGTTGTCGTCGAAGAACGGAGGTCTCGCCGTGCTATACCCCTCTTGAAAAGCCATCTTTGCTCCGGTTGATTGCTAGATATTCCGATGCGATCCGGGCTCTGATACCACACGTTGGGGATCGTTTGGAAGCTAGAGGGGGGGGTGAATAGCATTTTTCATTTCTACAAGAATGATTAGCGAAAGAAAAAACAAAGATAATATAAGTAAAAACGAAAAACAATGCTAACAAAGCCTTTACGTGGTTCGAAGATAACGCTCCTACTCCACGGCGATCCTTAAGGTGGATCAACCCAAGCAATTCCACTAAGAAGCTCTCCTTTACAACAAAACCTCCTTTTCTTTACAAAGAATGAAATTTTAGCTTAGAGAGAGGAGGAGAGGATTTAAGATCACTTAGAAAGCTTGAAAACTCATGGAGGCTTTGGAGAAGAATCAAAGAATAAGCATTAACCCCAAAAACCTCCACCAACCCTGTTTTTATAGAGAGAAGGCTGATTTTCCCGTTGGAGCATGATCAGTCGATTGATGCATAGCATCAGTCGACTGCCGGCGCGATTAACGGCCTCTGAACAGTCATATTCACGGGATTTAGAGTCGTTTCGTCCAACGACATTCTCATCAGTCGACTGATGAAGTGATCAGTTGAGTGATAACAGGTCGTAGTCGAGTGGGACTCTATTCAGGCTGTTTTGTCTTGATCCGATCGCCACTTTTGGCAATGACCGATCGATAGCATCATCGACTACCATTGTTAAGCGGCATCGATAGTCGAGTTTCACCGACTCGGTCGAAAGACTTGACACCGACGATACATCGATCAAATCGTATCAATCGACTAATACACATCAAGTATGAGTATTTCATACTTGATTTCACCCCCTAGACCTAGACTCAACCTTCTAGCTTTTCCTTAAGCCTTGCGCTTCCATGATCCCTCCGAGTCTGTGACTTGTTCATCCTTTGCGCTTTTCTTCCAAGAGCTTCCTTCAGTTTTGTCATATCTTGGGTTTTCCTTTGCCAAGGCATGCTTGGACTTTACGCCGCTAAGTCTACATGTTTGGACTTACGCTGCCAAGACTTGCCTTTGGACTTCTCTTGCCAAGATCATACTTGGACTTTGCCTTTACCTGTCACTTAATCATGTTCACCATTAGATTACAATTTGTTGCCTAACTTAACTGATTATCCAAACATCAAAACATATGAATGCTTGGGGTATTGTTGCACCAACAAAGCTCATTGAGCTCAACAAAGGATTGAAGGAAACAAGAAGAGCCAAGAGAGACCTATTTAAAGGTCAACTCCAAAGCTTCACCATGAAGACCAATGAGACCGTGAGCCAAATGCACGGTTGATTCAAGGAGGTAGTCAACGGGCTACACAAAATTGGTGAGAAGGTAGACAATCGCGACTTAATAAGATATGTGCTTCAAGCTTTCCCTAGAATAACTCTATGGGCATCAATGGTAGATGCCCATAAGGTTTCTAGGGACCTCTCTTTAGTTAAGTTAGATGAACTTTTTTGTGAATTTGAGTTACATGAGCAAGCTAACACTTCTTCGAAAGAGAAAGGTATAGCTTTTGTTGTAGGTAAGAAGGAAAAGAAGAAGAAGGAAGTCTCTTCATCATCCGAGTCAGAGGAAGAGTCTTCAAGTAGCGATGAGGAGCTATCGGCTAGTGAGGTGGCTCACTATGTGAAGAGGTTTGGTGGGAAATCAAGGAAGCTCACCAAGAAGGATGTGAGGAGGATGTTCCAATTCTCAAAAGGTAAATCCTCTAGTAGTTTGATTTCTACTCCTAATGTCATTTGCTATGGTTGCAATAAAAAGGGGCACATTAAGCCAAATTGCCCGGAGTTAAAGAAAAAGGAGGAAAAGGAAAAGAAGAAGAAGGACAAGAAAGAGAAGAAAAAGAAGGAAGTCATGATAGCACAAACGTGGGATACACAAAGCCTAGAAGGATCATCCGATGAGGAGTACTTCGTTCCAGTTACATTGCTCCCCATACAGCAGCACTCATTTTGGAAGATAGGCAGGCTCAAGTGAGGAGTCATCTTCATCATCCTCAAGCGACAAATCGTCCTCTAGTCACGATGAGGTAAAATACTCCCCTAGTATAGAATTACTTTATAAAACCATTGCATGTCTTCAAAATGCTTTAACCAAATCAAAATCTAGGATTAAATATTTGAAAATAGAAATCAAGGAAATTAGGAATATAGAACTTTCTTGTAATGATGCATGTTCACTTAAGGATGAGAATGATGAACTTAAAAAAGAAATAGGTGAATTAAGAGCATGTTTAGAGAAATTCACATGTGGGTCTAAATATCTTGACATGATACTTAGAGACCAAAGAGCCATTTATAACAAGGCTGACATAGGTTATAGACCTAAGAACAAGGAAGTATCATTCACCTCCCTAATTAGTAGAAAAGCAACACTTAGGAGTAAGGTTAGAAAGGCTTGGGTTCCAAAGAAATTTCTAGTTGATGCTATCAGTCCTAAAATTTGGGTACCTAAGACTTGTGTTTTTCATATTGTATAGGTAGGTGGACCGGATATGTGGATTGTGGATAGTGGATGCTCAAAACATATGACCGGAGTTGTGAGCAAATTCTCCATAATCAACCACATTAGTAAGGGGAACATGCCCTTTGGAAATAGTGGAAAACTTAAAATTCTAGGAAAAGACACAATTGAGGTATCCCCAAATCTTGCTATTCATAAAGCATTGTTGGTTAAAAATATGAAGTTTAACTTGCTTAGTGTGAGCCAATTATGTGATGCCAATTTTGATGTTCAATTTAACTCTTCTAAATGCTTTATAAGACATAAGAAATTAAATAATTGCATGTTAGTAGGATATAGGAAATCAAATATTTATTATGTTGATTTATCCTATGCTTCTAACATTTCCCCTAAGTGTCTTATTGCAAAATAAGAAGAAAGTTGGTTATGGCATAGGAGGCTTGGGCACATCAACATGAAAAATATTTCCAAGATAGCCAAAATGGAGCTAGTGAAGGGATTGCCAAAAGTGAAGTATAACAAAGACAAGATGTGTGATGCATGCCAAGAAGGGAAACAATCAAAGTCATCACACAAGGGTAAAAATTTAATTAGTACTTCCTTACCATTAGAACTTATTCATTTAGATTTATTTGATTGTCATAGTACTCCCTCTTTGAATGGTAGCAAATATTGCTTAGTTATAGTAGATGATTTATCTAGATATACTGGGTGTATTTCATGAAACATAAGGATAATACTCTAGAAATAATCATAGGTTTTAGCAAAAGAGTAGAGAATGAAAGAAATCTCAAAATCAACCGGATCCGTAGTAATCATGGTGGAGAATATAATAATTATAATTTCTTCAAATTTTGCTTAGAACAAGGGTACAAGCATGAATTCTCTTGTCCTAGAATACCCCAACAAAATGGGGTGGTGGAAAGGAGAAATCGTGGCCTACAAGAAGCGGCTAGAACTATGCTTAATTCATATTCATCACCTAGCTACTTGTGGGCGGAAGCGGTTAATACCGCTTGTTATATCCAAAATAGAGTCCAAATTCATAGGTTTCTAGGTAAAACTCCATTTGAATTATGGAATGGTACAATTCCAATAATTCATTATTTTAAAGTCTTTGGATGTAAAACTTACATCTTAAATACCAAAGACAATTTGAGGAAATTTGAGTCCAAAGCGGATGAGGGAATCCTAGTTGGATACTCATCCACTAGTAGAGGGTATAGAGTCTACAACAAAAGGACCCAAATAGTTGAGGAATTTTCAAATGTTCAATTTGATGAGACCTCTAACACCTATCCTAGGAAATTCCCCATTGATAATGATATCAATGACAAAAATCAAGATATTACCCAAAAATTTCAAGACTTGACCTTAGGGGGTAATGATCAAGGGGGAGTAAGAGGAGATTCCGATGATGAAAGGAGGATTGAGGATAACCAAGATCAAAATCAATTTAATACACCTCCTAGAACATTAAGGATTAATCAAAATCATCCTCTTGACCAAGTTGTAGGAGAATTATCTCAAGGTGTTAGAACTAGGTCCTTCCATAGAACTTCCACTAGTCAAATATCTCTTATCTCTCAATTTGAGCCCAAATCAATCAATGATGCATTACTTGATCCAGATTGGATCTTAGCAATGCAAGATGAATTGTCTCAATTTAAAAGGAGTCAAGTATGAGAGCTAGTTCCTAGACCCAATGATAGCACCATCATTACTACAAGATGGGTCTTTAGGAACAAATTAAATGATCAAGGTAATATAACTAGAAATAAGGCAAGGTTAGTTGCAAGGGGCTTCAATCAAGTTGAAGGACTTGATTATGATGAAACTTATGCCCCGGTTGTTAGGTTAGAGTCAATTAGAATCCTATTAGGATATGCCTCTTACATGGGCTTTAAACTCCATCAAATGGATGTAAAATCGGCATTCCTAAATGGGTCATTAAGGAAGAGGTATATATAGAACAACCTCCCGGGTTTGAGAGTATAGACTATCCAAACCATGTATACAAGCTTAGAAAAGCTTTATACGGGTTAAAATAAGCTCCCCGGGCTTGGTATGAAAGATTGTCATCTTTCTTAGTTTCTAAGGGGTTTAGAAGGGGTCAAGTAGATCAAACTCTCTTTATTAAATCAAAGTCTAAGGATATCTTTGTGGCCCAAGTATATGTAGATGACATTATTTTTGGGTCAACAAATGATGAACTCCTACAAGACTTTATCAAAAATATGGAGAATGAGTTTGAAATGAGTCTAGTTGAAGAATTAAAATTCTTCTTAGGATTACAAGTCAAACAAACTAATGAAGGAACTTATGTATACCAAACTAAATATGCCAAAGAAATTATCAAGAAATTTGGTTTGGAAAATGCTAAGGTACTTTCAACTCCCATGGCAACCAATACAAAAATAGATAATGATCATGAAGGAAAATCAATTGACCTTAAACTTTATAGGAGTATGATTGGTAGCTTATTATATCTAACCGCTAGTAGACCCGATATATTATTTGCGGTAGGTATGTGTGCTAGATACCAATCATGTGCCAAAGAGTCCCATTTAGTGGTCGTTAAGAGAATTTTAAGATATATCAAAGGCACATTAAATGTAGGACTTTGGTACCCTAGGACAAAATCTTTTGATTTGGTTGGGTATACCGATTCCGACTATGTGGGTTGCAAGTTGGATAGGAAAAGTACTAGTGGTGGATGCCAATTTCTTGGATCCTTCCTAGTTAGTTGGAGTAGTAGAAAACAACCTTGTGTTGCTTTGTCCACCACCGAAGCCGAATATGTGGCTATGGGTGGTTGTGTGGCTCAATTACTTTGGATGAGACACACTTTAGAGGACTATGAGATACACTACTCCAATATCAAGGTTTATTGTGATAATGTGAGTACCATAAATTTGACTAAAAATCCGGTATATCACTCTAGGACTAAGCACATTGAAGTGAAGCATCACTTCATTAGAGATCATGTGGCAAAGGGGGACATTGAACTCAATTACATAGAATCCAAGTCCAACCTAGCCGACATATTCACCAAGGCTCTCCCCGAAGCGGATTATTCATCACTTAGGAGAGAACTTGGAATGTGCTTAGTAGAATAGAGGTCTAGGTTTGCATGATCCTATAGAAAATCTAAAATTATACCTCTAAGCATCTCACAAAATACCTAAGAAACCGTGATTTTTGTATTGAACCACTTAGACAATATGTGAGATGTTAGGAAGATGCATTTGGTTCATCATGCTTGTTATGATGCATTACTATGAACCAAAATGTCATCTAAAGACATTAATCCTTCATTGGACCAATCATTGGGAAGACTTATGTACAATTGATGTGCATATAGTTCTAAGAACATGATTGAAAATGTCGAACAAAATATATTTTAAACTATGTTTATTATATTTTAAAAAATAGTTTTCACATGACAAGCAAAAGTGGCACAAAGTATTGAAATTTCATTAAGTCTTTTGCTAGTTCTCAACATTGTATCATTTTTGAAATATGAAACACATATATTTTTCAATTTTTTTTCCTTGATAGAAAATGGTTTCAGAAATATGTCTACAAATTTCATGATTTTTCGATGTTTCTTAAATTTTTGGCACATTTCTGAAGTTGGGCTGAAAAGGCTGAAATTGGCATTTCAGGAGGTCGACTGCTACACTATATTTCTGCAGTTTCAATCCTGTTCTATCGTCTTAAGTGTAATCCTAAATGTCCTAACCCTATGGTATAGTAAATCCAAGTTATTAAGAGGGTATAGGACTGTTTGATGCATTGATTTAGGGGGAGTTCTATTATACATTAACCTTTCATTCCCTAAGTCTATATCATGTTTATTGTAGGTGCAAAGTTAGGACATATTTTCATATTATGCTTTTCTCAACATGTTGCTTACACATCATGAAACATGTCTTGGATTAAGGGGGAGCCTTATTTCTATCTTATACCTTAGTTCAAGACATACCTAAACTTTACTCATGCATAACTTTATTTCTTCTCTATTTGATGTATGTCAAAGGGGGAGAAGGGAAATTTAAGTTAGAATTCATATTGATATATGATGTTTAATGTTTATTTCTGAGCATATTTTAAGACCTAACTTAAATGATTGCCAAACATTAAAAAGGGAGAGATTATTGGTGCAACAATACCCCAAGCATTTATGTCTTTTGATGTTTGGATAATCATTTGTAGTTAGACATTAATTATGATTTAATTCTGAATGTGTTAAGTGACAGGGAAATCCAAGTATGAAGACTTGGTGAAGGAAAGTCCAAGTGTGATCTTGGCAAGAGAAGTCAAAGGAAAGGTCTTGGCGACGTAAGTCCAAGCATGTAGTCTTGGCGGCGTAAAGTCCAAGCGGACCTTGGCAAAAAAAGACCAAAGGCAAGGTCTTGACAGCATAAATCCAAGCATGTAGTCTTGGCGGAAAAAAGTCCAAGCCATCCTTTTGCAAAAGAGAAACCCAAGACATGACAAAACTGAGGGAAGCTCTTGGAAGCAAGCGCAAGGATGAAGGAGTCGCGGATTTGGAGGGATCCTGGAGGCGCAAGGCTGAAGGAAGAGCTAGAAGGTTAAGTCTACGTCTAGGGGGTTAATTCAAGTATGATTTAATCATACTTGAAGTGTAGCAGTCGACTGCTATAAGTAGACGATGACATAGAAGGTTCTTCAGTCGAGTGATCGTTTGGAGCACTCGACTAGTTACTCAATCAGTCGACTGATGGGATGATCAGTCGACTGATCAGAGTTCCGTTGGGTAGTGATGATTGTTGGTGTAATCGGCCCAGGTCATGATTGACCAGGACTCGAGTTTGACTCGAGTGATGTTTTGATGTTTCGACAAAAACATATGACAATGTAATTGTCATGGGAAAGTCCAAGTGGAACACTTGGCATTTGGTAAAGTCCAAGTCTTGAGTACTTGGCATGAAAAGTCCAAGTGGGACACTTGGCACATGAAAAGTCCAAGCATGGGTCTTGGCAATGTAAAAGTCCAAGCATGGGGCTTGGCAATGTAAAGTCCAACATGGGTTGGCAAGGAAAGTCCAAGCATGGTCTTGGCATGAAAAGTCTAACATGGGTTGGCAAGGAAAGTCCAAGCATGGTCTTGGCATGGAAAGTCCAACATGGGTTGGCAAGGGAAAGTCCAAGCTTGAGTCTTGGCATTTGAGAAGTCCAAGGGTTTGATATTGGCAGGGTAAAGTCCAAGCGGGAGCCTTGGCAGCATAAGACCAATGGTTGGCGGCGTAAAGTCCAAGCGGAGTCTTGGCAGCGTAAGTCCAATGTGCCTTGGCGGTGTAGACACCGTTAGCATGACATAGCCGAGGGAAGCACCTGGAGGCTAGCGCGATGGATGAACAAGTCATGGATGACTTGGAGGGATCCGAGAGGCGTGAGGCTGATGGAGGTGGATAGAAGGCTTAGGTCTAGGCTAAGGGTAGTCTAGCAAGTATGGGGGCACCATACTTGGGTTAAAACCTCATCCTTGAGGTTGGCAGTCGACTGACATTATGGCCGGTTCGACTGTCGTGAGTCGACTTGAGTTCGACTACCATTTAAGAGCCGAATCGCCTGGCATCGCTCATTGGAGAAGTCGAATCGATATCTACGGCACGATCGCCAAGGCGGCAATGATCGCTAGTTCAACCGCGAATGCATCGCCCGTGGAGCCGATCGGCCGATTGACTACTACGGCGCATGTTGGCGATCGCTAAGAGTCCCGTTGGAACTTGTCCAACGTGGATTGAGCCGTTGTCTCACAAGCATCAGTTCTTTGGGAGCTTACTTGAGGCATTTGAAGGCGATTTGCAGGTGCATTTCAGGGCCCTTCAACCTCATCCAAGCAACCAACAAGCAAAGCGCTCAAACCCTAGTTTGTAAAGTGTTCTTTACATTTCCTTGTATTTTGCTTGTATTTTTGTGTATTACTTGTTGTAATCCATTGTACGAGGTTTCTCCATCTCCGACTTGTTGTCGAGAAGAAGTTTATTGCTTAGTGGTGTGTGATTGGCATCACTAGGACTCGTTTGAGTCCGATCCGTGGAGTAGGAACCGTGTGGTTCCGAACCACGTTATATCCTTGTGTTCGTGATTGTATCTTTTCGTTATTGCTTTTATTATTTCTATTCCGCTGCGCATAACGAGTTTTGTAGAGACGATCGCGAACGAATTCCATCTACATACGAATTCAACGCTATTCATCCCCCCCCTCTAGCAGCCTCAAATCTCCAACAATTGGTATCAGAGCCCGGAGCTCTTCTACGGACTAACCGCCGGGAGCTAGGACAAAGAAGCTAGAGGGTGAAGATGGAAGAACAATTGGGATGGAACATTAACACACCAATCCCTTACTCCTTCTATGGACAAGAAGGGTTTAAGCAATGGAAGTCAAGAATTGAAGACTTCCTAATGATGAGGGACTTCGAAGAATGGTCTATCTTGATGGAGGGTTTTAGCTATCCAATAGGACCAAAGGGAGGATTCCTCAAGAAGAAGAAGTGGAGTGAAGATCAACTCCAAGCCTTCGAGAAAAACATGAAGGTAGTAAAATTTATTCTTGATTTGGTCCCTAATGAGATTGTGTGTATGGTAGGGGACTATATGGACGCTAAGGAGTTGTGGAGCCAAGTGGCAAATCTCCATGAAAACTCATCATTGGTTCAAGAAGAAGAAGAAGAAGAAGAGTGCTCATCCTCTCAAACTCAAAAAGAAGCAAGTACATCTTCATCCAAAGAGCTTGAGGATTCGGAGGTTGATAGGGAATCAACATCTGGATCGGAAGAGGTGGAGGAAGTGGAAGAAGCATCCACTTCTAGGATTGAGGAGGAGATTAGAGTTTCCTCAACACCGGAGCATCAAGAAGAAGCTTCGACATCCGGTCAAGATGAAGAAGCCCAAAATCCAATTCCGGTCTCCATTAACCTAGGTAACTCAAACACTCTAATTTCAAATAAAAATAATATTATGTATTTTGAGTGTAGGGAATTTGGGCACTATAAGAGCAAGTGCCCAAAGAAGATTAGGAAAGCTCCTCCGGTGCCTAAAAGTCAACAAAAGTCAACGGACGCCAGTTCCCCAAGTATCAAGAGCAAGGAGCACATCATATGCTTCAAATGCAATGCAAAAGGACATTATAGGAATCAATGTCCTAGGGGGAAGAAGAAGACCCAAGAGGGAGCTACACATGTAGGGGGAGCTTCCAAAGCTAACCCTAAGGTATATTTTAATAATGCATCATTTTTAGTTAATAGGCAAAAGCATGCTAGGAATAATTTTAATAGTCTTGCTATTGTGCATGAAAAGCATGCTAGAAATAATAGATATATTTGCCTAGGAGCTAAGAGTGTTCACTTAGGAAATAAGAAGAAATTTGGGACTAATGTCCCTAAAAATATATTACCTAAGGAAAGCATTAAGAAAATAGGAGAACATCTAGGCCTTAACCCTAAATGGACTAGGCATATGCCTAGGAAGAACCATGCCCATGGTCTAAATCAAAATTCTAAAATTGGGCAATTAGAATTAGAGAACCAAGGCTTGAGGTCAAGGCTTGAAAAACTTGAAAAGACCCTTAGGAATATACAAAACCAATTTAAAGGGTCAAATGGTCAAAGTCAAAGGTCCAAAAGTCAAAGTCAACACCAAGGACCTAAGAGTCAAAAGTCAACCAAAGGCAAGCAAGGTTTGGGTCACAAACCTAAGCCTAAGGTAGCTTACCATAGTGTTCCATTTGACTATGGAACACAAACTAGGTCTAGGAAGACCAAGGTCAATAGGGAAGTCATCCCTAGAATTGACCAAAGGGTGTGCCTAGTGGCTAGGGTTTCAAGGAAACCTAGGGTGGCCACTAAGAAGGTTGCAAGGGGAGTTACCCCTAGAGTCAACCTAGGTAAGACCCAAATGACCAAGGCTAACAAGCCTAGGAGGGTCATTAGGAAGGTATCTAGGGAGGTTATCCCTAAGGAATACCTAATTAACCCTAGGAGCTCAAATCGGTTTTGGGTTCCTAAGAGCGTGATTGATTCATGCTAAGATGGGTTAGGGTGTGCCAACCTTAAATGGATGGGTAGTTAACTCAACCATGGCAAAGGTGGCACTTTAGGTTATTTTCAAGGTTATGGATACCTTGGAAATAGATTTGAATTATCATCCTAAAAGAGTTTAGGGTGTGCCAATATTATTTGAGAAGCTTGATAAAATGGTCAAATTGACATAATTTAGGTTTAGAGGTCGTAGTGTGCCATTTTGGGTTTTTGGCACACTTGGGAAAATTTAGGTTAATATGGCAAAATATACTTAATTATATCAAATGACAATTAATATTAAAATTTAGGTATTACTATACCTATATATTTTATATGCCATGCTTTGTTTGCCATATAACATGTCATGACATCATGCTTATTTTTAATCATTCTATATGTCATGTACATGTTTAGGATTAAGGATTAAATGTCATGTGCTTTTAGATTTCATATTATGCCATGACATCATGATTATGAGAATGTGTTTATCTATATCATCTCTAATGTCATAATCACTCATGCATTTAAGATAATTTGATTGAAATTGATTTAAGGACAATGGCATGACTTAGAGTCCCATTTATAAGGGAATCAAGTAGGGTTGCCTTAGAAAAATGCATGAAACCCTAGATTAAATGAACCAAAACCCACATCTCACATCCAATTGACATGTATGTGTATTTATACACCCTAGATACATATGAGATGCTAGGATATGAGTTAAGTTCAAGGTACATAGTGTTTGCATCTAGATGAACTAAAACTCATCTAATTTTATTTGTGGATCATTGGGAAAGCTTGTGTACAAGTCATGTACATAGAGCCCAAGGAATATGATCCAAAATAAAGTTTTGAAAACATTTTAAAATCATTTTGATAAACCTTGGTGAAGTCTATCTTTTGATAGTAATCACCATTGATGAAGTTGATACAAAATAGGGCCAAAACATTGAAAATTTCAATGGTTTTGAGTTTTGTATCAAACTCACTATTTTATGGGTAAAATAATTTTCAAATATTTTTCACCCATTGTGTGTGTCATAAGTATTATACGTATGAATTTTCACGATTTTTTGAATTACATATAATTATTTATGAATTTTCAAAATTCATTTCTGATAGTTGAAAATCGAGATTTTGATTATCACGATCGCCTGCGGTGGCGATCGACATCTGTCGAGTCGATCACAGTCTGATTAAAAGGTTTGTTTTGCCCTTGTTCAGCTATGGAAAAGGTTCCTAATCACTCCTAACCCTAAAGTTTCATGGATCGTTATATGAGTGTCATAAACTTTCTCATATGACTATTGGTATGAATAGTCCTCGAACCTGAAGTCACTACGGTTCCCTACATAAGGAATTATGTACTTTGGTATCGTCAAACGTCACCCGTAACAGGGTGGACCATAAAGGCGATTACTGGGTATATAACAAATTATGCGGAGGGATGTGAGTGATGTAGATGGGATCTATCCCTCTCATATGACGAGAGTGATATCGGTGGGCCCCTTGATTGAGTAGAACTACTAAAACGCATGGCCATGCTCAAATGAGTCAATATGAGATATTGAGCTCATTTGTTTGAGTTAGTTTACTCAGGGATCAAGAAACACATAGATTGATCGAGGATGACACGGTCTATGCCTCATTGGTCAATCTGATATCAAGGATAGAAGGACACGGTCATACATTATAGTAGTCACGGAAAGGTTAGTCGGATCTTGACTTATTTCAGAATTGGGTAGCAATGATGTATTGCTAGATGCTGCTCATTGCTTGTGTATCTAAAAGAGTTTAGATCCACTGCCAACGTTATGAGAGCCTATAGGGTCACACACAAAGAGCATGATGATTAGAAGAATTAGTGCATTCTAGTTTGACTAGAATAATTTGGGAATAGGCTTAAGTACAAAATGATTTTTGGACTTTAAGCTTAATGAGAATTTTAGCTTATTGATTTAATGAGATTAATTCAATATGTTACCTTATTGATTTAATGAGATTAATTCAATATGATAACATAAGCTTATTGAATTAATAAGATTAATTCAACATGCATGAATGCCACACAAGCATGCCACATAAGCATGCCACCTAAGCTTAGATAAGGTGGGCTTATTGAATTAATAAGATTAATTCAACATGCATGAATGCCACACAAGCATGCCACATAATCATGCCACCTAAGCTAGATAAGGTGGAAGGAGACAAAGTGGTTTTGTCTCCTTAAAGTGGCCACAAACAAGGTGTCTCAATGCAATGGATTGCATTGAATGGTAGGAGGTGAAAGGGTTTTTCCAACCCTATAAAGACTCCATGGAGTGGCCCAAAGGGGATTGTGGTTGTGTGAGAGCTTGAGAGCTTGGTGGAAGCTTTGGTTGTGTGGTTTTGTGAGTGTAGGCTAGCAAGAAGAGTAGTCTTCTTCTTCCCTTCTCTTTTTCCCTAGCTTCCTCTCCTTTAGGGACTTCTCTAGCAAGAAGTAAAGGAGAGCCCTTCTAGTTTTTCTTTTGTGAGACAAGAGCTTGCTCGTGTGGATACGTATAGAGGCACGGACATTTGAACGTGCTAAAGATCCAACAAACCAAAAGGAAAATCGGGATTAACAAGGGCACGCAACAAAGGTAATCCTCTCCTATAAGATAGGTTTGGTTTTAGAGAAATTTATTTTGTACGAGGTTTTCTTTCGCAAGGATCACTAGGAAGGGATCCTAATTTTTCCGTTGCGCATATGCTATTTGGCATATAGAAATGGTATCAGAGCCACTTAAAGATCGTATAAAAATAGTTTTTCTCTATTTTATATATGATATAGAAGTAGAATGAATTTTATTATGAGTTGATAATTGCATTAGCAAATTTTCAAACATAATAAAATATCCGATGTCTTTTAAAAGTTAAAATTGACATGGTGCATGGTTATGGCCTAGTCCCAAAAAGTTTGTGATTGTGTGTTGTAATTCTTAATACGGCCTGCGTGTCGTGCCTTTCTCCTAAAATTCTTGTTGTAAAATTAGCTTTAGACTCGAATGTAACTCGAGTATTTCTCCTTTTGTAATACACAACAAAGATGGAGGGTCCATTGGAAGATAATGTTACAAGGAGGAAGTCAACAACACAAGACAACCAAAAGGAAGCACTTGGGAGAAGATGCTATCCCTAGGTTGACCAATCAATCTTCTCATTGGCTTGAGAAGATTGTAGAATAAGGGCCATAACCATGACACACTTAGTTTAACTTGTATGTGATGCATGTTAATTTAGCTTATATGTGATGTATGCTAATATGTATGTGATGCATGTTTAAGTTTATATCTTAATAAGTCAAATACGATATGCCTACCAAAGTTTGGTACTCACTACTTCCTCGATCATTTGTTATTGGGTTTGCCAAAGCAAAGCAATGCATTTTATCTTGGAAGAGTGCAGTGGACAATCGTGATGTCCCGCTATCAAACTTGGTGAAGACTTAATTAAGTTTTTCTTAATTAGTGAAGAAAGTAGAGGCAGATCTTAGCGGTGAACATAAGTTGTAAAATTAGTTTTGTGTGATTTCCAACATCGCTTTGTCTTAGAAGTGGTCGTTGCTGATATCCAAGAAGGCCTAAACTAATCTAAACTTAACCAAAGCTATTAAAGAGTTACATCAGATGTAATTGGCAAAAGATTGCCTACCTAATCATACTACGTCTTGGGCGATTAGCCAAAGCTAACTCAAGGCAATTCTGATGTGGATCTTTATCCCATATAAATTTATAGCTAAATAGTAGCTAATGATGTAAGCGAAAAGTGTTTGCCTACATCAATGATTAGCTCATATCAAAGCTATGAGAATTTAGTGGGAGCCTCATTTAATTAAAGGCCTAATTAAATGACTTAGGTATGATACTTAATTTTGCATTTTATTGTTGTAGATCACCATGTCATCTAACACGACATACCCCCTCAACTTGCGATCTGTCCTTGAGAAGGACAAGCTCAATGGAGCGAACTTTCTTGACTGGTATAGGAACTTGAGGATTATCCTCAAGCAAGAAGCATAAGTATGTCCTAGAGCAATCTACCTCTGAAATACCGCCTGCCACTCGTCTGCTGAAAAAGATGCTTATAAGAAGCATCAAGATGACTCATTAGATGTGTCATGCCTTGCAACCATGAACCCTGAGCTTCAGAAGCAACATGAGAACATGGATGCCTATGATATGGTTGAGAATTTGAAACAACTATATCAAGGACAAGCCAGGCACGAGCGTTTTGAAGTGTCTAAGGCTCTTTTTGCATGCAAGATGCAAGAAGGAACACCTGTAGGAACTCACGTACTTAAAATGATTGGGTACGTTGAGAACCTTGAAAGACTAGGTTTTCCAGAGCCAAGAATTGGCAAGATGTTATCCGCAATCGCTAGGAAACATATAATCAATTCGTCATGAATTATAACATGAATGAAATTGATAAGCCTTTTGCTGAGATTCTCAAAGATGTTAAGTGCCTGAACCGAATCTCAAGAAGAAAGTAATGCGTACTAATGGTCAAAAGGACAAAGGTAAGCGCAAAGGCAAGGGTAAGACCAAAAGGCAAGGCCAATTCATCCACTTCAAAGGGTAAAGGTAAAGTACCTAAGGAAGGGGTTTCCATTGCGTGAGATCGACCACTGGAGCGGCGCAAAGTCTACCTTGAGGAAGTAAAGAATAAAAGAAGTGGGACTTCTGCCTCAGGTATACACGTTATAGAAGTTAATCTATCTATTTCTTCTACATGGGTATTAGATACCGGATGTGCATCTCACATTTGTACTAATGTGCAGGGACTGAGAAATAGTAGACTAATGGCAAAGACGGCAAGTGGACCACTGGGCTTATCTTAGAACTAGAGGAGTGCTTATATGTACCTGCATTGACAAAGAACATAATTTCTATATCTTGTTTAGACAAGAAAAACTTTTCTTTTATAATAAAGGACAAATGTTGTTCCATTTATTTGAATGAAATGTTCTATTGTAATGCACCACTTATGAATGGTCTCTATGTTCTAGATTTAGAAAACCCAATATATAACGTAAATACCAAACGGTTCAAATCGAATGATTTGAACCAAACATATCTCTGGCACTGTCGCCTAGGTCACATAAATGAAAAACGCATATCCCAACTCCATAAAGATGGATTATTGGACTCATTTGATTTTGAATCATATGAGGTATGCGAATCTTGTCTTTTAGGAAAGATGACTAAAACTTCATTTAGTGGACATGGCGAGAGAGCGACGGACTTGTTAGGACTCATACATACTGATGTATGTGGCCCTTTCAATGTCGAAGCCAGAGGAGGCTATAAATACTTTATTACTTTCACTGATGATATGAGTAGATTCGGCTACTTATATTTGATGAGACATAAGTCAGAATCCTTTGAAAAGTTCAAAGCATTCAAGAATGAAGTACAAAACCAACTTGGTAAGCGTATTAAGCTACTTCGATCAGATCGAGGTGGTGAATACCTTAGTCAAGAGTTTCGTGATCACTGGTGAGTGTGGGATAATATCCCAACTCACTCCACTGGAACACCACAATGGAATGGTGTATCCGAGAGGAGAAATCGTACTCTATTAGATATGGTACGATCAATGATGAGCCGATCGATCTACCTACTTCCTTTTGGGGGCTAGCTCTAGAGACAGTACACTTAATCGCTATGTCCCATCAAAAGTCAGAGAAAAGACACCATATACGATATGGATAGGAAGAGTCCCAAAATGTCTTTTATAAAGATTTGGGGTTGTGAAGCTTATGTAAGACGTCAAGTCTCGAGATAAACTAGGACCCAAATCAGATAAGTGTTATTTTGTAGGATATCCCAAGGAAACTAAGGGATATTACTTTTACAATCCCACACTTGGCAAGGTGTTTGTTGCCAGAAATGCTGTCTTTCTAGAAAGAGAATTTATTTCTAGAAAAACTAGTGGGAGTAAAATTCATCTTGAAGAAGTTCAAGATGACGATAACACTAAGGCTTCGATGGACAATGAACAGGAACCACAAAGTGTTGTGGATGAGGACAGGGTTGTCCAAAGAGTTGTGGAGCAACACTGCTCAAGTAGACCAACCTCTTCGTAGATCTGATAGGATCCGTCGTCAACCCGAGAGATATTCTTTTCTCTTGACTGACAATGGTGAGGTATTGCTTGTCGATCTTGACGAGCCTACATCCTATCAAGAAGCTATGATGAGCCCAGATTCCGAGAAATGGCTAGAGGCCATGAGATCCGAAATGGAATCCATGTACACTAACCAAGTATGGACCTTGGTTGATCCACCTGAAGGGGTAAAACCCATTGGGTGTAAGTGGGTCTTTAAAGTAAAGACTGACATGGATGGTAATAAGCATACCTATAAAGGTAGATTGGTGGCTAAAGAATTCAAACAAATTCATGGTATTGACTATGATGAAACCTTTTCACCAGTTGCGATGCTTAAATCCATTCGGATCATACTTGCTATTGCAGCCTACCACGATTATGAGATCTGGCAGATGGATGTCAAAACCGCTTTTCTGAATGGAAAGCTACTCGAGGATGTGTACATGACACAACCTGAGGGTTTTGAAGATCCAAAGCATCCTGGAAAGGTATGCAAACTGCAAAGGTCCATTTATGGACTAAAGCAAGCCTCTCGAAGCTGGAATCTTCGATTCGATGATGCAATCAAGGAGTTTGGTTTCATCAAGAATGAAGATGAACCTTGTGTCTACAAGAGAAATAGTGGGAGCATAGTTGTATTTCTTGTCTTGTATGTAGATGACATACTTCTCATCGGAAATGATATTCCCTCACTCCAGTCTGTGAAGATGTGGTTAGGGAATTGTTTCTCGATGAAAGACTTAGGTGAAGCTGCCTATATTCTAGGCATCAAGATCTATAGAGATAGATCTAAAGATTACTTGGCCTAAGTCAGTACATACATTGATAAAGTGCTAGATCGCTTTTGCTATGCAAAATTCCAAGAAAGGATTTACGCCTTTATCACATGGTGTGAGTCTTTCAAGACTCAATGTCCCTCTTCTAAGGAGGAGAGAGATCGCATGGATAAGATCCCTTATGCATCTCGCCATAGGGTCTATCATGTACACCATGCTTTGTACTGTCTCGGACGTCTCGTATGCTTTGAGCATGACGAGTAGATACGATCGGATCGGTGAAAGTCATCGATAGCGATCAAAATATTCTTAAATACTTACGAAGAATGAAAGAATATTTTCCGATATTTTGGAGGCAATGAGGAACTAGGTAAAGGGTTAGTGATGCAAGCTTCCAAAGCGGACAAGGATGACTATAGATCACAATCGAGTGCGTGTTTTGCTGAATGGTGGGTGAGTGGAAGAGTTCAAAGCGGGGACATAGTTGCCGATTCTACAGAAGCCGAGTTTATTCGCGTCGATGCAAAGGAGGAGGTTTGGCTCATAAGTTCATTAGTGAACTTGGGGTAGTTCCTAAGCATTACAGATCCAATAGACCTCTATTGTGACAACAATGGGGCTATTGCTAAGGAACCTCGATCACATCGACCAAACACATCTGCGGCGCTTCCATCTCATTCGAGAGATCATCGATAGAGGAGATGTGAGGATATGCAGTGCAAACAAAAGCTAACATCGCAGATCCATTGACCAAGGCTTTGTACGGAGGAAGCATGATGATCACACTAGGTCACTAGGTATTAGATATCATAGTGATTGGTACTAGTGCTAGTGGGAGATTGTTAGTTATAGCCCTAGAGCCAATCATGTGATGGTTGAAAAGGGAACATTTTGTATCATATTCAATAAAGGCAAGGATTGGTTATTATATTTACATCTTGCTTGTGCCTAAATTAAATATAATAATGCCCTAGAAAAGTAGGTTCTTATCTACAAGACATCAATTGGCCAAAATTGATTACGAGAGGTCGAGAGAACACTTTCCTAAATGTTCTAGTCAAGTATTAATATGCAAGGGCAATATTAATACATAAAGACTAGCATGTAGGTCAATCGATGACTGATCTCACAAGTCATGGATATATGATATCAAGTTGACACATGGGTATATATTAGAGAATATATATCGAATCGACCCGCCATGAGAAAGTTTCATGGATCGTTATATGAGTGTCATAAACTTTCTCATGTGACTATTGGTATGAATAGTCCTCAACCTCAAGTCACTACGGTTCCCTACATAAGGAATTATGTACTTTGGTATCACAAACGCCAGGGTGGACCATAAAGGCGACATCGGGTATATAACAAATTATGCGGAGGGATGTGAGTGATGTAGATGGGATCTATCCCTCTCATATGACGAGAGTGATATCGGTGGGCCCCTTGATTGAGTAGAACTACTAAAATGCATGGTCATGCTCAAATGAGTCAATATGAGATATTAAGCTCATTTGTTTGAGTTAGTTTACTCAGGGATCAAGAAACACATAGATTGATCGAGGATGACACGGTCTATGCCTCATTGGTCAATCTGATATCAAGGATAGAAGGACACGGTCATACAGTATAGTAGTCACTAAAGGTTAGTCTGATCTTGACTTATTTCAGAACTTGGGTAGCAATGATGTATTGCTAGATGTCGCTCATTGCTTGTGTATCTAAAAGAGTTTAGATCCACTGCCAACGTTATGAGAGCCTATAGGGTCACACACAAAGAGCATGATGATTAGAAGAATTAGTGCATTCTAGTTTGACTAGAATAATTTGGGAATAGGCTTAAGTACAAAATGGTTTTTGGACTTTAAGCTTAATGAGAATTTTAGCTTATTGATTTAATGAGATTAATTCAATATGTTACCTTATTGATTTAATGAGATTAATTCAATATGATAACATAAGCTTATTGAATTAATAAGATTAATTCAACATGCATGAATGCCACACAAGCATGCCATATAAGCATGCCACCTAAGCTAGATAAGGTGGGCTTATTGAATTAATAAGATTAATTCAACATGCATGAATGCTACACAAGCATGCCACATAATCATGCTACCTAAGCTAGATAAGGTGGAAGGAGACAAAGTGGTTTTTGTCTCCTTAAAGTGGCCGGCCAAACAAGGTGTCTCAATGCAATGGATTGCATTGAATGGTAGGAGGTGAAAGGGTTTTTCCAACCCTATAAAAGACTCCATGGAGTGGCCGGCCAAAGGGGGATTGTGGTTGTGTGAGAGCTTGAGAGCTTGGTGGAAGCTTTGGTTGTGTGGTTTTGTGAGTGTAGGCTAGCAAGAAGAGTAGTCTTCTTCTTCCCTTCTCTTTTTCCCTAGCTTCCTCTCCTTTAGGGACTTCTCTAGCAAGAAGTAAAGGAGAGCCCTTCTAGTTTTTCTTTTGTGAGACAAGAGCTTGCTCGTGTGGATACGTATAGAGGCACGGACATTTGAACATGCTAAAGATCCAACAAACCAAAAGGAAAACCGGGATTAACAAGGGCACGCAACAAAGGTAATCCTCTCCTATAAGATAGGTTTGGTTTTAGAGAAATTTATTTTGTACGAGGTTTTCTTTCGCAAGGATCACTAGGAAGGGATCCTAATTTTTCCGTTGCGCATATGCTATTTGGCATATAGAAATCCCTACACTTGGCAATGTAAAGTCCAACATGGGTTGGCAAGGAAAGTCCAAGCATGGTCTTGGCATGAAAAGTCCAACATGGGTTGGCAAGGAAAGTCCAAGCATGGTCTTGGCATGGAAAGTCCAACATGGGTTGGCAAGGGAAAGTCCAAGCTTGAGTCTTGGCATTTGAGATGTCCAAGGGTTTGATATTGGCAGCGTAAAGTCCAAGCGGGATTTTTGGCAGCATAAGACCAATGGTTGGCGGCGTAAAGTCCAAGCGGAGTCTTGGCGGCGTAAGTCCAATGTGCCTTGGCGGTGTAGACACCGTTAGCATGACATAGCCGAGGGAAGCACCTGGAGGTTAGCGCGATGGATGAACAAGTCATGGATGACTTGGAGGGATCCGAGTGGCGTGAGGCTGATGGAGGTGGCTAGAAGGCTTAGGTCTAGGCTAAGGGTAGTCTAGCAAGTATGGGGGCACCATACTTGGGTTAAAACCTCATCTTTGAGGTTGGCAGTCGACTGGCATTATGGCCGGTTCGACTGCCATGAGTCGACTTGAGTTCGACTATCGTTTAAGAGCTAGAATCGCGGCGATCGGCCGATCTCATTGGAGCCAATCGATACGATGGCAGCCGATCGCCAAGGGTGCCGATCGCTAGTTTACCCGCAGCAAAAATGCTCGTAGCCGATCAAGGGCCGATACGCTACCGGGTAGCGATCGCCAATGTTGGTAATCGACGCCAAGAGTCCTTTGGAACTTGTCCAACGCGGATTGAGCCGTTGTCTCATAGCTCTGATCTTTGGCCGGGCAATGATCGGGACTTATGGCAGTCGACTGCTAGGCGGAAATCCAGCCCGATGGAGGATAAAAGCAGCTGTTCGTGGAAGGCTCAAGCATCAGTTCTTTGGGAGCTTACTTGAGGCGATTTGAAGGCGATTTGCAGGTGCATTTCAGGGCCCTTCAACCTCATCCAAGCAACCAACAAGCAAAGCGCTCAAACCCTAGTTTGTAAAGTGTTCTTTACATTTCCTTGTATTTTGCTTGTATTTTTGTGTATTACTTGTTGTAATCCATTGTACGAGGTTTCTCCACCTCCGACTTATTGTCGAGAAGGAGTTTATTGCTTAGTGGTGTGTGATTGGCATCACTAGGGCTCGTTTGAGCCCGATCCATGGAGTAGGAACCGTGCGGTTCCGAACCACGTTATATCCTTGTGTTCGTGATTATATCTTTTCATTATTGCTTTTATTATTTCTATTCCGCTGCGCATAATGAGTTTTGTAGAGATGATCGCGAACGAATTCCATCTACGTACGAATTCAACGCTATTCACCCCCTCTCTAGCGGCCTCAAATCTCCAACAATGATCACGTATCCAGCTCGTCATAAGCCTTTGGATGGCAGAAGATACAACATCAGTCGACTAATGTTGTACATCAGTCGACTGATCGAGGCTCAACGAGAAAATCAGCCCTCTCTCTATAAAAAGAGGGCATGGGGTGCTCAAGGAGGCTAGTGCTTATATTCCAAACTTACTCTCAAGCTCCCAAAGTTTTCTTAAGCTTTCTAAGTGTTTTTAATCCTTCTCTTCTCCAATTTTCATCTTCATCATTTGTAAGAAGAGGAGTGTCTTGTGTAAAGAAAGCTTTCTTAGTGGAGACTCATTTGGATTGATCCACCTTAAGGATCGCCATAGAGTAGGAGCTTAATCTCCGAACCACGTTAAACTCTTCTTGTTAGCGATTGTGTTTTAGCTTTTTAATTTCATTTAATATTTGTTTTGCTTCCGCTAAACTTTCTTGTAGAAATGAAAAGAGGCTATTCAACCCCCTCTAGCCTTCCAAGATCCCCAACAGGATGCTCAAACATGAGTTTGAGATTTCTACCCGACTATTGGAAGTGTCGGATGCTCAAATAGATGGTTTGAGGTTTACCCTATCGTCGAAGGCTCAAACAAGTGTTTCGTTTGAGGTTTTACCCGACACCAATCGACTTATATAGATATCAGTCGATTGCTCTAGGTCGATGGCACTCGACTGGTTCTCGATTGGTGTTTGACTGATGGTCT
The DNA here is from genome assembly GCA_025175895.1 of Wurfbainia villosa. Lineage (NCBI taxonomy): Eukaryota > Viridiplantae > Streptophyta > Magnoliopsida > Zingiberales > Zingiberaceae > Wurfbainia > Wurfbainia villosa. The sequence continues at coordinate 73,567,954 of CM045987.1, read as the reverse complement.
TCTGGCCCAACAGTCGATTGCTAGGGTTTAACAGTCGACTGCTGCACCATCAGTTGACTGCCAATGGACGACAATCGACTGATGAAGGTGGTCGTGGGCACAGAGGGTTTGAGAGTCAACTTATCGCCTGATCACTCGACTGATGGCTCAATCAGTCAACTGATAGGCATGATCAGTTGACTGATTAGGGAGCCGTTGGTTGGATGCCAATGTAGATGAAGCCGTTGTAAGGCAACGACTATAACAGCAGTCGACTGATGGTTACATCAGTCGACTGTTCGCTACGCAATGGGAAGAATGGTCTCTTCCCTATAAGAAGAGGCCTTGGGTGACTTGGGAAGCCTAATGCTTAACTTCTAAACTTCTCCCAAGTGCCCAACACGTTTTAACACTCCTCTTCTTGTGTTTATTTCAATCTTATTGTAAGAGGGAGTGATTTTGTAAGAAAGATTTACCTCCAACTTGAAGGAGAGATTAATGATTATTGAGGGAGTGATTCACCGAAAAAATCATCCGTGGATTAGAGGCAAGGGTCGTGAACCACCTTACATCTCGGCGTTAGCGTTTGATTCTTCTTTACATTTGCATTTGCTTAATTGTCTTTATTATTAGTATTTCGCTCCGCTGATCTTAAGTGTAGATGATTAAGAAGCGAGAGAATTTCATCGTACACATCGAGGGCTATTCACCCCTCTCTAGCTGGGCCACGATCCTCCAACAAGCACATGAAGGCTATCATATGGATGAACAAGTCATGGATGACTTGGAGGGATCCGATAGGCATGAGGCTGATGGAGGTGGCTAGAAGGCTTTGGTCTAGGCTAAGGGTAGTCTAGCAAGTATGAGGGCATCATACATGGGGTTAAATCTCATGGTTGAGGTTATCAGTCAATTGGGGCTTTGGACCAGTCGATTTGTCAAGTGTTTTGACACTTGACAACCGAGTTGACTCTACGCAGTCGACTGAAATTATGACCAATCGACTGTTGTGAGTCCATTGGTGTTCGATCGCGGGCAATAGTTTGGCAATGACCGCCAACATTGGGCGCCGATCGATGTTTGAGCAAATGACCGTTATGGATGGCGATCGATTGTTGGTACTGTAATGCTTAGTAGACAACCGATCGATTAGGTCGGCCATAAGGTTGGCAATGATCGATGGTTAACGTAGTCGATCGCCGGTATTCATGGCTTGAATGTCGACATGGATTAAGTCCGTTGTGAGACAACGACACTATTGGCAGTCAACTAGGGCAAGGGTCTTATGGCAGTCGACTATTGGAATGTCGATGGCCGGCTAGAGGGGGTGAATAGCCCCTAATCGTCGTATGATGGAATTCATTCATTCGTTGTGTGTCGCTTGTCTGCAATTCTCGTTAGCGTAGCGGAATATACAATAATGAAAACACAAACAAGAATACAAGCACACGACACAAGATATACATGGTTTGAAACCTTAGGGTTCCTACTCCACAGGTGAGCTCAATGAGCTCGTGTTATGCGCATGACACTAACAATAACTCATTCTCGACACAAGTCGAAGGTGGAGAAACCTCGTACAAGCAATTACAATGGTAATATAAAAATACAAGAAAATACAAAGAACAAAAATGAAATCTTTACACAAATGGATTTGATCACTTTTGCTTGTTGCTTACTTTGGATTGGCTTTTGAAGGTCTGGAATGCAGCAGCAATTCCCCTCAAAAATCTCTCTAAAAAGTCTTGTTGAAATCCTCCCCAAGCTCCTCCTTTTATGCTTGTCTCGGGCTGATTTCTCATTGATCAGTTGATTGCTCCTGGCCTTCGGTCGACTGCTCCTATAGTCGTTGTCTCACAACGGGCGAATCCACGTTGGCAAAAACCCAACGGATAACCATCAGTCGACTGATTACACCCATCAGTCGACTGGTAACCCCATCAGTCGAGTGCTTGGTGCAATCACTTGACTGGAAAGTGTTCTGTACCCGAAAACACCCCGATCACTCGACTGATCTCCATCATCAGTCAACTGATGGTGTCGTCAGTCGAACACCAGTCGAGTCCAATCGACCTAGAGCAGTCAACTGGTACCTATAGCAGTCGACTGATATCAGGTAAAACCTCAAACACCAAGTTATCTGAGCATTCGATCTCGGGTAAACCCTCAAACACCACGTTTGAGCCTCTGACACTTAGTCTTAGCCACTTAGCCAAGTCCACCTCATCCTCTCATGGAGTTACCCACCGAAGCTCTCTTCCCTCGGCCTACATCCCTCGGATGCACCAAGTGCACGACTTCGCAATGTCATCCTTTGCATCTCTCTCCCTTGAAGTATGCTTCCCTTGGGCCTCACTCCATTCGCTCCCCGTCCGACAGTCCCTCAGATGCACCAAGCGCACGAATTTGCAATGTCATCCTTCACAGACTCAAGGACCCCGAGCCTAGTGAACTTGCCAAGTCCTCAAGACTTCCCACACCAAGCCTCATGCTTGGATTTTCCATGCCAAGCCCCATGCTTGGACTTTCACCGCCAAAGCTACACACTTGGACTTACGTGGCCAACCCATGTTGGACTTTCCAACAATCCCATGTCATACATTTTTTCTAACATCAAAATATAGTTCGAGTCAAACTCGAGTCTTGGCCCGATTGTACCAACAATCTCCCCCTTTTTGATGTTTGACAAAACCTCAAACTCAAGTCTACCAATTATCCCAAATTGGCAATTCTCACATCCCAATGAGAATTTCAACTATCCCAATTGGTAACTTCTCCCCCTTTTTGACATACATAAAAAAGGTCCTCCCCAAGGGTATGAATGTCTCATATCCCAATGAGATCTTACAATCTCTCCCTTGGAGGAACAAACATACCTACAATATTTCTAGTGATAAGTCCCATATCACTTAAGAGAGGCAATCCCAAATTTTCCTCCCATGAGGAAAAATACACATCCATCTTCCCATGATGGATACCTCCCCCTAAAGGTTTGCTCCCCCTTGACCATTGCACCAACAATGTCCTTGGAGAGTCCCTAAGCCAATAGGAATGCTAAAAAAATCAAAATTAAGGCAAAGTTCAACATTGAACTCTCACACACCTTAAAATTGATAATCACCCTAAACACTTCTCCTAACCCATATTCAATGGATTTCCACCCTTTCTAATGCTTTCCAAAGCATGTCCTAGGGTTAGGAGTGGTTAGGAGACCAAAACATAGCTGAATATGGGCCTAACAACCATGGTTTACTCGAAATCAGCCTGTCAGTCGACTTTGACAGAAATCAGTCAACTTCCACCCTCATCAGTTGACTACCATCCATGGCAGTTGACTGATAACTGCAAATGCAGAAATCATGTTTTCAGAACCTAAGTTCCAAAATTCATAAGAAAATATACATACATTGAAAAATCATGAAATTGTGTACGTACATTATTTATCAAAAACATTATGAGTGAAAAATATTTGAAAATTATTTTACCCACAAAATAGTGAGATTGATACAAAGTTCAAAAGTTAAGAAAAGCTTCAATATTGAGTTCTCTTTGTATCACCTCATTCAATGGTAATTGCTATCAAAAGATAGACTTCACCAAGATTTTTCAAAATGTTTTTGAAATATTTTTAAAATTTTAAATTCTTTTTTCCTAAACATCTCACTTGTATCTAAATGTGTAAAACACATACAAGTCAAGTATTAGTGAGATGTGGGGTCTTTGTTATTTAGGGTTTTCATGCATATCTCTAGGCAACAATATTTGATTCCCTTCAAATCATGACTTAGTCCTTAAATCTATTTTATTTATGCATGAATGATGATTATGGCATAAATGATAACATGAATAAGCATGTGCCAAATCATGATGTCATGGCATGTGATTCAAATCTAAGCATACATGACATATAAAAATAACTCTAAATATGATCGTGTCATTTTACATGATAAAGATAAATATGATGTCATGTCATGGCAAGGCAAACAAAGCATGACAATTATAAAATACTAAGGTATAGAATACCTAAGTGTTAAGCCCAAATTGTCATTTCTAGGATTAAGTCCTTTTTTGCCTTAATGCCAAATATCCCCCTAGTGTGTCAAAAACCCAAAATGGCACACCATTACTCCTAAGACCTAATTATGCCAATTTAATCATTTTTCATCTTCTCAAACCACATTGACACATCCTAATGTGTCAACTCTACCATGGCTAGGTTAACTACCCATCCACTTAGGGTTGACACACCCTAACCTATCTAGCATGAATCGATCACGCTCCTAGAAACCCAAAACCTATTTGAGCTCCTTGGGTTAACAAGGTATTCACTAGGGATAACTTCCCTAGATACTTTCCTAATGACCCTTTTTGGTTTTGACACCTTAGCATTTGGGTCTTTCCTAAGTCAAACCTAGGGGTAACTCCCCCTTTGACCTTCTTAGTGGCTTTCTTGGTTTTTCTTAAGTCCTTAGCCACTAAACAAATACCATGGTTAATCTTAGGGGTGACTTCCCTATTAACCTTGATTTTTTTAGACCTAGATATTGTTCTATAATTAAATGGAACATTGTGATAGGACATAGGTTTGTGACCCAAACCTTTCTTGCCCTTGGACATTTCTTGTCTCCTAGGTCTTACATTTTGATCATTAGACCCCTTAAATGAATTTGTCATTTTTACTAGGGTCTTTTCCAATTTTTCAAGCCTTGACCTCAAGACTTGATTTACTAATTCTAACTTTCCCAATTTTGATTTTTTATTAATCTTTTGGGAAGGACTCTTTCTAGGCATATGCCTAGATTTCTTGGGGTTAATGCCAAAGTTTTATTCTATTCTCCTTATAGACTCCCTAGGTAGGATTGGTCTAGAATTGTTGTTCCTAGGTTTGTCCTTAGGTAAATTTACATGCTTAGCACCTAAATAAAAATATATTATTTCTACTAGCATGCTTTTAATTAATAATAGCATGTGAACTAAAGTAATTAGCATGCTTCTTTGTCCTAAGAATTGAAGGTGCATTAACTAAATTTACCTTAGGGTTAGCTTTGAAAGCTCCCCCTACATGTGATACACCTTCTTGCCCTTTCTTCTTCCCCCTAGGGCATTGACTTCGGTAGTGTCCTCTTTGGTTGCATTTAAAGCACACAATGTGCTCTTTGCTCTTTCTAGCGAGGACTCCGACATCCTTTGACTTTTGGTGCCGGTGCATTTTCCTTAGCCAATTTTGGGCATTTACTCTTGTAATACTCTTTCTCCCTACACTCAAAGAAAATTATGTGATCTTTATTATTAATTACATTGCTTGAGTTACCTAGGGTGGTGGAATCCTCTTGATCACTTCTCTCGGATGTTGAAGCTTCTTCTTGATCTTGTTCCAGGATGGAAGGCCTCTCCTCCCCCTCAATGCTAGAGGTGGAGGTCTCCACCAAATCATCCACATTGTCGAATGTAGATGACGATTCTTTAACATCCTCAGATCCGGAGGTTGATGGATGTTCTTCCTCGGCCTTCTTCTCCAATTGAGCCGGTTCGGGATGTTTATGGAATTTGACTAATTTGTCCCATAAATCGTTGGCATCCTGGTATTCTCCTGGCTTGCACAAGATATAGTTAGGTATTAAATCTAATAGCATTTTTGTTACCTTAACCATTGTCTTGAATTCTTGCCGTTGATTTGTGTCCATTTAGATTTTTCAATCGGCTTTCTCTCTTCGTCCCTAGGCACTTCAAAACCGCTTTTCATGATTAGCATAATATCGAAATCGATTTCGAAGTATACCTCCATCCTTTTCTTCCACCAAGAGAAGTCTCAGTCGATTTTCGATGGATGGTTGTTGTAGCCGACCATCTTGTAGTGCTTGTGTTGGTAGTTAGTCCTCGACAAGCAACCTGCTATGATACCACTTGTTGGAACGTCGGTGGCCGACTAAAGGGGGTGAATAGCCCTTAATCGTCGTACGGTGGAATTCGTTCGTTCGTTGCGTGTCGCTTGTCTACAATTCTTGTTAGTGCAGCGGAATAAACAATAATGAAAACACAACAAGAATACAAGCACACAACACAAGATATACGTGGTTCGGAACCTTAGGGTTCCTACTCCACGGGTGAGCTCAACGAGCTCGTGTTATGTACACGACAATAACAACAACTCCTCGACACAAGTCGGAGGTGGAGAAACCTCGTACAATCAATTACAACAATAATATAAAAATACATGCAAATACAAAGAACACAAATGACTTTGATCGCTTTTGCTTATTTCTTGCTTTGGATTGGCTCTTGAAGGTCTGGAATGCAGCAGCAATTCCCCTCCAAAATCTCTCTAAAAAGTATTGTTGAAATCCTCCCCAAGCTCCTCCTTTTATGCTTGTCTCGGGCTGATTTCTCGCCGATCAGTCGACTACTCCTGGCCTCCAGTCGACTGCTCCTGTAGCCGTTGTCTCACAACGACCGAATCCACGTTGGAAAAAATCCAACGGATAACCATCAGTCGATTGATCATACCCATCAATCGGTTGGTAACCCCATCAATGGAGTGCTCGGTGCAATCACTCGATTGGAAAGTGTTCTGTGCTCAAAGACTCCCCGATCAGTCGATTGATCTCCATCATCAGTCGACTGATGGTGTCGTTAGTCAAACACCGGTCAAGTCCAATCGACCTAGAGAAGTCGATTGGTACCTATACCAGTCGACTGATGTCGGGTAAAATCTCAAACACCAAGTTGTTTGAGCATCCGACCGTCGGGTAAACCCTTAAACACCACGTTTGAGCCTCCGACACTCGGTCTTAGCCACTTGGTCAAGTCCACCTCATCCTCTAATGGAGTTCCCCACCGAAGCTCTCTTCCCTCGGCCTATGTCCCTCGGATGCACCAAGCGCACGACTTTGCAATGCCATCCTTCGTGTCTCTCGCCCTCGAAGTATGCTTCCCTTAGGCCTCACTCCATTCGCTCCCCATCCGACAATCCCTCGAATGCACCAAGCGCACGACTTCGCATTGTCATCCTTCACCGACTCAAGTACCCCAAGCCTAGTGAACTTGCCAAGTCCTCAAGACTTCCCACACCAAGCCTCATGCTTGGATTTTCCATGCCAAGCCCCATGCTTGGACTTTCACCGCCAAGGCTATACACTTGGACTTACGTGGCCAACCCATGTTGGACTTTCCAACAATCCCATGTCATATGTTTTGTCTAACATCAAAATATATTTCGAGTCAAACTCGAGTCCTAGGCCGATTGCACCAACATCGACTATCAGGTGTGAAATTAGCCCGTTGCAAGTTATAAAAGCAGCTCGAAAGGGAGGATTTAGCAACTATTTTCTTGGGCGATTTGAAGGGGAATAGTTGGTTCTTTCCATTCCTTCAAGGCTAGTCCAAGGCGATCAACAAGCAAGCATCCAAAGCAATAGTTGTAAAATTTTCTTTATGTTGTTTTGTGTATTTCATAGATATTTTCTTGTATATTTTGTGTATTACTTTTGTAATCCTTGTACGAGATTTCTCCGCCTCCGACTTGCTGTCAAGAAGGAGTCTTATAGATTATTGGTGGTGTTTGCATCGCTAGGGCTCATTTGAGCTCAATCTGTGGAGTATGAACCCTGAGGTTCCGAACCACATTACATCCTTGTGTATTTTGTGCTTGTGTTGTGTATTTGTTTTTGTTTATCATTATATATTCCGCTGTGTACACTAACACTTGTAGCAAGCACGCGATCAATTTCCATCATCGAAGCAACGAACATGCTATTCACCCCCTCCTCTAGCAACGTCCAATTCCTAACAAGTGGTATCAGAGCCCGGTGGCTCTAAGAAGAAGAAGATGCTCCGATACATAACAAGTGGTATCAGAGCTTGGATCTCTTCTACGGATTAACACTCAAGAGAAAAAGTGCTAGAGGATGAAGATGGTGATTGAAGAAAGATTGGGCGATGACATCAATGTGCCGCCACCAAACGAACTCTATAGAGCCAAGGACTTTAATCTATGGGCGGTAAGAATGAAGTATTTTCTAATGTGTGATTTTGATAATGTTGGAATGTATACTGAAAGCCTAGCTCTTTTTGTATAAACATTTTATTTTGAAATAAGAATCACATGATCATTGTTTGCACTTTATTATATGTGTGCATATTGTCTAATATTTTACATTGTAGATAACATGGTGCTTGGTGTGGCACAGAAGATCATGTTATCAGTCTCTTGTAGAATATAAGTAGAGGCTCACAACCAAGATGGTTTTGGACAAACCATTGGCATGGTTGTAGTGTAGCTTGGTATTGTTTTGTCTTGAACATAGAGTTACACTAGTACACTTAGGTGTATTGAGCAGACGACATAGAGGTGATTCAATTTATTGCTGACTACATAATTGAATCGGACCTCGGATATTATGTTGTACATGCTCTTAATCCCGATATAATAACGGGCACATGTACTTAGTATTTATTTCTTTGATTTACCATAGGGTGAGATTTAGATGGATTAAATCAATATGCACGGTAAGTTGGGAAATAATATTATTTACATGGTGTGCCGTTGATTATAGGAGGAAATCGTGTCCTATATATTAGGTTGATGATGTCCCCTTGAGGAGCTCATAAGGTTCATCATGTAAACCCAGCTGGTTGACTTAGTCAACATGATGATAAGGTTGAGTGGTACTACTCGAGGAGTAAGATGTTAATTAATTGATGGTCAGTAAATCAATTAATTGACGGACATTCGATATCTTAAACACGGGGAGATGGATGTACAAATAATATATGGAGCCCATATTAATTTATGGGGGTTGGTGAGGTAGTTCAATGATGATCCTCTAGTGGAATGGAACATCATTGATGGATCAAGTTTGTGTGGTTCCGATCCATCAGGTGGCCAAGATCCAACTCCTCCTCATGGTCCCTATCGTAGCCTAACATAATCCTCATGAAGCCTAGATCCAAGGATGTAAAACAAAACTCTAAAACCAACGGTTGGGATTAAATCCCTAGAACCGACGGTTGAGATTAAATCTCTAGATCCAACGGTTGGGATGAAACCCTAGAACCAACGGTTGGGATTAAATCCCTAGATCCGACGGTTGGGATGAAATCATAGATTCAATGGTTGGGATGAAACCCTAGATCTGACGGTTGGGATGAAACCCTAGATCCGACGGTTGGGATGAAACCCTAGATCCGACGGTTGGGATGAAACCCTAGATCCGACGGTTGGGATGAAACCCTAGATCCGACGGTGGAGATTATATCCCTAGATCCGACGGTGGAGAATAAAGGAGGCTTAAGCCCAATTCTATAAATAGAGGGCTTAGGCTTGGGCGGCAGATGTAGTGCTTGGAAATTAGGGTTTGCCTATCTAGAAGTGGGCGGCAACAAACCCTAAAAGAGTTAGGGTTTTGGGTGGCTGGAAGTGGGCGGCAAGATCTTTGTTCTCCCTAGGGTTTTGGCCGGTGCCCCTCTTCCTCTTCTCATCCTTGGCCGGTTCTCTTCTTCCTCCCTTTCTCCTTGGTGGCCGGCGGCATCATTGATACAAGGTTGGCCGGCATTCATCCATATCCCATCTTGGTGGCCGGTGGCAACATTGCTTCAAGGTTGGCCGGTGCTCAAGAAGCCACTCCTTGGCCGACGGTTGTATCAAGCCCTTTGGCTTGGTGGCCGGTTCTAGAAAGGAGAAGGAGTTTTGTTTAGTTCTTCTCTTTGTTCAGAGCGAACAAGGAAGAGAAGAACGTGATCTAGGAGGCTTCTACTCGTGGAGGATCTTCGCCCACATGACGTCCACGAAGAGGATAGGACATACGGTAGAAGATCGTGAGGTATAAAAGTTTTATAACTTTATTTTCTGATCTTAGCATGTTCTTTATGTGTTGATTATACTAGTTTACATTTTTATGTATTTTGTATAATCATGGACCCCGAAGACAAACACAAAAACCGGCGATCCGTCCGTCGTCTCTTCCGCGGCTAACCAACTAGAAGAGTTGTGTTGCTTGAACAACTAGTTTGTTCAAGCAATCACTCAAGTTGTTAGCACGACGATGAATTGGTTGTGCTAAGGAAACTCATCCCATCCGGATTAATTCTTTCATTAGTGAAAATTTTAATCCGGGGATATGGGAGCCAATGAGCCTCCGAAGCAACTACCAGCAAGTGGTATCAGAGCCACGGTTTCCGATTTTGTGTGTTTTGGATTCGGTTACTTTCATACACATATCATATATTGAGTATGTCGGATAATAGTAGGATGTGCATAGGCTAACTTTTTGGTTGCAGGCATAAGATCCGACTATTATGGCTATTTGTGTGTATGTGATTGTTTTGTGTGTGATTGTATGTATATTATTTGAATCCTCGGGGTTGACGAGGCTAGATTAGTATTTAATTTTTGTAATTAAATATGGCATTGTTTAGCCACTCATTTTAGTTTACTTTCGATCTAGATTATTTGTACACTCCTTCGTGGAGTATAGGATCGATGGATGTAAATTAAAATAGTTTATCTCGGCTCGGATCTCTTTGGTGACTTGCGCACGGGAAAAGATGGAGCGGACGAGGTGGCGACACGACGGGATGCGTATTAGAGAACAATGCCATAATAGTTGGAAAAATTCTATTTTTTCCATATTTATTGCTGATTTGTTTTTATATGCATGTTGTGTATGCTTGAAAATTCCTCATTGTCAATTTACTAAGTGGGAGAGGGACATTTCAATTAATTCCCGCGGCCTCCATTACAATTTGACGTGTGATGCAACAAACTTGCGCGTTGGCTCTGAGTGCCTTCCTGCCCATCGGATGGGTTTGTTTGCGGATCACTAGGTCAAATAATGGTTATAGGAAATTATTTAAGAGCGTGTGTACTTCCCCATCGGTAAGGCACATAATCCAAAATAATTCTCTTAGTATCGTGTAATGGTGCACACTTAGATGCAAATAAAAAGTATCCTCTCCATCGGAGTCACTGCTTTTATTTGTAGGGCCAAAGAGGAACAAACTATTAATTTTATTTGTCAAAAAGTAAGGTTGACAAGATAATAAAATTAATGGGTAAAACCTCCTCTTACAAATGTAGAATTCGTATACGTCCACACTATCGTGACATGCGATATTCTCGGTGTTTTGAGGTGTTGGTTGATTTCGAAATTTTATTGTTTTGAGGAATCAATAATATTTGAAATATAATATTTTGATCATTGTGATTCTTAGGTTTTTTCAAATGGCTTTCAACCCACTTGCTGTGATATTAAAGGAAAATAAACTTACTAGAACAAACTATATTGATTGGAAAAGAAACTTGAATATTGTCTTAACTGCAGAGGAGTAAAAATTTGTACTCTTCGAGGTCTGTCCTCCTAAGCCCACTGATGACTCTGATGAAAAGGAGAAAGAAAGTTATAAGAAATGGATCAAGGCAGATGAGATGGTGCGGTGTTACATTTTGGCATCTATGTCAAATGTGCTGCAACATCAGCATCAGGCCATGGCCACAACTTATGACATGATGTTCAATCTCAAGGAACTTTTCGGACATCAGAGTAGGGCGGCTAGACAGGAGGCTATGAGAAACTTAATGACGACCACCATGGTCGAGGGAACACCCGTTAGGGATCATGTTCTCAAGATGATGGCTCATCTTAATGAGATGGAAGTCCTCAGAGCTGAGATCGATGGGGAAACCCAGGTTGATATCATTCTCCAGTCTCTGCCTAGGTGTTTTGAGCAGTTCTGCCTCAACTACAACATGAACAAGAGGTTTTATTCATTAGTGGAGCTTCTGACAGAACTCCAGGTGGCAGAGGGGCTTTTTCGTCAAAGTGCTCAAGCCATGGTTGCTCAGAAGGTTTCTTCTTCTAAACCGAAAGGTAAGAAGAAGAAGAAGCAAGGTGGAGCAAAGAAAGTGGCAATGGGACCTCAGGCAGGAGTGAAGAAGCCGAAAGGCAAGTGCTTCACTTGCAAGCAGACTGGACATTGGAAGGCGGACTGTCCTCGCCGAAAGAACAAAGGTATATCTTCTTGTTCAGTTGTTGAAACATGTTTAGCGGTGTTATCTACCAGTGCATGGTGTGTAGATACAAGATCCACTGATCATGTCTGCTATACTTTGCAGGGGTTCCAGGAAACCCGACGACTAGCTGAGGGAGAGATTACCGTCTTCATGGGCAATGCTTCAAAGGTGGCGCTATTGCAGTGGGAGACACTTATTTATCTTTTGATAGGAATAAAGTTTTGGTTTTGAGAAATTGTCTTTATGTACCTACTTTTAGAAAGAATTTAATTTCAGTTTCTAAATTGTTTATGGATGGATATTCTGTTTCTTTTAATGACAAAGTGGTTATAAAAAGGAATAGGGAGATTATCTATTCTGGTACATTGGTTGGCAATTTGTATACTCTTGAACCGAAAACTCCCACGATGCATATAGAAGTAAATAACTCATCTTCTAAGTCTAATAAGAGAAAAGAACCTTCGAAAATGAACCAGACGTATCTTTGGCATCTAAGGCTTAGTCATATTAACCTGAGTAGAATTCAAAGGTGGATAGCTGATGGACCTTTGGGTTCATTAGTAGTGGAGGATCTCCCAACCTGCGAATCTTGCTTGGAAGGTAAAATGACCAAGAGGCCTTTAAAGGCCAAGGGGTATAGAGCCAAAGATGTGTTAGAATTGGTTCATTCTGATCTATGCGGTCCTATGACTATCCAGGCTAGAGGTGGCTTTGAATACTTCGTCTCTTTTATAGATGATTATTCAAGGTATGGATACATTTACTTGATGCGCCGCAAGTCTGAACGTTTTGACAAGTTCAAAGAATTCAAGGCTGATGTGGAGAACCGTCAAGGTAAAAGTATCAAAACACTACGATCTGATTGTGGTGGCGAGTACCTCTTGGGAGAGTTTAGGAGTTACTTATTAGAGTCTGGGATTCAATCCCAATTGTCCGCACCTGGCACACCCCAGCAGAATGGTGTGGCGGAGCGAAGGAACAGGACTCTTATGGAGATGGTCAGATCTATGATGAGTTATTCTGAGTTACCTGATTCGTTCTGGGGGTTTGCTCTGGAAACGACAGCACACATTCTGAACTTGGTTCCATCTAAGTCAATACCCTCTACTCCCACAGAGTTGTGGACTGGGCGAAAGCCTAGTCTAAGATATATTCGGATTTGGGGTAGTCTAGCACATGTGCTGAAGGGAGATGCTGGTAAGTTGGAATCTCGTACAGAAGTACGCTTGTTTGTTGGCTACCCTAAGGGAACGAAGGGTGGTTTATTCTATAGTCCTAGAGATCAAAAGGTGATCGTGAGTACGAATGTCAGATTTCTAGAGGAGGACTATGTGATGAACCACAAGCCCACGAGTAGGATTGTTCTTGAGGAGTTGACAGGGGAAGTCCCGACTTCAGTACCACCGGTACAAGAGGAGATACCACAAGTCACTGCACCGCGTGTCACAGAGCATACACAGGAGGCACCTCGTCGTAGTGGGAGGGTTGTTAGACAACCCGAAAGATTCATGTTTTGGGAGAGTCTTCGGACTTAGTCCCTAGTGAACATGAACCTGATCCCTAGACATATGACGAGGCACTCCAAGATAGAGATGCAGTATCTTGGCAAAGAGCGATGAATTTAGAGATAGAATCTATGGATTCTAATCAGGTCTGGGAGCTAGTAGAACCACCCGATGGTGTAAAAGCCATTGGATGCAAGTGGATCTACAAGAGAAAGAGAGGAGTAGACGGGAAGGTTGAGACCTTCAAAGCTAGGCTTGTTGCGAAAGGGTATACTCAGAAAGAGGGTATCGATTATGAGGAGACCTTTTCGTTGATAGCAATGCTTAAGTCTATCCGGATTCTCTTATCTATAGCTGCTCATATGGATTATGAGATTTGGCAGATGGATGTCAAGACAGCTTTCCTTAACAGAAGTCTTGAGGAGAACATCTATATGCGGCAACCAGAGGGATTCATTGCAAAAGGCAAAGAGCATCTTGTATGTAAGCTTAATCGGTCCATTTATGGATTGAAGCAAGCTTCTAGATCTTGGAACATCCACTTTGATGAGGTAATCCAGTCATATGGATTTATTCAAAGTCCGGATGAGCCTTGTGTATACAAGAGATGTGATGGAAACGTAGTTGTATTTCTTGTACTATTCGTAGATGACATTTTGTTAGTTGGCAACAATATCAGAGTATTATCAGACGTAAGGGTATGGTTGTCCAAACAGTTTGACATGAAGGACTTGGGAGAAGTGGGACACATCCTTGGGATCAAAGTAATAAGGGATCGCAAGAAAAGGATGTTGTGCTTATCTCAAGCTTCATACATTGACACTATCCTTGCTCGTTTTAGCATGCAGAACTTCAAGAAAGGTTTTCTACCTTTTAGGCATGGAGTTCCTTTATCTAAAGAGATGTGTCCCAAAACATCAAAGGAGATAGAGGAGATGAAGGCGGTTCCTTATGCTTCGGTAGTAGGAAGCCTCATGTATGCTATGCTATGTACGAGACCAGATATCTGCTTTGCCGTGGGCATGGTTAGTAGATATCAGAGTAATCCTGGACAGGGACATTGGACTACAGTGAAGCATATATTGAAGTACCTGAGAAGGACTAGGGATTATATGCTGGTTTACCGGGCAGATCAATTAGTCCCTGTGGGTTACACGGATTCGGATTTCCAATCAGATAGAGACAACAGTAAGTCTACCTCGGGGTTTGTGTTTACTTTTGGAGGTGGAGTCATAGTATGGAGGAGTGTCAAGCAGAAATGCGTGGCGGACTCTACCATGGAAGTTGAGTATGTGGCAGCCTCTGAGGCAGCCAAGGAAGTTGTATGGCTCAGGAACTTCTTGATGGACTTGGATGTGATTCCTGGTTTGCCCAGATCTATCACAATTTATTGTGATAACAGTGGTGCAGTTGAAAACTCGAAGGAACCACGAGCCCATAAGGCAAGTAAACACATAGAGCGCAAGTACCACCTGATACGAGAGATCGTAAAGCGAGGAGAAGTAGCTGTCGCCAAGATTGCATCAGAGGATAACCTGGCGGATCCATTCACTAAGGCCCTTCCTGCGAAAGCGTTTGATAGGCATGTGGAGGACATGGGGATCAGATGTATGGCAGTATGATGACAGCATAGTCTTTTAGTATAAGTGGGAGATTGTTGGAATGTATACTGAAAGCCTAGCTCTTTTTGTATGAACATTTTATTTTGAAATAAGAATCACATGATCATTGTTTGCACTTTATTATATGTGTGCATATTGTCTAATATTTTACATTGTAGATAACATGGTGCTTGGTGTGGCACAGAAGATCATGTTATCAGTCTCTTGTAGAATATAAGTAGAGGCTCACAACCAAGATGGTTTTGGACAAACCATTAGAATGGTTGTAGTGTAGCATGGTATTATTTTGTCTTGAACATAGAGTTACACTAGTACACTTAGGTGTATTGAGCAGGACCGACATAGAGGTGATTTAATTTATTGCTGACTACATAATTGAATCAGACCTCGGATATTATGTTGTACATGCTCTTAATCCCGATATAATAACGGGCACATGTACTTAGTATTTATTTCTTTGATTTACCATAGGGTGAGATTTAGATGGATTAAATCAATATGCCCGGTAAGTTGGAAAATAATATTATTTACATGGTGTACCGTTGATTATAGGAGGAAACCGTGTCCTATATATTAGGTTGATGATGTCCCCTTGAGGAGCTCATAAGGTTCATCATGTAAACCCAGCTGGTTGACTTAGTCAACATGATGATAAGGTTGAGTGGTACTACTCGAGGAGTAAGATGTTAATTAATTGATGGTCAGTAAATCAATTAATTGACGGACATTCGATATCTTAAACACGGGGAGATGGATGTACAAATAATATATGGAGCCCATATTAATTTATGGGGGTTGGTGAGGTAGTTCAATGATGATCCTCTAGTGGAATGGAACATCATTGATGGATCAAGTTTGTGTGGTTCCGATCCATCGGGTGGCCAAGATCCAACTCCTCCTCATGGTCCCTATCATAGCCTAACATAATTCTCATGAAGCCTAGATCCAAGGATGTAAAACAAAACTCTAAAACCAACGGTTGGGATTAAATCCCTAGAACCGACGGTTGAGATTAAATCTCTAGATCCAACGGTTGTGATGAAACCCTAGAACCGACGGTTGGGATTAAATCCCTAGATCCGACGGTTGGGATGAAACCCTAGATCCGACGGTTGGGATGAAACCCTAGATCCGACGGTTGGGATGAAACCCTAGATCCGACGGTTGGGATAAAACCCTAGATCCGACGGTGGAGATTAGATCCCTAGATTCGACAGTGGAGATTAAAGGAGGCTTAAGCCCAATTCTATAAATAGAGGGTTTAGGCTTGGGCGGTAGATGTAGTGCTTGGAAATTAGGGTTTGCCTATCTAGAAGTGGGCGGCAACAAACCCTAAAAGAGTTAGGGTTTTGGGTGGCTAGAAGTGGGCGGCAAGATCTTTGTTCTCCCTAGGGTTTTGGTCGGCGCCCCTCTTCCTCTTCTCATCCTTGGCTGGTTCTCTTCTTCCTCCCTTTCTCCTTGGTGGTCGGCGGCAACATTGATACAAGGTTGGCCGGCATTCATCCATATCCCATCTTGGTGGCCGGCGACAACATTGCTTCAAGAAGCCACTCCTTGGCCGGCGGTTGTATCAAGCCCTTTGGCTTGGTGGCCGGTTCTAGAAAGGAGAAGGAGTTTTGTTTAGTTCTTCTCTTTGTTAGGAGCGAACAAGGAAGAGAATAACGTGATCTAGGAGGCTTCTACTCGTGGAGGATCTTCGCCCACACGACGTCCACGAAGAGGATAGGACATACGGTAGAAGATCGTGAGGTATAAAAGTTTTATAACTTTATTTTCTGATCTTAGCATGTTCTTTATGTGTTGATTATACTAGTTTACATTTTTATGTATTTTGTATAATCATGGACCCCGAAGACAAACACAAAAACCGGCGATCCGTCCATCGTCTCTTCCGCGGCTAACCAACTAGAAGAGTTGTGTTGCTTGAACAACTAGTTTGTTCAAGCGATCACTCAAGTTGTTAGCACGACGATGAATTGGTTGTGCTAAGGAAACTAATCCCATCCGGATTAATTCTTTCATTAGTGAAAATTTTAATCCGGGGACATGGGAGGCAATGAGCCTCCGAAGCAACTACCAACAGATAATTGGATTAGTGTAATGGTAGGATTCGACAGTCCAAAGGACGAAGAAGGAAGAAAACTCAAGAAGAAGAATTGGAGCCAAGAACAACTCCGATACTTCAATATAAACAACAAGGTAATGGGTATATTACTTAATGTAATTTCTAATGATGTTTTGTGTAGATTAGGATATTGTAAGGATGCAAAGGAGATTTGGAGCAAGCTAGCTAAGCTCTATGAAGAACCCTCAACGACTCAAGAAATAGAGGAGCCCAAGGAACAAGAACCATCTTCGGCTCAATTGGAGGAAGAGCCTGAAGAAGAAAGCTCATCCTCACATGAAAGTGAGGATTCGGAGGTCGAGAGGTCGAGAGGTGTTCGACATTTGAGGAGGAAGAAGAAGTAGAAGAATCGGAGGAGGCCTCCACCTCTAGGATTGAGGGGGAGGAGAGACCATCCACTCTGGAGCATCAAGAAGAAGCTTCTACCTCCGGTCGAGAAAATGAAGAAGCTCAAAATCTCACCACCGACCTAGGTAACTCAACAATTTAGTTAAAAATAAAGATTATATAATTTGCTTTGAGTGTAGGGAAGTCGGGCATTACAAGAGTAAGTGCCCAAAAAGAGTCAAGAAGCCTCAACCGGTTCAAAAGGTCAAGGATGTTGGTGTCCTCACCAAGAAGAGCAAGGAGCACATTGTGCGCTTCAAGTGCAACCAAAGAGGGCATTATAGGAGTCAATGCCCTAGGGGGAGGAAGAATGTCAAAGAAGAAGCATCACATGTAGGGGGGTCTCTAAGGCAAACCCTAAGGTATATTTTAGTAATTCACCTTCTAGTTTTAATGTTAAAAAGCATACTTTTAATTCACTTGCTATTGTTCATGAAAAGCATGCTAGAAATAATAGACTTTATTGCCTAGGTGCTAAGAGTTGCAATTTAAGAAATAAGGAGAAATTTAGGACTAATATCACTAAAACAATCCTACCTAGGGAAACTATTAGGAACATAGAGGACCACCTAGGCAGTAATCTCAAGAACCATAGACATATGCCTAGGAAGTCTCATTCCCAAAAGATTAATGAAAAATCTAAATTGGGAAGATTAGAGTTACAAAACCAAGCCTTGAGATCAAGGCTTGAAAAACTTGAAAAGACCCTTGCAAGAATGACAAATTCAATTAAAGGGTCTATGAGTCAAAACCTAGGGTCTAGGAGGCAAGGTCCACCCAAGGGCAAAAAAGGTTTGGGTCACAAACCGAAGCCCAAGGAGACCTATCATAGTATTTCATTCGATTATGGAACACAACCTAGGTCTAGGAAGACCAAGTTTACTAGGGAGGTCATTCCTAAGGGTAACCAAGGTAGGTGCCTAGTGGCTAAGATTTCGAAGACACCTAGGGAGGCCACTAAGAAGGTTACAAGGGAGTCACTCCTATAGTTAACATAGGTAAGACCACAATGACCAAGGCTATGTAGGATTGAGTAAACCGAGAGAGGGGGTGAATCTCGGTGTTTAATAATTTTTTGGTTGCTTTTAAAATAAGTACGCAGTAGAAATGAAATGCAATAGAAGACAGTAATTTACTT
Organism: Wurfbainia villosa; assembly: GCA_025175895.1. Classification (NCBI taxonomy): domain Eukaryota; kingdom Viridiplantae; phylum Streptophyta; class Magnoliopsida; order Zingiberales; family Zingiberaceae; genus Wurfbainia; species Wurfbainia villosa. The sequence goes on along the minus strand of CM045987.1, from coordinate 73,549,191 downwards.
GGTTCACAACCCGGACTGGGTTGCTACTCCAAGGCCCGTAGCTCTACCATGAACTACCTCGATGGGCAATATCTATAATGCCCTCCGATTCGAGAACTCTCGACTTCGGAGGGAGTTCACTTTTTACAAATGTAAGAGAAGAGTAACAATCTACTCTCTCTTTAAATTGAATTTAAAAGTGAAAATGAAAAGTTAAAGACTACTTTATACCGACACCAAATGTAGTAGTGGATACAGCTTGAGGTGTCGGAAAAGAGTCCTTCTGAATGGTTGAAGCTCTTATGATCGTGAGGAAATTTTGGTAGCACTTTAATATATATGAATGTTTTTCTCGAGTTCTGGTCAAGCACGACTTTTATAAACTCTTTCCAGTCAACTGGAATGCCTTCCAGTCGACTCCACATAAGCCCGTTGATATGGAATTCGTGGTCGTCAAGTCGACTGAATCCCCTTCAGTCGACTCCATGTCATTCGGCTCCGCATCGGGAAATTTCTCTCTTCGGTCGACTCAAACTCTTTAGTCGACTCAAGCCCTTTCCATCTGTGTCACATGATCTTTGATCGATTACCAGCTGATCTTGCCAAATAGGTATCCAGTTGACTGGACTTTAGTTGACTTGAATCTATTCAGTCGACTGATTTCTGCAAAATAGGATTATCACAAAACAAATAATATGAAATGCAATAGTAGTAGTAATACTACTCGATCTCGGCTACTAAGTCCCACGTGGATTTTTCGTCGGATTGATGCCTAGCTTTGTCCCCCTACAGAGGACTCGACCTCACCTCTTCACTCGAGGCTTACCTGCTGGCTACCTATCGGACTTACCATCCTTGACATCTGATCTGACCCACCAGGGCTTCCACCAGTTGTTCGGTCTGTCTGACCCAACTGGACTTTTTGTTGATTGTTCGATCTCCTGACACAACTGGTCTTCATGCCAAATGTCCGGTCCATGCGACCCATCTGGACTTCATGCCTAGTGTCCGGTCCTCCTGATCTATCAAGATTCATGCCTAGTATTCGGTCAATATTATCAGAGCCTAGGTTCTGAGTTCCTAGGGATTTTGGGTTTTCGGAGTTCACCATGTTTGGCAGCTCAATTTGTGCATTTTCAAAATTTTATGGATTTTCGTTGATGTGACATTTTGGATATTTTGGAGTCATATTTCGACAAGATCATTTTGAGGGACTTGGCGGCGACAGCACATCTCCAGATGGCTAACAGGTGAAATTATTTATTTTTATGATTTTCTATCTGTAGTAATACTTAGGTGATAATTTGGCAGATATGAAACGAAGTGGGCGTGCTCTCATGCCGAGGCATGGTGTAGGGCAACCACGCAAGAGGACATTGAGATCTCTGGCGATAGAGTTGCCAGAAAGGTCTACGGAGAATGAGCCTATCGATCAGGGTCATACTTCACATGGTGTCGTGGTGTAGTTGGTTATCACATTCATTTATTTCTCGGGCATTCCTGAGAGAGATTGGAAGACTACCCACACTTATGTCACAAAGATTAGTGGTATCTTTGCCCTCAGGCGATAAATTAGAAATTACCCAGGAGGGTAGAGCATGCCCATTAGATTTCGGCGACATTATACTCCCGGTATATTTGTTGATTCTTGACATGATCGAATTCAACATCATACTTGGCATGGACTGGCTAACGGCGTATCATGCCATTGTGGATTGCCAGACAAGGGTGGTTACTTTCCATCCTCCTAACCAACCCTCGTGGGATTTCACTGGCACCAGAATGATGGTATATCGACCGTTTTTGTGATTCGGTCTCGGAAGGTTTTATCACATGGATGTCAGGGTTTTCTGATATCATTGATTAACACTGAGGAGAATGGTGACTGTCAGATCTCAGACATTTCTATCGTCCGGGAGTATCCAAATGTTTTTCTAGAGAAGTTATCGAGCCTGCCTCCCAGAAGGCAAGTGGAGTTCACAACTGAGTTAATTCCGGAGATGGCACCGACATCGAAAGCTCCTTATTGTGTGGCTCCGAAAGAGTTGGACTAGCTAAAGGTCCAGCTTTGGGAGCTTTTGGACAGTGGTTTTATCCGCCCTAGTGTATCCCTCTGGGGTTCTCCGGTTCTCTTCGTAAAGAAGAAAGATGGTTCGATGAGATTATAAATCGACTACAGACAATTAAATGCCGTCACCATCAAGAATAAATATACCCTGCCACGTATTAAGGACTTGTTTGATCAGCTCAGAGGTACATCAGTGTATTCTAAGATTGATCTGCGGTCCGGATATCATTAGCTAAGGGTTAGAGATTCAGATGTTCAGAAGACAACGTTCCGTACCATGTATGGGCACTATGAGTTTTTGGTAATGCCATTTGGGCTTACCAATGCTTCGATAGTATTCATGGACTTGATGAACCGTGAATTTATGGATTTCCTAGATCGGTTCGTCATTGTCTTTATTAATGACATTCTGGTCAATTCCTGTTCCGAAGAGAAACACACGCAACATCTTTGCCTTATTCTAGATAGGCTTTGACAGAATCAACTATATGCAAAGTTCTAGGACACATGGTTTCCAGTAAAGGCATTTCAGTTGACCCTCAGAAGATCGAGGCTGTTACCAGTTAGGAGCAGCCGAAATCGGTTCAGGAGGTTCATAGTTTCTTGGGCTTAGTCGGATATTACAGACAGTTCGTTGAGGGTTTTCTCGAGCATTGCTATGTTGTTGACACACTTTGCCAAGAAGGGCGTGAAGTTCACGTGGTCAGAGGCCTGTGAGACCAACTTGCAAGAGTTGAAGGAGTGACTGGTGTCAACACTAATTCTGGCATTGCCATCAGGGGACAACGATTTCGTCCTTTATACTGCTGCATCTCTCCAGGGTTTAGGCGCAGTACTGGATGCAGCACGGCAGGGTAGTCTCTTGTGCTTCTCGCCAGTTGAAGGAGCATGAGAAAAACTACCCAGTACATGATCTAGAGTTAGCTGCTCTTATCTTTGCCTTGAAGATGTTGGATCGAGCGGATCGCTAGAAGGGGGGGGGTGAATAGTGATAAAACTTTTCTTGCGTTTCGTTCGTTAAAACAACAGTAGACACAACGAAAGATAAAAGTAAACATAAGAGACAATAGTATTTTTTTACTTGGTTCATAGACTTCAGCTACTACTCAAAGGCCCTAACGGTCCTAGACCGTGTACGGAGGGCAATTCACTAAAACACTCCTCCTCGTTGGAGGTAGGAGTTTGACGATTACAAAAACCTTTGAAAACAAAAGATAGAGAGACAAACCCTCTCTTCTATTAAGGTAAAATGCAATGATAGAAAACCTTGATTAACAATAGGAATTGCAATATGAAAGATATGACAATTTAAGGCACTTCGTCGTTGTAGAGCAGGGTTCTTGACAGCACTTCGTCGTTGTAGAGTCGTCGGAGAGTCGCAACATTGTAGAGGATTAAGGGCACTTAGAATTGATGAAATGGTGAGAAATGGACCTTCTTTTATAGCCCTAGAAGTCCCCTCCTCGAGCACATCAAGATCCTACATCAATGGCCACCTCACCCTTGAAGAAAGGGATGAGTTTTGACTCATCTCGAAGTTGATCCTTGACCAGCAGTTGAACTGATTTCTTGGCCGGTTGAATTGATGGCTTAGCAGTTGAATTGATCCTTGGCCAGTTGAACTGATGTCTCAACAGTTGAATTGATCCTTGGCCGGTTGAACTGATTGCTAGAATTTTCGACTGTAATAAAGAGTTAGCTCAAAATATAAGTGAATTCGACGACCACTTGCCGTCCGATCTCAACATAGACCTTCCATGGGAAGTCTTGGTTGGATCATCGCCTAAGGATGTCCCCGTATGGAGGTCTCGACCTTACTTACGCTCACTCACATGAGCTTACCTCAACATTTACCTTTGAAGCCTTGCTTTCAGTCTCCACCTGACCCTCTGAAGTCCTCCCGGTGTCGCCCGACCACTACGGTTCTCTCCGAGTGTCGCTGACCTTCGGCTTAGCTTAGCATTTCTGTATACTTGATTCAACTCGTGAGATAACAAAATGCACTTAACTTTGTGTATTTGCTATAATCAAAACTTAGGTTCGATTGAGGTGCCTATTGCATCAACAATCTCCCTTTTTTTGATCTATGGCAAACCAACACAAAGTTAAGTAAAATAAATTAAGTGCATTAAGCAAAATGAGTATGAGATATGCATGAATGAGCAAGAGTATATAAAAACTCTTTTTCAAGTGCTCCCCCTTGACCGAGGGTGAGTACTTGAGAAAGAGTTTTAACTCTCCCCCTTGATGTTTGCTACTTAAAAAAAATTAAGTAACCGAAATTACTTAATATTGGCCATAGTGTTTAAAATAAGTTTTAAGTTAATAAATCAAATAATTGACTTCTTAACCTTGGCCTTTCTCCCCTTATTTAAGTTCTAAAAATTAAGTTAAGTTAAGTAAACATTTACTTAACTTGGGTCATTAGAATATGTACTAAGTTAAGTTACCAAAAAATGACCCCTTAACTTTGGCCTTTTCTCCCCCTTTTGCCATAAATCAGAAAGAGCAGGGGGTTTTGAAAAACACAATTTTGAATAAAGTTGTAAGTCCAAGCATGCTCCAAATAAATTTTGAAAATAGTATACTGAAAATACGCTCATCTATAAAATATTCGACTCATATTTGACTTGATTGATATGAAAGATCAACCAGTCCTGGTCAAAGTCGGTTAATATGTATGATTATACTTCGTGGTTCATGGCGATGCACTAGCTCAACATTTGGAACCAAGAGTAAGGTCCTAACATCTCACGCCCATCTATGTGGCTAAGTACACAAACACATTAGTCCTATGTGTTGTGAGATGTATTGGCTCCTTAAATCTATAGGTGCATGATATCTAAGGTATGTCCTATGCTAGTTTCATAAAAATGAAAAAGTAAGAAATAGTAGTAAGAAAATATAATTTGCAAGTTCCTATTCTACTACGCACATGCTCAATTTTCGTCTTAATAGACTGAATTCGACTTCGGATAGGGGTTTAGTAAATAGGTTTGCCAAGTTGGACTTCGATTCGATGTATTCGAGTTGTATGGCTCCGTTGGCCACATGTTCTCGAATGAAATTATGTTTGACCTCTATATGTTTGGTCCTAGAATGACATATCGGATTCTTAGTTAGGTTAATTGAGCTAATGTTATCTACGTGGAGTTTAGTGTTTGTAAAATCTAACTTAAAGTCTCGGAGAGTGTGCTTCATCCAAAGAAGCTGAGTAACACACTCACCCATCGCGATGTATTCGGCTTCGGTGGTAGATAAGGCAACACAATGTTGCTTCCTACTATACCAACTTACTAGACTCGAGCCGAGAAGTTGACAACAACCACTCGTACTCTTTCTATCGAGCTTACTACCAGCATAGTCCGAATCAGAGTAGCCGGTTAGTTCAAACTCTGTAGATCTAGGGTACCAAATACCGACATTAAGTGTACCCTTTAGATATCTAAGGATACGCTTGACTAGAGTTAGGTGAGACTCCTTGGCATAGGTTTGGAACCTTGCGCACATACTTACTGCAAATAGTATATCATATCGGCTCGTAGTTAAGTAAAGGAGACTCCATATTATGCTCCTATAGTATTTTAAATCAATTGAATTTCCGATTACATCTTCTTCTATATTCACATTAGTTGCCATTGGGGTATTAATAATTTTAGCGTCTTGCATTCCAAAGCGTTTAATTAATTCCCTAGTATATTTGCGTTGATGTAGGTATATTCCATCGTTAGTTTGTTTAATTTGTATACCTAAGAAGAAACTTAACTCACCTACTAAATTCATTTCAAATTCACTTTCTATAAGTGAAATGAATTCATTCAGTAGGATCGAGTTGGTGGTTCCGAAAATAATATCATCTACGTAGATTTGGGCTATGAATATGTCTTTACCTATGGTTTTTACGAAAAGGGTTGGGTCAACTACACCTTGGTTAAATCCTTTGGACTTAAGATAAACCGAAAGTCTCTCGTACCAAGCTCGAGGAGCTTGTTTAAGTCCATAGAGAGCGTTCTTTAACCTAAGAACATGGTTAGGTTTATCTAGACTTTCGAAACCGGGGGGTTGACTAACATAAACCTCTTCTTTAATGTATCCATTCAAGAATGCTGACTTTATATCCATTTGAAATAACTTAAATCCTCGATGTGTAGCATATGCTAATAACATTCGAATGGACTCTAATCTAGCTACTGGGGCATAGGTCTCATCGTAATCTAAACCTTCGACTTGACAAAACCCTTTAGCGACTAATATAGCTTTATTTCTAACTACTTCACCTTTATCATCAAGTTTATTTCTAAACACCCACCTTGTTCCAATGATTGTTTTATCTTTAGGTGGTGGTACTAATTCCCATACTTCGTTCCTAGTGAATTGAGCCAGTTCTTCTTGCATTGCAATAATCCAATCGGGATCAAGAAGAGCTTGGTCAATAGTTTTGGGTTCAATTTTGGAAATCAAGGAGATTTGACTAAGGTTTCTGTATGAGGCTCTAGTTCGAACTCCTAGGCTTGAATCACCTATCACTTGTTCGATAGGATGATTCGTTTGAGTCCTAGTTTGGTTTGGGTTTGGGTCATCTACCACTTGATCAATAGGATGACTCGATTAAGTCCTAGTTTGGTTAGAGTCATCTACCACTTGGTCTATAGACTGACTTGGTTGACTTGGGTTAGGATTAATAGTAGACTTGATCTCCGGATCGGAGTTGAGTCTGGTATGAATTGGCTCGCTAATTGGGGTTGCCGGGGGTTTTGTAGGTTCATGTCCTTCATCAAATACTACATTGATAGTCTCCTCGACTCTAAGAGTGTCATGGTTATATACTCTATAAGCTCTACTTGTAGTCGAGTATCCTAGGAAGATTCCGGTCGTGGTTTTGGATGTAAATTTCCCTAGGTAATCCTTAGTGTTTAGGATATGTACCTTACACCCAAATACCCTAAAGTACTTGATGTTAGGTATTTTATCATGATAAATCTCGTATGAGGTCTTAAGGTGCCTCTTTACCATAAGGATCCTATTTTGGACATAGCATGTCGTACTTACGGCTTCCGCCCAAAACCTATCAGGTAGATTATACTCGTTTAACATTGTCCTAGTGGCTTCTTGTAGGGTTTTATTTTTACGTTCTACTAGGCCATTTTGTTGCGGGGTTCTAGGGCAAGAGAACTCATGGTGGTATCCATTTAGGTTACAGAATTCTGTAAACCTGTGGTTCTCGAATTCACCACCATGATCAGTCTTAAGTCTTTTGATTTTAAGGTTTTGTTGATTTTCTATTAGTTTAAATAGGTTGATTAATTGATCTAGGGTATCACTTTTGTGTTTGATGAACCTAACCCAAGTAAATCTAGAATAGTCATCAATTATGACTAAGCAGAATTTACTTCCATTAAGTTACTTAGCTCCGTGTGAATCAAATAGATCCATGTGTAGGAGCTCAAGAACACTTTTGGTTTGTTCTTGATTAGTTAGTTGATGTTGTGTCCTAGATTGTTTACCTTGTTGACAAGCATTACATTTTATTATCCAAGTTATTGAGGTTAGGCAAACCTATGACTAAGTTACTCTGACTTATCTTGTGGATGAGTCTTGGGTGTGAGTGACCGAGTCATCGGTGCCACAACCATGATTCCTCTTGCCGTGTCATAAGACACTTAGTTGAGGAGTTAGTTAGATTAATAGTGTAAATATTGTTATTTCTGGTTCCCTTAAGGATTGTTTTAGAAGTTTCATTTGTATTAATTACGCATTCATTTTCTAGAAATATGACCTTATAGTTATTATCACACAATTGGCTTACACTAAGTAAATTATATTGAAAATTTTCTACCAATAAGACATTTTGAATAATAAAGTTAGAGTTGAGCTCAATATCACCTGATTCGATGATTTTGAGCTTGCCATTGTTTCCTAAGGCTACCGATCCTTGTCGTTTGAATCGAAGCTTCGAAAACTTGAGTTGATCCCCGGTCATGTGTCGGGAGCAACCACTGTCCAACATCCATTGATCCTACACGCAAGGTAGTTGGATCGGATATTGGATTTATTAAAGATTGGTTGAAGATTATTAACCTAAATCATCTCACCCATGTCTACATGATCAAGCATGTTAACCCTATATGTTCTTGTGAGATGACTTCCAATTTTACTTGATTTAATTTTAATGATTTGAACACTTGTCAACCTTGCGTTAGATTCAGATTTGACCTTAGGCTCATCAAGACACCTTTTCAAGATCATGGCTTCTAGGTCGTGGCGAGGCATAGAGACCTTCTTTGATCGGAACAATGACCACTTCCTTAGACAAAGCCATTTTCAAGAAAATAGAGACTTGACTCACCTAAAACCACTTCCTGGTCTAACTAGTCTAAGATACGGTGAGATAGCTTAAGCTAGTTCCACTCGGTCAAGTGCACCGAACTAGATACGCCTTATCTAGCCCGAATACACAAGACTCCGCTTTCCTAGTGTACTATCATCTCGTCGCGTCCTGGTACTATGTTATCAAGTATTGATGAGTTATAGTCCTATCTAGCCATTCTAAAAAGAAGAATCAAACTAAATAAAGAACCTAAGCATGCAATTTCTAAGTTAAAATACAAACAAGTTTTGTACTGGCTCCCCTTGGACCGTTGAATCGGTTCGGTCTCTCCACATAGTGGATTTGTTCCTTGGGAACCCAGTACTGGTTTGATCCTAAGTTTGAAATCAAGGCATTCTTAGGGACCCATGCTTGGACACATTTTTTATGTCGACTTACAATTGACATATACGACTTGTTGGTCGTATTTGAGCTAAACCCTAGTCCGGCCTTGTTGTACACTGCCCTTTGCGATCCAAGTAGTAGGTCAAGTCCTTTGGATCCCAAAGTAAACCTTTCCAACGTTTTCCTAAGATCTTCGACTTGACTCTTCAAGAGTGAGTTCTCAACTTTGAGCTTTTCAACCCGAGTTGAGTCCTCCTCTCGAACTCGACTAGTCGAAGAGGTTAGGGAGACCTCGTGTTTGAGGAGTTTAACTTCCTCAACTAGGGTCTCGACCTTGGACTCAGACTTAGCTAATTTCCTAGTTAAAAACTTAATTGCACTATAAAGTGTACTAATAAGGGATCAACTTACCTTGAGTGTATCTTTTGAACCAGATGTGTATCTGTGGCTTGTCTTGAATAGTGCTTCGCAGTCAGACTCATCTTTGATTTCCCAGTTTTGACTCCATCTTTGATTCAATCGGTTTAGCCATGAGGACACGATCATCATCTTCTTCCTCGGATGCTTCTTCCCACATAGCGTTGAGTGCCTTTTTGTGTTTCGGTGCTTTTCTCTTGAGCTTCAGGCATTCAGACTTGATGTGTCCAAACCTGTTGCACTCGTAACATCTAATATTGGAACTTTTAGGCTTACCTTTGTTGGGTCGAGTGACGGTTCACTTTCGGCCCTTGACTATCCTCCGAACTAGGTTGACTAGTTCAACCTCCATTTCCGGGTCGACCTTCGAATCGGACTCATCTTCTTCTTCTTTCGGGGGTGGCTTGTTCACAGTTTTCTTCCTCGAACCTGCAAAAAGTGTTATACCCTTCTCGGGTTCCGAGTTAGACTGCTCATGAAGTTCGAAATCAGAAAATAACTCATCTAACTTAAGTTTTGAAAGATCCTTGGAGACCTTGTAGGCATCGACCATGGATGCCCACAAGGTAGTCCTAGGAAAAGAGTTAAGAACATACCTAATAAGATCGCAATTTTCGACCTTTTGCCCGATCGCGTGTAGGTTATTGACTATGTCTTGAACTCGAGCGTGAATTTGCATTGCCATTTCGTATTCCTACATTTTTAGATAATAAAATTTATTAAACAAAATATCACACTTACATACCTTTCCTTCATCGGTCCCTTCGTGTAGCTCCACTAGTTTTGTCCAAAGATCCTTTGTGCTGATGAAGGGGTCGACACGATTAAGCTCCTCCTTGGACAAGCCACATTGGAGGATTTTAGTCGCCTTGGCGTCGGCTTCGACTTGTCTTTTTGTAGCATTGGTCCATTGGTCATAATCCAAAGATTCACCCACTTCGTTAGTCGGAAGTGTGAATCCCGTTTGGATTATGATCCACATCTCAATTTGGGTCTTAAGAAAGCACTCCATCCGACCCTTCCAATAACGGAAGTCATCTCCATTGTAAAACGGAGGTTGGAAGGTGCTAAAACCCTCAAGATGGGCCATTGATACCAAAAAAAACAAGAGAATGAAGACGAAAAACCTAACAACAACACAAACAATCGAAATGTACCAAGACTCGCATCTTGGGTTAGTAGTGCGGGAGAAAAACTAAACGAATGAAATAAATTCGAAATAAACAGAAAAAAAAAGAAAATAAATCTGTAAAAAAAACTAGATTGGTGGTTTCACCAAATCTTAGCACCCCCGGCTCTGATACCAATTGTTGGATCGAGTGGATCGCTAGAGGGGGTAAATAGTGATAAAACTTTTCTTGCGTTTCGTTCGTTAAAATAATAGTAGACACAGTGGAAGATAAAAGTAAACACAAGAGAAAATAGTATTTTTTTACTTGGTTCGTAGCCTTCGACTACTACTCCAAGTCCCTAACGGTCCTAGACCGTGTACGGAGGGCAATTCACTAAAACACTCCTTGTTGGAGGTAGGAGTTTGACGATTACAAAAACCTTCGGAAACAAAAGATAGAGAGACAAACCCTCTCTTCTATTAAGGTAAAATGCAACGATAGAAAACCTCGATTAACAATAGGAATCGCAATATGAAAGAGACGACAATTTAAAGTTATACCAACAACTAGAGAATAGAAATTAAGCTAGGGTTGTTGACAGCACTTCGCCGTTGTAGAGTCGTCGGAGAGTCGCAGCGTTGCGGAGGATTTAGGGCACTTAGAATTGATGAAATGGTGAAAAATGGACCTTCTTTTATAGCCCTAGAAGTCCCCTCCTTGAGCACATCAAGATTCTACATCAATGGCCACCTCACCCTTGAAGAAAGGGATGAATTTTGGCTCATCTCGAAGTTGATCCTTGACCAGTGGTTGAACTGATTTCTTGGTCGGTTGAACTAATGGCTCAGCAGTTGAACTGATCCTTGGCCAGTTGAACTGATGGCTCAGTAGTTGAACTGATCCTTGGCCGGTTGAACTAATTGCCAGAATTTTCGACTGTAATAAAGAGTTAGCTAGAAATATAAGTGAATTCGACGGCCACTTGCCGTCCGATCTCAACATAGACCTTCCATGGGAAGTCTTGGTTGGATCGTCGCCTAAGGATGTCCCCGTATGGAGGACTCGACCTTACTTACGCTCACTCACACGAGCTTACCTCAAAATTTACCTTTGAAGCCTTGCTTTCGGTCTCCACCTGATTCCTTCGGCTCCCTCTGAAGTCCTCCCGGTGTTGCCCGACCACTACGGATCTCTCTGAGTGTCGTTGACCTTCAGCTTAGCTTAGCATTTTTGCATACTTGATTCAGCTCGTGAGATAACAAAATGCACTTAACTTTGTGTATTTGCTATAATCAAAACTCATGTTCAATTCAGGTGCCTACTGCACCAACAGAAGATTTGGAGGCATCATATGTATGGTATTACATTTGACATTCTCACTGATTATAAGAGTCTCAAATATCTATTTACGTAGAAGGAACTCAATCTCCGATAGGGGAGATGGGTGGAGTTCCTGACGGATTAAGATTGTACCATTAACTACCACCAAAGGAGACCTAGATTATTGAGATAAATGCTTAGAAGGTATATATTGGTTCTTGACTCTTTAGATTTTAGTGAATGGTTATATGATTACGTTGCTTACGTGGTTTATAGTGTATTTGCACTTGATGTTCTATTTAGTATTGTCTTGACTTCGTACTGGTATGCCCCCTGTAGTTATACCATAATTAATTTTCAGTCATGTTTTCATTAATTTCTATTATCATGGTTAAATGTTTATTTGGTTATGTATTGTCGCGTTTGATACCATGATTGAGACTAGTAGATAGCATAATTTAGATGAGGTCATGCTGTAGGAGCGGATCTCAGGAATGAAACAACATTATTGGGACCCTAGGCATAATAACCTCGATGTACTTATTGGTAGATCGAGGATCTTTATCGACTTTGATAGACGTTCTTTGCTAGATGTATTGAATAATCCTAGGCTTAACACCCTAGGATAATCGACTGTCCACGAGACGTGTTCATGGTAGCATGTTGTTGCGTGCAATCGATAACTAGATAGTTAAATAATCGACTGTCCACGAGACCTATTCATGGTAGCATGTTGTTGCATTCAGTCAATAACTAGATAGTTAAATAATCGACTACCACGAGACCTATTCATGGTAGCATGTTGTTGCGTGCAGTCGATAACTAGATAGTTAAATAGTCAGGCTGCCCACGAGACCTATTTGTGGTAGCATATTGTTGCATGCAGTCGATAGTTATACACTCTGACTATCCACGAGACCTGATCGTGGTAGCATGTTGTTGCATGCAGTCAATAGTTATACACTCTGATTGTCCACGAGACCTATTCGTGGTAGCTTGTTATAGCATACATGATTGAATTGGTAGAAACGATATAATTTAGACTTAACCATTTAGAAGTGTTTATGAGTAGATTTATGATCTTATCGACCTTGATAAGCGTTCATGTTAGAAGGGTTGGAACCCTAGGCTTAACCACCCGGGTAAAGCCAATATGGTTGCCGATGCACTTAGCCGCACTACAACAAAAAATCGAATAGACAACGGTGAAAAACCGTTGTCTATTAGCAAAAAAATCTGTGTTAAATCGACCCGTTGTAAAAAGTGGTTCGGGCAAAGACAACGGTGAAAAACCGTTGTCATTTCAAGGATAAGACAACAGTTTTTAACCGTTGTCTTTGACCGAATCACTTTTCACAACGGGTCGATTTACCACGGATGTTTTTGCTAATAGACAACGGTTTTTCACCGTTGTCTTTTCCTTAAATCTACAACGGTCTTTCACCGTTGTCTTTGACCGACCACCAATTTACCATGGATTTTTTTTGCTCAAATACAATGGTTTTTCACCGTTGTCATTTTTCAACGGTTACTCTAGAACACAATAAACCGTTGTAGATTTATAGTGTTGCATTTTTAATATAAATCATACAACATCAAAAAGAATTATAGAAAACACATATATACACTCGCACTTGTTGCAATGTAAAGTACAATGTCACATCACATTTTAAATGATCACTCTTACCGATATATATTAAAAAGTACTGTGGCAAAACAACTATACATCATATGCACCAAAAGTACTATGCATAATAAGCAAAACACATATAGATTACCACATGTAACCAAAAGAGGTAAGTACACTTAAATCTCTCCTAATCATCAGATATGTGATCTTGTATGCATTCATCCCACTCCGAACGCATTTCATCAATTTCCTTTCGCTATCACATATTTTATGAATCGCATGTGAATAAATGAATGAAAATGTAAACACTCTAGTACTATGTGATAATTAATTGCACAAATCATTTTACAAATATGTATCAATAAGAAAATTTAAAAATATGTCTAATATTACTATTGACTGTATGGAAGGTTTGTCAATGGATACAGCGCTTTCAATTATATCTCTCATATATCACAAAATGAAATAACTGCATTGAGCTCCATTCGATTGAAGGGGAACCTGTGATGAAAAAAATTATCGTAGTTATGCGGAGATTTGCAAAAATAATAGTGATGGTCATTTACAGGTGACTTGGCTAATTTATAATTAAGTTGTGACTCATAATATTCCATAAATGTAGAAACCTAATTAAACTATAGTTAATGTTGCTGAATAAATAAACAACAATCAAGTCAATGTGATTCATGTTTCAACTTACAGTAGTATGGAAAGATACCCAAACAACCAAAGCTTTGATATTTGCAGGGTAATTCAAGAGAAGTTGCAACCTTCTCTAATGCAAGGCTGCTAGAATGTTGCCTAGCTCATGCCTGCAAGTCTCATAAGATATAGCAAACCTCTAGGAAGGATGAGTGACAAATAAATAAAGAGTTTGAGGCCAAAGTAACACAAGGTGACACAAAGACAAACCAAAACATTGATGTAAGATTTAAAAATAAATATAATTGTCACACTAAGGTAAAACATCATCAACCCAAGTTCTGTCACAATCTTCATCGCGAATGCGATGACCTAAAAATATGAACTCACATTTCCATTATATATTTCCAATCTTCATCGCGAATACGATGACTTAAAGAATCCAATAAATATATAATCTCCTTGTATGCGATTAAATGAACGTACCATGAGAATCCAATGCAGGAAACTAGCTAAAAAAAATCCAATTGGCTCTGTAGATCAAATTTTGAAAATTTAGAGGTCCTAAAGTATATACATACCCATCATTGAGTTTGGCAGTGAGAGTATTTGCTATGGCAAGAGGAAGAAGCAGCAGGGACGGTTAAGAGAGAGAAAACTAAGTTAACAATTATGGGATAACTTATAGTACTTTCCTTCGCTATCAACAAAAAATTCATCAAAGTTAATGAAAATACAATGGTGACGATTTCAGAGGTGCAGTCAAAGTAGATCTATAAAATCTGCAAATAAGCAAGGTAGAATAAGTAGATACCATGCACATTCCAGTTTTTAAACCTTTGGGTTTGTCGCAGAGGTGAGCAAGGATCATTCTTCCCTGTTAAGATAACGATATTAGTTTCCAAATGGTAGCAAAATTTTTTACAGCATATATGACAAAAATAATGGTTGAGACGTAATCACACTGATATTAATGTCATAACAATCAACTCCTAGGAAACAAAAGCCACATGCATACAATTATAGCTAATATGTTCAAAGCCTGCAAATTGTTAGTATGCTTACCACTAGAAATCCGAATGCAAATCCAGTTCTAGTTACAAGCAAATGAGGGTAATTACGCATAATGTTGGAAGGTGGTAAATATGACCTGCGATCATAATAGTGGTATCATAACACACTAAAACTACATTGTAGGGGATCGATACGCCAGCTAGAGGGGGGTGAATAGCCCTTTTCAAATGGATGTTGGAATTCTCTCGTTTGTTTGCTCGTCTACACAATCGTTAGCGCAAGCGGAAGCATAAACAATAAAGACAAAGCAATAAATGAAAATACAAACGCTAACAAAGGAATGTAACGTGGTTTACGGCTACGCCGCTAATCCATGATCCCGATTCGTCCGAGGTGAATCACTCCTCCAAAGCCAATCACTATTGGTCTCTCCTTTGCACCAAGCTAGGTGGAGGTAACCTTTACAATCAAGATCACTCTTCTTACAAATAGAATGAAGTAAAAACAAGTAAGAAGAGTTTAGAGCTTGTGGGGCACTAGGAATATCACTTGGATCATAAGCATTAGCCTCTCAAAGGCTTACACCCTCTCTTTTTATAGAGAGGGCTGATTTCTTCCCGTTGGTTGCCACCAGTCGACTGCCGCCCTTGGCAGTCGACTGTCGTCACTACAACGGCCTCCGAACACGTCGGATCCCAACCGTTGTAGTCCAACGAAACTCTTGGCGCGATCATCTGACTCAAGAAGCTGATCGCCGCCTCGTAGTCGACGCCTACCGGCTACGAGCGGCTCGCGTTCGCGATATCCTTCGGTACGATCGCCATTCCATGGCGATCGATCACGGGCATAAACCCATCAGTCGGATACTAGTCGAACTCACTCGACTCAGAGCAGTCAACTGCCATGACATGGCAGTCGACTGGTGTCGGGAAAACCCATCCGACACTTGGCCAAATGGCCAAGTTTCACCTGAGAGCTACCCCTCCCCGGGTTACAATCGCTCACTCTCATCTCTCGGAGTCCCTCGCCTTCGAAGTTCTCTTCGTTCTCGGCCACGTCCCTCGGCAGCATCAGGCGCACGACTCTGCAATGCTCCTTCGCGTCTCTTGCCTCGAAGTCTACTTCCTCCGGCTTCACTCCAAGCTTCTCGTCCGGCGGTCCCTTGGATGCTCCAAGCGCACGGCTTCCGCAAAGCTATCCTTCACCGACTCAAGGTACGAGTCATGAGATGTGAAACTCGCCACGACTCCATGTGCGAATTACTAAGTCCTGCACGACTTCAACGCACATATCAAATCAACATAACACACTAACTTAAACACTTTGCCACACCATCAAAACCATATTACGGCAAGAGATTGCCCTAACAATCTCCCCCTTTTTGATGTGTGGCAATCCGTTTAAGTTAGGTAAAAGCATTTGATATAAGTTTTAAAGGAAAGAAAGAATGTAAACATAAACATGATATAGCAACATGCAACTCCCCCTTAATCCATGAAACTCCCCCTTAATTTCTCCCCCTATCATAATTAACTTAAACATAATTATTTCTCCCCCTTTGACACCATCAAAAATATTAATACTAAGTTATAAACTCATGGCATCAAGTATAAAGAGAAACATATATTAAAATCAGTCAAAACCTGATAAAATTAGGTTACTGTACTTGTTCATATCCATCGATCATTGCTATCGATGGCAATGATCGCACATAAAGAATCCAATTTGATTTTCTGGATGAATTTCAAAAATGCATTATTAATTCCAGAAAATTCTAAAAAACATGAAATTTGGGGAACATATTTATTTTAAGTATATCTATCAATGAAAAATAGTTTTTCAAGAAAAATCATTATATTTTCCGAGATTTGCCAAAATTCTAAAGGCTTTAAAAACTACTAGTTTTGAGCAAGAGTATCCATTTTAACACCTAGTCTTGCATCCAATTGTTTCAAAACATGAATACATGTATTTTAAAGTAAGAAATGGTTTTGAAAACATATGAAATATCCAACCATGATCTTTGAGCAATATGTCTATGAATTAAACATAAGCCTTCCCCATGATTGGTCTATTATTGCTATTTTGATACTTTAAATGACCATCTAAATGCCATAGGCATTAGTGGACATTTGTATCATCCTAACATCTCACCCATGCTAAGTTTGCAATCAAGTTAGCCTATAGTGAGTGTGAGATGCATCCTAGGGGGGTATTTGTGTATACTTAACCAATATATTCATGCAATTCTATCAAGGTTAAGTATCAACCTAATAATCCTCATGATCATAAAGGCATATATGAATGAATTCTACATTATGATCATGAAACTCATGTATTCATTCATGCATTAGGTATTATATGATGATAATAAGCAAAGTATCACCTAAAGCATGATTCAACCCTATTTCTCATGATTACGTGCCAAATATTAAAATCATAAATCATGATTTCAAACATACATAGCAATTACATTAATCATCATGATTTAAGCATTATTATCTATTTATGGGCACGTTATCATCACCCAACACTATTCTAAAAATGTTGTCTCGCCATCCTAAGTCAACCAAAATATGATATAGGTCAATTCCATATGGTTGACTACCCTAGGGTTTTCCTAACCCTTAAGGATGGATTTTGGAACCCAAAATAAGTTCTTTCCTATTGGGTTCACTAAGTATTCCTTGGGGATCCATTTCCTAGCTATTACTTTCTTCTTATCTTGTCCCCTAGCTATTAGGCATTTGTAGGCCTTTTCATTTTTATTTTCCTTGTAGCCTAGGCCCTTTTTGTTGAAACTAGCTCTTTGGCTCCCTAAGATCATGTTCAATGTGTTGGAGCCAATTGTGAATTTTTCTAGGGCTTTTGTTAAATAATCTACCTTTTCCCTTAAGGCCCTATTTTCATTTATACATGCATCACTAACATCTAATGGCACATAAAGGTCATGTGAGTATGCATCATTTAAGCTAGAAGAAATATTATCATTTAAGCATGCATTTTCTAGCTTATTTTCCAATGCCTTAATTTGATTAAACATGCTTTTATTTTTCTTTTTCATTCCAAATAAGTCCTTAGTTAAACTAGAAATTATGGAAACTATTTTCTTAGGAGAGGCTTTCGTTACCATAGTTTCCATGTCCTCTTCTTTTTCGGTTGATGAGGATGTAGAAGCTCCCCCTTCATTTGAGCTCTCCCCACTTGAGCTTGATCCTTCATTTTTGGATGAAGAGCAATCCAAGTCATCAAAGGCCATCAAGGCCAAATTGGTGACAAAGGCATTCTCCTCATCCGATGATGAGGAGGAGGATGAGGATGGATCATCCCAAGTCCTTGCATTGAGAGCTTTAGCCTTTCCCTTTTCCTTTGTCTTCTTCTCCTCTTCCTTCTTTTCCTTGCTCCCCTTTTTCTTCTTCTTTTCTTCTTTCTTTTTCCTCTCTTCCTTGCTCTTGTTTAAGAGAGGACAATTGTCCCTTATGTGCCCTTCTCCTTGGCAATTGTAGCATATGACCTTCCCCCTTGGTCTTCTATTCCTATCATGAGATTTATCAAATCTAAAATTCTTAAATGCACGTCTTACCTTCCTTACCATATAGGCTTCTTCGGTGCTATCCATGGAGGAGGAGGAAGACGCTTCGTCATCAGAGGAGGAGGGGATTTCCATCTTCTTCTTCCCCTTGTTCGCTATCAAAGCTACTCCTCTTGAGGGTTGAATTCTAGGCTCTTCTTGTATTCCTTCAAGCCTAGATTCATGTAATTCCATAGTGGAGAAAAATTCATCTAGAGTACTTACCTCTAGATTCTTTGAAATGTAAAATGAGTCCACCATTGAACTCCACTTGGATGATCGGGGGAAAGCATCTATGGCCTTCATTATCATGTCGCGATTGGAGAGCCTTTCTCCTACACTTGTTAGTCCATTTAAAGTTTCTTTGAATCTAGAATGCAAAGAAGTTACCTTTTCTCCCTTTTCTAATTTAATGTTGGATAGTTGGGAGCGGAGAAGATCTCTCCTTGCTAGCTTTGCCTCGGATGTGCCTTCATGAGGCTCAATTAGCTTCTCCCACATCTCCTTGGTGCTTAGGCATTCTCCTATTCGGTTGATTTCTTGTTGGGGGAGCACATTGAAGAGATGATGCTTGGCTTTTGAATTTGCAAGGTGCTCTTCCCTTTGCCTTTTGGTCCACCTAGATTTCTCTATTGGCTTCCCCTCTTCATCCCTAGGCAAAACGAAACCGGATTCCATTGTAATCATAATGTCAAAATCCGTTTCGAAAAATACCTCCATTCGCTTCTTCCACCAAGCGAATTCTCCTTCAAACTTCGGAGGATGGATGTTGGAGCCGGCCATTTCGAAAAATTGCTTGTTGTGGCGGTTAGTCCTCGACAAGCTTTCCTTGGCTCTGATACCACTTGTAGGGGATCGATACGCCGGCTAGAGGGGGGTGAATAGCCCTTTTCCAATGGATGTTGGAAACCTCTTTTGTTTGCTCGTCTACACAATCGTTAGCACAAGCGGAAGCATAAACAATAAAGACAAAGCAATAAATGAAAATACAAACGCTAACAAAGGAATGTAACGTGGTTCACGGCTACGCCGCTAATCCACGATCCCGATTCGTCCGAGGTGAATCACTCCTCCAAAGCCAATCACTATTGGTCTCTCCTTTGCACCAAGCTAGGTGGAGGTAACCTTTACAATCAAGATCACTCTTCTTACAAATAGAATGAAGTAAAAACAAGTAAGAAGAGTTTAGAGCTTGTGGGGCACTAGGAAGATCACTTGGAGCATAAGCATTAGCCTCTCAAAGGCTTACACCCTCTCTTTTTATAGAGAGGGCTGATTTCTTCCCGTTGGCCGCCACCAGTCGACTGCCGCCCTTGGCAGTCGACTGCCGTCACTACAACGGCCTCCGAACACGTCGGATCTCGACCGTTGTAGTCCAACGGAACTCTTGGCGCGATCGGCTGGACCTCGGCGATCGTCGCTCCAGTCGATCGTCGGCCCGATGCCGGCGGTCTGCGCGATATCCTCGCGATCATTGCCATTCCATAGCGATCGCTGGGCATAAAACCATCGATCGGATACCGGTCCGAACTCACTCGGACTCGGAAGCGATCGCCATGACATGGCGATCGGCCGGTGTCGAAAAACCCATCCGACACTTGGCCCAAATGGCCAAGTTTCACCTAAGACTACCCCTCCCGGTTACAATCGCTCCTCTCATCTCTCGGAGTCCTCGCCTTGAAGTTCTCTTACGTTCTCGGCTCGTCCTCGGCGACATCGGCGCCGCGACTGCAATGCTCCTTCACGCCTCTTGCCTCAAGTCTACTTCCTCCGGCTTCACTCCAAGCTTCGTCCGGTGGTCCCTGATGCTCCAAGCGCCGGCTTCGCAAAGCTATCCTTCACCGACTCAAGGCACGAGTCATGAGATGTGAAACTTCGCCACGGCTCCATGTCGAATTACTAAGTCTGTCAATCAACATAACACACTAACTTAAACCCTTTTCCACACCATCAAAACCATATTACGGCAAGAGATTGCCCTAACATACATGTCATAAAACATCAACTAAGTACTACCGTATACAAATTAGATAAGAACTCCAGCCATGAGTACGCCAAAAGGAAATAGCTGCCAATAAAAGAAACCACATTATTCAACCCAAAAAAAGCGAGTTCATCAAGCATTCATTTACATTTATGAAGATTTAGAACCATATGAATTACCATAGCTAAGGTCAAAATCATGCTTCCTTTTTTTGCTTGGACAACCTTCTGCACATTGCTAATGCTACCAAATAGATGTGAAGTTATTTAATTTTGCAGCTATTTGCTTAATTAGCAAAAGAGTCACATAAACATGACACAACTTTGACAAACCTGTAAAGCAATTCAAAAGAGCTATAGTTGGAAAGAATGGTAGTACCAAGGGGAAAGAAGCGACAAATAATTTAGATAAAGCAAAACATTGCAAAAATCTGATAAAAAATGACTCCTGGTGAGTTGAAAGAGGCTAGGAAAGCAATATGTTGTCCTCTAATATCATGTGCATTGTTGGTGAAAAGATTTGGGAATCCATCATCAAAGTTTCTAGTAATATTATGAAAAATACATCTGCATTATCCGACTGAGATTTCATTTTAGCTAGATAAATTTTCAATAACTAAAAAAATAATAAAAGGGAAAAAGCTTAGTTGTATAGATAGAAAAGTGAAATTCATGCCGCTGAAGCTAAAGATGGAAAATTTGTTGCAACTTCCAATAAGTAGAGCTGCTACATTTTCCCTTTCATATTATAGATGTAGCACTTAAGCATACTCGGGATGAAGTATACGAGTTAGAGGGTTATGATTCATATTAAAATACTAGATCTTACTAGTGCTTAATTTAACCTCTCTTATAGAAAACAAAAGATAATTAAATGTGGCTCATGTATAGACTATAGGAAATGCAAATGGTTGATGTGTGAGGACACAAGAAACCAGCAACCAGTGGATCATTCTTGGGGTGACAACATCTTCCCACTGCAACAACAGAGAGTTCTGCCTCGGCGACAAAGATCCGACAGCGGTGTTCTTGAGCTAGGGCTTGCTAAAAGGATGATGGTTGTCGCACACCGAGCAAAGAATAACGACACGGCACCGGAATGGTGACATAGGCGAGCGAGTGAATGGTGACAATAGATGAAAACAGGTGTCGATGGATCTGTATACTCACAACAAGGACTAGGCTCCTCCTTGGCCTTGGCGACAAATGTCGAAGCAATGGCCGGCAGATGGTGGCTTAGCGTCGGATCATAGATCGGTGGCAAAGGATTTGCTCAGCTGCGACCATCACGCGAAGGCGATGATCGAAGGGATATCGAGGCCGCAGCCGGTGCGCGCGCAACGAGCAAGAGGCAATGACAGTACATGCAAGGAATAGGGCATCGATGCTTGCTGCTATCTGGATCGACGGAGCGCAGCAAGGAGGTGGTGGTGCGAGAGCTCACAGCAGAGGAAGAAGGAATGGTTGTCGGTGATTAGGTCGCGAGAAGAAAGGAACGACGGCCTGGGGAGAGATCACCGATGTGGGCGGCTATCGGGCACAACGACGAAGGAAACTAGAAAAAGGGATCGGAGTTTTGGGCGGCATTGTGAGAAATGAGAGAGCAAATAGTTTTCCTATTTAAACTTAGGTTAATAACCTTAGATTACACACACAATTATATAAAATAAAATTGAAGTTTTTCTTTTATTTTTTTTCCGATAAAAATTGGACTTTTCTTTTGCAAGTGTGTGTGATAAAATTATTTTTTAAATTTTTTCTATAAAATACAACGTTTTCCACAAAAAAGTTTTTTAATAAATAAATTCGAATTTTAATAAATAAATTTAATAACTAAATTCTTCAGAATTTTTTTTATAAATATTTAATAACTAAATTCGAATTTTAATAAATAAATTTATTTTATTTATCTCGTTTTAAATTATATTATTACATTATTAAATTATTTATTTATTTATTTATTTTTGTTATATTACAAAAAAAATTTAAAGACAACGGTTCTGGAAAACCGTTATAAAATGCGTTGTTAATATGTTCAACGACAACAGATAGTGTAAAACTGTTGTCTTTTGTGTTATATTGACGCTCAAAGACAACGGTTTTGTCAAAAACCGTTGTCTTTTACCAAAATCACAACGGTTTCTCTTAAAACCGTTGTCTTTGTGGTGTTGTCTTTTAGTATTTTTGTTGTAGTGCCGGAAGTCCCGAGGGACTTTAGCTTGCTACCGGGTTTGAGTCACGGATTGTGATTCAGGGTTTCTCCGAGTTGGGCCTTGAGGAGCAGGGACCGACAGAGCAGGGCTTTCTTGTTACCATGGTTTCTCAGTCATCTATCAGGACGAGAGTCTGAGAGGCTTAGGTCGGTGATCAACACTTACAATTCATTGGCAGCTAGATAACCTCTAGACAGCAGACTGAGTTCACCCGAGATGAGGAGGGTATTATTTATTTTCGGGGGCAACTGGGAGGACCACTTGCCGTTAGTGGAATTTACCTACAACAATAGCTATCATTCGATTATCCAAATGGCCCCGTTTGAAGCATTGTATAGTAGACAGTGTCGTACACCCACCCTCTGGGAGGAGGTTGGGGAGGCCCAGTTGTTAGGACCCCAGAGAGCTTAGCATGAGGCAGAAGTTGGTCTGTACTATTAGACGAAGGATGGTAGAGGCGCAGGATCGTCAGAAGAGTTATGCCGATCGGAGACGAAGACCTCTGGAGTTCTCTGTTGGTGACCATGTATTCTTGCGAGTTTCACCCATGAAAGGGGTGAAGAGATTTAGACTCCATAGTAAGCTAGCTCCAAGGTACATTGGTCCGTTCGAGATTTTGGAGAGGATCGGAGCAGTCTCTTATCCCCTAGAACTACCATCATCCTTGACGGGTATTCATGATGTGTTTCATGTGTCCATGCTAAGGAAGTATGTGCCAGACCCTACACATATTCTGTCAGATGTGTCAGGTTCCATTCAACCTGATGTTACTTACGAAGAGGTTCCGATATGGATTCTGGACCACAAAGAATGACAGTTGCGGAACAATGTTGTGCGACTTGTCAAAGTCGAGTGGAGTCACCACACCGATGAGGAGGCTACTTGGGAGTTTGAGGAAAAGATTATAGCTCAATATCCCTACTTGTTTGCTTAAGGTACGTGAGATATATTTTCAGTACTTATGGTATCTCTTACTCATTATGCATTGAGGGGAAAATTTGGGGACCAAATTTGTGTTAGTGGGGGAGAATGTGAGATACCAAAATAAAAATAAAAATATAATAGTAAATAAAATAAAAATGCCTATTTTTACTTGAGAAATTATTTTAGGTAATTTTTCAAGAATTTTTAGGAATTTTTCTAGAATTAAATAGGATTTGTACAGAATATATAAGGGTATAATTAAATTAATGAGGTGTTAATTAAAACCTATGTTTAGATTTATTTATAAAGGGGTAATCCGATTAACTTTTCGACACATCCAAACTCCCCCCCCCCCGCCGCACGAACTTCTCCTCGTGACCTCACCTCTCCGTGCACGAACTTCTCCTCACGACCTCACCTCTCCGCGCTGTCAATCCTTCCCTCTCCCTTTTCTCCTCGCTGTGGACGGCGGCGACCTGATCATTCTCGACGATCCCTGCGAACGAGTTGCAACAGGGAGTCTCCCCGCGGCGGATGACAGCGATTGGATCGTCCTCGATGATCCCAGTAGATTAGACCAGCAGGGAGTCTTTCATGGCAGTCGGCGGCTAGGGAGGTTGCGTCGGTGGCAGCTCCACCGTGTCCTCGTCGGTGCCCACAGATGCGGCGACAACGAGCAGGCGCTGGGATTGTGCGGTCGTGAAAAGGGGGGCTGTCGGATTTAGGGATTTTCTATCAGTTTTGTGGATTGCACTGTGCTAGTGGTCACCGGAGCAAGGTGAGGTTTTGTTTTTCTTTCCTTGATTTCGGATAAGAACCACCCCTTAATCGTATTCACAACCAGTTGCTCAGATCCTTGCGTGGGAGGTTAGGGCAGCATGGTTTTCCAATGATCTGAGCAATTGGGGAGGGAAAAAAACTGTCGGGAGGAGGTTCCAACCATTGGTAAGCTTGATTTACTGTTCTCTTTATTTATAATTGCTAGATTGTGGATGTGTGTCAAGGTAGTGTGATTGGAGGGTTCCTGTTTAGGAATTGTCGACTGTACGATTGTGTGAGGAGTTATGCGGCGGTGAGCAAAGGATTTGCCGGCTATGAATGGGCTACAATAGAGTGGATGGAGCTGGGTGATACTTTGTTCTAGGCTATGAGAAAGTGTGAAGGCTGTGGTGATTGTGGGTGTGAGTTGTGAATGGTTTAGAATGTATTTTGATGTGTGAGGTAGCTATTTGGGTTTTGGATCTGACCTGTAGAGGGTGGATTTGATGGATTAAGTAGTTATGTCGCCTATTTTGGGTTTCGTGGTGTGAATGTATTAAATATACAAGCTGAGGATCAGTAGGGGGTTTCTAATTTGTATTTGATAAAAGGATGCAAATATAGAAACTATAGAGTAGTAATTTAGCACATTGTCGTGTGCTTGGATTTGATGGTAATTATGTTTTATGCAGGTTTAATTTTGGTCACGAGATAGGTCCACGAGCATAGAGACAGTTGGCATTCTTCATAGCAGGTGGGTATCTGTGACTTATCTTCTTTTAGATATTGTCATCTTATGGTGCATTGTGTACTATAGCTAGTAGTAGTTTTCTGTGATTGTTAACTGCCCTGGTATGTCACTACCTAGTACATGTTATAGTCTTTTCATATGCTTGTTATACTATGCTCTATCACTTTGATACTTGTTATTTGTTTATTTAGCACTAGAGTAGTGACATACCTTACCTACTGGGCATGGCATGAATTATGAATATAACTTGCATGTGTACATAGACTTATGTACTTTGGTTATTTGATATGGGCTCCAATTGGTACATACCATAGATAGCCATGGATTGATATGTGTATCGTGCATTAGTGACATGCACCATCTTGCATTATTGCATGACTGACGATCATCGACTCCTCGGTAGGAGGTGATACTACTTGGTAGGTGAGCCCATCGTCAGTCACATTACCTACACACACAACCACTCGTGGGTTAGTGGTATTGCAGGTGTGTGTGTAGTTGCTCTATCAGGGCTCCACAGTGGTCGCTCAGGTGATTTGTTTTGCGACGTGGTAGCAAATAGGGATCCCTCCTTTGTCGTGAGATGAGGAGATGAGACGAGGTGATGCCCCCCATATACATACTTGGGGTAGGAGGGTGACACTCCGCCAGCATCCTGTTCACTCGGTCACATAGGGTAGTGATGGCAGAGTGCACAGTTGTCACAGCCCTACCCACTCGGCCGGCACACATGACATGTCGATGGCTCGACTGGCGTCAGGGGTGACACAAGTGATTGCATCATGTGCATACATTTTTACTATATGCATTGATTGATGCACTTTTGATTGTTGCATATGATATGCATTGATTGATCCACTTTTGGTTGTTGCATATGATTGTCATGCACATACAGGAGGTATTATGTTGTTTGTTTTGGGTGATTCTTCATATATCTGTGTGGATGTGTTTTATGTAGGCTTAGGTGATTCTGGTGTGTACAGTTTCAAGTATGTATTTTTGTTGAGAAACTGTACCAGCTTGATTACTATTGCTACTTATAGTTTCAAGTATGTGTTTTGGGTACTATGCATGACTGTTAGATATCCGCTAAGTTTTACTCACTCCGTTGATATTTGTTCATTTCAGGATGAAGTCGTCTGGAGAGTCCAGTTGCCAGTTTCCCCCTGATATGCCGACTCTGCTATCCTCTTTCTAGTTTTTCTGCATTTTGATTTCTAAGACTCTGTGTTTCAAACTTTAGACTCTTTGTCGTTTTGGGTGGTACTAGTTTAAGTCTTTGTGGACTTTTGTTTTGATATGTTTTTGGTTGTATGTGTGATTGTGTATTCCTGCTCAGATGGCAGAAAGGGTAAGTCTAGACATTTTTAGTTACTTTGGATGTTGGCCTGAGACCTTATGTTATATGTTTTGTTGTGTTTGATATTTTGGTCATGTTGGCCGATGTATAGTAAGTCGTGTAGGCCTTGTATACCGATTTTAAATTGTCTACAGTACAGGGGAGGTACTGTCCGATTTTCGTCGGACAAGTACCCCTCTCGGGGCATAACAAATATGACCTATTAGGACTTCCTATTAATCCTGCACACTTAACACTTATATTAGATCACACGTGAGTGCTAACTATTAACTGTGGTTCATACATCAAAATTAAGGAGTATTGCTTACTACATCAACAAGCTACCAAGCCTAGGAGGGTCATTAGGAGGGTATCTAGGGAGGTTATCCCAATGGAATACCTAGTAAACCCAAGGAACCCCAATAGGTATTGGATTCCTAGGAGTGTGATCGACTCACGCTAAATGGGTTAGGTTGTGTCAACCTTGAATGGATGGGTAGTTAACCTAACCATAGCAAAGTTGACACTTTAGGTCATTTCCAAGGTATTGTGACACTTTGGAAATGTGGTTAGAATTTAATCCTAAAGGATTTTAGGATGTGCCAATATCATTTAAGAAGTTTGATAAATTGATCAAATTGGCACAATCTAGGTTTAGAGGTCATAGTGTGTCATTTTGGATTTTTGGCACACTTTGGGATAAGTGGTAATATGGCAAAATGAACATAATCCTAACAAATGACAACTAATATTAAAATTTAGGTATTCTTATGCCTTATATCTTTTTTGTCATGCTTTGATTGTCATATACCATGTCATGACATTATATTCATTTTTAAATCATATAAAATGTCATGATCATGCTTGGGTTTATTTTTATATCATGTATGCTTAGGTTTATATTTATGCCATGACATCATAATTATTGACACATGCTTATTAATGTTATCATTTATGCCATAATCATCTTTCATGCATTATTAAAATTGATTTAAGAACTATGACATGATTTGAAGTCCCATGCATAAGAGAATCAAATAGTGTTGCCTTAGAAAAATGCATGAGACCATAGTTTAGGATGAACAAAACTCACATCTCACATCACATTGACATGTGTGTGTATTGATACACCCTAGACACAAGTGAGATGCTATGAAATGAGTTAAGTTCAAGGTGTATAGCTCTTGCATCTAGATGAACTCAAACTCATCTAAAATCATGGGTGGATCATTGGGAAAGCTTATGTTCAAGTAATGTACATTAAGCCCAAAGAATATGATCCAATATAAGGGTTTAAAAACCTTTTAAAATTATTTTAAAAAACCTTGGCGAAGTCTATCTTTTGATAGCAATCACCATTTATAGAGTTGATACAAAGTAGCTCAAAAATATTGAAGTTATTAATGGTATTGAATTTTATGTCAATCTCATTATTTTATGAGTATTTTATTTTCTAAATATTTTTCACTCATAATGATTGACATAAGTATTATACATATGAAATTTTGTGAATTTTTTATTTATATATAATTACTTATGATTTTTGTAATTTCATTTTCTGAAACTGAATTTTTACATTTGCAGAAATCAATCGACTGCCACTTATGGCAGTCGACTGGCGTCAAGGGTAGTCAACTGCTGATTGACAGAGTCGACTGCCAACGTTGATTTGGGATAAACAAGGGTTGTTTAGCCTGATTTCAGTTGTGTTAGGCTACACTAACTACTCCTAACCCTAGGATATGCTTTGGAAAGCATTGGAAAGGGTGAAAATCCATTGGATATGGATTAGGAGAGTTGTTTAGGGTGTGTATCAATTTTAAGGTGTGTGAAAGTTTGAGTTTAAACTTTTAATCTTAATTTTGATGGTTTAGTGTTCCTATAGGCTTAGGGACTCTCCAAGGACATTGTTGGTGCAATGGTCAAGGGGGAGCAAGCCTTTAGGGGGAGGTTATCCATTATGGGATGATGAATGCGTTCTTCCTCATGAGGGAGAGAATTTTGAAAATTGGGAGAGAATGAGGATTGCCTCTCTTTAGTGATATGAGACTTATCACTAGGAAGAGTGAAGGCATCCTAGATGTTTTTTGACCAAGGGGGAAATTGTAAGATCTCATTGGGATATGAGACATTGACACCCTTAGGAAGAGCCTTTTTTATGTATGTCAAAAAGGAGGAGAATTTTGGAAATCCCAATTTGGAAAATTGGGAGGATTGGATTGAGTTAGTGTTCTAACTCAAAGATATTGATTTTTGTCAAATATCAAAAAGGGGAAGATTGTTGGAGCAATCGACCTAGGTCACGATTGACTAGACTCGAGTTTGACTCGAGTAGTGGTTTGATGTTAGTGTTTTAATGTTTGACATTGATATTTGACAATGAGTTGACCATTTTTTGATAATGGGTTGACTATATAGTTGACATGAGGTTGACTATATGATGGAGAAGTCCAAGTGGGGCACTTGGCAATGGAAAGTCCAAGTCTTGGGTACTTGGCATGGAAAGTCCAAGCATGGGTCTTAGCAAGGGAAAGTCCAAGCTTGAGTCTTGACAATTGGAAAGTCCAACATGGGTTGGCAAGAAAAGTCCAAGTCATGGGTACTTAGCATGGAAAGTCCAAGCATGTGTCTTGGCAAGGGAAAGTCCAAGTCTTGCGTACTTGGCATGGAAAGTCAAAGCATAGGTCTTTGCAAGGGAAATTCCAAGCTTGAGTCTTGACAATTGGAAAGTTCAACATGGGTTGACATGGAATGTCCAAGCATGGGTCTTGGCAAGGGAAAGTCCAAACTTGAGTCTTGGCAAATGGAAAGTCCTACATGGGTTGGCAAGGGAAGTCCAAGGGTGGATATTGGCAGCGTAAAGTCCAAGTGAGAGTTTTGGCAGCATAAGTCTAATGGTTTGGCGGCGTAAAGTCCAAGCGGTAGTCTTGGCAGCGTAAGTCCAAATATGCCTTGATAGTGTAGACTTGCTTAGCATGACAATAGTTGATGGAAGCACCTAAAGGCTAGCGTATGGATGAACAAGTCATAGATGACTTGGAGGGATCCAATAGGCATGAGGCTGATAGAGGTGGCTAGAAGGCTTAGGTCTAGGGTAAGGGTGGTCTAGCAAGTATGATGCTCTCATACTTGGGGTTAAACCTCATTGTTGAGGTTATCAGTCGACTAGGGCTTTGGATCAGTCGATTGGTCAAGTGTTTTGACACTTGACAACCGAATTGACTCTGGGCAGTCGACTAGGATTATGACCAGTCGACTGCTGTGAGTAAACTAGTGTTCGACTATAGCAAATAGCCTTGATAGTCAGTTAATGGCTTGAGCAGTCGACTGCCATGGATGACAGTCGACTGTTGGTACTCAGAACGCTCGATAGTCAACTGATCAATCGGCTACGAGGTTGGCAGTCGACTATCAGTGTATCCATTGGCTTGAATGTCGACGTGGATTAAGTCTGTTGTGAGACAATGACACTATTGACAGTCGACTAGGGCCTTATGGTAGTCGACTACCAAGCGCGAAATCAGCCCATTGCAGGTTATAAAAGCAGCTCGAAAGGGAGGATTTAGCATCAATTTTCTTGAGAGATTTGAAGGGGAATAGTTGGTGTTTTCCAATCCTTCAAGGCTAGTCCAAGGCGATCAACAAGCAAGCATCCAAAGTAATAGTTGTAAAATTTTATTTACATTGTTTTATGTTTTTCATTCATATTTTCTTGTATATTTCGTGTATTACTTTTGTAATCCTTGTACAAGGTTTCTCCACCTCCGACTTGCTATCGAGAAGGAGTATTATAAATTAGTGGTGGTGTTTGCATCGCTAGGGCTCGTTTGATCTCAATCCGTGGAGTAGAAACCCTAAGGTTCCGAATCATGTTACATTCTTGTGTATTGTGTGCTTGTGTTGTGTATTTGTTTTTCTTTATCATTATATATTTCACTACGTATACTAAAACTTATATCAAGCACACGATCGATTTCCATCATCGAAGCAACGAACACGCTATTCACCCCCCTCTAGCAACATCTAATTCCTAACACTAATCAACTCGATCAACCTAATCAAATTGACTTAATCAACTCAATCAAATCAATTCAAGATAATTCATCTTATTCAAAGTGTGAATTATCTTAAGAATTTTTAATTCATGTAGGACTCCAGAATGGACCAATGGATTCTAGATAGTGGCTGCTCCAAACACTTGACTGGAGATAGTAAAAAATTCTCAAAATTAAGCTTCAAGAATCTAGGTTCAGTCGCCTTTGGAAACAATGACAAACTTAAGGTAATTAGATCAGGTAATATTGAATTAGAATCAAATGTTATTATACAGAAAGTTTTGCTTGTAGAGAATTTCAAATTTAATTTACTTAGTATAAGTCAATTATGTGATGCTGGTTATGAAGTAAAATTTCTATCAAATGAATGTTTGATTAACAATATTGAAAACTCAAAAATATCACTTAAAGGAGTTAGGAATAAAAATATATATTCAATAAATTTAGAAAGATCCTCAATCAAATGTCATTTGACACAGCAAAAGGAAAGTTGGTTGTGGCATAGATGACTTGCTCACATCAACTTTAGGAATATAACTAAGTTAAGTGAAACTAACTTAGTTAGAGGGTTTCCTAAACTTAGAAATATTGAAAGCAAAGTTTGTAATGCTTGCCAACAAGGCAAAAAAACAAGTCCCAACATAAATTAACTAATCAAGGTTAGACAATCTCAATACTTGAATTAATTCACTTAGACTTGTTCGATTCACATGGGGTAAAATCGCTAAGTGGAAATTTATATTGTTTAGTGATAATAGACGATTACTCTAGGTTTACATGGGTAAAATTCCTAAAACAAAAAGATGAAACATTTGAAGTATATAAAAACTTTAGTAAACAAATAGAAAATGAAAAAGATTTTAAGATAAAAAGAATAAGAAGTGATAATGGAGGTGAGTTTAAAAATCAAAAATTTATAACAATGTGTTTAGAAAATGGATATCACCATGAATATTTATGCCCTAGAACACCTCAACAAAACAGAATAGTAGAAAGAAAAAATAGAACTCTACAAGAAGTTGTTAGGACAATGTTAAATGAATATAATTTTCCTAGCTACTTATGGGCCGAAGCTATAAACACTGCATGTTATGTACAAAATAGCGTAATAATTAATAAATTACATAATAAAACATCTTATGAAATTTTTAATAATAAAACATCTACAATAAAAGAGTATTTGAATGCAAAGTATTCATTTTGAACACAAAAGATTATCTTGGAAAATTTTCTTCAAAAATCGATAAAGGAATATTTCTTGGATATTCAACCACTAGTAGGGCCTATAGGATTTATAATAAGAAAACTCTAAAAATTGAAGAAACAACCAATGTGAAGTTTGATGAAGAGGAAATTACAAATGGTCAAACAAACACACTAAAAAATAATCAAGATGGAGGAAATGAAATTATACATGATAAAGAAGAACAAACTCAATATCAAGACAACTTAAAGACACCTAGAATTAATCCAAACCATCCACTTCAACGAGTATTAGGAAATCCAACTCTAGGAGTTCAAACTAGATCAACCTTAAGAAACTTATGTCAAATCGCATTAATATCAAAGATAGAACCAAAGTCAATAGATGAGGCTTTACCTGATACTGATTGGGTAATAGCCATGCAAGAAAAACTAGCGCAATTCGATAGAAATGAAGTATGAGACTTAGTACCTCC
The DNA here is from genome assembly GCA_025175895.1 of Wurfbainia villosa. Lineage (NCBI taxonomy): Eukaryota > Viridiplantae > Streptophyta > Magnoliopsida > Zingiberales > Zingiberaceae > Wurfbainia > Wurfbainia villosa. Next base: position 73,517,023 of record CM045987.1, on the reverse strand, counting down.
ACCAACAAATAAATCAATAATAGACACTAAATGGATATTTTGAAATAAATTAAACGATCAAGGAGAAATCATAAGGAATAAAGCTCGATTAGTAACTAAAGGGTTTAGTCAGGTAGAAGGATTAAACTATGATGAAACTTATGCCCCAGTAGCTAGGCTTGAGTCAATTAGGATGTTGCTAGCTTATGCGGCACACAAAGGATTCAAGCTATACCAAATGGATGTTAAATCTGCTTTTTTAAATGGAGTAATAAAAGAAGAGATATACATAAGTCAACCCCCAGGTTTTGAAAGCTTAGAATACCCTAATCATGTATATAAATTAAAACAAGGCCTTGTATGGATTAAAACAAGCTCCTAGTGTCTGGTATGAAAGATTATCTTCATACTTAATCTCAAAAGGCTTCGGACAAGGTCAAATTGACTCAACTCCCTTCATAAAAACTTTGAACCTAGATATTTTTATTGCTCAAATATATGTAGATAATATAGTATTCGGATCAACAAATTCAAATTTTTTGAAAGAATTCATAAACTTAATGGAACAAGAATTCGAAATGAATCTAGTAGGTGAATTGAATTTCTTTTTAGGTTTACAAATAAAACAAACAAGAGATGGTAACTATATATATCAAACAAACAAGAGATGGTAACTATATATATCAAAACAAATATGCAAGAGAGTTGATTAAAAGATTTGGAATGGAAAATGCAAAAGAAATAAAAACACCCATGGAAACAAATGTTATATTAAATGATGACAAAGAAGGAAAGTCTGTAGATCTAAAGTACAATAGCAGTGACATAGGTAGTTTACTATACTTAACTACAAGTAGACCTGACATACTATTTGCAGTAAGTATGTGTGCTAGATATCATACTTGTGCTAAGGAATCACATTTAACACATGTCAAAAGAATCCTAAAATACATTAAAGGAACAATTAATGTAGGTATGTGATACCCAGGAACTAATAACTTTGAATTAGTAGAATACTCTAACTCAGACTATGCTGGATGTAAACTAGATAAGAAAAGTACTAGTGGAGGATGTCAACTATTAGGATCATGCTTAGTAAGTTGGTTAAGTAGGAAGCAACATTGTGTTGCTCTTTCCACAATTGAAGCCGAATACATAGCATTAGGTGAATGTGTGGCACAATTATTGTGGATGATGCACACACTTAAAGATTTTGAATTAGAATACAAAAAGGTCAAAACATTGGTTGATAACATAAGTTCAATAAACTTAACTAAAAATCCAATTCATCACTCATGTACTAATCATATTGATGTTAAACATCACTTTTTGAGAGATCATGTGGCAAAGGGCAGTATTGAACTCAACTATGTTGGGTCCAAGTCTAATCTTGCTGATATCTTCACTAAATCACTTCCAGAAGTTGAGTTTAGTATGCTTAGAAGACAACTTGGATTATGCTTAGTAGACTAGGATGCTTTGATGTTCATTTATTCAAAATCTATTAAGTAATATTATTTTCTTAAAGGAAAATTAAAAAATAATCTAGCTTAGGTCAATTTAGATTTCATGATCCTATAGACCTAGGTAAGCTTTTGCATCTCATAAACACCTAGGATTACCTGTTTGTGTATTGAGCCATGAAGATGGTCGTGGGATGTTAGGAATGCACCCCAAGTTCCAGTTGCAGATTTAGTGCATCGAGATGAACCAACATCTCAAATTGAGGGGGAGTTTTGAAAACAAAAATATTGAGAGTTTTGAAAACTTTGACTTGTGGGTATTTACATAAAATCTTTCAAAATTTTAAAAGATTAATCTTTTGTAGAGGTTAAATACTTGATAAGATTCATTTTGAAATCCATAAGATAAAAAGGGAGGTTATTTTTTCAAAGAAAATTTTATTGCATAAGTTAAGGGGGAGTGTTGATAAATAATTTTTGAAAATAAAGGTTTCAGAAAACATGAAAGAGAAATTTTTTCTATAATTTGTTTTCAAAACATAACTGATTTTGAAAAACCTAAGTGTGGTTGAAAAACTTAGTCTTTTGAAAGATTGAGTACTTTGAAATTTATAATGCTTAACCATTTTTGAAATACTTATGAAGCTTGTCAAGTAAATATATTTTATAAGCTTTAGTCTTTATGATTGAAAAACTTTAAAACTCTTCTTTAAATTGTATAATTTTGGGATAAAAATACTTTTGATGTATGCCAAAGGGGGGGTGGGGGTGGAGAAGGTTTAAAGTTAGAAATTTAGAATAAAGAAAGCTTTTCATGCATATGAGCATATCATGCATTTAAATGTTGTACATTTTTAGCTCAATGCATTCTTGATATATGCTAAACTTGAATACTGCAAATTTATTTTCCTAACTTTAACTAATGTGTTGTCATACATCAAAAAGGGAGAGATTGTTGGTACAGAAAGCACCACTCCTTAGTTTTGATGTATGAACCATAGTTAAAAGTTAGGAATTACTTGTGGTTTGATAAATATGTTAAGTTTGCATGCTTAACAGGAAGTCCTAATAGGTCAGGTAGACCGGATACTAGGCAAAGCATGGAAAGTCCTAGTAGGTCATGTTGAACGGATACTAGGCAGAAGACTTGACAGATCAGGAGGACCGGACACTAGACAGGAAGTCCAAGTGGGTCAGGAGACCAGACATCTGCCATGAAGACCGGTTGGGTCAGGGAGACCGACAGCCGATATGAAGTCCAGCTGGGTCGGGGAGACCAGACAACTGGTGGAAGCCCTGATGGGTCAAATCGGATGTCAAGTATGGTAAGTCCGACAAGACAGCCGACAGGTAAGCCTAGAGTGAAGAGGTGAGGTCGAGTCCTCTATAGAGGGACAAAGCTAGGCGTCGATCTGATGGATAGTCTGCGTGGGATTAAGAAGTCGAGATCGAGCAGTATTACTACTACTATTGTACTTTATACTATTTGCTTTTGCTAATCTTGTTTGGTAGGGTCGACTAAAAGGATTCCAATCGATTGAGTATGGTCTAGTCAATTAGATACCTAGTTGGCAAGATTGGCTGGTGATTGATCGAAGATATGGCAGCCTAGATGGGAAGAGTTTTAGTCGACTAGAAAGGTAAACTTCTTGATGCGGAGCCAGGTGACCTGGAGTCGACTATAATAGGTCCAGTCGATTGGGAAGGCCGAAGTACCATATCAACGGGCTGATGTGGAGTCGACTGGAGGGCATTCTAGTCGACTTGAAATGGCTTATAAAAGAAATGCACGACCAGCTTCAAATAGAACTCATCTACTATGTCCAAGTGATGTTGCAAGAATTCCTCATCCATGAAAGCATCTACACGCCAACACTTCGCACTCCGAGACATTTCTACATTCAAAAGGAGTGTCGGTATAAGCTTTACATTGTATTTACTTTTCGCTTTTGTACTTAATTTCTAGAGGGAAGGTAGTGTGTTACCTTTCCCTCTAATTTTTGTAAAGCGAATACCCTCCGAGTTTGAGAGTTTCGAATCAGAGGAATTTTTAGTGATTGTCTATCGAGGTAGCTCTCGGAGAGCTACGAGCCTTGGAGTAGCAACCCTGCTAGGGTTGTGAACCAAGTAAAACAATATTGTCATATTTCTTTTTCCACTGCAATTACTCTTTAAATTCTTAAAAGACAAAATAAGTTTTTAAAAGAAAATTTTTAATATTTCGAGATTCACCCTCCTCTCTTAGACAACTCCAATCCAACAATCGACATTCCTAAATAGGTTCATTAAAGAAGAAGTTTATGCAGAGAAACCATCTGGATTTGAGAATGTAGATTACCGAAACCATGTTTACAAACTTAAAAAGGCATTATATGGGTTAAAACAAGCTCCCCGAGCTTGGTATGAAAGACCCTCATCATTTTGATTTCAAAGAACTTTAGAAAGGTCAAGTTGATCAAACTTTATTTCTAAAGTATAAGGAAAAAAGAAATTGTTAGTGCCCATAAGAATCACATATCTCCACAATGGTATGATATTTTCCACTTTGGGCCTAAGCCCTCATGCTTTTGTTTTTGGGCTTCACCCAAAAGGCCTCATACCAATAAAGATATCTTTTCATCTTATAAGCACATGATCTTTTCCATGTCTTACCAATGTGGGACTTTGATTGTATTTCTAATACTCCAACAATCCCCCCTCAAACGAAAGACCACATTGACCCCCCCCCCTCCTCAAGCCTATTCGTCCTCGAAGGACATCCTCTGCTTGATCTCCGATCCTCAACCCACCAGGACTTCCTGCCAACTATCTAGTCCTCCTGACCCAGCTGGACTTCCTACCAGTTGTCCAACCCTTCTAGCCCAACTGGACTTCCTGCCAGTTGTTCGGTCCTCCCGACCAAACTGGACTTCCTACTTGGTGTCTGGTTCTCTTGATCCGAACATGGGAGCTCAACTTTCTTTGTTCAAGGTTCATGGCTTGACATGGACCATGACTCTGATACCAATTATTAGTGCCTATAAGATTCACATATCTCCACAATGGTATGATATTGTCCACTTTGGGCCTAAGCCCTCATGGTTTTGTTTTTGGGCTTCACCCAAAAGGCCTCATACCAATGGAGATATCTTTTCATCTTATAAACACATGATCTTTTCCATGTCTTACCAATGTGGAACTTTGATTGTATTCCCAATACTCCAACAGAAATCTTTGTTGTTCAAGTTTATATTGATGACATCATATTTGAGTCAACAAATAATGAACTTCTCCAAGACTTTATCAAAAATATGGAAAATAAATTTGAGATGAGTCTAGTAGGGGTATTGACTTTCTTCTTAGGATTGCAAGTCAAACAAACTAGTGAAAGAACCCATGTATATCAAACCACATATGCTAAGGAAACTATTAATAAATTTGGTTTATAAAATGCTAAAATAGTGTCCACTCCTATGGGAACCAATACTAAGATAGATGGTGATCTAGATGGAAAATCAACAGATTCAAAACTTTATAGGAGTATGATTGGTAGCTTGTTATCCCTAACCGCTAGCTAGTAGATCGAATATATTATTTGTTGTAGGCATGTGTGCAAGATACTAATCTTGTGACAAAGAGTCTCATTTAGTAGCGTCCAAGAGAATCTTGAGATGCATCAAGAGTACTCATAATGTAGGTCTTTGGTACCCTATGTCTCACAATTTTGATTTGATTGGGTACACTGATTCTGATTATGAAGGTTTCAAATTGGATCTGAAAAACACTAGTATCAGATGCCAATTTCTTGGATCTTCCCTAGTAAGTTGTAGTAGAAAGTAACCTTGTATTGCTTTGTTCACAACCGAGGCCGAATATGTGGCCATGGGTGGTTTTGTGGCTCAATTACTTTGGATGAGAAATACCCTTGAGTATTACGAACTCCACTACTCCAAAGTCAAAGTTTATTGTGATAATGTAAGTACCATCAATTTGGCCAAAAATCGTACATTACTCTAGGATAAAGCACATTGAGGTAAAGCATCGATTCATTAGAGACCATGTGGCAAGGGGAGACATTGAACTCAATTATATTGAATCTAAGTCTAATCTTGTCGACATCTTCACCAAGGCTCTACCAGAAGCGGAATTTACATCACTTAGAAGAGAGCTTGGAATGTGCTTTGTAGAGTAATGGGTATAGTTTTGCATGATCCCATAGCTAAAACTTAGGATTATACCTCAAAATATCTCACAAAAGACTTAAGAAACCTTGATTTTTTGTATTTTTATCACTTAGTCATCATGTGAGATGTTAGGAAGATGCATTTGGTCCATCATGCTTGTTATGATACATTACTTTGAGTCAAAATTGTTAGTAATATATGAGAGATGTCCTAAGGCAATCGCCTTATGTATGAACCATTTATATGATAAATGAAGATTCACTATTTGAGTATACATGTTTTATGTATTTGATTGGATCTTAAACTCATTTACTGAATGTCCACGATACGATTCATAGCATGAGAGAATTTGTAATTGGATCACAACTAGTGAGTATCTCTACATGTGTAATTGTGATGTATCGGAATTATCCCTAGTCAATGAATTGATGGATTTGGACACCATCAATTCTGTCGAGACTAGCACGAGGTATACTCCTTGGTGTATCCAAGCAGCTGATTCTCACTGGCTGGAGACATAGTGATGTCCGGAGTTAATCATGGATGTTAGTTATGGTAACTAGTTCATTGGAGTGACCAGCCGTAAGACTTCATATGGTTCTCTGCATATATAGATATGTCAATGAAGTTCTTACTGTGGCTTAAGTGCGATGTTACTTTGACTTGCGGTATTCAAGTCATCTTGATCATAGAGACTTATGCTTTGACATCTTAAGCAAGCATCTCTAAGGAGATGTGGACCCGGGATGATTGGGTATAAGTCGAAGTGATCGAAGGTGTTTGAATAGCCTATAAAGGATTCACCACTCCTTGCGAGGAGATGTATACCCATGGCCTCTCGTCGTATTGTTACTAAAGTCTTTGGCCAAAGCATTACATGTTTAGAGTAAGGTACTCTTCGATACATGTGGAGTAACTAGAATCCGTAGGACGAGGAAATGATACTTGGGCTAGGTGTGACGTAGTCAGCCTAGTGGGATGACACAATAGACCATGTTCAACCAAGTGGGTATAAGATGAGTGGAATGGGGGTACGAATCATTGTTCTTGAAGGGTTTCAGAAATAGTTCTGGATCAACCGTTGATATTTTCGGTTAATTTGGGATCATGATGTACTACTAGGTGCCACTCATGATCGTTCTATAATTAATGGTTAATTATAGACGGCCAACATAAACCGAGAACCTATTTGGTCACACGCACAACTAGCGTAATCCAAAGGATTTAAAACGAGCTTGAGAATGGGATTCTCAGACCGAGAGAAACTAGGTTTGGTTGGACCAAACATAAAGCGAGCATGAAATCGTTTCAGTCGCAATGGAAGCGTGGATGGGCCAAGTCTTATGAAGACGTAATGGATGAACCAAAATGGTTTGGTTCTAATCCAATGGAGGAGAATAAACCAAAGGGTTTGGTTTATTTTAAACGAATGAACCAAAAGTTGGTTCGGTTCGTTTTAACTTAAAATAAACCATCATGGTTTGGTTTATTTTAACTTATCTTAATGGAGAGGGTTAACGGGCCTAATGGTTATGATCCAATAACCATTAAGAGAATTAGTTCTCTATAAAAGAGGGCTTAAGGGATAATTAAGCCCTAATCCAAAACCCTAGCTTGGAGTTGCCGCCCAACCTTCATTGCCGCCCAACCTCCATTGCCGCCCAGCTTGTTGTGCCGCCGTCCAGCTCCTTGCCGGCGACCAAGCTTTAGCCGGTGATCCTCCGGCGACCCTCCGGTGATCTCCTATAGGTTTGGCATCAAGGTGAGCCTTTTCTTCCCTTGGTTGGCCGGCGCCTATCTCCTCCACCAAAGCTGTCCAGTTTTCTGGACAGCTTGTTCTCCTCTCATCGGAGCGTCGTTTGGACGACGGTTAGAGCTCCGACAGCGGCTAACTTACAGGGGATTCGATCTCCGGTAATCCTCTGAGGTGGAGGACGAAGGATTCGTCAATCGGTTGACGAATACCTCTCCGGAGAAGCGAGTTTTGAGGACTCGTTTTGGATCCGAATTTGGATTCGGTCGTGATCATCTCTCGATCACGTCGTCTTCAACACGAGGCTAGTAACCTGTACGAAGACGAAGCTCGTGGCTTAGCGAAGTCATCCTGAGGAACTCGGCGTGGATACGGATAGAGACGATTCTATCGAGGATCATTCCGGTTGGTGCCATTCCCGCTACACGTCATACGAAAGGTATAACGTAGATAAATTTCCTTTTATTGCAAATTTAAATTTACGGTTATGTCTACACTTGTTGTAATATGCATGCGTGTGTTGTGTGTGTTGTAATAAATGTAGATTTATTATTTTTATTGCTTCCGCTGTGTTCATGTTTACGAAACGTGATCGAACACACACACGTCGCGGTGCCGGAAACCCAACAGTGGTATCAGAGCCCAGGTTGTGTTTCGACATAATTGTAAAAATGGTTTTTGCGATAGTCATAATGTATTTCTGGAAATTTTCTAATTTTGGAAATTTAGAAGTATTTATGGAAATTTTTCAATTTTGGAAAGTCTAGAAGTATTTATGGAAATCTTCCACTTTTGGAAAGTTGGAAGTATTTATGGAAATTGATATTTTCCATAAATAAAATATTTGATTAGATTCTGGAAATTTGTTTCCTAATTTAATCATTATTTGATTTGGGAAATCAAATCTTAAAATATTTTATTTCCATAAGTAGTTTTAATGATTTAGGAAATTGGTTTCCTAAATAGATTTTCCTTAATCAAATAATTCCATGAATAAAATATGTGATTAGATTTGGAAATTTGTTTCCTTATTTAATTATGATTTGATTTGGAGAATCAAATCTTAAACATATTTTATTTCCATAAATAGTTATGACATATAAGGAAATTATATACATGACATAATTGTATGCCATGTAATTGCATTAGATGCATAACATTATGCCATGCGTGTCGTGACATGTAGATGTATGCCATGTATGCCATGCCATGTAGATAATAGTTATTTGCATGCAAAAAGGATGAGACATAAAAACCCTTAAACAATATTAAAGCCTACACCTTCCATTAATATTGTTAGAACCAGAGTTCCGTTTCTTGTTTGGGTTGTTGGACTCTCTCCAAGCCCGGCTCGAACCCGAACATGTTCAAACCATGGAATAGTTTAATACTAATATGGTAAGAGTCAGAGGTCAATCGTTAGCTTTTGTTGTTGTACTCTCTCCAAGCTGGGCTAATTGGTTGAATGCGCTCTAACCATATTAAAACTATTTCCCGATTAATGGGTTGGCTTTAACCTGAAGCATCGGCTTGTTGGACTCTCTCCAAGGTCGATGTAAAGGGAGGTGAAGTTGGGTGCTATGCATATGATGCATACTTGTTAATGTGTTAACAACCCGATGTATGTGTGAACATTCAATTAGTTGATAGCACATTGTGATAGTTGCATATACGTGATATGCAATCGGTATAGTTGATACCTACCATCGTAGTTATGAATGGCTTGTTGGACTCTCTCCAAGGTTGTTCATAACTATGATGGATATCAGCCATTCGGAGATGGACCTACGATCTCCCGAAGTGATTTTGGGGTTTTTGAAATTCGAAAAATGAATGGGATTTATAAATGTATATTGATGCATTTTAAAATCATTTTCTCATATATGCTCGTTTTTATTTCTAAGATTGATCATGATGTCTTTGAATTTGCGTTCCATTTTGGATTGAATAAATTAGTAGAGCTTCTTGGACTGGCTTAGAAGCTTGAGAATTGTTCTCAAGGTTGAAAAGCTTGCAAATGTCCTCGAAGCGCCTCTTCCCGACCGTCCTAGTGACGATGCAACTCTGGACCAATTGTTGGCCTATCAGAAACATGTGAGTGATTCTGAACAAATGAGTTGCATCATGCTAGCCGCGATGGAACCCAAGCTACGAAAGCAGCATGAGCATATGGATGCTCATATCGTAGTCCTTCATCTTTGTGAGTTGGTTGATGAGCAAGTGAGATTCGAAAGGTTCGAAGTCTCAAAGCTCCTCTTCACCTCTGAGATGCTAGAAGGTTCATCTGTGGTACTGCTCAATATGCTGAAGACTGTGGAGTCTTCTGAGAAGCATGAGCAGGGGACGGTGCTATTAGTTGATTCCTCGAAGAAAGGTTCTAAGAGGAAGTCAAAGGAACAGCAGAAGGGAAAGAAGAGAAAGGCTAAGAAGGTAGAACTAGCACAAAAGGAAACTTGCCATCATTATGGCAAGGAGAGCCATTTGCGAAGAAAGTGCAAGATTTATCTTGAGTCCGTGAAGAAGAATAAGGCATCGGATGCCCCATCTTCTTCAGATATCTTCGTTATTGATTGTCATTCTATTTCCTCAAACACTTGGGTATTGGATACTGGGTGTGGCTCACATATATGTAATGACATACATGGGCTAAGGAATAGAAGAAGACTCGTCAAGGGAGAGTCAAATTTGCGTGTTGGGAATGGAGCAAAGGTTGCTGCAGTCGCCATTGGAACGCATTTGTTGAAACTCCCTATAGGACTTGTCTTAGAACTGGACAATTGCTTTTATGTTCCTTCGTTGATAAAGAACATCATTTCTATTTCTTGTTTAAATAGAAATGGGTACCATTTGACTTTTAGTAACAATTGTTGTTACATAACTTTGAATGGAGTTCTTTATGGAACTGGAACTTTAAGCAATGGTGTTTATACGTTGGACGTATCCAGTGACATCTTCAATATCGAAGCGAGCAACACGCGTGCTCGAAAGGATAATCAAATAGACTCCTATATGTGGCATTGTCGTCTTGGCCATATAAGCAAGAAACGCATGTCCGAATTACACCGATGTGGAATTCTGGAATCGTTTGAATTGGATTCATACGATACATGCGAATCATGCTTAAAAGGCAAGATGACTAAGTTACCTTTTACTAGAAAAGGTGAACGAGTGGGAGAGTTACTAGGTCTAATACATACTGATGTATGTGGACCTATGTCAACTCAAGCATTAGGAGGCTATAGCTACTTCATTACCTTCACCGATGATCACTCACGGTTTGGGTATGTGTTCTTGATGAAACACAAGTCTGAAGCCTTTGAAAGGTTCAAAGAATTTAGAAATGAAGTAGAGAAACAACATGACAAGAGTATCAAAATACTTCGATCGGATCGAGGTGGTGAATACTTAAGTCAAGAGTTTCTTGATTATCTAAGAGACAATGGTATATTGTCTCAATGGTCTCCGCCCTATACATCAAAACATAATGGTGTATCTGAGAGGCGTAATCGGACCTTGTTGGAAATGGTCAGGTCAATGATGAATCATACGACTCTTCCCAAGTCCTTTTGGGGTTATGCACTTCAGACAGCTATTTACTAAAAAATAATCAAGATGGAGGAAATGAAATTATACATGATAAAGAAGAACAAACTCAATATCAAGACAACTTAAAGACACCTAGAATTAATCCAAACCATCCACTTCAAAGAGTATTAGGAAATCCAACTCTAGGAGTTCAAACCAGATCAACCTTAAGAAACTTATGTCAAATCGCATTAATATCAAAGATAGAACCAAAGTCAATAGATGAGGCTTTACCTGATACTGATTGGGTAATAGCCATGCAAGAAAAACTAGCGCAATTCGATAGAAATGAAGTATGAGACTTAGTACCTCCACCAACAAATAAATCAATAATAGACACTAAATGGATATTTAGAAATAAATTAAATGATCAAGGAGAAATCATAAGGAATAAAGCTCGATTAGTAACTAAAGGGTTTAGTCAAGTAGAAGGATTAAACTATGATGAAACTTATGCCCCAGTAGCTAGGCTTGAGTCAATTAGGATGTTGCTAGCTTATGCGGCACACAAAGGATTCAAGCTATACCAAATGGATGTTAAATCTACTTTTTTAAATGGAGTAATAAAAGAAGAGATATACATAAGTCAACCCCCAGGTTTTGAAAGCTTAGAATACCCTAATCATGTATATAAATTAAAACAAGGCCTTGTATGGATTAAAACAAGCTCCTAGTGTCTGGTATGAAAGATTATCTTCATACTTAATCTCAAAAGGCTTCGGACAAGGTCAAATTGACTCAACTCCCTTCATAAAAACTTTGAACCTAGATATTTTTATTACTCAAATATATGTAGATAATATAGTATTTGGATCAACAAATTCAAATTTTTTGAAAGAATTCATAAACTTAATGGAATAAGAATTCGAAATGAATCTAGTAGGTGAATTGAATTTCTTTTTAGGTTTACAAATAAAACAAACAAGAGATGGTAACTATATATATCAAAACAAATATGCAAGAGAGTTGATTAAAAGATTTGGAATGGAAAATGCAAAAGAAACAAAAACACCCATGGAAACAAATGTTATATTAAATGATGACAAAGAAGGAAAGTCTGTAGATCTAAAGTACAATAGCAGTGACATAGGTAGTTTACTATACTTAACTACAAGTAGACCTGACATACTATTTGCAGTAAGTATGTGTGCTAGATATCATACTTGTGCTAAGGAATCACATTTAACACATGTCAAAAGAATCCTAAAATACATTAAAGGAACAATTAATGTAGGTATGTGATACCTGAGAACTAATAACTTTGAATTAGTAGAATACTCTAACTCAGACTATGCTGGATGTAAACTAGATAAGAAAAGTACTAGTGGAGGATGTCAACTATTAGGATCATGCTTAGTAAGTTGGTTAAGTAGGAAGCAACATTGTGTTGCTCTTTCCACAATTGAAGCCGAATACATAGCATTAGGTGAATGTGTGGCACAATTATTGTGGATGATGCACACACTTAAAGATTTTGAATTAGAATACAAAAAGGTCAAAACATTGGTTGATAACATAAGTTCAATAAACTTAACTAAAAATCCAATTCATCACTCATGTACTAATCATATTGATGTTAAACATCACTTTTTGAGAGATCATGTGGCAAAGGGCAGTATTGAACTCAACTATGTTGGGTCCAAGTCTAATCTTGCTGATATCTTCACTAAATCACTTCCAGAAGTTGAGTTTAGTATGCTTAGAAGACAACTTGGATTATGCTTAGTAGACTAGGATGCTTTGATGTTCATTTATTCAAAATCTATTAAGTAATATTATTTTCTTAAAGGAAAATTAAAAAATAATCTAGCTTAGGTCAATTTAGATTTCATGATCCTATAGACCTAGGTAAGCTTTTGCATCTCATAAACACCTAGGATTACCTGTTTGTGTATTGAGCCATGAAGATGGTCGTGGGATGTTAGGAATGCACCCCAAGTTCCAGTTGCAGATTTAGTGCATCGAGATGAACCAACACGGGGTTTAAAAAGCAAATTAATCACTTCGGTGACTAACTTTAATTCAAAGTTTTATGATAATTCTATATCACTTGAGCTACTAAAGAGTTGGAAATTTGCTTTAAGGATAATTTTTAGATGCGTATTTTCAGTATATAAATTATGTATAGGAATTCATGCTTGGACATTTTTTTAATCTCATTTGCTTTATCTTAACTTAATTTGAGAGAAAATTTTGAAAATTCTAAAAATTTAAGTTTTCATTTGAAAATTTTTATAGCTTTTATTGAGGGGGAGTTTCAAAAGTGTTAAAAATATTTTACCTCTAATTGAGGGGGAGTTTAAAAAAAATATTTCAAAACTATTATTTATTGAGGGGGAGTTTTGAAAACAAAAATATTGAGAGTTTTGAAAACTTTGACTTGTGGGTATTTACATAAAATCTTTCAAAATTTTAAAAGATTAATCTTTTGTAGAGGTTAAATACTTGATAAGATTCATTTTGAAATCCATAAGATAAAAAGGGAGGTTATTTTTTCAAAGAAAATTTTATTGCATAAGTTAAGGGGGAGTTTTGATAAATAATTTTTGAAAATAAAGGTTTCAGAAAACATGAAAGAGAAATTTTTTCTATAATTTGTTTTCAAAACATAACTGATTTTGAAAAACCTAAGTGTGGTTGAAAAACTTAGTCTTTTGAAAGATTGAGTACTTTGAAATTTATAATGCTTAACCATTTTTTAAATACTTATGAAGCTTGTCAAGTAAATATATTTTATAAGCTTTAGTCTTTATGATTGAAAAACTTTAAAACTCTTCTTTAAATTGTAGAATTTTGGGATAAAAATACTTTTGATGTATGCCAAAGGGGGGGGGGGGTGGGAGAAGGTTTAAAGTTAGAAATTTAGAATAAAGAAAGCTTTTCATGCATATGAGCATCTCATGCATTTAAATGTTGTACATTTTTAGCTCAATGCATTCTTGATATATGCTAAACTTGAATACTGCAAATTTATTTTCCTAACTTTAACTAATGTGTTGTCATACATCAAAAAGAGAGAGATTGTTGGTACAGAAAGCACCACACCTTAGTTTTGATGTATGAACCATAGTTAAAAGTTAGGAATTACTTGTGGTTTGATAAATATGTTAAGTTTGCATGCTTAACAGGAAGTCCTAATAGGTCAGGTAGACCGGATACTATGCAATGCATGGAAAGTCCTAGTAGGTCGTGTTGAATGGATACTAGGCAGAAGACTTGACAGATCAAGAGGACCGAACACTAGACAGGAAGTCCAAGTGGGTCAGGAGACCAGACATCTGGTATGAAGACCGGTTGGGTCAGGGAGACCGACAGCCGATATGAAGTCCAACTGGGTCAGGGAGACCAGACAACTGGCGGAAACCCTGATGGGTCAAATCGAATGTCAAGTATGGTAAGTCCGACATGACAGCCGATAGGTAAGCCTAGAGTGAAGAGGTGAGGTCGAGTCCTCTATAGGGGGACAAAGCTAGGCGTCGATCTGATGGATAGTCTGCGTGGGATTAAGAAGTCGAGATCGAGCAGTATTACTACTACTATTGTACTTTATACTATTTGCTTTTGCTAATCTTATTTGGTAGGGTCGACTAAAAGGATTCCAATCGATTGAGTATGGTCTAGTCAATTGGATACCTAGTTGGCAAGATTGGCTGGTGATTGATCGAAGATATGACAGCCCAGATGGGAAGAGTTCTAGTCGACTAGAAAGGTAAACTTCTTGATGCGGAGCCAGGTGACCTGGAGTCGACTCTAATAGGTCCAGTGGACTGGGAAGGCCGAAGTACCATATCAACGGGCTGATGTGGAGTCAACTGGAGGGCATTCCAGTCGACTTGAAATGGCTTATAAAAGAAATGCACGACTAGCTTCAAATAGAATTCATCTACTATGTCCAAGTGATGTTGCAAGAATTCCTCATCCATGAAAGCATCTACATGCCAACACTTCGCACTTCGAGACATTTCTACATTCAAAAGGAGTGTCGGTATAAGCTTTACATTGTATTTACTTTTCGCTTTTGTACTTAATTTCTAGAGGGAAGGTAGTGTGTTACCTTTCCCTCTAATTTTTGTAAAGCGAATACCCTCTGAGGTTGAGAGTTTCGAATCAGAGGAATTTTTAGTGATTGTCTATCGAGGTAGCTCTCGGAGAGCTACGAGCCTTGGAGTAGCAACCCTGCTAGGGTTGTGAACCAAGTAAAACAATATTGTCATATTTCTTTTTCCGCTGCAATTACTCTTTAAATTCTTAAAAGACAAAATAAGTTTTTAAAAGAAAATTTTTAATATTTCGAGATTCACCCTCCTCTCTTAGACAACTCCAATCCAACAATCGACATTCCTAAATAGGTTCATTAAAGAAGAAGTTTATGCAGAGAAACCATCTGGATTTGAGAATGTAGATTACCGAAACCATGTTTACAAACTTAAAAAGGCATTATATGGGTTAAAACATGCTCCCCGAGCTTGGTATGAAAAACCCTCATCATTTTGATTTCAAAGAACTTTAGAAAGGTCAAGTTGATCAAACTTTATTTCTAAAGTATAAGGAAAAAAGAAATTGTTAGTGCCCATAAGAATCACATATCTTCACAATGGTATGATATTTTCCACTTTGGGCCTAAGCCCTCCTGCTTTTGTTTTTGGGCTTCACCCAAAAGGCCTCAAACCAATGGAGATATCTTTTCATCTTATAAGCACATGATCTTTTCCATGTCTTACCAATGTGGGACTTTGATTGTATTTCTAATACTCCAACAATCCCCCCTCAAATGAAAGACCACATTGACCCCCCCTCAAGCCTATTCGTCCTCAAAGGACATCCTCTGCTTGATCTCCGATCCTCAACCCACCAGGACTTCCTGCCAACTATCTAGTCCTCCTGACCCAGCTGGACTTCCTACCAGTTGTCCAACCCTTCTGGCCCAACTGGACTTCCTGCCAGTTGTTCGGTCCTCCCGACAAAACTGGACTTCCTACCTGGTGTCTGGTTCTCTTGATCCGAACATGGGAGCTCAACTTCCTTCGTTCAAGGTTCATGGCTTGACATGGACCATGACTCTGATACCAATTATTAGTGCCTATAAGATTCACATATCTCCACAATGGTATGATATTGTCCACTTTGGGCCTAAGCCCTCATGGTTTTGTTTTTGGGCTTCACCCAAAAGGCCTCATACCAATGGAGATATCTTTTCATCTTATAAACACATGATCTTTTCCATGTCTTACCAATGTGGAACTTTGATTGTATTCCCAATACTCCAACAGAAATCTTTGTTGTTCAAGTTTATATTGATGACATCATATTTGAGTCAACAAATAATGAACTTCTCCAAGACTTTATCAAAAATATGGAAAATAAATTTGAGATGAGTCTAGTAGGGGTATTGACTTTCTTCTTAGAATTGCAAGTCAAACAAACTAGTGAAAGAACCCATGTATATCAAAACACATATGCTATGGAAACTATTAATAAATTTGGTTTATAAAATGCTAAAATAGTGTCCACTCCTATGGGAACCAATACTAAGATAGATGGTGATCTAGATGGAAAATCAACAGATTCAAAACTTTATAGGAGTATGATTGGTAGCTTGTTATCCCTAACCGCTAGCTAGTAGATCGAATATATTATTTGTGGTAGGCATGTGTGCAAGATACTAATCTTGTGCCAAAGAGTCTCATTTAGTAGCGTCCAAGAGAATCTTGAGATGCATCAAGAGTACTCATAATGTAGGTCTTTGGTACCCTATGTCTCACAATTTTGATTTGATTGGGTACACTGATTCTGATTATGAAGGTTTCAAATTGGATCTGAAAAACACTAGTATCAGATGCCAATTTCTTGGATCTTCCCTAGTAAGTTGTAGTAGAAAGTAACCTTGTATTGCTTTGTTCACAACCGAGGCCGAATATGTGGCCATGGGTGGTTGTGTGGCTCAATTACTTTGGTTGAGAAATACCCTTGAGTATTACGAACTCCACTACTCCAAAGTCAAAGTTTATTGTGATAATGTAAGTACCATCAATTTGGCCAAAAATCGTACATTACTCTAGGATAAAGCACATTGAGGTAAAGCATCGCTTCATTAGAGACCATGTGGCAAGGGGAGACATTGAACTCAATTATATTGAATCTAAGTCTAATCTTGTCGACATCTTCACCAAGGCTCTACCAGAAGCTGAATTTACATCACTTAGAAGAGAGCTTGGAATGTGCTTTGTAGAGTAATGGGTATAGTTTTGCATGATCCCATAGCTAAAACTTAGGATTATACCTCAAAACATCTCACAAAAGACTTAAGAAACCTTGATTTTTGTATTTTTATCACTTAGTCATCATGTGAGATGTTAGGAAGATGCATTTGGTCCATCATGCTTGTTATGATACATTACTTTGAGTCAAAATGTCATCTAGAGACATGAATTTATAATTGGACCAATCATTGTAAAGACTTGTGTATAACTAATGTGCACATAGCTCTAAGAATATGGTTGGAAATGTCAACTAAAATATTTCTCAAAATATGTCTATTATGCTTAGAAAAACAGTTTCTTTTAGTTAAGCATTATTGATACAAAGTTTTGAAAAACAACAAGGTTTTTATTGGTTTCTAAGTTTTTGACAATCTAGAAATCTAGAAAAGATGTATTTTTTGATTTTTTTTTTTCTTGATAAAGGATGGATTGATAAATATGTTGGCAAAGTTTCATAAATTTTTGGCATCCCTAGATTTAGTTATGCATTTCTAAATTTCATCTGAAAATCCACACTACAGACCTCCGCAAATGTCAGTCAACTATTTTAGATACCAGTTGACTGGTATTTTACCAATCGACTGGTGTTTCTTTGAGTCAACTGATAGCACTATTTCTGACTACATAAGCTTGATTTAGCCATCTAACACTGATCCTAAGTAGTCCTAATCCTATGATATGCTTAGAGACACATTAAAGGGGGATAGGAGGGCTAATTAGTGCAATGATTAAGGGGAGACTTACATATATAAATTACCTAAACCTAAGGCATAAGTGTGAATCTTCTCTTGTTGGTGCAAGTTAGGCAATAATTTGATAGTTCAATACCTTGCCCTACTATAATGAGGTTATCCCTCAAAGTTTGGTTGGTTCATCATTTTCATTTTAGAGGGTGTCTTAGATTAAGGGGGAGTGCTAAGTATGCGTTAAGTGTACTTTATTCCTTAATTTCTAAGTATAAATCCTTATTCATCCATGATTATGACAATTGTATTAACACCATTGAATATGTTGGTTTTAATGATTAGTCTATCTCTTTTTTATGTATGTTAAAGGGGGAGAGGTAGAATTTAAGTTAGAATTTTTATATTATGATTACATGTGTGCGTTTATACTATGTTTTATTGCATATTTAAGAACCTAACTTAAAATGGTTGTCAAACATCAAAAAGGGAGAGATTATTGGTGCAAGAATGCTTTAAGTATTAATTACTTTTGATGTTTGGACAATCATGTTTAAGTTAGGCAATGTTGGTAATCTAACATGAATATTAAGAGACACGTAAAAGGAAAGTCCAAGTATGAAGACTTGGCAAGGAAAGTCCAAGGATGAATACTTTGCAAGGAAAGTCCAAGTATATAGTCTTGGTGGCATAAGTCCAAGTGAAACATAGCAATAGAAGTCCAGAGCGTGGCTTGTTGCTCAAGGCTAGAAGTCCCGAAGGCATGATCTCTTGGTAAAGGAAGATTTGATGGCATGGCAAAGCCAAAGGAAGTACTTGAAGGCGAGTGCAAGGGTGAGGAGTCGTGAACTCGGAGGCATCCTAAAGGCGCAAGGCTGATGGAAGAAGATTGAAGGCTTAAGTCTAGGCCAATGGTAAGTTTTCAAGTATGAGAAAATCATACTTGAGGTGTATCAATTGACTGGTACTTGAATCAGTCGACTGGTGAGTTAAACAATCATATAGATTGTTTGGCTATCGACTAGTTATTTGACCAGTCGATTGGTCTCGAGTGCTCGACACTTAGAAAGTTTGAGCAGTACTTGGAACTCAGGCTCGAGCAGTCGACTCCTATGCAAAATAGTCAACTGTTATGGGACAAATAGCCAAGGTGCTCGGCATAGTAATCGACTGTTATGTTAAACTTGTCGATTGCTGCTACTATAGCATGCCATAGAAGGTTTCTGAGTCGATTGGTTAGTCGACTACCTCCGATGTCCAGTGAAGTAATCACTCGATTGAGCTACGACCAGTCGACTAGCCTAGTGATCAGTTGACTGGTGAAGTGTTCCTTGAGTGGTGACGATCGAGAGAACGTGAATCACAGCTGAGTCAGAAGTCATTGGATTCTTTCAACAGTCACACTAGTCGACTGTTAGTATGCGGCAGTTGACTAGCGAAAAGTCCAATGGGCAAAAACTTTCAAACCCTATAAGAAGGGGTGTTGGGAGCTTAGAGAGACTAGTGCTCTTATTCAAAGTTCTCATCCTAAAGTTCTCCAAGTTTTTCTAAGTCTTTACTCTCAAAATCCCTTCTTCTTAAGTTCATTTCAAAAATCTTGTAAGAAGAAAATATAGTATTGTAAGAAAGATTTCTCCGCCTTGGTGTGTTCTCCAAAGGAGAAATAGTGAAGGCTTACAAAGGAGTAACCACCTTAAGGATTGTCGTGGAGTAGGAGTGGATCTCCGAACCACGTTACATCGTTTGTGTTAGCATTATTTTCATTGTTTCCATTCTAGTGTTTATTTTATACTTGCTTCAGCTAATAAGTTATAGAATCAAAGAAAGGCTATTTACCTCCCCCTCTAGCCTTTGTATGATTCCCAACAAATCCAATCTACTTAAATTATTTGGCAAAAGGAACCAATCTAATAGGCCCAATCCAAATTGACGGCTCAAACTCCAACCTCAAATGGCATTTGAGCAAGCACAATGATATTTTAAGAATTTCAGCAGTGGAAGATGTGTGTTAATAAGTTACAAAGTATGATGTACTCCTTGATAAATCTCAAAATTCACAAGCATTTAATCTATTTCATCTAATTATTTCATGTTCATTTTCTTATTTTACTTTTCCATTTTGCTTTATAACGTCCAAGTCAGTTAGGCATAGGCAACATTTGTTCAAATTAAAGACATAATAGACTTGGCCTCATCCAGATTGATTTTTGGTTTATCGTCTTTTGTTTTATTTCTCAAGGGCAGAACCTAGATTCCAGAAATTATGAGTACTTCCTTAAAAAATAAACTTGATACTCCAACTTGCTAAGGGATTATTATTTAACGAAAAAATGTCATAGATAGATCAATTGACTAAATAAATTCTTGTACATCATTGAATTCTATTCCCTACTATATCATCATATATTTGTTAAACAAGTCATTTTTTATTTCCTTCTTCCTCGTTTGATGTGTGTATTTGTTATCATTTTGCATCGCCTAACTTGTTGGCTTCATCCGTGAGGAGAAACTTCGCTTCCCACTTCAACTCGGTCGCTTGTTCATGGCGATCCCATCGATGTCCTCGGATTAAAAATTTAATCCTAGACAAAAGGGAACACCCAATCAACCTTGTCATCGTCGTGCTATTCGTTTAGAGTGGTCACTTGAACAAACTTGTTGTTCAAGCGACCAACCTCTATTCCACGAATAGCCGCGGAATAGACGATGTACGGATCGCTGGCTTTTGTGTTTATGTTCGGGGTCCAAGTATTATTTAGCCACATACATAAAGTAAACAACCACATACAACATGCATATAATTGAAAAACAATTATAAACATAATACAAAAGAACACTAATCAAAATAAACAAGATTATCCCTCTTGTTATACCTCTTGATCTTCTATTGTATGTCCTTCCTCCTTTTGGACGTCGTGTGGGCGACGATCTTCCAAAAGTCGAAGCTCCTAGATCGCCAATCTTCCTTCCTTGTTCACTCCGAACAAAAGAAGATGATAAAACAAAACTCGTCTTCCTATCTAGAACCGGCCACCAAGTCAATAGACTCGATGTTGCCGCCGGCCAAGGAAGAGAACATGGAGTATGGGAACCGGCCAAAGGAGATTCAATGAGGGCATGGGCGCCGGCCAACACTTGGAGAAGAGAAAGGAAAGCAATCCTTCTCCTTGTTGCCGCCCAAACCCTAAACCTAGCTCTCCTAATTTCCGGCCAAGGATGAAGGGAAGAAGAATAGATTGAGCTCCAGCCAAGGTAGAGGGAAGAAGGATAAGAGCTAGCCAAACCTTGGAAGAAGAAGAAAAGGTCTTCTCCTCATGTTGCCGCCCATAACCAACACCCAAAACCCTAACCCTAGCCGCCCACTTCTAATCCTAATCTAATTAGGATTGCTTGCCGCCCAAGGGAAGCAAACCCTAACCCTCATCCATCAAGTTGCTACCCACCCTTAATCCATCCTTTTATAGAGTTTGGGATAAGCCTTGTTTTAATCTCCACCATTGGTTCTAGGGATTTAATCTCAACAGTCAGATCTAGAGATTTAATCTCAACCATCGGATTTAGAGATTTAATATCTACCATTGGAGCTAGAGTTTTGTTTTCATCCATTGGATCTAAGCTTCATGAGGTGTTAATAGGCTACAATAGGGACCATGAGGAGGAGTTGGATCTTGGCCACCCAATGGATCAAGCCCACATAAAGTCTGATCCATTAATGTTTATCCATTCCACTAGAGGATTATCATTGATCTATCTCACCAACCCACATAAGTTAATATGGGCTCCATATATTATTTGTACATTTTCTCTCCGTGTTTAAGATCTCGAATGTCCGTCGATTAATTAATTTACTGACCATTAATTAATCAACATCTAACTCCATGAGTAGTACCACTCAACCTTTTCATCATGCCGGACCAAGTCCACCTGCAGGGTTTACATGATGAACCTTATGAGCTCCTCAAGGGGACATCATCATCCTAATATATAGGACATGGTTTCCTCCTATAATCAACGGCACACCATATAAATAATATCATTTCCCAACTTAGCAAGCCTATCGATTTAATCTATAAATCTCGCCCATTGGTAAATCAAAGAAATGAATACTAAGTATATGTGCCCGTTATTATATCGGGATTAAGATTATGTACAATATAATATCTGAGGTCCGATTCGATTATGTAGTCAGCAATAAATCGAATCACCTCTAATTCGGTCCTGCTCAATACACACAAAGTGTACTAGTGTGATTCTATGGTCAAGACAAACCAATACCAAATCACACTACAACCATACCAATGGTTTGTCCAAAGTCATCTCGGTTGTGAGCCTATACTTATACTTTACAAGGAGCCGATAACATGATCTCCCGTGTGACACCACACACCATGTTATCTACAATGTAATGTATTAGACAATATGCATAACCATAAAAATACAAACAATGATCATGTGATTCTTATTTCAAAAATAAAGATGTTCATACAAAAGATAGACTTTTCAGTATACATCCCAACAATCTCCCACTTATACTAAAAAACTATGCTGTCTTCATACTGCCATACATCTGATTCCCCTTCTCTCCACATGCCTATCAAAGCTCTCGCTAAAAGGGCCTTAGTGAAAAGGGTCTACCAGGTCATCCTCTGATGCAATCTAGGCGACAACAATTTCTACCTCCTTTACGATTTCTCGTATCAGGTGGTACTTGCGCTCTATGTGTTTACTTGCCTTATGGGCTCGTGGTTCCTTCGAGTTTGAAACTGCACCACTATTATCACAATAAATTGTGATAGTTCTGGGCAAACTAGGAATCACATCCAAGTCCATCAGGAAGTTCCTGAGCCACACAGCTTCTTTGGCCACCTCAGAGGCTACTACATACTCAGCTTCCATGGTGGAGTCCGCCACGCATTTCTGCTTGACACTCCTCCATACAATGGCTCCACCTCCCAAAGTAAACACAAAACCTGAGGTAGACTTACTGTTATCCCTATCAGATTGGAAGTCGGAATCCGTGTAACCCACAGGGAGTAATTGGTCTGCCTGGTAAACTAGCATATAATCCCTAGTCCTTCTCAGGTACTTCAATATATGCTTTACCGTAGTCCAATGTCCCTATCCTGGATTACTCTGATATCTGTTGACCATGCCTATGGAAAAGCAGATATCTCATCTCGTACATAGCATCACATACATTAGGCTTCCTACCGCCGAAGCATAAAGAACCGCCTTCATCTCCTCTATCTCCTCAGTTGTTCTAGGACACATCTCCTTAGATAAAGGAACTCCATGCCTGAAAGGTAGAAAACCCTTCTTGGAGTTCTTCATGCTAAAACAATCCATAATCGTGTCTATGTATGAAGCTTGGGATAAGCACAACATCCTTTTTCTGCGATCTCATATAACCTTGATCCCAAGGATGTGTCCCACTTCTCCCAAGTCCTTCATATCAAACTTTTTGGACAACCATACCCTTACGTCCGATAACACCTTGATATTGTTGCCAATCAACAAAATGTCATCTACGTATAGTACAAGAAATACCACTACATTTCTGTCACATCTCTTGTATACACAAGACTCATCCAGACTTTGAATAAATCCATAAGACTGGATTACCTCATCAAATCGGATGTTCCAAGACCTCGAAGTTTGCTTCAATCCATAAATGGACTGATTAAGCTTACATACAAGATGCTCTTTGCCCTTCGCAATGAATCCCTCTGGTTGCTTCATATATATGTTTTCCTCAAGACTTCCAATAAGGAAAGCTGTCTTGACATCCATCTTCCACACCTCATAATCTATATGAGCTGCAATGCATAAGAGAATCTGGATAGACTTAAGCATGGCTACCGGCGAAAAGGTCTCCTCATAATCAATACCCTCTTTCTGAGTATACCCCTTCGCAATAAGCCTCGCTTTGAAGGTCTCAACCTTCCCATCTATTCCTCTCTTTATTTTTTAGATCCACTTACATCCAATGGTTTTTACACCATCGGGTGGTTCCACTAGCTCCCAGACATGATTTGAATCCATAGATTCAATCTCAGTATTCATTGCACTTTGCCAAGATGCTGCATCTTTATCTTGGATTGCCTCGTCATATGTCCAGGGATCAGGTTCATGTTCGCCAGGGACCAAATTAGAAGACTCTCCCAAGAACATGAATCTATCAGGCTGTCTCACAACCCTCCCACTATGATGAGGTATCACCTGTGTATCCTCTGTGACACGCGGTGTAGTGACTTGTGGTATATCCTCTTGTACCGGTGGTACTGAAGAAGTGACTTCCCCTTTTATTTCCTCCAGAACAATCTTACTCATGGGATTGCGGTATATCCTCTTGTACCGGTGGTACTGAAGAAGTGACTTCCCCTTTTATTTCCTTCAGAACAATCTTACTCATGGGCTTGTGGTTCACCACATAGTCTTCCTCTAGAAATCTGGCGTTCGTGCTAACGATCACCCTCTGATCTCTAGGACTATAAAACAAACCAATTTCCATTTCTCTAGGATAGCCAATGAACATGCGTACTTCTGTACGAGGTTCCAACTTACCAGCATCTGCCTTCAGCACATGTGCTGGACTCCCCCAAATCTGAAAATGTCTTAGAGTAGGCTTTCGCCCAGTCCATAATTCTGTGGGAGTAGAAGGCACTGATTTAGATGGAACCAAGTTCAGAATTAACACTGTCGTATCTAGAGCATATCCCCAGAACGAATCTGGCAACTCAGAATAACTCATCATCGATCTAACCATCTCCATAAGAGTCATATTCCTTCGCTCTACTACACCATTCTACTGGGGTGTGCCAGGTGCAGACAATTGGGATTGAATCCTAGCCTTTGATAAGTAATTCCTAAACTCTCCCAAGAGGTATTCGCCACCACGAGCAGATCGTAGTGTCATCCATATCTTGAATAATCGTCTATGAAAAAGATGAAATATTCAAAACCACCTCTAGCCTGGATAGACATAGGACCACACAAATCAGAATGAACCAATTCTAACACATCTTTGGCTCTATACCCCTTGGACTTAAAAGGTCTCTTGGTCATTTTACCCTCCAAGCAAGATTCGTAGGTTGGGAAATCTTCCACCACTAATGAACCCAGAGGTCCATCAGCTATCAACCTTTGAATTCTGCTTAGGTTAATATGACCAAGTCTTAGATGCCAAAGATATGTTTGGTTCATCTTCGAAGGTTCTTTTCTCTTATTGGAATGAGAAGATGAGTTATTAACTTCTATTTGCATCGTGGGAGCTTTTGGTTCGAGTGTATACAAATTTCCTATCAATGTACCTGAACAGATATTCTCCCTATTCTTTTTTATAACAACTCTGTCATTAAAAGAAATAGAATATCCATCCATAAACAATTTAGAAACTGAAATTAAATTCTTTCTAAATAAAGGTACATAAAGGGAATCTTCCGGAACCAAAGTTTTATTTTTCTCAAAAGATAAATAAAACATCTCCCACTACAATAGCCGCCACCTTCATGGCATTGCCCAAGTAAATAGTAATCTCTCCCTCAGCTCATCGTCGGGTTTCCTGGAACCCCTGCAAAGTATTGCAGACATGATTAGAGGCTCCCGTATCTATACACCAGGTGGCGATAGATAATACCGCTAACCATGTTTCAACGACTAGACTAAAGGATATACCTTTGTTCTATTTCGAATTGGGACAGTCGTTCTTCCAATGTCCATCCTGCTTGCAAGTGAAGTACTTGCCTTTTGGCTTCTTCACTCCTCCCTGAGATCCTCCCACCACCTTTGCTCCACCTTGTTTCTTCTTCTTCTTGCCTTTCGTCTTAGAAGTAGAAACCTTCTGAGCAACCATGGCCTGAGCCTGAGCAAGCCTTTCTGTCGACTGGAGAATGATATCGACCTGGGTTTCCCCATCGATCCAACTCCAAGGACTTCCAGCTCATTCGCAGGCTTAGGAGGACACTCTTCGAAGAGTACATACTTGTACTCCTTAGCAGATAAGACAATATCTAGATTCTTTTCCAATCAACATTATTTGGGTACAGTAAGTTTATTTTCCTTTAGTATCATAGCAAGTGGACTGAAAGTCATTTTTGAAAATCCTAAGAATCACATAGATCATTACTTTAGATTTCAAAAAATTATTGATTCCTCAAACAATAAAATTTTAAAATCAACCAACACCTCAAAACACCGAGAATATCGTATGCCACGATAGTGTGGACGTATACGAATTCTACATTTGTAAAAGGAGATTTTACCCATTAGATTTACTATCTTGTCAACCTAACTTTTTGACAAGTAAAATTAATAGTTAGTTCCTCTTTGGCCCTACAAATAAAAGCAGTGACTCCGATGGGGAGGATACTTATATTTGTATCTAAGTGTTCACCATTACTTGGTACCAAGGTAATTATCTCGGGTTATGTGCCTTACGATGGGGAAGTACACACACTCCTTAATAATTTTTTATAACCATATTCGACCTTGTGATCTACAAATAAACCCATCCGATGGGGAGGAAGGCACTCAGAGCCGACGCGCAAGTTTGTTTGCATCGCATATCAAATCGTAATGGAGGCCGTGGGAATTTATAAAACTATCCCTCTCCCACTTGGTAATTTGAAATTGAGGAATTTTCTAGCCTACGACATGCATATCAAACAATAAGCAATAAATATGAAAAATAAATTATTTTCCAACTATTATGGCTTTTGTCTTCAATATGTCTCCCGTCGCATCACCTTCTCGTCTGCTCCTCCTACGCCATGTATGAGCCATCCAGAGATCCGAGCCAAGACTAAAATCTATTTTAATTTACATTCATCGATCCTATACTCCACGAGGGAGTGTACATGAAATCTAGATCGAAAGTAAACTAAAATAAAAGGAGTGGCTAAACAATGTCGTATCTAATTTACAAAAATTAAATACTAGCCTCGTCAACCCCGAGGATTCAACAAAATAAACATTTACACACATACAATCACATACACATATATGGCCATAATAGTCAGATCTTATGCCTGCAACCAAAGAGTTAACCTACGCATATCCTACTATTATCCGGCACATATAATATATGAAAAGTGGATAAAATTTAATCGAATCCTAAACACACAAAACCAGAAACCGTGGCTCTGATACCAATTGTTGGGTTCATCCATGAGGGGAAACTTCGCTTCCCACTTCAACTCGGTCACTTGTTCATGGCAATCCCATCGATGTCTCCGGATTAAAAATTTAATCCTAGACAAAAGGGAACACCCAAGCAACCTTGTCATCGTCGTGCTATTCGTTTAGAGTGGTCTCTTGAAAAAACTTGTTGTTCAAGTGACCAACCTCTATTCCACGAATAGCCGCGGAATAGACGATGTACGGATCATTGGCTTTTGTGTTTATGTTCGGGGTCCAAGTATTATTTAGCCACATACATAAATTAAACAACCACATACAACATGCATATAATTGAAAAGCAATTATAAACATAGTACAAAAGAACACTAATCAAAATAAAAAAGATTATACCTCTTGTTATACCTCTTGATCTTCTATTGTATGTCCTTCCTCCTTTTGGACATCGTGTGGGCGACGATCTTCTAAAAGTCGAAGCTCCTGTTAGTAATATATGAGAGATGTCCTAAGGCAATCACCTTATGTATGAACCATTTATATGATAAATGAAGATTCACTATTTGAGTATACATGGTTTCATGTATTTGATCGGATCTTAAACTCATTTACTGAATGTCAACGATACGATTCACAGCATGAGAGAATTTGTGATTGGATCACAACTAGTGAGTATCTCTACATGTGTAATTGTGATGTATCGAAATTATCCCTAGTCGATGAATTGATGGATTTGGACACCATTGATTCTGTCGAGACTAGCACGAGGTATACTCTTTGGTGTATCCAAGTAGCTGATTCTCACTGGCTGGAGACATTGTGATGTCCGGAGTTAATCGTGGATGCTAGTTATGGTAACTAGTTCATTGGAGTGACCAGCCGTAAGACTTCATATGGTTCTCTGCATATATAGATATGTCAATGAAGTTCTTACTGCAGCTTAAGTGTGATGTTCCTTTGACTTGCGGTATTCAAGTCATCTTGATCATGAAGAGTTATGCTTTGACATCTTAAGCAAGCATCTCTGAGGAGATGTGGACCCGGGATGATTGGGTATAAGTCAAAGTGATCGAAGGTGTTTGAATAGCCTATAAAGGATTCACCACTCCTTGCGAGGAGATGTATACCCATGGCCTCTCATCGGATTGTTACTAAATTCTTTGGCCAAAGCATTACATGTTTAGAGTAAGGTACTCTTCGATACATGTGCAGTAACTAGAATCCGTAGGACGAGGAAATGATACTTGGGCTAGGTGTGACGTAGTCAGCCTAGTGGGGACTGACACTATAGACCATGTCCTGAACCAAGTGGGGTATAAGATGAGTGAAGGGAATGGGGCACGATTCATTCGAGCTGCTGAAGGGTTTCAGAAATAGTTTTGGATCAACCGTTGATCTTTACGGTTAATTGGGGATCATGATGTACTACTAGGTACCACTCATGATCGTTCTATAATTAATGGTTAATTATAGACAGCCAACATAAACCGAAAACCTATTTGGTCACACGCACAATGAGCGTAATCCGAAGGATTTAAAACGAGCTTGATAATGAGATTCTCAGACCGAGAGAAACTAGGTTTGGTTGGACCAAACAAGAAGCGAGCATGAAATCGTTTCAGTCGCAATGGAAGCGTGGATGGGCCGTGTCTTATGAAGACATGATGGACGAACTAAAATGGTTTGGTTCTAATCCAACGGAGGAGAATAAACCAAAGGGGTTTGGTTTGTTTTAAACGAATGAACCAAAGTTGGTTCGGTTCGTTTTAACTTAAAATAAACAATCATGGTTTGGTTTATTTTAACTTAAATTAATGGAGCGGGTTAATGGGCCTTTGGTTATGATCCAATAACCATTAAGAGAATTTGTTCTCTATAAAATAGGGCTTAAGGGTTTTTGTTAAATCCTAATTGAGGCAACCCTAGTTTTTGGCCGCCCACCATCACCCTCTAGTTGGTGCCAACCCAATTGCCGCCACCCACCTCCTCCAACCGGCGACCAGCTGCTGCCGTCTTCTCCACTTGCCGGCGTCGAGCTGCTGCCGGAGGAGCTCCGGTGATCATCCTTGGCTCCGACGACAAGGTGAGCACATTGCTGTCCTTATTTGGCCGGCGCAAGGTCTCCACCAAAGTTGTCCAGTTTTCTAGACAGCTTGTTTCCCTCTTGTCGGAGCATCGTTTGGACGACGTTTGGAGCTCCGACAGCGCCTTCCCTACCGGGGATTCGATCTCCGGTAATCCTCATAGGTGGAGGATGAAGGATTCGTCAAACGGTTGACAAATACCTCTCCGGAGAAGCGTGTTTTTGAGGACTCATTTAGGATCCGAATTTTGATTCGGATCGTGATCTTATCTCGATCACGTCATCTTCAACACGAGGCTAGTAACCCGTACGAAGATGAGGTTCATGACTTAGTGAAGTCATCCCGAAGATACTCGGCGTGGATACGGATAGAGACGATTCTAGCGAGAATCGTTCCGGTTGATGCCTTTCCCGCTACACGTGATACGTCAGGTATACGTAGTTTAAGTTTCCTTTTATTGCAAAATTTGAATTTACGGTTATGTCTACATATGTTGTACTATGCATGCGTGTGATGTGTGTGTTGCAATAAATTAGATTTATTATTTTATTCCTTCCGCTGTGCACATGTTTACGAAACATGTTCGAACACACACTCGCCGAGGTGCCGGAAACCCAACAGCTCCTAGATCGCCAATCTTCCTTCCTTGTTCACTCCGAACAAAGGAAGATGATAAAACAAAACTCGTCTTCCTATCTAGAACCGGCCACCAAGTCAATAGACTCGATGTTGCCACCGGCCAAGGAAGAGAACATGGAGTATGGGAACCGGCCAAAGGAGAATCAATGAGGGCATGGACGCCGACCAACACTTGGAGAAGAGAAAGGAAAGCAATCCTTCTCCTTGTTGCCGCCCAAACCCTAAACCTAGCTCTCCTAATTTCCGGCCAAGGATGAAGGGAAGAAGAATAGGTTGAGCTCCGACCAAGGTAGAGGCAAGAAGGATCGGAGCCGGCCAAACCTTGGAAGATGAAGAAAAGGTCTTCTCCTCATGTTGCCGCCCATAACCAAAACCCAAAACCCTAACCCTAGCCGCCCACTTCTAATCCTAATCTAATTAGGATTGCTTGCCACCCAAGGGAAGAAAACCCTAACCCTCATCCATCAAGTTGCCGCCCACCCCTAATCCATCCTTTTATAGAGTTACAGATAAGCCTTGTTTTAATCTCCACCATTGGTTCTAGGGATTTAATCTCAACAGTCGGATCTAGAGATTTAATCTCAACCGTCGGATCTAGAGATTTAATCTCTACCATTGGATCTAGAGTTTTGTTTTCATCCATTGGATCAAAGCTTCATGAGGTGTTAATAGGCTACAATAGGGACCATGAGGAGGAGTTGGATCTTGGCCACCCAATGGATCAAGCCCACATAAAGTCCGATCCATTAATGATTATCCATTCCACTAGAAGATTATCATTGATCTACCTCACCAACCCCCATAAGTTAATATGGGCTCCATATATTATTTTTACATTTTCTCCCCGTGTTTAAGATCTCGAATGTCCATCTATTAATTAATTTACTAACCATTAATTAATCAACATCTAACTCCATGAGTAGTACCACTCAACCTTTTCATCATGCCGGACCAAGTCCACCTGCAGGGTTTACATGATGAACCTTATGAGCTCCTCAAGGGGACATCATCATCCTAATATATAGGACACGGTTTCCTCCTATAATCAACGGCACACCATATAAATAATATCATTTTCCAACTTACTGAGTCTATCGATTTAATCTATAAATCTCGCCCATTAGTAAATCAAAGAAATGAATACTAAGTATATGTGCCCGTTATTATATCGGGATTAAGAGTATGTACAATATAATATCTGAGATCCGATTCGATTATGTAGTCAGTAATAAATCGAATCACCTCTAAGTCGGTCCTGCTCAATACACACAAAGTGTACTAGTGTTATTCTATGGTCAAGACAAACAATACCAAATCACACTAAAACCATACCAATGGTTTATCCAAAGCCATCTCGGTTGTGAGCCTATACTTATACTTTAGAAGGAGCCGATAACATGATCTCCCGTGTGACACCACACACCATGTTATCTACAATGTAATGTATTAGACAATATGCATAACCATAAAAATGCAAACAATGATCATGTGATTCTTATTTCAAAAATAAAGATGTTTATACAAAAGATAGACTTTTCAGTATACATCCCAACATAACTGCAGTACTTATTTATCATCTAAACATATATTCATATCACCTTAAACTTGTCCCTTGGAGTTTTCCCTTAATAGATGCAACTCCGATTTTTCCTCTAATATTCTCATTTTTTATTCTGTCTATTCTCGTATATTCACATATCCACCTTAACATTTTTATCTTTACAACTCATGTCTTTTGCTCATATACTTAAGTTGTAGCCCAACATTCAACATCATATAATATAGCAAGTTTAATTGTCATTTTATAGAATTTTCCTTTAAATTTTATAGGTACTTTACGATCATATAAAATACCTGACACTCTCCTCTATTTCAATTATCCTTCTTATATTTTAGGTAAGACATCTCTCTCAATTCTTTCATCATCTTACAAAAATAATGCTAAATATTTAAAGTTATCAGTTTTAGACAACTCATCATCTCCTATCTTAACACTTGTCTTATTACATCTAATATTACTAAACTTAAATTACTTATATTCTGTCTTTACTCTACTAAACCTAAAACCTTTCACTTCTAATATTTTCCATCAAGTTTTTAGTTTAACATTTAATCCTTCATGTGTTTCATTTACCAAAATAATATCATCTACAAATAACATGCATCACGGTACTGTTGTTGGTGCAATCGGCCCAGGTCACGATTGACCAGACTCGAGTTTTGACTCGAGCAGTATTTTGATATTCGACAAAATATATAATAATGTGATTGTCATGGAAAGTTACGTATTGCTAGCTTGACCTACAATTCTCATATTGGATTCTGGCCCCTAGCTGCGGGGGCATATAGTCTGGACGAACATTGGGAAGTCCAAGGGTGTGATATTGGTGGCATAAAGTCCAAGCGGTAGTCTTGGTAGCATAAGTCTAATATTTGGCAGTGTAAAGTCCAAGCATGTGTCTTGGTAGCATAAGCCCAAATGTACCTTGGCAAAGTAAACCCGATTAACATGAAAATAGTCGATGGAAGCACCTGAAGGCTAACGTATAGATAAACAAGTCATGGATGAATTGGAGGGATCCGATATGTGTGAGGCTGATGAAGGTGGCTAGAAGGCTTAGGTCTAGGCTAAGGATGGTCTAGGGAGTATGAGGGGATCATACTTGGGTTAAATCTCATATTTGAGGTTTAACAATCCACTGGAGGTTTTGCCCAGTAGATGTTGGTGCAGTAGGCACCTAAGTCGAACCTGAGTTTTGATTATAGCAAACGATACAAAGTTAAGCTCATGTCGTTATCTCACGAGTTGAATCGAGTGTGCAGAAGATTGCTATAGCTGGAGATAAAGGCTAGCGACACCCGGAGGAAGCCGCGGTGGTCGGGCGACACCGGGAGGACTTCGGAGGGAGCCGAAGGAATCAGGTGGAGACCGAAAGCAAGGCTTCAAAGGTAAATATTGAGGTAAGCTCGTGTGAGTGAGCATAAGTAAGGTCGAGTCCTCCATACGGGGACATCCTTAGGCGACGATCCGACCAAGACTTCCCATGGAAGGTCTATGTTGAGATCGGATGGCAAGTGGCCGTCGAATTCACTTATATTTCGAACTAACTCTTTATTATAGTCGAAAAGTCTAAAAATCAATTCAACCGGCCAAAAATCAGTTCAACTGCTAAGCCATCAGTTCAACCGGCCAAGGATCAGTTCAACTGTTGAGCCATCAGTTCAACCGACCAAGAAATCAGTTCAACCGATGGTCAAAAATCAGCCTCGAGGAGTCAAGCTTTATCAGCATTTTTCAAGGAGTTTTGTGCCCAATTCCTATTGGTTGAAGACCCATTCGATGAGGGGCTTAAAGGCTATAAAAGGAGGTCCTAACCTAGGGTTTCATCATCAATTCTAAGCCTCCGCAAAGCTACAACTTCTCCGACAACGAAGTGCTTCTTCTCCGACGTCTAGATTTATTTGTTTTCATTTTATTACGTCGGTTAGAGTTTTATTTCAGTTTAGTACTTTCATTTTTGGAGCTTTTATCGTAACGAGGAGAGGGGGAGTGTCTCTCTACCTCAAGCTTTGTGCTTTACTTGTATCGATTAAACTCTTACCTCTAAAGGGGAGGAGTTCTTTAGTGTTTTTGCCCTCCGTATGTGGTCGAGGACCGCTAGAGCCTTGGAGTGGTAGCTGAAGGCTACGAACCAAGTAAAACTCCTTTGTTTCTTTTTACTTTACATTTACATTTCCGCTGCAATTAATTATCTCTCGAGTTTTAACGAACGAAAAGAAAAGAAAAAGGTTTTATCGCTATTCACCCCCCCCCTCTAGCGATCCGCTTCGATCCAACAATTGGTATCAGAGCCGGGGGTTGCTAAGATTTGGTGAAAGCACCAATCTAGCCATTTTAAAGATTTTTTTTCTTTTTAATTCTGTTTATTTCAGATTTATTTCTCTTTGTTATTTTTTCTCCCGCACTACTAATCCAAGACGCGAGTCTTGGTACCTTTTTTTGTGTTTTTGTCGTTGCTAGTTTCTTCGTCTTCGTCTCCTTGTGTCTTTTGTTCTAATGGCCCATCTCGAGGGTTTTAGCACCGTCCGACCTCCGTTTTACAACGGAGATGACTTCCATTATTGGAAGGGTCGGATGGAATGCTTTCTCAAAACCCAAATCGAGATGTGGATCATAATCCAAATAGGTTTCACACTTCCGACTAATGAAGTGGGTGACTCCTTGGATTATGATCAATGGACCATTGCGACAAAATGACAAGTCGAAGCCGACGCCAAGGCAACACAAATCCTCCAATGTGGCTTATCCAAGGAAGAGCTAAATCGCGTCGGCCCCTTCATAAGCGCAAAGGACCTTTGGACAAAACTAGTGGAGCTACACGAAGGGACCGATGAAGCCAAGGTATGTAAGCGTGATCTTCTATTTGTTGGCAATGTGCTAGTCCTCGGAATGCTCATTGGCTCCCATGTCCCCGGATTAAAATTTTCACTAATGAAAACTAATCCGGATGGGATGAGTTTCCTAAGCACAACCAATTCGTCGTCGTGCTAACGACTCGAGCGATCGCTTGAACAAACTAGTTGTTCAAGCAACACAACTCTTCTAGTCGGTTAGCCGCGGAAGAGACGATGGACGGATCGCCGGTTTTTGTGTTTCTTATTCGGGGTCCATGATTATACAAATACATGCAAATGCAAACTAGTATAATCAACATATACTAACCTAAAGAACTTAAGCTAGCATATCAATTAAGAATAGAAACATGCAAAGATCATAAATAAAAGTTATAAAACTTTTATACCTCTTGATCTTCTATCGTATGTCCTAACCTCCTTGTAGACTTCATGTGGGCGAAGATCCTCCACAAGTTGAAGCTTCTTAGATCTTCTTCAATCCAAAGAATGAAGAACTCTCTTTCCCTTCTTGCTTGAGCCAACCACCAATCCACAAAGGATTGATGCACGCCCCAAGAATAGAGAAAATAATGGAAACAACCAAGCAACCGAACTAGGGACAAACCCTAGCTCCTAGTGCCCTTGGCCAAGAGGAAAACAAAGGGAAAAGAGGAATAGGTTGGGCACCACTAAAGGTATAGGAAAAAAGGATAGGAACCGGCCAACACCCTAGGAAGAAGAAGAACACTTCCCCTATAGTTGCCACCTACCTTACCTTCCAAACCCTAGCCGCCCAACCAAGCTTCCTTTGGATTTCTTGCCGCCCAAGGTAGAGGAAGAGAAGGTAGTGGCCGGCCAACCCTTAGAAGGAAGAAGATGAGCCCTTCCCCTATAGTTGCCGCCCAACCATAACTTCCAAACCTAGCCGCCTAATCCAAAGAGCCAAACCCTAATCTAATTAGGGTTTCCTCCATAGGTTTCTTGCCGCTTAAGCATGGTGGAGAGGAGAGATCTAGGAGCTAGCCACCTCCAAGGAAGAAGACAAGCTCATCCATGAGGTTCT
This sequence comes from Wurfbainia villosa, assembly GCA_025175895.1. NCBI lineage: Eukaryota > Viridiplantae > Streptophyta > Magnoliopsida > Zingiberales > Zingiberaceae > Wurfbainia > Wurfbainia villosa. The sequence goes on along the minus strand of CM045987.1, from coordinate 73,481,824 downwards.
TTGCCCCTTCTAGCTCCACCACCTTGGCCGCCCAACCTAAGGAGCCAAAACCCTAATTAGGGTTTCCTCCTTGAGGTTGCTTGCCGCCCAAGTAATGCTAGGCAAAACCCTAATTTCCTTAGCATCCATCATGAACCCTTCAAAAAACTTAGTTGCCGCCCAACCCATGCTCCCTTATATAGAACTTAGGAGAAAATTGGTTATTGATGAGGTAGCCAAAAATATAGGAACTAATTCCCAATTTTCTTGCCGCCCACCTTATCCAACCTTTCCTCTCCCTTTTATATAGAGTTAGGTTTAGGCCTTGGTTTAATCTCCACCGTCGGTTCTAGGGTTTTAATCTCAACCGTCGGATTTAGAGATTTAATCTCAACCGTCGGTTCTAGGAAATAATCCCAACCGTCGGATCTAGAGATTTAATCTCAACCGTTGGTTCTAGGAAATTTAATCCCAACCGTCGGATCTAGAGATTTAATCTCCATCATTTGATCTAGACTTCATGAGGTTTATATTAGGCTACGATAGGGACCATGAGGAGGAGTTGGGTCTTGGCCACCCGATGGATCGGAACCACACAAACTTGATCCATCAATGATGTTCCATTCCACTAGAGGATCATCATCGAACTACCTCACCAACCCCCATAAATTAATATGGGCTCCATATATTATTTGTACATCCATCTCCCCGTGTTTAAGATATCGAATGTCCGTCAATTAATTGATTTACTGACCATCAATTAATTAACATCTAACTCCTCGAGTAGTACCACTCAACCTTATCATCATGTTGACTACGTCAACCTGCAGGGTTTACATGATGAACCTTATGAGCTCCTCAAGGGGACATCATCAACCTAATATATAGGACACGGTTTCCTCCTATAATCAACGGCACACCATGTAAATAATATCACTTCCCAACTTACCATATTGATTTAATCCATAGAAATCTCACCCTCTGGTAAATCAAAGAAATAAATACTAAGTACATGTGCTCGTTATTATATCGGGATTAAGAGCATGTACAACATAATATCCGAGGTCCGATTCAATTATGTAGTCAGCAATAAATTGAATCACCTCTATGTCGGTCCTGCTCAATACACCGAGGTGTACTAGTGTAACTCTATGTTCAAGATAAAACAATACCAAGCTACACTACAACCATGCCAATGGTTTGTCCAAAACCATCTTGGTTGTGAGCCTCTACTTATATTCTACAAGGGACTGATAACATGATCTTCTGTGCCGCACCCAGGCACCATGTTATCTACAATGTAAAATATTAGACAATATGCACACATATAAATATAACGTACAAACAATGATCATGTGATTCTTATTTCAAAATAAAGATGTCCATACAAAAGAGCTAGGCTTTCAGTATACATCCCAACACTATTCAATAAACTATATAACCTAAAAATGCAGGAACACGAGTCCACGACGCAACTTCACTCCCGAGTCCAGGACATTGTCAACAACCTACACGCAATTGGGCAAAAGGTCGAAAACCGCGATCTTATATGGTATGTCCTAAACTCCTTTCCAAGGACTACCTTGTGGGCATCCATGGTCGATGCCTACAAGGTCTCCAAGGATCTTTCTAAACTTAGATTAGATGAACTTTTTTCTGATTTTGAACTTCATGAGCAGTCTAATTTGGAACCCGAGAAAGGCATAGCTTTATTTGCAGGTTCAAAGAAAAAAATCGCTAGCAAGACACCTCCGAAGGAAGAAGAGGATGAGTCAGATTCGGAGGTCGACTCGGAAATGGAAACCGAACTAGTCAACCTAGTTTGGAGGATAGTCAAGGGCCGAAAATGAGCCGTCACTCGACCCAACGAAGGTAAGCCTAAAAGTTCAAACATAAGATGTTATGAATGCAACAGGTTTGGACACATTAAGTCCGAATGCCCAAAACTCAAGAGCAAGGCACCAAAATACAAAAAGGCACTCAACGCTACTTGGGAAGAAGCTTCCGAGGAAGAAGACAATGATCGAGTCCTTATGGCTAAACCGATGGAATCGGAGACGGAGTCGGAACCGGAACTTGAATCGGAAATCGAAGATGAGTCGGACTGCGAAGCACTATTCAAGACAAGCCACGGATACACATCCGGTTCAAAAGATAAACTCAAGGTAAGTCGCTCTCTTATTACCACACTTTATAGTGCAATTAAGTTTTTAAATAGAAAGTTAGCTAAGTCCGAGTCCAAGGTCGAGACCCTGGTTGAGGAAGTTAAACTCCTCAAACACGAGGTCTCCCTAACCTCTTCGACTAGTCGAGTTCAAGAGAAGGACTCAACTCGGGTTGAAAAACTCAAAGTTGAGAACTCACTCTTGAAAAGTCAAGTCGAAGATCTTAGGAATACGTTGGAAAGGTTTACTTTGGGATCCATAGGACTTGACCTCCTACTTGGATCACAAAGGGCCGTGTACAACAAGGTCGGGCTAGGGTTTAGCTCAAACACGACCAATAAGTCGTATGTGTCAATCGTAAGTAGACATAGAAAACGTGTCCAAGCATGGGTCCCTAAGACCACCTTGATTTCAAACTTAGGATCAAACCAGTACTGGGTTCCCAAGGACCAAATCCACTATGTGGAGTGACCGAATCGATTCAACGGTCCAGGGGGAGCTAGTACGAAATTTGTTTGTGTTTTAACTTAGAAATTGCATGCTTAGGTTTTTATTTAGTTTGATTTTCCTTTTTAGAATGGTTAGATAGGACTATAACTCGTCAATACTTAATAACATAGTACCAGGACGCGGCGAGATGATAGTACGCTAGGAAAGCGGAGTCTTGTGTATTCGGGCTAGATAAGGCGTATCTAGTTCGATGCACTTGACCGAGTGAAACTAGCTGAAGCTACCTCACCGTATCCTAGACTAGTTGACCAGGAAGTGGTCTTAGGTGAGTCAAGTCTCTATTTTCTTGAAAATGGCTTTGTCTAAGGAAGTGGTCGTTGTTCCGATCAAAGAAGGCCTTTGTGCCTTGCCACGACCTGGAAGCCATGATCTTGAAAAGGTGACTTGATGAGCCTAAGGTCAAATCCGAATCTAATGCAAGGTTGACAAGTGTTTAAGTCATTAAACTTAATTCAACTAAAAAATTAGAAGTCATCTCACAAGAACATATAGGATTAACATGTTTGATCATATAGACATGGGTGAGATGATTTAGGTTAATAATCTTCAACCAACTTTTAATAAATCCAATATCCGATCCAACTACCTTGCGTGTAGGATCAATGGATGTTGGACAGTGGTTGCTCCCGACACATGACCGGGGATCAACTCAAGTTTTCGAAGCTTCGATTCAAACAACAAGGATCGGTAGCTTTCGGAAATAACGGCAAGCTCAAAATCATCGGATCAGGTGATATTGAGCTCAATTCAAATTTTGTTATTCAAAATGTTTTATTAGTAGAAAATTTTCAATATAATTTACTTAGTGTAAGTCAATTGTGTGATAATAACTATAAGGTCATATTTCTAGAAAATGAATGCGTAATTAATACAAATGAAACCTCTAAAACAATTCTTAAAGGGACTAGAAATAACAACATTTACACTATCAACTTAACTAACTCCTCAACTAAGTGTCTTATGACACAGCAAGAGGAATCGTGGTTGTGGCATCGACGACTCGGTCACTCACACCCAAGACTCATCCACAAGATGAGTCAGAGTGATTTAGTCAGAGGTTTGCCTAACCTCAACAACTTGGATAATAAAATATGTAATGCTTATCAACAAGGTAAACAATCTAGGACACAACATCAACTAACTAGTCAAGAACGAACCAAAAGTGTGCTTGAGCTTCTACACATGGATCTATTTGATTCACACGGAGCTAAGTCACTTAACGGAAGTAAATTCTGCTTAGTCATAATTGATGACTATTCTAGATTTACTTGGGTTAGGTTCATCAAACACAAAAATAATACCCTAGATCAATTAATCAATCTATTTAAGTTAATAGAAAATCAACAAAGCATTAAAATCAAAAGACTTAGGACTGATCATGGTGGTGAATTCAAAAACCATAGGTTTACAGAATTCTGTAACATAAATGGATACCACCATGAGTTCTCTTGCCCTAGAACTCCACAACAAAATGGCCTAGTAGAACGTAAAAATAGAACCCTACAAGAAGTCGCTAGGACAATGCTTAATGAGTATAACCTACCCGATAGGTTTTGGGCCGAAGCCGTGAATACGGCATGCTATGTCCAAAATAGAATCCTTATGGTAAAGAGGCACCTTAAGACCTCATACGAGATTTATCACGATAAAATACCTAACATCAAGTACTTTAGGGTATTTGGGTGTAAGGTACATATCCTAAACACTAAGGATTACCTAGGGAAATTTACATCCAAAACCATGACCGGAATCTTTCTAGGATACTCGACTACAAGCAGAGCTTATAGAGTATATAACCACGACACCCTTAGAGTCGAAGAGACTATCAATGTAGTATTTGATGAAGGACACAAACCTACAAAATCCCCGGCAACCCCAATTAGCGAACTGACTCATACTAGACCTAACTATGATCCGGAGATCAGGTCTAGTGTTAATCCTAACCTAAGTCAACCAAGTCACTCTATCGACCAAGTGATAGATGACTCCAACGAAACTAGAACTCAAACGAGTCATCCTATGGATCAAGTTGTAGACTCAAACCCAAATCCAACTAGGACTCAAACGAATCATCCTATCAACTAAGTGATAAGTGATCCAAGTCTAGGAGTTCAAACTAGAGCCTCATACAGAAACCTTAGTCAAATATCCTTGATTTCTAAAATTGAACCCAAAACTATTGACCAAGCTCTTCTTGATCCCGATTGGATTATTGCAATGCAAGAAGAGTTGGCTCAATTCACTAGGAACGAAGTATGGGAATTAGTACCACCACCTAAAGATAAAACAATCATTGGAACAAGGTGGGTGTTTAGAAATAAAATTGATGATAGAGGTGAAGTAGTTAGAAATAAAGCTAGACTAGTTGCTAAAGGGTTTAGTCAAGTCGAAGGTTTAGATTACGACGAGACCTATGCCCCAGTAGCTAGATTAGACCCCATTCAAATGCTATTAGCATATGCAGCACATCGAGGATTTAAGTTGTTTCAAATGGATGTGAAATCTGCATTCTTAAATGGATACATTAAAGAAGAAGTTTATGTTAGTCAACCCCCCGGTTTCGAAAGTTTAGACAAACCCGATCATGTCCTTAGGTTAAAGAAAGCTCTTTATGGACTTAAACAAGCTCCTCGAGCTTGGTACGAGAGACTTTCGATTTATCTTAAGTCCAAAGGCTTTAACCAAGGTGTAGTTGACCCAACCCTTTTCGTAAAAACCTTAGGTAAAGACATATTCATAGCCCAAATCTACGTAGATGATATTATTTTCGGAACCACCAACTCAATCCTACTAAATGAGTTCATTTCACTTATGGAAAGTGAATTTGAAATGAATTTAGTAGGTGAGTTAAGTTTCTTTTTAGGTCTACAAATTAAACAAACTAAAGATGGAATATACCTACATCAACGCAAATATACTAGGGAATTAATTAAACGCTTTGGAATGCAAGACGCTAAAATTATTAATACCCCAATGGCAACTAATGTGAACATAGAAGAAGATGTAATCGGAAATTCAATTGATTTAAAATACTATAGGAGCATAATAGGGAGTCTCCTTTACCTAACTGCAAGCCGACCTGATATCTTATTTGCAGTAAGTATGTGCGCAAGGTTTCAAACCTGTGCCAAGGAGTCTCACCTAACTCTAGTCAAGCGTATCCTTAGATATCTAAAGGGTACACTTAATGTCGGTATTTGGTATCCCAGATCTACCGAGTTCGAACTAACCAGCTACTCCGATTCGGACTATGTCGGTAGTAAGCTCGATAGAAAGAGTACGAGTGGTTGTTGTCAACTTCTCGGCTCGAGTCTAGTGAGTTGGTGCAGTAGGAAGCAACACTGTGTTGCTTTATCTACCACCGAAGCCGAATACATCGCGATGGGTGAGTGTGTCACGCAGCTTCTTTGGATGAAGCACACTCTCCGCGACTTTAAGTTAGACTTTACGAATACTAAACTTCACGTAGATAACATTAGTTCAATTAATCTTATAAAGAATCCGATATGTCACTCTAGGACCAAACATATAGAGGTCAAACACCATTTCATTCGAGAACATGTGGCCAACGAAGCCATACAACTCGAATATGTCGAATCAAAGTCTAACTTAGCAGACCTATTTACTAAACCCCTACCCGAAGCCGAATTTAGTCTATTAAGACGAAAATTGGGCATGTGCATAGTAGAATAGGAACTTGCAAATTATATTTTCTTACTACTATTTCTTAACTTTCATTTTTTATGGAACTAGTATAGGACATACCTTAGATATCATGCACCTATAGATTTAAGGAGCTAATACATCTCACAACACATAGGACTAATGTGTTTGTGTACTTAGCCACGTAGATGGGCGTGAGATGTTAGGACCTTACTCTTGGTTCTAGATGTAGAGCTAGTGCATCGCTATGAACCACGGAGTATAATCATACATACTCACCGACTCTGACCAGGACTGGTTGATCTTTCATATCAATCAAGCCAAATATGAGTCGAACATCTTATAGATTAACTTATTTTCAGTATATTATTTTCAAAATAATGTGGAACATGCTTGGACTTTAAATTTAACACTTATTTTTGTTTTCCACACACACACTCACTCTTTTCGATATATGGCAAAAGGGGGAGAAAAAGGCCAAAGTTAAGGGGTCAAAATTTTTTTTTATAACTTAACTCTTACTTTATATTTAAACCAAAAGTTAACTTTAAGTTTTGAAAACTTATTAAAGGCCAAGTTAAGAGAATTCTTAACTTAAACTTATTTGTGGCGTCAACGTTTTACTTATTTTTTATTATGCCCTTAATGTTTTACTTAAGGGGGAGAAAGGGCCAAGTTAAGAAGAACTCTTAGCAAGCGTTTACTAAGGCCAACTTTAAGTAATGTTAATTACTTAAAGAAACCCTCAAAGGGAGGATTAAGGTCTTTCTTCAAGACTCACCCTCGGTCAAGGGGGAGGTTTCCTCAAGAGTACTTGAAGAAAATCCTTACTACTCCAACTTAATCTTCTTTATTTCTTGTTTCTAATGCACATTATTCTTCATGCTTGCTATTTACTTAACTTTGTATGTGGGTTTGCCATAAATCAAAAAGGGGGAGATTGTTGGTGCAGTAGGCACCTAAGTCGAACCTGAGTTTTGATTATAGCAAACGATACAAAGTTAAGCTCATGTCGTTATCTCACGAGTTGAATCGAGTGTGCAGAAGATTGCTATAGCTGGAGCTAAAGGTGGCGACACCGGAGGAAGCCGCGGTGGTCGGCGACAGGGAGGACTTCGGAGGAGCCGAAGGAATCAGTGGAGACCAAAGCAAGGCTTCAGGTAAATGTTGAGGTAAGCTCGTGTGAGTGAGCGTAAGTAAGGTCGAGTCCTCCATACGGAGACATCCTTAGGCGACGATCCGACCAAGACTTCCCATGGAAGGTCTATGTTGAGATCGGATGGCAAGTGGTCGTCGAATTCACTTATATTTCGAGCTAATTCTTTATTACAGTCGAAAAGTCTAAAAATTAGTTCAACCGGCCAAAAATTAGTTCAACTGCTAAGCCATCGATTCAGCAAGCCAAGGATCAGTTCAACTGCTGAGCCATCAGTTCAACCGGCCAAGAAATAAGTTCAACCGATGGTCAAAAATCAGCCTCGAGGAGTCAAGCTTTATCACCATTTTTCAAGGAGTTTTATGCCCAATTCCTATTGGTTGAAGACCCATTCGATGAGGGTCTTAAAGGCTATAAAAGGAGGTCCTAACCTAGGGTTTCATCATCAATTCTAAGCCTCTAAAATCCTTCGCAAAGCTACAACTTCTCCGACAACGAAGTGCTTCTTCTCCGACGTCTAGGTTTATTTGTTTTCATTTTATTATGTCGGTTAGAGTTTTATTTCAGTTTAGTACTTTCATTTTCGAAGCTTTTATCGTACCGAGGAGAGGGGGAGTGTCCCTCTACCTCAAGCTTTGTGCTTTACTTGTATCGATTAAACTCCTACCTCTAAAGGGGAGGAGTTCTTTAGTGTTTTTGCCCTCCGTATGTGGTCGAGGACCGCTAGGGCCTTTGAGTGGTAGCCGAAGGCTACGAACCAAGTAAAACTCCTTTGTCTCTTTTTTACTTTACATTTACATTTCCGCTACAATTAATTATCTCTCGAGTTTTAACGAACGAAAAGAAAAGAAAAAGGTTTTATCGCTATTCACCCCCCCTCTAGCGATCCGCTTCGATCTAACAGTAGACTGGCCCAGTGTGGTTGACTCACACTGTGTGGCTCAGCATTTAGGATGAGTGCTCGGTATTGTGTGGCTCAACATTCAGGGTGAGTGCTAGACACTGTGTGGCTTGATATTCAGGATGATTGCTCAGCACTATGTGGCTCGGCATTCCGGAAGAGTGCTTGGCACTGTGTGGCTCAGCATTCAGGCAGAGTGCTCGGCACTGTGTGGCTCAGAATTCAGATTGAGTGCTCGGAACTGTGCAACTCAGGAGAGCAATCGACTGGTCCATTAGTCAACTATAGTGAAGGGCAGTCGACTACTTTAAGTGGGCATGAGCACAGAAGGTTTGGTAGTCGACTGATCAGTCGACTGTCTGTGCATCAATCGACTGCTAGGGTTTAATAGTCGACTGATGAGCTATCCGTTGGAAACTTTTCAGCGTGGATTAAGTCGTTGTGAGACAACAACTATAGGTGAAGTCGATTGCTAGGTATGGGTAGTCGACTGCTAGGCAAAAATCATCCCGAGTTGTAGATTTATAAGGAGAATGAAGAGAAGGATTTTTGCCATTGGTTCCTTGGGCAATTTGAGGTGAAGTGCTAGTGCATTTCAGAGTCTTCAAGTGTAGTCCAAGCAACCAAACAAGCAACCAAAAGTGTTCTTCATTGTAAAGTTTTCTTTACTTGTATTTTGTTATATTTACTTATATTTATTTATTTTATTATTGTAAACATTGTACAAGGTTTCTCCACCTCCAGATTTTTCCAAGGAGGAGTGTATTAGTGGTGGTTTGCATAACTAGAGCTCACTTAAGCTCGATCCATGGAGTAGGAACCCTTGGTTCTGAACCATGCATGTTATATTCTTGTTTTTTGTGTGTGCTTGTATTGTTGTTATCATGTTATTATTATTTGTATTCCGTTGTACTAATGACAATTGAAGACAAGTAATATGATCGATTTCGAAGCGACGACGAGAAAGCGCTATTCACCCCCTGTATCGCACCATCAACGGTCCTACAAGTGGTATCAGAGCAAGGAGCTCTTCTACAGACTAACCGTCAAGGGAGCATCACTAGAGGTTGAAGAGGAGGATAGAGTTGCCAAATCTTGGACTAAGTCATGACATCAACACTCCACCACCTTATGAATGTTACGGAATTGGGGGCTTTGACCAATGGAAGGAGAGTATAGAAACCTTCCTCATGATGAACATTGAAGATTGGTTCATCTTAGTGGAAGGGTTCGAAGCCCCTAGGGATAAGAAGGGAAATGTTCCAAAATTCAAGAAATGGAGCAATGCCAAAAATTCAAGACAGAAGTTAAGGTAACAAAATTTTTAGAAAATTTAATACCTAATGATTTTTTGTGCAAGCTAGGGGATTACATGAATGCCAAGGAGCTATGGAGCAAGTTGGCAAGATTCCATGAGAAGCCTCAATCAGTTCAAGAGGATAAGGAAGAATCCAAGGAGGAGGAAGAAAGCTCATCCTCTCAAGAGTGAGGATTCAGAGGTCGAGAGGTGTTTGACATCTGGATTGGTAGAAGAAGTGGAAGAATTGGAGGAAGCCTCCACCTCTAGGATTGAGGGGGAGGAGAGACCTTCCACACCGGAGGAAGAGCAAGAAGAAGCTTCAACCACCGAGAGGGATGAAGAACCAACTCCGGCTCCTACCATCGACCTAGGTAACTCAAGCATTATAATTAAAGATAAAAAACCACATAATATATTTTGAGTGTAGTGAGCAAGAACACTGCAAGAGCATGTGTTCAAAAAGAGTCAAGAAGACTCAACCAACCCCAAAAGTTCATGAAAAATCTAAGGATATTGGTGCCTCAATAACCAAGAGCAAAGAGCACATCATTTGCTTCAAATGTCATCAAAAGGGGCACTATAAAAGTCAATAACCTAAGGGAAGACAATCTAGCAAGGGAAAAGGAGGAGCTAAGGCAAACCCTAAGGTAATATTAAATAATGCTCATTCTTTATATAAGGTCAAAAAGCATGTTAAGAGTAATTTTAATACTCTTGTTATTGTTCATAATCATGAAAGGCATGCAAATAGCAATAAATATATTTTCTTATGTGATAAATCTTGTAATGTTAGGGTCAAGGATAAATCTAGAACCAATAACCTTAAATTAATTCTACCTAAGGAAGCCATTAGGAAGGTAGAGAACCACTTAGGCATTAACTCTAAAAAGGGTAGGCATATGCCTAGAAAGAATTTTTCCCAAAGAAAGAATGAAAATTCAAAATTGAGAAAATTAGAGTTAGAGAACCAAGCCTTGAGGTTAAGACTTAAGAAGTTAGAGAAGACCCTTAAAATTATGACAAATTCAATTAAAGAGTCTCGGAGTCAAAGCTTAGATGTTAGGAGGCAAGATCCTTCCAAGGATAGAAAAGGTTTGGGTCACAAACCTAAGTCCTGTTTGGGATCCTTGGAAGGCTACAGGGGGTGAATAACCTCTTTTCATTTCTAAAATTAAGATTACCGGAAGCAAAACAAATATCAAATGAAAAGACAAGAGCGCTAACAAGATTGTTCAATGTGGTTCGGAGATTATGCTCCTACTCTACAGCGATCTGTAAAGGTGGATCAACCCTAGCAAATCTTCCACTAGAAATCTCCTTTTGATGATCAATCAAGGTGGAGAATCCTTCTTTACAATGCACTCCTCTTCTTACGAATGATGGAGATGAGAATTAGAGAAGAGGAGGTTTAAAAACAATAGAAAGCTTAAGAAGACATGGGGAGCTTGAGAGTATTGTTAGGAATGAGAGCTCTAGCCCTCTCAAGCACCCTAAGACCTCTTTTTATAGAGAAGAGGGTGATTTTTCCATTGGGGCTGCAGTAGTCAACTGATCGAGCCAACATTCGACTGCTGTTGTAGCTACCTTCATCCAACGACTTCTGACGAAGCCTAATCTGCGGTCATCACAACCCAATAGGACTCTGATCAGTCGATTGATTGAGTCATCAATCAACTGCTTCGAGTAATCAATCGACTCAAAACCTTTCTGTGCCCATGTCCACTTATAACGATCATTTGCTAGGTATAATAATGGTCGCTAGGGTATAATGATCGATGGAACCCTAATAGTCAACTATTTGACTATAGACCTCAGCCGTCTTCAGTTGACTGACTGATTAGTCGACTGGTATACTTCAAGTATGATCAAATCATATTTGAAATCAACTCCCTAGACCTAGACTCAACCTTCTATCTCTTCCTTCAGCCTTGCGCCTCTAGGATCCCTCTGAGTCCGCAACTCCTTCATCCTTGTGCTTGCTTCCAAGAGCTTCTCTCAGTTTCGTCAAGTCTTGGGTTTCCCTTTTTTCCAAAGTCTGCTTGGACTTTACGCCGCCAAGACTACATGTTTGGACTTATGTTGCCAAGACTTTACCTTTGGACTTTATTTGCCAAGGGTCCTCTTGGACTTTACGCCGCCAAGACTATAAGCTTGGACTTACGCTGCCAAGACCTTCCCTTGGACTTCCCTTGCCAAGACCACACTTGGACTTTCTTCTACCAAGTCTTCACACTTGGTTTTTCTTGTCACTTAACACATTTGCAGTTAGATCACACATATTGCCTAACTATAAATGATTATCCAAACATCAAAACACATAAATGCTTGGGGCATTATTGCACCAACAATCTCCTCCTTTTTGATGTTTGACAATAATTTAAGTTAGATCTTGAAATGTACTCAGAAATAAACATCATATATCAATATGAATTCTGACTTAAATTCTCCTTCTTCCCCTTTGACACACATCAAAAAGAGAAGGACTTATGAAAAATAAATTCAAGAATGAATATAATTGATTAAGCCATGAATTAAGATGTAAGATAGATATGGGGCTCCCCCTTAATCCAAGACATGGTTCATGATGTGTAAACAACATGTTGAGCAAAGCATAATATGAAAATATGTCTTAACTTTGTACCAACAATATAGATTTTGAGGATGAAAAGATTGCACAATGAAACTCCCCCTAAAATAATTCATCAATCAGTCCTACACCCCCTTATTTGATGGGACTATCATATCATAGGGTTAGGACACTTAAGATTGAACATAAGACAAAGAGATAAGGTTGATTTGTAGAAAAATCAGCGTGGCAATCGACTGAACACTGAAGCAGTTGACTGTCAAGCCTGAAACACCAATTTCAGGATTTCAACGAAACTTCAAAAATGCACCAAAAAATTAAGAAACATCGAAAAACCACGAAATTTTGTGGACACATTAATGAAATCATTCTCTATCAAGAAAAAATAATTTAAAAAATATATCTTTTTCATATTTTGAAAATGATACAAATTTGAAAACTAGCAAAAGCTTTAAGATTTTTGAAGACTTTGTATCACTTTTGCTTGTCAAGTGAAAACTGTTTTTCAAAGTATGATAAAAATAGTTTAAAATATATTTTGTTTGACATATCTAATCATGTTCTTAGAGCTATATGCACATCAATTGTACACAAGCCTTCCCAATGATTGGTCTAATTAAGGATCGGTGTCTCTAGAGAGCACTTTGGTTCATAGTAAAGTATCATAACAAGCATGATGAACCAAATGCATCTTCCTAATATCTCACATGATGTCTAAGTGGCTCAATACAAAAATCATGATTTCTTAGGTGTTTTGTGAGATGCTATAGAGGTAAAATCCTAAGGTTTCTATAAGATCATGCAAAAATTATAATTCTATTCTACTAAGCACATTCCAAGTTCTCTCCTAAGTGATGAAAAATCTGCTTGGGGAGAGCCTTGGTGAAAATGTCAACAAGGTTGGACTTAGATTCTATGTAGTTGAGTTCAATATCCCCCTTTACCACATGATCTCTAATAAAGTGATGCTTCACTTCAATGTGCTTTGTTCTAGAGTGATGTACCAAATTTTTGGTCAAATTTATGGTACTCATATTTTCACAATAAACTTTAATGTTGGGGTATTGTAGCTCATAATCCTCTAGAGTGTGTCTCATCCAAAGTAATTAAGCTACACAATCACCCATGGCTACATATTCAGCTTCGGTGGTGGATAAGACAACACACGGTTGCTTCCTACTACTCCAACTAACTAGGGAAGAGCCAAGAAATTGACATCCACCACTAGTACTCTTCCAATCCAATTTGCAACCCGCATAATCAGAATCGGTGTACCCAATCAAGTCAAAAGACCTAATCCTAGGGTACCAAAGTCCTACATTTAGTGTGCCTTTGACATATCTTAAAATTCTTTTAATGACCACTAAATGAGATTCTTTAGCACATGATTAGTATCTAGCACACATACCTACCTCAAATAAGATATCGGGTCTGCTAGCGGTAAGGTAGAGTAGGCTACCAATCATACTCCTATAAAGTTTTAGATCATTTGATTTACCTGCATTGTCTATTTTGGTGTTAGTCGCCATTGGGGTTGATACTACCTTAGCATTTTCCAAACTAAATTTTCTTAATCATTTCTTTGGCATATTTGGTTTGATATATGTAGATTTCCTCATTGGTTTGTTTAACTTATAGACCTAAGAAGAAATTTAATTCTCCAACTAGACTCATTTCAAACTCATTTTTCATATTTTTGATGAAGTCTTGAAGGAGTTCATCATTTGTTGGCCCAAAAAAGATGTCATCAACATATATTTGGGTCACAAAGATATCCTTTGACTTTGACTTAATGAAGAGAGTTTGATCTACTTGACCCCTTCTAAAGTCCTTAGAGATTAAGAAAGAAGATAATCTTTCATACCAAGCCCGGGGAACTTGTTTTAACTCATATAAAGCTTTTCTAAGGTTGTATACGTGGTTTGGATAGTCTACACTCTCAAACCTGGGGGATTGTTCTACATATACTTCTTCCTTAATGAATCCATTTAGGAAAGCCGATTTTATATCCATTTGATAGAGTTTAAATCCCATGTAAGAGGCATATCCTAATAGGATTCTAATTGACTCTAACCTAGCAACCGGGGCATAAGTTTCATCATAGTCAAGACTCTCTACTTGATTAAAACCCCTTGCAACTAACCTAGCTTTGTTTCTTGTTATGTCTTTGATCATCTAATTTGTTCCTAAAGACCCATCTTGTAGTAATAATGGTGTTATTATTGGATCTAGGGACTAGCTCCCATACTTGACTCCTCTCAAATTAAGCCAATTATTCTTGCATTACTAGAATCCAATCCGGATCAAGTAATGCATCATTGATTGATTTGGACTCAAATTGTGAGATGAGAGCTATTTGACTAATAGGAGCTCTATAAAAAGATCTAGTTCTAACACCTTGGGATAGTTCTCCTAGAACTTGGTCTAGAGAATGATTTTGATGAATCCTTAATGTTCTAGGAGGTGTTTCAAATTGATTTAGATCATAGTTATCCTCCTCCTTCCTCTCATCATTGGAATCTCCTCTTCCTCTCCCTTGATCTAATCCTCCCCCTTGATCATTACCTCCTAAGGACAAGTTTTGAAATTTTTGGGTAATATCTTAGTTTTTATCATTGATATCGTTATCAATGGGGGATTTCCTAGCGTATGTATTAGAAGTTTCATCAAATTAAAAAGATTACACTAAGTAATACAAAGTAAGACAAGAAAATACAACAATCTATGCAAAGAAAACTTTAGAAATGCTCTTTGGATTGCTTGCTTTTGGTTGCCTTGGACTAGCCTTGAAGGACTGGAAGAGAACCAACTATTCCCCTTCAAATCTCCCAAGAAAATGTAGGGGATCAATCAGCCAGCTAGAGGGGGTTAATAGCCCTCTTTCGTTGGATAACGGAATTTGTTCATCTACAAACAAGATTAGCGCAACGGAAACAACAAGACAAGCAAATCAAGCAAAGAAAGACAAAGCAAAGGAAACAAACAATGCTAACATAAAGTCGTAACGTGGTTCACGGCTACGCCGCTAATCGACGATCCCAATTCGTCCAAGGTGAATCACTCCTTTTCCAAATCCACTAAATCTCTCCTTTGCACCAAGCTAGGTGGAGGTAACCTCTTTACAATCCCTCTTCTTATAATTTGAATGAGAATTAGCACAAGAAGAAGAGTGGAAAAACCCTTAGAGCACTTTGAGAGAAGTTATGAGTTGAAGCATTAGGTTCCCAAAGGCCCACACCATTCCTCTTTATAGAGGAAGAGGGTTTCTTCCGTCTGACACGCAAGATGACTAATGTCCCTATCAATCGACCGATCTTGTAGTTGCCTAATAAGACGCTTTCCACATTGATTTCATCCAGCCAGCATCGCATGACCAAATTGCCATCGATCGTGATGCTCGATCAGTTGAGTGCTCCGTGAGCTCGACTCCATTCTGTGCTCGAAACACTTGCGACCAGTCGACTGATGCCTTCATCAATCGACTGGTGGTCTCGCAGTCGATTGTCATTCTATGGCAGTCGACTGTTGGCACTTGAACCGGACTCGAACACTAGTCGAGTCACTGTCGACTTAGAGTAGTCGACTACCATAACATGGTAGTCAACTGATGTCGGGAAATCCCATCCGACACTTAGCCAAATGGCCAAGTTTCACCTAAAGAGCGCTACCCCTTTCCTGGGTTACATTCTCTCACTCTCATCCCTCAGAGTCCCTCGCCTTTGAAGTTATCTTCGTCCGACCACATCCCTCGGATGCGCCAAGCACACGGCTCTGCAACGCCATCCTTCACGTCTCGCCCTGAAGTCTACTTCCTCCGACTTCACTCCAAGCTCCTCGTCCAGCGGTCCCTCGGATGCTCCAAGCGCACAACTTCCGCAAAGCCATCCTTCACCGACTCAAGGACCGAGTCATGAGAGGTGAAACTCGCCAAGGCTCCATGTGCGAATTACTAAGCCCTGCAAGACTCCAACGCACATATCAAATCATAATAACAATCTAACTTAAACCCTTTGCCACGCACATCAAAACCTTATCATGGCAAGAGATTTCCCTAACAATCTCCCCCTTTTTGATGTGTGGCAATCCGTTTAAGTTAGGTAAAATATTTGATAAAACTATTAAGGAAAGAAAATATGTGAATAACATGATTAGCAACTCTCCCCCTTAATACATGAAACTCCCCCTAAATATATTCCCCCTCACTTAAACATATACATTTCTCCCCCTTTGACACCATCAAAAATGATTAACAAAGTTTATATAGCATGACATCAAGGCTAAAGAGAAACAAAAACCAAAACATGCCTTAAAATTGGATAAAAGAAATTACTGGACATGTTATCAGACTACCAGTCGACTGGTTCAGACTATTAGTCGACTGGCACATACATTTCGGATTTTTCAGGTTTTCAGGTTGGATTTCAAAAATGCATTAGAAAATCTATAAAATTTGAAAAAACATGAAATTTGGGAAACACATTTCTTGTAAGTATATTTATCAATGAAAAATAGTTTTCCATGAAAAAACATTGTATTTTCAAGTATTTGCCAAAAATCCAAAAGCTTTAAAAACTACTAGGTTTTTGATAATGTTAGTATCCATTTTAACACCTAGTTTTGCTTTCAATTGTTTCAAAAACATGAACACATAGATTTTAAAGTAAGAAATTGTTTTGAAAACATATGAAATATCCAACCATGATCTTTGGGCAATATGTCTATGAATTAAACATAAGCCTTCCCAATGATTGGTCTATTATTGCTATTTTGATACCTTAAATAACCATCTAAATGCCATAGGCATTAGTGGACATTTGTATTGTTGGGTTTTCGGCACTGCGGCGAGTGTGTGTTCGAACATGTTTCGCAAACATGTGCACAGCGGAAGAAATAAAAATAATAAATCTACATTTATTACAACACACACATCACACGCATGCATAGTACAACATGTGTAGACATAACCGTAAATTTAAATTTACAATAAAAGGAAATTTAACTACGTATATCTTTCGTATCACATGTAGCGAAAACGGAATCAACCGGAACGATCCTCGCTAGAATCGTCTCTATCCGTATCCACGCCGAGTATCTTCGGGATGACTTCACAAAGTCACGAGCTTCATCTTCGTACGGGTTACTAGCCTCGTGTTGAAGACGACGTGATCGAGAGAGGATCACGATCCGAATCCAAATTCGGATCCAAAGATGAGTCGTCAAAACTCGCTTCTCCGGAGAGGTATTCGTCAATTGTTTGATGAATCCTTCATCCTCCACCTCTGAGGATTACCGGAGATTGAATCCCCGGTAAATAAGGCGCTGTCGGAGCTCCAAACATCGTCAAACGACGCTCTGACGAGAAGAAAACAAGCTGTCCAGAAAACTGGACAGCTTTGGTGGAGGAGTAGGCGTCGGCCAAAAAGGGTAAGTGTTAGTAATACATGAGAGATGTCCTAAGGCAATCGCCTTATGTATGAACCATTTATATGATAAATGAAGATTCACTATTTGAGTATACATGTTTCATGTATTTGATTGGATCTTAAACTCATTTACTAAATATCCACAATACGATTCACAGCATGAGAGAATTTGTGATTGGATCACAACTAGTGAGTATCTCTACATGTGTAATTGTGATGTATCGGAATTATCCCTAGTCGATGAATTGATGGATTTGGACACCATCAATTACATCCGAGACTAGCACGAGGTATACTCTTGGTGTATCCAAGCGGTGATTCTCACGGGAGACATTGTGATGTCGGAGTTAATCGTGGATGCTAGTTATGGTAACTAGTTCATTGGAGTGACCAGTAAGACTTCATATGGTTCTCTGCATATATAGATATGTCAATGAAGTTCTTACTGTAGCTTAAGTGCGATGTTCCTTTGACTTGCGGTATTCAAGTCATCTTGATCATGGAGACTTATGCTTTGACATCTTAAGAAAACATCTCTAAGGAGATGTGGACCCGGGATGATTGGGTATAATTCAAAATGATCGAAGGTGTTTGAATAGCCTATAAAGGATTCACCACTCCTTGCAAGGAGATGTATACCCAAGGCCTCTCGTCGGATTGTTACTAAAGTCTTTGGCCAAAGCATTACATGTTTAGAGTAAGGTACTCTTCGATACATGTGGAGTAACTAGAATCCGTAGGACGAGGAAATGATACTTGAGCTAGGTGTGACGTAGTCAGCCTAGTGGGGACTGACACAATAGACCATGTCCTGAACCAAGTGAGTATAAGATGACTGAAGGGAATGGGGCATGAATCATTCGAGCTACTGAAGGGTTTCAGAAATAGTTCTGGATCAACCGTTGATCTTTTCGATTAATTGGGGATCATGATGTACTACTAGGTGCCACTCATGATCGTTCTATAATTAATGGTTAATTATAGATGGCCAACATAAACCGAGAACCTATTTGGTCACACGCACAACGAGCGAAATCCAAAGGATTTAAAACGAGCTTGAGAATGGGATTCTCAGACCGAGAGAAACAAGGTTTGGTTGGACCAAACATAAAGCGAGCATGAAATTGTTTCAGTCGCAATGGAAGCGTGGATGGACCGAGTCTTATGAAGACGTAATGGATGAACCAACATGGTTTGGTTCTGATCCAATGGAGGAGAATAAACCAAAGGGTTTGGTTTATTTTAAACGAATGAACCAAAAGTTGGTTCGGTTTGTTTTAACTTAAAATAAACCATCATGGTTTGGTTTATTTTAACTTATCTTAATGGAGCGGGTTAACGGGCCTAATGGTTATGATCCAATAACCATTAAGAGAATTAGTTCTCTATAAAAGAGGGCTTAAGGGATGGTTTAAGCCCTAATCCAAAACCCCTAGGTTAAAGTTGCCACCCACCTACTTATTGGAGTTTTCAGCGCCAACCTCTTGCCGCCACCCATAGCTCCTCCAACCGGTGTCCAGAAGGTACACTACAAAAAAACTGCTTTTTGGCGACGAACTTTGGCAACGAATTATTTTCGTTGGAAATCTGCAACAAATATAGCGACGAATTTTATGTTTCGTCGCAAATTTGTAACGAATTTTCCGACGGACAAAAATTTGTTGAAAAAATTAAAAAATTTCCAACATTCAAATTAGCGACGGAAAACAATTTTAAATCGCCAATTTGCGATGAAAAATAAATTGTCATCGCAAATGTTCAGAATCTAATTAAAAATTTGTTCTGCGAAATTTAAGACAAATTTATTTTCAGAATTTGCATTTAAAATTATTTTCGTCGCAAATATTCATATTTAATTTTTTTCGCCAATTTGCGACGGAAATAATTTTCGTCGTATAATTTAGCGATGAATTCAGAATTCGTTGCAGATATTTATTTTATTAAAAAAAAATAGAAAACAAGTTCTCGTGAATGAGTTTATTTTTAAATATTTTGCAACGAATTCGTGGATTCGTTGCTATTTTGCAATGAATCCGAGAATTCGTTGCTGATTTTGCAACGAATCTGAGGATTCGTTGCAAACTCTTATTTTTAGAAAAAAAAATTAAAAATTCGTTGAACCCGATTAAGTGACTTAGAGAGTTCGAAATTAGATGAAACAAGTTCTATATGTTCGTCTAGTTCCCTTGATTATATATATATTTTTAAAAATAAATTTTACCGAAAATATTGTAATATGTAATTTTTTTAACGTGAATTAGATTTTTTAGACACACCGATATTCGAAAATTCACGGATTAAAATTTTTTTGACGAATCCGTGGATTCGTAGCAATTTTTTAAATTAAAAAAAAAATATTAAAAGAATTAATTAACGTTTTCAAATGTTTAAAATTTTTTTTTAAAGTTTGCAACGAATCACAGATTCGTTGCAAACTTTTAAAATTTTTCTATTTTTTTTGAAAATTTGCAACGAATCCAGGATTCGTTGCAATTTTTTTGCAACGAATCCGTGGATTCGTTGCAAAATTACAACGAATCCTGGATTCGTTGCAAAATTAATATTAAAAAAATCGGTTAACATTTTCAAAAGTTTACATTTTTTTTGTTTTAAAATTTGCAACGAATCACAGATTCGTTGCAAAAATAATATTACAAAAATAAGTTAACGTTTTAAAAAGTTTAAATTTTTTTTTTAAATTTGCAACAAATCTGTGATTCGTTGCAAATTTGCAACGAATCACAGATTCGTTGCAAACTTTTAAAAATTTTCTATTTTTTTTAACTTTACCCCCGATGCCCTAATTCCTAGGCCGCCCGCCTTCTCGTCCGGCCACAGCGCTGCCCCCGATCCGTGAGCGACCGGCCAAGGCTCCCCAGCCCGCACCGCCCCTAAGCCCGCTGGCCGCCCGCCGAATCGCGCCGTGAGCTCGCCGCGCCAGCCCGCCGCTTGGGCCCGAGCTCGGCCGGCCGAGCGTCGCGCCGAGTCAGCTCGCCGCCGCCCGTCCGGTCGCGTGCCGCCCCGGCCGCGAGCCCACCTTCGGCCCGCCTCATTCGCGCCCGCCTCCACCTTAGCCGCCGGCGCCCGCCTCCACCCAGCCGCCGGGCCGCCGCCTCCGCCGGTAGGGTGCCGCCTCCTGCCCGGCGCTGCGAGTCGCCCGCCATTGTCCGCCGCCACCGCGACACTTCCGGCCTCCTCGCCTCCTGCGGCCGTGAGCCTCCGCGCCGCGGTGTCCGAAGCTGTGAGCCCGCCGGCGACCACGCCGGAGCAGGTATGCTGAGGCTACCGAGACCACCGCGACCACGCCGCCACGCTTGATAGGCACCGGTTAGGTCTCTGTCCAAGAGGTCCGGTAGTCACCGCCAGGGAGCTGCCGACAGCCACCAATCACCGGCTCGGAGACGCCCGCAGCCACCAGTGGTATAATATTTTTTTTTAAATCAGTATTATTTTTTATATTGAAATTTATATTATTGTTAATTTTCTGTGTTGATCTAGAGTGGTATTAGAGTGGTATGGTATAGGTTAATTGTGCCCGATGCATTCTATTCAAAATCATACTGGGACTCCATGATATTACCATAATCTTGCATATTTTTATGCCTGGGCCCAATTAATTGACACCTTAATGCCATGGTGGTTAGCATAAGATTGTGAGAGCATGATAAAATTCAAGGATATTACACATAACCATTTCATAAACATTCACATAAACCATCAGAATCTGCAACCCATTACAACTATTTTATTTTTTTGCCAAACGTTATGCATTCTCGAAATGCAAAATACCTTAATTACATTCAAACTGTGCTATTGATTTGTTGATGTCTATGGTCCTATGCATCTGCAAAATCTATTGACCATGACATTCAACAACATGGTTTTGTGTGTGTCCTCTCATCCCCATGAACAAAAAATTCTCTTTCCAGCCCAATTACGTGTTAGTTCTCCTCAATGTTGTTATTTTGCCAAGGAGGCCACACTATGTTCTGAACTGTTGTATTTCTTCGTTTCTGTTTAAAGATAGTTAAACATAGTGAATTCATATGTGAACTAACTGTATATTCGTATTATTGTATTTTCTAGGAGTTTATATTAATATAATTGATTGAAAACAGACATAATGCAACGTGAAAGGAGTTGGATGTATAATAGGAATTTACCTGAACATCGGGGTTTAACTGATGAATTTATGAGTTGGTTAAAAGAGTTTTTAAATTTTGCAGCTAGTAATGTTGAGTTCATGGATTGTAATCAGATAAGGTGTCCGTGTAGAAAGTGTCACAATGGTAGATTTTTACCGTCTAGCAAAGTTTCAGAGCATCTTTGTAGATTTGGATTCGTTGCAAATTTCTATAACTGGACATGTCATGGTGAACAATTTATATCTGATGAAGATTATCATAGACACAACACACAAGTCTCTAGGGATCAAAGTGATTATAATCAATTAAATCCATATCAGAGGATGATATATGATGTAGCGGGCCCAATTTGATTCCCAATCACAAAGGTGCAACTTCAAAGTTGTCCTCAACGATTGAGCAAATGTTTACTAATGCATCACCCTTGGAAGAGGTACAAATAACAGATATCGGTCGAATATGAATAATGAAGCATATCTCAAATTTGGAGGTGTTGAGTCTCTGAGATGCACCTTTATGGGTTTGGTTGTGAGACTCACACTAAACTATCGTTCACCGCAAGAATGTTGAATGTCAAGGCAGAGCATAATGTGTCTGAAGATTGTTTTAATAATTTTGTTCAAGCTTTTGAAGAGGCATTGCCGCGTGATCATATACTGCCCAATGATTTGTACAGTATGAAAAAACTGATGAAAGAATTAGGTCTCCCAGTGGAAAGAATTGATGTGTGCAGAGATGGTTGTATGTTATATTGGGGAGATGATGCAGATGAGGATGTTTGTAAATTCTGTAATCAAGATAGGTACAAGAGCACTAGTAGGAGGCAGCAACGACGTAAATCATATAGTCAGTTGTTTTATTTGCCTTTAACTCCTAGGTTACAAAGGCTTTATGCATCAAAGACAACTGCTGAACACATGACTTGGCATGCAAATCATCGAACAGAAGAGGGACTAATGTGTCATCCATCAGATGCAGAGGCGTGGAAAAATTTTGATAGAACATATCCTGATTTTGCGAAAGAGACTCGAAATATTAGGTTAGGTCTCTGTACTGACGGATTTGCTCCATTTGGTAAATCAGGAAGACACTATTCTTGTTGGCCAGTTATATTAACTTCGTATAATCTTCCGCCTGGGATGTGCATGAAAACACCGTATATGTTTTTAATATTGGTTGTGCCTGGCCCAAAAAATCTGAAGAAGTTAATAGATGTTTATATGCAACCATTGATTGCAGAGCTAAAACAACTATGGGATGAAGGTTTTCCTACATACGACGTTCATACTAATCAGATGTTTGTAATGAAGGCTGCTCTTCTTTGGACCATAAATGACTTTCCGGCTTATGGTATGCTATCAGGTTGGAGTATTGCAGGGATCTTAGGATGCCCAATATGTATGGAGAGATCAAAGTCGATTAGATTGAAGCATGGTAAGAAGCCGAGTTATTTTGATTGTCATAGACAATTTTTATCACTAAATCATAATTTCAGAAGGAATAAAGATGAATTCACTAGGAATCGAATTGAAAGAACACCTCCGCCATTGAGATTGACAGGTCAAGATATTTGGTACAGAGTTCTTCACTTTCCATCTGTTATTGAAGAGCCACATGGTACAACTTATGAATATGGAAGCAACCATAAATGGACCAAACGAAGTATATTTTGGGAGTTACCGTATTGGTTTAGTAATTTGATTCATCATAATCGCGATATTATGCATATTGAGAAGAATATTTTTTATAATCTGATAAATACAGTGATGGATATCACCGGAAAAACAAAAGATAATCTGAATGCAAGAAAAGATATGCGACTCATTTGTAAACGACCCACCCTTGATGTTGATGAAAATAGTAGAGGACCAAAACCAAAGGCAGTTTATATATTGAATAAGGAACAGAGACGTGTTGTTTGTGAATGGTTGAAGTCATTGAGATTTCCTAATGGGTATGTTTCTAATCTTGGGAGATGTGTCGATATGAAGGAATGCAAATTGATGGGTTTGAAAAGCCATGATTGCCATATATTCATGGAAAGACTAATTGCTATTGCCTTTAAAGAACTCTTACCGAATTTTGTATGGGGTGTCATTACAGAGTTAAGTATTTTTCTTCATGATATATGCTCAACAGTTTTGGGATATTCACACATGGAGAAGTTAGAGAGAGACATTCCAATCATTTTGTGCAATTTAGAAAGGATTTTTCCACCAGTATTTTTTGATTCAATGGAACATCTTTTGGTTCACTTGCCATATGAGGCCAAAGTTGGAGGACCAGTTCATTATCGATGGATGTATCCTTTTGAAAGGTATAATTCGCATATTCTATACTTCATTAATATTGCATAAAAATGTATAATTTTTTTATATATTTATTTCTAATATAATTTTTTATATTACAATCAGATTCTTATATCATTTGAAGAAAAAAGTGAAAAATAAGGCACATGTTGAAGCCTCTATTGTGAATGCATATATTATGGAGGAAGTAACAACTTTTGCATCATATTATTTTGAGCCTCACGTTCAGACCAAAAGACGGAAATCCGGAAGGAATGATGAAGGTCCTGTCGATCCCAATTTTAATTCATTCTCAATTTTTAATTATCTTGGTCGACTAAAGTAATGTAAGCAACGATACTTAACTGATCAAGAATGGCGGGCAGCCCAGACATATGTTTTACTTAATTGTCCAAAAGTATCGTCATATTTCGAGTTAGTATATATTTTCTATTTCTTCGTTAAGTGTTAATTTTTTTATGTTATAATTAAATTTTTTATTATAGGATTTTCCAAAACTTATATTCTGAAATCTCGACACGTGAGTTTGATCACTTCTGCGATCAAGAATTTGCACCATGGTTCAAATCATATGTAAGCAGTTTTAATTACCTCATTTTTGTTTACACATATCTTAAAATAAATATCATTTTCATTTGAGTATAGGTTTATGCTAATCAAACTCACGTTCAGCAAGAATTGCTAATCCATCTATCATGGGGTCCAAAAGCAATGGTACGCACTTGGCCAGCATATTTCATAAACGGCTATAATTTCCATACTCAAGAATATGGAAATGGAAAGAGTACAATGAATAGTGGAGTATGTGTTAAGTCTTCCAATGATGGAAGTGCAAGCAATGAATTTTATGGTCTGCTGGATGAAATAATAGAGATTGAATATCCTGGTCCAGAAATGCGAGTTATCTTATTTATGTGTCGCTGGTTTGACCCCGTCAGAGGGATGAAGGTGCATCCAAAGTATAATTTAGTTGAAATAAATCATAAAAGATTGTATAAGAGATATGAACCATTTATTTTGGCACAACAAGCGATTCAAGTTTTCTATGCTCCATATCCTAGTTTGAGGCGTGACAAAAATGAATGGTGGGTTGTTTGTAAAACAAAAGCACGGAAAAAAAATTGAAGAGCGCTGGCAAGACATTGCATATCAACAAGACAAAGTTACAAATATGTTTCATACCGAGGAATATATTATTCCAACGTTACGAGATCCCAGCGGAGTAGTGATAAACGTGGATGCAACTGAAATTGATGATAATGATGAGGAGGAGGAGGGGGACGAGGAGGAGGGGGACGAGGAGGAAGAGGAGGAGGAGACCGATGATGAGGAGACTGATGAGGATGAGGAAGATGATAATGAGGACTTTGAATTTTGACGTCTAGGGTAAGTTTTTTTATATATAATTTTAGTTTTAAACTATAATTTTACCAAATTTCTTAGCTCAATTATTTGTTTATATAATGTCTCATTGTTAAATTTATATCTTTTGTCTCTGTATGTTGTGTATAATTTGTTCTTATAGGTTATCAGAGGTGACATCACCGTAGCTTCTCGCAGTCTCTCATATCTTCATTATGAATATTGTAAGTTTTTCATGTTCTTCATTAAGCATAAAAGTTTTATTTGCTTTATTCTAATTTTGATTTTGGTTGATAGTTTCGACGTGGTGGCCAGAGACGACAGAGTACTAGTACTGGCCAGACTGATTCACCGCCTGCCAACACTATACCTACATGCCCCCCTGATCAGGCTGGACCTTCACATGATCAGTCGGCAGTACCATCTCATTCGCCGGCACGACCTTCCCATTCTGATTCACCTGTACCCGCCAGACACTCCTCTACTGAGAACATCGAAAGTCGACCGTATATTTTTCCGATTGGAGATTCGTAAGTAATATAAATATTATAATTTTTAAACTATCTTAATTATTTATTCAATTTTTTTTCACTTTATCGTAGGTTTGAAAATTAGAATCGTTATTCACGAGATCAATAAAATCGTGAATAACTATTGGAGAGGAGACTCTTTGTCATACTCAAGTATGTCAGGACCTACAAAAGAACTATGGTGGTGCGAGTTTAAGGTATAATTGATTCATTTTATATATTAAATAAGTGATTATATAATCAATTGTTTTTTTCCATCTCAGCGGACATTTATTTGGGACTCTACTCAAGACTTGGAAGTTAAAAGAATTTTTAAAAAAAATGTGGCGATCATATCCGCATGATATTGAGTCATGCCAAAAGTAATCGGAAAAAAACCAAATTGTCACGTCAAAAATTGAGCAAAATCTCCAATTATTGGCAAACTGATGAGAGCAAAAAGGAGTCAATGAATAAATTAAATCAAGCATGTAATTCGAGACTTATCTAGAATATACGTGGAGGATCTATAAATATCGAGGAGCATTCACGTAGATTGGTAATTTTTTAATTCTACAATTAGTTTTTAAATTTATTTCAGATTATTATTTTATTTCTAACATTCTTATATTTAGTCTAAGGAATTGGGAAAGGAGCCGGAATTTATAGATACTTTCGTTCGCACTTTCCAAAAAAAAGATAAGACTTGGAGTGGAGATAGAGCTAGAGCAATTAAGGTTTGAATTAATCTTTAAACTTACTTTATAACTTTAATTCTGTTAGTTATGTAAATGCTCTGATTACAATTTTTATTTTGTGTAGGAGAGATATGATCAGTTATCCTCATCTCAGAGAATTTCAGGAGATGACGGTGATACTGAGGGATCTGAGCCATCTGTTAGTAATAATTTGGATTTATGGCTTGAGGCGAGTGGAGGATCAAAAGGGGGAAGGATATTAGGTATGGGTTCTCTGAGCAGAATGCATAATGCTCCTCGTAGATCTATTTCTTCTACTCCACCAGCAGTAGCGGCACAGATACATAACTTAACTGAGGAGGTTAGCAATTTGAAAGGCATAATACATGAAAGAGATCAGCAAATTCTAGAAATACAACAACAAAACTCACAAAGGGATCAAGAAATGATAGAAATGCGACGACAACAAGCCTTTCTTATGCGACAGTTTCAGCAATTTAGTTCTGGTCCAAGTCATATTCCTCCGAGTAATGACGATGATGGTGGCGACGATGATGATATTGTATGCATGTTTGTAATTAGTACTTTTAAAAAAATTTAGTTTATTGAGTTTGTTAATCCTTCATTTTTTTAATTTTTGATTAGTACTTTTTATTTTGCTTTAAACAGGAATGATCGATGAAGTCAATCCTTATGGCGGTTGAAAATGCACATCATTGTAAGTCTTTGCATATTTATTTTCGTGTTAGTATATAGTTTTTTTTTAATGTATGATACTTTTTGTTTGTTTCTTTTCTAATGCAGGTAGAAGAATGTCGGTGATTACTTACCAGATTCTCTTTTCTTTTTTCTTTCGCATGTGTTGAGATCTGTTGTGTGGACATTGTTATTTGGATATCATAACTATGTTGATGTTTGAAATGTTGTAGGATATAATTTTTTATTTGGAATGTTGAATTGTTCTTAACTTATTGTGTTACTTTGTATTTATTTGGATATTATTAAATATTATTTTGTTGTATAAAATGTGTGTGTGTTTTGTTTGTATTGAATGTATTTATCTGGATATTAGAACTTATTGTGTTTTGTTTTGTGTGTGTGAAAATTTGTATATACGATAGAATATCGAAACGGATGAAATCTGTTAAAAAAAATTTTATTTAGCGACAAATTTAGCGACAAAAATACAAATTCGTTGCTAAATTCTGAGAATTCTGCGACGACTTCTGCGACGAATTTAATTTTCGTCGCAAATTAGCGACGAATTTAGCAACGAAACCAACCTGCGACAAATTCTGCAACGAATTTTGCGACGAAATTTGCGACGAAAAAAGAATTCATCGCAAAATATGGTTTTTTGCGACTAATTCAGCGACGAAATTTGCGACGAAAATTTAATTCATCGCAAAAAATAATTCATCGCAAAATATGGTTTTTTGCGATGAAATTTGCGATGAATTTTTATCAGTTGCAAATTTACCAACGAAATCATTATTTCATTGTGAATTTTTTGCGATGAATTTATTTTTTGTCGTAAAGTTTTGCGACGAATTTCTTATTTCGTCGCGAAAATTAGCAACGAAAAAATTAATTCGTCGCAATTTTTTGCGACGAATTAAAAATTCGTCGCAAAAATTTGCGACGAATTAAAAATTCGTTGGAAAAATTTGCGACGAATTTTTAATTCCTCACAAATTTTTGCAACGAAAATTGCGAAGAATTTTTGAATTCTTCGTAACTTCTGCAACAAAATTAGCGACGAAAATTTAAATTCGTCCCTAATTTTCATCGCTAAAATTCATCGCAAAAATTTGTCGCTAATATTTGCGACGCTTTATCCGCAACAAAAATATTTTTGTCGCTAAATTCGTCGCTAATTTATTTTGCAACGATTTTTTTTTTTAAAATTCATCGCTAAATTCGTCGCTAATGACTATTTTTTTTGTAGTGGTAGCTTCCTTCCCCCTCGCCGGCGTCGAGCTGCTGCCGGTTAGTGCTCCGGAGATCTCCTTCAGGTTTGGCATCAAGGTGAGCTCTATCTTCCTTGGTTGGCCGACGCCTATCACCTCCACCAAAGCTGTCCAGTTTTCTGGACAGCTTGTTCTCCTCTCGTCGGAGCATCGTTTGGACGACGGTTAGAACTCCGATAGCGGCTAACTTACCGGGGATTCGATCTCCGGTAATCCTCTGAGGTGGAGGATGAAGGATTCGTCAATCGGTTGACGAATACCTCTCCGGAGAAGCGAGTTTTGAGGACTCGTCTTAGGATCCGAATTTGGATTCGGATCGTGATCATCTCTCGATCACGTCGTCTTCAACACGAGGCTAGTAAACCGTACGAAGACGAAGCTCATGGCTTAGTGAAGTCATCCCGAGGAACTCGGCGTGGATACGGATAGAGACGATTCAAGCGAGGATCGTTCCGGTTGATGCCGTTCCCACTACACGGCATACGAAAGGTATAACGTAGTTAAATTTCCTTTTATTGTAAATTTAAATTTACGGTTATGTCTACACTTATTGTAATATGCATGCATGTGATGTGTGTGTTGTAATAAATGTAGATTTATTATTTTATTGCTTCCGCTGTGCTCATGTTTACGAAACGTGATCGAACACACACACGTCGCGGTGCCGGAAACCCAACAGTAAGATGAAGCTCACCTTGATGCCGAACCCAAAGGAGATCACCGGAGAGTTGCCGGAGGATCACCGACTGAAGTTTGGATGCCGACAACAAGTTGGACGGCAGCAAAAGGGGTTGGGCGGCAGCACAATGGTGTTGGCGCCGAATCACCAAGGAGAGGAGGGAGAGGTGGGCGGCCAAAACTAGGTTAGGGTTTTGGATTAGGGCTTAACAAACCCTTAAGCCCTCTTTTATAGAGAACTAATTCTCTTAATGGTTATTGGATCATAACCATAAGGCCCGTTAACCCGCTCCATTAATATAAGTTAAAATAAACCAAACCATGATGGTTTATTTTAAGTTAAAATGAACCGAACCAACTTTGGTTCATTCGTTTAAAATAAACCAAACCCTTTGGTTTATTCTCCTCCATTGGATTAGAACCAAACCATTTTGGTTCATCCATTATGTCTTCATAAGACACGACTCATCCACGCTTCCATTACGACTGAAACGATTTCATGCTCACTTCTTGTTTGGTCCAACAAAACTTAGTTTCTCTCGGTCTGAGAATCTCATTCTCAAGCTCGTTTTAAATCCTTCGGATTACGCTCGTTGTGCGTGTGACCAAATAGGTTCTCCGTTTATGTTGGCCATCTATAATTAACTATTAATTATAGAATGATCATGAGTGGCACCTAATAGTACATCATGATCCCCAATTAACCGAAAAGATCAACGGTTGATCCAGAACTATTTCTGAAACCCTTCAGCAGCTCGAATGAATCGTGACCCATTCCCTTCACTCATCTTATACCCACTAGGTTCAGGACATGGTCTATAGTGTCAGTCCCCACTAGGCTGACTACGTCACACCTAGCCCAAGTATCATTCCCTCGTCCTACATTTTCTAATTACTGCACATGTATCGAAGAGTACCTTACTCTAAACATGTAATGCTTTGGCCAAAGACTTTAGTAATAATCCGACGAGAGGCCATGGGTATACATCTCTTTGCAAGGAGTGGTGAATCCTTTATAGGCTATTCAAACACCTTCGATCACTTCGACTTATACCCAATCATCCCGGGTCCACATCTCCACAGAGATGCTTGCTTAAGATGTCAAAGCATAAGTCTTTATGATCAAGATGACTTGAATACCACAAGTCAAAGGAACATCGCACTTAAGCTACAGTAAGAACTTCATTGACATATCTATATATGCAGAGAACCATATGAAGTCTTACGGCTGGTCACTCCAATGAACTTGTTACCATAACTAGCATCCACGATTAACTCCGGACATCACAATGTCTCGGCCCGGTGAGAATCAATTTGCTTGGATACACCAAGGGTATACCTCGTGCTAGTCTCGAATTGATGGTGTCCAAATCCATCAATTCATCGACTAGGGATAATTCGATACATCACAATTACACATGTAGAGATACTCACTAGTTGTGATCAATCACAAATTCTCTCATCTTTGTGAATCGTATCATTGGACATTGATAAATGAGTTTAAGATCCAATCAAATACATAAAACATGTATACTCAAATAGTGAATCTTCATTTATCATATAAATGGTTCATACATAAGGCGATTGCCTTAGGACATCTCTCATATATTACTAACAGACTCCCACTTGGCCTAATGCCCATCGCTACGGTATCCAATACCATAAGCTCTAACATGACCCTCAAACTTATTTTGAGGTAATGCCTTAGTCAAAGGATCCGCTAAGTTCCTTTCAGTGGGAATTTTCTCGATTTGTATTTCGTTCCTACTGATGATCTCTCTGATAAGATGATAGCGGCGAAGCACATGTTTGGATCGTTGATGAGACCTTGGCTCTTTCGCCTGTGCAATTGCTCCATTGTTGTCGCAGTAGACCGGTATTGCTTCAACAATGGCTGGAATCACACCAAGTTCATAAACGAACTTCTTGATCCAAACCGCTTCCTTTGCTGCTTCCGAAGCTGCAATGTATTCTGCCTCAGTGGTAGAATCCGCTACAGTGTCTTGTTTGGAACTTTTCCAACTCACTGCGCCCCCATTCAAGGTGAACATTATCGGTGAGACCTGGAATCATCCTTGTCTGTCTGGAAGTTGGCATCCGTATACCCGCGTATCACCATGTCCCCTTCTCCATATATTAGGAACACATCCTTAGTTCTTCTTAAGTACTTAAGGATCGTCTTAATAGCCACCCAATGATCCATTCCTGGATCAGACTGGTATCTGCTCATGACACTCAGAGCATACGATACATCGGGCCTCGTACATAACATAGCATACATGATAGATCCTATTGCGGATGCATAGGGAATCTTACTCATGCAAATCCTCTCGTCTTCTGTGCGCGGACACATAGACTTCGAAAGGTGTACCCCATGCGATGGGTAGGAAACCTTTCTTGGATTCCGACATGCTAAACCTCTTTGCTTTTCGGTCTATATATGTAGATGCGAAGACCAAGCAACCGTTTGATCTATCTCTATAGATCTTAATCCAGGATGTAGGTTGCTTCTCCCGAGTCTTTCATGGAGAATGTCTTGGATAACCAAACCTTAGCATTGTAAGATTGAAACATCGTTTCCTATAAGTAATATGTCATCGACATACAATACTAGAACATGTTGCCTCCCACTAACCTTCTTGTACACACAAGGTTCATGCGGATTTTGTGAAATCAAACTTTTTGATTGTCTCATCAAAGCGGATATTCGACTCTGGATGCTTGCTTGATCCATAAATGGACCGTCGCAATTTGCATACCTTGGTTTTATCAGCGATGTGAAACCCTCGGTTGTATCATATACACGTCCTCGGCGGAGTTTCCATTAAGGAAAGTTGTTTTCACATCCATCTGCCATATCTCATAATCATAATGAGCGCTATGGCGGGAGCATCGAATGGATTTAAGCATAGCTATAAGGCGAATAGGTTTCGTCATAATCAACACCTTGTTTTGTGATATCCTTTCGCCACCAATCTAGTATAGGTAATCACATTACCATCCATGTCGGTTTTCTTCTTGAAAACCCACTTGCACCCTATAGGCTTTATGCCTTGGTGGGTCGACGAGTTCAAACTTGGTTTTCATACATGGAATCCATTTCCGACTTCATGGCTTCAAGCCACTTATCCCTTTACGAACTTATCACTTCTTCATAAGCTGGTAGGCTCCTCATCATCAATGAGTAACACGTCGTTCGATTCACTTACGAAATCCATATCTCTCGGGAATATTGCGTGTTCTACGGATCTCGAAGATGTGGTGTTACAATAGGTCGGTAGGATTGCTCATCACTATGAGTTATCGGTGTTGTGCTTCACAGTATCTCATCAATGTCTATTTGAGTCTCTCGAGCCTCCTCAAGCTCGGCGACACTCCCATTTTTCTTGCAAGAGAAACTCTTTCTCTAGAAACACATGCCTTGAAACAAACACCTTTTGTTCCAACGAGGATGATAGAATTAGTAACCCCTTGTTTCCTTAGGGTATCAATAAATAGACATTTATCGGACTTAGCATCAATTTATGCGTCTGATCCGCTTCACATAAGCGGGACAACCCCATATCTTCAAGTAAGATACATGAGGTTTCTTACTATTCCATATCTCATATGGAGTAGTTGAGACTACCTTAGTAGGCATTACATTTAACAAGTAAGCGGTATGCGAAGTGCATAGCCCCAAAAGGACTTGGGAAGATTGCATGATTCATCATTGACTGACCATGTCCAACAAGGTCGATTCGCCTCTCGGATACACCATTATCTTGTGGTGTATATGGCGAAGTCCATTGAGACAATATACCATTGTCTCTTAGATAATCAAGAAACTCTTGACTTAAGTATTCACCACCTCGATCCGATCAGTATTTTAATACTCTTGTCATGTTGTTTCTCTACTTCATTTCTGAATTCTTTGAACCTTTCAAAGGCTTGGACTTGTGTTTCATCAAGAACACATACCCAAGCGTGAGTGATCATCGGTGAAGGTAATGAAGTAGCTATAGCCTCCTAATGCTTGAGTTGACATAGGTCCACATACATCGGTATGTATTAGACCTAGTAACTCTCCCACTCGTTCACCTTTTCCAGTAAAAGGTAACTTAGTCATCTTGCCTTTTAAGCATGATTCGCATGTATCGTATGAATCCAATTCAAGCGATTCGAATTCCACATCGGTGTAATTCGGACATGTGTTTCTTGCTTACATGGCCAAGACGACAATGCCACATATAGGAGTCTAATTGATTATCCTTTCGAGCACGCTTGTTGCTCGCCCGATATTGAAAATGTCCTTTGGATCGTCAGCGTATAAATGCCATTACTCAAAGTTCGAGTTCCATAAAGTACGCCATTCAAAGTTATATAACAACAATTGTTACTAAACGTCAAATGGAAACCATTTCTATTTAAACAGGAAATAGAAACAATGTTCTTTATTAGAGAAGGAACATAATAGCAATTGTCCAGTTCCAAGACTAGTCCACTAGGGAGCTTCAGCAAATAAGTTTCGATGGCGACCGCAGCAACCTTTGCTCCATTTACAACTCGCAAATTTGACTCCCCTCTGACGAGTCTTCTTCTATTCCTTAGCCCCTGTATGTCATTACATATATGTGAGCCACACCAAGTATCCAATACCCAAGTGTCTAAGGAAATAGAATGACAATCAATAACGAAGATACCTGAAGAGGATGGGGCATCGGATGCCTTCTTCTTCTTCATGGACTCAAGATAAATCTTGCAGTTTCTTCGCCTGTGGCCTTCCTTGCCACAATGATGGCAAGTGCCCTTTTGTGCTGGTTATGCCTTCTTTGCCTTCTTGTTCTTCCCTTTCTTCTGTTCTTTTGCCTTCCTCTTAGAACCTTTCTTTGAGGAATCAACTAACATAACCGCCTTCTCCTCATGCTTCACAGAAGGCTCCACAGTCTTCAGCATGTTGAGGAGCTCAGGAATAGTGGATTCCAATTTGTTCATTCGATAGTTCATCACGAATTGTGAGAAACTCTTGGGCAAACAATGCAGAATTAAGTCAATACTTAATTTGTGATCCATCACAAACCCGAGGGTAGCTAGCCGCTCGATGTACCTGTTCATCTTTAGCACAAATTGCACTACAGACGAACCTTCTTGCATCTTCGTGGTGAAGAGGAGCCTGAAACTTCGAACCTTTCGGATCTCGCTTGCTCATCAAACAACTCATGAAGATGGAATACCATAGTATTAGCATCCATATGCTCAGTACCATCGTAGCATGATGCAACTCCGATAGACCAACATTTGATGTTGCATCTTCCTTAGGTTGGGAAGAGGCTCTTCAAGGACATATGCTAGCTTTTCCGCCGAGAACAATTCTCGAGTTTCTAAGCCATCCAATTCAAAGACATCATGGTCAATAGAAATACAAAACGAGCATATATGAGAAAACGATTTAAAATGCATCAATATACATTTATAAATCCCATTCATTTTTCGAATTTCAAAAACCCCAAAATCACTTCGGGAGATCGTAGGTCCATCTCCGAATGGGTTGATATCCATCATAGTTATGAACAACCTTGGAGAGAGTCCAACAAGCCATTCATAACTACGACGGTAGGTATCAACTATACCGATTGCATATCACGTATATGCAACTATCACAATGTGCTATCAACTAATTGAATGTTCACACATACATCGGGTTGTTAACACATTAACAAGTATACATCATATGCATAGCACCCAACTTCACCTCCCTTTATATCGACCTTGGAGAGAGTCCAACAAGCCGATGCTCCAGGTTAAAGCCAACCCATTAATCGGGACATAGTTTTAATATGGTTAGAGCGCATTCAACCAATTAGCCCAGCTTGGAGAGAGTCCAACAACCAAAGCTAACGATTGACCTCTGACTCTTACCATATTAGTATTAAACTATTCTATGGTTTGAACATGTTCGGGTTCGAGCCGGGCTTGGAGAGAGTCCAACAACCCAAACAAGAAACGGAACTCTGGTTCTAACCATATTAATGGAAGGTGTAGGCTTTAATATTGAGTAAGGGTTTTTATGTCTCATCCTCTTTGCATGCAAATAACTATTATCTACATGGCATGACATACATGACATACATCTACATGTCACGACACGCATGGCATAATGATATGCATCTAATGCAATTACATGACATACAATTATGTCATGTATATAATTTCCTTATATGTCATAACTATTTATGGAAATAAAATATGTTTAAGATTTGATTCTCCAAATCAAATCATGATTAAATTAGGAAACAAATTTCCAAATCTAATCACATATTTTATTTATGGAAATGGTTGATTAAGGAAAGTCAATTTAAGAAACCAATTTCCTAAATCATCAAAACTACTTATGGAAATTAAATATTTTAAGATTTGATTTTCCAAATCAAATCATGATTAAATTAGGAAACAAATTTCCAAAATCTAATCAAATATTTTATTTATGGAAAATATCAATTTCCATAAATACTTTCAACTTTCCAAAAGTGGAAGATTTCCATAAATACTTCTAGACTTTCCAAAATTGAAAATTTTCCATAAATACTTCTAACTTTCCAAAAGTAGAAAATTTCTAGAAATATCATTATGACTATCGCAAAACCATTTTACGATTATGTCGAAACACAACCAGGGCTCTGATACCACTGTTGGGTTTCCGGCACCGCGGCGAGTGTGTGTTTGAACATGTTTCGCAAATATGTGGACAGTGGAAGAAATAAAAATAATAAATCTACATTTATTACAACACACACATCACACGCATGCATAGTACAACATGTGTAGACATAACCGTAAATTTAAATTTACAATAAAAGGAAATTTAACTACGTATACCTTTCGTATCACGTGTAGCGGAAACGGCATCAACCGGAACGATCCTCGCTAGAATCGTCTCTATCCGTATCCACGCCGAGTATCTTCGGGATGACTTCACAAAGTCACGAGCCTTCGCCTTCAGACGTGAGTTACTAGCCTCGTGGTTAAGATGATGTGATCGAGAGATCACGATCCAATCCAAATTCGATCCAAAGACGAAGTCCTCAAAACTCGCTTCTCCTGAGAGGTATTCACAACCGCTTGACGAATCCTTCGCCCTCCACTCTGAGGATTACCGGAGATCAATCCCGGCAAGTAGCCGCTGTCGGAGCTCCAAACGCCCGCCAAAACGACGCCCGACGAGAAGAAACAAACTGTCCAGAAAAATTGGACAGCTTTGGTGGAGGAGAGGGCCGCCAAAAAGGGTAAGATGAAGCTCACCTTGATGCCGAACCCAAAGGAGATGCACAATGGTGGCGGCGGCAATCACCGGAGAAATCAAGGAGGAGGTGGGCGCCAAAACTAGGTTAGGTTTTTGGATTAGGCTTAACAAACCCTTAAGCCCTCTTTATAGAGAACTAATTCTCTTAATGGTTATTGGATCATAACCATATGGCCCGTTAACCCGCTCCATTAAGATAAGTTAAAATAAACCAAACCATGATGGTTTATTTTAAGTTAAAACGAACCGAACCAACTTTGGTTCATTCGTTTAAAATAAACCAAACCCTTTGGTTTATTCTCCTCCATTGGAGTAGAACCAAACCATTTTGGTTCATCCATTATGTCTTCATAAGACACGGCCCATCCACGCTTCCATTGCGACTGAAACGATTTCATGCTCGCTTCATGTTTGGTCCAACCAAACTTAGTTTCTCTGGCCCGAGAATCTCATTCTCAAGCTCGCTTTAAATCCTTCGGATTACGCTCACAGCGTGTGACCAAATAGGTTCTCGTTTATGTTGGCCATCTATAATTAACCATTAATTATAGAACGATCATGAGTGGCACCTAGTAGTACATCATGATCTCCAATTAACCAAAAGATCAACTGCTGATCCGTAACTATTTCAAACCCTTCAAGAGCTCGAATGAATCGTCCCCATTCCTTCACTCATCTTATACCCACTTGGTTCAGACATGGTCTATAGTATCACCCTCACTAGGTCGACTACGTCACACCTAGCCCAAGTATCATTTCCTCGTCCTACGGATTCTAGTTACTGCACATGTATCGAAGAGTACCTTACTCTAAATATGTAATGCTTTGGCCAAAGACTTTAGTAACAATCCGACGAGAGGCCATGGGTATACATCGGTTTCCTCATCAAGCAGGTGTGTGTTCGATCATGTTTCAAACATGAGCACAAATGAAGCAATTAAAAATAATAAATCTATATTTATTACAACACACACAACACACGCATGCTATTACAACAAGTGTAGACATAACCGTAAATTAAAATTTGCAATAAAAGGAAATTAAACTACGTTATACCTTCCGTATGACGTGTAGCGGGAACGGCATCAACCGGAACGATCCTCGTAAGAATCGTCTCTATCCGTATCCACGCCGAGCTCCTCGGGATGACTTCGCTAAGTCACGAGCTTCGTCTTCGTGACGGGTTACTAGCCTCATGGTCAAGACGACGTGATCGAGAGATGATCACGATCCGAATCCAAATTGCCCGGACATTCAAAACTGTCGTTTAAGATCATCCAACCGCCCAAACGATCAAGGAGAAAGAAGCTGTCCAAAACTGACAGCTTGGTGGAGGAGTAGGCGCCGCCAAAACAAGGAGAGAAAAAGCTCACCTTGATGCCGAACCTATAGTAGATCACCGGAGGGTCGCCGGAGGTTCACCGGCTGGAGCTTGACGCGGCAAGGGTCTTGACGGCGCACAAAGTCAAAGCGGGCGGCAATAGTAGTTGGCGCCGATTAACTCCTCCAAGGAGTGGGCGGCAAACTCAAGGGGGGCTAGGGTTTGGATTAGTTAGGGTTTAACAATCCTTAAGCCCACTTTTATAGAGAACTAATTCTCTTAATGGTTAATGGATCATATCCATAAAGCCCGCTTAACCCGCTCCATTAAGATAAGTTAAAATAAACCAAACCATGATGGTTTATTTTAAGTTAAAACGAACCAACCAACTTTTGGTTCATTCGCTTAAAATAAACCAAACCCTTTGGTTTATTCTTATCCATTGGATTAGAACCAAACCATTTTGGTCCATCCATTACGTCTTCATAAGACGCAGCCCATCCACGCTCCATTGCGATCAAACGATTTCATGCTCGCTTATGTTTGGTCCAACCAAACATAGTTTCTCTCTCCGAGAATCCCATTCTCAAGCTCGCTTTAAATCCTTTGGATTACACTCTGCAGCGTGTGACCAAATAGGTTCTCGGTTTATGTTGGCCGCCTATAATTAACCATTAATTATAGAACGATCATGAGTGGCACCTAGTAGTACATCATGATCCCCAATTAACCAAAAGATCAACTGATGATCCGTAACTATTTCTCAAAACCCTTCAAGAGCTCGAATGAATCGTGCCCCATTCCTTCACTCATCTTATACCCACTTGGTTCAGACATGGTCTATTGTGTCGGGCCCCCTCACTAGGCGACTACGCCACACCTAGCCCAAGTATCATTTCCTCGCCCCACGGATTCTAGTTACTCCACATGTATCAAGAGTACCTTACTCTAAACATGTAATGCTTTGGCCAAAGACTTTAGTAACAATCCGACGAGAGGCCATGGGTATACATCTCTCGCAAGGAGTGGTGAATCCTTTATAGGCTATTCAAACACCTTCGATCACTTCGACTTATACCCAATCATCCCGGTCCACATCTCCTTAGAGATGTTTGCTTAAGATGTCAAAGCATAAGTCTCCATGATCAAGATGACTTGAATACCGCAAGTCAAAGGAACATCGCACTTAAGCACAGAAGAACTTCATTGACATATCTATATATGCAGAGAACCATATGAAGTCTTACTACCGTCACTCCAATGAACTAGTTACCATAACTAGCATCCACGATTAACTCCGACATCACTATGTCTCCACCAAAGGAGAATCACCGCTTGATACACCAAGGAGTATACTCGTTAGTCTCAACAGAATTGATGGTGTCCAAATCCATCAATTCATCGACTAGGATAATTCGATACATCACAATTACACATGTAGAGATACTCACTAGTTGTGATCCAATCACAAATTCTCTCATGCCGTGAATCGATCGTGACATTCAAGAAATGAGTTTAAGATCCAATCAAATACATAAAACATGTATACTCAAATAGTGAATCTTCATTTATCATATAAATGGTTCATACATAAGGCGATTGCCTTAGGACATCTCTCATATATTACTAACAGACTCCCACTTGGCCTAATGCCAATCGCCACGTATCCAATACCATAAGCACTAACATGACCTCAAACTTACTTTCGAGGTAATGCTTTAGTCAAAGGATCCGCTAAGTTCCTTTCAAAGGGGAATTTTCTCGATTTGTATTTCGCTCCTACCGATGATCTCTCGATAAGATGATAGCAAGCACATGTTTGATCGCTGATGAGACCTTGGCTCTTTCGTCAGGCAATTGCTCCATTGTTGTCGCAAAGAGACCCAGATTGCTTCAACAATGGCCGGAATCACACCAAGTTCATGAACGAACTTCGATCCAAACCGCCTCTTTGTCGCTCCGCCGCAATATATTCTCGCCTCGCGCAGAATCCGCCTACGCCTCTTGTTTGGAACTTTTCCAACTCATCGCGCCTCATTCAAGGTGAACACGATCCGCATCGAGACCCGAATCATCCTTGTCTGTCTCGAAGCCGCATCCAGATACCCGCGTATCACCATGTCCCTTCTCCATATATTAGAACACATCCTTAGTTCTTCTCAAGTACTTAAGGATCGCCTTAATACCGCCAATGATCCATTCTCGGATCGGATCGCATCCGCCATGACACTCAGCATACGATACATCGGGCCTCGTACATAACATAGCATACATGATAGATCCTATGATGCATAGGAATCTTACTCATGCAAATCCTCTCGCCTTCAGGCGCGACATAGACTTCAAAGGTGTACCCCATGCCCGATGGGCGTATAACCTTTCTTGATTCCGACATGCTAAACCTCTTTAGCACTCGGCCTATATATGTAGATCGCGAAAGACCATACAACCGCTTCGATCTATCTCTATAGATCTTAATCCCAAGGATGTAGGTTGCTTCTCCTGTGTCTTTCATGGAGAATGTCTTGATAACCAAACCTTAATCGATCAGTAAGATTGACACATCGCTTTCCTATAAGTAATATGTCATCGACATACAATACTAGGAACACGATCGCACTCCCACTAACCTTCTTGTACACACAAGGTTCGATTTTGTGAGAAATCAAACTTTTGATCGTCTCATCAAAACGGATATTCCAGCCTCGGATGCTTGCTTCAATCCATAAATGGATCGTCGCAACTTGCATACCTTGGTTTTATCAACCGATGTGAAACCCTCAGGTTGTATCATATACACGTCCTCGAGCAAGTTTCCATTAAGGAAAGCTATTTTCACATCCATCTGCCATATCTCATAATCATAATGAGCTGCTATGGCCAGGAGCATCCGAATGGATTTAAGCATAGCTACAGGCGAATAGGTTTCGTCATAATCAACACCTTGCTTTTGACGATATCCCTTCGCCACCAATCTAGACTTATAGGTAATCACATTACCATCCATGTCGGTTTTCTTCTTGAAAACCCACTTGCACCCTATAGGCTTTATGCCTTCAGGTGGGTCAACCAAGTTCCAAACTTGGTTTTCTTACATGGAATCCATTTCCGACTTAATGGCACCAAGCCACTTATCCCTTTCTTAACTTGTCAGCACTTCTTCATAACTGGTAGGCTCCTCATCATCAATGAGTAACACGTCGTTCGATTCGCTTACAAGAAATCCATATCTCTCAGGAATATTGTGTGTTCTACCAGATCTACGAAGATGTGGTGTTACAATAGGTCCAGCCGATTGCTCATCACTATGAGTTGTCGGCTGTTGTGCTTCACCAGGTATCTCATTAATGTCTATTTGAGTCTCTCGAGCCTCCTCAAGCTCCCATTGACACTCCCTGCTCTTGCAAGAGAAACTCTTTCTCTAGAAACACAAAGATGCCTCAAACAAACACCTTTTGTTCCACAGATGATAGAATTGGTAAACCATTATTTCCTTAGTGTATCCAATAAATAGACATTTATCAGACTTAGCATCCAATTTGTCTGATACAGTCCGCTTCACATAAGCATGACAACCCCATATCTTCAAGTAAGATACATGAGGTTTCTTACCATTCCATATCTCATATGGAGTAGTTGAGACTACCTTGGTAGGCATTCTGTTTAACAAGTAAACAGCTGTCTGAAGTGCATAACCCCAAAAGGACTTGGGAAGAGTTGCATGATTCATCATTGACCTGACCATGTCCAACAAGGTCCGATGCCTCTCGATACACCATTATGCGTGTGGTGTATAGGGCGGAGTCCATTGAGACAATATGCCATTGTCTCTTAGATAATCAAGAAACTCTTGACTTAAGTATTCACCACCTCGATCCGATCAAGTATTTTAATACTGTCATGTTGTTTCTCTACTTCATTTCTGAATTCTTTGAACCTTTCAAAGGCTTCAGACTTGTGTTTCATCAAGAACACATACCCAAACCGTGAGTGATCATCTGAAGGTAATG
Source organism: Wurfbainia villosa (assembly GCA_025175895.1). Taxonomy (NCBI): domain Eukaryota; kingdom Viridiplantae; phylum Streptophyta; class Magnoliopsida; order Zingiberales; family Zingiberaceae; genus Wurfbainia; species Wurfbainia villosa. The sequence continues at coordinate 73,439,859 of CM045987.1, read as the reverse complement.
AAGTAGCTATAGCCTCCTAATGCTTGAGTTGACATAGGTCCACATACATCAAGATGTAAACCTAGTAACTCTCCCACTGCTCACCTTTTCCAAAAAAGGTAACTTAGTCATCTTGCCTTTTAAGCATGATTCGCATGTATCGTATGAATCCAATTCAAACGATTCCGCAATTCCACATCTGTAATTCTGACATGCTTTCTTGCTTATATGGCCAAGACGACAATGCCACATATAGGAGTCTATGTGATTATCCTTTCGAGCACGCTGTTGCTCGCTTCGATATTGAAAATGTCACCGATACGCCCAACGATAAATGCCATTACTCAAAGTTCCAGCTCCATAAAGTACGCCATTCAAAGTTATATAACAACAATTGTTACTAAACGTTAAATGGAAACCATTTCTATTTAAGCAGAAATAGAAACAATGTTCTTTATTAGAGAAGGAACATAATAGCAATTGTCCGCTTCTAAGACTAGTCCACTAGGAGCTTCAAAGAAATAAGTTCCGATGGCATGCAAAGAACCTTTGCTCCATTTCCAACTCGCAAATTTGACTTCTCCGACAAGTCTTCTTCTATTCCTTAGCCTGTATGTCATTACATATATGTGAGCTACACCCAAGATCCAATACCCAAGTGTCTAAGGAAATAGAATGACAATCAATAACGAAGATATCAAGAGGATGGGGCATCCGGATGCCTTCTTCTTCTTCATGGACTCAAGATAAATCTTGCAGCTTTTCGCCAAGGGCCTTCCTTGCACAAAGGATGGCAAGTGCCCTTTTGCGCTGGTTCCGCCTTCTTTGCCTTTTTCTTTCCTTTCTTCTGTTCTTTTGCCTTCCTCTTAGAACCTTTCTTTGAGGAATCAACTAAAAGAACCGCTTTCTCCTCATGCTTCAAGGCTCCATGCCTTCAAAGATATCGAGGAGCTCTGAATGGTGGATTCCAATTTGTTCATCCGATAGTTCATCACAAATTGCGAAACTCTGGGCAAACAATGCAGAATTAAGTCAATACTTAACTCATGATCCATCAAAAACCGAGGGTAGCTAGTTCGATGTACCCAAGGCTTCATCTTTAGCACAAACCAGACTACTGCATTTAACCTTCTTGCATCTTCGTGGTGAAGAGGAGCCTAGAGACCTCAACCTTCTGGATCTCGCTTGCTCATCGAACAACTCATGAAGATGGAAGACCATAGTGTTAGCATCCATATGCTCATGTCGCTGGCACTGTACCATCGCCGCTTAGCATGATGCAACTCGCCACCAGACCGCCACATGCTTCGATAGACCAACATTTGGTCCGAGTTGCATCGCCCTTAGGACGGTCAGAAGAGGCTCTTCAAGGACATATGCAAGCTTTTCCGCTGAGAACAATTCTCGTTTCTAAGCCACCCAGAAGTTAGGCCCACTACTTGTTCAATCCAAAATAGTGCAAATTCAAAGACGTCATGATCAATTTATTGACCTAGAAATACAAAACGAGCATATATGAGAAAATGATTTTAAAATGCATCAATATACATTTATAAATCCCATTCATTTTTCGAATTTCAAAAACCCCAAAATCACTTCGGGAGATCGTAGGTCCATCTCCGAATGGGTTGATATCCATCATAGTTATGAACAACCTTGGAGAGAGTCCAACAAGCCATTAATAACTACGACGGTAGGTATCATCTATACCGATTGCATATCCCGTATATGCAACTATCACAATGTGCTATCAACTAATTGAATGTTCACACATACATCGGGTTGTTAACACATTAACAAGTATGCATCATATGCATAGCACCCAACTTCACCTCCCTTTACATCGACCTTGGAGAGAGTCCAACAAGCCGATGCTCCAGGTTAAAGCCAACCCATTAATCAGGACATAGTTTTAATATGGTTAGAGCGCATTCAACCAATTAGCCCAGCTTGGAGAGAGTCCAACAACCAAAGCTAACGATTGACCTCTGACTCTTACCATATTAGTATTAAACTATTCCATGGTTTGAACATATTCATGTTCGAGGGCTCGAGAGAGTCCAACAACCCAAACAAGAAACAACTCCTGTTCTAACCATATTAATGGAAGGTGTAGGCTTTAATATTGATTAAGGGTTTTATGTCTCATCCTCTTTGCATGCAAATAACTATTATCTACATGGCATGGCATACATGGCATCTACATCTACATGTCACGACACGCATGGCATAATGTTATGCATCTAATGCAATTACATGGCATACAATTATGTCATGTATATAATTTCCTTATATGTCATAACTATTTATGGAAATAAAATATGTTTAAGATTTGATTCTCCAAATCAAATCATAATTAAATTAGGAAACAAATTTCCAAATCTAATCACATATTTTATTCATGGAATTATTTGATTAAGGAAAATCTATTTAGGAAACCAATTTCCTAAATCTTTTAAAACTACTTATGGAAATAAATATTTTAAGATTTGATTTCCCAAATCAAATCATGATTAAATTAGGAAACAAATTTCCAGAATCTAATCAAATATTTTATTTATGGAAAATATAAATTTACATAAATACTTCCAACTTTCCAAAAGTGGAAGATTTCCATAAATACTTCTAGACTTTCCAAAATTGAAAAATTTCCATAAATACTTCTAAATTTCCAAAATTTAGAAAATTTCCAAAAATACATTATGACTATCGCAAAACCATTTTACGATTATGTCGAAACACAACCTGGGCTCATACCATCGTTGGGTTTCAAGATCACATGGCGTGTGTGTGTTCGATCATGTTTCGTAAACATGAGCACAGCGGAAGCAATTAAAAATAATAAATCTATATTTATTACAACACACACAACACACGCATGCTATTACAACAAGTGTAGACATAATCGTAAATTAAAATTTGCAATAAAAGGAAATTAAACTACGTTATACCTTCCGTATGACGTGTAGCGGGAACGGCATCAACCGGAACGATCCTCGTAAGAATCGTCTCTATCCGTATCCACGCCGAGCGCCTCGGGATGACTTCGCTAAGTCACGAGCTTCGTCTTCGTACGGGTTACTAGCCTCGTGTTGAAGACGACGTGATCGAGAGATGATCACGATCCGAATCCAAATTCGGATCCAAAACGAGTTCTCAAAACTCGCTTCTCCGGAGGTATTCACAACCGCTTGACGAATCCTTCGCCCCTCCACCTCAGAGGATTACCGGAGATCAAATCCGGTAAGTTAGCCGCTGTCGGAGCACTAACCGCCGCCCAAACGACGCCCGACGAGAGGAGAAGCTGTCCAGAAAACTGGACAGCTTGGTGGAGGAGTAGGCGCCGCCAAAACAAGGAGAGAGCTCACCTTGATGCCGAACCTATAGGAGATCACCGAGGGTCGCCGGAGGTTCACCGGCTGGAGCTTGACGCCGCAAGGGTCTGGACGGCGGCACAAAGCTGGGCGGCAAGCAGCTGTAGTTGGCGCCGATTAACTCCTCCAAGGAGGGCGGCAACTGCTAGGGTTTTGATTAGTTATGGTTTAACAATCCCTTAAGCCCACTTTTATAGAGAACTAATTCTCTTAATGGTTAATTGATCATATCCATAAAGCCCGTTAACCCGCTCCATTAAGATAAGTTAAAATAAACCAAACCATGATGGTTTATTTTAAGTTAAAACGAACCGAACCAACTTTTGGTTCATTCGTTTAAAATAAACCAAACCCTTTGGTTTATTCTTATCCATTGGATTAGAACCAAACCATTTTGGTCCATCCATTACATCTTCATAAGATGCAGCCCATCCACGCTTCCATTGCATCAAACGATTTCATGCTCGCTTATGTTTGGTCCAACCAAACCTAGTTTCTCTCGGTCCGAGAATCCATTCTCAAGCTCGCTTTAAATCCTTTGGATTACACTCAGCGCGTGTGACCAAATAGGTTCTCGCTTTATGTTGGCCGCCTATAATTAACCATTAATTATAGAACGATCATGAGTGGCACCTAGTAGTACATCATGATCCCCAATTAACCAAAAGATCAACGGTTGATCCGTAACTATTTCAAACCCTTCAAGAGCTCGAATGAATCGTGCCCCATTCCCTTCACTCATCTTATACCCACTTGGTTCAGACATGGTCTATTGTGTCCCTCACTAGGTCGACTACGCCACACCTAGCCCAAGTATCATTTCCTCGCCCCACTGATTCTAGTTACTCCACATGTATCGAAGAGTACCTTACTCTAAACATGTAATGCTTTGGCCAAAGACTTTAGTAACAATCCGACGAGAGGCCATGGGTATACATCTCCTCGCAAGGAGTGGTGAATCCTTTATAGGCTATTCAAACACCTTCGATCACTTCGACTTATACCCAATCATCTCTGTCCACATCTCCTTAGAGATGTTTGCTTAAGATGTCAAAGCATAAGTCTCCATGATCAAGATGACTTGAATACCGCAAGTCAAAGGAACATCGCACTTAAGCCACAAAGAAGAACTTCATTGACATATCTATATATGCAGAGAACCATATGAAGTCTTACGGCTGGTCACTCCAATGAACTAGTTACCATAACTAGCATCCACGATTAACTCCGGACATCACTATGTCTCCAGCCAGTGAGAATCAGCTGCTTGGATACACCAAGAAGTATACCTCGTGCTAGTCTCAACAGAATTGATGGTGTCCAGATCCATCAATTCATCGACTAGGGATAATTTCAATACATCACAATTACACATGTAGAGATACTCACTAGTTGTGATCCAATCACAAATTCTCTCATGCTGTGAATCGTATCGTGGACATTCAGTAAATGAGTTTAAGATCCAATCAAATACATAAAACATGTACACTCAAATAGTGAATCTTCATTTATCATATAAATGGTTCATACATAAGGCGATTGCCTTAGGACATCTCTCATATATTACTAACATATATATCTCCTCGCAAGGAGTGGTGAATCCTTTATAGGTTATTCAAACACCTTCGATCACTTCGACTTATACCCAATCATCCCGGGTCCACATCTCCACAGAGATGTTTGCTTAAGATGTCAAAGCATAAGTCTTTATGATCAAGATGACTTGAATACCGCAAGTCAAAGGAACATCGCACTTAAGCTACAGTAAGAACTTCATTGACATATCTATATATGCAGAGAACCATATGAAGTCTTACGGCTGGTCACTCCAATGAACTAGTTACCATAACTAGCATCCACGATTAACTCCGGTCATCATAATGTCTCCAGCCAGTGAGAATCAGCTGCTTGGATACACCAAGGAGTATACCTCGTGCTAGTCTCGACAGAATTGATGGTGGCCAAATCCATCAATTCATCGACTAGGGATAATTTGGATACATCACAATTACACATGTAGAGATACTCACTAGTTGTTATCCAATCACAAATTCTCTCATGTTGTGAGTCGTATCGCGGACATTCATTAAATGAGTTTAAGATCCAATCAAATACATGAAACCATGTATACTCAAATAGTGAATCTTCATTTATCATATAAATGGTTCATACATAAGGCGATTGCCTTAGGACATCTCTCATATATTACTAACATGTATCACCCTATCATCTCACCCATGCTAAGTTTTCAATCAAAGTATCCTATGGTGAGTGTGAGATGCCTCCTATAGGTATTTGTATATACTTAACCGTTATTTTCATGCAATTCTATCAAGGTTAAGTATCATCCTAACATTTCACATGATCATAAAGATGTATATGAATTAATTTCACATTATGACCATGAAACAAATGTATTCATCAAATTGTGATCATGCATTAGGTATTACATCATGATAATAAGGCAAATATCACCTAAAGCATGATTTATCTACTTATAGGTGCATTATCATCACCTAACACTATTTCAAAAATATTGTCCCGCCATCCTAAGTCAACCAAAAATATGATATAGGTGAAATCCTTATGGTTGACTATCCTAGGGTTTTCCTAACCCTTAAGGATGGATTTTAGAACCCAATATAAATTATTGCCTATGGGGTTCACTAAAAATTCCTTAGGGATCCATTTTCTAGCTATTACCTTCTTTTTATCTTGACCCCTAGCAATTAAACATTTATAGGCCTTTTCATTTTTCTTTTCTTTATAACCTAGGCCTTTCTTATTGAAGCTTGCTCTTTGGCTCCCAATTATCATGTTAAGAGTATTGGAGCATATTGTAAATTTTTCTAGGGCCTTGGTCAAATAGTCTACCTTTTCCCTTAGAGCCCTATTTTCTTCTATGCATGTATCATTAACATCCAAAGGCATATAGTTATCATGTGAGCATGCATCATCATTATCATCATTAAAACATGCTTTTTCTAATTTTTGTTCTAAATCCTTAATTTGCTCAAGCATGCATTTATTCCTTTTCTTTGCCCTAAATAAATCCTTAGTGAGGCTAGAAATCATGGACATTATTTGCTTAAAGGGTAGATTCGTTACCTCACTTACCAAATCCTCTTCCGATGATGAGGATGTAGAGGAGGCTCCCCCTTCACTTGAGCTCTCTCCACTTGAGGTTGATCTTTCTTCTTGCTCGGAGGAGGAGCAATCTAGGTCGTCAAAGGTCATTAGGGCAAGGTTGGAGTAGACATGTTCTTCCTCTTCGGATGATGATGAGGAAGAAGGATCATCCCATGTCTTTGCTTTGAATGCCTTGGCCTTCTCTTTTTCTTTGGCCTTCTTTTCTTCTTCCTTTTTCTTCTTGCTCCCCTTCTTCTTCTTTTCTTCCTTCTTTCTCTTCTCCTCCTTACTCTTGTTTAGGAGGGGACAATTGTCCCTTATATGTCCCTCTCCTTGGCAATTATAGCAAATCACCTTCCCCCTTGGTCTTCTACTCCTATCATTAGATTTATTAAATTGAAAACCTTTTAATGCACGCCTTACCCTCCTTATCATATAGGCTTCTTCCGTACTATCCATGGAGGAGGAGGAGGAGGCTTCATCGGAGGAGGAGGGGATCTCCATCTTCTTCTTCCCCTTGTTAGCCAAAAGTGCTACTCCTCTTGAAGGTTGAAATTTTGGCTCTTCTATTATTCCTTCAAGTCTTGTTTCATGGAGCTCCATGGTTGAGAAGAACTCCTCCAAGGTGCTCACTTCTAGGTTCTTGGACATGTAGAAGGAGTCCACCATTGAGCTCCATTTTGATGACCGGGGAAAGGCATCAATTGCTTTCATGAGCATGTCCCAGTTCGAGAGTCTTTCTCCTACACTTGTTAGTCCAATCAAAATTTCTTTAAACCTAGAATGCAATGATGTTACCTTTTCTCCCTTTTCTAATTTGATGTTGGATAGTTGGGAGTGGAGGAGGTCTCTTCTTGCAAGTTTGCCCTTCGAGGTGCCTTCATGAAGCTCTACTAGCTTCTCCCACATCTCCTTTGCACTAGAGCATTCCCCTATTCTATTCACCTCTTGTTGAGGAAGTACATTGTAGAGGTGGTGCTTAGCCTTTGAATTCGCCAAGTACTCCTCTCTTTGTCTTTTACTCCATCTTGATTTCTCCAATAGCTCCCCTTCTTCATTCCTAGGCAATTCGAAACCGTTTTCCATAATCAAAAGAATTTCGAAATCGGTTTCGAAAAATACCTCCATTCTCTTTTTCCACCAAGAGAATTTGCCTTCGAATTTTGGTGGGTGAATATTTGAGCCGGCCATTCTTGAATGTGCTTGTTGTGGCGGTTAGTCCTCAACAAGATTTCCTTGGCTTTGATACCACTTGTAGGGGATCAATCGGCCGGCTAGAGGGGGTGAATAGCCCTCTTTCGTTGGATAACGAAATTTACTCGTCTACAAACAAGATTAGCACAAGGGAAACAATAAGACAAGAAAATCAAGCAAAGAAAGACAAAGCAAAGGAAACAAACAATGCTAACACAAAGTCGTAACGTGGTTCACGACTACGCCGCTAATCCACGATCTCGATTCATCCAAAGGTGAATCACTCCTTTTCCAAATCCACTAAATCTCTCCTTTGCACCAAGCTAGGTGGAGGTAACCTCTTTACAATCCCCCTTCTTACAATTTGAATGAGAATTAGCATAAGAAGAAGAGTGGAAAAACCCCTAGAGCACTTTGGGAGATGTTATGAGTTGAAGCATTAGGTTCCCAAAGCCCCACACCATTCCTCTTTATAGAGGAAGAGGGTTTCTTCCCGTTGACACGGAGAGCGGTCGATGTCCTATCGATCGAGTCCTGTAGTCGCTGCCCAATAACTTTGCTTTCCACGCGTTGGATTTCATCCAGCAGCGCATCGATCGTGATATTGCCATCAGTCGACTGATGCTCGATCAGTCGAGTGCTCCGTGAGCTCGACTCCATTCTGTGCCCGAAAAACTTGCGACCCGGTCCGATCGATGCCTTCATTACATTTGGAAGTCTCGACCGACCATTCCATGGCAGTCGACTGTTGGCACTTGAACCGGACTCGAACACTAGTCGAGTCACCGTGGACTTAGAGTAGTCGACTACCATAACATGGTAGTAAACTGATGTCGGGAAATCCCATCCGACACTTAGCCAAATGACCAAGTTTCACCTAAAGAGCGCTACCCCTTTCCCGGGTTACATTCTCTCACTCTCATCCCTCGGAGTCCCTCGCCTTTGAAGTTATCTTCGTCCGGCCACGTCCCTCGGATGCGCCAAGCGCACGGCTCTACAGCACAATCCTTCATGTCTCGCCCTGAAGTCTACTTCCTCCGGCTTCACTCCAAGCTCCTCATTCGGCGGTCCCTCGGATGCTCCAAGTGCACGGCTTCAGCAAAGCCATCCTTCACCGACTCAAGTACCGAGTCATGAGAGGTGAAACTCGCCAAGGCTCCATGTGCAAATTACTAAGCCCTGCAAGACTCCAACGCACATATCAAATCATAATAACAATCTAACTTAAATCCTTTGCCACACACATCAAAACCTTATCATGGCAAGAGATTGCCCTAACAGAAAATGCTAGCATGAAACCCTCGACGAACAACTGCTTTTAACCTGCATCGGGCTAGATTTCCACCGATCAGTCGAATGCCATAAGTCACCAGTCGACTGATGCCACTGTTGTCGTGAGACAACGGGTCGATCCACACAGGAAAAACTCCAACGGATCTCTTGGTAGTCGACTGCCAACATTGGCAGGCGACTCCCAGCAGCGTAGTCGGCTATGGAGCATTCTGTGCTCGCGGCTGAACTAGCGATCATTGTCATCCTGGCAATGGATCGTCGACATCGATCGCTCAGTGTGATCGCCACAACCATTTTAGCTCTAAACCGGCAGTCGAACTCTAGTCGACTCATGGCAGTCGAACCGGCCATAATGCCAGTCAACTGCCAACCTCAAACATGAGGTTTTAACCCAAGTATGGTGCCCCCATACTTGCTAGACCACCCTTAGCCTAGACCTAAGCCTTCTAGCCACCTCCATCAGCCTCACGCCTCTCGGATCCCTCCAAGTCATCTATGACTTGTTCATCCATTGCGCTAGCCTTCAGATGCTTCCATCGGCTATGTCATGCTAACGGTGTCTACACCGCCAAGGCACATTGGACTTACGCCGCCAAGACTCCGCTTGGACTTCACGCCACCAACCATTGGACTTATGTTGCCAAGACTTCACCCTTAGACTTTACGTCGCCAATATCAAACCCCTTGGACTTCTCAAATGCCAAGATTCAAGATTGGACTTTCCCTTGCCAACCCATGTTGGACTTTCCATGCCAAGACCCACGCTTGGACTTTTCATGCCAAGTATCCATGACTTGGACTTTACCTTGCCAAGACCCATGCTTGGACTTTACATTGCCAAGACCCATGCTTGGGCTTTCCCAAATGCCAAGTGTCCCACTTGGACTTTCCATGGCAAGTACCCAAGACTTAGACTTTCCCATGACAATTACATTGTCATATGTTTTTGTCTAACATCAAAACATCTCTCGAGCCAAGCTCGAGTCCTGGTCAATCGTGACCTGGGCCGATTGCACCAACAATCTCCCCCTTTTTGATGTTTGACAAAAACCAAACAAACCATTTGAGTTAGACCATCTAACTCAAAAACTCCTTACCAATTATCCCAAATTGGTAATCTTAACTTTCTCCCCCTTTTTGACATACATCAAAAAGGTTATCTCTCCAAGGAGGTCAATGTCTCATGTCCCAATGAGATCTTACAATCTCCTCCTTGATCCAAAAATACCTAGGATGTCTACCATCTTCCTAGTGATATGTCCCATATCACTCAAGAGAGGCAATCCTATCCACTCTCCCAATTTCCAAATTGGGTCTCTCAAAAACCCATCAATTTGTCCAATTGATGACACTCTCCCAATAACTTTTCCCCTTCAAGAAGAGAAAAATACATCCATCATCCCATGATGGATACCTCCCCCTAAAGGCTTGCTCCCCCTTGACCATTGCACCAACAATGTTCTTGGGAAGTCCCTAAGCCAATAGGAACTCTAAATCATCAAAATTAAGGTTCTAAGTTCAAACATGAACTCTTCCACCCTTAAATTTGATACTTTGACTTAACACCTCTCCAAATCCATATCCAATGGATTTTCACCCTTTATAATGCTTCCCAAAGCATATCCTAGGGTTAGGAGTGGTTAGGGACCTTTACCAGGGCTGAAAATGGGTTAAACAACCTTGTTTTTCCCGAATAACAGCGGATCGACTACTTGATGAATCGATGCCACTCTATCGATCACCGATCCACCAGAGGCGCATGATATAAATTTCCGAATTTCAATTATCAGAGTTGAATTTCAGAAAATCATAAGTAATTCTACGTATATCGAAAAATCATGAAATTCGATACGTATATTACTTATAGTCAATACAATGGGTTAAAAATATTTAAAAATTATTTTACCCATAAAATATCTAAATTGATATAAAATCCAAAAGTGCTTCAATGTTTTAGCTCACTTTGTATCAACCTCATCAATGGTGATTGCTATCAAAAGATAGGCTTCACCAAGGTTTTTCAAAATGATTTTAAAAAGTTTTCAAAACCTTATTTTGGATCATATTCCTTGGGCTCAATGTACATGACTTGTACACAAGCTTTCCCAATGATCCACTACTCATATAAGATGAGTTTGAGTTCATCTAGATGCAAAAACTATGCACCTTAAACTTAACTCATATCCTAGCATCTCACATGTATCTAGGGTGTATAAATACACATACATGTCAATGTGATGTGAGATATGGGTTTTGTTCTCCCTAATCTAGGGTTTCATGCATTTTCTAAGGCAACTCTACTTGATTCTCTTATACATGGGACTTCAAGTCATGCCAATTGTCCTTAACTCAATTTTAATCAAATGCATGAATGATTATGGCATTAATGATGATATAAATAAGCATATGCTCATAATCATGATGTCATGGCATAATATGAAATCTAAAAACATATGACATTAATCCTTAATCCTAAAAACATGATCATGACATATAAATGAGGAAAAATAAACATGATGTCATGTCATGGCATATGGAAAATCAAGGCATGACAAGTAAGATATTAAGGTATATAATACCTAAATTTTGATATTAATTGTCATTTGATATAATTAAGTATATTTTTCCATAATGCTACTAATCTCCCATGTGTGCCAAAAACCCAAAGTGGCACACTAAGACCTCTAATCCTAAATTGTGCCAATTCAATTGATTTTTCATAATCCCAAAGATACATTGGCACATCCTAAAATCTTTTTAGGATTATAATCAAAATCTATTTCCAAGGTATCCATAACCTTGAAAATAATCCTAAAGTGCCACCTTTATCATGGTTGAGTTAACTACCCACCCAATCAAGGTTGACACACCCTAAACCCATCTAGCGTGAATCAATCACGCTCTTAGGAACCCAAAACCTATTTGAGCTCCTAGGGTTTACTAGGTATTCCTTAGGGATGACCTCCCTAGATACCCTTCTAATGACCCTCCTAGGCTTAGAAGTCTTGGTCATTGTGGTCTTGCCATGGTTAACCTTAGGGATTGCCTCCCTAATAACCTTCTTAGTGGCCACCCTAGGTTTCCTAGAGACCCTAGCCACTAGAAACAAACCTTGGTTACTCTTAGGGATAACTTCCCTAGCAACCTTGGTCTTCCTAGACCTAGTTTGTGCTCCATAATCAAATGGAACACTATGATAAGTCACCTTAGGCTTAGGTTTGTGACCCAAATCTTGCTTGCCCTTGGTTGACTTTTGTCTTTGAGGTCCTAGGTGTTGACTTTGAGATCTAGACCTTTGACTTTGACCATTAGACCCTTGAAATTGATTTTGTATATTCCTAAGGGTCTTTTCCAATTTCTCAAGCCTTGACCTCAAGGCTTGATTTTCTAACTCTAATTGCCCAATTGATTTTTGATTAAGTTTTTGGGCATTACCATTTTCTTTAGGCATATGCCTACCCTTCTTAGGGTTAATGCCTAAGTGGTTTTCTATTTTCCTAATGCTTTCCTTAGGAAGAGTTTTTCTAGGGACATTAGTCCCAAATTTCTCCTTTCTTGAAAAATTGACCCTCTTAGCACCTAGACAATATTCCTTATTTCTAGCATGCTCTTTATAATAAATAGCAAGATTGCTAAAATCATTCCTAGCATGCTTTTTGACATTATTTGAATAAGGAGCTTTATTTAAAAATACCTTAGGGTTAGCTTTGGAAGCTCCCCCTACTTGTGGTGCTCCTTTTTGCCCCTTCTTCTCCCCCTTCGGGCATTGATTCCGATAATGTCCCGGTAGCCGGCATTTGAAGCAAATAATGTGCTCCTTGCTCTTTTGACTTGGGACACTGGCATCCTTGACTTTTGGGGTCGGTTGAACCTTCTTTACCCTTTTTGGACACTTACTCTTGTAGTTTCCGGATTCCCTACACTCAAGGCAAACTATATGTTTTTTATTTAAAACCATATTGCTTGAGTTACCTAGGGTGGTTGTAGGTGCCGAAATCGGATTTTGAGCTTCTTCATCTTGATCGGATGTCGAAGCTTCTTCTTGATGTTTCGGTGTGGAAGTTCTCTCCTCCCCCTCAATCCTTGAGGTGGATGCTCTAGTCTCCTCCCCCTCAATCCTTGAGGTGGAGGTCTCCTCCAATTTTTCTCCCTCTTCCTCCTTGGATGTTGATGGTCTCTCAACCTCCAAGTCCTCACTTCCTTGTGAGGAAGATGTGCTTGCCTCTTCGGTCCCTTCCTCTTGGACCGGTGATGGACCTTCATGGAGCTTGGACAAATTTCTCCAAAGCTCTTTAGAATCCATGCACTCACCTAGGCTACACAAGAAGTCATTAGGAATTAAATCAAAAATGAATTTGATTACCTTCTTGTTTTTCTCGAATCTTTGGAGTTGATCTTCACTCCATCTTTTCTTCTTGAGGAAACCACCTTTTGGTCCTCTTGGATACTCAAATCCTTCCATTAATAAGGACCATTCCTCAAGGTCTCTTATCATCAAAAAATCTTCAATTCTTCTCTTCCAAGAATTGAAGTCATCTCGTCTGTATAGGGTGTAGGGCACCGGTGTGTTGATGTCCCATCCTAATTGTTCTTGGACTTCCATCTTCACCCTCTAGCATGCTCCCTTAGTTGTTAAACTTCAAGAGCGGCCTCACTTTGATACCACTTGTTAGGACTTGTGCGCCCGCTAGAGGGGGGGTGAATAGCGCGTGCTAGTATGTCGATGGAAAACGTTCGTGTGCTTGTCAATAATTTTCGTTAGCGCAACGGAAACAAAGATAATAAAGCAATAACGAAAATAGAAACACACAAACGCAAGGATATAACGTGGTTTAGAATCGAACGGTTCCTACTCCATGGATTAGGTTCGTACGAACCCTAGCGATGCCACAAACACCACTAAGCACAATAAGCTCCTTCTCGATAACATGTCGGAGGTGGAGAAACCTCGTACAAAGATTACACTAAGTAATACAAAGTAAGACAAGCAAATACAACAATCTAGGCAAAGAAAACTTTACAAATGCTCTTTGGATTGCTTGCTTTTGGTTGCCTTGGACTAGCCTTGAAGGACTAAAAGAGCATTAACTATTCCCCTTCAAATCGCCCAAGAAAACGCTAGCTTGAAACCCTTCACGAACAGCTGCTTTTAACTTGCATCAAGTTGAATTTCCATCGATCAGTTGACTGCCATAAGTCACCAGTCGACTAATGCCACTGTTGTGAGACAACGGGTCGAGCCACACTGGAAAAAATCCAATGGATCTTTGGTAGCCGATCGCCACAGAATCGATCGCCTACGCCACGGAGCATTCTATGTCAGGCCATACTAACTAGCAATGATCGCCATCTCGACAATGATCATTGCCGACATCCCGATCAAGCCAAATGAGTAGCCGACTAGAGCTATTTCAGTTTAAACCGATAAATAACTCTAGTCGACTACTACAATGAATCACCATAATGTCAGTCGACTGCCAACCACAAACATGAGGTTTTAACCCAAGTATGGTGCCCCCATACTTGCTAGACCACCCTTAGCCTAGACCTAAGCCTTCTAGCCACCTCCATCGGCCTCATGCCTCTCGGATTCCTCCAAGTCATCCATGACTTGTTCATCCATCGCGCTAGCCTTCAGGTGCTTCCATCGACTATGTCATGCTAATGGTGTCTACATCGTCAAGGCACATTGGACTTATGTCGCCAAGACTCCGCTTGGACTTCACACCGCCAACCATTGGACTTATGCTGCTAAGACTTCACCCTTGGACTTTACGCCGCCAATATCAAACCCCTTGGAGTTCTCAAATGCCAAGATTCAAGCTTGGACTTTCCCTTGCCAACCCATGTTGGACTTTCCATGCCAAGACCCATGCTTGGACTTTTCATGCCAAGTATCCATGACTTGGACTTTACCTTGCCAAGACCCATGCTTGGACTTTACATTGCCAAGACCCATGCTTGGGCTTTCCCAAATACCAAGTGTCCCACTTGGACTTTCCATGCCAAGTACCCAAGACTTGGACTTTCCCATGACAATTGCATTGTCATATGTTTTTGTCTAACATCAAAACATCTCTCGAGCCAAGCTCGAGTCCTGGTCAATCGTGATCTGGGCCGATTGCACCAACAGACTCTATATCCCCTACTAGTGGACGAGTATCCAACTAGAATTTCCTCATCCACTTTTGACTCAAATTTTCCTAAATTGTCTTCGGTGTTTAGGATGTAGACTTTGCATCCAAATACTTTGAAATAATGAATTGTAGGAATTGTGTCATTCAATAATTCAAATGGTGTTTTCCCTAAAAACCTATTGATTAAGACCCTATTTTGGATATAGCAAGCGGTATTAATCGCTTCCGCCCACAAGTAGATAGGAAGTGAATATGCATTAAGCATAGTCCTAGCCACCTCTTGTAGGGCACGATTTCTCCTTTCCATAATCCCATTTTGTTGGAGTGTTCTAGGACAAGAGAAATCTATTGGGTTTCCCCGGCACCGCGGCGAGTGTGTATTTGAACATGTTTCGCAAACATGTACACAACGGAAGAATTAAAAGCAATAAATCTAATTTATTAGAACACACACACCACACGCATGCAAGATACAATATGTGTAGACATAATCGCAGTTTCAAATTTTGAAATAAAATGAAATTACACTAGTTATACCAGACGTATCACGTGCAGCGGGAATGACATCAACCGGAGCAACTCACACTAGAGTTGCCTCTATCCGTATCCACATCGAGTACCGTCGGGATAGCTTCACTAAGCTACGAGCCTCGTGTCAAAGACGATGTGATCGAGAGGAGATCACAATTCGAATCAAAATTCGGATTCAAAAATGAGTCCCCAAAAACTCGCTTCTCCGAAGAGGTATTCGTCAACCTCTTGATGAATCCTTGGTCCTCCACCTATGAGGATCACCGGAGATCCAATCCCCAGCAAGGAAGTCACTGTCGGAACTCCAAACGCCATCCAAATGACGCTCCGACAAGAAGGAAACAAGCTGTCCAAAAATTGGACAACTTGGTGGAGGACTTGGCACCGGCCAAAGGAGGTGGTCGGCTGATCCTTGGTCACTGAAGCCAAGGTGGGTTGCCAGAGGGTCACCGGAGGGGTGGCCGACAGCAGCTAGATGCCGACGGCACAAAGGTGGTCGGCGGCACAAGCTTGGGTGTGGCTTCCTTGGGTGGCGGCAAGGAGAAGAGAGGGAGAGGAAAGGAAGAGAAGTTTCTAAAAATAAAACTTAGGGCTCTCCAAATCTCTAGCCGCACTTTTATAGAGCGCGTGTTTCTTAACCATCAAGAAACCTTCTCCTTAGAGTTATTGATTCCCAACCAAAATCCATTAACCCGCTCCAATAACTTAAGTTAAAATAAATCGAACCGAGTTGATCTATTTTATGTTAAAACGAACCGAATCAACTTTGGTTCATTCATTTAAAACAAACCAAACCACTCTAGTTTATTTTCCACCATTGGATTAGAACCAAACCAATTTGGTTCATCCATCATGTCTTCATAAGACTCGGCCCATCCATGCTTCCATTGCGACTAAAACGATTTCATGCTCGCTTCTTGTTTGGTCCAACCAAGCCTAGTTTCTCTCGATCTGAGAATCTCATTCTCAAGCTCGTTTTAAATTCTTCGGATTACGCTCATTGTGTGTGTGACTAAACAGGTTCCCAATTTATGTTGGTCATCTATAATTAACCATTAATTATAGATTGATCATGAGTGAAACCTAGTAGTACATCATGATCCCTAATTAACCAGAAAATCAACGGTTGATTCCAGAACCATTTCTGAAATCCTTCAGCAGCTACAATGAATCGTGCCCCATTCCCTTCACTCATCTTATACCCACTTAGTTTAGGACATGGTCTATAGTGTTGATCCCCACTAGGCTGACTACGTCACACCTAGCCCAAGTATCATTTTCTCATCCTACAGATTCTAGTTACTGCACATGTATCCTAGAGTACCTTACTCTAAACATGTAATGCTTTGGCCAAAGACTTTAGTAACAATCCGACGAGAGGCCAAGGGTATACATCTCCTCGTAAGGAGTTATGAATCCTTTATAGGCTATTCAAACACCTTCGAACATTTCGACTTATACCCAATCATTCTAGGTCCACATCTCCTTGGATATGCTTGCTTAAGATGTCAAAGCATAAGTCTCCATAACCAAGATGACTTGAATACCGCAAGTCAAAGGAACATCGCACTTAAGCTGAAATAAGAACTTCATTGACATATCCATATATGCAGAGAACCATATGAAGTCTTACAGCTGGTCACTCCAATGAACTAGTTACCATAACTAGCATATACGATTAACTCTGGACATTATAATGTCTCCAGTCAGTGAGAATTAGTTACTTGGATATACCAAAGAGTATACCTCGTGCTAGTCTCGACAGAATTGATGGTTTCCAAATCCATCAATTCATCGACTAGGGATGATTCTAATACAGAACAATTACACATGTAGAGATACTCACTAGTTGTGATCCAATCACAAATTCACTCATGCTGTGAATCGTATTATGGATATTCAGTAAATGAGTTTAAGATCTAATCAAATACATGCAAACATGTATACTCAAATAGTGAATCTTTATTTATCATATAAATGGTTTAAACATAAGGTGATTGCCTTAGGACACCTCTCATATATAACTAATAAACTCCCACTTGGCCTAATGTTAATCGCCATGGTATCCAATACCAAAATCCCTAACATGGCCCACAAACTTACTTTGAGGTAAGACCTTAGTTAAAGGATCCGCTAAGTTCTTTTTAGTGGGAATCTTCTTGATTTGAATTTTGTTTCTACTGATAATCTCTCTGATCAGATGATAGCGGCGAAGCACATGTTTGGATCATTGATGAGACCACATCAAGTTCAGAGACAAACTTCTTGATCCAAATCACTTCCTTTGTTGCTTCCAAAGCTGTAATGTATTCTGCCTCAGTGGTAGAATCCGCTATAGTGTCTTGCTTGGAACTTTTCCAACTTATTGCACCTCCATTCATGTGAACACGTACCCAAACTTAGACCTGGAATCATCCTTGTGTTGGTTTTGCCCGGAAGCTCTGATACCAATTGAAGGGATTTCCCTTGTCGAGTCCGTGAGAGGAAACTTCGCTTCCCCTTCACCTCGATTGCTTAACCATGGTGATCCCTTCGATGTCCCCGGATTAAAAATGTAATCCTAGACAAAAGGGATTCCCAAGACAACCAAGTCATCGTCGTGCTATTCGTTTAGAGAGGTCACTTGAACAAACTAGTTGTTCAAGCGACCATTCTCTATTCTACGAGTAGCCGCGGAATAGACGATGTCCGGATCGTCGGTTTTTGTGTTTATACTCGGGATCCAAGTATTATTTAGCCTATTTACAGAAATATAACATGCTTATATTTTGAAAAACAAACACAAGCAATGAATAAAAGAGATAGAAGAATAGTTATACCTCTTGGTCTTCTAATGTATGACCCTCCTCCTTTTGGACGTCGTGTGGGCGACGATCCACCAAAAGTCGAAGCTCCTAGATCGCAAAACTTCCTTCCTTGCTTTTCCCAAGCAAGAGGAAGAAGAGAAACAATGTTTTTCTCCTTCAAAAACTCAACCAACAAAGAACTATAGAAGTTCTTGCCGCCGGCCAACTAGAAGGAGAAGAAGATGATGGAAAACTACCAAGACACCAAGGGAAACCCTATATCTTGTTTCCACCACCTAAGGAGAAGAGAGGGGAGTGTTTTGGGCCCCGGCCAAGGGCTGGGAAGGGCTGGAATAGCTGCTGGACGTTGGCCACAAGGCAAGGAAGAAGAAGGAAAACTTGCCTTATTTGGTGCCACCCTTGCTTCCAAACCCTAACCCTAATTCCAATCCTATCTCAACTAGGATTGCCCTATTCTTGCCGCCCAAGCCTTGCTCCCTTTCTATCATTATCTTCATGCCAACCCCATGCCACCTTTTATAGAGTTTGGGGATAAGCCATGAATTAATCTCCTCCATTGGTTCTAGGGATTTAATCTCAACCGTCGGATCTAGAGATTTAATATCAACCGTCGGATCTTAGAGATTTAATCTCTACCAATAGATCTTAGTGTTTTGTTTCTATCCATTGGATCTAAGTAACTTGAGGTGTTAATGGGCTACATTAGGGACCATGAGGAGGAGTTGGGTCTTGGCCATCCATGGATCAAGCCCACATAAAGTCCGATCCACTAATGATGATCCAATCCACTAAAGGTCCATCATTGATCTACCTCACCAACCCCCATATGATAATATGGGCTCCATATATTATTTGTACATTTTCTCCCCGTGTTTAAGATCTCGAATTTCCGTCGATTAATTAATTTACTAACCATTAATTAATCAACATCTAACTCCTTGAGTAGTACCACTCAACCTTTTCATCATGCCGGACCAAGTCCACCTGCAGGGTTTACATGATGGACCTTATGAGCTCCTCAAGGGGACATCATCATCCTAATATATAGGACACGGTTTCCTCCTATAATCAACGGCACACCATATAAATAATATCATCTCTCAACTTACCGAGTTTATCGATTTAATCTATAAATCTCGCCCATTGGTAAATCAAAGAGATGAGTACCAAGTATATGTGCCCGTTATTATATCAGGATTAAGAGCATGTACTAAATAATATCTGAGGTCCGATTCGATTATGTAGTCAGCAATAAATCGAATCACCTCTGTGTCTGTCCTGCTCAATACACACAAAGTGCACTAGTGTGATTCTATGGTCAAGACAAACCAATACCAAATCACACTACAACCATTCCGATGGTTTGTCCAAAGTCATCTCGGTTGTGAGCCTTTACTTATACTTTACAAGGAGCCGATAACAAGATCTCCCGTGTGACACCACACACCATGTTATCTACAATGTAACGTATTAGACAATATTGCATAACCATAAAAATATGCAAATGATGATCATGTGATTCTTATTTAAAAATAAAGATGTTCATACAAAAGATAGACTTTTCAGTATATATCCCTACAATCTCCCACTTATACTAAAAGACTATGCTGTCCTCATACTGCCATACATCTGATTCCCCTTCCCTCCACATGCCTATCAAAGCTCTCACTAGAAGGGCCTTAGTGAAAGGGTCTACCAGGTCATCCTCTGATGAAATCTAGGCGACAACAACTTCTACCTCCTTTACGATTTCTCGTATCAGGTGGTACTTGCACTCTAATTGTTTACTAGCCTTATGGGCTCGTGGTTCCTTCGAGTTTGCAACTGCACCATTATTATCACAATAAATTGTGATAGTTCTAGGCAAACCAGGAATCACATCCAAGTCCATCAGGAAGTTCCTGAGCCACACAGCTTCTTTGGCCGCCTCAGAGGCCGCCACATACTCAGCTTCCATGGTGGAGTCCGCCACGCACTTTTGCTTGACACTCCTCCATACAATGGCTCCACCTCCCAAAGTAAACACAAAACCTGAGGTAGACTTACTGTTATCCCTATCAGATTGGAAGTCGGAATCTGTATAACCCACAGGGAGTAATTGGTCTGCTCGGTAAACCAGCATATAATCCCTAGTCCTTCTCAGGTACTTCAATATATGCTTTACCGCAGTCCAATGTCCCTGTCCTGGATTACTCTGATATCTGCTGACCATGCCCACGGCAAAGCAGATATCTGGTCTCGTACAGAGCATCGCATACATGAGGCTTCCTACTGCCGAAGCATAAGGAACCGCCTTCATCTCCTCTATCTCCTCAGATAATCAAGGACACATCTCCTTAGATAAAGGAACTCCATGCCTGAAAGGTAGAAAACCCTTCTTGGAGTTCTGCATGCTAAAACGCTCCATAATCGTGTTTATGTATGAAGCTTGGGATAAGCACAACATCCTTTTCCTGCGATCTCTTATAACCTTGATCCCAAGGATGTGTCCCACCTCTCCTAAGTCCTAAGCTTTTGGACAACCATACCCTTACGTCCGATAACACCTTGATATTGTTGCCAATCAACAAAATGTCATCTACATATAGTACAAGAAATACCACTACATTTCCGTCACATCTCTTGTATACACAAGACTCATCCGAACTTTGAATAAATCCATAAGACTGGATCAGTTCATCAAACTGGATGTTCCAAGATCTCGAAGCTTGCTTCAATCCATAAATGGACCGATTAAGCTTACATACAAGATGCTCTTTGCCCTTAGATATGAATCCCTCTGGTTGCTTCATGTAGATGTTTTCCTCAAGACTTCCATTAAGGAAAGCTGTCTTGACATCCATTTGCCACACCTCATAATCCATATGAGCTGCTATGCATAAGAGAATCTGGATAGATTTAAGCATGGCTACCGGCGAAAAGGTCTCCTCATAATCGATACCCTCTTTCTGAGTATACCCCTTCGCAACAAGCCTCGCTTTGAAGGTCTCAACCTTCCCATCTATTCCTCTTTTTCTCTTGTAGATCCACTTGCATCCAATGGTTTTTACACCATCGGGTGGTTCTACTAGCTCCCAGACCTGATTTGAATCCATAGATTCAATCTCAGCATTCATTGCACTCTGCCAAGATACTGCATCTTTATCTTGGATTGCCTCATCATATGTCCAGGGATCAGGTTCATGTTCGCCAGGGACCAAATCAGAAGATTCTCCCAAGAACATGAATCTATCAGGCTGTCTCACAACCCTCCCACTACGACGAGGTATCACCTGTGTATCCTCTGTGACATGCGGTGCAGTGACATGTGGTATATCCTCTTGTATCGGTGGTACTAAAGAAGTGACTTCCCCTTTTAACTCCTCCAGAAATATTTTACTCTTGGGCTTGTGGCTCATCATCACATAGTCTTCCTCTAGAAATCTGGCGTTCGTGCTAACGATCACCCTCTGATCTCTAGGACTATAAAACAATCCACCCTTCGTTCCTCTGGGATAGCCAACGAACAATCGTACTTCTGTACGAGGTTCCAACTTACCAGCATCTGCCTTCAGCACATGTGCTGGACTCCCCCATATCCGAATATGTCTTAGACTAGGCTTTCGCCCAGTCCACAACTCTGTGGGAGTAGAAGGCACTGATTTAGATGGAACCAAGTTCAGAATGTATACCGTCGTATCTAGAGCATATCCCCAGAACGAATCTGGCAAGTCAGAATAACTCATCATCGATCTAACCATCTCCATAAGAGTCCTATTCCTTCGCTCTGCTACACCATTCTGCTGGGGTGTGCCAGGTGCAGTCAATTGGGATTGAATCCCAGCCTCTGATAAGTAGTTCCTAAACTCTCCCAAGAGGTACTCACCACCACGATCAGATCGTAGTGATTTGATACTTTTACCTTGACGTTTCTCCACATCAGCCTTGAATTCTTTGAACTTGTCAAAGCATTCAGACTTGCGGCGCATCAGGTAAATGTATCCATATCTTGAGTAATCGTCTATAAAAGAGACAAAATACTCAAAACCACCTCTAGCCTGGATAGACATAGGACCACACAAATCAGAATGAACCAATTCTAACACATCTTTGGCTCTATACCCCTTGGCCTTAAAAGGCCTCTTGGTCATCTTACCCTCCAAGCAAGATTCACAGGTTGGGAGATCCTCCACCACTAATGAACCCAAAGGTCCATCAGCTATCAACCTTTGAATTCTGCTTAGGTTAATGTGACCAAGCCTAAGATGCCAAAGATATGTTTGGTTCATCTTCGAAAGTTCTTTTCTCTTATTGGAATTAGAAGATGAGTTATTAACTTCAATTTGCATCATGGGAGGTTTTGGTTCAAGTGTATACGAATTTCCTATCAATGTACCTGAACAAATATTCTCCCTATTCTTTTTATAACAACTCTGTTATTAAAGGAAATAGAATATCCACCCATAAACAATTTAGAAACTGAAACTAAATTCTTTCTAAATGAAGGTACATAAAGGGAATTTTCCAGAACCAAAGTTTTATTATTCTCAAGAGATAAATAAAACTTCTCCCACTGTAATATTCTCCACCTTCATGGCATTGCCCAAGTAAATGGTAATCTCCCCCTTAGCTAGTCATCAGGTTTCCTGGAACCCCTGCAAAGTGTTGCAGACATGATTAGTGGCTCCCGTATCTACTCACTAGGTGCCGGTAGATATCACCGCTAATCATGTTTCAATGACTAGTCCAAAAGATATACCTTTGTTTTGTTTTGGACTGGGACAGTCCTTCTTCCAATGTCCATCCTGCTTGCAAGTGAAGTACTTGCCTTTCGGCTTCCTCACTCCTCCTTGAGATCCTCCCACCATCTTTGCTTCACCTTGTTTCTTCTTCTTCTTGCCTTTCGGCTTAGAAGTAGAAACCCTTTTGAGCATCTATGGTTTGAGGACACCCTTTGAAGAGTGCATACTTGTACTCCTTAGCAGATAAGACAATATCTAGATTCTTTTACAATCAACATTATTTGGGTACAGTAAGTTTGTTTCCTTTAGTATCATAGTAAGTGGACTGAAAGTCATTTTTGAAAATCCTAAGAATCACATAGATCATTACTGTAGATTTCAAAAAATTATTGATTCCTCAAACAATAAAATTTCAAAATCAACCAACACCTCTAAACACCGAGAATATCGCATGCCACGATCGTGTGGACGTATACGAATTCTACATTTGTAAGAGGAGGTTTTACCCATTAATTTTACTATCTTGTCAACCTAACTTTTTGACAAGTAAAATTAATAGTTGGTTTCTCTTCATCCCTACAAATAAAATCAGTGACTCCGATGGGGAGGATACTTATATTTGTATCTAAGCGTTCACCATTACTCGGTACTAAGGTAATTATCTCGGGTTATGTGCCTTACGATGGACAAGTACACACGCTCCTTAATAATTTCCTATAACCATATTCGACCTTGTGATCCGCAAACAAACCCATCCGATGGGGAGGAAGGGACTCAGAGCCAACGCACAAGTTTGTTTGCATCACTTGTCAAATTGTAATGGAGGCCGCGGGAATTTATAAAAATATCCCTCTCCCACTTAGTAATTTGAAATTGAGGAATTTTCCTAGCCTACGACATGCATATCAAACAAAAAGCAATAAATATGAAAAATAAATTATTTTCCAACTATTATGGCTTTTGTCTTCAATATGACTCCTGTCGCATCGCCATCTCGTCCGCTCCTCCTACGCCATGTACGAGCCATCCGGAGATCCGAGCCGAGACTAAATCCTATTTTAATTTACATCCATCGATCCTATACTCCACGAGGGAGTGTACATGAAATCTAGATAGAAAGTAAAATAAAATAAAGAGCGGCTAAACAATGCCGTATTTAATTTACAAAAACTAAATACTAGCCTCATCAACCCCGAGGATTCAACAAAATAAACATTTACACACATACAATCACATACACACACATGCCATAATAGTCGAATCTTATGCCTGCAACCAAAGAGTTAAGCTACGCATATCCTACTATTATCCGACACATTTAATATATGAAAAAGTGCATAAAAATTAACCGAATCCTAAACACACAAAACCGGAAACCTTGGCTCTGATACCAATTGTTGGTTTTGCCCGGAAGCTCTGATACCAATTGAAGGGATTTCCCTTGTCGAGTCCGTGAGAGGAAACTTCGCTTCCCCTTCACCTCGATTGCTTAACCATGGTGATCCCTTCGATGTCCCCGGATTAAAAATGTAATCCTAGACAAAAGGGATTCCCAAGACAACCAAGTCATCGTAGTGCTATTCGTTTAGAGAGGTCACTTGAACAAACTAGTTGTTCAAGCGACCATTCTCTATTCTACGAGTAGCTGCGGAATAAACGATGTCCGGATCGCCGGTTTTTGTGTTTATACTCGAGATCCAAGTATTATTTAGCCTATTTACAGAAATATAACATGCTTATATTTTGAAAAACAAACACAAGCAATGAATAAAAGAGATAGAAGAATAGTTATACCTCTTGGTCTTCTAATGTATGACCCTCCTCCTTTTGGACGTCGTGTGGGCGACGATCCACCAAAAGTCGAAGCTCCTAGATTGCAAAACTTCCTTCCTTGCTTTTCCCAAGCAAGAGGAAGAAGAGAAACAATGTTTTTCTCCTTCAAAAACTCAACCAACAAAGAACTATAGAAGTTCTTGCCGCCGGCCAACTAGAAGGAGAAGAAGATGATGGAAAACTACCAAGACACCAAGGGAAACCCTATATCTTTTTCCACCACCTAAGGAGAAGAGAGGGGAGTGTTTTCGCCGCCGGCCAAGGGCTGGGAAGGGCTGGAATAGCTTCTGGACGTTGGCCACAAGGCAAAGAAGAAGAAGGAAAACTTGCCTTATTTGGTGCCACCCTTGCTTCCAAACCCTAACCCTAATTCCAATCCTATCTCAACTAGGATTGCCCTATTCTTGCCGCCCAAGCCTTGCTCCCTCTCTATCATTATCTTCACGCCAACCCCATGCCACCTTTTATAGAGTTTGGGGATAAGCCATGAATTAAAATCCTCCATTGGTTCTAGGGATTTAATCTCAACCGTCGGATCTAGAGATTTAATCTCAACCGTCGGATCTTAGAGATTTAATCTCTACCAATGGATCTTAGTGTTTTGTTTCTATCCATTGGATCTAAGCATCTTGAGGTGTTAATGGGCTACATTAGGGACCATGAGGAGGAGTTGGGTCTTGGCCACCCATGGATCAAGCCCACATAAAGTCCGATCCACTAATGATGATCCAATCCACTAAAGGTCCATCATTGATCTACCTCACCAACCCCCATATGATAATATGGGCTCCATATATTATTTGTACATTTTCTCCCCGTGTTTAAGATCTCGAATTTCCGTCGATTAATTAATTTACTAACCATTAATTAATCAACATCTAACTCCTTGAGTAGTACCACTCAACCTTTTCATCATGCCGGACCAAGTCCACCTGCAGGGTTTACATGATGGACCTTATGAGCTCCTCAAGGGGACATCATCATCCTAATATATAGGACACGGTTTCCTCCTATAATCAACGGCACACCATATAAATAATATCATCTCTCAACTTACCGAGTCTATCGATTTAATCTATAAATCTCGCCCATTGGTAAATCAAAGAGATGAGTACCAAGTATATGTGCCCGTTATTATATCGGGATTAAGAGCATGTACTAAATAATATCTGAGGTCCGATTCGATTATGTAGTCAGCAATAAATCGAATCACCTCTGTGTCGGTCCTGCTCAATACACACAAAGTGCACTAGTGTGATTCTATGGTCAAGACAAACCAATAACAAATCACACTACAACCATTCCTATGGTTTGTCCAAAGTCATCTCGGTTGTGAGCCTTTACTTATACTTTACAAGGAGCCGATAACAAGATCTCCCGTGTGACACCACACACCATGTTATCTACAATGTAACGTATTAGACAATATTGTATAACCATAAAAATATGCAAACGATGATCATGTGATTCTTATTTCAAAATAAAGATGTTCATACAAAAGATAGACTTTTTAGTATACATCCCTACAATCTCCCACTTATACTAAAAGACTATGCTGTCCTCATACTGCCATACATCTGATTCCCCTTCCCTCCACATGCCTATCAAAGCTCTCACTAGAAGGGCCTTAGTGAAAGGGTCTACCAGGTCATCCTCTGATGCAATCTAGGCGACAGCAACTTCTACCTCCTTTACGATTTCTCGTATCAGGTGGTACTTGCACTCTATGTGTTTACTAGCCTTATGGGCTCGTGGTTCCTTCGAGTTTGCAACTGCACCATTATTATCACAATAAATTGTGATAGTTCTGGGCAAACCAGGACTCACATCCAAGTCCATCAGGAAGTTCCTGAGCCACACAGCTTCTTTGGCCGCCTCAGAGGCCGCCACATACTCAGCTTCCATGGTGGAGTCCGCCACGCACTTTTGCTTGACACTCCTCCATACAATGGCTCCACCTCCCAAAGTAAACACAAAACCTGAGGTAGACTTACTGTTATCCCTATCCAGTTGGAAGTCGAATCAGTATAACCCACGTGAGTAATTGAGTGCCTCGGTAAACCAAAGATATAATCCCTAGTCCTTCTCAGGTACTTCAATATATGCTTTACCGCAGTCCAATGTCCTTGTCTGGATTACTCGATGTCACGACCATGCCCATGGCAAAGCGGATATCCGGTCTCATCTGAGCAGCATCACATACATGAGGCTTCCCTCTCAAAGCATAAGGAACCGCCTTCATCTCCTCTATCTCCTCAGATGATCTAGGACACATCTCCTTAGATAAAGGAACTCCATGCCTGAAAGGTAGAAAACCCTTCTTGGAGTTCTGCATGCTAAAACGCTCCATAATCGTGTTTATGTATGATGCTTGGGATAAGCACAACATCCTTTTCCTGCGATCTCTTATAACCTTGATCCCAAGGATGTGTCCCACCTCTCCTAAGTCCTTCATATCAAACTGTTTGGACAACCATACCCTTACGTCCGATAACACCTTGATATTGTTGCCAATCAACAAAATGTCATCTACATATAGTACAAGAAATACCACTACATTTCCGTCACATCTCTTGTATACACAAGACTCATCCGGACTTTGAATAAATCCATAAGACTGGATCACTTCATCAAACTGGATGTTCCAAGATCTCGAAGCTTGCTTCAATCCATAAATGGACCGATTAAGCTTACATACAAGATGCTCTTTGCCCTTAGCAATGAATCCCTCTGGTTGCTTCATGTAGATGTTTTCCTCAAGACTTCCATTAAGGAAAGCTGTCTTGACATCCATTTGCCACACCTCATAATCCATATGAGCTGCTATGCATAAGAGAATCTGGATAGATTTAAGCATGGCTACCGGCGAAAAGGTCTCCTCATAATCGATACCCTCTTTCTGAGTATACCCCTTCGCAACAAGCCTCGCTTTGAAGGTCTCAACCTTCCCATCTATTCCTCTTTTTCTCTTGTAGATCCACTTGCATCCAATGGTTTTTACACCATCGGGTGGTTCTACTAGCTCCCAGATCTGATTTGAATCCATAGATTCAATCTCAGCATTCATTGCACTCTGCCAAGATACTGCATCTTTATCTTGGATTGCCTCATCATATGTCCAGGGATCAGGTTCATGTTCGCCAGGGACCAAATCAGAAGATTCTCCCAAGAACATGAATCTATCAGGCTGTCTCACAACCCTCCCACTACGACGAGGTATCACCTGTGTATTCTCTGTGACACGCGGTGCAGTGACATGTGGTATATCCTCTTGTATCGGTGGTACTAAAGAAGTGACTTCCCCTTTTAACTCCTCCAGAACAATTTTACTCTTGGGCTTGTGGCTCATCACATAGTCTTCCTCTAGAAATCTGGCGTTCGTGCTAACGATCACCCTCTGATCTCTAGGACTATAAAACAATCCACCCTTCCTCGGGATAGCCAACGAACAATCGTATTTCATGACGAGGTTTCAACTTACCGATCGCCTTGGCACATGTCTGGACTCCCCATATCCGAATATGTCTTAGACTAGGCTTTCGCGCCACCCACAACTCGTGGGAGTAGAAGGCAGCGATTTAGATGGAACCAAGTTCGTAATGTATACCGTCAGATTTCTAGAGCATATCCCGTAACGAATCCGCAAGGCGTAATAACTCATCATCGATCTAACCATCTCCATAAGAGTCCTATTCCTTCGCTCTGCTACACCATTCTGCTAGGGTGTTCCAGGTGCAGTCAATTGGGATTGAATCCCAGCCTCTGATAAGTAGTTCCTAAACTCTTCCAAGAGGTACTCACCACCACGATCAGATCGTAGTGATTTGATACTTTTACCTTGACGTTTCTCCACATCAGCCTTGAATTCTTTGAACTTGTCAAAGCATTCAGACTTGCGGCGCATCAGGTAAATGTATCCATATCTTGAGTAATCGTCTATAAAAGAGACAAAATACTCAAAATCACCTCTAGCCTGGATAGACATAGGACCACACAAATCAGAATGAACCAATTCTAACACATCTTTGGCTCTATACCCCTTGGCCTTAAAAGGCCTCTTGGTCATCTTACCCTCCAAGCAAGATTCACAGGTTGGGAGATCCTCCACCACTAATGAACTCAAAGGTCCATCAGCTATCAACCTTTGAATTCTGTTTAGGTTAATGTGACCAAGCCTAAGATGCCAAAGATATGTTTGGTTCATCTTCGAAGGTTCTTTTCTCTTATTGGAATTAGAAGATGAGTTATTAACTTCAATTTGCATCGTGGGAGGTTTTGGTTCAAGTGTATACAAATTTCCTATCAATGTACCTGAACAAATATTCTCCCTATTCCTTTTATAACAACTCTGTCATTAAAGGAAATAGAATATCCACCCATAAACAATTTAGAAACTGAAACTAAATTCTTTCTAAATGAAGGTACATAAAGGGAATTTTCCAGAACCAAAGTTTTATTATTCTCAAGAGATAAATAAAACTTCTCCCACTATAATAGCCGCCACCTTCATGGCATTGCCCAAGTAAATGGTAATCTCCCCTTTAGCTAGTCATCGGGTTTCCTGGAACCCCTGCAAAGTGTTGCAGACATGATTAGTGGCTCCCGTATCTACTCACCAGGTGCCGGTAGATATCACCGCTAATCATGTTTCAATGACTAGTCCAAAAGATATACCTTTGTTTTGTTTTAGACTGGGATAGTCCTTCTTCCAATGTCCATCCTGCTTGCAAGTGAAGTACTTGCCTTTCGGCTTCCTCACTCCTCCTTGAGATCCTACCACCATCTTTGCTTCACCTTGTTTCTTCTTCTTCTTGCCTTTCGGGTTAGAAGTAGAAACCCTTTTGAGCATCTATGGTTTGAGGACACTCTTCGAAGAGTGCATACTTGTACTCCTTAGCAGATAAGACAATATCTAGATTCTTTTCCAATCAACATTATTTGGGTACAGTAAGTTTGTTTCCTTTAGTATCATAGTAAGTGGACTGAAAGTCATTTTTGAAAATTATTACTTGTCAAAATCCTAAGAATCACATAGATCATTACTGTAGATTTCAAAAAATTATTGATTCCTCAAACAATAAAATTTCAAAATCAACCAACACCTCTAAACACCGAGAATATCGCATGCCATGATCGTGTGGACGTATACGAATTCTACATTTGTAAGAGGAGGTTTTACCCATTAATTTTACTATCTTGTCAACCTAACTTTTTGACAAGTAAAATTAATAGTTGGTTTCTCTTCAGCCCTACAAATAAAAGCAGTGACTCCGATGGGGAGGATACTTATATTTGTATCTAAGCGTTCACCATTACTCGATACTAAGGTAATTATCTCGGGTTATGTGCCTAAGATGGGCAAGTACACACGCTCCTTAATAATTTCCTATAACCATATTCGACCTTGTGATCCGCAAACAAACCCATCTGATGGGGAGGAAGGCACTCAGAGCCGACGCGCAAGTTTGTTTGCATCACTTGTCAAATTGTAATGGAGGTCGCGGGAATTTAAAAAAATATCCCTCTCCCACTTAGTAATTTGAAATTGAGGAATTTTCCTAGCCTACGACATGCATATCAAACAAAAAGCAATAAATATGAAAAATAAATTATTTTCCAACTATTATGGCTTTTGTCTTCAATATGACTCCTGTCGCATCGTCATCTCGTCCGCTCCTCCTACGCCATGTACGAGCCATCCGGAGATCCGAGCCGAGACTAAATCCTATTTTAATTTACATCCATCGATCCTATACTCCACGAGGGAGTGTACATGAAATCTAGATCGAAAGTAAAATAAAATAAAGAGTGGCTAAACAATGCCATATTTAATTTACAAAAACTAAATACTAGCCTCGTCAACCCCGAGGATTCAACAAATTAAACATTTACACACATACAATCACATACACACACATGCCATAATAGTCGAATCTTATGCCTGCAACCAAAGAGTTAAGCTACGCATATCCTACTATTATCCGACACATTTAATATATGAAAAAGTGCATAAAAATTAACCGAATCCTAAACACACAAAATCGGAAACCTTGGCTATGATACAAATTGTTGGTTTTGCCCGGAAGCTCTGATATCAATTGAAGGGATTTCCCTTGTCGAGTCCGTGAGAGGAAACTTCGCTTCCCCTTCACCTCGATTGCTTAACCATGGTGATCCCTTCGATGTCCCCGGATTAAAAATGTAATCCTAGACAAAAGGGATTCCCAAGACAACTAAGTTATCGTCGTGCTATTCGTTTAGAGAGGTCACTTGAACAAACTAGTTGTTCAAGCGACCATTCTCTATTCTACGAGTAGCCGCGGAATAAACGATGTCCGGATCGTCGGTTTTTGTGTTTATACTCGGGATCCAAGTATTATTTAGCCTATTTACAGAAATATAACATGCTTATATTTTGGAAAACAAACACAAGCAATGAATAAAAGAGATAGAAGAATAGTTATACCTCTTGGTCTTCTAATGTATGACTCTCCTCCTTTTGGACGTCGTGTGGGCGACGATCCACCAAAAGTCGAAGCTCCTAGATAGCAAAACTTCCTTCCTTGCTTTTCCCAAGCAAGAGGAAGAAGAGAAACAATGTTTTTCTCCTTCAAAAACTCAACCAACAAAGAACTATAGAAGTTCTTGCCGCCGGCCAACTAGAAGGAGAAGAAGATGATGGAAAACTACCAAGACACCAAGGGAAACCCTATATCTTGTTTCCACCACCTAAGGAGAAGAGAGGGGAGTGTTTTGGCCACCGGCCAAGGGCTGGGAAGGGCTGGAATAGCTGCTGGACGTTGGCCACAAGGCAAGGAAGAAGAAGGAAAACTTGCCTTATTTGGTGCCACCCTTGCTTCCAAACCCTAACCCTAATTCCAATCCTATCTCAACTAGGATTGCCCTATTCTTGCCGCCCAAGCCTTGCTCCCTCTCTATCATTATCTTCACGCCAACCCCATGCCACCTTTTATAGAGTTTGGGGATAAGCCATGAATTAATCTTCTCCATTGGTTCTAGGGATTTAATCTCAACCGTCGGATCTAGAGATTTAATCTCAACCGTCGGATCTTAGAGATTTAATCTCTACCAATGGATCTTAGTGTTTTGTTTCTATCCATTGGATCTAAGCATCTTGAGGTGTTAATGGGCTACATTAGGGACCATGAGGAGGAGTTGGGTCTTGGCCACCCATGGATCAAGCCCACATAAAGTCCGATCCACTAATGATGATCCAATCCACTAAAGGTCCATCATTGATCTACCTCACCAACCCCCATATGATAATATGGGCTCCATATATTATTTGTACATTTTCTCCCCGTGTTTAAGATCTCGAATTTCCGTCGATTAATTAATTTACTAACCATTAATTAATCAACATCTAACTCCTTGAGTAGTACCACTCAACCTTTTCATCATGCCGGACCAAGTCCACCTGCAGGGTTTACATGATGAACCTTATGAGCTCCTCAAGGGGACATCATCATCCTAATATATAGGACATGGTTTCCTCCTATAATCAACGGCACACCATATAAATAATATCATCTCTCAACTTACCGAGTCTATCGATTTAATCTATAAATCTCGCCCATTGGTAAATCAAAGAGATGAGTACCAAGTATATGTGCCCGTTATTATATCGGGATTAAGAGCATGTACTAAATAATATCTTAGGTCCGATTCGATTATGTAGTCAGCAATAAATCGAATCACCTCTGTGTCGGTCCTGCTCAATACACACAAAGTGCACTAGTGTGATTCTATGGTCAAGACAAACCAATACCAAATCACACTACAACCATTCCGATGGTTTGTCCAAAGTCATCTCGGTTGTGAGCCTTTACTTATACTTTACAAGGAGCCGATAAAAAGATCTCCCGTGTGACACCACACACCATGTTATCTACAATGTAATGTATTAGACAATATTGCATAACCATAAAAATATGCAAATGATGATTATGTGATTCTTATTTCAAAATAAAGATGTTCATACAAAAAATAGACTTTTCAGTATACATCCCTACACCTTGTCTATCTAGAAGCTGGCATCCTATACCCGCATATCACCATGTTCCCTTCTCCATATATTAGGAACAAATCCTTAGTTCTTCTCAAGTACTTAAGGATTATCTTAACAGCTGCCCAATGATCTATTCCTGGATCATACTGGTATCGAGTCTCATACATAACATAGCATACATGATAGATCTTATTGCGGATGCATACGGAATCTTATTCATGGAAATTCTCTCGTCTTCTGTGCGTGGACACATAGACTTCGAAAGGTGTATCCCATGCCTGATGGGTAGGAAACCTTTCTTTGATTCCGACATGCTAAACCTCTTTAGCACTCGGTTTATATATGTGGACTGTGAAAGACCAAGCAATCGATTTGATCTATCCCTATAGATCTTAATCCCGAGGATGTAGGTTGCTTCTCCCAGGTCTTTCATGGAGAAAGTCATGGACAATCAAATTTTAACTGACTGTAAGATAGAAACATCGTTTCCTATAAGTAATATGTCATTGACATACAATATTAGAAACACGACTGCACTCCCACTAACCTTCTTGTACACACAAGGTTTGTCCGGATTTTGTGAGAAATCAAACCTTTTGATTATCTCATCAAAACGGATATTCCAGCTCCTGGATGCTTGCTTCAGTCCATATATGGATTGTCGCAGTTTGCATACCTTGGTTTTATCAACTGATGTGAAACCCTCAGACTGTATCATATACACGTCCTCAAGTAGGTTTCTATTAAGGAAAGCTATTTTCACATCCATCTGTCATATCTCATAATCATAATGAATTGTATGGCCAAGAGCATCCGAATGGATTTAAACATAGCAACAGGTGAATAGGTCTCGTCATAATCAACACCTTGCTTTTGACGATACCCTTTTGCCACCAATCTAGCCTTATAGATAATCACATTATCATCCATGTTGGTTTTTTTCTTGAAACCCCACTTGCACCCTATAGGCTTTATGCCTTCAGGTGGGTCACCCAAGTTCCAAACTTGATTTTCATACATGGAATCCATTTCCGACTTCATAGCGTTAAGCCATTTATCCCTTTCTGAACTTTTCATAACTTCTTCATAACTGGTAGGCTCCTCATCATCAATGAGTAACACATCATTCGATTCACTTACGAGAAATCCATATCTCTCAGAAATGTCGCGTGTTCTACCAGATCTACGAAGATGTGGTGTCACAATAGGTCCAGCCGATGGCTCATCACTATGAGTTATCGGTTGTGGTGCTTCACCAGGTATCTCATCAATGTCTATTGGAGTCTCTTGAGCCTCCTCAAGCTCAATGACACTCCCACTATTTTCTTGCAAGAGAAACTCTTTCTCTAGAAACACAGCATGCCTTGAAACAAACACCTTTTGTTCCACAGGATGATAGAATTGGTAACCCCTCATTTTCTTAGGGTATCCAATAAATAGACATTTATTAGACTTAGCATCCAATTTATCTGATACAGTCCGCTTCACATAAGCAGGACAATCTCATATCTTTAAGTAAGATAAATGAGGTTTCTTACTATTCCATATCTCATATGGAGTACTAGAGACTACCTTGGTCAGCATTCTATTTAGCAAGTAAACAACTATCTGAAGTGCATAGTCCCAAAAGGACTTGGGAAGATTCTAATGATTCATCATCGACCTGACCATGTCCAACAAGGTCCGGTTATGCCTCTCAGATACACCATTATGTTGCGGTGTATACGGCGGAGTCCATTGAGACAATATACTATTGTCCCTTAGATAATCTAGAAACTCTTGACTCAAGTATTCACCACCTCGATCCGATCGAAGTATTTTAATACTCTTGCCAAGTTGTTTCTCTACTTCATTTCTGAATTCTTTGAACCTTTCAAAGGCTTCAGACTTGTGTTTCATCAAGAACACATACCCAAATCGTGAGTGATCATCGGTGAAGGTAATGAAGTAGTTATAGCCTCCTAGAGCTTGAGTTGACATAGGTCCACATACATCAGTATGTATTAGACCAAGCAACTCTCCCACCAGTTCACCTTTTCCCGTAAAAGGTAACTTAGTCATCTTGCCTTTTAAGCATGATTTGCATGTATCATATGAATCTAATTCAAACGATTCCAGAATTCCACATCGGTGTAATTCGGACATGCGTTTCTTGTTCACATGGCCAAGACGGCAATGCAACAAATAAGAGTCTAATTAATTATTTTTTCGAGCATACTTGTTGCTTACTTCGATATTGAGAATGTCACTAGATACGTCTAACATATATATACCATTGCACAATGTTCCAGTCCCATAAATCACATCATTCAAAGTTATGTAACAATAATTGTTACTAAAAGTCAAATGGTACCCATTTCTATTTAAATAATAAATAGAAATATTCTTTATCAACGAAGAAACATAAAAGCAATTGTCCAGTTCTAAGACAAGTCCTATAGGGAGTCTCAACAAATACGTTCCGATGGCGAGTGCAACAACCTTTGCTCCATTCCCAACACGTAAATTTGACTCTCCCTTGACGAGTCTTCTTCTATTCCTTAGCCCATGTCTGTCATTACATATATGTGAGCCACACCCAGTATCCAATACCCAACAGTCTAACAAAATAGAATGATAATCAATAATGAAGATACCTGAAGAGGATGGGGCATCGGATGCCTTCTTCTTCTTCACGGACTCAAGATAAATCTTGCATTTCTTCACCAGTGGCCCTCCTTGCCACAATGATGGCAAGTGCCCTTTTGTACTGGTTCTGCCTTTTTAGCCTTTTTCTTCTTCCCTTTCTTTTGTTTCTTTGACTTCCTCTTAGAACCTTTTTTTGAGGAATCAACTAACAGAACCGTTTTCTCCTCATGCTTCACAGAAGGCTCTACAATCATCAGCATGTTGAGGAGCTCAGGAATAGTGGATTTAAGTTTGTTCATCCGATAGTTCATCACAAATTATGAGAAACTCTTGGGCAAACAATACAGAATTAAGTCAATACCTAATTTATGATCCATCACAAACTCGAGGGTAGCTAACTGCTTGATGTACCCATTCATCTTTAGCGCAAACTGCACTACAGATGAACCTTCTTACATCTTAAAGGTGACGAGGAGCTTGGAGAATTCGAACCTTTCAGATCTTGCTTGCTCATCAAACAACTCATGAAGATGAAAGACTATGGTATTAGCATCCATATGCTCATGCTACTTTTGCAGCTCGAGTACCATCATGGCTAGCATGATGCAACTCACCAATTTAGAATCAACCACATGTTTCTGATAGGCCAACAATTGGTTTGGAGTTGCATCGTCCTTAGGACGATTGGGAAGAGGCTCTTCGAGGACATACGTGAGCTTTTCTGCCTTGAGAATAATTCTCAAGTTTCTAAGCCAGTCTAAGAACTTAGGCCCAGTCAATTTATTCAAATCCAAAATAGAGCACAAATTCAAAGACATCATGATCAATCGATTAACCTAGAAATACAAATTGAGCATAAATGAGAAAGATGGAAAAATGCATCAATATACATTTACAAATATCATTCATTTTTCGAATTTAAAAACCCCAAAATCACTTCGGGAGATCATAGGTCCATCTCCGAATGGATTGATATCCAATATAGATATGAACAACCTTGGAGAGAGTCCAACAAGTCATTCATAGCTACAATGGTAGGTATCAAGTATAGCGATTGCATATCACATATATGCAATTATCACAATGTGTTATCAACTAATTGAATGTTCACACATACATCGAGTTGTTAACTCATTGACAAGTATGGATCATATGCAAACACCCAACTTCACCTCCCTTCACATTAACCATAGAGAGAGTCCAACAAGCCGATGCTCCAGGTTAAAGCCAACCCATTAATCAAGAAATAGCTTTAATATGATTAGAACGCATTCAACCAATTAGCTCATCTTGGAGAGAGTCCAACAACCAAAGCTAACGATTGACCTCTGACTCTTACCATATTAATATTAAAATATTTAATAGTTTGAACATGTTCATGTTCGAGCCGGGCTTGGAGAGAGTCCAACAACCCAAACAAGAAATAGAACTCTTATTCTAACCATATTAATGGAAGGTGTAGGCTTTAATATTGTGTAAGGGTTTTAATGTCTCATCGTCTTTGCATGCAAATAACTATTATCTACATGGCATGGCATACATGACATACATCTATATGTCACGACACACATGGCATAATGATATGCATCTAATGCAATTACATGACATACAATTATAGCATGTACAAAAATTTCCTTATATGTCATAACTATTTACTGAAATAAAATATATTTGAGATTTGATTCCCTAAATCAAATTATGATTAAATTAGGAAAAAAAATCCAA
This sequence comes from Wurfbainia villosa, assembly GCA_025175895.1. Classification (NCBI taxonomy): domain Eukaryota; kingdom Viridiplantae; phylum Streptophyta; class Magnoliopsida; order Zingiberales; family Zingiberaceae; genus Wurfbainia; species Wurfbainia villosa. The sequence goes on along the minus strand of CM045987.1, from coordinate 73,402,479 downwards.
ATCTAATCACATATTTTATTTATGGAAAGTGTTAATTAAGGAAAGTCAAATTTAATTTAGGAAACAAATTTTCTAAATTTTCGAAACTATTTATGGAAATAAAATATGTTTTAGATTTGATTCCCAAAATCAAATCATGATTAAATTAGGAAATAAATTTCCAAATATAATCACATAGTTTATTTATAGAAAGTGTTAATTTTCATAAATACTTCTAAACTTTCCAAAAGTAGAAGATTTCCATAAATACTTCTAAACTTTCCAAAATTAGAAAATTTTCATAAATACTTCTAAACTTTCCAAAAGTATAAAATTTCCATAAATATAATTATGACTATCACAAAATAATTTTACGATTATGTCGAAACATAACCTGGGCTCTATTACCACTGTTGAGTTTCCTCGGCACCGCGGCGAATGTGTGTTCGAACATGTTTCGTAAACATGTGCACAGCGAAAGAATTAAAAGCAATAAATCTAATTTATTAGAACACACACACCACACACATGCAAGATACAATATGTGTAGACATAATCGCAGTTTCAAATTTTGCAATAAAAGGAAATTACGCTAGTTATACCTGACATATCACATGCAGCGGGAATGAAATCAACCGGAGCAACTCATGCTAGAGTTGCCTCTATCCGTATACACGCCGAGTATCGTCGAGATAGCTTCGCTAAGCTACGAGCCTCGTCTTCGTAGGAGTCACTAGCCTCGTGTCGAAGACGATGTGATCGAGAGGAGATCACAATCCGAATCAAAATTCGGATTCGAAAATGAGTCCCTAAAAACTCACTTCTCCGAAGAGGTATTCTTCAACCTCTTGACGAATCCTTGGTCCTCCACCTATGAGGATCACCGGAGATCGAATCCCCAGCAAGGAAGTCACTGTCGGAGCTCTAAATGTCATCCACACGATGCTCCGACAAGAAGGAAATAAGTTGTCCAAAAACTGGACAGCTTGGTGGCGGAATTAGCGCCGGCCAAAGGAGGTGGTCGGCTAATCCTTGGTCACCAAAGCCAAGGTGGGTCGCCGGAGGGTCACCGGAGGGGTGGTCAGCAGAAATTGGATGTCGACGACACAAAGGTGGTCAGCAGCACAAGCTTTGGCGTGGCTTCCTTGGGCGGCGGCAAGGAGAAGAGAGGGAGAGGAGAAGAAGAGAAGTTTCCAAAAATAAAACTTAGGACTCTCCAAATCTCTAGCCGCGCTTTTATAGAGTGTGTGTTTCTTAACCATCAAGAAACCTTCTCCTTAGAGTTATTGGTTCCCAACCAAAATGTTAGGACCTGTGCGCCCGCTAGAGGGGGGGTGAATAGCGATGTGCTCGTATGTCGATGGAAATCGTTCGTGTTTGCTTGCTACAATTCTTGTTAGTACGCAGCGGAATAAACAATAATGAAAATATAACAAGAACACAAGAACAACACAAGAATATAACGTGATTCGGAACTGAATGGTTCCTACTCCACGGATTGGGTTCGTACGAACCCTAGCGATACCACAAACACCACTAAGCACAATAAACTCCTTCTCAACAACACGTCGGAGGTGGAGAAACCTCGTACAAAGATTACACTAAGTAATACAATGTAAGACAAGCAAATACAACAATAATACAACAATCTATGCAAAGAAAACTTTACAAATGCTCTTTGGATTGCTTGCTTTTGGTTTCCTTGGACTAGCCTTGAAGGACTGGAAAAGCACCAACTATTCCCCTTCAAATCGCCTAAGAAAATGCTTTTTTGAATCCCTCCACGAACAACTGCTTTTAACCTACATTGGGCTGGATTTCCGCTGATCAGTCGACTGCCATAAGTCACCAGTCCACTAATGCCACTGTTGTCGTGAGACAACGGGTCGATCCACGCTGGAAAAACTCCAACGGATCTCTTGGCAGTCGATTGCCAACATTGGCAGTCGACTGCCAGCCGCGTAGTCGACTGCCCAGTCAGCTATGGAGCATTCTATGCTCGTGACTAACCTAGCAGTCGACTATCGTCCCTTGGCAGTCGACTCCTGTCGACATCAGTCGACTGCTCCAATGAGCAGTCAACTGCCAGAGCCATTTTTTCTCTAAATCGGCAATCGAACTCTAGTCGACTCATGACAGTCAAACCGCCCATAATGTCAGTCGACTGCCAACCTCAAACATGAGGTTTTAACCCAAGTATGGTGCCCCCATACTTGCTAGACCACCCTTAGCCTAGACCTAAGCCTTCTATCCACCTTCATCAGCCTCACACCTCTCGGATCCCTCCAAGTCATCCATGACTTGTTCATCCATCGCGCTAGCCTTCAAGTTCTTCCATCGGCTATGTCATGCTAACGGTGTCTACACCGCCAAGGCACATTGGACTTACGCCGCCAAGACTCCACTTGGACTTTACGCCGCCAATATCAAACCCCTTGGACTTCTCAAATGCCAAGACTCAAGCTTGGACTTTCCCTTGCCAACCCATGTTGGACTTTCCATGCCAAGACCCATGCTTGGACTTCCCTTGTGTCAAGCACTCAAGACTTGGACTTTCCCAAATTCCAATTGTCCCACTTGGACTTTCCATGCCAAGTATCCATGACTTGGACTTTACCTTGCCAAGACCCATGCTTGGACTTTCCCATAATCACATGGTCAACCCTAGTCAACCATCAAAGTCTCCCTCGAGTCAAACTCGAATCTGGTCAATTATAATCTGAGTCGATTGTATAAATAATCTCCCCAAAACATTAACCGACATCAATGTCAAACATACTATGTCACACATCAAAACATCACTCGAGTCAAACTCAAGTCTGGTCAATCGTAACCAGGGCCGATTGCACCAACAATGTCCTCCTTTTTGATGTTTGACAAAACAAACCTTGAGTTAGGCCCCTAACTCAAATTCCCTTACCAATTTTCTAAATTGGTAATTTAACCTTCTCCCCCTTTTTGACATACATCAAAAAGGTTATCTCTCCAAGGAGGTCAATGTCTCATGTCCCAATGATATCTTACAATCTTCCCCTTGATCCAAAAATACCTAGGATGTCTACCATCTTCCTAGTGATAAGTCTCATATCACTCAAGAGAGGCAATCCTATACTCTCTCCCAATTTTCAAATTGGGTATCTCAAAATCTCATTTTCCCTCTCATGAGAAAAAATACCATCCATCATCCCATGATGGATACCTCCCCCTAAAGGCTTGCTCCCCCTTGACCATTGCACCAACAATGTCCTTGGGAAGGCCCTAAGCCAATAGGAACTCTAGATCATCCAAAAATAAGGTCAAAAGTTCAAACATGAACTCTCCCCACCTTAAATTTGATACATTATCCTAACACCTCTCCTAATCCATATACAATGGATTTTCACCCTTTATAATGCTTCCCAAAGCATATCCTAGGGTTAGAAGTGGCTAGGAACCTTAACCGCAGCTGAACACGGGCTAAACAAACCTTATTTTCTCGAAATCAGCATTGGCAGTCGACTCTGTCAATTACCAGTCAACTTCCACTCACATCAGTCGACTGTCACCAAGGGCAGTCGACTGATAACTGAAATTTCCGAATTTCAGTTATCAGATTCAAATTTCAGAAAATCATAAGTAATTCTACGTATATCGAAAAATCACGAAATTTGATACGTATATTACTTATAGTCAATAAAATGGGTGAAAAATATTTGAAAATTATTTTACCCATAAAATACTAAAATTGATACAAAATTCAAAAGTGAAGAAAACTTCTATGTTTTGGCTCACTTTGTATCAATCTCATCAATGGTGATTGCTATCAAAAGATAGACTTCACCAAGGTTTTTCAAAATTATTTTAAAATATTTTCAAAACCTTATTTTGAATCATATTCCTTGGGTTCAATGTACATGACTTGTACATAAGCTTTCCCAATGATCCACCACTCATATAAGATGAGTTTGAGTTCATCTAGATGCAAAAACTATACACCATGAACATAACTCATATCCTAGCATCTCACATGTATCTAGGGTGTATAAATACACATACATGTCAATTTAATGTGAGATATGGGTTTTGTTCTCCCTAATCTAGGGTTTCATGCATTTTTCTAAGGCAACCCTACTTGATTTCCTTATAAATAGGACTTCAAGTTATGCCAAAGTCCTTAACTCAATTTTAATCAATTTAAATGCATGAAATGATCATGGCATAATGATAGCAATAATTAAAGCATGGTCAATGATCATGATGTCATGGCATAATATGAAATCTAAAAACACATGACATTAATCCTTAATCCTAAACATGATCATGACATATAAATGATAAAAATAAACATGATGTCATGACATGTTATATGGCAAACAAGGCATGGCAAATAAAAAGTATAGGTATAATAATACCTAAATTTTTAATATTAGTTGTCATTTGATATAATTAAGTTTATTTTGCCATATTATTACTTTTCTCCCTAGTGTGTCAAAAACCCAAAATGACATACTATGACTCTAAACCCTAAGTTGTGCCAATTTGATTGATTTATCAAACTTCATAATTATTATTGGCACATCCTAAAAACCTTTAGGATTCAAATCAAACCACATTCCCAAGGTAACCATAACCTTGAAAATGACCTAGAGTGTCACTTTTACCATGGTTAGGTTAACTACCCTTCCATTTAAAGTTGGCACACCCTAACCCATTTAGCGTGAATCTATCACGCTCTTAGGAACCCAAAACCTATTTGAGCTCCTAGGGTTAATTAGGTATTCCTTAGGGATAACCTTCCTAGATACCTTCCTAATGACCCTCCTAGGCTTGGTAGCCTTGGTCATTGTGGTCTTGCCATGGTTAACCATAGGGATTGCCTCCCTAATAACCATCTTAGTGGCCACCCTAGGTTTCCTAGAAACCCTAGCCACTAGGCACTTACCATGGTTACTCTTAGGGATAACTTCCCTAGTAACCTTGGTCTTCCTAGACCTAGTTAGTGTTCCATAATCTAATGGAACACTATGGTAGGTCTTTTTGGGCTTAGGCTTGCCCTTGAATGGTTCTTGATTTCTAGGTCTTTGACTTTGACTCCTAGACCTAGATTTTTGATCACTTGACCCTTGAAATTGATTTTGCATAATCCTAAGGGTCTTCTCTAATTTTTCAAGTATTGATCTCAAGACTTGATTTTCCAACTCTAATTGCCCAATTGATTTTTTATTAAGTTTTTGGGCATTACCATTTTCTTTAGGCATATGCCTACCCTTCTTAGGGTTAATGCCTAAGTGGTTTTCTATTTTCCTAATGCTTTCCTTAGGAAGAGTTTTTCTAGGGACATTAGTCCCAAATTTCTCCTTTCTTGAAAAATTGACCCTCTTAGCACCTAGACAATATTTCTTATTTCTAGCATGCTCTTTATGATAAATAGCAAGATTGCTAAAATTATTTCTAGCATGCTTTTTGACATTATTTGAATAAGGAGCTTTATTTAAAAATACCTTAGGGTTAGCTTTGGAAGCTCCCCCTACTTGTGGTGCTCCTTTTTGCCCCTTCTTTTCCCCCTTTAGGCATTGATTCCGGTAGTGTCCTGGTTGCCGGAATTTGAAGCAAATGACTTGCTCCTTGCTTTTCTTGGCAGGAACACCAGCTTCATTGACTTTTGGCACCGGTGGACTCTTCTTGATTCTTTTAGGACATTGTAATGTCCTACCTCCCTACACTCAAAACAAATTATATGATTTTTATTTAAACCTAAATTGCTTGAGTTACCTAGGGTATTTGTGGTGGTAGGTGCCAGAGTTGGAGATTCTCCATCTTGACCAGATGTGGAAGCTTCTTCTTGTTGCTCCGGAGTGGAAATTCTTTCCTCCCCCTCAATCCTAGAGGTGGAGGTTCCTTCTACTTCTTTCACCTCCTCTTCCACCGATTCGGAAGTTGACTCCTCTTCAACTTCCGACTCCTCACTTGCTCGTGAGGATGATGAACTCTCTTCATCTTCGGTCTCCTCCTCTTGAGCCGATGAGCACTCCTCTTCTTGGACCGGTGATGGGTTTTCATAATGTTTCACCAATTTGCTCCATAGCTCCTTGGCGTCTTTACAATCCCCTATCTTGATCAAAATGTCATTAGGGATTACATTAAGCAAAATACCCATTACCTTATTATTGATATTATAATATCGTAGTTGGTCTTGGCTCCAATTCTTCTTCTTGATTTTTCTTCCTTGATCATCTTTTGGAGTGTCAAAGCCTACTAAGACACTAATCCAATTGTCAAAGTCACACATTAAAAAGTGCATCATTCTACCTTTTCAATATGCGAAATCTTCGCGGTCGAAGGACGGTGGAATGTTAACGTCGTCACCCAATCTTTCTTGGAAATCCATATTCTTCCTCTAGCGTGCTCCCTTAGTTGTTAAACCTTGAAGAGCGGCCTCGCTCTGATACCACTTGTTAGGACCTGTGCGCCCGCTAGAGGGGGGGTGAATAGCGATGTGCTCGTATGTCGATGAAAATCGTTCGCGTTTGCTTGCTACAATTCTTGTTAGTACGCAGCGGAATAAACAATAATGAAAATACAACAAGAACACAAGCACAACACAAGAATATAACGTGATTCGGAACCGAACGGTTCCTACTCCACGGATTGGGTTCGTACGAACCCTAGCGATACCACAAACACGACTAAGCACAATAAACTCCTTCTCGACAACACGTCGGAGGTGGAGAAACCTCGTACAAAGATTACACTAAGTAATACAAAGTAAGACAAGCAAATACAACAATAATACAACAATCTATGCAAAGAAAACTTTACAAATGCTCTTTGAATTGCTTGCTTTTGGTTGCCTTTGACTAGCCTTGAAGGACTGGAAAAGCACCAACTATTCCCCTTCAAATCGCCCAAGAAAACACTTTTTTGAATCTCTCCACGAACAACTGCTTTTAACCTGTATTGGGCTGGATTTTCGCTGATCAGTCGACTGTCATAAGTCACTAGTCGACTGATGTCACTGTTGTCGTGAGACAACGGGTCGATCCATGCTGGAAAAACTCCAACGGATCTCTTAGCAGTCGACTGCCAACATTGGTAGTCGACTGCCAACATTGGTAGTCGACTGCCAACCGCGTAGTCGACTACCCCATCGACAACGGAGCATTTTGTGCTCGTGACTAACCTAGCGATCATTGCCGCCCATCGATCGGCTTCTCAATGAAGCGGTCAGAGCCATTTTTGCTCTAAACCTCGACTCACGAATCGGCCATAATGCCGATCCAGAAACATGAGATTTTAACCCAAGTATGGTGCCCCCATACTTTCTAGACCACCCTTAGCCTAGACCTAAGCCTTCTAGCCACCTCCATCAGCCTCACGCCTCTCGGATCCCTCCAAGTCATCCATTAATTGTTCATCCATCGCGCTAGCCTTCAGGTGCTTCCATCGGCTATGTCATGCTAGCAGTGTCTACACCGCCAAGGCACATTGGACTTACGCAGCCAAGACTCCGCTTGGACTTTACGCCGCCAACCATTGGACTTATCTTTGCAAATCAGCTAATATCAAACCCCTTGGACTTCTCAAATGCCAAGACTCAAGCTTGGACTTTCCCTTGCCAACCCATGTTGGACTTTCCATGCCAAGACCCATGCTTGGACTTCCCTTGTGCCAAGCACTCAAGACTTGGACTTTCCCAAATGCCAAGTGTCCCACTTGGACTTTCGAGGCCAAGTACCCATGACTGTGACTTTACCTTGCCAAGACCCATGCTTGGACTTTCCCATAATCACATGGTCAACCCTAGTCAACCATCAAAGTCTCCCTCGAGTCAAACTCGAGTTTGGTCAATTATAACCTGGGTCGATTGTATAAACAATCTCCCCAAAACATTAACCGATATCAATGTCAAACATCAATGTCAAACATACTATGTCAAACATCAAAACATCACTCGAGTCAAACTCGAGTCTGGTCAATCGTGACCTGGGCCGATTACACCAACACAAAACCCATTAACCCGCTCCAATAACTTAAGTTAAAATAAACCGAACCAAATTGGTCTATTTTATGTTAAAACGAACCGAACCAACTTTGATTCATTTGTTTAAAACAAACCAAATCACTCTGGTTTATTTTCCACCATTGGATTAGAACCAAACCAATTTGGTTCATCCATCATGTCTTCATAAGACTCGGACCATCCATGCTTCCGTTGCGACTGAAACGATTTCATGCTCGCTCCTTGTTTGGTCCAACCAAACCTAGTTTCTCTCGATCTGAGAATATCATTCTCAAGCTCATTTTAAATCTTTCGGATTATGCTCGTTGTGCGTGCGACCAAATAGGTTCCCGATTTATGTTGTCATCTATAATTAACCATTAATTATAGATTGATCATGAGTGGAACCTAGTAGTACATCATGATCCTCAATTAATCAAAAAATCAACGGTTGATTCCAGAACCATTTCTGAAATCCTTCAGCAGCTACAATGAATCGTGCCTCATTCCCTTCACTCATCTTATACCCACTTGGTTCAGGACATGGTCTATAGTGCCAGTCCCCACTAGACTGACTACGTCACACCTAGCCCAAGTATCATTTCCTCATCCTATGAATTCTAGTTACTGCACATGTATCCTAGAGTACCTTACTCTAAATATGTAGTATTTTGGACAAAGACTTTAGTAACAATCCGAAGAGAGGCCAAGGGTATACATCTCCTCGCATGGAGTGGTGAATCCTTTATAGGCTATTCAAATACCTTCGGGCATTTCGACTTATACCAATCATCCCAGGTCCACATCTCCTTAGAGATGCTTGCTTAAGATGTCAAAGCATAAGTCTCCAAGACCAAGATGACTTGAATACTACAAGTCAAAGGAACATCGCACTTAAGCTGCAGTAAGAACTTCATTGACATATCCATATATGCAGAGAACCATATGAAGTCTTATAGTTGGTCACTCCAATGAACTAGTTACCATAACGAGCATCCACGATTAACTCCAGACATCATAATGTCTCCGGCCAGTGAGAATCAGCTGCTTGGATACACCAAAGAGTATACCTCGTGCTAGTCTCGACAGAATTGATGGTGTCCAAATCCATCAATTCATCGACTAGGGATAATTCCAATACATAACAATTACACATGTAGAGATACTTGTTGGTGCAATCGGCCCAGCAGTACCTTGATGGTATTTTGATGATAGACAAAACTCATGACATGGGATTGTCATGGGAAAGTCCAACATGGGTTGGCATGGAAAATCCAAGCATGGAGCTTGGTGTGGAAGTCCAAGGGGGAAGGCTTGGCATGGGAAAGTCCAAAGCATTGCGAAGCCGTGCGCTTGGTGCTTGGCATGGGAAAGTCCAAAGCATTGCGAAGCTGTACGCTTGGTGCTTGGCATGGGAAAGTCCAAAGCATTGCGAAGCCATGCGCTTGGTGCTTGGCATGGGAAATCCAAAGCATTGCGAAGCCGTGCGCTTGGTGCTTGGTGAGAAATGCATTGCGAAGCCGTGCGCTTGGTGCATTTGGGAAGTCTTGAGGACTTGGTAAGTTCACTAGGCTCGGGGTCCTTGAGTCGGTGAAGGATGGCATTGCGAAGCCGTGCACTTGGTGCATCCGAGGGACCGCCGGACGGGGAGCGAATGGAGTGAGCTCAAAGGGAAGCATACTTCTAGGGCATGAGACGCGAAGGATGGCGTTGCGAAGCCGTGCGCTTGGCGCATCCGAGGGACGTAGGCCGAGGGAAGAGAGCTTTGGTGGGGAACTCCATGAGGGATAAGGTGGACTTGGCCAAGTGGCTAAGACTGAGTGTCGGAGGCTCAAACATCGTTATGTTTGAGGTCTTGCCCGACATCAGTCGACTGGCATAGGTGCCGGTTCGACTGATCCAAGTCGACTAGAGTTCGACTGGTGTAAGGCTAGGGTTTTGTGCTTGGCAGTCGACTGCCATGGACATGGCAGTCGGCGTCGGCAATACCGATCGGCTACGAGGATGGCAATCGGATCGATGGGAGTGTCGCGAGCACGAGAACACGCCGTAGTCGATCGGCGTCGACTCGAGTCACCAATGACTAATGGGCATCATCAGTCGACTGGTAGGTGATCCGTTGGAACTTGTCCGACGTGGATCTGGCCGTTGTGAGACAACGGCTACAGGGGCAGTCGACTGGGGCCTTTTGGCAGTCGACTGCTAGGCGCGAAAATAGCTTGATGTAGGTTATAAATGGAGCACGAGTTGGAGGATTTCGCCAAGCCTTATGTGAAGCTATTGGAGGGGAATTGCTGCTGCATTCCAGTCCTTCAAGAGCCAATCAAAGCAAGCAACAAGCAAAGCGATCAAAGCAATCGGTGAAAGTTTTCTTTTGTATTGTATTTGTGTATTTGCTTGTATTTCTATATTACATTGTAATTGCTTGTGAGAGGTTTCTCCACCTCCGACGTGTTGTCGAGAAGGAGTGTTATAGTTAGTGTCGTGCGCATAACTAGAGCTCGAGGAGCTCGCCCGTGGAGTAGGAACCATTCGGTTCCGAACCACATATATCGTGTGTGTTTACGTGTGCTTATTTGTTGTTAGTATTATTATTGTTTCTGCTGTGCATTAACGACAATTGTAGACGAGCACGTACGACGAACGAATTACGAAATCCATCGTACGAGGGCTATTCACCCCCTCTAGCCGGCGTATCGATCCCCTACAAGTGGTATCAGAGCCGAGGTCGCTCTTCAAGGACTAACTGTCGCGAGAGCACTACAAATGGCCGGCTTCGTCCATCCACCAAAATTCGAAGGAGACTTTCTATGGTGGAGAAGAAAAATGGAGGTATACCTAGAAACCGATTTTGATTTTATGATTATCATAGAAAACGGTTTTGAAATGCCTAGGGACAAACACAACAAGCCCATTGAAAAGTCAAAATGGACCCAAGACCAAATCAAAGACTTCAAGACAAATCTCAAGGTAATCAAGTTGATTAGTGATTTGTTACCTAACACTATTTAGTCTAGATTGGGTGATTATAGGGATGCAAGGGAATTATGGAATAAGGTAATGAAATACCAAGAAAATTCCCAATCGGCACAAGAACAGGAGAATGCCGAAGAAGAATCACCATCCATCTTTGAAGATGTGGATGACTTGGTGGAGACCTCCACCTCTAGCATTGAGGGGGAGGAAAGAGTTTCTATTCCGGAGCAAGATCAAAATGAAGCTTCTACCTCCGGAAGAAGTGAAGAGGCTTCCACCAACTCCCTAGGTGACTCATGTATTATAATTAATCGTAAAGATTATATTATTTGTTTTGAGTGTAGGGAGAAAGGGCATTACAAAAGCAAATGCCCTAAATTGGCTAAGAAGAAGGCATCGACACCAAAAGTCAACCCAAAGTCAAACGATGCCGGTGTTCCCAAAATCAAGAGCAAAGAGCACATTGTGTGCTTCAAATGCAATCAAAAGGGACACTACCAAAGCCAATGCCCTAGGGGGAGGAAGAAATGGCAAGAAGGTGCAACTCATGTAGGGGGAGCTCCTAAAGCTAACCCTAATGTACATTTAGTTAATGCACCTTCAATTCCTAAAGTCAAAAAGCATGCTAAAAATTATTTTAGTTCTCTTGCCATTATTAATGAAAAGCATGCTAGGAGAAACAATAAGGTTTATTGCTTAGGTGCCAAGCATGTTCATATGACTAAAGACAAACCTAGGACTCATAATTCTAGAAATATCTTGCCTAGGGAGTCAATTAGGAGAGTAGAAGAAAATTTGGGTATTAATCCTAAAAAGTCTAGGCACATGCCTAAGAAGAAGAGGTTTTCCCAAAGACCTAATGAAAATTCAAAAATGGGAAAATTAGAGCTAGAGAACCAAGTCTTGAGGTCAAGACTTGAGAGAATGGAGAAAGCCCTTAGAATCATAGAAAATTCAATTCTAGGGTCAAATGCCCAAAAGTCAAGACCTAAGGTTCAAAAACGGTCTAAGGGCAAGGAAGGTTTGGGTGACAAACCTAAGCCCAAGAAGACTTATCATAATGTTCCATTTAATTATGGAACTATTTCTAGGTCTAGGAAAACCAAGGCTAATAGGGAAGCCATCCCTAAGTCTAGCCATGGTATGTGTTTAGTGGCTAACACCTCAAAGAAATCAAATGTAGCCACTAAGAAGGTCAATGGAGGAGTCACCTCTAGAGTTGACTTAGGAAAGACCCAAAAGACTATGGCTTCAAAGCCTAAAAGGGTCATTAGGAAGGTATCTAGGGAAGTTATCCCTAGGGAATACCTTGTTAACCCAAGGAGCTCCAATAGATATTGGGTTCCTAAGAGCGTGATCGATTCACGCTAAATGGGTTAGGGTGTGTCAACCCTAAGTGGATGGGTAGTTAACCTAACCATAGTAGAGTTGACACATTAGGATGTGCCAATATGCTTGAGAAGTTTAAAATAATTTAAATTGGCACAATTAGGTCTTAGAGGTATTGGTGTGCCATTTTGGGTTTTTGGCACACTAGGGAAATGAATGGCATTAAGGCAAAATGAATTTAATTCCGAGAAATGGCAACTTAATTTTTAAAACTTAGGTATTCTATACCTTAGTATATTTTACTTGCCATGCTTTATTTGCCTTGCCATGTCATGACATCATTTTCATTTTTATCTATAAAATGTCATGATCATGTTTAGATTTATGTTTAGATGTCATGTATGCTTAAGTTTCATTCACATGCCATGACATCATGATATTGGCATATGTTTTTATCTATATCATATCTATGCCATAATCATATCATGCATGAATTAAAATGAAGTTAAGGACTATGGAATGATTTGATGGGAATCAAATAATATTGCCTAGAAATATGCATGAGACCATTTTAAAGAACAAAAACCCACATCTCACTAGATTAATTGCCTTGAATGTGTTTTTACACATCTAGATATAAGTGAGATGTTTAAGGAAAAGAAATTAAAGGTTTTGAAAACATTTTGAAAACCCTTGGTGAAGCCTATCTTTTGATAGCTCTCACCATTGAATGGGATGATACAAAGAGGGCTCTTTATTGAAGCTTTTCTAAACTTTTGAACTTTGTATCAATCTCCTAATTTAGTGGGTAAAATAATTTTCCAATATTTTTCACCCATAGTGTTTAGGATAAGTATTATACGTATGCATTTTCAAGATTTTTAAAATTACGTATATTTACTTATGGATTTCGGAAATCCATTTTTGAAATGTCAAAATCAGAATCGAGTTATCGATCGATCAGCCATGGATCGAGGGTAAATGATCGATGTGGTTGGTTATGCCCATGTTCAAGGTTAAGGTCCCTAACCACTCCTAACCCTAGGATATGCTTGGGAGAGCATTAGAGAGGGTGGAAATCCATTGGATATGGATTAGGAGTTGGGTTGAGGGTGAGTATCAATTTTAAGGTGGAAAAGAGTTCATTGTTGAACTTTGCCTTAATTTTGATTTGGTTAATGTTCCTATTGGCTTAGGGACTCTCCAAGGACATTGTTGGTGCAATGGTCAAGGGGGAGCAAGCCTCTAAGGGGAGGTATCCATCATGGGAAGATGGATGTGTATTTCCTCATGGGAGGAAAAGTGGGTTGCCTCTCTTTAAGTGATATGGGATCACTAGAAAGATTGTAGGCATGTGTTCCTCCAAGGGAGAGATTGTAAGATCTCATTGGGATATGAGACATTCATACCCTTGGGGAGGACTTTTTTGATGTAATGTCAAAAAGGGGGAGAAGTTACTAAGTTACCAATTAGAGTTCGTTGGAATTCTCATTGGGATATGAGAATTACCAATATGGGAGAATTGGTAGACTTGAGATGGTAGTTTTGTCAATCATCAAAAAGGGAGAGATTGTTGGTGCAATCGGCCCAGCAGTACCTTGATGGTATTTTGATGATAGACAAAACTCATGACATGGGATTGTCATGGGAAAGTCCAACATGGGTTGGCATGGAAAATCCAAGCATGGAGCTTGGTGTGGAAGTCCAAGGGGGAAGGCTTGGCATGGGAAAGTCCAAAGCATTGCGAAGCCGTGCGCTTGGTGCTTGGCATGGGAAAGTCCAAAGCATTGCGAAGCCGTGCGCTTGGTGCTTGGCATGAGAAATCCAAAGCATTGCGAAGCCGTGCACTTGGTGCTTGGTGAGAAATGCATTGCGAAGCCGTGCGCTTGGTGCTTGGTGAGAAATGCATTGCGAAGCCGTGCGCTTGGTGCATTTGGGAAGTCTTGAGGACTTGGTAAGTTCACTAGGCTCGGGGTCCTTGAGTCGGTGAAGGATGGCCGCGGCGCTTGGTGCATCCGAGGGACCGCCGGACGGGGAGCGAATGGAGTGAGCCCAAAGGGAAGCATACTTCTAGGGCATGAGACGCGAAGGATGACGTTGCGAAGCCGTGCGCTTGGCGCATCCGAGGGACGTAGGCCGAGGGAAGAGAGCTTTGGTGGGGAACTCCATGAGGGATAAGGTGGACTTGGCCAAGTGGCTAAGACTGAGTGTCGGAGGCTCAAACATCGTTATGTTTGAGGTCTTGCCCGACATCAGTCGACTGGCATAGGTGCCGGTTCGACTGATCCAAGTCGACTAGAGTTCGACTGGTGTAAGGCTAGGGTTTTGTGCTTGGCAGTCGACTGCCATGGACATGGCAGTCGACTGCCGAGGGATGGCAGTCGACTGATGGGAGTGTCGCGAGCACAGAACGCTCGAGCCGAGATCGACTACTGGGTCACCAGTCGACTGATGGGCATCATCAGTCGACTGGTAGGTGATCCATTGGAACTTGTCCGACGTGGATCTGGCCATTGTGAGACAACGGCTACAGGGGCAGTCGACTGGGGCCTTTTGGCAGTCGACTGCTAGGCGCGAAAACAGCTTGATGCAGGTTATAAATGGAGCACGAGTTGGAGGATTTCGCCAAGCCTTATGTGAAGCTATTGGAGGGGAATTGCTGCTGCATTCCAGTCCTTCAAGAGCCAATCAAAGCAAGCAACAAGCAAAGCGATCAAAGCAATCGGTGAAAGTTTTCTTTTGTATTGTATTTGTGTATTTGCTTGTATTTCTATATTACATTGTAATTGCTTGTGAGAGGTTTCTCCACCTCCGACGTGTTGTCGAGAAGGAGTGTTATAGTTAGTGTCGTGCGCATAACTAGAGCTCGAGGAGCTCGCCCGTGGAGTAGGAACCATTCGGTTCCGAACCACGTATATCGTGTGTGTTTGCGTGTGCTTATTTGTTGTTAGTATTATTATTGTTTCCGCTGCGCATTAACGACAATTGTAGATGAGCACGTACGACGAACGAACAAATTACGACATCCATCGTACGAGGGCTATTCACCCCCCTCTAGCCGGCGTATCGATCCCCTACAATACTCACTAGTTGTGATCTAATCATAAATTCTCTCATGCTGTGAATCGTATTATGGACATTCAGTAAATGAGTTTAAGATCTAATTAAATACATGCAAATATGTATACTCAATCTTCATTTATCATATAAATGGTTTAAACATAAGGCAATTGCCTTAGGACACCTCTCATATATAACTAACAAACTCATTCTTGTACCCTTGTTCTAAGCAAAATTTTGAGAAATTATAATTCTTAAATTCTCCACCATGATCACTATGGATCCGATTGATTTTGAGATTTCTTTCATTCTCTACTCTTTTGCTAAAACCTATGATTATTCCTAGGGTATCATCCTTATGTTTCATAAAATAAACCCATGTGTATCTAGAAAAATCATCAACTATAACTAAGCAATATTTACTACCATTCAAAGACGGAATACTATGGCAATCAAACAAATCTAAATGTAAAAGCTCTAAAGGTAAACAAGTACTATTTAAAGTTTTACCCTTGTGTGATAACTTTGATTATTTTCCTTCTTGACATGATCACACATCTTGTCCTTGATGTACCTCACTTTTGGCAATCATTTGACTAGATCCATCTTGGCTATCTTGGCAATATTCTTCATGTTGATATGCCCAAGCCTCCTATGCCATAACCAACTTTCTTCTTCTTTTGCCATAATACACTTAGGGAAAATGTTAGAAGCATAGGATAAATCAACATACTAAATATTTGATTTCGTATATCCTACTAACATGCAATCATTTAATTTCTTGTGTCTTATAAAGCATTTAGTAGAATTAAATTCAACATTAAAATTGGCATCACATAGTTGGCTAACACTAAGCAAGTTGAATTTCATATTTTTGACTAAGAAGACTTTTAGAATAGCAAGTTTTGGGGATACCTCAATTGTGTATTTACCTAGAATTTTGAGTTTACCACTATTTCCAAAGGACACGGTTCCCTTGCTAAGGTGGTTGATTGTGGAAAATTTACTCACATCTCCAGTCATATATCTTAAGCAACCACTATCCACAATCCACATGTTTGGTCCTTCTACCTAAACAACATGAAAAACACAAGCCTTAGGCGCCCAAATTTTTGGACCGGTAGCATCAACTACAAAACTCTTGGGAACCTATGCCTTTTTAACCTTGCTCCTAAGTGTTGATTTTCTACTAATGAGGGAGGTAAAGGCTACTTCCTTCTCCTTAGGTCTATATCCTATTCCAGCCTTGTTGTAAATAGCCTTTTGGTCCCTAAGTATAATGTCTAGGTATTTAGAACCGTTTGTGAATTCTTCTAAACATGCTCTTAATTCACCTATTTTCTTTTTAAGTTCATCATTTTCATCCTTAAGTGAGCATGCATCATTACATGAACGTTCTACATTCCTAATTGCCTTAATTTCTACTTTCAAATCCTTAATCCTAGTTTTAGATTTATCTAAGCATTCTTAAAATATGCAATAGTCTTGTAAAGTAATCCTACCCTAAGGGAGTCTCTTACCTTATCGTCACTAGAGGACGATTCGTCGCTTGATGATGATGATGACTCCTCACTTGAGCTTCCAACTTCATCCAAAGCTATAAGTGCTACATGTCTTGTAATGTGGCACAACTCCTCGTCATCGGATGAATCTTCTAGACTTTGTGTATCCCATGTTTGTTCTACCATGGCCTCCTTCTTCTTTTCTTTCTTATCCTTCTTCTTCTTTTCCTTCTCCTCCTTCTTTAGGTCCGAGCAATTTGGCTTGATATGCTCTTTCTTATTACAACCATAGCAAATAACCTTAGTATTAGAAATCAAACTACTAGTAGATTTACCTTTTGAGGATTGAAACATCCTCCTCACGTCCTTCTTGGTGAGCTTCCTTGATCTTCCTCCAAATTTCTTCACATAATGAGCCACCTCGCTAGCCGATAATTCTTCGTCACTACTAGATGGTTCATCCTCTGACTCGGATGATGAGGAGACCTCCTTCGTTTCTTTCTTTTTCTTCTCCCTTTTACCTACAACAAGAGCTAAACCTTTCTCCTGTTAGGGCAATCTCTTGCCATGATTAGGTTTTGATGAGTGTGGCAAAGGGTTTAAGTTAGTTTGTTATGTTGATTTAATATGTGCGTTGAAGTCGTGCAGGACTTAGTAATTCGCACATGGAGCCGTGGCAAGTTTCACATCTCATGACTCGGTCCTTGAGTCGGTGAAGGATTGCTTTGCGGAAGCCGTGCGCTTGGAGCATCCGAGGGACCGCCGGACGAGAAGCTTGGAGTGAAGCCGGAGGAAGTAGACTTCGAGGCAAGAGACGCGAAGGAGCATTGCAGAGTCGTGCACCTAATGCTGCCGAGGGACGTGGCCGCGAACGAAGAGAACTTCGAAGGCGAGGGACTCCGAGGGATGAGAGTGAGTGAATGTAACCCGGGAAGAGGTAGTAGCTCGTAAGTGAAACTTGGTCATTTGGCTAAGTGTCGGATGGGATTTCCCGATACCAGTCGACTGCCATGGAATGGCAGTCGACTGATCTGAGTCGATGGTTCGATCGACTGGTCTAATATGGCTGAATCAAGTTGATCGACCGCTTGTCGGTATATGATCGGTGGTAGCTATCGATCGGCCGCCAAGGCGGCGATGATGACACGTCTGCAGCACGAATGGAGTCGATCTCACGGAGCACTCGACTGATTGACATCAGTCGACTGATGGGCGCCATCAGTCGACTGATGCCAATACCGTTGGATAGAATCCAGCGTGGAAAGCGGCCATTATTGGGCAACGGCTACAGGACCAGTCGACTGATCGAGAGCATCAGTCGACTGATCCTGTGTCAACGGGAAGAAACCCTCTTCCTCTATAAAAAGGAAGGGGATGGAGCTTTGGGTGGCTAATGCTTATGCTCTAATACTCTCCCAAAGTTCCCTAAAGCATTCCATCCTCTTACTTGAGCTTATTTCCATTATATTTGTAAGAGGAGTGTTTTTGTGTAAAGAGGTTACCTCCACCTAGTTTTGTGCAAAGGAGAGATCTAGTGGATAGATTGCAGAGTGATTCACCGTGGACGAATCGGACCGTGGATTAGTGGCGTAGCCGTGAACCACGTTACATCTCGTGTTTGTATTGTGTTGTTTATCCTTTGCTTTGTCTTTATTTATATTTGCATATTCCGCTTGCACTAACGTTTTGTAGACGAGCAAAATACGACATCCAACGAACGAGGCCTATTCACCCCCCTCTAGCCGGCCGTCCCGATCTCCCAACAAGTGGTATCAGAGCCAAGGAAAGCTTGTCGAGGACTAACCGCCACAACAAGAAACTTTCAAAATGGCCGGCTCCAACATCCATCCACCGAAGTTTGAAGGAGAATTCGCTTGGTGGAAGAAGCGAATGGAGGTATTTTTCGAAACGGATTTTTATATCATGATCACAATGGAATCCGGTTTCGTTTTGCCTAGGGATGAAGAAGGGAAGCCAATAGAGAAATCTAGGTGGACCAAAAAGCAAAGGGAAGAGCACCTTGTAAATTCAAAAGCCAAGCACCATCTCTTCAATGTGCTCCCCCAACAAGAGATCAACCGAATTGGGGAATGCTCAAGTACCAAGGAGATGTGAGAGAGATTGGTTGAACTTCATGAAGGCACTTCGGAAGCCAAACTTGCAAGGAGAGACCTCCTCCGCTCCCAATTATCCAACATAAAATTAGAAAAGGGAGAAAAGGTGACTTCATTACATTCTAGGTTTAAAGAAATATTAATTGGGCTAACAAGTGTAGGAGAGAAGCTATCAAACTGGGATATGGTCATGAAGGCCATAGATGCCTTTCCCCGGTCCTCAAGATGGAGCTCCATGGTGGATTCGTTTTACATCTCCAAGAACTTGGAAGTAAGTACCTTGGAGGAGTTTTTCTCAACAATGGAGCTCCACGAAACGAGGCTTGAAGGAATACAAGAAGAGCCAAGAATCCAACCTTCAAGAGGAGTAGCTTTGTTGGCAAACAAGGGGAAGAAGAAGATAGAGATTCCCTCCTCCTCCGATGACGAAGCCTCTTCCTCCTCCTCCATGGATAGCATGGAAGAAGCGTATATGGTAAGGAGGGTAAGGCGTGCATTAAAAGGTTTTAGATTTAATAAGTCTAATGATAAGAATAGAAGACCAAGGAGGAAGGTCATATGCTACAATTGCCAAGGAGAGGGGCACATAAGGGACAATTGTCCTCTCCTAAACAAGAGCAAAGAAGAGAGGAAGAAGAAAGAAGAAAAGAAAAAGAAAAAGGGGAGTAAAAAGAAGGAAGAAGAAAAGAAGGTCAAGGAAAAAGGAAAGGCCATGTCTCTCAAAGCAAAGACATGGGATGACCTTGCTTCCTCTTTCTCATCCGATGAAGAAGAGCATGTCTACTCCAACCTTGCATTGATGGCTTTCGATGACTTGGATTGCTCCTCCACCGAAAATTAAGAATCAAGCTCAAGTGGAGAGAGCTCAAGTGAAGGGGGAGCCTCTATATCCTCCTCATCCGAAGAAGAAGAAGAGGACATGGAAACTATGGTAACGAATCTTTCACCTAGTAAAATAGTTACTATAATTTCTAGCCTCACTAAGGACCTATTTAGAGCTAAGAAGAAGAACAAAATCATGCTAGATCAAATTAAGGACTTAGAAAATAAGTTAGAAAAAGCATGCTTAAATCAAAATGAAAATATTTCTTCTTGCCATGATGATGCATGCTCACATGAATATGTGTCATTTAATGTTAGTAATGCATGTATGGATGAAAATAGGGCTTTAAGGGAAAAGGTAGATTATTTGACAAAAGCCCTAGAAAAATTCACCATAGGCTCCAACACCTTGAACATGATCATAGGGAGCCAAAGAGCAAGCTTTAACAAGAAAGGCCTAGGATATAAAGAAAAGAAAAATGAAAAAGCCTACAAGTGCCTAATTGCTAGGGGACAAGATAAGAAGAAGGTAATAGCTAGAAAATGGATCCTCAAGGAGTATTTAGTGAACCCTATAGGCAAGAATTTGTATTGGGTTCCAAAATCCATCCTTAAGGGTTAGAAAACCCATAGGGTAGTCAACCATATGCAATTGACCTATATCATATTTTGGTTGACTTAGGATGGCGGGACAATATTTTTAAATAGTGTTAGGTGATGATAACGTGCCTATAAATAGTTAATAATGCTTAAATCATGATGATTAATGTAATTGCTATGAATATTTGCAATCATGATTTATGATTTTGAAATTTGGCACATCATCATGAGAAATAGGGTTTAAATCATGCCTTAGGTGATATTTTGCTCATTATCATGATATAATACCTAATTCATGATTACAAATTGATGAATACATGTATTTAATGATCATAATGTGAAATTCACACGTATATGTCTTTATGATCATGAGGATTGTTAGGATGATACTTAACCTTGATAGAATTGCATGAATATAATGGTTAAGTATATACAAATACCTCTAGGATGCATCTCACACTCACTATAGGCTACCATGATTGAAAACTTAGCATGAGTGAGATGTTAGGATGATACAAATGTCCACTAATGCCTATGGCATTTAGATGGTCATTTAAAGTATCAAAATAGCAATAATAGACCAATCATGGGGAAGGCTTATGTTTAATTCATAGACATATTGCCCAAAGATCATGGTTGGATATTTCATATGTTTTCAAAACAATTTCTTAATCTAAATTCTATGTATTCATGTTTTGAAACAATTGGAACCAAAACTAGGTGTTAAAATGGATACTATCATAATCAAAAAAACCTAATAGTTTTTAAAGCTTTTGGATTTTTGGCAAATATCAGAAAATATAATGATTTTTCATTAAAAACTATTTTTCATTGATTGATATACTTACAAGAAATATGTTCCCCAAATTTCATGATTTTTCGAATTTTTTGGAACTTTTAATGTATTTCTGAAATTCGGTCCGAAAATCAGAAAATTCTGAAATTCGCGTGCAATGATCGGTAGTAGTCCAACCAATCGACTGATGGCTTGAAAATCAGAACAGTAAAGGCCGAATTCAGGTTTTAGACTAATTTTTGGTATTTTCCTTCTATTAGACTTGATGCCATGAGTTCATAACTTAGTGTTAATCTTTTTGATGATGTCAAAGGGGGAGAAAATATTATGTTTAAGTTAATTATGATAGGGGGAGAAAATTTACTTTGAGAATTTGTAAAGAGAGTTTCATGGATTAAGGGGGAGTTGCATGTTGCTATATCAATGTCTATGTTTACATGCTTTCTTACCTTAGAATTTTTATATCAAATGTTTTTACCTAACTTAAACGGATTGCCACACATCAAAAAGGGAGAGATTGTTAGGGCAATCTCTTGCCATGATTAGGTTTTGATGAGTGTGGAAAAGGGTTTAAGTTAGTTTGTTATGTTGATTTGATATGTGCATTGAAGTCGTGCAGGACTTAGTTTCGCACATGGAGTCGTGGCAAGTTTCACATCTCATGACTCAGTCCTTGAGTCGGTGAAGGATTGCTTTGCGGAAGTCGTGCGCTTGGAGCATCCGAGGGACCGCCGGACGAGAAGCTTGGAGTGAATCCGGAGGAAGTAGACTTCGAGGCAAGAGACGCGAAGGAGCATTGCAGAGTCGTGCGCCTGATGCTGCCGAGGGACGTGGCCGCGAACGAAGAGAACTTCGAAGGCGAGGGACTCCGAGGGATGAGAGTGAGCGAATGTAACCCGGGAAGGGGTAGTAGCTCGTAGGTGAAACTTGGCTATTTGGCTAAGTGTCGGATGAGATTTCCCGACACCAGTCGACTGCCATGGAATGGAAGTCGACTGATCTGAGTCGATGGTTCGATCGACTGATCTAATATGGCTAAATCAAGTTGATCGATCCGACCGATATGGGTAGTCGTGGTGGCTATCGATCGCCAAGGGAGACGATCGTGACACCGCGCACGCGCGGAATGGAGGATCGATCTCGCGAGCCTTTGGACTAATTGACATCGGGCGATCGATGGGCGCCATCGATCCGATGCCAATACCGCTGGATAGAATCCAACGTGGAAAGCGATCGTTATTAGGCAATGGCTACGCCGAGGACGACCGATGATCGAGCATCGATCGGTGATCCTGTGTCAACGGGAAGAAACCCTCTTCCTCTATAAGAAGGAAGGGGATGGAGCTTTGGGTGGCTAATGCTTATGCTCTAATACTCTCCCAAAGTTCCCTAAAGCTTTCCATCCTCTTACTTGAGCTTATTTCCATTATATTTGTAAGAGGAGTGTTTTTGTGTAAAGAGGTTACCTCCACCTAGCTTTGTGCAAAGGAGAGATCTAGTGGATAGATTACGGAGTGATTCACCGTGGACGAATCGGACCGTGGATTAGCGGCGTAGCCGTGAACCACGTTACATCTCGTGTTTGTATTGTGTTGTTTCTCCTTTGCTTTGTCTTTATTTATATTTGCATATTCCGCTTGCGCTAACGTTTTGTAGACGAGCAAAATACGACATCCAACGAACGAGGGCTATTCACCCCCCTCTAGCCGGCCGTCCCGATCTCCCAACAAGTGGTATCAGAGCCAAGGAAAGCTTGTCGAGGACTAACCGCCACAACAAGAAACTTTCAAAATGGCCGGCTCCAACATCCATCCACCGAAGTTTGAAGGAGAATTCGCTTGGTGGAAGAAGCGAATGGAGGTATTTTTTGAAACGGATTTTTATATCATGATCACAATGGAATCCGGTTTCGTTTTGCCTAGGGATGAAGAAGGGAAGCCAATAGAGAAATCTAGGTGGACCAAAAAGCAAAGGGAAGAGCACCTTGCAAATTCAAAAGCCAAGCACCATCTCTTCAATGTGCTCCCCCAACAAGAGATCAACCGAATTGGAGAATGCTCAAGTGCCAAGGAGATGTGGGAGAGATTGGTTGAACTTCATGAAGGCACTTCGAAAGCCAAACTTGCAAGGAGAGACCTCCTCCGCTCCCAATTATCTGACATAAAATTAGAAAAGGGAGAAAAGGTGACTTCATTACATTCTAGGTTTAAAGAAATATTAATTGGGCTAACAAGTGTAAGAGAGAAGCTATCAAACCGGGATATCGTCATGAAGGCCATAGATGTCTTTCCCCGGTCCTCAAGATGGAGCTCCATGGTGGATTCGTTTTACATCTCTAAGAACTTGGAAGTAAGTACCTTGGAGGAGTTTTTCTCAACAATGGAGCTCCACGAAACGAGGCTTGAAGGAATACAAGAAGAGACAAGAATCCAACCTTCAAGAGGAGTAGCTTTGTTGGCAAACAAGGGGAAGAAGAAGATAGAGATTCCCTCCTCCTCCGATGACGAAGCCTCTTCCTCCTCCTCCATGGATAGCACGGAAGAAGCGTATATGGTAAGGAGGGTAAGGCGTGCATTAAAAGGTTTTAGATTTAATAAGTCTAATGATAGGAATAGAAGACCAAGGGGGAAGGTCATATGTTACAATTGCCAAGGAGAGGGGCACATAAGGGACAATTGTCCTCTCCTAAACAAGAGCAAAGAAGAGAGGAAGAAGAAAGAAGAAAAGAAAAAGAAAAAGGGGAGTAAAAAGAAGGAAGAAGAAAAGAAGGTCAAGGAAAAAGGAAAGGCCATGGCTCTCAAAGCAAAGACATGGGATGACCTTGCTTCCTCTTCCTCATCCGATGAAGAAGAGCATGTCTACTCCAAACTTGCATTGATGGCTTTCGATGACTTGGATTGCTCCTCCACCGAAAATGAAGAATCAAACTCAAGTGGAGAGAGCTCAAGTGAAGGGGGAGCCTCTACATCCTCCTCATCCGAAGAAGAAGAAGAGGACATGGATGTTGGTGCAACAATGCTCCAAGCATTTATATGTTTTGATGTTTGGATAATCATCTAAGTTAGGCAATATCTTGTGATCTAATTGCGAGTATGTTTTAAGTAACAGGGAAATCTTAGGATGAAGACTTGGTAAAAAGTCAAGTCCAAGTATGATCTTTGCAAGGAAAGTCCATGGGATGGACTTGGCAGCGTAAGACCAAGCTTGTAGTCTTGGCAGCGTAAAGTCCAAGTGAACCTTGTCAAAGGAAGTCCAAAGTAAGGTCTTGGCAGTATAAGTCCAAGCTTATAGTCTTGGCGGAGTAAAGTCCAAACATTTGGCAAACCCAAGACATGATGAAACCGAAGGAAGCTCTTGGAAGCAAAGTGCAAAGGATGAACAAGTCGCGGACTCGGATGGATCCTGGAGGCGCAAGGCTTAATAAGGAGCTAGAAGGTCGAGTCTAGGTCTAGGGTGTAAAATCAAGTGTGAATTACTCATACTTGATGAGTATCAGTCGACTGATACGATGTATCACCGATCGGTCGTCAAGCGTTCGATCGAGTCCGTGGTGAAACCACGGCCATCAATCGATCGCCTGCCGCAACGATCGATATTGAGATCACCGATCCGATCAGGCGCTGATCGATCAAGGAGAAAATTGCCACGAATGCGCCTCACTCGAGTCGCTTGATCACTGGATCGATCACTCCATCGGGCCGATCGATGGAGGGATCACCGACCGATCACCGCCATTGGAAAATGCGGCTACAATCTCCGTGTATCTGCATGGTCAAGTCGTTGGTTTTGGTGGAAGTCAGATGGCAAGCATCACGACCGATCGAGGTCTAACGGGAAAACAGCCCCTCTTCTATAAAAGGGGGCCTTGGGGAGCTTGGTGAAGCTAGTGCTCTTACTCCTAACTACACCCTCGTGCTCACCAAGTTTTCCCAAGTGTTTTAGCAATTCAAAACCTCCTCTTCTCTAGTTCTTAATCATCCATCATTGTAAAGAAGAGGAGAGCATTGTAAGAAAGGTTTCTCCACCTTGGTTCAACCAAAGGAGGTGTTTAGTGAAGCTTGGCTAGGGCTAATCCACCTTACGGATTGCCGTGGAGTAGGAGCGTCATCTCCGAACCACGTACATCGGGTGTTAGCGTTGATTTTCTTGTTTCTTATTTGTATTCGTATTTGTATTTGTATTGCTTCCGCTAACTTGCTTGTAGAAACGAAGAAAGGCTAATCACCCCCCCCCTCTAGCCGTTACAATATTCCTAACAAGTGGTATTAGAGCCCGGATAGCTTGGAAGATCTCACCATCAACCAAAGCATCAATGGCTCTTCAAGAGGGATATAGCACCGCCAAGCCACCGCTCTTCGATGGGAGTCACTTTGCATATTGGAAAGGTAGGATGAAGTATTATCTAATGAGCAATATTGAAATTTGGCATAGTGTTGTAGATGGCTTCGAGGAACCGGTGGATGAACATGGAAACCCTATTCCAAGCAAGGATTGGACAAGGGAGATGAACCGAAAGTTCGAGTCAAATGTAAATTCCGTACTCACCATCCAATGCGGCGTTACAATGGAGCAACTCAACAAGGTGGGGCCTTTCGAATCCGCCAAGGAGTTATGGGAAAAGCTCATTGAGCTAAATGAAGGTTCCAAGGAGTCTAAGAGGGCCAAGAAGGACCTATTAATTGGACAACTTCAAGCCTTCCAAATGAAGATGCATGAAACCGTAAGCCAAATGCATGGAAGGTTCAAGGAAATTGTGAACAAACTCCACATCATAGGTGAGCGAGTTGACAATCGGGACTTGGTAAGGTATATTCTTCAAGCATTTCCTAGAAATTCTTTATGGACTTCTATAGTTGATGCCATTAAGGTAACTAGGGATCTCTCTCAAATTAAAATTGATGAATTGTTTTGTCAGTTTGAATTACATGAGCAAACTAACATGTCCTCTAAGGAAAAGGGTTTAGCTCTATTTGTTGAAAAGAAGGAAAAGAAGAAGAAGGAAAGAAAAGAAGCATCATCATCATCCGAATCGGAGCATGACTCAAATAGTGATGGAGACTCGTCTAGTGAGATGGCGAATTTTGTCAAGAGGCTCTATAGGAAATCAAAGGAGTTCAAGAGTAGAGAGGCAAGGAAGGGGTCTCATTCTTCAAAAGGTAAGTTTAGTGGTAATTCAAGTTTCAATAACAATGTGATTTGCCATTCTTGCAACAAGAAGGGGCACATAAAGCCAAATTGCCCGGAGCTAAAGAAGAAGGAAGAAAAAGAAAAGAAAAAGAAGGACAAGAAGGAGAAGAAAAAGAAGGAGGCTATGGTGGCTCAAACCACTTGGGACACACCAAGTGTTGAAGACTCCTCCTCCGATGATGAGCTTTGCCACATCACACGCCATGTGGCACTCATGGCCCTAGAAGATGATTCTGGCACATCAAGCCAAGAAGATTCCTCAAGTGATGAATCGTCATCCAGTGACGATGAGGTAATGAACTCTCCCAAGGTTAAGCTTCTTTATAAATCAATTGCCTATCTTAAAGAAGCTCTAGATAAGTCTAAATCTAAGGTTAAGAGCATGAAGGTAGAACTAAAGGCTATTAGGGATGAAAAACCTTCACATGTTGATTCTTGCATGCTTAAGGAAGAAAATGACAAACTTAAGGATGAGGTTAGTGAATTAAAAGCATGTTTAGAGAAATTCTCAAATGGCTCAAAATATCTTGATATGATTCTTAGTAGACAAAGAGTCATTTACAACAAGGCCGGTTTAGGATATAAGCCAAAAGAAAAAGAAGTTGCTTATGTTTCATTGATTAATAGGAAAGCAACCATTAAGGGTAAGGTTAAGAAAGCATGGGTACCTAAGAAACTTTTACTTAATGTTACCGGTCCAAATGTTTGGGTACCAAAAGCTTGTGTTTTTCATGTGATTTAGGTAGGAGAGCAAGGTATGTGGATTGTGGATAGCGGTTGCTCAACACATATGACCGGGGATGTGAGCAAGTTCTCCACAATTAAGTATGTGAAGAATGGAGCAGTGTCCTTTGGAAATAGTGGAAAACTCAAGATATTAGGTAGAGGTACAATTGAGGTATCCCCCAAAATTGTCATTCACAAGGTTTTACTAGTTGAAAATATGAAATTTAATTTATTAAGTGTGAGTCAACTTTGTGATGCAAACTATCATGTTTCTTTTGAATCCTCTAAATGCATGATTAGGCACAAGGAATTAAATGATTGCATGTTAGTTGGATATAGGAAATCAAATATCTATTATGTTGATCTTTCATATGCTTCTAACATTTCTACTAAGTGTTTTGTTGCAAAAGAAGAGGAAAGTTGGCTATGGCATAGGAGATTGGGGCACATCAACATGAAAAACATAGCCAAGGTAGCCAAAATGGAGTTGGTCAAAGGACTACCAAAGATCAAGTATGTCAAGAATAAAATGTGTGATGCATGCCAAGAAGGAAAACAAACAAAGGCATCACACAAAGGTAAAACCCTAACTAATACTTCCTTACCATTAGAATTATTGCATCTTGACTTATTTGATTGTCATAGTACTCCATCTTTAAATGGCAACAAATATTGTTTGGTTATTGTAGATGATTTTTCTAGGTATACTTGGGTCTACTTTATGAAACATAAGGATGATACCTTAGAAATAATCATAGGATTTAGTAAAAGGGTTGAAAATGAAAAGAGTCTCAAAATCAACCGGATCCGTAGTGATCATGGTGGTGAATTTGAAAACTTAAAATTTTCGCAATTTTGTTTAGAGCAAGGGTACAAGCATGAGTTGTCTTGTCCTAGAACACCCCAACAAAATGGGGTGGTGGAAAGAAGAAATCGTGCCCTACAAGAGGCGGCTAGGACTATGCTTAATGCATACTCTTTACCTAGCTACTTGTGGGCGGAAGCGGTTAATACCGCTTGCTATATCCAAAATAGGGTTCAAATCCATAGGTTTTTAGGAAAGACACCTTTTGAATTATGGAATGGGACTATTCCCACAATTCATTATTTCAAAGTCTTTGGATGTAAAGTTTATATTCTAAACACCAAGGATAACTTAGGAAAATTTGAATCCAAAGTGGATAAGGGAATCCTAGTTGGATACTCATCCACAAGTAGAGGATATAGAGTCTACAATAAGAGAACCCAAGGGATTGAGGAGTCTTCCAATGTTCAATTTGATGAAGCTACTAGTACCTACCCTAGAAAGTCCTCTATTGATAAGGATATTAATGACAATAATCAAGACATCACCCAAAAACTTCAAAATTTGACCATTAGGGGTAATGATCAAGGGGGAGGAAGAGGAGATTCCGATGATGAAAGAAGGGTGGAAGATAACAATGATCAATTTAAAACCCCTTCTAGAAACCTAAGAATTCATCAAAATCATCCACTTGACCAAGTAGTAGGAGACCTATCTCAAGGAGTAAGAACTAGGTCATTTCATAGACCTCCTACTAGTCAAGTGGCTCTTATTTCACAAATTGAGCCCAAATTGATAAATGATGCATTACATGATCCGGATTGGATTTTGGCAATGCAAGATGAATTGGCCCAATTTGAGAGGAGTCAAGTATGGGAGTTGGTACCTAGACCCAATGATAGCACCATAATTACTACAAGATGGGTTTTTAGGAATAAGCTAGATGACCAAGGAAATATCACTAGAAATAAGGCTAGGTTGGTTGCTAGGGGATTTAATCAAGTTGAGGGGCTTGACTATGATGAGACTTATGCCCCGGTTGCTAGGTTAGAATCTATTAGGATTCTCTTAGGATATGCTTCCTACATGGGATTTAAACTTTACCAAATGGATGTCAAATCGGCATTCTTAAATGGATATATTAAGGAGGAAGTATATGTAGAGCAACCACCCGGTTTTGAGAACATAGATTATCCAAACCATGTATGTAAGCTTAGGAAAGCTTTATATGGATTAAAACAAGCTCCCCAGGCATGGTATGAAAGATTGTCATCCTTCCTAATTTCTAAGGATTTTAGAAGAGACCAAGTAGATCAAACCTTGTTTATAAAGTCAACATTAAAGGATATATTCATAGCCCAAGTATATGTTGATGACATTATTTTCAACAAATGATGATCTTCTTCAAGACTTTATAAAAAATATGGAAAATGAATTTGAAATGAGTTTAGTTGGAAAGCTTACCTTTTTCCTAGGTTTACAAGTCAAACAAACCAATGAAGGTATTCATATTTATCAAACCAAATATGCAAATGAAATGATCAAGAAATTTGGTTTAGAGAATGCCAAAATTGTAACCACTCCTATGGCCACTAGCACTAGAATAGATAGTGATCATGAAGGTAAATCAATTGATCTTAAACTTTATAGGAGTATGATTGGTAGCCTACTATACCTAACCGCTAGTAGACCCGATATCTTATTTGCGGTAGGTATGTGTGCAAGATACCAATCTTGTGCCAAAGAATCCCATTTAGTAGCCGTCAAAAGAATTTTAAGATATATTAAAGGCACCCTAAATGTAGGACTTTGGTATCCTAGGACTAGGTCGTTTGAATTTCTTGGGTATACCGATTCCGATTATGCCGGGTGCAAATTGGATAGGAAGAGTACTAGTGGTGGATGCCAATTTCTTGGGTCCTCCCTAGTTAGTTGGAGTAGTAGGAAGCAACATTGTATTGCTTTATCAACCACCGAAGCCGAATATGTGACTATGGGTGGTTGTGTAGCTCAACTACTTTGGATGAGACATACTCTTGTGGACTATGAGCTACACTACTCTAACATTAAAGTTTATTGTGATAATGTGAGTACCATCAATTTGACCAAAAATCTGGTACATCACTCTAGGACCAAGCACATTGAAGTGAAACATCACTTTATAAGAGATCATGTGGCAAGAGGGGACATTGAACTTAATTATGTAGAATCTAAGTCTAACCTTGCCGATATCTTCACCAAAGCTCTTCCCGAAACCGAATTTTCATCATTAAGGAGAGAGCTTGGTATGTGTTTTGTAGAGTAAAATTCTAGGTTTGCATGATCCTATACTTATATGGTATCTTTATACCTTGATGCATCTCACAAAAGCCTTAAGAAACCTTGATTTTTGTATTGAGATACTTAGAAACATGTGAGATGATAGGGAAGGTGTACTTGGCTCATCATGCTTGTTATGATGCATTACTATGAGCCAATGACACACCTAGAGACATAAATACCTTATGGACCAATCATTGGGAAGGCTTGTATTCAAGTAATGGATACATAGCCCTAAGAACATGGTTGGAAATTCCAAATCATATATATTTTAAACTATATTCATCATATTTTGAAAAATAGTTTTCAAGTGGAACACAAAAGTGATACAAAGTGTGCAAAATCTTTAGAACTTTTGGTAGGTTCCAAGATTGTATCATTCTTGAAATCTGGCAAACATATATTTTTCAAACTATTTTTTCTTAATAAAGTATGATTCCAGAAATGTGTACACAAAATTTCATGATTTTTCGAGGTTTCTAGAATTTCTAACGCATTTCTGAAGTTGGGATGAAAAGGCTGAAATTTCGATTAGCGTAGCAATGATCGTTCAGAAACCAGTCGACTGATACACTATATTTTCTGATAAACATCTCCATTTTATGGTATTTAGTGTATCCTTGATGTCCTATAACTATAGCTTGATAATATTGCGTATAAACAAAGGTTTAGAACTGGTGCAAAGGGTTTAGGGAGTTTCATAAATCAGATCTTTTTCATCCCCAAATCCATTGTTGGTGCAAAGTTAGGACTTAATGTTTTTAAATTTCTGTTATGCTTTGCTTCAAATATTGTTTACACATTGTAAAGCATATCTTGCATTAAGGGGGAGCTTAATTTCAATCTTATACCTTAGTCCAAGATCCAACACCTTTAATTATTTCATTTTTGAATCCTTCTCTTTTTGATGTATGTCAAAGGGGGAGAAGGAATGTTTAAGTTAGATGATTATGTGTGTATCTTTAAAGACCTAACTTAAATGTTTGTCAAACATGAAAAAGGGGGAGATTGTTGGTGCAACAATGCTCCAAGCATTTATATGTTTTGATGTTTGGATAATCATCTAAGTTAGGCAATATCTTGTGATGTAATTGCGAGTATGTTTTAAGTAACAGGGAAATCCAAGGATGAAGACTTGGTAAAAAGTGAAGTCCAAGTATGATCTTGGCAAGGAAAGTCCAAGGGATGGACTTGGCAGCGTAAGACCAAGCTTGTAGTCTTGGCAGCGTAAAGTCCAAGTGAACCTTGGCAAAGGAAGTCCAAAGTAAGGTCTTGGCAGTATAAGTCCAAGCTTGTAGTCTTGGCGGCGTAAAGTCCAAGCATTTGGCAAACCCAAGACATGATGAAACCGAAGGAAGCTCTTGGAAGCAAAGTGCAAAGGATGAACAAGTCGCGGACTCGGATGGATCCTGGAGGCGCAAGGCTTAATAAGGAGCTAGAAGGTTGAGTCTAGGTCTAGGGTGTAAAATCAAGTGTGAATTACTCATACTGAGTATCACCGATCGATACGATGTATCACCGACCGTCGCGCTCGATCGAGCCGTGTGAACTCCATCATCCCCGATCGCTTTGGTCGTGATCGATATTGAGATCACCGATCGATCGTGCGTGATCGATCAAGGAGAAAATCGCCACGTAATACAGCCTCACTCGATCGCCTTGATCACTGACGATCACCCATCACCGATCGATCACGACTGATCACCTGGCCGTTGGAAAATGCGGCTACGAATCTCCACGTATCTGCATGGTCAGAAGCCGTTGGTTTCGGCGGCAGTCGACTGATGGCAAGCATCAGTCGACTGATCGAGGCTCAACGGGAAAAACATCCCCTCTTCTATAAAAGGGGGCCTTGGGGAGCTTGGTGAAGCTAGTGCTCTTACTCCTAACTACACCCTCGTGCTCACCAAGTTTTCCCAAGTGTTTTAGCAATTCAAAACCTCCTCTTCTCTAGTTCTTAATCATCCATCATTGTAAAGAAGAGGAGAGCATTGTAAGAAAGGTTTCTCCATCTTGGTTCAACCAAAGGAGGTGTTTAGTGAAGCTTGGCTAGGGCTAATCCACCTTACGGATTGCCGTGGAGTAGGGGCGTCATCTCCGAACCACGTACATCGGGTGTTAGTGTTGATTTTCTTGTTTCTTATTTGTATTTGTATTGCTTCCGCTAACTTGCTTGTAGAAACGAAGAAAGGCTAATCACCTCCCGCCCCCCTCTAGCCGTTACAATATTCCTAACAATGGAAACTATGGTAACGAATCTTTCACCTAGTAAAATAGTTTCTATGATTTCTAGCCTCACTAAGGACCTATTTAGAGCTAAGAAGAAGAACAAAAGCATGCTAGATCAAATTAAGGACTTAGAAAATAAGTTAGAAAAAGCATACTTAAATCAAAATGAAAATATTTCTTCTTGCCATGATGATGCATGCTCACATGAATATGTGTCATTTAATGTTAGTAATGCATGTATGGATGAAAATAGGGCTTTAAGGGAAAAGGTAGATTATTTGACAAAAGCCCTAGAAAAATTCACCATAGGCTCCAACACCTTGAACATGATCATAGGGAGCCAAAGAGCAAGCTTTAACAAGAAAGGCCTAGGATATAAAGAAAAGAAAAATGAAAAGGCCTACAACTGCCTAATTGCTAGGGGACAAGATAAGAAGAAGGTAATAGCTAGAAAATGGATCCCCAAGGAGTATTTAGTGAACCCTATAGGCAAGAATTTGTATTGGGTTCCAAAATCCATCCTTAAGGGTTAGAAAACCCATAGGGTAGTCAACCATATGCAATTGACCTATATCATATTTTGGTTGACTAGGATGGCGGGACAACATTTTTAAATAGTGTTAGGTGATGATAACGTGCCCATAAATAGTTAATAATGCTTAAATCATGATGATTAATGTAATTACTATGAATATTTGCAATCATGATTTATGATTTTGAAATTTGGCACATCATCATAAGAAATAGGGTTTAAATCATGCCTTAGGTGATATTTTGCTCATTATCATGATATAATACCTAATGCATGATTACAAATTGATGAATACATGTATTTAATGATCATAATGTGAAATTCACATGTATATGTCTTTATGATCATGAGGATTGTTAGGATAATACTTAACCTTGATAGAATTGCATGAATATAATGGTTAAGTATATACAAATACCTCTAGGATGCATCTCACACTCACTATAGGCTACCATGATTGAAAACTTAGCATAAGTGAGATGTTAGGATGATACAAATGTCCACTAATGTCTATGGCATTTTGATGGGCATTTAAAGTATCAAAATAGCAATAATAGACCAATCATGGGGAAGACTTATATTTAATTCATAGACATATTGCCCAAAGATCATGGTTGGATATTTCATATGTTTTCAAAACAATTTCTTAATCTAAATTCTATGTATTCATGTTTTAAAACAATTGGAACCAAAACTAGGTGTTAAAATGGATACTATCATAATAAAAAAAACCTAGTAGTTTTTAAAGATTTTGGATTTTTTGAAAATATCAGAAAATATAATGATTTTTCATGAAAAACTATTTTTCATTGATAGATATACTTACAAGAAATATCTTCCCCAAATTTCATGATTTTTTGAATTTTTTGGAATTTTTAATGCATTTCTGAAATTCGGTCCGAAAATCAGAAAGTTCTGAAATTCGCGTGCCAGTCGACTGGTAGTCTGAACCAGTCGACTGATGGCTTGAAAATCAGAACAGTAAAGGCCGAATTCAGGTTTTAGACTAATTTTTGGTATTTTCCTTCTATTAGACTTGATGGCATGAGTTCATAACTTAGTGTTAATCTTTTTGATGGTGTCTAAGGGGAAGAAAATATTATGTTTAAGTTAATTATGATAGGGGGAGAAAATTTACTTTGAGAATTTGTAAAGAGAGTTCAATGGATTAAGGGGGAGTTGCATGTTGCTATATCAATGTCTATGTTTACATGCTTTCTTACCTTAGAATTTTTTTATCAAATGTTTTTACTTAACTTAAACGGATTGCCACACATCAAAAAGGGAGAGATTGTTAGGGCAATCTCTTGCCATGATTAGGTTTTGATGAGTGTGGCAAAGGGTTTAAGTTAGTTTGTTATGTTGATTTGATATGTGCATTGAAGTCGTGCAGGACCTAGTAATTCGCACATGGCGTCGTGGCAAGTTTCACATCTCATGACTCAGTCCTTGAGTCGGTGAAGGATTGCTTTGCGGAAGCCGTGCGCTTGGAGCATCCGAGGGACCACCGGACGAGAAGCTTGGAGTGAATCCGGAGGAAGTAGACTTCGAGGCAAGAGACGCGAAGGAGCATTGCAGAGTCGTGCGCCTGATGCTGCCGATGGACGTGGCCGTGAACGAAGAGAACTTCGAAGGCGAGGGACTCCGAGGGATGAGAGTGAGCGAATGTAACCCGGGAAGGGGTAGTAGCTCGTAGGTGAAACTTGGCCATTTGGCTAAGTGTCGGATGGGATTTCCCGACACCAGTCGACTGCCATGGAATGGCAGTCGACTGATCTGAGTCGATGGTTCGATCGACTGGTCTAATATGGCTGAATCAAGTTGATCTGTCGTATGGGCCGATCGGTGGTGGCTTTATCGACCGATCGCTAAGGGACGGCGATCCGATGACATGCTGCGGGACGCAATGGAGTCGATCTCGCGGAGCACTCGACTGATTGACATCAGTCGACTGATGGGCGCCATCAGTCGACTGATGCCAATACCGTTGGATAGAATCCAACGTGGAAAGCGGTCGTTATTGGGCAATGGCTACAGGACCAGTCGACTGATCGAGAGCATCAGTCGACTGATCCTGTGTCAACGGGAAGAAACCCTCTTCCTCTATAAGAAGGAAGGGGATGGAGCTTTGGGTGGCTAATGCTTATGCTCTAATACTCTCCCAAAGTTCCCTAAAGCTTTCCATCCTCTTACTTGAGCTTATTTCCATTATATTTGTAAGAGGAGTGTTTTTGTGTAAAGAGGTTACCTCCACCTAGCTTTGTGCAAAGGAGAGATCTAGTGGATAGATTACGGAGTGATTCACCGTGGATGAATCGGACCGTGGATTAGCGGCGTAGCCGTGAACCACGTTACATCTCGTGTTTGTATTGTGTTGTTTATCCTTTGCTTTGTCTTTATTTATATTTGCATATTCCGCTCCAACATTCATCCACCGAAGTTTGAAGGAGAATTCGCTTGGTGGAAGAAGCGAATGGAGGTATTTTTCGAAACGGATTTTTATATCATGATCACAATGGAATCCGGTTTCGTTTTGCCTAGGGATGAACAAGGGAAGCCAATAGAGAAATCTAGGTGGACCAAAAAGCAAAGGGAAGAGCACCTTGCAAATTCAAAAGCCAAGCAACATCTCTTCAATGTGCTCCCCCAACAAGAGATCAACCGAATTGGGGAATGCTCAAGTGCCAAGGAGATGTGGGAGAGATTGGTTGAACTTCATGAAGGCACTTCGGAAGCCAAACTTGCAAGGAGAGACCTGCTCCTCTCCCAATTATCCGACATAAAATTAGAAAAGGGAGAAAAGGCGACTTCATTACATTCTAGGTTTAAAGAAATATTAATTGGGCTAACAAGTGTAGGAGAGAAGCTATCAAACCGGGATATGGTCATGAAGGCCATAGATGTCTTTCCCCGGTCCTCAAGATGGAGCTCCATGGTGGATTCGTTTTACATCTCCAAGAACTTGGAAGTAAGTACCTTGGAGGAGTTTTTCTCAACAATGGAGCTCCACGAAACGAGGCTTGAAGGAATACAAGAAGAGCCAAGAATCCAACCTTCAAGAGGAGTAGCTTTGTTGGTAAACAAGGGGAAGAAGAAGATAGAGATTCCCTCCTCCTCCGATGACGAAGCCTCTTCCTCCTCCTCCATGGATAGCATGGAAGAAGCGTATATGGTAAGGAGGGTAAGGCGTGCATTAAAAGGTTTTATATTTAATAAGTCTAATGATAGGAATAGAAGACCAAGGGGGAAGGTCATATGCTACAATTGCCAAAGAGAGGGGCACATAAGGGACAATTGTCCTCTCCTAAACAAGAGCAAAGAAGAGAGGAAGAAGAAAGAAGAAAAGAAAAAGAAAAAGGGGAGTAAAAAGAAGGAAGAAGAAAAGAAGGTCAAGGAAAAAGGAAAGGCCATGGCTCTCAAAGCAAAGACATGGGATGACCTTGCTTCCTCTTCTTCATCCGATGAAGAAGAGCATGTCTACTCCAACCTTGCATTGATGGCTTTCGATGACTTGGATTGCTCCTCCACCGAAAATGAAGAATCAAGCTCAAGTGGAGAGAGCTCAAGTAAAGGGGGAGCCTCTACATCCTCCTCATCCGAAGAAGAAGAAGAGGACATGGAAACTATGGTAACGAATCTTTCACCTAGTAAAATAGTTTCTATGATTTCTAGCCTCACTAAGGACCTATTTAGAGCTAAGAAGAAGAACAAAAGCATGCTAGATCAAATTAATGACTTAGAAAATAAGTTAGAAAAAGCATGCTTAAATCAAAATGAAAATATTTTTTCTTGCCATGATGATGCATGCTCACATGAATATGTGCCATTTAATGTTAGTAATGCATGTATGGATGAAAATAGGGCTTTAAGGGAAAAGGTAGATTATTTGACAAAAGCCCTAGAAAAATTCACCATAGGCTCCAACACCTTGAACATGATCATAGGGAGCCAAAGAGCAAGATTTAACAAGAAAGGCCTAGGATATAAAGAAAAGAAAAATGAAAAGGCCTACAAGTGCCTAATTGCTAGGGGACAAGATAAGAAGAAGGTAATAGCTAGAAAATGGATCCCCAAGGAGTATTTAGTGAACCCTATAGGCAAGAATTTGTATTGGGTTCCAAAATCCATCCTTAAGGGTTAGAAAACCCATAGGGTAGTCAACCATATGCAATTGACCTATATCATATTTTGGTTGACTTAGGATGGCGGGACAACATTTTTAAATAGTGTTAGGTGATGATAACGTGCCTATAAATAGTTAATAATGCTTAAATCATGATGATTAATGTAATTGCTATGAATATTTGCAATCATGATTTATGATTTTGAAATTTGGCACATCATCATGAGAAATAGGGTTTAAATCATGCCTTAGGTGATATTTTGCTCATTATCATGATATAATACCTAATGCATGATTACAAATTGATGAATACATGTATTTAATGATCATAATGTGAAATTCACACGTATATGTCTTTATGATCATGAGGATTGTTAGGATGATACTTAACCTTGATAGAATTGCATGAATATAATGGTTAAGTATATACAAATACCTCTAGGATGCATCTCACACTCACTATAGGCTACCATGATTGAAAACTTAGCATGAGTGAGATGTTAGGATGATACAAATGTCCACTAATGCCTATGACATTTAGATGGTCATTTAAAGTATCAAAATAGCAATAATAGACCAATCATGGGGAAGGCTTATGTTTAATTCATAGACATATTGCCCAAAGATCATAGTTGTATATTTCATATGTTTTCAAAACAATTTCTTAATCTAAATTCTATGTATTCATGTTTTGAAACAATTGGAACAAAAACTAGGTGTTAAAATGGATACTATCATAATCAAAAAAACCTAATAGTTTTTAAAGCTTTTGGATTTTTGGCAAATATCAGAATATATAATGATTTTTCATGAAAAACTATTTTTGATTGATATATACTTACAAGAAATATGTTCCCCAAATTTCATGATTTTTCGAATTTTTTGGAAATTTTAATGCATTTCTGAAATTCGGTCCGAAAATCAGAAAGTTCTGAAATTCGCGTGTCAGTCGACTGGTAGTCTGAACCAGTCGACTGATGGCTTGAAAATCAGAACAGTAAAGGCCGAATTCAGGTTTTAGACTAATTTTTGGTATTTTCCTTCTATTAGACTTAGAAGGGAGCCTTGGCACAACGGTAAGGTTGTTGTCTTGTGACCAAGAGGTCATGGGTTCAAATCCTGGAAACAGTCTCTTGCAAAAAAACAAGGTAAGACTAC
Source organism: Wurfbainia villosa (assembly GCA_025175895.1). Taxonomy (NCBI): domain Eukaryota; kingdom Viridiplantae; phylum Streptophyta; class Magnoliopsida; order Zingiberales; family Zingiberaceae; genus Wurfbainia; species Wurfbainia villosa. The sequence goes on along the minus strand of CM045987.1, from coordinate 73,364,244 downwards.
GTACAATAGATTCCTTCTCCGGTACCCCGCGTGACGGGAGCTTCGTGCACCGGGTTGTAGTTTTTTTTTTCCTTCTATTAGACTTGATGGCATGAGTTCATAACTTAGTGTTAATCTTTTTGATGATGTCAAAGGGGGAGAAAATATTATGTTTAAGTTAATTATGATAGGGGGAGAAAATTTACTTTGCCATGACTAGGTTTTGATGGTGTGGCAAAGGGTTTGCTAGTTTGTTATGTTGATTTGATATGTGCATGAAGTCGCGGCAGACTTAGTAATTCGCACATGGAGCCGTGGCAGTTTCACATCTCATGACTCGGGCCTTGAGTCGGTGAAGGATAGCTTATGAAGCCGGGCGCTTGGAGCATCCGAGGGACCGCCGACGAGAAGCTTGGAGTGAAGCCGTGAGGAAGTAGACTTCGAGGCAAGAGACGCGGCGAGCATTGCGTAGTCAGGCGCACCGATGCGTCGCCGAGGACGGGCCGCGAACGAAGAGAACTTCAAGGCGAGGGACTCGAGGGATGAGAGTGAGCAATGTAACCCGGAAGGGTAGTAGTTTAGGTGAAACTTGGCCATTTGGCTAAGTGTCTGATGGGATTTTCGACACCACCGATCGCCATGTCATGGCAATGATCGCCGAGTCGAAGTGAGTTCGACCGTATACGATCGACCGGTCTAGGGTATGGCTGACGATCGCCAATCGCACGAAGACTGGGCAATGATCATCAGACACCGATCGCCAAGGGATGGCGTAATATCGAGGCGCACGGGTGACATGAATGGAGTCGATCTGCGAGCACTCGACGATCGAGCAAGCCAATCGTTCCGATGGTACATCACCGATCGATGCCGACCGCTGATGAATCCAACGGGAAAGCTACGCTATCGAGACGGCACAGACTACCGACCGATCGAGGCATCACCGACCGATCCCGTGGTCAACGGAAGAAACCTCCTCTCTATAAAAAGAGAGGATGTGAGCTCGGGAGGCTAATGCTTATGCTCTAATACTTCCCAAAGTGCCCCACAAGCTCTTCAAACTCTTCTTACTTGCTTTTACCCATTCTATTGTAAGAAGAGTGATCTTGATTGTAAAGAGGTTACCTCCACCTAGCTTTGTGCAAAGGAGAGATCTAGTGGATAGATTACGGAGTGATTCACCGTGGATGAATCGGACCGTGGATTAGCGGCGTAGCCGTGAACCACGTTACATCTCGTGTTTATATTGTGTTGTTTATCCTTTTCTTTGTCTTTATTTATATTTGCATATTCCTCTTGCGCTAACATTTTATAGACGAGCAAAATACGACATCCAACGAACGAGGGCTATTCACCCCCTCTAGCCGGCCGTCCCGATCTCCCAACAAGTGGTATCAGAGCCAAGGAAAGCTTGTCGAGGACTAACCGCCACAACAAGAAACTTTCAGAATGGCCGGCTCCAACATCCATCCACCGAAGTTTGAAGGAGAATTCGCTTGGTGGAAGAAGCGAATGGAGGTATTTTTCGAAACGGATTTTTATATCATGATCACAATGGAATCCGGTTTCGTTTTGCCAAGGGATGAAGAAGGGAAGCCAATAGAGAAATCTAGGTGGACCAAAAAGCAAAGGGAAGAGCACCTTGCAAATTCAAAAGCCAAGCACCATCTCTTCAATGTGCTCCCCCAACAAGAGATCAACCGAATTGGGGAATGCTCAAGTGCCAAGGAGATGTGGGAGAGATTGGTTGAACTTCATGAAGGCACTTCGGAAGCCAAACTTGCAAGGAGAGACCTCCTCTGCTCCCAATTATCCGACATAAAATTAGAAAAGGGAGAAAAGGCGACTTCATTACATTCTAGGTTTAAAGAAATATTAATTGGGCTAACAAGTGTAGGAGAGAAGCTATCAAACCGGGATATGGTCATGAAGGCCATAGATGTCTTTCTCCGTTCCTCAAGATGGAGCTCCATGGTGGATTCATTTTACATCTCCAAGAACTTGGAAGTAAGTACCTTGGAGGAGTTTTTCTCAACAATGGAGCTCCACGAAATGAGGCTTGAAGGAATACAAGAAGAGCCAAGAATCCAACCTTCAAGAGGAGTAGCTTTGTTGTCAAACAAGGGGAAGAAGAAGATTGAGATTCCCTCCTCCTCCTATGATGAAGCCTCTTGCTCCTCCTCCATGGATAGCACGGAAGAAGCGTATATGGTAAGGAGGGTAAGGCGTGCATTAAAAGGTTTTATATTTAATAAGTCTAATGATAGGAATAGAAGACCAAGGGGGAAGGTCATATGCTACAATTGCCAAGGAGACGGGCACATAAGGGACAATTGTCCTCTTCTAAACAAGAGCAAAGAAGAGAGGAAGAAGAAAGAAGAAAAGAAAAAGAAAAAGGGGAGTAAAAAGAAGGAAGAAGAAAAGAAGGTCAAGGAAAAAGGAAAGGCCATGGCTCTCAAAGCAAAGACATGGGATGACCTTGCTTCCTCTTCCTCTTCCTCATCCGATGAAGAAGAGCATGTCTACTCCAACCTTGCATTGATGGCTTTCGATGACTTGGATTGCTCCTCCACCGAAAATGAAGAATCAAGCTCAAGTAGAGAGAGCTCAAGTGAAGGGGGAGCCTCTACATCCTCCTCATCCGAAGAAGAAGAAGAGGACATGGAAACTATGGTAATGAATCTTTCACCTAATAAAATAGTTTCTATGATTTCTAGCCTCACTAAGGACCTATTTAGAGCTAAGAAGAAGAACAAAAGCATGCTAGATCAAATTAAGGACTTAGAAAATAAGTTAGAAAAAGCATGCTTAAATCAAAATGAAAATATTTCTTCTTGCCATGATGATGCATGCTCACATGAATATGTGCCATTTAATGTTAGTAATGCATGTATGGATGAAAATAGGGCTTTAAGGGAAAAGGTAGATTATTTGACAAAAGCCCTAGAAAAATTCACCATAGGCTCCAACACCTTGAACATGATCATAGGGAGCCAAAGAGCAAGCTTTAACAAGAAAGGCCTAGGATATAAAGAAAAGAAAAATGAAAAGGCCTACAACTGCCTAATTGCTAGGGGACAAGATAAGAAGAAGGTAATAGCTAGAAAATGGATCCCCAAGGAGTATTTAGTGAACCCTATAGGCAATAATTTGTATTGGGTTCCAAAATCCATCCTTAAGGGTTAGAAAACCCATAGGGTAGTCAACCATATGCAATTGACCTATATCATATTTTGGTTGACTTAGGATGGCGGGACAACATTTTTAAATAGTGTTAGGTGATGATAACGTGCCTATAAATAGTTAATAATGCTTAAATCATGATTATTAATGTAATTGCTATGAATATTTGCAATCATGATTTATGATTTTGAAATTTGGCACATCATCATGAGAAATAGGGTTTAAATCATGCCTTAGGTGATATTTTGCTCATTATCATGATATAATACCTAATGCATGATTACAAATTGATGAATACATGTATTTAATGATCATAATGTGAAATTCACACGTATATGTCTTTATGATCATGAGGATTGTTAGGATGATACTTAACCTTGATAGAATTGCATGAATATAATGGTTAAGTATATACAAATACCTCTAGGATGCATCTCACACTCACTATAGGCTACCATGATTGAAAACTTAGCATGAGTGAGATGTTAGGATGATACAAATGTCCACTAATGCCTATGGCATTTAGATGGTCATTTAAAGTATCAAAATAGCAATAATAGACCAATCATGGGGAAGGCTTATGTTTAATTCATAGACATATTGCTCAAAGATCATGGTTGGATATTTCATATGTTTTCAAAACAATTTCTTAATCTAAATTCTATGTATTCATGTTTTGAAACAATTGGAACCAAAACTAGGTGTTAAAATGGATACTATCATAATAAAAAAAACCTAGTAGTTTTTAAAGCTTTTGGATTTTTGGCAAATATCAGAAAATATAATGATTTTTCATGAAAAACTATTTTTCATTGATAGATATACTTACAAGAAATATGTTCCCCAAATTTCATGATATTTCGAATTTTTTGGAATTTTTAATGCATTTCTGAAATTCGGTCCGAAAATCAGAAAGTTCTGAAATTAGCAGTGTATCATCGTCTGAACCCGATGGCTTGAAAATCAGAATAGTTAAGGCCGAATTCACGTTTTAGACTAATTTTTGGTATTTTCCTTCTATTAGACTTGATGGCATGAGTTCATAACTTAGTGTTAATCTTTTTGATGGTGTCTAAGGGGGAGAAAATATTATGTTTAAGTTAATTATGATAGGGGGAGAAAATTTACTTTGAGAATTTGTAAAGAGAGTTTCATGGATTAAGGGGGAGTTGCATGTTGCTATATCAATGTCTATGTTTACATGCTTTCTTACCTTAGAATTTTTATATCAAATGCTTTTACCTAACTTAAACGGATTGTCACACATCAAAAAGGGAGAGATTGTTAGGGCAATCTCTTGCCATGATTAGGTTTTGATGAGTGTGGCAAAGGGTTTAAGTTAGTTTGTTATATTGATTTGATATGTGCATTGAAGTCGTGCAGGACTTAGTAATTCGCACATCGAGTCGTGGCAAGTTTCACATCTCATGACTCGGTCCTTGAGTCGGTGAAGGATTGCTTTGCGGAAGCCGTGCGCTTTGAGCATCCGAGGGACCGCCGAACGAGAAGCTTGGAGTGAATCCGGAGAAAGTAGACTTCGAGGCACGAGACGCGAAGGAGCATTGCAGAGTCGTGCGCCTGATGCTGCCGAGGGACGTGGCCGCGAACGAAGAGAACTTCGAAGGCGAGGGACTCCGAGGGATGAGAGTTAGCGAATGTAACCCGGGAAGGGATAGTAGCTCGTAGGTGAAACTTGGCCATTTGGCTAAGTGTCGGATGAGATTTTCGACACTACCGACCGCCATGGAATGGCAATGATCGATCCGAGTCGATGGTTCGATCGACCGTCTAATATTGTCAATCGTTGATCCGATCCGACCACCGATATGGGCAATGATCCGAGCGATACCGATCGCCAAGGTACGGCAATGATCGATGACACCTGGCACGCGCACGTAATGGAGTCGATTCGCCGAGCAGCACTCGATCGATTGACATCACGATCGATGGGCGCCATCACCGATCGATAAGCAATACCGTTGGATAGAATCCAACGTGGAAAGCGGCCGTTATTGGGCAATGGCTACAGGACCAGTCGACTGATCGAGAGCATCAGTCGACTGATCCTGTGTCAACGAGAAGAAACCCTCTTCCTCTATAAAAAGGAAGGGGATGGAGCTTTGGGTGGCTAATTTTTATGCTCTAATACTCTCCCAAAGTTCCCTAAAGCTTTCCATCCTCTTACTTGAGCTTATTTCCATTATATTTATAAGAGGAGTGTTTTTGCGTAAAGAGGTTACCTCCACCTAGCTTTGTGCAAAGGAGAGATCTAGTGGATAGATTGCGGAGTGATTCACCGTGGACGAATCGGACCGTGGATTAGCGGCGTAGCCGTGAACCACGTTACATCTCGTGTTTGTATTGTGTTGTTTATCCTTTGCTTTGTCTTTATTTATATTTGCATATTCCGCTTGCGCTAACGTTTTGTAGACGAGCAAAATACGACATCTAACGAACGAGGGCTATTCACCCCCCTCTAGCCGACCGGCCCGATTGTTAGTAATATATGAGAGATGTCCTAAGGCAATCGCCTTAAGTATGAACCATTTATATGATAAATGAAGATTCACTATTTGAGTATACATGTTTTATGTATTTGATTGGATCTTAAACTCATTTACTGTATGTCCACGATACGATTCACAGCATGAGAGAATTTGTGATTGGATCACAACTAGTGAGTATCTCTACATGTGTAATTGTGATGTATCTGAATTATCCCTAGTCGATGAATTGATGAATCTGGACACCATCAATTCTGTTAAGACTAGCACGAGGTATATTCCTTGGTGTATCCAAGCAGCTGATTCTCACTGGCTGGAGACATAGTGATGTCCGGAGTTAATCGTGGATGCTAGTTATGGTAACTAGTTCATTGGAGTGACCAGCCGTAAGACTTCATATGGTTCTCTGCATATATAGATATGTCAATGAAGTTCTTACTATGGCTTAAGTGCGATGTTCCTTTGACTTGCGGTATTCAAGTCATCTTGATCATGGAGACTTATGCTTTGACATCTTAAGCAAACATCTCTAAGGAGATGTGGACCCGGGATGATTGGGTATAAGTCGAAGTGATCGAAGGTGTTTGAATAGCCTATAAAGGATTCACCACTCCTTGTGAGGAGATGTATACCCATGGCCTCTCGTCGGATTGTTACTAAAGTCTGTGGCCAAAGCATTACATGTTTAGAGTAAGGTACTCTTCGATACATGTGGAGTAACTAGAATCCGTAGGACGAGGAAATGATACTTGGGCTAGGTGTGACGTAGTCAACCTAGTGGGGACTGACACAATAGACCATGTCCTGAACCAAGTGGGTATAAGATGAGTGAAGGGAATGGGGCACGATTCATTCGAGCTACTGAAGGGTTTCAGAAATAGTTCTGGATCAACCGTTGATCTTTTCGATTAATTGGGGATCATGATGTACTACTAGGTGCCACTCATGATCGTTCTATAATTAATGGTTAATTATAGACGGCCAACATAAACCGAGAACCTATTTGGTCACACGCACAACGAGTGTAATCCAAAGGATTTAAAACGAGCTTGAGAATTGGATTCTCAGACCGAGAGAAACTAGGTTTGGTTGGACCAAACATAAAGCGAGCATGAAATCATTTCAGTCGCAATGGAAGCGTGGATGGGCTGCGTCTTATGAAGACGTAATGGATGGACCAAAATGGTTTGGTTCTAATCCAATGGATAAGAATAAACCAAAGGGTTTGGTTTATTTTAAACGAATGAACCAAAAGTTGGTTCTGTTCATTTTAACTTAAAATAAACCATCATGGTTTGGTTTATTTTAACTTATCTTAATGGAGCGGGTTAACGGGCTTTATGGATATGATCCATTAACCATTAAGAGAATTAGTTCTCTATAAAAGTGGGCTTAAGGGATTGTTAAACCTTAATCATCCAAAACCCTAAAGCAAGTTGCCGCCCACCTCCTTGGTGAATTCGGCACCAACAACCTTGTGCCGCCGCCCAACCACTTGTGCCGCCGTCCAACTTGTTGCCGGCGACCAAGCTTCAGCCGGTGAACCTCCGGCGACCCTCCGGTGATCTCCTATAGGTTTGGCATCAAGGTGAGGCTTTTCTCTCCTTGTTTTGGCCGGCGCCTACTCCTCGACCAAGCTGTCCAGTTTTCTGGACAGCTTCTCCTCCTCTCGTCGGAGCGTCGTTTGGACGACGGTTAGTGCTCCGACAGCGGCTAACATACCGGGGATTTGATCTCCGGTAATCCTCTGAGGTGGAGGACGAAGGATTCGTCAAACGGTTGACGAATACCTCTCCGGAGAAGCGAGTTTTGAGAACTCGCTTTGGATCCGAATTTGGATTCGGATCGTGATCATCTCTCGATCACGCCGCCTTCAACACGAGGCTAGTAACCCGCATTTAAGACGGCTCGTGACTTAGCGAAGTCATCCCGAGGAGCTCGGCGTGATACGGATAGAGACGATTCTTACGAGGATCGCTCCGCTGATGTCGTTTCCCGCTACACGCCATACGGAAGGTATAACGAGTTTAATTTCCTTTATTGCAAATTTTAATTTACGGTTATGTCTACACTTGTTGTAATAGCATGCGTGTGTTGTGTGTGTTGTAATAAATATAGATTTATTATTTTTAATTGCTTCATTGCGGTTCATGTTTACTTAAACATGATCGAACACACACACGCCATGCGTCCGAAACCCAACAAAGGGTATCGTGAGCCTGTTGTGTTTCGACATAATCATAAAATGGTTTTGCGATAGTCATAATGTATTTCTGGAAATTTTCTAATTTTGGAAATTTAGAAGTATTTATGGAAATTTTTCAATTTTGGAAAGTCTAGAAGTATTTATGGAAATCTTCCACTTTTGGAAAGTTGGAAGTATTTATGGAAATTGATATTTTCCATAAATAAAATATTTGATTAGATTATGGAAATTTGTTTCCTAATTTAATCATGATTTGATTTGGGAAATCAAATCTTAAAATATTTTATTTCCATAAGTAGTTTTAATGATTTAGGAAATTGGTTTCCTAAATAGATTTTCCTTAATCAAATAATTCCATGAATAAAATATGTGAGTAGATTTGGAAATTTGTTTCCTAATTTAATTATGATTTGATTTGGAGAATCAAATCTTAAACATATTTTATTTCCATAAATAGTTATGACATATAAGGAAATATAGACATGACATAATTGTATGCCATGTAATTGCATTAGATGCATAACATTATGCCATGCGTGTCGTGACATGTAGATGTATGCCATGTATGCCATGCCATGTAGATAATAGTTATTTGCATGCAAAGAGGATGAGACATAAAACCCTTAATCAATATTAAAGCCTACACCTTCCATTAATATGGTTAGAACCAGAGTTCCGCTTTTGTTTGGGTTGTTGGACTCTCTCCAAGCCCTACAACTCAATATGTTCAAACCATGGAATAGTTTAATACTAATATGGTAAGAGTCGAGGTCAATCGTTAGCTTTGGTTGTTGGACTCTCTCCAAGCTGGGCTAATTGGTTGAATGCGCCTAACCATATTAAAACTATTTCGATTAATGGGTTGGCTTTAACTGAGCATCGGCTTGTTGGACTCTCTCCAAGGTCGATGTAAAGAGAGGTGAAGTTGGGTGCTATGCATATGATGCATACTTGTTAATGTGTTAACAACCCGATGTATGTGTGAACATTCAATTAGTTGATAGCACATTGTGATAGTTGCATATACGTGATATGCAATCGGTATAGATGATACCTACCGTCAGAGTTATGAATGGCTTGTTGACTCTCTCCAAGGTTGTTCATAACTATGATGGATATCACCATTCGAGATGGACCTACAATCTCCAAGTGATTTTGGGGTTTTTGAAATTAAAAATGAATGGGATTTATAAATGTATATTGATGCATTTTAAAATCATTTTCTCATATATGCTCGCTTTGTATTTCTAGGTCAATAAATTGATCATGACGCTTTTGAATTTATGACTATTTTGGATTCAAACAAACCGATCGGGCCTAACTTCGGATCGCTTAGAAACTCGAGAATTGTTCTCAAGGCGGAAAAGCTTGCATATGTCTTGAAGAGCCTCTTCGACTGGCCCTAAGGACGATGCAACCTGCACTAAATGTTGGTCTATCGTAAACATATGGCGCATTCTCGAGCCGGGCGAGTTGCATCATGCTAGCGGCGATGGTACTCGAGCCGCAAAGCGATGAGCATATGGATGCTAATATCTATGGTCTTCCATCTTCATGAGTTGTTCGATGAGCAAGCGAGATCCGGAAAGGTTCGAGGTCTCTAGGCTCCTCTTCACTACGAAGATGCAAGAAGGTTCGCCCAGAGTAGCTTTGTGCTAAAGATGAACGGTACATCGAGCGACTTAGCTACCCTCGGTTTTGTGATGGATCATGAGTTAAGTATTGACTTAATTCTGCATTGTTTGCCCAAGAGTTTCTCGCAATTTGTGATGAACTATCGGATGAACAAATTGAATCCACCATTCCCGAGCTCTCAATATGTCAAGACTGTGGAGCCTTCAGGAAGCATGAGGAGAAGGCGTTCCATAGTTGATTCTCAAAGAAAGGTTCTAAGAGGAAGGCAAAAGAATGTAAGAAAGGAAAGAAAAAGGCAAAGAAGGCGGAACTAAATAAGTAAAGGGCACTTGCCATCATCGTGGCAAGGAAGGCCACCGCGAAGAAACCGCAAGATTTATCTTGAGTCCATGAAGAAGAAGAAGGCATCCGATGCCCATCCTCTTCGTATCTTCATTATTGATTGTCATTCTATTTCCTTAGACACTTGGGTATTGGATACGGTGTAGCTCACATATATGTAATGACATACATGGGCTAAGGAATAGAAGAAGACTTGTCGAAGGGGAGTCAAATTTATGAGTTGGCAATGGAGCAAAGGTTGCCGCACGCGCCATCTAACTTATTTGTCAAGCTCCCTAGTGGACTAGTCTTGAATCGACAATTGCTATTATGTTCCTTCTCTAATAAAGAACATTGTTTCTATTTCGCTTAAATAGAAATGGTTTCCATTTAACGCTTAGTAACAATTGTTGTTATATAACTTTGAATGGCGACTTTATGGAATCGAACTTTGAGTAATGGCATTTATACGCTGGACGATTCAAAGGACATTTTCAATATCGGGCGAGCAACACGCTGCTCGAAAGGATAATCAAATAGACTCCTATATGTGGCATTGTCGTTTGGCCATATAAGCAAGAAACGCATGTCCGAATTACACCGATGTGGAATTCGAATCGCTTGAATTGGATTCATACGATACATGCGAATCATGCTTAAAAGGCAAGATGACTAAGTTACCTTTACAGAAAAGGTGAACGAGTGGGAGAGTTGCTAGGCCTAATACATAGTGATGTATATGGACCTATGTCAACTCAATCTTTAGGAGGCTATAGCTACTTCATTACCTTCACCGATGATCACTACTTTGGGTATGTGTTCTTGATGAAACACAAGTCTGAAGCCTTTGAAAGGTTCAAATAATTCAGAAATGAAGTAGAGAAACAACATGACAAGAGTATTAAAATACTTCGATCGGATCGAGGTGGTGAATACTTAAGTCAAGAGTTTCTTGATTATCTAAGAGACAATGGTATATTGTCTCAATGGACTCACCTATACACCACAAAGATAATGGTGTATCCGAGAGGCGAATCGACCTTGTTGGACATGGTCAGTCAATGATGAATCATGCAACTCTTCCCAAGTCCTTTTGGGGTTATGCACTTCGCATAAATTGCTTACTTTGTTAAATGTAATGCCTACCAAGGTAGTCTCAACTACTCCATATGAGATATGGAATGGTAAGAAACCTCATGTATCTTACTTGAAGATATGGGGTTGTCCCGCTTATGTGAAGCTGGATCAGACGCATAAATCGATGCTAAGTCCGATAAATGTCTATTTATTGATACCCTAAGGAAACAAGGTTACTAATTCTATCATCCTGTGGAACAAAAGGTGTTTGTTTCAAGGCATGCCGTGTTTCTAGAGAAAGAGTTTCTCTTGCAAGAAAACAGAGTGTCATCGAGCTTGAGGAGGCTCGAGAGACTCAAATAGACATTAATGAGATACTGGTGAAGCACAACAAATGGCTAACTCATAGTGATGAGCAATCGGTCGACCTTATTGTAACACCACATCTTCGAGATCCGTAGAACACGCAATATTCCCGAGAGATATGGATTTCGTAAGTTTAATCGAACGACGTGTTACTCATTGATGATGAGGAGCCTACCAGCTTATGAAGAAGCGATAAGTTCTAAAGGGATAAGTGGCTTGGTGCCATGAAGTCGGAAATGGATTCCATGTACGAAAACCAAGTTTGGAACTTGGTTGACTCCACCAAGGCATAAAGCCTATAGGGTGCAAGTGGTTTTCAAGAAGAAACCGACATGGATGGTAATGTGATTACCTATAAGGTTAGATTGGTGGCGAAAGGATATCGCCAAAAGCAAGGTGTTGATTATGACGAAACCTATTCACGTAGCTATGCTTAAATCCATTCGGATGCTCCTGGCCATAGCGGCTCATTATGATTATGAGATATGGCAGATGGATGTGAAAACAGCTTTCCTTAATGGAAACCTGCTCGAGGACGTGTATATGATATAGCCCGAGGGTTTCACATCGGTTGATAAAACCAAGGTATGCAAATTGCGACGGTCCATTTATGGATTGAAGCAAGCATCCAGGAGCTGGAATATCCGTTTTGATGAGACGATCAAAAAGTTTGATTTCTCACAAAATCCGCATTTAACCTTGTGTGTACAAGAAGGTTAGTGGAGGCAAATGTGTTCCTAGTATTGTATGTCGATGACATATTACTTATAGGAAACGATGTGTCAATCTTACAGCTAAGGTTTGGTTATCCAAGACATTCTCCATGAAAGACTGGGAGAAGCAACCTACATCCTGGGATTAAGATCTATAGAGATAGATCAAAATCTGGTTGCTTGGTCTTTCGCAGCCTACATATATAGACCGAAAAGCAAAGAGGTTTAGCATGTCAATCCAAGAAAGGTTATCCGCCCATCGTGCATGGGGTACACCTTTCAAGTCTATGTGTCCGCGCACGTAAGACGAGAGGATTTGCATGAGTAAGATTCCCTATGCATCCGCAATAGGATCTATCATGTATGCTATGTTATGTACGAGGCCCGATGTATCGTATGCTCGAGTGTCACGAGCAGATACTCACCGATCCAGAATGGATCATTGGGCATCATAAGACGATCCTTAAGTACTTGAGAAGAACTAAGGATGTGTTCCTAATATATGGAGAAGGGACATGGTGATACGCGGTATACAGATGCCACCTGCATGCATAAGGATGATTCCAGTGTCTCACCGATACGTGTTCACCTTGAACGGGGGCGCAGTGAGTTGGAAAAGTTCCAAACAAGAGATCAGAGCGATTCTACCACCGAGGCGTAATATATTGCGCTTCGGATGCAAAGAAAGGAAGCGGTTTGGATCAAGAAGTTCGCTCATGAACTTGGTGTGATTCCGCCATTGTTGAAGCAATACCGGTTCATCGCGACAACAATGGAGCAATTGCACAGTGAAAGAGCCAAGGTCTCATCAACGATCCAAACATGTGCTTCGCCGCTATCATCTTATCGAGAGATCATAAGTAGGAACGAAATACAAATCGAGAAAATTCCTAACCGAAAGGAACTTATCCGATCCTTTGACTAAAGCATTACCTCAAAGTAAGTTCGAGGGTCATGTTGGTGCTTATGGTATCGATACCGTGAGCGATTGGCATTAGGCCGGCGGAGTCCGTTAGTAATATATGAGAGATGTCCTAAGGCAATCGCTTTATGTATGAACCATTTATATGATAAATGAAGATTCACTATTTGAGTATACATGTTTTATGTATTTGATTGATCTTAAACTCATTTATCAATGTCCACGATACGATTCACAAGATGAGAGAATTTGTGATTGGATCACAACTAGTGAGTATCTCTACATGTGTAATTGTGATGTATCGGAATTATCCTAGTCGATGAATTGATGATCGACACCATCAATTCGCTGAGACTAGCACGAGGTATACTCCTGGTGTGTATCCAGCGGTGATTCTCCTTGTTGGAGACATAGTGATGTCGGAGTTAATCGTGGATGCTAGTTATGGTAACTAGTTCATTGGAGTGACCAGTAGTAAGACTTCATATGGTTCTCTGCATATATAGATATGTCAATGAAGTTCTTCTTGTGGCTTAAGTGCGATGTTCCTTTGACTTGCGGTATTCAAGTCATCTTGATCATGGAGACTTATGCTTTGACATCTTAAGCAAACATCTCTAAGGAGATGTGGACCCGAGATGATTGGGTATAAGTCGAGTGATCGAAGGTGTTTGAATAGCCTATAAAGATTCACCACTCCTTGCGAGGAGATGTATACCCATGGCCTCTCGTCGGATTGTTACTAAAGTCTTTGGCCAAAGCATTACATGTTTAGAGTAAAGTACTCTTGATACATGTGGAGTAACTAGAATCAAGTAGGGCGAGGAAATGATACTTGGGCTAGGTGTGGCGTGAGTCGACCTAGTGAGGGGTGACACAATAGACCATGTCTGAACCAAGTGGGTATAAGATGAGTGAAGGGAATGGGGCACGATTCATTCGAGCTCTTGAAGGGTTTGAAATAGTTACGGATCAGCGTTGATCTTTTGTTAATTGGGGATCATGATGTACTACTAGGTGCCACTCATGATGGTTCTATAATTAATGGTTAATTATAGGCGGCCAACATAAACCGAGAACCTATTTGGTCACCGCTGCTGAGTGTAATCCAAAGGATTTAAAGCGAGCTTGAGAATGGGATTCTCGGGCCGAGAGAAACTATGTTTGGTTGGACCAAACATAAGCGAGCATGAAATTGTTTGATCGCAATGGATGCGTGGATGAAGACATAATGGATGGACCAAAATGGTTTGGTTCTAATCAATGGATGAGAATAAACCAAAGGGTTTGGTTTATTTTAAGCGAATGAACCAAAAGTTGGTTGGTTCGTTTTAACTTAAAATAAACCATCATGGTTTGGTTTATTTTAACTTATCTTAATGGAGGCGGGTTAGCGGGCTTTATGGATATGATCCATTAACCATTAAGAGAATTAGTTCTCTATAAAAGTGGGCTTAAGGGATTGTTAAACCTAATCATCCAAAACCCTAGCAAGTTGCCGCCCACCTCCTTTGGTGAATTTTGGCGCCAACAACCTTGTCTGTCGCCCGCCAGCACTTGTGCGGCGACCCTCGGTGATCTCCTATAGGTTTGGCATCAAGGTGAGCTCTCTCCTTGTTTTGGCGGCGCCTACTCCTCCACCAAGCTGTCCAGTTTTCTGGACAGCTTCTCCTCGTCGGGCGTCGTTTGGGCGGCGGTTGAGTGCTCCGACAGCGGCTAACATACCGGATTTGATCTCCGGTAATCCTCTGAGGTGGAGGGCGAAGGATTCGTCAAGCGGTTGATGAACACCTCTCGGAGAAGCGAGTTTTGAGAACTCGTTTGGATCGAATTTGGATTGGATCGTGATCATCTCTCGATCACGTCGTCTTCAACACGAGGCTAGTAACCCGTCACGAAGCGAAGCTCGTGACTTAGCGAAGTCATCCCGAGGAGCTCGGCGTGGATACGGATAGAGACGATTCTTACGAGGATCGTTCCGGTTGATGCCGTTCCCGCTACACGTCATACGGAAGGTATAACGTAGTTTAATTTCCTTTTATTGCAAATTTTAATTTACGGTTATGTCTACACTTGTTGTAATAGCATGCGTGTGTTGTGTGTGTTGTAATAAATATAGATTTATTATTTTTAATTGCTTCCGCTGTGTTCATGTTTACGAAACATGATCGAACACACACACGCCGCGGTGCCGGAAACCCAACACCGATCTCCCAACATCTCCTTCGATGAAGTGTTAGCTTGCTCATGTAGTTCAAACTCACAAAATAATTCATCTAACTTAACTAAAGAAAGGTCCCTATAAACCTTATAAGCATCTACCATTGATGCCCATAGAGTTGTTCTAGGGAAGGCTTGAAGCACATACCTTACAAGGTTTTGGTTTTCAAACTTCTCACCTATTACATGTAGTCCGTTGACTACCTCCTTGAATCGACAGTTCATTTGGCTCATGATCTCGTTGGTCTTCATGCTAAAACTTTGGAGTTGACCTATCAATATGTCCCTCTTGGCTCTTCTTGTCTCCTTTGACCCTTCACAATACTAAACTAATTTTCAATATCGTTCATAAGATAGTATTCCATCCTACCTTTTCAATAGCCGAAGTCATTGTCATCGATGAAAGGAAGCCGCACCGTGTTATATCCCTCTTGAAACGCCATTGTGCTCCGGTTGATTGTTAGATCTTCCGATGTGATCCGGTCTCTGATACCACTTGTTGGGGATCCTTGGAAGGCTAGAGGGGGTGAATAGCCTCTTTTCATTTCTACAATTAAGATTAGCAGAAGCAAAACAAATATGAAATGAAAAGACAAGAGCGCTAACAAGATTGTTTAACGTGGTTCGAAGATTATGCTCCTACTCCATGGCGATCCATAAGGTGGATCAACCCTAGCAAATCTTCCACTAGAAATCTCCTTTTGATGATCAATCAAGGTGGAGAAGCCTTCTTTACAATGCACCCCCTCTTCTTACAAATGATGGAGATAAGAATTAGAGAAGAGGAGGTTTGAAAACAATAGAAAGCTTAAGAAGACATGGGGAGCTTGAGAGTATTGTTAGGAATGAGAGCACTAGCCCTCTCAAGCACCCCAAAGCCTCTTTTTATAGAGAAGAGGCTGATTTTCCCATTGGGGTTGCAGCAGTCAACTGATCAAGTAATCAGTTGACTGTTGCTGTAGCTGACCTCATCCAACGGCTTCTGACAAAGCCTGATCTGCAGTCGTCACAACCCAACGGGACTCTGATCAGTTGACTGATCATACTATCAGTCGATTGATTGAGTCATCAATCGGCTGCTTTGAGCAATCAATCGACTCAAAATCTTTAGCAGTCGACTGATGGTGGACCAATCGACTACCAAACCCTAGCAGTTGACTGTTGGACTATAGACCTCAGCCATCTTCTATTGACTGACTGATCAGTCGACTGGGAGAAAGCATCAGTAGACTGATATACTTCAAGTATGATCAAATCATACTTGAAATCAACTCCCTAGACCTAGACTCAACCTTCTATCTCTTCCTTCAGCCTTCTGCCTCCAGGATCCCTTTGAGTCCGCGACTCCTTCATCCTTGCGCTTGCTTCCAAGAGCTTCTCTCGATTTCATCATATCTTGGGTTTCTCTTTTTTCCAAAGTCTGCTTGGACTTTACGCCACCAAGACTACATGCATGGACTTACGCTGCCTAGACTTTGCCTTTGGGCTTATTTTGCCAAGGGTCCGCTTGGACTTTACGCCGCCAAGACACATGCTTGGACTTATGCTGCCAAGACCTTCCCTTGGGCTTCCCTTGCCAAGATCACACTTGGACTTTCTTCTACCAAGTCTTCACACTTGATTTTTCCTGTCACTTAACACATTCGCAATTAGATCATATATATTGCCTAACTATAAATGATTATCCAAACATCAAAACACATAAATGCTTGGGTATTATTGCACCAACAAGTCCAAGGAAGTCATGCCAACCTACCACAATGTTCCATTTAACTATGGAACAGGTTGTAGGTCTAGGAAAACCAAAGTTACTAGGGAAGCTATCCCGAAGGTTAACCATGGTAGATGCCTAGTGGTCAAGGTTTCTATGAAACCTAGGAAAGCCACTAAAAAGGTTACAAGGGAAGTTCTCCCTAGAGTTGACCTAGACAAGATCCAATTGACCAAGGCTTCAAAGCCTAAAAGGGTCGTTAGAAAGGTACTAAGGGAGGATATCCCAGTAAACCCAAGGTGATCCAATAGGTATTAGATTCCTAGGAGCGTGATTCCATCACGCTAAATCAGTTAGGTTGTGTTAATTTTGAATGGATGAGTTAACCTAATTATAGCAAAGTTGACACTTTAGTTCATTTCCAAGGTTATGGGATACCTTTGGAAATGAGGTTAGAACTTAATCCTACAGAATTTTAGGATGTATTAATTAAATTTGAGAAGTTTTGAAAATTTGATCAAATTGGCATGAGTTAGGTTTTAGAGTCATGATGTGTCATTTTAGGTTTTTGGCACACTTGGGAGATTCATCTATTATGGAAAATATGGATTTAATTCTAGAAATGATAGTTTGGGCTTAACACTTAGGTATTATATACCTTTGTATTTTATACTTTTCATGCTTTGTTTGTCTTGTCATGTCATGACATCATATTTCATTTAATCTTTTAAAATGGCATGATCATGTTTAGGATTTTATATCATGTATATTTAGGTTTATGTTTTATGCCATGACATTATGATTATTGGCACATATTTTATTTATGTTATCTTATATGCCATAATCATCATTCATGCATTTAGAATTAATTAAAATTGATTTAAGGATTATGACATGATTTAAAGTCTCGTATATAAGGAAATCAAATAGAGTTGCCTAGAAATGCATGAAACCTTATATTAGGAAGAACAAAAACCCACATCTCACATTAAATTGACTTGTGTGTGTTTTCATACACCTTAGATACATGTGAGATGCTAGGAAATGAGTTAAGTTCATGTGCTTACTTAGTACATCATAATGAACTTATAACTCATTAAATAATAAAGATAGATCATTGGGAAAGCTAATGTGCAAGTCATATCCATTAAGCCCATAGATCATGGTCCAATATAAGATTTCAAGAACATTTTGAAAAACTTTGGTGAAGCCTATCTTTTGATAGCAATCACCACTGATGAAGTTGATACAAAGTAGACTCAAAACATTGAAGTTACCTTTATTTTTGAACTTTATATCAATCTCACTATTTAATGGGTATTTTATTTTTCAAATATTTTTTACCCATAATGATTGACATAAGTATTATACGTATGAAATTTTACTATTTTTCAAATTACGTATAATTACTTATGAATTAACAAAATTCAAATTCTGAACTTGATTTTTGCACATTGTAGAAACCAGTTACGTATTGCTATCGCGATGAAGTTTTGAATTACGGGTTTGAAAGCACATAGCGTGAAAAATAAGTTGTCCTCGATCCGTATGCGAAACCATACTCATTTCCTGATTCTATCCTGTAAAATCATAGTTACCACGGAGCCTTAAATGGACGCCTCAGGTGCCTTACATACATGCTTCCAGGTTGGGTTAGACATGTGTTTCTTCTTGACACTCCTCCAAATTTTAAAGTGTATGAAAGTTCAAGTTTGAATTTTTACCCTTAATTTTGATTGTTTAGTGTTCCTATAGGCTTAGAGACTCTCTAAGGATATTGTTGGTACAATGATCAAGGGGGAGCAAGCCTTTAGGAGGAGGTTATTCATCATGGGATGATGGATGTGTTTTCCTTATAGGGGGAGAATTGGAGAATGAGGATTGTCTCTCATTTAGTGATATGTGACTTATCACTAGGAAGAGTGAAGGTATTCTAAATATTTTTGTACTAAGGGGGAGATTGTAAGATCTCATTGGGATATGAGATATTGATACCCTTGGAGAGAGTCATTTTTATGTATGTCAAAAAGGGAGAGAATTGTGAGATTTGATAGCTTGAGTTAGGTGGCCTAACTCAAAGGTTTTGACAAACATAAAAAAGGGGAATATTGTTTGTGAAGGGAGAAACTTCGCTTCCCACTTCAACTCGGTTGCTTGTGCATGGCGATCCCATCGACGTCTCCAGATTTAAAAAAAAATTAATCCTCTACGAAGAGGGATTACCCAATCAACCGATCCATCGTCGTGCTATTCGAATAGAGTGGTCACTTGAACAAACTTGTTCAAGTAACCTACCACTTATCTTCGATTAGCCGTGGAATAGACGATGTACGGATTGCCAATTTTAGAGTTTGTCTTCGGGGTGTTAGTAATATATGAGAGATGTCCTAAGGCAATCGCCTTATGTTTGAACCATTTATATGATAAATGAAGATTCACTATTTGAGTATACATGCTTTCATGTATTTGATTGGATCTTAAACTCATTTACTGAATGTCCGCAATACGATTCACAACATGAGAGAATTTGTGATTGGATCACAACTAGTGAGTATCTCTACATGTGTAATTGTGATGTATCGGAATTATCCCTAGTCGATGAATTGATGGATTTGGACACCATCAATTCTGTCGAGACTAGCACGAGGCATACTCCTTGGTGTATCCAAGCAGCTGATTCTCACTGGCTGGAGACATTGTGATGTCCGGAGTTGATCGTGGATGCTAGTTATGGTAACTAGTTCATTGGAGTGACCAGCCGTAAGACTTCATATGGTTCTCTGCATATATAGATATGTCAATGAAGTTCTTACTGCGACTTAAGTGCGATGTTCCTTTGACTTGCGGTATTCAAGTCATCTTGATCGTAAAGACTTATGCTTTGACATCTTAAGCAAGCATCTCTGAGGAGATGTGGACCCGGGATGATTGGGTATAAGTCGAAGTGATCGAAGGTGTTTGAATAGCCTATAAAGGATTCACCACTCCTTGCGAGGAGATGTATACCCATGGCCTCTCGTTGGATTGTTACTAAAGTCTTTGGCCAAAGCATTACATGTTTAGAGTAAGGTACTCTTCGATACATGTGCAGTAACTAGAATCCGTAGGACGAGGAAATGATACTTGGGCTAGGTGTGACGTAGTCAGCCTAGTGGGGACTGACACTATAGACCATGTCCTGAACCAAGTGGGTATAAGATGAGTGAAGGGAATGGGGAACGATTCATTCGAGCTGCTGAAGGGTTTCAGAAATTGTTCTGGATCAACCGTTGATCTTTTCTGTTAATTGGGGATCATGATGTACTACTAGGTGCCACTCATGATCGTTCTATAATTAATGGTTAATTATAGACGGCCAACATAAATCGAGAACCTATTTGGTCACATGCACAACGAGCATAATCCGAAGGATTTAAAACGAGCTTGAGAATGAGATTCTCAGACCGAGAGAAACTAAGTTTGGTTGGACCAAACAAGAAGCGAGCATGAAATCGTTTCAGTCGCAATGGAAGCGTGGATGAGCCGTGTCTAATGAAGACATAATGGATGAACCAAAATGGTTTGGTTCTAATCCAATGGAGGAGAATAAACCAAAGGGTTTGATTTATTTTAAACGAATGAACCAAAGTTGGTTCGGTTCATTTTAACTTAAAATAAACCATCATAGTTTGGTTTATTTTAACTTATATTAATGGAGCGGATTAACGGGCCTTATGGTTATGATCCAATAACCATTAAGAGAATTAGTTCTCTATAAAAGAGGGCTTAAGGGTTTGTTAAGCCCTAATCCAAAAACCCTAGCCTTAAGTTGCCGCCCACCTCCTCCCCTTGGAGATTTCGGCGCCAACCCTCCTCCTTGCCGCCGCCCACCTTGAAGCTCCTTGGCCGGCGTCCAGAAGGTGCTGACCTTCCCTCTTGCTGGCGTCGAGCTGCTGCCGGAGGAGCTCCGGTGATCTCCCTTGGGTTCGGTAATAAGGTGAGCTTCCACCTTTCCTTTGGCCGGCCCCTACTCCTCCACCAAAAGCTGTCCAGTTTTCTGGACAGCTTGTTTCCTTCTCGTCGGAGCATCGTTTGGACAACGTTTGGAGCTCCGACAGTGCCTTACTTACCGGGGATTCGATCTCCGGTAATCCTCATAGGTGGAGGACGAAGGATTCGTCAAACGGTTGACGAATACCTCTCCGGAGAAGCGAGTTTTGAGGACTCGTCTTTGGATCCGAATTTGGATTCGGATCGTGATCTTCTCTCGATCACATCGTCTTCAACACGAGGCTAGTAACCCATACGAAGACGAGGCTCGTGACTTAGTGAAGTCATCCCAAAGATACTCGGCGTGGACACGGATAGAGACGATTCTAGCGAGGATCATTCCGGTTGATGTCGTTCCCGCTACACGTGATACGTAAGGTATACGTAGTTAAATTTTCTTTTATTGCAAAAATTTAAATTTACGGTTATGTCTACACATGTTGTACTATGCATGCGTGTGATGTGTGTGTTGTAATAAATGTATATTTATTATTTTTATTTCTTCCGCTGTGCACATGTTTACGAAACATGTTCGAACACACACTCACCGGGTGCCAGAAACCCAACACGGGGTCCAAGTAAATTAGCCACATACAATACATACAAATTGCATAGAATAAGAAAACATACTTAAACAAGAGTTATACCTCTTTTTTACCTCTAGGTCTTCTATTGTATGTCCTTCCTCCTTTTGGACGTCGTGTGGGCGACGATCTTCCAAAAGTCGAAGCCTCCTAGATCACGTTCTTCCCTTCCTTGCTCACTCCAAACAAAGGGAAGAATAAAACAAAACTCCTTCTCCTATCTAGAACCGACCACCATGCCAAGGAGCTTGATGTTGCCGCCGGCCAAGGAGTGGATGAATGAGCGCCGGCCAACCTTGAAGAAATGTTGCCGCCGGCCAAAGAGAGAGAGAGAAAGGGAGGAGTTGCCAGCCAATCTAGAGAGAGAGATGGTGAGGCGTTGTCGGCCAAGAAGAGCCAAGACCTAGGGTTGCCGCTGCCCAATAGGAAGAAGAGCAAATTAGGGTTGTCGCCCACCTCTTCTCTCAAGCCAACTCCAAAAACCCTAACCTTAATTGGATGTTCTATCTCTTGCCGCCCAAGCCCTAGCCCTTATTTATAGAGTTAGGCTTAAGCCTCTTTTTAATCTCCACCGTCGGATCTAGAGATTTAATCTCAACCGTTGGATCTAGAGATTTAATCTCCACCATCGGATCTAGAGATTTAACCTCCACTGTCGGATCTAGAGTTCCATTTTCCACCATCGGATCTAGGCTTCATGAGGGTTTTAATAGGCTACAATAGGGACCATAAGGAGGAGTTGGATCTTGGCCACCCAATGGATCTAGCCCACATAAAGTCTGATCCATTCCACTAGAGAATTATCATTGATCTACCTCACCAATCTCCATAAATAAATATGGGATTTATATATTAATTGTACAAATATCTCTCCGTGTTTAAGATCTCGAATGTCCATCAATTAATTAATTTACTGACAATTAATTAATCAACATTTAACTCCATGAGTAATACCACTCAACCTTATCATCATGCCGGACCAAGTCCACCTGCAGGGTTTACATGATGAACCTTATGAGCTCCTCAAGGGGACATCATTATCCTAATATATAGGACACGGATTCCTCCTATAATCAACAGCACACCATTTAAATAATATTATTTCCCAACTTACCGAGTCTATCGATTTAATCTATAAATCTCGCCCATTGGTAAATCAAAGAAATAAATACTAAGTACATGTGCCCGTTATTATATCGGGATTAAGAGCATGTGCACCATAATATCTAAGATCCGATTCAATTATGTAATCAGCAATAAATCGAATCACCTCTAAGTCGGTCCTGCTCAATACACACAAAGTGTACTAGTGTAATTCTATGGTCAAGATAAACTAATACCAAATCACACTACAACCATACCAATGGTTTGTCCAAAACCATCTCGATTGTGAGCCTTTACTTATACTTTACAAGGAACTGATAACATGATCTCCCGTGTGACACTACACACCATGTTATCTACAATGTAATGTATTAGACAATATGCATAACCATAAATATACAAACAATGATCATGTGATTCTTATTTCAAAAATAATGATGTTCATACAAACGATAGACTTTTCAGTATACATCCCAACAATCTCTCACTTATACTAAAAGACTATGTTGTCCTCATGTTGTCATACATCTGATTCTCATTCCCTCCACATGTCTATCAAAGCTTTCGCTTAGAAGTGTCTTAGTGAAAGGATCTACCAGGTAATCCTCTAATGCAATCTAGGTGACAGCAACTTCTACCCACTTTACGATTTCTCATATCAGGTGGTACTTGCGCTCTATGTGTTTACTTGCATTATGGGCTCGTGGTTCCTTCGAGTTTGCAACTACACCACTGTTATCACAATAAATTGTGATAGTTCTGTGCAAACCAAGAATCACATCCAAGTCCATCAAGAAGTTCCTGAGCCATACATCTTCTTTGGTCGCCTCAGAGGCTGCCACATACTCAGCTTCCATGGTAGAGTCCGCCACATATTTCTGTAACGCCCGTAAAATTCTAAACTATGCCAAGTAATTATATAGGTTTTAAGGCCATAAAAGGTTTAAAATAAAATAAAATAAAAGATGGTTATAGGTAGGATTTGAACCATGAACCTCCTAATAGGGAGGTAGCCTTGACACCACTAGACCCTAGGATAATTTATGGATAAGATATATAAAGAATGTACAAGACCATAGGATGATTCATGGATAAGATATATAAAGAACATACAAAGAATATAGATGAGAAGATGAGGAGTTGGTTCATCCCCTCCCATGAAAGGATGAAGAGTGTTCATTCCCTAGGTATTAAAGAGGAGAATTAAGAAAAGAGAGCAAGTAAAACCCCACTTTCCTTCTTCATTCTCCTTCTTCCTCATCCTTGGTCGAATTCCCTATTTCCCTTTCCTCCCTTTTTCATTCCAAGCTCTAGAAATTTTATAAGAATTTTTGTATAATTATAATGGGCTTTATGTGGGCTCTTTCAAAAATAAAAGAAAATGAGTCAAAAAAAATGCAAGGCCTAGGAATTGAACCCCAAACCTCTAGAGATAGCCAAGCCCTAAGGATGCACCCACTAACCAGAAGCCCAACAAGAATGTATTGTTAGAAGAACATGGGAAATTATAGTTAGAGGTAAAGGAGATGAAGGGACTCTTCAAGTGAATAAATAGGGGGAATGAGGGGGCATGAGTTACCAAACTTATTTTCTCCTCCTCTTCTTCTTCCTCACCGAATCCTAGAGCTTCCCCTCTCCATTTCTTTGGCCGAACCCCATCCAAGCAAGGAGAAGGCTAGATTTGGCTTTCCTTAGGTCATCTTTCCACTAAAAGCAAAGCGAAGGATGTAAGTATCCCTCACCTGCATACGAGTAGCTTTCGGTTGATGTTTTTGAAAAAAAATCCCTAAGATATATTCGGCCAAGCTTAGTTTTGATGTTCCAAGGAAGTTCTATATCATGTTTTGTAAGAAGAAGATGATGTTAGGATGTAAAATGAATTAGGTTAAAAGATAACCCTAGAAACCCCTATGGACTATTCGGCCAACACATGTTTTTGGGTGTTTTATTGAAGTTCTATACCTTGTTTTACATGCATAAGATGATGTTAGGATGTAAAATGAATTAGGTTAAAAGTTAACCCTAGAAACCCCTATGGACTATTCGGCCAACACATGTTTTTGGGTGTTTTATTGAAGTTCTATACCTTGTTTTATATGCATATGATGATGTTAGGATGTAGAATGAATTAAGTTAAAAGTTAACCCTAAAAACCTCTATAAACCATTCGGCCATCATGGGTTTTTGGTGTTTTATTGAAGTCCTATATCTTGTTCTACATGCACATGATGATGTTAGGATATAGAATGAATTAGGTTAAAAGACTAACCCTAAAAGCCTACATGGACCATTCGGCCACCCCTTGGTTTGAAGTTTCAATGAAGTTTTATACTATGTTTTGTATGCATATGATGATGTTAGTATGTTTGTTGGATTAGGTTAAGGGTTTAACCCTAAAAGCCCCATGAACCATTCGGCCAACCATTGTTTCATAGCATGCTCTAGGTTAAGTTAATATGTGTTTTATGTTTAAGTGAATTCATGTGGACTTGTGATATTAAATGATGCTAGATGAAGATAACATGCTTTGGGTTAGTGTTTACTTATTCTTGATGTTTATGCCTATGCCATGCCCTATATGTATGTGATATTTAATATATGTTATGAAATGAATTACGATATGATCATGAAATGAAAAATGATATGTTCATGAAATGAATATGATATGATTATGAAATGAAGTATGATATGTTTATGAGATGAAAAATGATATGTTCATGATGTGAAGTATGATATGTTATGAAATGAAGTATGCTATGTTTGCAAAATGAAATAAGATATGTTATAATAAAAGCATATAAGTATTTTACCTTCTGCATGGCTTGTACCAGGACCCTAACAAGGTCCAAAGGGATGGGCTCCTAAGATGCCCTAGGTCGACGGACTAAGATCGGGCCTAGGATGGGCTTCTATGTATGATTGCCCCTAGGTCGACGGACTAAGATCGGGCCTAGTACGAGATGGGCTCCAAGATGCCCTAGGTCGATGGAGTAAGACTCGGGCCTAGGATGGGCTTCTACGCTATGACGATTGCCCTAGGTCGACGGACTAAGATCGGGCCTAGTAACCTAGTAGGTTCGAGACTTGCTACCTCGGTCTATTTAGGATGCGCTATTATGAAGAAGAAGTGGTACAATGTCGGGCCCAAATATGTTGAGATTTATGTTACGTACCTATAATATATGTTTTCAAAAAGCATCCTGCATATGTTTACATGATTTGATTGTTAGGTTCACATGCTATGTTGATATGTCATATATATATGTTGCATGTTATGTTTGATATGTCATGTTTATGCTGCTATGTTACATGTGATGTATGTTATGTTTGATATGTCATATATAGGTTGTATGTTATGTTGATATGACATGTATATGTTGCTATGTTACATATGTTGTATGTCATGTTTGATTAAGTCATATATTTACATGATATGCTGCTATGATATGTATGTTACATGTTATGTTACTTATGTTACTTATGCTACATGTTAAGTTGCTTACGCCATGTATGTTACATGTTATGTTGCTTATATGTTATGAATGTTACATGCCATGATTAATGTCGATGTATGGTTTTTGTGAGTAGGACAGGATCTTACTAAGCCTATGTGCTTATAGTTTATCTTTCCCTCATACTGCAGATAAGGGTAAGGGATGGATAAACTAAAAGGGAGTAGCAAGAGGGGCCAAATGTGTGTGGTAGTGGCATGGTGGAGAAGATCCGTTATGTCCTTTTATATATGTTTCCCTATGATGATGATGTTTATGGATGTCTTTATTATGTCCCCTTATGATGATGATGTTTATGGACTAGAACTAAGCACTAAGTACCTATGAAATAATGATGCATGCTCTATGTTAAGAAGAAGTATCTATATATGTTATGATGCATGCCCTATGTTAAGAAGAAGTATCTATATATGTTATGATGCATGCTCTATGTTAAGAAGAAGTATCTATATACGTTAATGCATGTTTATGTTTAAAAGAAAAGAAAAAAAAATGTATCCAAAGTCTTCCGCTGTAAGTAGTAAGAAGTGTATGTATGTATGGTCGCGTCACGCACCGCCCCTCCGGACCCTTGGAAAAAAGGGCAGGCGTGACAATTTCTGCTTGACGCTCCTCCATACAATGGCTCCACCTCCCAAAGTAAACACAAAACCTGAGGTAGACTTACTGTTATCCCTATCTGATTGGAAGTCGGAATCTGTGTAACCCACAGGGAGTAATTGATCTGCTTGGTATACCAGTATATAATCCCTAGTCCTTCTCAGGTACTTCAATATATGCTTTACCACAGTCCAATGTCCCTGCCCTAGATTACTCTGATATCTACTAAACATGCCAACGACAAAGCAGATATTGTTGGATCGATTTGAGCGCTAGAGGGGGGGGTGAATAGCGATAAGAAAAAACTTTTCGTAATCGTTCGAATTGGCACGAGTAAACGCAGCGGAAAGATAGCAATAAATAAATAAAAACACGAGGGGTTTTTACTTGGTTCGTAGCCTACGGCTACTACTCCAAGGCCCTAATGGTCCTTGACCACGCACGGAGGGCAAATATTAAACGAACTCCTTCTCGATAGAGATAGGAGTTAAGCGAATACAAAAACTCAATAAAGATTCAAGGTAGAGGGACACTCCCCCTCTCCTTGATATGATTTAAAGCTTGAAAATAAAGACAACTTATACAAAATTAAAGATTATACCGACGACTTCAAGGATTGGAGGTTGAAGCTTTAGTCGTCGCGCCTTGGCAGCTGTCAGAGGGATGCCTGAGAGTCGAGCGATATCGGAAGCACTTGGAAGCTTTTGAATTGATGAAAACCCTAGGTTTGGCGCCCTCCTTTTATAGCCTTTAAGCCTCAACGAATGGGTCTTCAACCAATCACAAATGGGCACAAAACTCCTTGAAAAATGGTGATAAAGCTTGACTCTCGAGGCTGATTTTTGACCACCGGCTGAATCGGCCGCTTGAATCGCCGGTTGAATCGCCGCTGAATCTGGCCACGGCTGAACTGGTTGCTGAACTGGCAGCCACGATTTTTGACTAAAAAGGAGTTTAGCTCAAAATACAAGTGAATTCGACGCCACTTGCCGTCCGATCTCAACATAGACCTTCCATGGGAAGTCTTGGGTTGGATCGTCGCCAAGGACGCCCCCGCATAAAGGACACACAACCTCACTTACGCTGCACACACGAGCTTACTCGACATTTTACTTGTCGCTGAGCCGCCTTCCACTCGATTCCTTCAGCTCCCTCCGAAGTAACTCGAGTGTCGCCCGACCACCGCGGCTTCCTCCGGGTGTCGCTAGCCTTCAGCTCCAGCATTGAGACTTTTCTGCACACTTGATTTAGCTCGTGAGATAACAATATAAGCTTAACTTTGTATCGTTTGCTATAATCAAAACATAGGTTCGACTTAGGTGCCCACTGCACCAACAGATATCCGGTCTCGTACATAGCATAGCATACATGAGGCTTCCTACTGTCGAAGCATAAGGAACCACCTTCATCTCCTCTATCTCCTTTGATATTCTAGGACACATCTCTTTAGACAAAGGTACTCCATGCCTAAAAGGTAGAAAACCTTTCTTGGAGTTCTGCATGCTAAAACGAGCCAAAATGGTGTCTATGTATGAAGCTTGAGATAAGCACAATATCTTTTTCCTACAATCCCTTATAACCTTGATCCCAAGGATGTGTCCCACTTCTCCCAAGTCCTTCATATCAAACTGTTTGGACAACCATACCCTTACGTCTAATAACACCTTGACATTATTGCCAATTAACAAAATGTCATCTACGTATAGTACAAGAAATACCACTACGTTTCCATCACATCTCTTATATACCCAAGACTCATTCGGACTTTGAATAAATCCATTAGACTGGATTACCTCATCAAAGCAGATGTTCCAAGATCTCGAAGCTTGCTTCAATCCATAAATGAACCGATTAAGCGTGCACACAAGATGCTCTTTTCCCTTTGCAATGAATCCCTCTGGTTGCTCCATATAGATGTTTTCCTCAAGACTTCCATTAAGGAAAGTTGTCTTGACATCCATCTATCATACCTCATAATCCATATGAGCAGCAATACATAAGAGAATCCTGATAGACTTAAGCATGGCTACTGACGAAAAGGTCTCGTCATAATCGATACCCTCTTTCTGAGTATACCCTTTCACAACAAGACTTGCTTTGAAGGTCTCAACCTTCCCATCTATTCCTCTCTTTCTTTTGTAGATCTACTTGCATCCAATGGTTTTTATACCATTAGGTGGTTCTACTAGCTCCCAGACTTGATTTGAATCCATAGATTCTATCTCAGAATTTATTGCACTTTGCCAAGATACCGCATATTTATCTTGGATTGCCTCGTCATATGTCCAGGGATCAGGTTTATGTTCGCCAGGGACCAAATCAGAAGATTCTTCCAAGAACATAAATCTATCAGGCTGTCTAACAACCCTCCCACTATGACGAGGTATCACCTGTGTATCCTCTGTGACACGCGGTGCAGTCACTTGTGGTATATCCTCTTGTACCGGTGGTACTGAAGTAGTGACTTCCCCTCTCAATTCCTCTAGAACAATCTTACTCATGGGCTTGTCGTTCATCACATAGTCTTCCTCTAGAAATCTGGCGTTCATGCTAACAATCACCCTCTGATCTCTAGGACTATAAAACAAACCACCTTTCGTTCATCTAGGATAGCCAAAGAACATGCGCACTTCTGTATGAGGTTCCAACTTACTAGCATCTGCCTTCACCACATGTGCTGGACTCCCCCAAATCCAAATATGTCTCAGACTAGGCTTTCGCCCAGTCCACAATTCTGTGGGAGTAGAAGGCACTGATTTAGATGGTACTAAGTTCAGAATATACATTGTCGTATCCAGAGCATACCCCTAGAACGAATCTGGCAACTCAGAATAACTCATCATCGATCTAACCATCTTCATAAGAGTCCTATTCCTTCGCTCCGCTACACCATTCTACTGGGGTGTGCCAAGTGCAGACAATTGGGATTGAATCCCAGCCTCTGATAAGTAATTCCTAAACTCTCCCAAGAGGTACTCACCACCACGATCAGATCGTAGTATTTTGATACTTTTATCTTGATGTTTCTCCACATCAGCCTTGAATTCTTTGAACCTATCAAAGCATTCAGACTTGCAGCGGATCAAGTAAATGTATTCATATCTTGAATAATCATCTATAAAAGAGATAAAATATTCAAAACCACCTCTTGCCTGGATAGACATAGGACCACACAAATTAGAATGAACTAATTCCAACACATCTTTGGCTTTATACCCCTTCCTCTTGGTCATTTTACCTTCCAAGCAAGATTCGCAGGTTGGGAAATCTTCCACCACTAATGAACCCAGAGGTCCATCAGCTATCAACCTTTGAATTCTACTTAGGTTAATATGACCTAACCTTAGATGCCAAAGATATGTTTGGTTCATTTTCGAAGGTTCTTTTCTCTTATTAGAATTAGAAGATGAGTTATTCACTTCTATTTGCATCGTGGGAGCTTTTGGTTCGAGTGTATACAAATTGCCTATCAATGCACCAGAACAGATAATCTCCCTATTCCATTTTATAACAACTCTGTCATTAAAAGAAATAGAATATCTATCCATAAATAATTTAGAAATCAAAATCAAATTCTTTCTAAATAAAGGTACATAAAGGCAATTTTTCAGAACTAAAATTTTATTCTTCTCAAAAAATAAATAAACATCTCCCACTGCAACAGCTGCCACCTTCGTAGCATCACCCAAGTAAATGGTAATCTCCCCCTCAGCTAGTCGTCTGGTTTCCTGGAACCCCTGCAAAGTATTGCAGACATGATCAGTGGCTCCCGTATCTACACACCAGGTGTCGGTAGATAACACCGCTAAACATGTTTCAACGACTAAACCAAAAGATATACCTTTGTTCTGCTTCCGATTGGGGCAGTCCTTCTTCTAATGTCCAGTCTACTTGCAAGTGAAACACTTGCCTTTCGGCTTCTTCAATCCTCCCTGAGATCCTCCCGCCACCTTTGCCCCACCTTGTTTCTTCTTCTTCTTGCCTTTCGGCTTAGAAGTAGAAACCTTTTGGGCAACCATGGCCTGAGCCTGAGCACTCTGACGAAAAAGCCCCTCTGTCGCCTGGAGTTCTATCAGAAACTCTGCCAACGAATACAACCTCTTATTCATGTTGTAATTCAGGCGAAACTGCTCAAAACTCCTAGGTAGAGACTGGAGAATGATATCAACCTGGGTTTCCCCATCGATCTCAGTTCCAAGGACTTCTAGCTCATTCAAATGAGTCATCATCTTGAGAACATGATCCCTCACGGGTGTTCCCTCGATCATGGTGGTCATCATCAAGTTCCTCATGGGTTCCTGCCTAGCAGCCCGATTCTGATATCCGAAAAGCTCTTTGAGATTGAGCATCATGTCATAAGCAGTGGGCATGGCTTGATGCTGATGTTGCAATACATTTGACATAGAAGGCAAAATGTAACATCGCGTCATCTCATCAGCCTTTATCCACTTCTTATAACCCTCTTTTTTCTTTTCCCCAGAATCTTCTGCAGGCTTAGGAGGACACTCTTCGAAGAGTACATACTTGTACTCCTCAGCAGTCAAGACAATATCAAAATTCCTTTTCCAATCAACAAGATTGGGTCCAGTAAGTTTATTCTCTTTTAATATCATAGCAAGCGGGTTGAAAGTCATTTTTGAAAAACCTAAGAATCACATAGATCAAAATATTAGATTTCAAACAATTATTGATTCCTCAAACAATAAAATTTTAAAATCAACCAATACCTCAAAACACCGAGAATATCGCATGCCACGATCGTGTGGACGTATACGAATTCTACATTTGTAAGAGGAGGTTTTACCCATTAATTTTACTATCTTGTCAACCTAACTTTTTGACAAATAAAATTAATAATTGGTTCCTCTTCGGCCCTACAAATAAAAGTAGTGACTCCGATGGGGAGGATACTCCTATTTGCATCTAAGTGTTTACCATTACTCGGTACCAAGGCAATTATCTCGGGTTATATGCCTTCCGATGGGAAAGAACACACGCTCCTTAATAATTTTCTATAACCATATTCGACCCTGTGATCCACAAAACAAACTCATCTTATGGGGAGGAAGGCACTCAGAGCTGACGCGCAAGTTTGTTTACATCATATGTCAAATCGTAATGGAGGCCATGAGAATTTATAAAAATATCCCTCTCTCACTTAGTAATTTAAAATTGAGAAATTTTCCTAGTACACGACATGCATATCAAACAAGAAGCAATAAATATGAAAAAAAAATATTTTCCAACTATTATGGCTTTTGTTCTCCAATATGCCTCCCGTCATATTGTCATCTCATCCGCTCCTCCCTACGCCATGTACAAGTCATCCGGAGATCCGAGCCAAGAAAAATTATTTTAATTTACATCCATCGATCCTATACTCCACGAAGGAGTGTACATGAAATCTAGATCGAAAGTAAACTAAAATAAAAGAGTGGCTAAACAATGTCATACTTAATTACAAAAATTAAATACTAGCCTCGTCAACCCCGAGAATTCAAATAATATTACACACATGCAATCACATACACACACATATGGCCATAATAGTTGGATCTTATGCCTGCAACCAAAAAGTTAGCCTACGCACATCCTACTATCATTCGACACATACAATATATGATAAGTGAATAAAATTAACCGAATCCTAAACACACAAAACCAGAAACCGTGGCTCTGATACCACTTGAAGGGAGAAACTTCGCTTCCCACTTCAACTCGGTCACTTGTGCATGGCAATCCCATCGACGTCTCCAGATTAAAAAAAATTAATCCTCTACGAAGAGGGATTACCTAAGCAACCGATCCATCGTCGTGCTATTCGAATAGAGTGGTCACTTGAACAAACTTGTTGATTAAGTAACCTACCTCTTATCTTCAATTAGCCACGGAATAGATGATGTACGGATCGCCGATTTTTATCTTTGTCTTCGGGGTCCAAGTAAATTAGCCACATACAACACATACACATTGCGTAGAATAAGAAAACATACTTAAACAAGAATTATACCTCTTGTTTACCTCTAGGTCTTCTATTGTATGTCCTACCTCCTTTTGGACGTCGTGTGGGCGACGATCTTCCAAAAGTCGAAGCCTCCTAGATCACGTTCTTCCCTCCTTGCTCGCTCCAAACAAAGAGAAGAATAAAACAAAACTCCTTCTCCTATCTAGAACCGACCACCAAGCCAAGGAGCTTGATGTTGCCGCCGGCCAAGGAGTGGATGAATGAGTGTCGGCCAACCTTGAAGAAAGGTTGCCGTCGGCCAACGAGAGAGAGAGAGAGAGGGAGGAGTTGTCGCCCAATCTAGAGAGAGAGGGTGAGGCGTCGTCAGCCAAGAAGAGCCAAGACCTAGGGTTGCCGCCGCCCAATAGGAAGAAGAGCAAACTAGGGTTGCCGCCCACCTCTTCTCTCAAGCCAACTCCAAAAACCCTAACCCTAATTGGATGTTCTATCTCTTGCCGCCCAAGCCCTAGCCCTTATTTATAGAGTTAGGCTTAAGCCTCCTTTTAATCTGCACCATCGGATCTAGAGATTTAATCTCAACCGTCAGTTCTAGAGATTTAATATCCACCGTCGGATCTAGAGATCTAACCTCCACCGTCGAATCTAGAATTCCATTCTCCACCATCGGATCTAGGCTTCATGAGGGTTTTAATATGCTACAATAGGGACCATGAGGAGGAGTTGGATCTTGGCCACCCAATGGATCTAGCCCATATAAAGTCCGATCCATTAATGATAATCCATTTCACTATAGGATTATCATTGATCTACCTCACCAACCTCCATAAATAAATATGGGCTCCATATATTAATTGTACAAATATCTCTCCGTGTTTAAGATCTCGAATGTCCGTCAATTAATTAATCAACATCTAACTCCATGAGTAGTACCACTCAATCTTATCATCATGCCGGACCAAGTCCACCTGCAGGGTTTACATGATAAACCTTATGAGCTCCTCAAGGGGACATCATCATCATAATATATAAGACACGGATTCCTCCTATAATCAACGTCACACCATGTAAATAATATCATTTCCCAACTTACCGAGCCTCTCGATTTAATCTATAAATCTCGCCCATTGGTAAATCAAAGAAATAAATACTAAGTACATGTGTCCGTTATTATATCGGGATTAAGAGCATGTACACCATAATATCTGAGGTCCGATTCAATTATATAGTCAGTAATAAATCGAATCACCTCTAAGTCGGTCCTGCTCAATACACACAAAGTGTACTAGTGTAATTATATTATCAAGACAAACTAATACCAAATTACACTACAACTATACCAATGGTTTGTCCAAAATCATCTCGGTTGTGAGCCTTTACTTATACTTTACAAAGAACTGATAACATGATCTCCCGTGTGACACTACATACCATGTTATCTACAATGTAATGTATTGGACAATATGCATAACCATAAATATACAAACAATGATCATGTGATTCTTATTTCAAAAATAAAGATGTTCATACAAAAGATAGACTTTTCAGTATACATCCCAACAGTTGGTGCAATCAGCTCAGATCACGATTGACTAGACTCGAGTTGTGACTCGAGTAGTATTTTGATGTTCAACAAAACATATGACAATGTGATTGTGATGGAAAGTCCAAGTCTTGTGTACTTGACATTTAAAGTCCAAGTCTTGGGTACTTGTCATGGAAAGTCCAAGTCTTGGGTATGCAATTGGAAAGTCCAAGCATGAATCTTAGCATTTGGAAAGTCTAAGTCATGGATATTTGACAATTGGAAAGTCCAAGGGTGTGATATTGGCGACGTAAAGTCCAAACAGTAGTCTTGGTAACATAAGTCCAATATTTAGTTGTGTAAAGTCCAAGCGTGCATTTTGACAGTGTAATCCCAAATGTACCTTGGCAAAGTAAACCCAATTAGCATGGAAAAAGTCGATGGAAGCACTTGAAGGCCAATGTATGGATGAATAAGTCATGTATGACTTGGAGGACTTAGAGGGATCCAATAAGTATGAGGTTGATGGAGGTGGCTAGAAGGTTTAGGTCTAGGCTAAGGGTGATCTAGCAAGTATGAGGGGATCATACTTGTGTCAAATCTTATGTTTGAGGTTTAACAGTTGACCTGAGGTTTTGTCCAGTCGACTGGTCTAGTGTGGTCGACTCACACTGTGTGGCTCGACATTCAAGCTGAGTGATCGACACTGTGTGGCTCAGTATTCAGGCTGAGTGCTCGAAATTGTATGGCTCAACATTCAGACTGATTGCTCGGCACTGTGTGGCTTGACATTCAGGCTGAGTGCTCGACACTGTGCGGCTCGGGAGAGCAATCGACTGGTCTATCAGTCGACTGCCATGAAGGGCAGTCGACTGCTTTAAGTGGACACGAGCATAGAGGGTTTGGTAGTTGACTGTCTGTGTATCAGTCGACTACTAGCGTTTGGCATCGACTGATGAGCTATCCGTTGAAAACTTTCCAACGTGGATTAAGCCGTTGTGAGACAACGACTATATGAGCAATCGACTACTATGTATGGACAGTTGATTGTTAGGCAAAAATCAGTCCGAGTTGCATCTTTATAAAGAGCATGAAGAGGACGATGTTAGCCATCGGTTCCTTGGGCGATTTGAGGCAAAGTACTGGTGCATTTCAGGGTCTTCAAGAGTAGTCCAAGCAACCAAACAAGCAAGCAAAAACATTCTTCATTGTAAAGTTTTCTTTACTTGAATTTAGTTGTATTTGTTTGTATTTATCTGGTTTATTGTTATAAACATTGTACAAGGTTTCTTCACCTCTGGATTGTTCTGAGGAGTGTATTAGTGGTGGTTTGCATTGTTAGTTAAAGCCCTAGAACCAATCATGTGATGGTTGAATAGGGAACATTTTGTATCATATTCTATAAAGGCAAAGGATTGGTTATTATATTTACATCTTGCTTGTGCCAGCTAATTTAAATATAATAATGCCCTAGAAAAGTAGGTTCTTATCTACAGCACATCAATTGGCAGAATTGATTATGAGAGGCTGTAGAGAACACTTTCCTAAATGTTCCTAGTCGAGTATTAATATGCAAGGGCAATATTAATACATAAAGACTAGCATGTAGGTCAATTGATGACTTGATCTCACAAGTCATGGATATATGATATCAAGTTGACACATGGGTATATATTGGAGAATATATCTAGGCCCGCCCATGAGAAAGTTTCATGGATCGTTATATGAGTGTCATAAACTTTCTCATGTGACTATTGGTATGAATAGTCCTTAGACACGAAGTCACTACGGTTCCCTACATAAGGAGTTATGTACTTTGGTATCGTCAAATGTCACGTAACAGGTGGACCATAAAGCGTTCTTGGGTATGTAACAAATTATGCGGAGGGATGTGAGTGATGTAGATGGGATCTATCCCTTCCATATGGAGAGTGATATCGGTGGGCCCTTGATTGAGTAGAACTACTAAAGCGCATGGCCATGCTCGAATGAGTCAATATGAGATATTGAGCTCATTTGTTTGAGTTAGTTTACTCGGGATCAGAAACACATAGATTGATCGAGGATGACACGGTCTATGCCTCATTGATCAATCGATATCAAGGATAGAAGGACACGGTCATATATTATAGTAGTCACGGAAGGTTAGTCGGATCTTGACTTATCTCGTAACTTAGGTAGCAATGATGTATTGCTAGATGCGCTCATTGCTTGTGTATCTAAAGAGTTTAGGTCCACTTTGCCAAGCGTTATGAGAGCCTATAGTCACACACAAAGCATGATAATTAGAGGAATTAGAGTATTCTAGTTTGACTAGAATAATTTGGGAATAAGCTTAAGTACAAAATGGTTTTGGACTTTAAGCTTAATGAGAATTTTAGCTAATTGATTTAATGAGATTAATTCAATATGTTACCTTATTGATTTAATAAGATTAATTCAATATGATAACATAAGCTTAATTGAATTAATAAGATTAATTCAATATGATAACATAAGCTTAATTGAATTAATAAGATTAATTCAACATGCATGAATGCCACATAAGAATGCCACATAAGCATGCCACATAAGCATGCCACCTAAGCATCCACCTAAGCTAGTTAAGGTGGAAGGAAACAAAATGGTTTTGTCTCCTTAAGTGGCGGCCAAACAAATGTCCCAATGCAATGGATTGCATTGAATGGTAGGAGGTGAAAGGGTTTTCCAGCCTATAAAGACCATGAAGTGGCCGGCCATTCCATAGCAATTGTTGTTGTGGTTGTGGAGTGTGGTTGTTGGGAGCTTGAGGCTTGGAGAGCTTGAGAGCTTATTGTTGTGTGGCTTTGTGAGTGTAGCTAGCAAGAAGAGTAGTCTTCTTCTTCCCTTCTCTTTTCCCTAGCTTCCTCTCCTTTAGGGACTTCTCTAGCAAGAAGTAAAGGAGAGCTCCTCTAGTTTTCTTTTGTGAGACAAGAGCGTG
This sequence comes from Wurfbainia villosa, assembly GCA_025175895.1. Taxonomy (NCBI): domain Eukaryota; kingdom Viridiplantae; phylum Streptophyta; class Magnoliopsida; order Zingiberales; family Zingiberaceae; genus Wurfbainia; species Wurfbainia villosa. The sequence goes on along the minus strand of CM045987.1, from coordinate 73,327,132 downwards.
CTCGTGTGGATACATATAGAGGCACGGACACTTGAACGTGCTAAAGATCCAACAAACCTAAAGGGATAAGCGGGATTAACAAGGGCACGCAACAAAGGTAATCCTCTCCTATAAGATAGGTTTGGTTTAGAGAATTTATTTTATACGAGTTTGCTTTCATGGATCACTTGGAAGGATCCTTTTTTAAGATTCTTGTATGCCATTAGGCATACGAATTCCCTACATGGTATCGAGCCACTTATGAAGATCGTATAAAATAGGTTTTCTCTATTTTATATGTGATATAGAAGTAGGATAAATTTTATTATGAGTTGATAATTGCATTAGCAAATTTTCAAACATAATAAAATATCCAATGTCTTTTAAAAGTTAAAATGACATGGTGCATGGTTATGGCCTAGTCCCAAAAAGTTTGTGATTGTGTGTTGTAATTCTTAATACGGCTGCGTGTCGTGCCTTTCTCCTAATATTCTTGTTGTAAAATTAGTTTTAGACTGAATGTAACTCAGTATTTCTCCTTTTGTAATGTACAAAACAAGGATGGAGGGTCCATTGGAAGATGAGGTTACAAGGAGGAAGGTCAACACACAAGACAACCAAAAGGAAGCACTTAGGAGAAGATGCTATCCTAGGTTGACCAATCAATCTTTTCATTGGCTTGAGAAGATTGTAGAATAAGGGCCATAACCATGACACGTTAGTTTAATATGTATGTGATGCATGTTAGTTTAGCTTGTATGTGATGCATGATTAGTTTAGCTTATATGTGATATATGCTAATATGTATATGATATATGTTTATTTCTTAATAAGTCTAAAGCGATATGCCTACCAAAGTTGGTACTCACTACTTCCTCGATCATTTGTTATTGGGTTTGCCAAAGCAAAGCAATGCATTTTATCTTGGAGAGTGCGAGTGGACAATCGTGATGTCCCGCTATCAAACTTAGTTAAGACTTAATTAAGTGTTTTCTTAATTGGTTAAGAAAGTAGAGGCATATATTAGCTTTGAACATAAGTGTTAACATTAGTTTTGTGTGATTTCAGAACATCGGCTTTGTCTTAGAAGTGGTCGTTGCTCGATATCCAAGAAGGCCCTGTGCCTCGCCACACGGCCTGGAATAAACACTAAACTAATCTAAAACTTAACCAAAGCTATTAAAGAGTTACATCAGATGTAATTGGCAAAAGATTGCCTACCTAATTATACTACGTCTTGGGCGATTAGCCAAAGCTAACTCAAGGCAATTATGATGTGGATCTTTATCCCATATAAATTTATAGCTAAATAGTAGCTATGAGAATTTAGTGGGAGCCTCATTTAATTAAAGGCCTAATTAAATGATTTAGGTATGATACTTAACTTTGCATTTTAATGTTGTAGATCACCATGTCATCTAACACGACACACCCCTCAACTTGCGATCTGTCCTTGAGAAGGACAAGCTAATGGAGCAAACTTTCTTGGTAGTATAGGAACTTGAGGATTATCCTCAAGCAAGAACGCATAAACTATATGTCCTAGAGCAGGCTACCCCTGAAATACCCGCCCCCACTCGTCTTTGAAAAGGATGCTTATAAGAAGCATCAAGATGGCGCATTAGATGTGTCATGCCTTATGCTTGCCACCATGAACTCGAGCTTGAAGCAACATGAGAACATGGATGCCTATGATATGGTTGAGCATTTGAAACAACTATATCAAGGACAAGCTAGGCCGGCGTTTTGAAGTGTCTAAGGCTCTTTTTGCATGCAAGATGCAGAAGGAACACTGTAGGAACTCACGTACTCAAAATGATTGGGTACGTTGAGAACCTTGAAGACTAGGTTTTCCACGAGCCAAGAATTGGCAATGATGTTATCCTGCAATCGCGTTTGCGGAAGCATACAATCAATTAAGTCATGAATTATAACATGAATGAAATTGATAAACCTTTGCTGAGATTCTCGGCATGTTGAGAATCAACCAAATCTCAAGAAGAAAGTTAGTAATGTACTAATGGTCAAGAAGGACAAAGGTAAGCGCAAAGGCAAGGGTAAGACCCAAGCCAAAGGCAAGGCCAATTCATCCACTTCAAAGGGTAAAGGTAAAGTACCTAAGGAAGGGGACTGCTTCCATTGCGGTGAGGCCGGACCTTTAGGCGGGCAAGTCTACCTTGAGGAAGTAAAGAACAAGAGAAGTGGGACTTCGCCTCGGTATTATAGAAGTTAATCTATCTATTTCTTCTACATGGGTATTAGATCTGGATGTGCATCTCACATTTGTACTAATGTGCGAGGGGTGAAATAGTAGAATAATGGCAAAGGGTGAAGTGGACATACGAGTAGGCAATGGCGCAAAAGTTGCTGCTGTAGCTGTAGGAACATATTCTTTGTCTTTGCCCACTGGGCTTATCTTAGAACTAGAGGAGTGCTTCTATGTACCCGCATTAACAAAGAACATAATTTCTGTATCTTGTTTAGACAAGAAAAACTTTTCTTTTATAATAAAGGACAAATGTTGTTCCATTTATTTTAATGAAATGTTCTATTGTAATGCACCACTTATGAATGGTCTCTATGTTCTAGATTTAGATAACCCAATTTATAACGTAAATACCAAACGGTTCAAATCGAATGATTTGAACCAAACATATCTCTGGCACTGTCGCCTAGGTCACATAAATAAAAAACGCATATCCCAACTCCATAAAGATGGATTATTGGACTCATTTGATTTTGAATCATATGAGGTATGCGAGTCTTGTCTTTTAGGAAAGATGACTAAAACTCCATTTAGTGGACATGGCGAGAGCGACGGATTGTGTTAGGACTCATACATCTTGATGTATGTGGCCCTTTCAATGTCGAAGAGGAGGCTATAAGTACTTTATTACTTTCAGCGATGATATGAGTAGATTTGGCTACTTATATTTGATGAGACATAAGTCGAATCCTTTGAAAAGTTCAAAGAATTCAAGAATGAAGTACAAAACCAACTTGGTAAGCGTATTAAGCTACTTGATCGGATCGAGGTGGTGAATACCTTAGTCAAGAGTTTCGTGATCACTGGTGAGTGTGGGATAATATCCCAACTCACTCCACTGGAACACCACAATGGAATGGTGTATCGAGAGGAGAAATCGTACTCTATTAGATATGGTACGATCAATGATGAGCAGATGATCTACCTACTTCCTTTTGGGGTTTAGCTCTAGAGCAGTAGCTTTCACACTTAATCGCGTTCCATAAAAAGCCGTAGAAAAGACAACATATACGATATGGACCGGGAAGAGTCACAAAATGACTATGATAAAGATTTGGGGTTGTGAAGCTTACGTTAGACGTCAAGTCTCAGATAAACTAGGACCCAAATCAGATAAGTGTTATTTTGTAGGATATCCCAAGGAAACTAAGGGATATTACTTTTACAATCCCACACTTGGCAAGGTGTTTGTTGCGGAAATCTTTGTCTTTCTAGAAAGAGAATTTATTTCTAGAAATACTAGTGGGAGTAAAATTCATCTTGAAGAAGTTCAAGATGATGATAACACTAAGGCCGATGGAAAATGAGCAGGCACCACAAAGTGTTGTGGATGAGGAATTTGTTGCCCAAAGAGTTGTGGAGCAAACACCTGTTCAAGTAGACCAACCTCTTCGTAGATCTAATAGGATCCGTCGTCAACCCGAGAGATATTCTTTTCTCTTGACTGAAAACGGTGAAGTATTGCTTGTCGATCTTGACGAGCCTACATCCTATCAAGAAGCTATGATGAGCCCAGATTCTGAGAAATGGCTAGAGGCCATGAGATCCGAAATGGAATCCATGTACACTAACCAAGTATGGACTTTGGTTGATCCAAGGTAAAACCCATTGGGTGTAAGTGGGTCTTTAAAGTAAAGACCCGACATGGATGGTAATAAGCATACCTATAAAGGTAGATTGGTGGCTAAAGGATTCAAACAAATTCATGGTATTGACTATGAAGAAACCTTTTCACCGATTGCGATGCTTAAATCCATTCGGATCATACTTGCTATTGCGACCTACCACGATTATGAGATCTGGCGGATGGATGTCAAAACCGCTTTTCTGAATGGAAAGCTACTCGAGGATGTGTACATGACACAACCTGAGGGTTTTGAAGATCCAAAGCATCCTGGAAAGGTATGCAAACTGCAAAGGTCCATTTATGGACTAAAGCAAGCCTCTCGAAGCTGGAATCTTCGATTCGATGATGCAATCAAAGAGTTTGGTTTCATCAAGAATGAAGATGAGCCTTGTGTCTACAAGAGAAATAGTGGGAGCACAGTTGTATTTCTTGTCTTGTATGTAGATGACATACTTCTCATCGGAAATGATATTCCCTCACTCCAGTCTGTGAAGATGTGGTTAGGGAATTGTTTCTCGATGAAGGACTTAGGTGAAGCTGCCTATATTCTAGGCATCAAGATCTATAGAGATAGATCTAGAAGATTACTTGGCCTAAGTCAGAGTACATACATTGATAAAGTGCTAGATCGTTTTGCTATGCAAAATTCTAAGAAAGGGTTTCTTCCTTTATCACATGGTGTGAGTCTTTCAAAGACTCAATGTCCCTCTTCTAAGGAGGAGAGATCGCATGGATAAGATCCCTTATGCATCGGCTATAGGGTCTATCATATGCGCGCCATGCTTTGTACAAATCTGACGTCTCGTATGCTTTGAGCATGGCGAGTAGATACGATCAGATCCGGTGAAAGTCATCTGGATAGCGATCAAAAATATTCTTAAGTACTTACGAAGAAGCGAAGAATATTTCGATATTTGGAGGCAATGAGGAGCTAAGCGTAAAGGGTTACGGTGATGCAAGCTTCCAAAGCAGACAAGGATGACTATAGATCGCAATCGAGTGCGTGTTTTGCACGAATGGTGGAGTTGAGTGGAAGAGTTCAAGCGAGGACACGATTCTTGATTCTACAACGAGCCGAGTATATTAAGATCCGATGCAAAGAAAGGAGGTATGAACTTGGGGTAGTTCCTAGCATTGCAGATCCAATAGACCTCTATTGTGACAACAATGGGGCTATTACGCGAGCTAGGAACCTCGATCACATCGGACCAAACACATCTCTGCGGCGCTTCCATCTCATTCGAGATCATCGATAGAGGAGATGTGAGGATATCTGAGTACCAAGCGAAGCTAACATCGCAGATCCATTGACCAAGGCTTTGGCAGAGGAAGCATGATGGTCACACTAGGTCACTAGGTATTAGATATCATAGTGATTGGTACTAGTGCTAGTGGGAGATTGTTAGTTAAAGCCCTAGAACCAATCATGTGATGGTTGAATAGGGAACATTTTGTATCATATTCTATAAAGGCAAAGGATTGGTTATTATATTTACATCTTGCTTGTGCTAATTTAAATATAATAATGCCCTAGAAAAGTAGGTTCTTATCTACACACATCAATTGGCGTAATTGATTATGAGAGGAGGCTAGAACACTTTCCTAAATGTTCCTAGTCAGTATTAATATGCAAGGGCAATATTAATACATAAAGACTAGCATGTAGGTCAATTGATGACTTGATCTCACAAGTCATGGATATATGATATCAAGTTGACACATGGGTATATATTGGAGAATATATACGAACTAGTTTCATGGATCGTTATATGAGTGTCATAAACTTTCTCATGTGACTATTGGTATGAATAGTCCTTAGACACAAGTCACTACTGGTTCCCTACATAAGGAGTTATGTACTTTGGTATCGTCAAACGTCACCCGTAACAGGGTGGACCATAAAGGCGATTACTGGGTATGTAACAAATTATGCGGAGGGATGTGAGTGATGTAGATGGGATCTATCCCTTCCATATGGGGAGTGATATCGGTGGGCCTTGATTGAGTAGAACTACTAAAGCGCATGGCCATGCTCGAATGAGTCAATATGAGATATTGAGCTCATTTGTTTGAGTTAGTTTACTCGAGGATCAAGAAACACATAGATTGATCGAGGATGACACGGTCTATGCCTCATTGATCAATCGATATCAAGGATAGAAGGACACGGTCATATATTATAGTAGTCACGGAAAGGTTAGTCGGATCTTGACTTATCTCAGAACTTAGGTAGCAATGATGTATTGCTAGATGCCGCTCATTGCTTGTGTATCTAAAAGAGTTTAGGTCCACTGCCAACGTTATGAGAGCCTATAGGGTCACACACAAAGAGCATGATAATTAGAGGAATTAGAGTATTCTAGTTTGACTAGAATAATTTGGGAATAAGCTTAAGTACAAAATGGTTTTTGGACTTTAAGCTTAAATGAGAATTTTAGCTAATTGATTTAATGAGATTAATTCAATATGTTACCTTATTGATTTAATAAGATTAATTCAATATGATAACATAAGCTTAATTGAATTAATAAGATTAATTCAATATGATAACATAAGCTTAATTGAATTAATAAGATTAATTCAACATGCATGAATGCCACATAAGAATGCCACATAAGCATGCCACATAAGCATGCCACCTAAGCATCCACCTAAGCTAGTTAAGGTGGAAGGAAACAAAATGGTTTTGTCTCCTTAAGTGGCCGGCCAAACAAATGTCCCAATGCAATGGATTGCATTGAATGGTAGGAGGTGAAAGGGTTTTTCCAACCCTATAAAAGACCATGAAGTGGCCGGCCATTCCATAGCAATTGTTGTTGTGGTTGTGGAGTGTGGTTGTTGGGAGCTTGAGGCTTGGAGAGAGCTTGAGAGCTTATTGTTGTGTGGCTTTTGTGAGTAGCAAGAAGAGTAGTCTTCTTCTTCCCTTCTCTTTTCCCTAGCTTCCTCTCCTTTAGGGACTTCTCTAGCAAGAAGTAAAGGAGAGCTCCTCTAGTTTTCTTTTGTGAGACAAGAGCGTGCTCGTGTGGATACGTATAGAGGCACGGACACTTGAACGTGCTAAAGATCCAACAAACTAAAGGGATAAGCGGGATTAACAAGGGCACGCAACAAAGGTAATCCTCTCCTATAAGATAGGTTTGGTTTAGAGAAATTTATTTTATACGAGTTTGCTTTCGCATGGATCACTTGGAAGGGATCCTTTTTCCGTTGCGCATATGCCATTAGGCATACAAGAATTCCCTACATGCATCACTAGAGCTCACTTGAGCTCAATCCATAGAGTAGAAACTCTAGGTTCCGAACCACGTTAAATTCTTGTTTTGTTTGTGTGCTTATATTGTTGTTATCGTGTTATTTGTTATTTGTATTTCACTGCGCTAACAACAATTATAGACAAGCAATACGATCGATTTCGAAGCGACGTTGAGAAAACGCTATTCACCCCCTTCTAGCATACCATCAATGGTCCTACAACTGTATCTTGAATGTGTCTAATGAATTCGTTCATGATTAATGTAAAAAGATAGACTTAGAGTTGATCTTGATGCAACCATATCTTTATTGAAAATACTTCAATTAATCCACATGAAGTCTTCACTCTGGTCATTACTTCCTCATACATATCATTTATTTGTTGAATATGTTATGTTAACACTTTTCTTTTTAAGAATTCTTTATATAATTTTTCTTGAGATTTTATTATAAGTTTTTTCTAAATCAAAGAATACAATATATAAATCTTGTTTTTGTTCTCAATACTTTTCAATTAATTGTATAAAAAGATATATAATTTTTATTGACGACCTCCCAACTACGAAAATATCTAGACAAATAGAGTCCCAATTTAAACCGTGCAGCCAAGAAAATATCATAGAGTAGAATCAAATGTATAACTAAATTTACATTTATATCGGTTTGAATACCACCACAATAGCATAATCAGCAAAAATATACCAAAGGAAAAAAAATTAATAACTGAACAGATGAAAGGCTAATATTCTTCTCATGGAAACTTTAACAAATCTGATTCAAATAGCACAAACAGACAGGCCATGCCCAGAAGAGAAAATGGCATCCTTTCTAGGTGTACTTGCAGGCCAGTGCATGTCATTAAAAAAGAAAACCAACATATATGAGATTGATCTCAAGATGGGATATACTGCATAATGCGACATATATCAGCATAGGGTATGAGACCTTGCTCCTTTCAGATACACGAGTAAAAAAACATCCTTGAAATTGCATATCAAATGGATCTCACAGCTTTTAGAGCCGTGTGAAACTTGTAGATAAGTACCATTGAAGCTACACAAACAGGAAACTGCAACAACAACAACAATGCACATTGCTATACAAGGATCATGTTGTAGCCAACCATAGTAAAAAAGTGCTTGAATTTGCAAAAGCAATATGCATAGAACCTGGAAAGAAACCAGGGACTTTCTAAAATAGCTCAATGAACATTGTAACAATGTTAGGTACCTTCAAAGTTGCGATTTCATACAAATATATAGGTTGTACAGTGTGTAAAATAACGCAAATAGCAAAAGGCACAAAATTCTGGCCATGAAGATAATTAATTAGCATACTCATCTACAAAACAATGTTCTTGTATACAATGCATTTTGTAATATTACAGTCAATTGTCTAACTGGACTCAATTTATAATGGTTTAAATACGACAACCATGTAGAACAATACGCCAATATACAGAAAAGAAAAAAGAAAAGAAAATTTATAGGTAATATTCAGTTAGAGCCATTGACAAAGAACACAAATCATGTTTGAACTAATAAAAGCAACCTGCATTTAGCAAAAAATGAAACCTCAGGAGGAACATCCACCTGAAAACTACTACTGAGAGTAGAATGGTGGTTTCCCAACTTTCCTTTACTTAACAGAATTTACAAGTCCTTTCCTTCAAATCTATGTAAAGGGGAAAACAACCAAACCCTTGCTTCATAAGATTCCTCCATGTCTAAACCCACCATCTCCACAATCTGTGCTAGGATCTAAGCCACCTGGTGAGTCATACCACTTAGTGCTGTCAGCATAGAAACCATCCACTTGCATCCCTAAGAGACTGGGATCAGTCAAGGTTTTTAACTTGGACTCCTCATCTACACCACAATGGAGAATACTTTTCTCATCAAAGTCACTGCAATCTTCCTTTAACATCCACTTAACAGGCTTCATGTTCTCCCTCATAAGCAACTTCCTATCTTGGCAATCAGCTGTCATTCCATTCCATGGCACAATAGTTCCTAGATCTGAACCAAATTCTGTATCCTCTTCCTCAATCATCTCAGCTTCCTTGTTAAATATACCATCATGCCCGTTAACATGGTGGCTGCTCTTCTTTCTCCACTCTGCAACTTCATCATCATCTACCACCAATGATCCCTCAGAGTAGTGCATCCCTCCACCCAGAGTCTTCAACCTGTGCAGGATATCAGATAGCTCCTGTGTCAATGAGCCCAGCGAATCTGAACTTGTGGAAGCAATTCGTTCTTCGAGTAAACCAATTTCAACCTTGACATCCTGAACCTGCTGCATAACTACATGAAAAGGATCCCCTCTATCATCCTTGCCTATAATGCTAGTCAACAAGTAGGCGCCTGTGTCCTCCCTAATACCATAAACATCTGAATCAAATTCATAAGAACCCTTGTTCCCAACTACTCGATGGATGATCCGAGCATTTCCATCGAGTGGACCAGGTTCATGTCCGGTATGAATTGCATATAACTTGAATATAGCAGTGCCTTCCTCCTGGTACACAAAAGTCTTGTCTTTATCATTGTAGTTCATGATTGGAACAATAGCCCTTATCCGGAATCCACAGCCACATCGCTTTGACTGGTAAGGTTCCCTTTTCAAAACCCTAGCTTTCTTAGCTGAAGCAATCACTGATGACGGTTCCCCTGCTCGATGGCAAGCATAGTCCTTCACCTCAGCTGTGAATGGCTTGTTCCTTATATACTTCTGGCGGATGCAAAGAACAACCTTGTATTTAGCTGCAAGCTTCTGCAGACAGCACTGTACATCCTTGGCAGGCACTTCAAAGGATTCAGTGTATTCAAAACGTCGCCTTTTGGACCGTGATAAGCTGCTGCCATCAAGAGATGTCAGTGAGGAAGATGAAGAAGAACAGACCGGACAGGAGGATACACAAACTCGGATGAATGACTCTGGGATTCCATAGAACCTAGCACCAACTGTCCATGACTGTTTTATCCTCTCTACAGTCTCCTTCAGACCTAGGTGCCGCAATAGGTCAGGGTCGGCATGTGCAGCAGTGACGATCTCCTGCCACTGGTCCACATGTGAGACCTGATGCTCGGGATTGTTTTTGAAGAAGAGCGCGGGCAGGACGCCGTCCATGTGCGCACGAAGCTTATCCTGTATGCGCTTCCATGCTGTGAGGTAGGCTGTGTCCTCGTTTCGATCCTTCCACACCGACCGCCACGACTTGAGCACGGAAATGGAAGTGGCAGCACGGATCTCGTCTGGAGTGGCCAGCCGGCCTTCTAGAATACAGCGTACCATCAAGGCGTGGGATTCCCGGTTAAATGTGTAAAACTGCGAAGAAATATAGGGCGCCGGATCGACGCAGGGCGAGACGGTGGGGACTGGGGCTTCGTCGATAGAAGAACCAGGCTGCTGATTGCCGTCCGATAAAGTGGGCTTCTGATCTTCGATCAGCGCTTCGACTTGGTCTATCTCCTCTTCGTCAGGGTCTTCCTCCTCTTCGTCATCATCTCGGAAGAGGGAGGAGAAGGGATTGGGGTCGTCGTCCTCGTCGTCGATGAGGACTAATCCGTGGTTGTGATGGCGACTGGAGGGGCCGAGGAGGTTGATCTCGTCGTCTACGTGGGGCAAAGGTGGCGTCGCCAGAAGTGGCAGAGGGTTGGGAGTTAGGGTTTGGTGGGGAAAGGATGGGAGGAGTTGGGGCTTGATAGAGTGGTTCATGGGTACGATGGTCGGCAAGGGCGACGAGGAAGTCTTCGGCATCGAACCCCCTCCGTCTCTTACCTCGTCGTCAGCTTCTTTTGTTTCCGAGGAAATATTTGAGGTTTTCCATCGTTCTCGATAGAGAGTTCAGAGTGTGGAATGACAGCAACAGCCAACACGAAGATCAGCAAGTATAATTTGGTAAACTACGGCGCTTTACTACGTGGCAGGCATCAAAATTTATTTTTTATTAAGAGATTCTTTTAATTTTAAAAATATCTTTTCCATCAACAATAATAACCTATTTCATTTTTTTTAAATTAGATGATGATGATGATGATAATATAATAATACTGATATATGAAAATCAATATTACAGTGATATAATTTTTAAAAATTAATATCACAATATTATAATTTGTTTAATATATTAATATTGATATTTCAAAATCGGTACCACTATAATTCTAAATCTTTAATCATCAATAAAAAGTTCTATATTTTTTCTACATTCTTAAGACTCTCTTCTTCTACTCTATATCTTAGTTTTAAATTCTTAAATCCTCTATATTTATAAATGAATTTCAGTTAAAATTCATTGATAATCTTAGCCCGCTCTAATTGAACTCCATTTACGTTCAATAAATTTTTATAGTGATCCTGAATCCAATCGTACCATAAAGTCTCAAATTCAAGGTTTTCTTAATTGTGCATAATCTATTTTCAAAATTCAATCTACGTGTCAATTTCACATATCCATAATTTTACATAGAAAATTCTAAACTAAGATTAAACATCATATCTACCTTCTCTATACTTCTCTCTTCCACTTCATATCCAGATTTCATAATTTTCAAATCCTTTAAGACCATTAATGAGTTTTGACTAAAATTCATCAATGACCTTAGTCAACTTCTATTGGACTCAATCTAAATCAGATATTTTTTGCAGTGTCCCTCAGTCCCACTATGGTCAAAAGTCTAATTTCAGGAGCATGTTAGTTGTGCATAACTTGTCAAAAATTCAAAACCTTAGATACACCCTTTGAATATCAATATAGCTATGTTGTATTTGAGAGATGTCCTAAAGCAAATTACCTTTGAGATTGTCTCAGATGAATAATTAATAAAATTCACTATTTCGATGTACATTTATTATATATATGATTTGACTTTAAATCTGATACTACCATAATATGACTTAGGAATATAAGGAAAGGAAATTGTAGTGGACAGGATGGAATTGGAGGGAAGAGATATAGGGTAGGACATACGATCCAGCCTAGCAAGATCCGACTTTAGAAAGTAGGCCGAATTGATGACGTGGCAACTCAGGAACACCCGATGGTTAAAATAAAGCTGGAGAGCAACTAGGGAAAGTGAACTTGGTTGAGGGGAGCAACTCGGGGAGTGGAGATGGGTTATAAGGGCATGTGCTCAATAACCAAAACAATATCAAATATCAACTCGGAGAGCTGAGTGGAATCATAGACACCTCGGTTTAAATGGTTATAGTGGCATAGGAAAGTTTGTTGGGAAAATGAGCCGAGTCAGTGACGAAGCTACTCGGGAAATAAAAGCGAGTTAGGATAGAGGTAAGAAAAGATGATTAGGAGAAAGAAGGGCCCGGGGGTAAGGTAAGGGTAAAGAAAAGGAGAATGTATTTCCTACTATGCTCTATCATAAGAGTTTATTACACGATATAACAAACCAAGACACTTAGAGGACCCCACAAGAAGATTCTCAATAACCTTCGCTCGCTAACATCATAACAGAATTATTCCTCAATGGAGAAGGGCTCTCTATAGGGACGGCGATCCAGGTAGTTTGTTATGCAATAGCTGGCTCCAAAAGCAGGAGGTATAAAAGGAAGAGAAGGAGCAAAGAAGAGGAGGAGGATCGATTATTCAATCAACTTCTAGAGACTAACACAGAGAGGGACTTCTTCAAACTTGATCCATAATTCTCTAAGAAGGGGACTTGTTAGGGCAATCAACTCATGTATGATGTAGTTTTGATGTGTGTGGCAAAGGGTTTAAGGTAGATTGATTATGTTAATTTGATATGTGTGTTTAAGTTATACAAGACTTAGTAAATCACACATGAGTTAGCTTGATGAAAGCATTGGTGGGCTCACCATGTCATGATTCGGGTCCTCGAGTCGGTGAAGGATGACATTGCGGAAGCCATGCGCTTGGTGCATCCGAGGGACCGCCGTAAAAGGAACATTGGAGTGAAGCCAAAGGAAGCAGACTTCAGGGCGAGACGCGAAGGATGGCATTGCGGAAGCTGTGCGCTTGGTGCATCTGAGGGACATGGCCGAACAAAGAGAGCTTCAGTGAGGGACTCCAAGGGAGATGAGAGATTGAGCAATTTTAACGGTAGCTCATAGGTGAACTTGGTCGAATGGCTAAGTCAAGTTTCAGATGCTCAAACTTAGGTTTGAGATTTTACTCGATGTTTGATTAAGTCGGATGTTCAAACAAGTATTTTGTTTGAGGTTTTACCCGACTTCAGTCGACTGCTATAGATAGCAATCGACTGCTCGGAGTCGATGGAACTCGACCGTGTTCGATGTGGTTTTTTGCAGCCAATGATCGCAAAGAATGACAATGATCATTGCACCATCAATCTATTAGTGAAATTAGCTCATGTCACGATTGACCAGACTCGAGTAGTGTTTTGACGTTTGACATGGATGTCTAACATTGATGTTTGACATGTGTTAGAGAGATTGCTGATGCAATCAACCCAGGTTAGTATTTGATATTTAACGATGGTTTGACCATTGTCATGAAAAGCCTAAGCATGGGTCTTGGCATGGAAAGTCCAACATGGGTTGGAAAGTAAAGTCCAAGCATGGGTCTTGGCATGGAAAGTCCAAGCTGGGCTGATAAGGGAAAGCCCAAGCTTCAGTCTTGGCAATTAAGAAGTCCAAGGGGAATATTGGCGGGTAAAGTCCAAGGGTGGAGTCTTGGCAGCATAAGTCCAATGGTTGGCGGCGTAAAGTCCAAGCGGAGTCTTGGCAGCGTAAGCCAAATATGCCTTGGCGGTGTAGACACCATTAGCTTGACAATAGCTGATGGAAGCACCTAAAGGCTAGCGTATGGATGAATAAGTCATGGATAACTTGGAGGGATCCGATAAGTGTGAGGCTGACAGAGGTAGCTAGAAGGCTTAGGTCTAGGCTACGGGTGGTCTAGCAAGTATGGGGACACCATATTTGGGTTAAAATCTCATGTTTGAGGTGTATCAGTTGACTGGGACTATGGTCAGTCGACTGATGTGAGTCAACTAGGGTTTGACTGTGGGAAGATGGCCTAGCAGTCAACTGCTAGCATTGGGCAGTCAACTGATGGAGATTGCTCGTCGGGATGCCAGACACAAAGTGCTCTTCAGTTGAGTGATTGACGCGAGCACTCGACTGATTGAGTCATCAATTGACTGATGGTCTGTCTATTGGAACTTATCCAACGTGACACATGCCTTTGTCTCACAACGACTACAAGAGCAGTCGACTGATGGTCCCGATCAGTCGACTGCTAGGCAAAATCTAGCTTGAATGCAGGTTATAAAGGAAGCTCGAAAGGAGGGATTTTGGTATGATTTTTTTGGGTGATTTGGAGCGATTTGCTGGTGCAAATTAGGGTCTTCAAGGCTAGTCCAAGGCGATCAACAAGTAAGCATTCCAAAGCAATTATTGTAAAGTTTTCTTCACTTTATTTGTATATTCATCTCATATTTTCTTGTATCTGTTTCTTACTGTTGTAAGACTATTTCTACGAGGTTTCTCTACCTCCGGATTGTTCTGAGAAGGAGTTATTTGTTATAGTGGTGTATAGTTGCATCGCTAGGGCTCTTACGAGCCCAATCCGTGGAGTAAGAACCATTCAGTTCCGAACCACGTTACATCTTGTGTTGTGATTGTGCTTGTATTTATTTTCTTTATATATTTTGTATTTCCACTGCGTATTAATGTTTTGTAGCAAGCACGATCGAACGATAATCCATCGACAAGCAACGACACTATTCACCCTCCTCTAGCGGTCACGAAGGTTCCTACAATTGGTGTCATGCCCCGAGAGTATGCCGAATCGAAAATCAAACGGACAACATCTCCCCTGTACGTGGCAACATATCCTGTTTATACAAGACCCTTGGGCCCACAATAAACATAACATATACACATGTAAACATACAACATAACAAAACACGGCAGAAACTAAACACAACATCAATACAACCACATACCATACATACCGATATGACTAACACCAAACTAAGAAAATGCCGTAACAAAACCAGAAAGCACGATACAATAACAATAGTGTCCAACACTACAAATCATCACATAAATCAAATCCATATCGAAACACCAATGATAATCCAAAAACCCGGACTCTCGGAATTGAGATGAGACGATGCCAGCCAGCGGTGCTCTAAGCCGTCATGAAGACTTCTACCTGTTACCTGTCGACAGAAAAACCCATGGTCCATGGTGGTGAGTATAACTCAGCAGGTAATAGGAAAAACATGTATATATCAAATATCATATGTAATTCAATAGAAAAATCTACAGGTACATTAGGTAAACACCAACATGATAAACATATACATGTATATACCTTTTAACCAAATGAATAACGTAAAATGCAGACATACCTAAAAGTCTGCTACGCTACACCTATCCAACCTGAGCACATATCCACAATATATGTATATAATAGAAAATCTGGTCTAAACTATACAACATCATAAATACTGGTCAAAGAATGCAATAGTCTAACCAACAAGTATACAGGTATCCGACACAACCATATAACAGATGCGGGTAGCATATATGAAGATGATGTACAACCAAATGCAACAAATATAGTACAATCAAATGCAACATCACAATAAACATATATATATAGACTGTGCATATATATATATATATATATATATATATATATATATATATATATATATACTAATCACAATCATCCATATATATAAATACATGCATATATGTATATATATGGTATTATGCAAAAATATCATAAGTCACAGCAATGCAACATGCATGGTCATGCCGGCTCACCCTAAAGCTACCACGATCCTAGTGTGGCCTTGGTGGCTCGACATGATAACTGTCCCAACTCAACACCAACCACTACTCTCGAGTGGCTGAGCCGGCAATATAATCGAGTAGCATATAAGAGTAAAGAACAAGCTACACGACGGGGGTCCCTATTGTTGGCCACTCCGACAGTCACTACCCATGAGTGGTCGAGTGCCACACACGCAGGACAATGACACACAAATCTAACTGCCACCGTCTATAGTGGTAGAGTGCGACACCACAATGCTCTGCCCTCACACCAGTTACTCCTATGAGTAACTGTGGAGGCAGGATGACTGACGACCCTCTCAATCATAAGGGAGACCACGTCGCCAACATACATGCAAATGACATGAATGCACAGTCACATATATAGACATCCACTACAGATTCTCTATTCTACAGAGAATCATACCAATCTAATCAATGCACTATCTATCCTATAGAGAGTCGTACTCAACTGATCATAACACTCTCTATCCTGTAGAGAGTCATACCAATTTGATCGACGCACTCTCTATAATGTAGAGAGTCATACTCAATTGATCATAACACTCTCTACCTTTAGAGAGTCATACCAATCTGATCGACGCACTCTCTATCCTGTAGAGAGTCGTACTCAATTGATCATGACAAGCTAAGACCACCGGGCCGTAGCGACACACTAATCACAATTTACCTGACCATCTACACAACACATGATCGGTAGTAAACAAGCAACATAAGGGTATTGATATCGATCCTATGTTCAGAACACTACCTACTTACAGATGACCTCTTTCTCAATTTACAAATCAGGTCATCATCCGTACTCCACTATTTACACATCACTAAGTATTTATAGATTTACCTACATCACATCTGTAACTCCTAATCATGATGAAGGAAATGTGATAACAATAATAGAGCAAGTAGGCCAAAGACAAAGTATCAAGCACAAGAATAAATAAGAGTAGAGTCAAGGTAATATGATTATATATCTAAATCTGTATGCAACAACAACTATCTGACCAGGGTAGGAAATTACCCACCTGATATGTTGAATATCCAAATAAATCTCCCTGTCCAAGACTTTATCTCGAATCAACATCCTGTACAAAATATGTATGATCCGATTATGCTATCAATTATAATATTAGGATCAAATACTAATCCTACATCAACTTTATATTTCGATCAACTAACTGAACATCTTCCTCCATTAATTCATAATCAGTAACCAATAATGGCCTAGTTATAGATCTAGCATATCATCTACAACAATTCAAATCAGAACTTACCAAGCTTATCCACGCTTGCATAACTTCTCCATTCCCTTTGATGAGTCCGATTTGCTCAATCCAGATGAATCGAAGATGAACTCTACATCCTCGCAGCTATAACATATGGTATAAAGGTTTTCCATCCACTGATCAAATTCAAGAATCCTCAATCAATTAGAATATTTCTAAAGATCACACACAAACATCCACATCTTTACCTCTCCTTCTTCCATCAGTTTGAATCACTACCAATGTGGTTGATGGTTCATCTGCTGCTCGACACAGCATTTACAGAAAACGACACTAGGAATTCTTACTGTCCACAAGAACATACATAGTAGGATCGGCTGTGGATGGTCGCCTGCCTAGCCGGGACACCCGAAGATCCCTCCATCCCAGCTCAACCCCGTTCACAGCTCCAACACCAGCCAACCTTATCGAACACATCACCGACAGAACACTAAATGAACAGAAAGGAAAAGGAAACCAGGAGATATACCAGTGATTTCCACTTCACCGGCACCTCTCCTCCCCAATTGCTTTGACTGCCACCACAGCTCCACCTCCGGCCAAAATGATCAATCGTAGTGATGACATCATCATGCTGCTCGCATGAGAATAGCAAGCTCTGATGAAGGGATCGACTGAAACCTACAAAATACTGTGCCCTTACCTTGCTCCAACGATAATTGGCAGAAAACCCCCAAATCGGTAGCTCACCGTCGAAACGTCGCTGATTCAAGCTCACCCGCCACTCGCTTGCACTCTACTCCTGCTCGCTCTCTGCTCTCGCTCGTCCGCAGAGCCCATCATGGATGGTCCAGCCGCTGCCGCCGCCATGAGGAAGGGGAAGAGGGCTCGACCACTGTGCATTTCGGAGGGGAAGAGAGCTCGCGCAGAAGAAATGAGATCGCGGTTGGGAAAAGGAGAAATGTCGAGATTTAAGGCAACGGGAGAGAGCGGCTGTGCGTTACATGAATGAAGCAGTCGGGTCCAATTAAAATGGGTCGGGTCCAATCCAATATGCCTATTAAATCTTTCTTCGCAAATTTTCATTTAAGTCCAAGAAAATTTTTAAAAATTCCTGAAAAATTCCAGAGGATATTTTCCTAATTATCAAATATTATTCTTATTATTATTTTTATTTATTTTATTATTATTTTTTCCTGTGGTATTTTACAATTGGTATCAGAGCGGGTCGCTCTTCTACGGATTAACAACCGGGTGCAAAGGTGCTAGAGGGTGAAGAGGAATAAGATGGATTTTGAAGAACAACTAGGATGAGACATCAACACACCGGTCCCGTATGCGCTTTATGGACAAGAAGACATTAATTCATGGAAGAGAATAATTGAAGACTTCATCATGATGAAGGATTTTGAAGAATGATCCATTTTGATGGAGGGATTTAACTATCCAAGAGGACCAAAGGGAGACTTCCTCAAGAGGAAGAGATGGACCGAGGAGCAACTCCAATAGTTTGATAAAAATAAGAAGGTAGTCAAATTTATTTTTAATTTGATTCCTAATGACTTCTTGTGTAGCCTAGGGGATTACATGGATGCCAAGGAGCTTTGGAGGGAATTGACAAAATATCACGAAAATCGATCACAAGTCCAAGAAGAAGAAGAAGAAGAAGAAGAAGAAGAAGAGTGCTCATCATCTCAAGCTCAAGAAGAAGCAAATACATCTTCATCCCAAGAGCTTGAGGATTTAGAGGTTGATAGGGAATCAACATCCGGATCAAAAGAGGAAGAAGAGATGGAAGAAGCCTCTACTTCAAGGATTGAGGGGGAGGATATTAGATCATCCTCAATACCGGAGAAAGAAGAACATGAACCATCTACCTCCGGTCGAGGAGATGAAGTCCAAACCACCACCAATGACCTAGGTAACTCAAGCATTTCGATTAGTAATAAAAATCATATTATATGCTTTGAGTGTAGGGAAGTAAGACACTACAAGAGCAAGTGTTCTAAGAAAGTCAAGAAAAGTCAATCGATGCCTAAGAGTCAAGAGAAGTCAAAGGAAGCCGGACCCATGACAATTAAAAGTAAGGAGCATGTGGTGTGCTTCAAATGTCAACAACGGGGCCATTATAGAAGTCAATGCCCTAGGAAGAAGGAAATCAAAGACAAAGAAGGAACATCACAAGTAGGAGGAGCCTCTAAGGTAAACCCTAAGGTAAAATTTAATAATGATCATTCTTTAAGTTATAAGAAAAAGCATGCTAGAAATACTTTTAGCAATCTTGCAATTTATCATAAAGGGCATGCTAGAAATAGGGAGTATTGCTTAGGAGCTAAGAATGTCAACCTTAGGAATAAGGAGTAATTTGGGGCTAATGTCTCTAAAAATATTTTACCTAAAGCAAGTATTAGGAAAATTGAGGACCACCTAGGTTTTAACCCTAAATGGACTAGGCATATGCCTAGGAAGGCTCATGTCCAAACAATAGATGAAAAATAAAAAATTGGACAATTAGAGTTAGAAAATCAAGCCTTGAGGTCAAGGCTTAAAAAACTTAAAAAGACCCTTGCAAAGATGCAAAATTCAATTATAGGGTCAAGTGATAAAAAATCTAGGTCTAAGAGTCAAAGTTAAAGGCCTAGGAAACAAGAACCATTAAAGAGCAAGCCTAAGCCCAAAAAGACCTACCGTAGTGTTCCATTCGATTATGGAACACAACTTAGGTCTAGGAAGACCAAGGTTACTAGGGAAGTCATCCCTAAGGTTAACCAAGGTATGTGCCTAGTGGCTAGGGTTTCAAGGAAACCTAGGGAAGCCATTAAGAAGGTTAAAAGGGGAGCTACCCCCCTAGAGTTAACCTAGGCAAGACCAAAATGACCAAGGCTTCTAAGCCTAGGAGGGTCATTAGGAGGGTATCTAGGGAAGTTATCTCTAGCGAATAGCTAGTAAACCCAAGGAGCTCCAATAGGTATTGGGTTCCTAGGAGCGTGATCAATTCACGCTAAATGGGTTTAGGTGTGCCAACCTTAAATGGATGGGTAGTTAACCTAACCATGGTAAAGGTGACACCTTAAGTCATTTTCAAGGTCATGGGTACCTTGGAAATGTGTTTTGATTTTATCCTAAAAAGATTTTAGGATGTGTCAATATATTTTGAAGATTATGAAAAATCAATCAAATTGGCACAATTTAGGTTTAGAGGTTGAGGTGTGCCTATTTTTGATATTTGGCACACTTGGGATAAGCTAGTAATATGGAAAAATGGGTTTAATAATGACAAATGACAACTAATATCAAAATTTAGGTATTAGTATACCTTTATATTTTATTTGCTATGCTTGATTTGCCATATAACATGTTATGGCATCATATATACTTTTAATCATTTATATATCATGATCATGCTTAGGTTAAATGTCATGTGTATTTAAATTTAATCATATGCCATGACATCATGATCATTGGCCATGCTTTATTTATATCATCATTTATGCCATGATCATTTCATGCATTAATAAAATTGAATTAAGGACATATGACACGACTTGAAGTCTCATGTATAAGGGAATCAAGTAGTGTTGTCTTAGAAAAATATATGAAATCCTAGTTTAGGATGAACAAAACTCACATCTCACATTACATTGACATGTATATGTATTGATACACTCTAGATACATGTGAGATGATAAGATATGAGTTAAGTTAAGGTGCATAGTTTTTGCATCTAGATGAACTCAAACTCATCTAAATTCATGGGTGGATCATTAGGAAAGCTTATGTTCAATCCATGTACGTTAAGCCCAAATAATATGATCCAATATAAGGGTTTGAAAACATTTTAAAATCATTTTGAAAAACCTTGGTGTAGTCTATCTTTTGATAGAAGTCACCATTGATGAAGTTGATACAAAGTGAGCTAAAACATTGAAGATTTTCTTCACTTTTGAACTTTTTGTCAATTTCACTTTTTATTCATAATATATTTTTCAAATATTTTTTACCCATTGTATTAGTAATAAGTATTATACGTATGAAGTTTCAAGATTTTTCGAGTTATGTATAATTACTTATGTATTTCTGAAATTCATCTATGATAATTGAAATTCGGAATTTTAGTTATCTGTCGACTGTCGCCTGATGGCAGTAGACTGATGAGGAAGACAGTCGACTGTTTCCTGATAGAGTCGACTGCCAGGCTGATTTCGAGTAAACAAGGTATGTTTAGCCCAATTTTAACTAGGTTAGGTTTTCCTAACTGCTTCTAACCCTAGGATATGCTTTGGAAAGCATTTGAAAGGGTGAAAATTCATTGGATATGGATTAGGAGAGTTGTTAGGGTGATGTATCAATTTAATGTGTACGAAAGTTCAATGTTAAACTTTTAACCTTAATTTTGATAATTTAGAGTTCGTATTGGCTTAGGGACTTTCCAAAGCCATTGTTGGTGCAATGGTTAAGGGGGAGCAAGCCTTTAAGGGGAGGTATCCATCATGGGATGATAGATGTATTTTTCCTCATGATGGGGAGAAATGGGATTTTGAGATGCCCAATTTAGAAATTGGGAGAGTTCATAGAAGTGCCTCTCTTGAGTGATATGAGACTTATCACTAGGAAGATTATAGAAATCCTAGGTGTTTTTGGACAAAAGGGGAGATTGTAAGATCTCATTGGGATATGAGACATTGATCTCCCTGGATGTACATTTTTTATGTATGTCAAAAAGGGGGAGAATGTATGGAATTTAGCAATTTGGGATAATTGGTAAGGGAATTTGAGTTAGGGGCCTAACTCATGGGTGTTTTTGTCAAACATCAAAAAGGGGGAGATTGTTGGTGCAATTGGCCCAGGTCACAATTGACCAGACTCGAGTTTGACTTGAGTAGTATTTTAATGTTTGACATGGATGTCTAACATGTGTTGGGGAGATTGCTGATGCAATCCACCCAGGTTAGTATTTGATGTTTGATGATGGTTTGACCATTGTCATGAAAAGCCCAAGCATGGGTCTTGGCATTGAAAGTTCAACATGGGTTGGCAAGGAAAGTCCAAGCATGGGTCTTAGCATGGAAAGTCCAACATGGGTTGGCAAGGAAAAGTTCAAGCTTGAGTCTTGGCAATTGAGAAGTCCAAGGGGAATATTGGCGGCGTAAAGTCCAAGGATGGAGTCTTGGGAGCACAAGTCCAATGGTTGACGGTGTAAAGTCCAAGCGGAGTCTTGGCAGCGTAAGCCCAATGTGCCTTGGTGGTGTAGACACCGTTAACATGACAATAGCCGATAGAAGCACCTGAAGGCTAGCATATGGATGAACAAGTTGTTAGGAATATTGTAACGGCTAGAGGGGGGTGAATAGCGTCAATGTAATTCTTTCGCGTTTGTTTCTACAATTTCGTTAGCGCAGCGGAATATAGATATAATACAATAACGAAATGGACAAGCACACACAAAGACACGAAGATTTAACGTGGTTCAGAACCGCACGGTTCCTACTCCACAGATTGGGTTCGTACGAACCCTAGCGATGCCAATCACACACCACTATAACAATAACTCCTTCTCGGAACAATCCGGAGGCGGAGAAACCTCGTACAATATGATTACAACAATAATCAAGTAGATACAAGCAAAAACAATATGAAATACAAATGCAAGTAAAGGAAAAACACTTTACAAGAGCTTTGGATTGCTTGATCTTTGATTGCCTTGAACTAGCTTTGAAGGACTGGAAAGCACCAACTTCCCCCTTCAATTTCGTCCAAGAAAATCGCTATCTTTTCCTCCATCACGAGCTCCTTATATAGCTTCAACCTGTGCTGGAAAAGGTTGATCAGTCGACTGCTCGGGACCATCAGTCGACTGATCACACTGTTGCTGTGAGACAACGGTGTAATCCACGCTGGAAAAATCCAACGGCTAGGACATCGATCGATCATGACCATCGGGCCGATCGATGAGCCATCACTGATCGCTCGTCTCGTCGAGTGAGACTCCATTCGTCGGCGTAGAAAATCCGAGCATCACGATCGATAACATAATCGGGCCGATCGCTGCGTCCATCACCGATCGGCCTTAACAGAGGTTTTAACCCAAGTATGGTTCCCCCATACTTGCTAGACCACCCTTAGCCTAGACCTAAGCCTTCTAGCCACCTCCATCAGCCTCACGCCTCTCGGATCCCTCCAAGTCATCCATGACTTGTTCATCCATCGCGCTAGCCTTCAGGTGCTTCCATCGGCTATGTCATGCTAACGGTGTCTACACCGCCAAGGCACTTTGGACTTATGCCGCCAAGACTCCGCTTGGACTTTACACCGCCAACCATTAGACTTATGCTGCCAAGACTCCCGCTTGGACTTTACGCCACCAATATCAAACCCTTGGACTTCTCAAATGCCAAGACTCAAGCTTGGACTTTCCCTTGCCAACCCATGTTGGATTTTTCATGCCAAGACCCATGCTTGGACTTTTCATGTGCCAAGTGTCCCACTTGGACTTCCCATGCCAAGTACTCAAGACTTGGACTTTACCAAATGACAATTACATTGTCATATGTTTTTGTCGAAACATCAAAACATCACTCGAGTCAAACTCGAGTCCTGGTCAATCGTGACCTGGGTCGATTGCACCAACAATCTCCCCCTTTTTGATGTTTGACAAAAACCAAACAAATGATTGAGTTAGAACACTAACTCAAATCCTTTACCAATTATCTCAAATTGGTAAATACTCTCCAAATGTTCTCCCCCAAACATTCTCCCCTTTTTGACTAACATCAAAAAGGTTTTCTCTCCAAGGAGGTCAATGTCTCATGTCCCAATGAGATCTTATAATCTCCCCCTTGGTCCAAAAACACTCAAGAGAGACAATCCCATTTACTTTCCCAATTTCCAAATTGGGTCTCTCAAAAGTCCCATCAATTTCCCAATTGATGTCATATTCTCCCAATAACTTCTCCTCTTCAAGGAGAAAAACACATCCATCATCCCAAGATGGATACCTCCCCCTAAAGGCTTGCTCCCCCTTGACCATTGCACCAACAATGTCCTTGGGCAGTCCCTAAGCCAATAGGAACTCTAAACCATCAAAATTAAGGTTAGAAATTCAATATAGAACTTTCCAACACCTTAAAATTGATACAAACCCTAAATACTTCTCCTAATCCATATCCAATGGATTTTCACCCTTTATAATGCTACCCAAAGCATATCCTAGGGTTAGGAGTGATTAGGGACCATAACCGTAGCTGAAATCGGGTTAAACAACCTTGTTTTCCCCAAAATCAGGCTACCAGTCGTGTGATTCAGAAATCAGTCGACTGGCGGCATCGATCGCCACCAATGGCGTCGGGATCGATAACTAAATTTCAATTTGATTATCGAGTTAATTCAAAATCATAAATAATTATACGTATATCGAAAAATCACGAAATTTGATACGTATAATACCTATGACCAATACAATGGGTGAAAAATGTTTGAAAATTATTTTACCCATAAAATACTGAAATTGGCACAAAGTTCAAAACCATTGAAATTTTCAATGTTTTGGTCCTACTTTGTATCAACTTCATCAATGGTGATTGCTATCAAAAGATAGACTTCACCAAGGTTTTTCAAAATGATTTTAAAATATTTTCAAAATGATTTTAAAATATTTTCAAAACCTTGTTTTGGATCTTACTCCTTGGGCTCTATGCACATGACTTGTACACAAGCTTTCCCAATGATCCAAAAATAAATTAGATGAGTTTTAGTTCATCTAGATGCAAAAACTATGCACCTTGAACTTAACTCATATCCTAGCATCTCACATGTATTCATGGTGTATAAATATATATACATGTCAATTAGATGTGAGATGTGGGTTTTGTTCTCCCTAAACTAGGGTTTTATGCATCTTCTAAAGCAACTCTACTTGATTCCCCTATAAATGGGACTTCAAGTCATGCCATAGTCCTTAAATCAATTTTAATTAAGTTAATGCATGAATGTATGATCATGGTAGAAATAATAGCATTATTAAGACATGGCCAATGATCATGATGTCATGGCATATGATAAAATTTAAAAGCACATGACATTTAAAATCTTAAACCTAAGCATAATCATGACATATAAAAATGATTAAAAAAAACATGATGTCATGGCATATGGCAATCAAGGCATGGCAAATAAAATATATAGGTATGGTAATACCTAAATTTTAATATTAATTATCATTTGATATAATTAAGTATATTTTGCCATATTAACCTAAATTTTCTCAAGTGTGCCAAAAACCCAAAATGGCACACTACGACCTCTAAACCTAAATTGTGCCAATTTGACCATTTTATCAAGCTTCTCAAATAATATTGGCACACCCTAAAATCTTTTAGGATGATAATTCAAATCTATTTCCAAGGTATCCATAACCTTGAAAATAACCTAAAGTGTCACCTTTGCCATGGTTGAGTTAACTACCCATCCATTTAAGGTTGGCACACCCTAACCCATCTAGCGTGCATCAATCACGCTCTTAGGAACCCAAAACCGATTTGAGCTCCTAGGGTTAATTAGGTACTCCTTAGGGATAACCTCCCTAGATACCTTCCTAATGCCCCTTCTAGGCTTAGAAGCCTTGGTCATTTTGGTTTTGCCATGGTTAACTCTAGGGGTGACTCCCCTTGTAACCTTCTTAGTGGCTTCCCTAGGTTTCCTAGAAACCCTAGCCACTAGGCACACACCATGGTCAACTCTAGGGATGACTTCCCTATTGACCTTGGTCTTCCTAGACCTAGTTAGTGTTCCATAGTCAAATGGAACACAATGATAAGCCACCTTAGGCTTAGGTTTGTGACCCAAACCTTTCTTGCCCTTGGTTGACTTTTGACTTTTAGATCCTAGATGTTGACTTTGACTTCTTGACCCAGGAATTTGACCATTAGACCCTTTAGATTTATTTTGTATCTTATTTAAGGTCTTTCCAAGTTTCTCAAGCCTTGACCTCAAGGCTTGGTTCTCTAATTCTAATTGCCCAATTTTAGAATTTTGATTTAGACCATGGGCATGGTTCTTCCTAGGCATATGCCTAGTCCATTTAGGGTTAAGGCCTAGATGTTCTCCTATTTTCCTAATTGATTCCCTAGGTAAGATATTTTTAGGGACATTAGTCCCAAATTTCTCCTTATTCCTAAGGTGAACCTTCTTAGCTCCTAAACAAATATGTTTGTTATTTCTAGCATGCTCTTTATGATAAATAGCAAGAGAATTGAAACCCTTAGCATGCTTTTGCCTATTAACTAAAGAGGATGCATTATTAAAATGTACCTTAGGGTTAACCTTAGCTCCCCCTACTTGTGATGCTTCTTCTTGGGTCTTTTTCCTCCCCCTAGAGCATTGACTTCTATAATGCCCCTTTTGATAGCACTTGAAGCATATAATATGCTCCTTGCTCTTTTGACTTGGGGAACCGGCATCCTTTGACTTTTGTTGACTTTTGGGCGCCGGAGAAGCTTTCCTAACCTTCTTTGGGCATTTGCTCTTGTAATGCCCATACTCCCTACACTCAAAGCACATTATATGATTTTCATTGGAAGATAAAGTGTTTGAGTTACCTAGGGTGGTGGTAGGTGCTAGAGTTGAATTTTGAGCTTCCTCATCTTGATCGGATGTTGAAGGCTCTTCTTGAGGTTGCTCCGGTGTAGAGGATGGTCTCTCCTCCTCAATCCTAGAAGTAGATGCTTCTTCCATCTCTTCTACTTCTTCTTTCTCCGATCCGGAAGTTGACTCCATCTCAACTTCCGATTCCTCACTTTCACTTGAGGATGAACTCTCCTCATGGAATCTTGCCAATTTTCTCCATAGCTCCTTGGCATACATGTAATCCCCTAGCTTGCACAAAACATCATTAGGGATTAAATCTTCCAAAAGTTTCGTTACATTAACTTCGGTCTTGAGCTTTTGACGTTGCTCTTGGGTCCACTTTTTCAATTTTAAGACATTCCCCTTCTTATCCCTAGGGGGTTTAAGGCTTTCAACGAGGATGAACCAATCCTCTATGTTCATCATCAAGAATGTTTCCATTCTTGCTCTCCACGCCGGAAAATCTTCTGGATCATATGAAGGTGGAGTATTGATATTCCATCCAAGCTTGTCTTGGAATTCCATCTTCACCCTCTAGCCTTTTGTCTTAGCTCCGGGCGGTTAGTCCGTAGAAGAGCCGCTCGATACCACTTGTTAGGAATATTGCCTAGAGGGGGGGTGAATAGCGTCAATGTAATTCTTTCGCGTTAGTTTCTACAATTTCGTTAGCGCAGCGGAATATAGATATAATACAATAACAAAATGGACAAGCACACACAAAGACACGAAGATTTAACGTGGTTCGGAACCGCACGGTTCCTACTCCACAGATTGGGTTCGTATGAACCCTAGCGATGCCAATCACACACCACTATAACAATAAGTCCTTCTCGGAACAATCCGGAGGCGGAGAAACCTCGTACAATATGATTACAACAATAATCAAGTAGATACAAGCAAAAACAATATGAAATACAAATGCAAGTAAAGGAAAAACACTTTACAAAGGCTTTGGATTGCTTGATCTTTGATTACCTTGAACTAGCTTTGAAGGACTGGAAAGCACCAACTTCCCCTTCAATTTTGTCCAAGAAAATCGCTATCTTTTCCTCCATCTCGGGACCATCGGATCTTGTGAGACAACGGTGTAATCCACGCTGGAAAAATCCAACGGCTAGGACATCAGTCGACTGATCATGACCATCAGTCGACTGATGAGCCATCACTCGACTTCTCGTCTCAGCAGTCGAGTGAGACTCCATTCTGTGGCCGAAAATCCGAGCATCAGTCGACTGATAACATAATCGCCGACCGTCATTCATCGCCGATCCATCGATCGGCCCTAGCGGTGGCGATCGCTGGCCACTTTCGCACAAACCCTAGTTGACTCGATCCGATCGGCCGATCGCCACATGGCACTGGGCCGACCGCACACCTCAAACATGAGGTTTTAACCCAAGTATGGTTCCCCCATACTTGCTAGACCACCCTTAGCCTAGACCTAAGCCTTCTAGCCACCTCCATCATCCTCACGCCTCTCGGATCCCTCCAAGTCATCCATGACTTGTTCATCCATCGCGCTAGCCTTCAGGTGCTTCCATCGGCTATGTCATGCTAACGGTGTCTACACCGCCAAGGCACTTTGGACTTACGCCGCCAAGACTCCGCTTGGACTTTACGCCGCCAACCATTGGACTTATGCTGCCAAGACTCCCGCTTGGACTTTACGTCACCAATATCAAACCCTTGGACTTCTCAAATGCCAAGACTCAAGCTTGGACTTTCCCTTGCCAACCCATGTTGGACTTTTCATGCCAAGACCCATGCTTGGACTTTTCATGTGCCAAGTGTCCCACTTGGACTTCCCATGCCAAGTACTCAAGACTTGGACTTTACCAAATGACAATTACATTGTCATATGTTTTTGTCGAAACATCAAAACATCACTCGAGTCCTGGTCAATCGTGACCTGGGCCGATTGCACCAACACAAGTCATGGATGACTTGGAGGGATCCGATAGGCATGAGGCTGACGGAACTGGCTAAAAGGCTTAGGCCTGGGCTACGGGTGGTCTAGCAAGTATAGGGGCACCATATTTGGGTTTAAACCTCATGTTTGAGGTGTATTAGTTGACTGGGACTATGGTCAGTCTACTGATGTGAGTTAACTAGGGTTTAACTGTGGAAAGATGGCCTAGTAGTTGACTGCTAGCATTGGGCAGTCGACTAATCTGGAGATCAGTCGATTGCTCATCGTGATCTCAAGCACAGAATGCTCTTTAATCGAGTGATCAACGCGAGCACTCGACTGATTGAGTCATCAATCGACTGATGGTCTGTCCATTGGAACTTATCTAACGTGGCACAAGCTGTTGTCTTACAACGGCTACAGGAGCAGTCGACTGATGGTCCCGATCAATCGACTGCTAGGCAAAATCTAGCCCGAATGCAGGTTATAAAGGTTGCTCGGAAGGAGGGATTTTGGTATGATTTTCTTGGGCGATTTGGAGTGATTTGCTGGTGCAAATAAGAGTCTTCAAGGCTAGTCCAAGGCGATCAACAAGCAAGCACTCCAAAGCAATTATTGTAAAATTTTCTTTACTTTGTTTTGTATATTCATCTCATATTTGCTTGTATCTATTTCTTACTATTGTAAGACTATTTGTACAAGGTTTCTCCACCTCCGGATTGTTCTGAGGAGTTATTTGTTATAGTGATGTGTGGTTGCATCGCTAGGGCTCTTTCGAGCCCAATCCGTGGAGTATGAACCATTCGGTTTCGAACCACGTTACATCTTGTGTTGTGATTGTGCTTGTATTTATTTTCATTGTATATTTTGTATTTTGGCTGCGTATTAACGTTTTGTAGCAAGCATGATCAAACGATAATCCATCGACAAGTGACGATGCTATTCACCCCCTCTAGCGGTCACGAAGGTTCCTACAATTGGTATCAGAGTGGGTCGCTCTTCTACGGATTAACAACTGGGAGCAAAGACGCTAGAGGGTGAAGAGGAACAAGATGGATTTTGAAGAACAACTAGGATGAGACATCAACACACCGGTTCTGTATGCACTTTATGGACGAGAAGGCTTCAATTCATGGAAAAGAAGAATTGAAGACTTCATCATGCTGAAGGATTTTGAAGAATTTTCCATTTTGATGGAGGGATTTAACTATCCAAGAGGACCAAAGGGAGGCTTCCTCAAGAAGAAGAGTTGGACTGAGGAGCAACTCCAACAGTTTGATAAAAATAAGAAGGTAGTCAAATTTATTTTTGATTTGATTCCTAATGACATCTTGTGTAGCCTAGGGGATTACATGGATGCCAAGGAGCTTTGGAGGGAATTGACAAAATATCACGAAAATCCATCAACGGTCCAAGAAGAAGAAGAAGAAGAGGAGTGCTCATCCTCTCAAGCTCAAGAAGAAGCAAGCACATCTTCATCCCAAGAGCTTGAGGATTCGAAGGTTGATAGGGAATCAACATATGGAGCAAAAGAGAAAGAAGAGATGGAAGAAGCCTCCACTTCAAGGATTGAGGGTGAGGATATTAGATCATCCTTAATACCGAAGCAAGAAGAACATGAACCATCTACCTCCGGTCGAGGAGAAGAAGAAGTCCAAACCACCACCATTGTCCTAGGTAACTCAAGCATTTCGATTAGTAATAAAAATCATATTATATGCTTTGAGTGTAGGGAAGTAAGACACTACAAGAGCAAGTGTCCTAAAAAAGTTAAGAAAAGTCAACTGGCGCCTAAGAGTCAAGAGAAGTCAAAAGAAGCCGGACCCCCGACAATTAAAAGTAAGGAGCACATGGTGTGCTTCAAATGTCAATAATGGGGCCATTATAGAAGTTAATGCCCTAGGAAGAAGGAAATCAAAGACAAAGAAGGAGCATCTAAGGTAAACCCTAAGGTAAAATTTAATAATGCTCATTCTTTAAGTTATAAGCAAAAGCATACTAGAAATAATTTTAGTAATCTTGCAATTTATCATAAAGGGCATGCTAGAAATAGGGAGTATTGCTTAAGAGGTAAGAATGTCAACCTTAGGAATAAGGAGAAATTTGGGACTAATGTCCCTAAAAATATTTTACCTAAGGCAAGTATTAGGAAAATTGAGGACCACCTAGGTTTTAACCCTAATTGGACTAGGCATATGCCTAGGAAGGCTCATGTCCAAAGAATAGATGAAAAATAAAAAATTGGACAATTAAAGTTAGAAAATCAAGCCTTGAGGTCAAGGCTTGAAAAACTTGAAAAGACCCTTGCAAAGATGTAAAATTCAATTATAGGGTCAAGTGATAAAAAATCTAGGTCTAAGAGTTAAAGTCAAAGGCCTAGGAAACAAGAACCATCAAAGGACAAGCCTAAGCCCAAAAAGACCTACCATAGTGTTCCATTCGATTATGGAACACAACTTAGGTCTAGAAAGACCAAGGTTACTAGGGAAGTCATCATTAAGGGTAACCAAGGTGTGTGCCTAGTGGCTAGAGTTTCAAGGAAACCTAGGGAAGCCATTAAGAAGGTTACAAGGGGAGCTACCCCTCGAGTTAACCTAGGCAAGACTAAAATGACCAAGGCTTCTAAGCCTAGGAGGGTCATTAGGAGGGTATCTAGGGAAGTTATCCCTAGCGAATACCTAGTAAACCCAAGGAGCTCCAATAGGTATTGGGTTTCTAGAAGCGTGATCGATTCACGCTAAATTGGTTTAGGTGTGCCAACCTTAAATGGATGGGTAGTTAACGTAACCATGGTAAAAGTGACACCTTAAGTCATTTTCAAGGTCATGGGTACCTTGGAAATGTGTTTTGATTTTATCCTAAAAAGATTTTAGGATGTGCCAATATATTTTGAAGATTATGAAAAATCAATCAAATTGGCACAATTTAGGTTTAGAGGTTGAGGCATGCCATTTTGTGTTTTTGGCACACTTGGGATAAGCTTGTAATATAGCAAAATGGGTTTAATAATGACAAATGACAACTAATATCAAAATTTAGGTATTATTATACCTTTACATTTTATTTGTCATGCTTGATTTGCCATATAACATGTCATGACATCAGATTTACTTTTAATCATTTATATGTCATGATCATGCTTTGGTTAAATGTCATGTGTATTTAAATTTAATCATATGCCATGACGTCATGATCATTGGCCTTGCTTTATTTATATCATCATTTATGCCATGATCATTTCATGCATTAATAAAATTGAATTAACGACATATGGCATGACTTGAAGTCCCATGTATAAGGGAATCAAGTAGTGTTGCCTTAGAAAAATGCATGAAACCCTAGTTTAGGATGAACAAAACTCATATCTCACATTTCATTGACATGTATGTGTATTGATACACTCTAGATACATGTGAGATGCTAGGATATGAGTTAAGTTCAAGGTGCATAGTTTTTGCATGTAGATGAACTCAAACTCATCTAAATTCATAGGTGGATCATTGGGAAAGCTTATGTTCAAGCCATGTACGTTAAGCCCAAAGAATATGATCCAATATAAGAGTTTGAAAACATTTTAAAATCATTTTGAATAACCTTAGTGTAGTCTATCTTTTGATAAAAGTCACCATTGATGAAGTTGATACAAAGTGAGCTAAAACATTGAAGTTTTTCTTCACTTTTGAACTTTTTTTTCATTTTCACTTTTTTATGCATAATATATTTTTCAAATATTTTTCACCCATTGTATTGGTAATAAGTATTATATGTATGAAGTTTCAAGATTTTTCGAGTTACGTATAATTACTTATGCATTTCTGAAATTCATCTCTGATAATTGAAATTCAGAATTTCAGTTATCTGTCGACTGCCTCCTGATGGCAGTAGACTGATGAAGAAGACAGTCGACTATTTCTTGATAGAGTCAACTGCTAGGCTGATTTCGAGTAAACAAGGTATGTTTAATCCAATTTCAGCTAGGTTAGGGTTTCCTAACTGCTCATAACCCTAGGATATGCTTTGGAAAGCATTGGAAAGGGTGAAAATCCATTGGATATGGATTAGGAGAGTTGTTAGGGTGATGTATCAATTTAAGGTGTAGGAAAGTTCAATATTGAACTTTTAACCTTAATTTTGATAGATTGGGATATGAGACATTGAACTCCCTAGGTGTACCTTTTTGATGTATGTCAAAAAGTGAGAGAATGTTTGGAATTACCAATTTGGGATAATTGGTAAGGGAATTTAAGTTAGGGGCCTAACTCATGGGTGTTTTTGTCAAACATCAAAAAGGGGGAGATTGTTGGTGCAATTGGCCCATGTCACAATTGACCAGACTCGAGTTTGACTCGAGTAGTATTTTGATAATTGACATGGATGTCTAACATTGATGTCTGAAATGTGTTGGGGAGATTGTTGATGCAATTGACCCAGGTTAGTATTTGATGCTTGAAGATGGTTTGACAATTGTCATGAAAAGTCCAAGCATGATTCTTGGCATGGAAAGTCCAACATGGGTTGGCAAGGAAAGTCCAAGCATGGGTCTTGGCATGGAAAGTCCAACATAGGTTGGCAAGGGAAAGTCCAAGCTTGAGTCTTGGCAATTGAGAAGTCCAAGGGCAATATTGGCGGCGTAAAGTCCAAGGGTGGAGTCTTGGCAGCATAAGTCCAATGGTTGGCGGCGTAAAGTCCAAGCGGAATCTTGGCAGCGTAAGCCCAATGTGCCTTGGCGGTGTAGACACCGTTAGCATGATAATAGCCGATGGAAGCACCTGAAGGCTAGCGTATTGATGAACAAGTCATGGATGACTTGGAGGGATCCGATAGGCATGAGGCTGACGGAGGTGGCTAGAAGGCTTACGTCTAAGCTATGGGTGGTCTAGCAAGTATGGGGGGCACCATATTTGAGTTAAAACCTCATGTTTGAGGTGTATCAGTCGACTGGGACTATGGTTAGTCGACTGATGTGAGTCAACTAGGGTTTGACTATGGGAAGATGGCCTAGCAGTCGACTGATATGGAGATCAGTCAACTTCTCATTAGGATGTCGAGCACAGAATACTCTTCAGTCGAGTGATCGACGCGAGCACTCGACTAATTGAGCCATCAGTCGACTGATGGGTATGATTAGTCGACTGATGGTCTGTCCATTGGAACTTATCCAATGTGGCACATGTTGTTGTCTCACAACGGCTATAGGAGCAGTCGACTGATGGTCTCGATCAGTTGACTGCTAGGCGAAATTCATCCTGAATGCAGGTTATAAAGGCAGCTCGGAAGGAGGGATTTTGATATCATTTTCTTGGGCGATTTGGAGCGATTTGCTGGTGCAAATCAGGGTCTTCAAAGCTAGTCCAAGGCGATCAACAAGCAAGCATTCCAAAAAATTATTGTAAAGTTTTCTTTACTTTATTTTGTATATTCATCTCATATTTGTTTGTATTTGTTTCTTACTATTGTAAAATTATTTGTACGAGGTTTCTCCACCTCCGAATTGTTCCGAGAAGGAGTTATTTGTTATAGTGGTGTGTGGTTGCATCGCTAGGGCTCTTACGAGCCAAATCTATGGAGTAGGAACCATTTGGTTCCGAACCACGTTACATCTTGTGTTGTGATTGTGCTTGTGTTTATTTTCATTGTATATTTTGTATTTCGGATGCGTATTAACATTTTGTAGCAAGCACAATTGAACAATAATCCATCGACAAGCGATGACGCTATTCACCCCCCTCTAGCGGTCACAAAGGTTCCTACACAAGCAACTGCCAAGGGACGGTAGTTGACTGCTGAAGATGGATGCAGACACAGAACCTCCCATAGTCGACTGATCAGTTGGATACGCAGGCAGCAGTCAACTGATGGGACCATCAATCGATTTCTAGGAGTACCATTGGACGGTGACGAAAGCAAGTTAGAAGTCGACCGTTAGAGGGGCAGTCGACTGATGGCATACAACAGTCGATTGCCCCCTGCCCAATGGGAAAAACTCTTCTTCTCTATAAAAAGAAGGGGTGGGGGCTTTTGGGAGGTTAATGCTTCACTCATAATCTTACTCCCAAGTGCCCAACACATTTTATAACTCCTCTTCTTGTTCTTATTTCCATCTTATTGTAAGAGGGAGTGATTATTTTAAAAGAGGTTTACCTCCACCTTGCTTGGGCTAAAGGAGTGACTAGTGGATTGTTGAGGGAGTGATTCACCATACGAATCATCTGTGGACTAGCAGCAAGGGCCGTGAACCACGTTACATCTTAGTGTTAGCGTTTGCATCTCGTTTCTCTTTGTGTTTGTCTTAATTGTTTTGTTTTAACATTTCCACTGCGCTAATCACTTTGTAGACGATTAAGAATGATCAAATTCCATCTACGACAATGAGGGCTATTCAACCCCCCCTTCTAGCCGGGCCACGATCCCTCGAATAAGTGGTATCAGAGCAAGGTTGCTTGTCACTAAACTTACCGATGCAACAAGAATGACAACAAAGATGGCCGGCTCGAACATTCATCCACCCAAATTCGAAGGCAACTTCTCTTTGTGGAAGAAGAGAATGGAGTTATTCTTTGAAATCGATTTTGATATCATTCTTATTATGGAAAATGATTTTGAGATTCCTAGGGACGAAGAAGGTAGGGTATTAGTAAAATCGAGATGGACTAAGAAGCAAAGGGAGGAGCACCTTGAAAATTCAAAGGCCAAGCATCATCTATTCAACGTGCTTCCCCAGCAAGAGATTAATAGGATTGGAGAGTGTGCTAGTGCCAAGGAGATGTGGGAGAAGCTAGTGGAGCTTCATGAAGGTACTTCCAAAGACAAGCTTACAAGACGGGACCTTCTCCGATCACAATTAAGCAACATCAAGCTAGAAAAAGAAGAGAAGGTACTATCTTTGCATTCTAGGTTTAAGGAAAGAATCATCGGTTTTATCAAGTGTAGGTGAGAAGCTATCAAATCGGGATATGATAATGAAGGCAATTGATGCTTTTCCCCAGTCATCAAAGTGGAGCTCAATGGTGGACTCCTTCTACATATCAAAAAAATCTAGAGGTAAGTACTCTAGAAAATTTTTTCTCTACTATGGTGTTTCACGAAACTAGACTTGAAGGTATAGTAGAGGAACCAAGGAGTCAACCAAGGGGAGTAGCGCTTATGGATGACAAAGGAAAGAAGAAGAAGGAGACTCCACCATCCTCATCGGAAGATGAATCATCCTCTTCAATGGATAGCAATGAGAAGGCCTACATGGTAAGAAAGGTGAGATGTGCTCTTAAGAGTTTTAAATTTAATAAGTCTCATGATAGGAGAAGGCCAAGAAGAAAGGTTATTTGCTATAATTGCCAAGGAGAGGGACACATGAGGGATGAATGTCCCTTGTTAAACAAAGCAAAGGAAGAAACAAAGAAAGACAAGAAGAAAGGAAGCAAGAAAAAGGAAGAAAAGAAATCAAAAGAAAAGGTGAAGACAAAAACCCACAACTTGAAGGCCACATGGGATGATCCATCCTCATCGGAGGAAGAAGAAGCATTCACAAGCCTTGCACTTATGGCAATAGAAGACATGGACTCCACCTCCTCCGAAAGAGAAGAAGCAAGCACAAGTGAGGAGGAGAGCTCAAGTGTAGGGGGAGCATCATCATCTTCATCGGAATTGAAAGAAGAAGATATGGTAAGTATGGTAAGAAATCTCCCTACTCAAGAAATTGTTTCCATGATTTCAAGTTTTACTAGAGATTTATTTAGGAGTAAGAAGAAAAATAAATGCATGCTTGATGATATTAGGAAATTAAAAGAGAAACTTGAAAAAGCATGCTCACATGATGATAATGTTGTAGGGATGTATACTGAAAAGTCTACTTTTTGTATGAACATCTTTATTTTGAAATAAGAATCACATGATCATTATTTGCATATTTTTATGGTTATGCATATTGTCTAATACTTTACATTGTAGATAACATGGTGTGTGGTGTCACACGGGAGATCATGTTATCGGCTCCTTGAAAAGTATAAGTAAAGGCTCACAACTGAGATGACTTTGGACAAACCATCTGTTGGATCGATTGGATCGCTAGAGGGGGGGGGGTGAATAGAGATAGAAACTTTTTAGTACGAATTCGTTTTTAAAAAAAACTTATATGCAGCGGAAAGATAAACAAAACAAAAAGTAAAGGAGACAATAGACACAAGAGATTTACTTGGTTCGTAGCCGAAGGCTACTACTCCAAGGCCCTAGTGGTCCTTGACCACGTACGGAGGGCAAACTACTAAAGAACTCCTCCTCGTTGGAGGTAGGAGTTAGACGGATACAAAAAGCCCGAGGTAGAAGGACACTCCCCCTTTCCTCGTTATAATGAAAGCTTTACTAAAAGGAATAAACTGAAATGCAATTTAGAACTTTCCTTACCGACGACTTTAAAGGTTGGAGGTTGAAGCTCTAGTCGCTGCCTCTAGAAGGCTTCGTCGTAGGGATGTCTGAGAGTCTGAGCGATCGGAAGCACTTGGAAGCTTTTGAATTCATTGAAAACCCTAGGTTTGGCCCCTCCTTTATAGCCTTTGAGCCTCATCAAATGGGTCTTTAGCCAATCACAAATGGGCACAAAACCCTTGAAAAATGGTGATAACTCTTGACTACTCGAGGTCGATCTGACCACAATGATCGATGGCCATCATCACCGATCGATGGCAAAGATCATCGATCGACCTTGGCAATGATCGTTTGACTAGCAATGAGTCCTCTAAGATGGAAGTCGATCGATGCTAGCCGCAAGGCAAGGTTAGCTCAACAAAACATAATTTCGATGGTCGTCGACCATCCGATCTCGACCTAGACCATCTATAAGAAGTCTTTGGTCGGATCTACGCTAAGATCATCCCCGTAAAGAGGATACGACCTTACTTACGCCGCACACACGAGCTTACGTCGATACTTACGTGTTGCTTTTGCTTCCGCCTTCCACTCAATTCCTTCGACTCCCTCAAGTCTCTTGAGTGTCGCCTGACCACACGCTTCCTCCGGTGTCGCTAGCCTTCTCAGCGTTGAGACTTTTCTCGCACTTGATTTAGCTCATGAGATAACAATATATGCTTAACTTTGTATCGCTATAATCAAAACTTAGGTTCGACTTAGGTGCCTACTGCACCAACAATCTCCCCCTTTTTGATTTATGGCAAACCCACATACAAAGTTAAGTAAACAGCAAGCATGAAGAGTAATAATGTGCATGAGAAACAAAAAATATGAAGATTAAGTTGGAGTAGTAAGGATTTTCTTCAAGTACTCTCCCTTGAGAAAACCTCCCCCTTGACCGAGGGTGAGTCTTGAAGAAAGACCTTAATCCTCCCCCTTGAGGGTTGCTTTAAGTAATTAACATTACTTAAAGTTGGCCTTAGTAAAATGTTTTAGTTAAGCCCTTTCTCCCCCTTAAGTAAAACATTAACGACATAAAGTTTAAAAAATAAGTTTAAGTAAAACGTAGACGACACAAATAAGTTTAAGTTAAGAATTCTTTGGCCTTTTGGTAAAAGTTAACTAAGTTTTAACTTTTGCTTTAAATATGAAGTAAGAGTTAAGTTAAAAAATTTTTGACCCCTTAACTTTGGCCCTTTTCTCCCCCTTTTGCCGTATATCGAAAAGAGTAAGGGGTGTGTGGAAAACAAAATAAGTGTTAAATTTAAAGTCCAAGCATGTTCCCCATTTTTTATATAAAAAAAAATAATATACTGAAAATAAGCTCATCTATAAAATGTTCAACTCATATTTGGCTTGATTGATAAGTAAGATCAACCAGTCCTGGTCAGAGTCAGTTAGTATGTATGATTATACTCCGTGGTTCATAGCGATGCACTAGCTCTACATCTGGAACCAGGAGTAAGGTCCTAACATCTCACGCCCATCTACGTGGCTAAGTACACAAACACATTAGTCCTATGTGTTGTGAGATGTACTGGCTCCTTAAATCTATAGGTGCATGATATCTAAGGTATGTCCTATGCTAGTTCCATAAAAATGAAATTAAAGAAATAGTAGTAAGAACATATAATTTGCATGTACCTATTCTATTACGCACATGCCCAATTTTCGTCTTAATAGACTAAATTCGGCTTCGGGTAGGGGTTTAGTAAATAGGTCTGCTAAGTTAGACTTCGATTCGACGTATTCGAGTTGTATTGTTCGCTGGCCACATGTTCTCGAATGAAATGGTGTTTGACCTCTATATGTTTGGTCCTAGAGTGACATATCGGATTCTTTGTAAGATTAATTGAACTAATGTTATCTACATGAAGTTTAGTATTCGTAAAGTCTAACTTAAAGTCGCGGAGGGTGTGCTTCATCCAAAGAAGCTGCGTGACACACTCACCCATCGCGATGTATTAAACCGGTGGTAGATAAAGCAACACAGTGTTGTGTCCTACTGCACCAACTCACTAGACTCGAGCCGAGAAGTTGACAACAACCACTCGTGCTCTTTCTATCGAGCTTACTACCGGCATAATCCGAATCGGAGTAGCCGATTAGTTCGAACTCCGTAGATCTAGGGTACCAAATACCAACGTTAAGTGTACCCTTAAGATATCTAAGGATACGCTTAACTAGGGTTAGGTGAGACTCCTTAGCACGCAGTTTGAAACCTAGTGCACATACTTCTTGTGAATAGGATGTCGGGTCGGCTCATGATTAAGTATAGGAGACTTCCTATTCGCTCCTATAGTACTTTAAGTCAATGGACTTACTTTCTGAGGTCTTCTCCTATGTTAACATTAATCACCATTGGGTGTTTATTATCTTAGCATCTTGCATTCCAAATCTTTTAATTAACTCCTTAGTGTATTTTATTGATATAGGTATATACCATCCTTAGTTTGTTTAATTTGTAGACCTAAAAGAAACTTAACTTGCCTACCAAGTTCATTTGAACTCACTTTCCATGAGTGAAATGAACTCGTTTAGTAAGGTGAGTTAGAGGTTCCAAAAATTATATAAATCTCGTAAATTTGAGCTATGAATATTTCTTTACCTAAGGTTTTTACGAAGAGAGTTGGGTCAACTAAGCCTTGGTTAAACCCTTTTGACTTAAGATGGATTGAAAGTCTCTCGTACCAAGCTCGAGGAGCTTGTTTAAGTCCATAGAGAGCTTTCTTAAGTTTTAGAACATGGTCGGGTTTATCTAGATTTTCGAATCCGGGGGGTTGGCTAACATAAACTTCTTCTTTAATGTATCCATTTAGGAATGCCGACTTAACATCCATTTGAAACAGCTTAAATCCTCGATGTGCGGCATAAGCTAGCAACATTCGAATGGATTCGAGTCTAGCTACTGGGGCATAGGTTTCGTCGTAATCTAAGACTTCGACTTGGCTAAACCCTTTGGCGACTAACCTAGCCTTGTTTCTAACTACTTCACCTTTATCATCAAGCTTATTTCGAAACACCCACCTTGTTCCAATTATCGTTTTGTCTTTAGGTGGTGGTACTAATTCCCACACTTCATTCCTAGTAAATTGAGCTAGCTCTTCTTGCATTGCAATAATCCAATCGGGATCAAGAAGAGCTTGTTCAATTGATTTGGGTTCTATCTTTGAAATTAAGGAAATTTGACTAAGGTTCCTATAGGATGCTCTAGTTCGAACTCCTAGATTAGGATCTCCTATCACTTGATCGATAGGGTGGTTAGTCTGAATCCTAGATTGGGTTGGGTTTGTATCACCTAATGCTTGATCAATGGGGTGACTTGGTTGAACACTAGTTTGATTCGGATCACTTGTCACTTGGTCGACAAGAGAAGTTGGTTGATGTGGATTAGACTCGATCTCAGGGTCGGAGACGAGTTTGGTATCGATGGGCTCAACACTTGGGGTCAATAAGGGTTTTGTAGGTTGGTACTTCATCAAATACTACATTGATAGTCTCCTCGACTCTAAGGTGTCGTGGTTATATACTCTATAAGCTCGACTTGTAGTCAGTATCCTAGAAAGATTCCGATCGTGGTTTTGGATGTAAATTTCCCTAGGTAATCCTTAGTGTTTAGGATATGTACCTTACATCCAAATACCCTAAAGTACTTGATGTTAGGTATTTTATCGTGATAAATCTCGTATGAGGTCTTAAGGTGCCTTTTACCATAAGGATCCTATTTTGGACATAGCATGCCGTACTACGCTTCGCCAAAACCTATCGGGTAGGTCATATTCGTCAACATGGTCCTAGCGGCTTCTTGTAGAGTTCGGTTTTTACGCTCCACTAGGCCATTTTGTTGAGGGGTCCTAGGGCAAGAGAATTCATGGTGGTATCCGTTTAGGTTAGAAGTCGGTGAACCTTTGATTTTCGAATTCACCACCATGATCGCTTCTAAGTCTTTTAACCTTAAGGTCTTTTTGATTCTCGATTAATTTGAATAGATTGATTAATTGATCTAGGGTATCATTTTTATGTTTGATGAACCTAACCTGAGTAAACACAGGAGTAGTCGTCAATTATGACTAAGCAATATTGACTTCTATTGAGTGACTTGGCTCCATGTGAATCGAATAGATCCATATCGAGCTCAAGTACACTTGAGGTTCGTTCTTGGTTAGTTAACTTGTGTTGTGTCCTAGGTTGTTTTCCTTGTTGACAAGCATTACAGTTTATTAACCAAGTTGTTGAGGTTGGGTAAGCCTCGACTAAGCCACTCGACTCATCTTGTGGACGAGTCTTGGGTGCGAGTGGCCAAGTGTCGTCTCCTCTTCTGTGTCATAAGACATTTGGTGAGGATTTGATTAAGTTAATTGTGTAAATGCTATTTGTCCTAGTTCCTTTGAGTATTGTTTTAGCTGTTTTATTTGTTTTAATTACATATTCATTTTCTAAAAATACGACCTTATAGTTATTGTCACATAATTGGCTTACGCTAAGCAGGTTATATTCAAAATTCTCTACAAGTAATACATTTTTAATAACAAAATTCGAGTTAAGCTCGATATCACGATCCGATGATTTTGAGCTTGCTGCGTTATTCCCAAATGCTCTGATCCTTATCGTTTGAATCGAAGCTTTGTGAATTTGAGTTGATCCCGGTCATGTGTAGAGAACATCCATTGATCCTACACACAAGGTGGTTGGATTGGATGTTAGATTTTTTATATATTTTTTTTTAAAAAAGGTTGTAAGTTTTTAAACCTAGGTCATCACACCTGTGTCTATATGATCAAGCATGTTATACTTATGTGGTTTTTGTGAGATGACTTCCAATTAAGTTGATTAAGTGGATTTAGGTTCAAGTAATTTTATGTTAGATTTGGATTTAACCCTAGGCTTGTCAAGTTTACCTTTTCAAGATCATGGCTTCCAGGTCGTGGCGAGGCACAGGGGCCTTCTTTTATCGGATCATCGACCACTTCCTTAGACAAAGTCATTTTCAAGAAAAAGATGACTTGACTCACCTAAGACTATTCCTAGTCTAACTGGTTATTTTTGAAAAGAGGCTCCCCGAGGCTCAATCTTTTCGAAGTTGGTTATGTTTTCGAAAAGAGGCTCCCCGAGGCTCAATCTTTTCGAAGAATTTTAGTTGGTTATGTTTTTGAAAAGAGGCTCCCCGAGGCTCAATCTTTTCGAAGAATTTTAGTTGGTTATGTTCGTGTGAATTCACAAGTTTTAAAGCACAAACTTTCTAAGTTAAAGCATGCAATTTCTAAGTTAAAGCACAAACTTTCTAAGTTAAAACATGCAATTCCTAATTTAAAGCACAAACTTTCTAAGTTAAAACATACAATTTCTAAGTTAAAGCACAAACATGTTTTGTACTGGCTCCCCCTAGACCGTTGAATCGGTTCGGTCTATCCACATAGTGGATTTGGTCCTTGGGAATCCAGTACGGGTTGGATCCTAGAGTTGAAATCAAAAGGTTCTTAGGGACCCATGCTTGGACATGTTTCCTATGTCGACTTACAATCGACATATATGACCTATTAGTCGTGTTTGAGTTAAACCCTAGTCCAACCTTGTTGTACACGGCCCTTTGAGATCCAAGTAGGAGGTCAAGTCCTTTGGATCCCGAAGTGAACCTTTCCAACGTGTTCCTAAGATCTTCGACTTGACTTTTCAAGAGTGAGTTCTCAACTTCGAGTTTTTCAACCCGAGTTGAGTCCTTCTCTTGAACTCGACTAGTCGAAGAGGTTAGGGAGACCTTGTGTTTGAGGAGTTTGACCTCCTCAACCAGGGTCTCGACCTTGGACTCGGACTTAGCTAACTTCCTAGATAAAAACCTAACTGTATTATGTAAAGTATTAAATAAAGTCCGACTTACTTTAAGGGTATCTTTTGAACCGGATGCGTATCCGTGGCTTGACTTGAAGGTAGATTCGTAGTCCGAGTCATCCTCAGGTTCCGACTCAAGTTCAGGTTCGGTCTCCGTGTCTGACTCAATCGATCTTGCCATGAAGACGTGGTCTTCGTCTTCTTCGGATGACGCTTCTTCCCATGTTGCGTTGAGGGCCTTCTTGTGCTTAGGTGCTCGGTGGTTGAGCTTGGGGCACTCGGACTTGATATGTCCAAACCTGTTACACTCATAACACCTAATATTAGAACTTTTAGGCTTACCTTGGTTGGGTCGAGTCGTGGTTCGCTTTCGTCCCTTGGCTATCCTTCGAGCTAGATTCATTAGTTCGAATCGACTGGGTCAACTTCTTCTTCGGACTCGTCTTCCTCCTCGGTTGGTGGTGGCTTGCTTGCGATTTTCTTCTTCTTTGAACCTGCAAACAAGGCTATACCCCTCTCGGGTTCCGAGTTGGACTGCTCATGTAATTCGAAATCGGAAAAGAGTTCATCTAA
The DNA here is from genome assembly GCA_025175895.1 of Wurfbainia villosa. Taxonomy (NCBI): domain Eukaryota; kingdom Viridiplantae; phylum Streptophyta; class Magnoliopsida; order Zingiberales; family Zingiberaceae; genus Wurfbainia; species Wurfbainia villosa. The sequence continues at coordinate 73,283,642 of CM045987.1, read as the reverse complement.
CCTAATTTTAGAAAGATCCTTGGAGACCTTGTAGGCATCGACCATGGATGCCTACAAGGTAGTCCTCGGAAACGAGTTTAGAACATACCTTATAAGGTCGCGATTTTCGACCTTTTGCCCGATTACGTGTAGGTTGTTGACTATATCTTGGACACGGGTGTGGAGTTGCGTCGCGGACTCGTGTTCCTGCATTTTTAGTGTGTACAATTTATTGAACAACAAATCACGTTTGCAAACCTTAGCTTGATCCGATCCTTCGTGTAACTCGATTAGTCTAGTCCAAAGATCCTTTGCACTTATGAAGGGGCCGACGCGATTTAGCTCCTCCTTGGATAGGCTGCATTGGAGGATTTGTGTTGCCTTGGCGTCGGCTTCGACTTGTCGTTTTGTTGCAATGGTCCATTGATCATAATCCAAGGAGTCACCCACTTCATTAGTCGGAAGTGTGAAACCCGTTTGGATTATGATCCACATCTCGATTTGGGTTTTGAGAAAGCATTCCATCCGACCCTTCCAATAACGGAAGTCATCTCCATTGTAAAATGGAGGTCGGACGGTGCTAAAACCCTCGAGATGGGCCATTAGAACAAAAGACCGAAGGAGACGAAGACGAAGAAACTAGCAATGACAAAAACACGAAAGCAAGTACCAAGACTCGCGTCTTGGATTAGTAGTGTGGGAGAGAAACTTAACAAAGCGAAATAAAATAAAAAAAACAGAATTAAAAGAAAAATAAATCTGTAAAAAAAAGGCTAGATTGGTGGTTTCACCAAATCTTAGCAACCCCCGGCTCTGATACCAATTGTTGGATCGATTGGATCGCTAGAGGGGGGGTGAATAGCGATAGAAACTTTTTAGTACGAATTTGTTTTTAAAAAAAACTTATATGCAGCGGAAAGATAAACAAAATAAAAAGTAAAGGAGACAATAGACACAAGAGATTTACTTGGTTCGTAGCCGAAGGCTACTACTCCAAGGTCCTAGTGGTCCTTGACCACGTACGGAGGGCAAACTACTAAAGAACTCCTCCTCGTTGGAGGTAGGAGTTAGATGGATACAAAAAGCCCGAGGTAGAAGGACACTCCCCCTCTCCTCGTTATAATGAAAGCTTTACTAAAAGGAATAAACTGAAATACAATTTAGAACTTTCGTTACCGACGACTTTAAAGGTTGGAGGTTGAAGCTCTAGTCGTCGTCTCGGCAGCGCTTCGTCGTAGGGATGTCGGAGAGTCGGAGCGTATCGGAAGCACTTGGAAGCTTTTGAATTCATTGAAAACCCTAGGTTTGGCCCTCCTTTTATAGCCTTTGAGCCCCTCATCGAATGGGTCTTTAGCCAATCACAAATGGGCACAAAACCCCTTGAAAAATGGTGATAACTCTTGACTACTCGAGGCTGATCCTTTGACCCGTGATCGGTGATGGCCATCATCGATCGGTGATGCAACATCGATCGATTCGACCTTCAGCGATCGGTTGTTTGACGGCAGTCGAGTCCTCCAAGCTGGCAGTCGACTGATGCTAGCTGCAAGGCAAGGTTAGCTCAACAAAAACATAATTTCGATGGTCATCGACCATCCGATCTCGACCTAGACCATCTATAAGAAGTCTTTGGTCGGATCTACGCTTAAGATCATCCCCGTAAAGAGGATACGACCTTACTTACACTCGCACACACGAGCTTACCGCCGATTTACGTGTTGCTTTGCTTTGCCTTCACTCAATTCCTTGGCTCCTCAAGTCTCTTGAGTGTTGCCCGACCACCGCGGCTTCCTCCGGGTGTCGCTAGCCTTCAGCTCCAGCGTTGAGACTTTTCTGCACACTTGATTTAGCTCATGAGATAACAATATATGCTTAACTTTGTATCGTTTGCTATAATCAAAACTTAGGTTCGACTTAGGTGCCTACTGCACCAACACCATCGGAATGGTTGTAGTGTGATTTGGTATTGGTTTGTCTTGACCATAGAATCACACTAGTGCACTTTGTGTGTATTGAGAGGACCGACTTAGAGGTGATTCGATTTATTGCTGACTACATAATCGAATCGGACCTCAGATATTATTTAGTACATGCTCTTAATCCCAATATAATAACGGGCACATATACTTAGTATTCATCTCTTTGATTTACCAATGGGCGAGATTTATAGATTAAATCGATAGGCTCGGTAAGTTGGGAGATGATATTGTTTATATGGTGTGTTGTTGATTATAGGAGGAAACCATGTCCTATATATTAGGATGATGATGTCCCCTTGAGGAGCTCATAAGGTTCATCATGTAAACCCTGCAGGTGGACTTGGTCCGGCATGATGAAAAGGTTGAATGGTACTACTCAAGGAGTTAGATGTTGATTAATTAATGGTCAGTAAATTAATTAATTGACGAACATTCAAGATCTTAAACATGGGGAGAAAATGTACAAATAATATATATGGAGCCCATATTATCATATGGGGGTTGGTGAGGTAGATCAATGATAATCCTTTAGTGGATTGGATTATCATTTATGGATCGGACTTTATGTGGGCTTGATCCATGGGTGGGCAAGATCCAACTCCTCCTCATGGTCTCTAATGTAGCCTATTAACACCTCATGAAGCTTAGATCCAAAGGATAGAAACAAAACTTTAGATCCAAAGGTAGAGATTAAATCTCTAGATCCGACGGTTGAGATTAAATCTCTGGATCCGACGGTTGAGATTAAATCCCTAGAACCGATGGAGGAGATTAAATCATGGCTTGAGCCCAACTCTATAAATAGAGATCATAAAGTGGGCGGCAAGATGGATGATGTCTTAAGGGAATTAGGGTTTGCTTCCTTTGGAGGCTAGGAATCCTAGTTGGTTTAGGATTAGGTTTGGGTGGCTAGGGTTTTTGGGAGCTAGGGGTGGGCGGCAACAAGTGGAGGAGTTTTTCTTCTTCTTCCTAAAGTTTGGCCGGTTCCTCCCTTCTTCCCTCTACCTTGGCCAGTGCTCATCCTAATCTTCTTCCCCGCTTCCATGGCCGGCCATTAGGAGAGCTAGGATTAGGGTTTGGAAGCTTAGGGTTTAGAAGGCTTGGGTGGCACCAAATAAGGAAGTAGTTTGCTTTCTTCTTCCTTTCCCTTGGTGGCCGGCGCCCACAACCCTCTTTCCAGCCCTTGGCCGGCATCCAAAGACCCTATTCTCCTTCTCCTTGGGTGGTGGAAACAAGAATTAGGGGTTTCCCTTGGTGTCTTGGCCGGTTTCCATCATTATCTCCTTCTCCTTGTTGGCCGGCGGCAAGCATTCTCCTTGTTGCTTGTTGGTTGGCTATAGGAAGGAGATGAGCCTTGTTTCTATTCTTCCTCTTGCTTTGGAAGAGCAAGGAAGGAAGATTTGCGATCTAGGAGCTTCAACTTTTGGTAGATCGTTGCCCACACGACGTTCGAAATGAGGAAGGTCATACATTAGAAGATCGAGAGGTATATCGATTCTCTAATTTTTATATGTTACATGTTTGTATTTGTTTTTGAATTATGAGCATGATATAAATATGTTTGTGGCTAAATAATACTTGGATCCCGATCATAAATACAAAAACCGGTGATCCGAACATCGTCTATGTTGGGTTTCCGGCACCGCGGCGTGTGTGTGTTCGATCATGTTTCGTAAACATGAGCACAGCGGAAGCAATTAAAAATAATAAATCTATATTTATTACAACACACACAACACACGCATGCATTTACAATAAGTGTAGACATAACCGTAAATTAAAATTTGCAATAAAAGGAAATTAAACTACGTTATACCTTCCGTATGACGTGTAGCGGGAACAGCATCAACCGGAACGATCCTCGTAAGAATCGTCTCTATCCGTATCCACGCCGAGCTCCTCGGGATGACTTCGCTAAGTCACGAGCTTCGTCTTCGTACGGGTTACTAGCCTCGTGTTGAAGACGACGTGATCGAGAGATGATCACGATCCGAATCCAAATTCGGATCCAAAACGAGTTCTCAAAACTCGCTTCTCCGGAGAGGTATTCGTCAACCGTTTGACGAATCCTTCGTCCTCCACCTCAGAGGATTACCGGAGATCAAATCCCCGGTAAGTTAGGCGCTATCGGAGCACTAACCGTCGTCCAAACGACGCTCCGATAACAAAGAAACAAGCTGTCCAGAAAAACTGGACAGCTTTTGGTGGAGGAATAGGCGCCGGCCAAAACAAGGAGAGAAAAGCCTCACCTTGATGCCAAACCTATAGGAGATCACCGGAGGGTCCCGGAGGTTCACCGGCTGAAGCTTGGTCGCCGGCAACAAGTTGGACGGCGGCACAAGTGGTTGGGCGGCGACACAAGGCTGTTGGCGCCGAATTCACCAAGGAGGTGGGCGGCAACTATGTGTTGGGCGGCCAAAAATAGATTAGGTTTTTAGGGTTAGGGTTTAATCCCTATTTTATAGAGAACTAATTCTCTTAATGGTTAATGGATCATATCCATAAAGCCCGTTAACCCGCTCCATTAAGATAAGTTAAAATAAACCAAACCATGATGGTTTATTTTAAGTTAAAACGAACCGAACCAACTTTTGGTTCATTCGTTTAAAATAAACCAAACCCTTTGGTTTATTCTCATCCATTGGATTAGAACCAAACCATTTTGTGTTAGTGAAAGCCCTAGAGCCAATCATATGATGATTGTTGTATGGACTTTATTGTATCATATTCCTATTTATAAAGGCATGGTTATTATATTTACTTGTATTGGTGCCAAATAACTAAATATAATAATGTCCTTGAGTAGTAGGTTCTTATCTATATCAATCGATTGGTTGAATCGATAATGAGATGATATAGAGAACACTACTCTTAATCATTCCTAGTCGAGTATTAACATTCAGGGACAATGTTAATGCATAGAGACTAGCATGTAGGTCAACAAGATGACTTGATCTCACAAGTCATGGATATGAGATATCAAGTTGACACATGGGTATGCATTGGAGAATGTATACTGAATGACCCGCCATGAGAAAGTATCATGGATCGTTATATGAGTGTCATATACTTTCTCATGTGGCTATTAGTATGACTATTAGTCCTTAGACCTGAAGTCACCATGGTTCCCTACATAAGGAGTTGCATACTTTGGCTTCGTCAAACGTCACCCGTAAATGGGTGGACTATAAAGGCGATTACTGTGTATGTAACGAATTATGCGGAGGGATGTGAGTGATGTAGATGGGATCTATCCCTCCTATATGACGGGGGTGACAACGATATTCTTGATAGAGTGAGACCACGAAGTGCATGGCCATGCCCAAATGAGTCAATATGAGATATTGAGCTCATTTGATTAGAGTGAGTCTACTTGGAGTTCAAGATATAGATTGTACCGAGGATGACACGGTCTATGCCTCGATTGGTCAATCTAGATGTCAAGGATAGAGGGACATTGTCACATATTGTGAGAGTCACAATTAGTAGTCACAAAGGTGATGTTGGAGCTCAACATTCTTGTAACTTGGGTAGCAATGATGTGTTGCTAGATACCGCTCATTGCTTATGTTCCTAAATCGGTTTAGGGACATTGCCAACGTTACAAGAACCTATAGGGTCACACACATAAGAGCAATTAGATGGAGATTAGGTTCATATGATGAACCATGAGGATTAGGTTCATGGGATGAACCAAATTGGATTAAGAGTAATCCAAATTAGACTAATTGAGTTAGACTCAAGTTGATTCAAGTGTTGAATGAGTCTAATTGAGATTTGATTCATCAAATCAATTTAAATTAATGAATAGAGATTCATTATATTAAATTGACTTGAGTCAAGTGGTTAGATTTGATCAACCATGGGAGATTAGAGGTCAAGTTTGACTTGACTTGAGAGAGAAGATGAAAGGTCAAGTTTGACTTGACCAAATGCCATGTCATGATGATGACTAGGCATGGCCGGCCAATGATGGTGCTCCACATCATCATTGACTTGGTCAATTGGTGCCACAACATGAGGGAGACCAAGGGTCATGGGAGTTACATGCCTGCATGTAACCCCCTCCATAATGTGGCCGACCAACAATTAGGGGTTATGTGGATGAATTCATTTGGTAGAGTTACTCCCATAACTTCATCTTCTTCCTTGGGAATTTTTCTCTCAAGCTCTCCCTCTCCAACCTCATCTTGCCGAGACACCATAGAGGAGTGCTAGCACACTCAAGTGTCTTTTTCTCCACCTATTGCTTGTGTGGATACCATAGAGGAGTGTGCACTTGACACTCTCGAGTTCCGGCGGACTTTTGGACGAGCGGGATAAGCGAAGGGCGTCACTACGAGGGTAACGTTCTAACCTCTTAGATATAAGGTAGATCTAGGATTTTTGTAAGCACATACATGTAATTATAATTTTATATCCGCGGTCGGGCTTAGGTTTCCATGATGCAAAAGCGGTTTTTGCGGCTCGGAAAAACCCAACATTTTGGTCCATCCATTATGTCTTCATAAGACACGGCCCATCCACGCTTCCATTGCGATTGAAACAATTTCATGCTCGCTTTATGTTTGGTCCAACCAAACATAGTTTCTCTCGGTCTGAGAATCCCATTCTCAAGCTCGTTTTAAATCCTTTGGATTACACTCGTTGTGCGTGTGACCAAATAGGTTCTCGGTTTATGTTGGCCGTCTATAATTAACCATTAATTATAGAGCGATCATGAGTGGCACCTAGTAGTACATCATGATCCCCAATTAACCGAAAAGATCAACGGTTGATCCGAACTATTTACGAAACCCTTGAGCTCGAATGAATCGTGCCCCATTCCCTTCACTCATCTTATACCCACTTGGTTCAGGACATGGTCTATTGTGTCATCCCCACTAGGTGACTCGTCACACCTAGCCCAAGTATCATTTCCTCGTCCCTACGGATTCTAGTTACTCCACATGTATCGAAGAGTACCTTACTCTAAACATGTAATGCTTTGGCCAAAGACTTTAGTAACAATCCGACGAGAGGCCATGGGTATACATCTCCTCGCAAGGAGTGGTGAATCCTTTATAGGCTATTCAAACACCTTCGATCACTTACTTATACCCAATCATCCGGGTCCACATCTCCTTAGAGATGTTTGCTTAAGATGTCAAAGCATAAGTCTCCATGATCAAGATGACTTGAATACCGCAAGTCAAAGGAACATCGCACTTAAGCCACATAAGAACTTCATTGACATATCTATATATGCAGAGAACCATATGAAGTCTTACGGTGGTCACTCCAATGAACTAGTTACCATAACTAGCATCCACGATTAACTCTCGGACATCACTATGTCTCCGGCCCGGTGAGAATCGGTGCTTGGATACACCAAGGAGTATACCTCGTGCTAGTCTCTGAGAATTGATGGTGTCCGGATCCATCAATTCATCGACTAGGGATAATTCCGATACATCACAATTACACATGTAGAGATACTCACTAGTTGTGATCCAATCACAAATTCTCTCATGCTGTGAATCGTATCGTGGACATTGATAAATGAGTTTAAGATCCAATCAAATACATAAAACATGTATACTCAAATAGTGAATCTTCATTTATCATATAAATGGTTCATACATAAGGCGATTGCCTTAGGACATCTCTCATATATTACTAACAGACTCCCACTTGGCCTAATGCCAATCGCTACGTTATCCAATACCATAAGCTCTAACATGACCCTCAAACTTACTTTGAGGTAATGCTTTAGTCAAAGGATCCGCTAAGTTCCTTTCAGTGGGAATTTTCTCGATTTGTATTTCGTTCCTCGATGATCTCTCGATAAGATGATAGCGTGAGCACATGTTTGATCGTTGATGAGACCTTGGCTCTTTCGCCTGTGCAATTGCTCCATTGTTGTCGCAGTAGACCGGTATTACTTCAACAATGGCTGGAATCACACCAAGTTCATGAACTAACTTCTTGATCCAAACCGCTTCCTTTGCTGCTTCCGAAGCTGCAATATATTCTGCCTCAGTGGTAGAATCCGCTCTGATCTCTTGTTTGGAACTTTTCCAACTCATCGCGCCCCATTCAAGGTGAACACGTATCCGGTGAGACACGGAATCATCCTTGTCTGTCGAAGGTAGCATCTATGTATCACCATGTCCCCTTCTCCATATATTAGGAACACATCCTTAGTTCTTCTCAAGTACTTAAGGATCGTTTTATACCCCAATGATCCATTCTGGATCGGTGGTATCTGCTCGTGACACTCGAGCATACGATACATCGGGCCTCGTACATAACATAGCATACATGATAGATCCTATTGCGGATGCATAGGGAATCTTACTCATGCAAATCCTCTCGTCTTCTGTGCGCGGACACATAGACTTCGAAAGGTGTACCCCATGCCTGATGGGCAGATAACCTTTCTTGGATTCCGACATGCTAAACCTCTTTAGCACTCGGTCTATATATGTAGGCTGCGAAAGACCAAGCAACCGTTTCGATCTATCTCTATAGATCTTAATCCCAAGGATGTAGGTTGCTTCTCCCAGATCTTTCATGGAGAATGTCTTGGATAACCAAACCTTAACTGACTGTAAGATTGACACATCGTTTCCTATAAGTAATATGTCATCGACATACAATACTAGGAACACATTGCCTCCCACTAACCTTCTTGTATACACAAGGTTAAATGCGGATGTGAGAAATCAAACCTTTGATCGCCTCATCAAAACGGATATTCCAGCCTGGATGCTTGCTTCAATCCATAAATGGATCGTCGCAACTTGCATACCTTGGTTTTATCAACCGATGTGAAACCCTCAGTCAGATCATATACACGCCCTCGAGCAAGTTTCCATTAAGGAAAGCCGCTTTCACATCCATCCGCCATATCTCATAATCATAATGAGCCGCTATGGCCGTGGAGCATCCGAATGGATTTAAGATAGCTACAAAGTAATAGGTTTCGCCATAATCAACACCTTGTTTTTGACGCATATCCTTCGCCACCAATCTAGCCTTATAGGTAATCACATTACCATCCATGTCGGTTTTCTTCTTGAAAACCCACTTGCACCCTATAGGCTTTATGCCTTCAGTGGGTCAACCAAGTTCCAAACTTGGTTTTCGTACATGGAATCCATTTCCGACTTCATGGCACCAAGCCACTTATCCCTTTCTGAACTTGTCAGCACTTCTTCATAACTGGTAGGCTCCTCATCATCAATGAGTAACACGCCGCTCGATTCACTTACGAGAAATCCATATCTCTCGTGAATATTGCGGTTCTACCGTGATCTACGAAGATGTGGTGTTACAATAGGTCCACCGATTGCTCATCACTATGAGTCATTTACCGCAGCTTTCACTGTATCTCATCAATGTCTATTTGAGTCTCTCGAGCCTCCTCAAGCTCGACGACACTCCCACGCTTTTCTTGCAAGAGAAACTCTTTCTCTAGAAACACAAAGATGCCTTGAAACAAACACCTTTTGTTCCACAGATGATAGAATTGGTAACCCCTTGTTTCCTTAGGGTATCCAATAAATAGACATTTATCGACAGCTTTGTCCGACATCCGCTTCACATAAGCAGACAACCCCATATCTTCAAGTAAGATACATGAGGTTTCTTCCATATCTCATATGGAGTAGTAGAGACTACCTTGGTAGGCATTCGCTTAACAAGTAAACAATGTCAAGTGCATAACCCCAAAAGGACTTGGGAAGAGTCGCATGATTCATCATTGACTGACCATGTCCAACAAGGTCCTACTACGCCTCGATATACACCATTATTATGTGGTGTATAGGGCGGAGTCCATTGAGACAATATGCCATTGTCTCTTAGATAATCAAGAAACTCTTGACTTAAGTATTCACCACCTCGATCCGATCAAGTATTTTAATACTCTTGTCTTGTTATTTCTCTACTTTATTTTTGAATTCTTGAACCTTTCAAAGGCTTCAGACTTGTGTTTCATCAAGAACACATACACAATTCGTGAGTGATCATCGGTGAAGGTAATGAAGTAGCTATAGCCTCCTAAAGCTTGAGTTGACATAGGTCCACATACATCGCATGTACTAGACCTAGTAACTCTCCCACTGCTCACCTTTTCCAAAGAAAGGTAACTTAGTCATCTTGCCTTTTAAGCATGATTCACATGTATCGTATGAATCCAATTCAACGATTCCGCAATTCCACATCGGTGTAATTCGGACATGCTTTTCTTTCTTATATGGCCAAGAACAAAATGACAAATATAGTAGTCTATTTGATTATCCTTTCGAGCACGCTGTTGCTCGCGATATTGAAGATGTCACCGGATACGCCCAACGATAAATGCCATTACTCAAAGTTCCAGTTCCCATAAAGTACGCCATTCAAAGTTATATAACAACAATTGTTACTAAACGTTAAATGGAAACCATTTCTATTTAAGCAGAAATAGAAACAATGTTCTTTATTAGAGAAGGAACATAATAGCAATTGTCCAGCCAAGACTAGTCCACTAGGAGCTTCAACAAATAAGTTCCGATGGCGATCAAAGCAACCTTTGCTCCATTGCCAACTCGCAAATTTGACTCTCTCGACAAGTCTTCTTCTATTCCTTAGCCCATGTATGTCATTACATATATGTGAGCTACACCCAGATCCAATACCCAAGTGTCTAAGAAAATAGAATGACAATCAATAACGAAGATACCAAGAGGATGGGGCATCGGATGCCTTCTTCTTCTTCATGACTCAAGATAAGTCTTGCGCTTCTTCGCCAGTTGGCCTTCCTTGCCACGTTGATGGCAAGTGCCCTTTGCGCTGTTCCGCCTTCTTTGCCTTTTCTTTCCTTTCTTCTTCTTTTGCCTTCCTCTTAGAACCTTTCTTTGAGGAATCAACTAATGTAACCGCTTCTCTCATGCTTCTGTAAGGCTCCACAGTCCTTCAAAGATATTAAGGAGCTCGGGAATGGTGGATTCCAATTTGTTCATCCGATAGTTCATCACAAATTGCGAGAAGCTCTTGGGCAAACAATGCAGAATTAAGTCAATACTTAACTCATGATCCATCACAAAACCGAGGGTAGCTAGCCGCTCGATGTACCCGTTCATCTTTAGCACAAACTGCACTACAGACGAACCTTCTTGCATCTTCGTAGTGAAGAGGAGCCTAGAGACCTCGAACCTTTCGGATCTCGCTTGCTCATCGAACAACTCATGAAGATGGAAGACCATGGTATTATCATCCATATGCTCATGCTGCTTTTGCAGCTCAGGTACCATCGCCGCTAGCATGATGCAACTCGCCAGCTCAGAATCTGCCACATGTTTCTGATAGACCAACATTTGGTCCGAGTTGCATCGCCCTTAGACGGCCAGAAGAGGCTCTTCAAGGACATATGCAAGCTTTTCCGCCTTGAGAACAATTCTCGTGTTTCTAAGCCACCCAGAAGTTAGGCCCAATACTTGTTCAATCCAAAATAGTGCGCAAATTCAAAGACGCCATGATCAATTTATTGACCTAGAAATACAAACGAGCATATATGAGAAAATGATTTTAAAATGCATCAATATACATTTATAAATCCCATTCATTTTTCAATTTCAAAACCCTTAAAATCACTTCGAGATCGAGGTCCATCTCCGAATCGGTTGATATCCATCATAGATAAGAACAACCTTGGAGTGAGTCCAACAAGCCATTCTTAGCTATGATGGTAGGTATCAACTATACCGATTGCATATCACGTATATGCAACTATCACAATGTGCTATCAACTAATTGAATGTTCACACATACATCGGGTTGTTAACACATTCACAAGTATGCATCATATGCATAGCACCCAACTTCACCTCCCTTTACATCGACCTTGGAGAGAGTCCAACAAGCCGATGCTCCAGGTTAAAGCCAACCCATTAATCGAGAAATAGTTTTAATATGGTTAGAGCGCATTCAACCAATTAGCGCTTGGAGTGAGTCCAACAACCCAAACTAACGATTGACCTCCGACTCTTACCATATTAGAGTTAAACTATTCCAATGATTTGAACATGTTCGTGTTCGAGCGGCTGAGTGAGTCCAACAACCCAAACAAGAAATGTAACTCGGGTTCTAACCATATTAATGGAAGGTGTAGGCTTTAATATTGAGTTAGGGTTTTATGTCTCATCCTCTTTGCATGCAAATAACTATTATCTACATGGCATGACATACATGGCATACATCTACATGTCACGACACGCATGGCATAATGTTATGCATCTAATGCAATTACATGGCATACAATTATGTCATGTATATAATTTCCTTATATGTCATAACTATTTATGGAAATAAAATATGTTTAAGATTTGATTCTCCAAATCAAATCATAATTAAATTAGGAAACAAATTTCCAAATCTAATCACATATTTTATTTATGGAATTATTTGATTAAGGAAAATCTATTTAGGAAACCAATTTCCTAAATCATTAAAACTACTTATGGAAATAAAATATTTTAAGATTTGATTTACCAAATCAAATCATGATTAAATTAGGAAACAAATTTCCAGAATCTAATCAAATATTTTATTTATGGAAAATATCAATTTCCATAAATACTTCCAACTTTCCAAAAGTGGAAGATTTCCATAAATACTTCTAGACTTTCCAAAATTGAAAAATTTCCATAAATACTTCTAAATTTCCAAAATTAGAAAATTTCTAGAAATACATTATGACTATCGCAAAACCATTTTACGATTATGTCGAAACACAACCCGAGCTCTGATACCACTGTTGGGTTTCCGGCACCGCGGCGTGTGTGTGTTCGATCATGTTTCGTAAACATGAGCACAGCGGAAGCAATTAAAAATAATAAATCTATATTTATTACAACACACACAACACACGCATGCATTTACAACAAGTGTAGACATAACCGTAAATTAAAATTTGCAATAAAAGGAAATTAAACTACGTTATACCTTCCGTATGATGTGTAGCGGGAACGGCATCAACCGGAACGATCCTCGTAAGAATCGTCTCTATCCGTATCCACGCCGAGCTCCTCGGGATGACTTCGCTAAGTCACGAGCTTCGTCTTCGTACGGGTTACTAGCCTCGTGTTGAAGACGACGTGATCGAGAGATGATCACGATCCGAATCCAAATTCGGATCCAAAACGAGTTCTCAAAACTCGCTTCTCCGGAGAGGTATTCGTCAACCGTTTGACGAATCCTTCGTCCTCCACCTCAGAGGATTACCGGAGATCAAATCCCCGGTAAGTTAGCCGCTATCGGAGCACTAACCGTCGTCCAAACGACGCTCCGATAACAAAGAAACAAGCTGTCCAGAAAAACTGGACAGCTTTTGGTGGAGGAATAGGCGCCGGCCAAAACAAGGAGAGAAAAGCCTCACCTTGATGCCAAACCTATAGGAGATCACCGGAGGGTCGCCGGAGGTTCACCGGCTGAAGCTTGGTCGCCGGCAACAAGTTGGACGGCGGCACAAGTGGTTGGCGTGACACAAGGCTGTTGCGCCAATTCACCAAGGAGGTGGCGGCAACTATGTGTTGGGCGCCAAAATAGATTAGGATTTTAGGGTTAGGGTTTAATCCCTATTTTATAGAGAACTAATTCTCTTAATGGTTAATGGATCATATCCATAAAGCCCGTTAACCCGCTCCATTAAGATAAGTTAAAATAAACCAAACCATGATGGTTTATTTTAAGTTAAAACGAACCAACCAACTTTTGGTTCATTCGCTTAAAATAAACCAAACCCTTTGGTTTATTCTCATCCATTGGATTAGAACCAAACCATTTTGGTCCATCCATTATGTCTTCATAAGACACGCCCATCCATGCTTCCATCAAGTGATCAAACAATTTCATGCTCGCTTATGTTTGGTCCAACCAAACATAGTTTCTCTGGCCGAGAATCCCATTCTCAAGCTCGTTTTAAATCCTTTGGATTACACTCGTTGTGCGTGTGACCAAATAGGTTCTCGGTTTATGTTGGCCGTCTATAATTAACCATTAATTATAGAACGATCATGAGTGGCACCTAGTAGTACATCATGATACCCAATTAACAGAAAAGATCAACTGTTGATCCAGAACTATTTCTGAAACCCTTCAGTAGCTCGAATGAATCGTGCCCATTCCCTTCACTCATCTTATACCCACTTGGTTCAAGACATGGTCTATTGTGTCAGTCCCCACTAGGCTGACTACGTCACACCTAGCCCAAGTATCATTTCCTCGTCCTACGGATTCTAGTTACTCCACATGTATCGAAGAGTACCTTACTCTAAACATGTAATGCTTTGGCCAAAGACTTTAGTAACAATCCGACGAGAGGCCATGGGTATACATCTCCTCGCAAGGAGTGGTGAATCCTTTATAGGCTATTCAAACACCTTCGATCACTTCGACTTATACCAAATCATCCCGGGTCCACATCTCCTTAGAGATGTTTGCTTAAGATGTCAAAGCATAAGTCTCCATGATCAAGATGACTTGAATACCGCAAGTCAAAGGAACATCGCACTTAAGCCACAGTAAGAACTTCATTGACATATCTATATATGCAGAGAACCATATGAAGTCTTACTACCGGTCACTCCAATGAACTAGTTACCATAACTAGCATCCACGATTAACTCCGGACATCACTATGTCTCCAGCCAGTGAGAATCAGCTGCTTGGATACACCAAGGAGTATACCTCGTGCTAGTCTCAACAGAATTGATGGTGTCCAGATCCATCAATTCATCGACTAGGGATAATTTCGATACATCACAATTACACATGTAGAGATACTCACTAGTTGTGATCCAATCACAAATTCTCTCATGCTGTGAATCGTATCGTGGACATTCAGTAAATGAGTTTAAGATCCAATCAAATACATAAAACATGTATACTCAAATAGTGAATCTTCATTTATCATATAAATGGTTCATACATAAGGCGATTGCCTTAGGACATCTCTCATATATTACTAACAGTCTATTCCGTGGCTACTCGTAGAATAGAGGATGGTCGCTTGAATAACGAGTTTGTTCAAGTGACCTCTCTAAACGAATAACACGACGATGACTTGGTTGTTTGGGCAAACCTTTTGTCTAGTATTAAATTTTTTAATCCGGGGACATCGAGGGGATCGCCATGAACAAACGACCAAGGTGAAGTAGGAAGCGAAGTTTCTTCTCACGGACTCGATAAGCTAAACCCTTCAATTGGTATCAGAGCTTCCGGGCAAAACCCTTCAAATGTTTCTTCTAGTGTTAATAATGCATGCTTAGAAGAGAACAAGGTCCTAAGGGAAAAGGTAGAATTCCTTACTAAGGCCCTAGAGAAATTCACAATAGGCTCCAACACCTTGAACATGATCATTGGGAGTCAAAGGGCTAGCTTTAACAAGAAGGGCCTAGGATATAAAAGATCCAAAAATGAGAAGGCCTACCATTTTTTAATTGCTAGGGGACAATCTAAAACGACAATAGTAGCTAGGAAATGGATCCCTAAGGAGTAATTGGTGAACCCTATTGGAAAGAATCTATATTGGGTTCCCAAGTCCATCCTCAAGGGTTAGAGAAACCTAGGATAGTCAACCATACTTGAATATTTTTTCATATCATATTATTTGGTTGACTTATAAGCATGGTGGATGTAGTGATAATACTGTAGGGGATCGATAGGCCGGCTAGAGGGGGGTGAATAGCCCTTTGTCGTTGGATGTCATAATTCGCTCGTTCTCGTTGCGTTGCTTGTCTACGATTGTTGTTAGCGCAGCGGAATAACAATAATAATGAAACTAACAACAATACACAATCACACAACACAAGAATATACGTGGTTCGGAACCGAATGGTTCCTACTCCACGGGCGAGCTCTAGTTATGCGCACGACACTAACTATAACACGCCTTCTCGACAACACGTCGGAGGTGGAGAAACCTCTCACAAGCAATTACAATGTAATATAGAAATACAAGCAAATACACAAATACAATACATAAGAAAACTTTCACTGATTGCTTTGATCGCTTTGCTTGTTGCTTGCTTTGATTGGCTCTTGAAGGACTGGAATGCAGCAGCAATTCCCCTCCAATAGCTCCACAAAAACCATTACAAAAACCTCCATCTCGAGCTCCTTTTATAACCTGCATCGAGCTGTTTTCGCGCCTAGCAGTCGACTGCCAAAAGGCCCCAGTCGACTGCCCCTGTAGTCGTTGTCTCACAACGGCCAGATCCACGTCAGACAAAGTCCAACGGATCACCTACCAGTCAACTGATGATGCCCATCAGTCGATTGGTGACCTAGTAGTCAACTGCCCAGTCGGCTACGGAGCGTTCTGTGCTCGGGACACTCCCATCAATCGACTGCCATCCCTCGGCAGTCGACTGCTGTCGACATCAATCGACTACCAGTCCATGGCAGTCGACTGCCAAGCACAAAACCCTAGCCTTACACCAGTCGAACCCTAGTCGACTTGGACCAGTCGAACCGGCACCTATGCCAGTCGACTGACGTCAGGCAAAATCTCAAACACCAAGTTATTTGAGCATCCGACCGTCGGGTAAACCCTCAAACATCAAGTTTAAGCCTCCGACACTCAGTCTTAGCCACTTGGCCAAGTCCACCTTATCCCTCATGGAGTTCTCCACCGAATCTCTCTTCCCTCGGCCTACGTCCCTCGGATGCGCCAAGCACATGGCTTCGCAACACCATCCTTCGCGTCTCATACCCTAGAAGTATGCTTCCCTTTGGGCTTACTCCATTCGCTCCCCGTCCGACGGTCCCTCGGATGCACCAAGCGCACGGCTTCACAATGCCATCCTCCACCGACTCAAGGACCCCGAGCCTAGTGAACTTACCAAGTCCTTAAGACTTCCCATATGCACCAAGCGCATGGCTTCGCAATGCATTTCTCACCAAGCACCAAGCGCACGGCTTCGCAATGCTTTGGATTTTCCATGCCAACACCATGTTGGACTTTCCCATGACAATCCCATGTCATGAGTTTTGTCTATCATCAAAATACCATCAAGGTACTGCTGGGCCAATTGCACCAACAATCTCCCCCTTTTTGATGATTGACAAAACTACCATCTCAAGTCTACCAATTCTCCCATATTGCAATTCTCATATCCCAATGAGAATTCCAACAAACCCTAATTGGTAACTTGGTAACTTCTCCCCCTTTTTGACATTACATCAAAAAGGTCCTCCCCAAGGGTATGAATGTCTCATATCCCAATGAGATCTTACAATCTCTCCCTTGGAGGAAACACAAGCCTACAATCTTTCTAGTGATCCCATATCACTTAAGAGAGGCCACCCAACTTTCCTCCCATGAGAAAATACACATCCATCTTCCCATGATGGATACCTCCCCCTAGAGGCTTGCTCCCCCTTGGTCATTGCACCAACAATGTCCTTGGAGAGTCCCTAAGCCTATAGGAACATTAAACCAAAACAAAATTAAGGCAAAGTTCAACAATGAACTCTAATCCACCTTAAAATTGATACTCACCCTCAACCCAACTCCTAATCCATATCCAATGGATTTCCACCCTCTCTAATGCTCTCCCAAGCATATCCTAGGGTTAGGAGTGGTTAGGGGACCTTAACCTAGCTGAACATGGGCCTAACCAACAAGATTTACCCGAAATTCGCTTGGGCGATCAAATCGAAATCTCGCCATCATAATTTGATCGCCATCCATGGCAATGTTGATCGATAACTACATTTGCGCACATTTCAGAAATGGATTTCCAAAATTCATAAGTAAATATACATAAGTTTAAAATTCTTGAAATTTGGTATGTATATTACTTATCATAAACACTATGGGTGAAAAATATTGGAAAATTATTTTACCCATTAAATTAAGAGATTGATACAAAGTTCAAAATTTAAGAAAAGCTTCAATAAAGAGCCCTCTTTGTATCATCCCATTTAATGGTGATAGCTATCAAAAGATAGACTTCACCAAGGTTTTTCAAAATATTTTCAAAATGTTTTTCTAACCTTTATTTTCTTTTTCCTAAACATCTCACCAATATCTAGATGTCTAAAACATACAAGTCAAATTTTTGTGAGATGTGGGTTTTATTTTGTTTATGTTCTCATGCATATTTCTAGGCAATATTATTTGATTCTCATCAAATCATGCCATAGTCCTTAATTTCATTTTAATTTATGCATGATGATGATTATGGCATAGATATGATATAAGTAAAACCATATGCCAATATCATGATGTCATGGCATGTGAATGAGATCTAGGCATACATGACATCTAAATATAAATCTAAACATGATCATGACATTTTTATAGATAAAAATGAAGATGATGTCATGACATGGCAAGGCAAACAAATCATGGCAACTAAAATATACTAAGGTATAGAACACCTAAGTGTTAAAATCAATTTGCCATTTCTAGGAATTAAACCAATTTTGCCTTAATGCCATTATTTCTCAAGTGTGCCAAAAACCCAAAATGGCACACCATGACCTCTATGACCTAATTGTGCCAATTTAAATCTTTTTTTTTTAAACTTTTCAAGCGTATTGGCACATCCTAATGTGTCAACTCTACTATGGTTAGGTTAACTACCCATCCACTTAGGGTTGACACACCCTAACCCATTTTAGCGTGAATCGATCACGCTCTTAGGAACCCAATATCTATTGGAGCTCCTTGGGTTAACAAGGTATTCCCTAGGGATAACTTCCCTAGATACCTTCCTAATGACCCTTTTTGGCTTTGAAGCCTTAGTCAAATGGGTCTTACTTGGGTCAACTCTAGAGGTGACTCCTCCATTGACCTTCTTAGTGGCTTTCTTGGTTTTCCTTAAGTCCTTAGCCACTAAGCACACACCATGACTAGTCTTAGGGATGACTTCCCTATTAGCCTTGGTTTTCCTAGACCTAGAAATAGTTCCATAATTAAATGGAACATTATGATAAGTCTTCTCGGGCTTAGGTTTGTGACCCAAACCTTCCTTGCCCTTAGACCGTTTTTGAACCTTAGGTCTTGACTTTTGTACATTAGACCCCTTAACCGAATTTGATATTATTGCTAGGGTCTTCTCCAATTTTTCTAGCCTTGACCTCAAGGCTTGGTTTTCTAACTCTAATTTTCCCAATTTTGAATTTTCATTTGTCTTTTGGGAAATATTTTTCTTTTTAGGCATATGCCTAGATTTCTTGGGATTAACACCCAAGTTTTCTTCAATTCTCCTAATTGACTCCCTAGGTAAAATAGGTCTAGAATTATGATTCCTAGGTTTATCCTTAGTTATATGAACATGCTTGGCACCTAAGCAATAAACCTTATTATTTCTCTTAGCATGCTTTTTGACTCTAGAAATTAAAGGTGCATTAAGTAAATTTACCTTAGGGTTAGCTTTAGGAGCTCCCCCTACATGAGTTGCACCTTCTTACCCTTTCTTCCTCCCCCTAGGGCATTGGCTTCGATAGTGTCCCTTTTGGTTGCATTTAAAGCACACAATGCGCTCTTTGCTCTTGATTTTGGGAACACCGGCATCCTTTGACTTTGGATTGACTTTTGGTGTTGATGCCTTTTCCTTAGCCAATTTAGGGCATTTGCTCTTGTAATGCCCCTTCTCCCTACACTCAAAGCATATTATGTGATTTTTATTTAAAATTACAACACTTGAGTTACCTAGGGAGTTGGTGGAGGCCTCTTCACTTCTTTCGGAGGTAGAAGCTTCATTTTGATCTTGCTCCGGAATCGAAATCCTTTCCTCCCCCTCAACGTTAGAGGTGGAGGTCTCCACCAAATCATTCACATCTTCAAAGTTGGATGATGATTCTTCTTTGGCATTCTCCTCTACTTGTGCCGATTGGGAATTTTCTTGGAATTTTATTACCTTATTCCATAATTCCTTTGCATCCCTATAATCACCCAATCTAGACCAAATAGTGTTAGGTAACAAATCACTAATCAATTTAATTACCTCGAGATTTGTCTTGAAGTCTTTGATTTGGTCTTGGGTTCATTTTGACTTCTCAATTGGCTTGTTGTTTTTATCCCTAGGCATTTCAAAACGGTTTTCTATAATAATCATAAAATCAAAATCGGTTTCTAGGTATACCTCTATTTTTCTTCTCCACCATAGAAAGTCTCCTTCGAATTTTGGTGGTTGAAGGTTGTAGCTGGCCATCTTATAGTGCTCTCGCGGCAGTTAGTCCTTGAAGAGCGACCTCGGCTCTGATACCACTTGTAGGGGATCGATAGGCCAGCTAGAGGGGGTTGAATAGCCCTTTGTCGTTGGATGTCGTAATTCGCTCGTTCTCGTTGCGTTGCTTGTCTACGATTGTTGTTAGCGCAGCGGAATAACAATAATAATGAAACTAACAACAATACACAATCACACAACACAAGCATATACGTGGTTCGGAACCGAATGATTCCTACTCCACGGGCGAGCTCACCAAGCTCTAGTTATACGCACGACACTAACTATAACACTCCTTATCGACAACTCGTCGGAGGTGGAGAAACCTCTCACAAGCAATTACAATGTAATATAGAAATACAAGCAAATACACAAATACAATACACAAGAAAACTTTCACCGATTGCTTTGATCGCTTTTCTTGTTGCTTGCTTTGATTGGCTCTTGAAGGACTGAAATGCAGCAGCAATTCCCCTCCAATAGCTCCACAAAAACCATTACAAAAACCTCCATCTTGAGCTCCTTTTATAACCTGCATCGTTGTTTCGCGCTAGCGATCGTGCCAAAGGCCCGATCGGCCCCTGTGGCGTTGTCTCACAACGGCGGATCCACGGACAAGTTCCAACGGATCACCTATCGTCGTAGATGATGCCCACGTGATCGGTCGGTGACCTAGTAGTCGGCCGATCGGCTACGGAGAGCGTCTGCTCGCGACACTCCCATCGATCGACTTCATCCCTCGCGATCGCTGATCCATTATCGATCATTGCCCGATCCATAGCGATCGGCCCGCCAAGCAAAACCCTAGCCTTACACGGTGAACCCTAGTCGACTTGGACCCGATCGCCACGCACCGGTCGGCGACGTCGGGCAAAACCTTAAACACCAAGTTGTTTGAGCATCCGACCGTCGGGTAAACCCTCAAACATCAAGTTTGAGCCTCCGACACTTAGTCTTAGCCACTTGACCAAGTCCACCTTATCCCTCATGGAGTTCCCCACCGAAGCTCTCTTCCCTCGGCCTACGTCCCTCGGATGTGCCAAGCGCACGACTTCGCAACGCCATCCTTCGCGTCTCATACCCTAGAAGTATGCTTCCCTTTGGGCTTACTCCATTCGCTCCCCATCCGGCGGTCCCTCGGATGCACCAAGCGCATGGCTTCGCAATGTCATCCTTCACCGACTCAAGGACCCCGAGCCTAGTGAACTTACCAAGTCCTTAAGACTTCCCATATGCACCAAGCGCACGGCTTCGCAATGCATTTCTCACCAAGCACCAAGCGCACGGCTTCGCAATGCTTTGGATTTTCCATGCCAACACCATGTTGGACTTTCCCATGACAATCCCATGTCATGAGTTTTGTCTATCATCAAAATACCATCAAAGTACTGCTGGGCCGATTGCACCAACAAATACTTGATTTATGATCATGATATGCAATTATGATAATGTTTGTGTATTTTGTTATGATAGATATTTAACCTTGATAGAATTGCATGAAATTTATGGTTAAGTATAAATTCCTTTAGTCACATCTCACATTCACCATAAGGCTAACTTGATTGATAATATAGCAATGGGTGAGATGTTAGGATGATACAATTGATTCACTAATGCTTATGACATTTAGATGGGTCATTCAAAGTATCATAACATAGCAATCATAGATCAACTATGGAGAAAGCAAATGTTTAATCATTGAACATATTGCCTATAGATCATAGTTGGATATTTTAAATGTTTTAAAACCATTTCTTGTTTTATAATCTATGAGTCAATGTTTTAAAACATTTCAAGGCAAAACTAGGTCTTAAAGTTGATACAAAATTGAGACATTTTACAACTTTTGAGTTTTGCCTAATTTTCAAAAATAAAATGAATTTTCTTGAAAAATTATTTTTCATTGATAAAGGGATTCATCAGAAATATGTTCCCCAAATTTCATTATTTTTTGCATTTTTTGGAATTTTTAGTGCATTTCTGAACATGGGTTCGGAAATCAGAAAAGTCTGATTTTCAGTTGCCAGTCGACTGATGGAACTGTGCATGAGCACATCAGCCTGATTTCTGAGGTTTTTAGACAGATTTTAGTATTTTCTTCAATTAGACCTTGATGTCATATTATATGACATATGTTAGATGTTTTTGATGGTGTCAAAGAGGGAGAAGTGTGAAGTTTAAGTTAATCATGCTAGGGGGAGAATTAACATGTGTTAAGGGGGAGTTGCATGTATTAAGTGGGAGTGATTTGATACTCATATTTGATTTACATGCTTATCTTCCTTATGTGTTTTTGTTAATATTTTACCTAACTTAAACGGATTGACAAACATTAAAAAGGGGGAGATTGTTAGGGCAATCAACTCATGCATGATGTGGTTTTGATGTGTGTGGCAAAGGGTTTAAGTTAGGTTGATTATGTTGATTTGATATGTGTGTTTAAGTTATGCAGAACTTAGTAAATCACACATGAGTTAGCTTGATGAAAGCATTGGTGGGTTCACCATCTCATGGCTCGGGTCCTTGAGTCGGTGAAGGATGACATTGCGGAAGTCGTGCATTTGGTGCATCCGAGGGACCACCGGACGAGGAGCATCGGAGTGAAGCCAAAGGAAGCAGACTTCAGGGAGAGATGCGAAGGATGGCATTACGGAAGCCGTGTGCTTGGTGCATCCGAGGGACGTGGCCAGACGAAGAGAGCTTCGGTGAGGGACTCCAAGGGAGATGAGAGATTGAGCGATTATAACGGTAGCTCAAAGGTGAACTTGGCTGAATAGCTAAGTCAAGTGTCAGATTCTCAAACTTAGGTTTGAGATTTTACTCGACGTTTGGTTAAGGGGGATGCTTAAACAAGTGTTTTGTTTGAGGTTTTACCCGACGCCAGTTGACTGCTATATATAGCAGTTGACTGCTCTGAGTTGATAGAACTCGACTGGTGTTCGACTGATGGGTTTGTGGCCCAGCAGTTGACTGCCAAGAACTGGTGTTCGACTGATGGGTTTCTGGTCCAGCAGTCGACTGCCAAGGGATGATAGTCGACTGCTACAACATAAGTCAACTGCCATGGGACGACAGTCGACTGTTGAAGATGGTCACGAGTATACAACCTCCCATAGCCGACTGATCAGTCGACTACGTAGGCAACAGTTGACTGATGGGACCATGATGTGAGCAAAACATATTGGGTTTTAGGAGTAGTTTTTGTTCACATCTCATAGTATTTTATGTTCGTTTAATGCATATTTTACATTATGTTGCATGCATTTCCTATTTTCTAATTCGGAGATATGCTCTGTTTACTTTTGTTTGCAAGAGAGCATTTTATAGGGAAAACGGTGCAATTTCGGAGCAAAAGAAGACATTTGACAACTAGATGCAGAAGGGAACATGACCAGGGCGTGTGCCCACACATGACCATTTTCAGAGGGCGAAAATGACCGCCACAGCCTGACACATGGCCAAGCTATGTGTTTTCACACGACCATGTGTTGGCCTAGCAAATTGACACAACTAGGTTTTTTTTCCAGATTTTGCAGCGATCTGGTGTGATGTCTATATAAGGAAAGCTCTGTCCAAACTCTAGGGGGGAGGCATGATGGCTGGGACGACACTCTGAAGCCCTGAAAAGCATTGGGAACTCGCAATGGGGAGGAAGAATGCCGTCGGAGGTCAAGATTCTGCACTTCAACACCGAGGAGAAGACCTACATTGCATTGTAAATCCTATTCTTTGCGTAAATTCTATTGTTTATATGGATATGATCATGCCTTATGTTTCTTCTCTTGTATCTAAGGAGTAGGCTCTCTAATTCTAGGATTAGGGAGTAGTTTGTGTTGAGTTGGAATATGTTAATTCAAATATCTTTTCGTTCTTGAATTTATATTTGCAATTGGTGTTTTGGTTTAGATCTATATTTATCGTTTTGGTTTTCTAGTCACTGTGCTTTGCCGATTGAGGGGTGACAACCCTCGTATCAAAGATTTAGGGGAATTAAAGAGGGACCTAAGGGTTGACCTCATCGTCGGTAATTGTGGGTAGAAGGATGCGATAGAGTAGGAAACACGCCTCGTTTTCAACTCGTCGCAGGGATAGATTCGACATTCTCGTACCGACTATCCCGTCCTAAAGCCAGGGGTTGACCTGGTATGATAGAGGTAGCTTCCGATAGATGTGAAGGCTCACCGGAGGAGTGTATGATATCCTTTCCACAAAACCATAACTAGAAACCTAAGTAAAACCCAATTGAAAACGTGTTCTGCGACACACAAACAAAATCGAAATCCTAGAATCCGTCTAAAGACCCATAGCATCCCTTCTTTTCCTCCGTGTGACATCGTATTAGAGTTAGGACCGCCGACAACCCTCCTAATTGCAACCTTTAGAGTCTAGTCTCGAATAATAACATCCACTGAACAAATCGGTACTTGAATCTCAGTCCCTATGGGATCGATAATCTTTTTATTACTTGACAACATCCATTCACTTGCAGTCATTGAGCACGAGCGAGCACTTCGAGTCCTCGATGGTCTTCGTCGTGAGATTTGAGGTCGTGTTTGTGTGCATTAAGTTTTTGGTGTCGTTGTCAGGGACTGATTGATTCGATATTGAATCAAGAGGTGGATAATTGGATCGGGCATAGGATTAGATTTATTTACTTGCTTTACTTCCTTTTTTATTTTTATTTTTATTTTGCTTTATTTACTTTAGTTCTAGATTTTCCATATATAGATTTAGTTTTATTTTATTTTAGCAGTAGTTCTCTATTTTCTTATTGACTCTTAAATTTTGGCAACTAGATTAGTTTATTTCTTGTTATATAGTATTAGGAAATACTCCTAATTTTTGTGGCTTGGTTCTTCGTATGCTTAGACGCTTAAGATCGGAAGGCCTGATTTCGATCGATTTAGAAATCGAACAAACCTATCACCATCAGAAAGCTGAACATTAGAGGATGGAGGACCAAGCTGCATCTAAAGTGAATATAGGTAGCCGACCCTTGCGGGATTATGCAGCCCCTAGCGCTAGAGGATTTAGGCTGAGTATAGCTGGACCATCCATTTCGGCAAACAACTTTGAACTGAAGCCAACACTCATACATATGGTCCAGCAGAGTCAATTTGGAGGAGCTGCGACTGAAGACCCAAACCGACACCTGGAGTCATTCTTGGAGATCTGCTCGACGATGAAAATGAATGGAGTCCCTACGGACGCGATCCGCCTGAGCCTATTCCCGTTCTCATTGCAGGATAAGGCTAAGGCATGACTTCACTCCCTACCTTCGGGAAACATTACTACATGTGAGCAGCAGTTCTTGAATAAATATTTTCCACAAAGCAAAACTGCTCACATGCACCATCTGATCACAAGCTTCCATCAGAAGGAGGGGGAGTCCCTATCTGAAGCCTGGGATCGCTACAAGGGGCTACTCTACCAATGCCCCCACCATGGATTGGAAAGGTGGATGGTGATCCACATCTTCTACAATGGGATCACGTACACCACAAAGATGCCCCTCGATTCTGCCATAGGAGGAGCACTTATGAACAAGACTATCGAGGAAGCAGAGGAGCTAATAGAAGAGGTGGCCCAGAACCACCATCAATGGGCTTCCGAACGTGGTCAATCAGCTCCTACAGTGGGACAATATACTGTCAACTCCGTGGACCACCTAGCAGCAAAGACGGACACGCTTAGCAGATGGTTTAACTTTTTAAATCCTACATCTGCATGTGCGACCATTCACTTTGGAGAAAGAGCAGCAGTGTATCGGGAGGACTACTGTGGAGGGCAGAGCAGCTTAGAAGAGAAGATTGAGCACTATGATATAGTTGGTGACCTAAATCAAAAGCCCAACAACCCATACTCCAGTACATACAATCCCAGATGGAGGAACCACCCGAATTTTTTCTATCGGAATAACTCGGGGAACTTCCAATCATCAGGAGGGTATGGGCAGCAGCAGGGCAATGGGCAGCAGCAACAACAGAAGTCTAGATTAGAATTGATGATGGAAGACTTCATTGCTACCCAAACAAAGGCCAATGAGGAATTCTGTCGCCAACATCAGAAAATAGAGGAGTCACTCAGAGACTTGAAGGTCACTGTTGATGGTCTTGCAAATCACACAAGGATGTTAGAGACACAAGTGACCCAGATAGCCCAAACCGTGTCGCAACCTATGGAGAGCTCTCCATCATACTTAATTCTACATTGTTTGCCCAAGAGTTTTTCACAATTTATGATGAACTATCAGATGAACAAACTAGAATCCACTCTTCCTGAGCTATTCAATATGCTGAAAATTGTGGAGCTTTCTGCGAAGCATGAGGAGAAGGCAATTCTGTTAGTTGATTCCTCGAAGAAAGGTTCTAAAAGGAAGTCAAAGGAATAGCAGAAGGGGAAGAAGAAAAAGGCTAAAAAGGCAGAACAATCTCAAAAGGGCACTTGCCATCATTATGGCAAGGAGGTCCATTGGCGAAGAAATTGCAAGATTTATCTTGAGTCCATGAAGAAGAATAAGACATCAGATGCCCCATCTTCTTTAGATATCTTCGTTATTGATTGTCATTCTATTTCCTCAGACACTTAGGCATTGGATACTGGGCATGACTCACATATATGTAATGACATACATGGGCTAAGAAATAGAAGAAGACTCGTCAAGGGAGAGTCAAATTTACGTGTTGGGAATGGACCAAAGGTTGCTGCACTCGCCATCGGAACATATTTGTTTAAACTCCCTACAGGACTTATCTTAGAACTGGACAATTGCTTCTATGTTCCTTCGTTGATAAAGAACATCATTTCTATTTCTTGTTTGAATAGAAATGGGTACCATTTAACTTTTAGTAACAATTGTTGTTACATAACTTTGAATGACATTCTTTTTGGGGCTGGAACTTTAAGCAATAGTATTTATATGTTGGACGTATCCAGTGACATTCTCAATATCGAAGCGAGCAACAAGCGTGCTCGAAAAGATAATCAATTAGCCTCTTATATATGACATTGTCGTCTTGGCCATGTAAGCAAGAAATGCATGTCCGAATTACACCGATGTGGAATTCTAGAATCGTTTGAATTGGATTCATACGATACATGTGAATCATGCTTAAAAGGCAAGATGACTAAGTTACCTTTTACTGGAAAAGGTGAACCAGAGGGAGAGTTGCTTGGTCTAATACATATTGATGTATGCGGACCTATGTCAACTCAATCTCTAGGAGGCTATAGTGACTTCATTATCTTCACCGATGATTACTCATGGTTTGGGTATGTGTTCTTGATGAAACACAAGTCTAAAGCCTTTGAAAGGTTCAAAGAATTCAGAAATGAAGTAGAGAAACAACATGACAAGAGTATTAAAATGCTTCGATCGGATCGAGGTGGTGAATACTTGAGACAAGAGTTTCTTGATTATCTAAGGGACAATGGTATATTATCTTAATGGACTCCGCCATATACACCGTAGCATAATGGTGTATTCGAGAGGCATAATCGGACCTTGTTGGACATGGTCAGGTCGACGATGAATCATGCGAATCTTCCCAAATCCTTTTGGGGCTATGCACTTCAGACAGCTGTTTACTTGCTAAACAGAATGCCAACCAAGGTGGTCTCCATTACTCCATATGAGATATGGAATAGTAAGAAACCTCATGTATCTTACTTGAAGATATGGGGTTGTCCTGCTTCTGTGAAGAGGATTATATCAGACAAATTGGATGCTAAGTCTGATAAATGTCTATTTATTGGATACCCTAAGGAAACAAGGGATTACCAATTCTATCATCCTGTGGAACAAAAGGTGTTTGTTTCAAGGCATGCTGTGTTTCTAGAGAAAGAGTTTCTCTTGCAAGAAAACAGTGGGAGTGTCGTTGAGCTTGAGGAGGCTCAAGAGACTCAAATAGACATTGATGAGATACCTGGTGAAGCACCACATCTGATAACTCATAGTGATGAGCCATCGGCTGGACCTATTGTGACACAACATCTTCGTAGATCTGGTAGAACACAAAATATTCCTGAGAGATATGGATTTCTCGTAAGTGAATTGAATGACGTGTTACTCATTGATGATGAGGAGCCTATCGGTTATGAAGAAGTTCTGAAAAGTTCAGAAAGGGATAAGTGGCTTAACGCCATGAAGTCGGAAATGGATTTCATGTATGAAAATCAAGTTTGGAACTTGGTTGACCCACCTGAAGGCATAAAGCCTATGTTAGTAATATATGAGAGATGTCCTAAGGCAATCGCCTTATGTATGAACCATTTATATGATAAATGAAGATTCACTATTTGAGTATACATGTTTAATGTATTTGATTGGATCTTAAACTCATTTACTGAATGTCCACGATACGATTCACAACATGAGAGAATTTGTGATTGGATCACAACTAGTGAGTATCTCTACATGTGTAATTGTATCGGAATTATCCCTAGTCGATGAATTGATGGATTTGGACACCATCAATTCTGTCGAGACTAGCACGAGGTATACTCCTTGGTGTATCCAAGCAGCTGATTCTCACTGGCTGGAGACATTGTGATGTCCGGAGTTAATCGTGGATGCTAGTTATGGTAACTAGTTCATTGGAGTGACCACCGTAGTAAGACTTCATATGGTTCTCTGCATATATAGATATGTCAATGAAGTTCTTACTGTGGCTTAAGTGCGATGTTCCTTTGACTTGCGGTATTCAAGTCATCTTGATCATGGAGACTTATGCTTTGACATCTTAAGCAAACATCTCCGAGGAGATGTGGCCCCGGGATGATTGGGTATAAGTCGAAGTGATCGAAGGTGTTTGAATAGCCTATAAAGGATTCACCACTCCTTGCGAGGAGATGTATACCCATGGCCTCTCGTCGGATTGTTACTAAAGTCTTTGGCCAAAGCATTACATGTTTAGAGTAAAGTACTCTTCGATACATGTGGAGTAACTAGAATCTGTAGGACGAGGAAATGATACTTGGGCTAGGTGTGACGTAGTCAGCCTAGTGGGGACTGACACAATAGACCATGTCCTGAACCAAGTGGGTATAAGATGAGTGAAGGGAATGGGGCACGATTCATTCGAGCTACTGAAGGGTTTCGTAAATAGTTCGATCAACCGCTGATCTTTTGGTTGCTAATTGGGGATCATGATGTACTACTAGGTGCCACTCATGATCGTTCTATAATTAATGGTTAATTATAGACGGCCAACATAAACCGAGAACCTATTTGGTCACACGCACAACGAGTGTAATCCAAAGGATTTAAAATGAGCTTGAGAATGGGATTCTCAGACCGAGAGAAACTATGTTTGGTTGGACCAAACATAAAGCGAGCATGAAATTGTTTCAGTCGCAATGGAAGCGTGGATGGGCAGTGTCTTATGAAGACATAATGGATGGACCAAAATGGTTTGGTTCTAATCCAATGGATGAGAATAAACCAAAGGGTTTGGTTTATATTAAACGAATGAACCAAAGGTTGGTTCGGTTCGTTTTAACTTAAAATAAACCATCATGGTTTGGTTTATTTTAACTTATCTTAATGGAGCGGGTTAACGGGTTTTATGGATATGATCCATTAACCATTAAGAGAATTAGTTCTCTATAAAATAGGGCTTAAGGGATTGTTAAACCCTAATCATCCAAAACCCTAGCTTGAAGTTGCCGCCCACCCCTTGGAGGAATTTTCGGCGCCCAACTACAAGCTGCCGCCGCCCAGCTTTGTGCCGCCGTCCAAGACCCTTGCCGGCATCCAAGCTCCAGCCGGTGAACCTCCGGCGACCCTCCGGTGATCTCCTATAGGTTCGGCATCAAGGTGAGCCTTTTCTCTCCTTGTTTTGGCCGGCGCCTACTCCTCCACCAAGCTGTCCAGTTTTCTGGACAGCTTCTTCTCCTCTCTTCGGAGCATCATTTGGACGACGGTTAGTGATCCGACAGCGGCTAAAATACCGGGGATTTGATCTCCGGTAATCCTCTGAGGTGGAGGACGAAGGATTCGTCAATCGGTTGACGAATACCTCTCCGGAGAAGCGAGTCTTGAGGACTTGTTTTTAGATCCGAATTTGGATTCGGATCGTGATCATCTATCGATCACGTCGTCTTCAACACGAGGCTAGTAACCCGTACGAAGACGAAGCTCGTGGCTTGGCGAAGTCATCCCGAGGAGCTCGGCGTGGATACGGATAGAGACGATTCTTACGAGGATCGTTCCGGTTGATGCCGTTCCCGCTACACGTCATACGAAAGGTATAACGTAGTTTAATTTCCTTTTATTGCAAATTATAATTTATGGTTATGTCTACACTTGTTGTAATATGCATGCGTGTGTTGTTTGTGTTGTAATAAATATAGATTTATTATTTTTTAATTGCTTCCGCTGTGCTCATGTTTACGAAACATGATCGAACACACACACGCCGCGGTGCCGGAAACCCAACAGTGGTATCAGAGCCCAGGTTGTGTTTCGACATAATCGTAAAAAGGTTTTGCGATAGTCATAATGTATTTCTGGAAATTTTCTAATTTTGGAAATTTAGAAGTATTTATGGAAATTTTTCAATTTTGGAAAGTCTAGAAGTATTTATGGAAATCTTCCACTTTTGGAAAGTTGGAAGTATTTATGGAAATTGATATTTTCTATAAATAAAATATTTGATTAGATTCTGGAAATTTGTTTCCTAATTTAATCATGATTTTATTTGAGAAATCAAATCTTAAAATATTTTATTTCCATAAGTAGTTTTAATGATTTAGGAAATTGGTTTCCTAAATAGATTTTCCTTAATCAAATAATTCCATGAATAAAATATGTGATTAGATTTGGAAATTTGTTTCCTAATTTAATTATGATATGATTTGGAGAATCAAATCTTAAACATATTTTATTTCCATAAATAGTTATGACATATAAGGAAATATATACATGACATAATTGTATGCCATGTAATTGCATTAGATGCATAACATTATGCCATGCGTGTCGTGACATGTAGATGTATGCCATGTAGATAATAGTTATTTGCATGCAAAGAGGATGAGACATAAAACCCTTAAACAATATTAAAGCCTACACCTTCCATTGATATGGTTAGAACCAGAGTTACATTTCTGTTTGGGTTGTTGGACTCACTCCAAGCCCGGCTCGAACTCCGAACATGTTCAAATCATTGGAATAGTTTAACTCTAATATGGTAAGAGTCGAGGTCAATCGTTAGTTTGGGTTGTTGGACTCACTCCAAGCCTTGAGAATTGGTTGAATGCGCTCTAACCATATTAAAACTATTTCGCGATTAATGGGTCGGCTTTAACTTGGAGCATCGATTTGTTGGACTCACTCCAAGGTCGATGTGAAGAGAGGTGAAGTTGGGTGCTATGCATATGATGCATACTTGTTAATGTGTTAACGATCCAATGTATGTGTAAACATTCAATTAGTTGATAGCACATTGTGATAGTTACATATACATGATATGTAATCGGTATACTTGATACCCACCATCATAGCTAAGAATGGCTTGTTGGACTCACTCCAAGGTTGTTCTTATCTATGATGGATATCAGCCCATTCGGAGATGGACCTACGATCTCCCGAAGTGATTTTAAGGGTTTTTGAAATTCGAAAAATGAATGGGATTTATAAATGTATATTGATGCATTTTAAAATCATCTTTCTCATATATGCTCGTTTTGTATTTCTAAGTTAATATATTGATCATGATGTGTTTGAATTTGCGTTCCATTTTGGATTCAAATAAATTGACTGGGCCGAACTTCTTGGACTAGCTTAGAAACTTGAGAATTGTTCTCAAGGCGGAAAAGCTTGCATATGTCCTTGAAGAGCCTCTTCCTGACCGTCCTAAGGACGATGCGACTCAAGACCAAATGTTGGTCTATCAGAAACATGTGGCAGATTCTGAGCTGGCGAGTTGCATCGTGCTAGCGGCGATGGTACCTGAGCTGCAAAAGCAGCATGAGCATATGGATGCTAATACTATGGTCTTCCATCTTCATGAGTTGTTCGATGAGCAAGCGAGATCCGAAAGGTTCGAGGTCTCTAGGCTCCTCTTCACTACGAAGATGCAAGAAGGTTCGTCTGTAGTGCAGTTTGTGCTAAAGATGAACGGGTACATCGAGCGGCTAGCTACCCTCGGTTTTGTGATGGATCATGAGTTAAGTATTGACTTAATTCTGCATTGTTTGCCCAATAGCTTCTCGCAATTTGTGATGAACTATCGGATGAACAAATTGGAATCCACCATTCTCGAGCTCCTTAATATGCTGAAGACTGTGGAGCCTTCTGTAAAGCATGAGGAGAAGGCGGTTCTGTTAGTTGATTCCTCAAAGAAAGGTTCTAAGAGGAAAAGAAAGGAAAGAAAAAGGCAAAGAAGGCGGAACCAGCGCAAAAGGGCACTTGCCATCACTGTGGCAAGGAAGGCCACTGGCGAAGAAACTGCAAGAATTATCTTGAGTCCATGAAGAAGAAGAAGGCATCCGATGCCCCATCCTCTTCAGGTATCTTCGTTATTGATTGTCATTCTATTTCCTTAGACACTTGGGTATTGGATACTGGGTGTAGCTCACATATATGTAATGACATACAGGGGCTAAGGAATAGAAGAAGACTTGTCAGAGGGGAGTCAAATTTGCGAGTTGGCAATGGAGCAAAGGTTGCTGCGGTCGCCATCGGAACTTATTTGATGAAGCTCCCTAGTGGACTAGTCTTGGAACTGGACAATTGCTATTATGTTCCTTCTCTAATAAAGAACATTGTTTCTATTTCCTGCTTAAATAGAAATGGTTTCCATTTAACGCTTTAGTAACAATTGTTGTTATATAACTTTGAATGGCGTTTATGGAACCGAACTTTTGAGTAATGGCATTTATACGCTTGGACGATCCAAAGGACATTTTCAATATCGGCAAGCAACACGCCGCGTGCTCAAAGGATAATCAAATAGACTCCTATATGTGGCATTGTCGTCTGGGCCATATAAGCAAGAAACGCATGTCCGAATTACACCGATGTGGAATTCTGGAATCGTTTGAATTGGATTCATACGATACATGCGAATCATGCTTAAAAGGCAAGATGACTAAGTTACCTTTTACTGGAAAAGGTGAACGAGTGGGAGAGTTACTAGGTCTAGTACATACTGATGTATGTGGACCTATGTCAACTCAAGCTTTAGGAGGCTATAACTACTTCATTACCTTCACCGATGATCACTCACGGTTTGGGTATGTGTTCTTGATGAAACACAAGTCTGAAGCCTTTGAAAAGTTCAAAGAATTTAGAAATGAAGTAGAGAAACAACATGACAACAGTATTAAAATACTTCGATAGGATCGAGGTGGTGAATACTTAAGTCAAGAGTTTCTTGATTATCTAAGAGACAATGGCATATTGTCTCAATGGACTCCGCCCTATACACCACAGCATAATGGTGTATCTGAGAGGCGAATCGATCTTGTTGGACATGGTCGTCAATGATGAATCATGCGACTCTTCCCAAGTCCTTTGGGGTTATGCACTTCGCATACCGCTTACTTGTTAAATGTAATGCCTACCAAGGTAGTCTCTACTACTCCATATGAGATATGGGCTAGTAAGAAACCTCATGTATCTTACTTGAAGATATGGGGTTGTCCTCGCTTATGTGAA
Organism: Wurfbainia villosa; assembly: GCA_025175895.1. Taxonomy (NCBI): domain Eukaryota; kingdom Viridiplantae; phylum Streptophyta; class Magnoliopsida; order Zingiberales; family Zingiberaceae; genus Wurfbainia; species Wurfbainia villosa. Next base: position 73,249,815 of record CM045987.1, on the reverse strand, counting down.
GTGATCAGACGCATAAACCGGATGCTAAGTCCGATAAATGTCTATTTATTGGATACCCTAAGGAAACAAGGGGTTACCAATTCTATCATCCGTGGAACAAAAGGTGTTTGTTTCAAGGCATGCCGTGTTTCTAGAGAAAGAGTTTCTCTTGCAAGAAAACAGTGGGAGTGTCATCGAGGAGGCTTGAGAGACTCAAATAGACATTGATGAGATACGGTGAGCACAAACCGACAACTCATAGTGATGAGCAATCGGCTGGACCTATTGTAACACCACATCTTCGTAGATCTGGTAGAACACGCAATATTCCTGAGAGATATGGATTTCTCGTAAGCGAATCGAACGATGTGTTACTCATTGATGATGAGGAGCCTACTAGTTATGAAGAAGTGCTGACAAGTTCAGAAAGGGATAAGTGGCTTGGTGCCATGAAGTCGGAAATGGATTCCATGTACAAAAACCAAGTTTGGAACTTGGTTGACCCACCTAGAGGCATAAAGCCCATAGGGTGCAAGTGAGTTTTCAAGAAGAAAACCGACATGGATGGTAATGTGATTACCTATAAGGCTAGATTGGTGGCGAAAGGATATCGTCAAAAGCAAGGTGTTGATTATGACGAAACCTATTCGCCTGTAGCTATGCTTAAATCCATTCGGATGCTCCTGGCCATAGCGGCTCATTATGATTATGAGATATGGCAGATGGATGTGAAAATAGCTTTCCTTAATGGAAACTTGCTCGAGGACGTGTATATGATACAGCCTGAGGGTTTCACATCGGTTGATAAAACCAAGGTATGCAAATTGCGACGATCCATTTATGGATTGAAGCAAGCATCCAGGAGCTGGAATATCCGTTTTGATGAGACAATCAAAATGTTTGATTTCTCACAAAATCCAGACGAACCTTGTGTGTACAAGAAGGTTAGTGGGAGTGCAGTCGTATTCCTAGTATTGTATGTCGATGACATACTACTTATAGGAAACGATGTTTCAATCTTACAGTCAGTTAAGGTTTGGTTATCCAAGACATTCTCCATGAAAGACCTGGGAGAAGCAACCTACATCCTTGGGATTAAGATCTATAGAGATAGATCGAAACGGTTGCTTGGTCTTTCGCAGTCTACATATATAGACCGAGTGCTAAAGAGGTTTAGCATGTCGGAATCCAAGAAAGGTTATCTGCCCATCAGGCATGGGGTACACCTTTCGAAGTCTATGTGTCCGCGCACAGAAGACGAGAGGATTTGCATGAGTAAGATTCCCTATGCATCCGCAATAGGATCTATCATGTATGCTATGTTATGTACGAGGCCCGATGTATCGTACGTTCTGAGTGTCACGAGCAGATACTAATCCGATCCAGGAATGGATCATTGGGCGGCTGTTAAGACGATCCTTAAGTACTTGAGAAGAACTAAGGATGTGTTCCTAATATATGGAGAAGGGACATGGTGATACGCGGTATACGGATGCGGCTTCGAGACCAGACAAGGATGATTCAGGTCTCTCACCGATACGTGTTCACCTTGAATGGGGGCGCAGTGAGTTGGAAAAGTTCCAAACAAGAGACTGTAGCGGATTCTACCACTGAGGCAGAATATATTGCAGCTTCGGAAGCAGCAAAGGAAGCGGTTTGGATAAAGAAGTTCGTTCATGAACTTGGTGTGATTCCGGCCATTGTTGAAGCAATACCGGTCTACTGTGACAAAAATGGAGCAATTGCACAGGCGAAAGAGCCAAGGTCTCATCAACGATCCAAACATGTACTTCGCCGCTATCATCTTATCAGAGAGATCATAAGTAGGAACGAAATACAAATCGAGAAAATTTCCACTGAAAGGAACTTAGCGGATCCTTTGACTAAAGCATTACCTCAAAGTAAGCTTGAGGGTCATGTTAGAGCTTATGGTATTGGATACTGTAGCGATTGGCATTAGGCCAAGTGGGAGTCTGTTAGTAATATATGAGAGATGTCCTAAGGCAATCGCCTTATGTATGAACCATTTATATGATAAATGAAGATTCACTATTTGAGTATACATGTTTAATGTATTTGATTGGATCTTAAACTCATTTACTGAATGTCCACGATACGATTCACAGCATGAGAGAATTTGTGATTGGATCACAACTAGTGAGTATCTCTACATGTGTAATTGTATTGGAATTATCCCTAGTCGATGAATTGATGGATTTGGACACCATCAATTCTGTCGAGACTAGCACGAGGTATACTCCTTGGTGTATCCAAGCAGCTGATTCTCACTGGCTGGAGACATTGTGATGTCCGGAGTTAATCGTGGATGCTAGTTATGGTAACTAGGTCATTGGAGTGACCAGCCGTAAGACTTCATATGGTTCTCTACATATATAGATATGTCAATGAAGTTCTTACTGTGGCTTAAGTGCGATGTTCCTTTGACTTGCGGTATTCAAGTCATCTTGATCATGGAGACTTATGCTTTGACATCTTAAGCAAACATCTCTAAGAAGATGTGGACCCGGGATGATTGGGTATAAGTCGAAGTGATCGAAGGTGTTTGAATAGCCTATAAAGGATTCACCACTCCTTGCGAGGAGATGTATACCCATGGCCTCTCGTCGGATTGTTACTAAAGTCTTTGGCCAAAGCATTACATGTTTAGAGTAAAGTACTCTTCGATACATGTGGAGTAACTAGAATCCGTAGGACGAGGAAATGATACTTGGGCTAGGTGTGACGTAGTCAGCCTAGTGGGGACTGACACAATAGACCATGTCCCAACCAAGTGGGTATAAGATGAGTGAAGGGAATGGGGCACGATTCATTCGAGCCATCAAGGGTTTCAGAAATAGTTCTGGATCAACCATTGATCTTTTCGGTTAATTGGGGATCATGATGTACTACTAGGTGCCACTCATGATCGTTCTATAATTAATGGTTAATTATAGACGACCAACATAAACCGAGAACCTATTTGGTCACACGCACAACGAGTGTAATCCAAAGGATTTAAAACGAGCTTGAGAATGGGATTCTCAGACCGAGAGAAACTATGTTTGGTTGGACCAAACATAAAGCGAGCATGAAATTGTTTCAGTCGCAATGGAAGCGAAGATGGGCCGTGTCTTATGAAGACATAATGGATGGACCAAAATTGTTTGGTTCTAATCCAATGAATGAGAATAAACCAAAGGGTTTGGTTTATATTAAACGAATGAACCAAAGGTTGGTTCGGTTCGTTTTAACTTAAAATAAACCATCATGGTTTGGTTTATTTTAACTTATCCTAATGGAGCGGGTTAACGGGCTTTATGGATATGATCCATTAACCATTAAGAGAATTAGTTCTCTATAAAAGAGGGCTTAAGGGATTGTTAAACCCTAATCATCCAAAACCCTAGCTTGAAGTTGCCGCCCACCCCTTGGAGGAATTTTTGGCGCCCAACTACAAGCTGCCGCCGCCCAGCTTTGTGCCGCCGTCCAAGACCCTTGCCGGCATACAAGCTCCAGCCGGTGAACCTCCGGCGACCCTCCAGTGATCTCCTATAGGTTTGGCATCAAGGTGAGCCTTTTCTCTCCTTGTTTTGGCCGGCGCCTACTCCTCCACCAAGCTGTCCAGTTTTCTGGACAGCTTCTTCTCCTCTCGTCGGAGCGTCGTTTGGATGACGGTTAGTGATCCGACAGCGGCTAACATACCGGGGATTTGATCTCCAGTAATCCTCTGAGGTGGAGGACGAAGGATTCGTCAATCGGTTGACAAATACCTCTCCGGAGAAGCGAGTCTTGAGGACTTGTTTTTAGATCCGAATTTGGATTCGGATCGTGATCATCTCTCGATCACGTCGTCTTCAACACGAGGCTAGTAACCCGTACGAAGACGAAACTCGTGGCTTGGCGAAGTCATCCCGAGGAGCTTGGCGTGGATACGGATAGAGATGATTCTTACGAGGATCGTTCCGATTGATGCCGTTCCCGCTACACGTCATACGAAAGGTATAACGTAGTTTAATTTCCTTTTATTGCAAATTATAATTTACGATTATGTCTACACTTGTTGTAATATGCATGCGTGTGTTGTGTGTGTTGTAATAAATATAGATTTATTATTTTTTAATTGCTTCCGCTGTGCTCATGTTTACGAAACATGATCGAACACACACACGCCGCGGTGCCCGAAACCCAACAGCCTATAGGGTGCAAGTGAGTTTTCAAGAAGAAAACCGACATGGATGGTAATGTGATTACCTATAAGGCTAGATTGGTGGCGAAAGGGTATCGTCAAAAGCAAGGTATTGATTATGACGAGACCTATTCATTTGTTGCTATGCTTAAATCCATTCGGATGCTCCTGGCCATAGTGGCTCATTACGATTATGAGATATGGCAGATGAATGTGAAAACAACTTTCCTTAATGGAAACCTACTCGAGGACGTGTATATGATACAACTAAGGGTTTCACATCGGTTGATAAAACCAAGGTGTGCAAACTACGATGACCTATATATGGACTGAAGCAAGCATCTAGGAGCTAGAATATCCGTTTTGATGAGACAATTAAAAAATTTGATTTCTTATAAAATCCGGACGAACCTTGCGTGTACAAGAAGGTTAGTGGGAGTGCAGTCTGTTGGTGATTTGAGGCCGCTAGAGGGGGGTGAATAGCGTCTCGTGATGGAATTCGTTTCGTGTTCATCTACAAATTTTGTTAGCGCGCAGTGGAATAATAATAAAGCAATACAAAATAGACAAACACAAATACACAAGTGTTTAACGTGGTTCGAAACTGAACGGTTCCTACTCCACGGATCGGGCTCTAAAAGCCCTAGCAATGCAAACACGCACTACTAATCACAATAACTCCTTCTCGACACAAGTCGGAGGTGGAGAAACCTCGTACAAATGATCTTACAATAGTAAGAACGAAATACAAGCAATATACAATGCAAATACGAAAGACAAGTAAAGAAAAGACTTTACAATACTTGTTTTTGATTGCTTGAATGCTTGGTTGCACTTGGAGACCTGATTTGCAGCAACAAATCACTCCAATAGCTCTCAAGAACCGGATCCATTTTTCTCCATCATGAGCTCCTTATAAAGCTTCGGAAAAGTCGATCGACCATCGATCGATGCCAGTTGTCGTGAGACAGATCCACGCTGGATAAGTCCAATGGATCCATCATCAGTCGACTAATGGAGCCTTCACTGAAGTCGACTCCATTCACGAGCACTAGTCAATCGATCACAAGATCACCGCCCACTTCGATGCTAGTCCTATTCATCAAACCCTAGTTGATATGCCGGCCATGGCACCAATGACCGCATACCTCAAAACATGAGGTTTTAGCCCAAGTATGGTGCCCCCATACTTGCTAGACCACCCTTAGCCTAGACCTAAGCCTTCTAGCCACCTCCATCAGCCTCACGCCGCTCAAATCCCTCCAAGTCATCCATGACTTGTTCATCCATTGCGCTAGCCTTCAGGTGCTTCCATCGGCTATGTCATGCTAACGGTGTCTACACCGCCAAGGCACATTGGACTTATGCCGCCAAAACTCCGCTTGGACTTTACGCCGCCAACCATTGGACTTATGCTGCCAAGACTCCCGCTTAGACTTTACGCCGCCAATATCAAACCCCTTGAACTTCTCAAATGCCAAGACTCATGCTTGGACTTTCCCAAATGCCAAGTGTCCCACTTGGACTTTCCATGCCAAGTACCCGGGTTGATTGTATAAACAATCTCTCCAAAACATCAACAGACATTAATGTCAAACATCAATGTCAACTTACTTTGTCAAACATCAAAATATCACTCGAGTCAAACTCGAGTCTGGTCAATCGTGACTTGGGCCGATTGCACCAACAATCTTCCCCTTTTTGATGTTTGACAAAGCAAACCTTGAGTTAGACCCATAACTCAAATTCCCTTACCAATTTCATAAATTGGTAATCTTATGGTCTCCCCCTTTTTGACACACATCAAAAAGGTGTACTCTCCAAGGAGGTCAATGTCTCATGTCCTAATGAGATCTTACAATCTCCCCCTTGGTCCAAAAATACCTAGGATGTCTACCATCTTCCTAGTGATAAGTCTCATATAACTCAAGAGAGGCAATCCTATTCACTCTCCCAATTTCCAAATTAGGTCTCTCAAAAACCCATCAATTTTCTCAATTGATGACATTCTCCCCAAAACTTCTCCTCTTCAAGGAGAAAAACACATCCATCATCCCAAGATGGATACCTCCCCCTAAAGGCTTGCTCCCCCTTGACCATTGCACCAACAATGTCCTTGGGAAGTCCCTAAGACAATAGGAACTCTAAACCATCAAAAATAAGGTTAAAAGTTCAAACATGAACTCTCCCCACCTTAAATTTGATACAATATCCTAACACCTCTCCTAATCCATATCCAATGGATTTTCACCTTTTATAATGCTTCCCAAAGTATATCCTAGGGTTAAGAGTGGTTAGGGACCTTAACCACAGCGGAACAAGGGCTAAACAAACCTTGTTTTCCCTTCATTGGATACCAATCGATCACATTACATCACCGATCGCCACCAAGGGCAGTCGACTAATAATTGAAATTTCCGAATTTCAGTTATCAGAATTGAATTTCAAAAAATCATAAGTAATTCTACATATATCAAAAAATCACGAAATTTGATACGTATAATACTTATCACACATACAATCGGTGAAAAATCTTGGAAAAATATTTTAACCATTAAAATAGGAGATTGGTACAAAGTTCAAAAACTGTTAAAACTTTAAAGTTTTTTATCTACTTTGTATCAACTTCTACAATGAAGATGGCTATCAAAAGATAGACTTCACCAAGGTTTTCTAAAGAGATTTTAAAACATTTTTGAAAACCTATTTTGAACCATGATTTATTGGCTAAATATACATAACTTGTATATTAGCTTTCCTCATAATTTTTAGTGATGATTGAAATAAGTTAAGTTCATCTAGATGCACTACCTATGCACCTTGAACCTAACTTATTATCCTAGCATCTCACATGTTATCTAAGGTATATACACACACATACATGTCAATTTAGATGTGAGATGTGGAGTTAGAATTAATATGGCCTCATGCATTTTCTAGGCAACCCTACTTGATTCCCTTATGAATGGGACTTCAAGTCATGCCATTGTCCTTAACTCAATTTTAATCAAGTTAAATGCATGAATGATCATGGCATAAATGATAACAATAATAAAGCATGGCAATGATCATGATGTCATGATATATCAATAAGCTTTTAAAAATAAATGAACATGACATCTACAAAAGTCCTAATCAACAGCATGACATGGTATATGAGAAAACATAATTAGATGTCATGACATAGTAAGCTTACACAAACAAACACATTTTAACCAAACATACAATCAGACACCAATAATTTTAGAAACAAAATATTTCATTAAAAACTTCAAGTTTTTTTACATCCAAAATATGGAATGTTAAAACAAAAAAAAACATCCTAAATCGCTAAACATCCTAATAGCGCTAGTCCTCTGCGGAAGGTGGAGGCGGAGGTGGCTGCTGACCCAAAGTCCATGCTCGCATCATCTCGTACATATCGAGCTGATGGTGCTCAATGTGGCTCTATGACTCCTCAATCCGAATGTAGCACTCCTCCATCCGACTGAGATGCTCACCCATGGAGGATTGCCTTGATATAAGCTCTGCTAGTAGAGAGTCCATCATCTGCTGATTGTTAGTAATATATGAGAGATGTCCTAAGGCAATTGCCTTATGTATGAACCATTTATATGATAAATGAAGATTCACTATTTGAGTATACATGTTTCATGTATTTGATTGGATCTTAAACTCATTTACTGAATGTCCACGATGCGATTCACAGCATGAGAGAATTTGTGATTGGATCACAACTAGTGAGTATCTCTACATGTGTAATTGTGATGTATCGGAATTATCCCTAGTCGATGAATTGATGGTTTGGACACCATCGATTACATCGAGACTATAGTATACTCCTTGGTGTATCAGCGGTGATTCTCCTTAGTGGAGACATAGTGATGTCAGTTAATCGTGGATGCTAGTTATGGTAACTAGTTCATTGGAGTGACCAGCCGTAAGACTTCATATGGTTCTCTGCATATATAGATATGTCAATGAAGTTCTTACTGTAGCTTAAGTGCGAAGTTCCTTTGACTTGCGGTATTCAAGTCATCTTGATCATGGAGACTTATGCTTTGACATCTTAAGCAAACATCTCAAAGGAGATGTGGACCCGGGATGATTGGGTATAAGTCGAAGTGATCGAAGGTGTTTGAATAGCCTATAAAGGATTCACCACTCCTTGCGAGGAGATGTATACCCATGGCCTCTCCTCGGATTGTTACTAAAGTCTTTGGCCAAAGCATTACATGTTTAGAGTAAGGTACTCTTCGATACATGTGCAGTAACTAGAATCCGTAGGACGAGGAAATGATGCTTGGGCTAGGTGTGGCGTGAGTCGACCTAGTGAGGGGACACTATAGACCAAGTGGGTATAAGATGAGTGAAGGGAATGGGGCACGAATCATTCGAGCTACTGAATGGTTTCAGAAATAGTTCTGGATCAACCGTTGATCTTTTCGGTTAATTGGGGATCATGATGTACTACTAGGTGCCACTCATGATCGTTCTATAATTAATGGTTAATTATAGACAGCCAACATAAAATGAGAACCTATTTGGTCACACGCACAACGAGCGTAATCCGAAGGATTTAAAACGAGCTTGAGAATGGGATTCTCAGACCGAGAGAAACTAGGTTTGGTTGGACCAAACATAAAGCGAGCATGAAATCGTTTCAGTCGCAATGGAAGCGTGGATGGGCCGAGTCTTATGAAGACGTAATGGATGAACCAAAATGGTTTGGTTCTAATCCAATGGAGGAGAATAAACCAAAGGGTTTGGTTTATTTTAAACGAATGAACCAAAAGTAGGTTCGGTTCATTTTAACTTAAAATAAACCATCATGGTTTGGTTTATTTTAACTTATCTTAATGGAGCGGGTTAACGGGCCTAATGGTTATGATCCAATAACCATTAAGAGAATTAGTTCTCTATAAAAGAGGGCTTAAGGGATAATTAAGCCCTAATCCACAACCCTAAGTTGCCGCCCACCTCTCCTTGGAGAAATTCGGCGCCAACTCTCCTCCTCCTTGCCGCCACCCACCTTGAGGCTTCAAGCGCCGAAGGTGCTGACCTTCCTCGAGCTGGTAGATCTTCTTTAGGTTTGGAATCAAGGTGAGCTCTATCTTCCCTTGGTTGGCGGCGCCTATCTCCTCCACCAAAGCTGTCCAGTTTTCTGGACAGCTTGTTCTCTCTCGGCATTGTTTGGATAGCTTGGTTAGAGCTCCGACAGCGGCTAACTTACCGGGGATTCGATCTCCGGTAATCCTCTGAGGTGGAGGACGAAGGATTCGTCAAACGGTTGACGAATACCTCTCCGGAGAAGCGAGTTTTGAGGACTCGTCTAAGGATCCGAATTTGGATTCGGATCGTGATCATCTCTCGATCACGTCGTCTTCAACACGAGGCTAGTAACCCATACGAAGACGAAGCTCGTGGCTTAGCGAAGTCATCCTAAGGATACTTGGCGTGGATACGGATATAGACGATTCTAGCGAGGATCGTTCCGGTTGATGTCGTTCCCGCTACACGTAATACGAAAGGTATAACGTAGTTAAATTTCCTTTTATTGCAAATTTAAATTTACGGTTATGTCTACACTTGTTGTACTATGCATGCGTGTGTTGTGTGTGTTGTAATAAATATAGATTTATTATTTTTATTGCTTTCGCTGTGCTCATGTTTACGAAACGTGATCTGACACACACACACCGCGGTTCCGGAAACCCAACACTGATAGTCCTGGAAGCTGGACTCTAGCTGGGCAATCCGATCCGAAGGACCTTCTGCTGATGCATCTGCTGGCATCTGGTCCTCCTTGTCAGTAGCAGCTAGATCCTCATGCTAGTCTACAGGCTCCCCCGGTACTAGAGGTGGCTCCCTACATGGCCTGGGCGGAGGTCGAGGTACTAGCTCCATCTGCCCCTGTCCGATCCGCAACTTCACCAATGAGAAGTTATGAACTGATATACAGTCGTAAACCTCAGAAAGCGCCCTTAGAGATCCCCTGTTAATGTTAATGCCTACAGACTCTAGCCATGCAGTGATGAGATGGCCAAAAGGCATATGCACTTTCCCTTGCACAGGGGATATGAAATATACAATGCAATGAAACATGTTCAATGCAATGTTTATATCTAATCTATGACGCAAGGCATACATAAGAAAAAGATGGGGAGGCCGAATCTTGGCCAGACCCCGAGTCACGATAGGAAGAAAACACCCAACGATGACTTTGTAAAGTATATTGTCATGGGCAGATAGCTCAGTGATAGGGAATAGGTTCTGAGCTGGTGGGCAAGGATGATGAAAAATGTCCTCATGCATGGAGTCCAAAGAAATATGATCAAACGGCTCAGGAGGAGGGGTATCGAAGGTAGGATAGAAGATGAAAGTATCATTCGATGGCCTACACTCAAGAAACTCCTGCAATATCGCAGGAGTGAACTCTAAGTCGCATTTTGCAATGCGAGTAGTGTAGGTAGGACCATCGTCTACCTTCCGTAAGTTTTGATAGAACTCCTTAAGGAGATCATCATTTATGCCATGAGTGCAAAGGACTACCTTCATGAGTTGATAGTATGCTAGAATCTCCATGATATCGCCACAATAATGCCTAAAGAAGTCGATATCGATGTACCTAACCGACATGGGTTGGTACAATCGTGATGCGACCTCAGTCGGGTCGTTCCTACGTTGCCATCTATGTGAATGAAATGCAATGGAATGAAATGCAATGATACAAAATACACGATTAGACCACAACGAGTTGTAAAGACAAAAATATAGGGTTTGAGAGGTATAGAAGTTATACTTTGGTGCCATTTGAAGGTGATGAAGGGAAGGCACAAGGCAGCTGCTGAGGGGAACGTCGGAAAGATCGCTGGAGAAAGGGTCTCGCCGGAACCCTAATCATTTAGAGAAGAAGAAATAGGGTTGTGAGATACCATTAGGGTTTTAGAGAGATGAAAAAACACAACCAGAAGAGAAGACTACCGACCCTAGGACTTTGGTCGCCGACGTGGACGAGGAAAGGTTGATCGGAGACGATGAGCGCCGATCGGAGCAAAAATCGCGAGGGAAATGAGCGTGAAGACGCCGAACCCTATCGGTTCGGTGTTATAAAATCGCTACTCCAGTCGACTGATGTGTGACATCAATCGACTGATGACGGGTTATGAGCAGTTTACTGAACCGATAGTCGATTTCTCCGGCTCGGCACTCGACTGATGAGTATTCTGTGTCATGCTACAGTAACATCAGTCGACTGATGTTGGTCATCAATCGACTGATGCGATCATCACTCGACTGCTCAACGACCACTCGACTGATGATCCTTCTGCCTTAATGAATAAGAATATCAATGATTGATCAAATAGTCCGAGTCCCGAAATAACACTGATCACGATTCATCAGATCGTATCGTATAAAGAGGTCAAATGATCGATAAATCAGATTACCGATCGATCTCTGATTTCCAATTCTGAAATTGAGTGAATTTTGATTTCTTCACTAAATTTGTTTCATTTTATCATGTTTACTCTTGTATGTCGAATATATTAATGTTATGCTTATATTCATGTATTTGTTAATGTATTTTGGTATTTTATTTCATTTTAACAATCATTAGCATCCAATGATTTTAAAATCCTAACATCTCACCCTTTCTAAGTGTGGAAATACACAATCAAGATGAATGACCTATTTTGTGAGATGCAATATACCATAAACATTTCTTCCATGCAAACATATGGTAAAACACATGAAGCATGGTAAGTGTAAGACATCACGGTGTGTGGCACTTAAATATCACTCTTGATGTGACTTATAAACTTTAAGCACTTCTCTTGATACATTAATTCCTAAAGTGTGTCAAAATCCTAAAATGGCCTCTAAATCTAGATTGTGCCAATTTTATTGATTTTTCATGATTCCAAAAATATATGACACATCCTAAAACCTTTTAGGATATAAGATCAAACCTATTTCCAAGGTATCCATAACCTTGAAAATAACCTAAAATGTCAACTTGGCCTTGGTTGAGTTAACTACTCATCCAATCAAAGTCGACACATCCTAACCCATTTAGCGTGAGTCAATCACGCTCCTTGGAACCCAAAATCTATTTGAGCTCATTGGATTAATTAGGTATTCCTTAGGGATGACTTCCCTAGATACCTTTCTAATGACCCTTCTAGGCTTGTTAGCCTTGGTCATTATGGTCTTGCCATGGTTAGCCTTAGGGATGTTAGTAATATATGAGAGATGTCCTAAGGCAATCGCCTTATGTATGAACCATTTATATGATAAATGAAGATTCACTATTTGAGTATACATGTTTTATGTATTTGATTGGATCTTAAACTCATTTACTGAATGTCCACGATACGATTCACAGCATGAGAGAATTTGTGATTGGATCACAACTAGTGAGTATCTCTACATGTGTAATTGTGACGTATCGGAATTATCCCTAGTCGATGAATTGATGGATTTGGACACCATCAATTTTGTCGAGACTAGCATGAGGTATACTCCTTGGTGTATCCAAGCAGTTGATTCTCACTGGCTGGAGACATAGTGATGTCCGGAGTTAATCGTGGATGCTAGTTATGGTAACTAGTTCATTGGAGTGACCAGCCGTAAGACTTCATATGGTTCTCTGCATATATAGATATGTCAATGAAGTTCTTACTGTAGCTTAAGTGCGATGTTCCTTTGACTTGTTGTATTCAAGTCATCTTGATCATGGAGACTTATGCTTTGACATCTTAAGCAAGCATCTCTAAGGAGATGTGGACCCGGGATGATTGGGTATAAGTCGAAGTGATCGAAGGTGTTTGAATAACCTATAAAGGATTCACCACTCCTTGCGAGGAGATGTATACCCATGGCCTCTCGTCGGATTGTTACTAAAGTCTTTGGCCAAAGCATTACATGTTTAGAGTAAGGTACTCTTCGATACATGTGGAGTAACTAGAATCTGTAGGACGAGGAAATGATACTTGGGCTAGGTGTGACGTAGTCAGCCTAGTGGGGACTGACACAATAGACCATGTTATGAACCAAGTGGGTATAAGATGAGTGAAGTGAATGGGGCACGAATTATTCGAGCTGCTGAAAGGTTTCAGAAATAGTTCTGGATCAACCGTTGATCTTTTCGGTTAATTGGGGATCATGATGTACTACTAGGTGCCACTCATGATCGTTCTATAATTAATGGTTAATTATAGACAGCCAACATAAACCGAGAACCTATTTGGTCACACGGACAACGAGGGTAATCCAAAGGATTTAAAACGAGCTTGAGAATGGGATTCTCAGACCGAGAGAAACTAGGTTTGGTTGGACCAAACATAAAGCGAGTATGAAATCGTTTCAGTCGCAATGAAAGCGTGGATGGGCCGAGTCTTATGAAGACGTAATGGATGAACCAAAATGGTTTGGTTCTAATCCAATGGAGGAGAATAAACCAAAGGGTTTGGTTTATTTTAAATGAATGAACAAAAAGTTGGTTCGGTTCATTTTAACTTAAAATAAACCATCATGGTTTGGTTTATTTTAACTTATCTTAATGGAGCGGGTTAACGGGCCTAATGGTTATGATCCAATAACCATTAAGAGAATTAGTTCTCTATAAAAGAGGGCTTAAGGGATAATTAAGCCCTAATCCAAAACCCTAGCTTGGAGTTGCCGCCCAACCTTCATTGCCGCCCAACCTCCATTGCCGCCCAGCTTGTTGTGCCGCCGTCCAGCTCCTTGCCGGTGACCAAGCTTCAGCCGGTGATCCTCCGGCGACCCTCCGGTGATCTCCTATAGGTTTGGCATCAAGGTGAGCCTTTTCTTCCCTTGGTTCGCCGGCGCCTATCTCCTCCACCAAAGCTGTCCAGTTTTCTGGACAGCATGTTCTCCTCTCGTCGGAGCGTCGTTTGGACGACGGTTAGAGTTCTGACAGTGGCTAACTTACCGGAGATTCGATCTCCGGTAATCCTCTGAGGTGGAGGATGAAGGATTCGTCAATTGGTTGACGAATACCTCTCCGGAGAAGCGAATTTTGAGAACTCGTATTAGGATCCGAATTTGGATTCGGATCGTGATCATCTCTCGATCACGTCGTCTTCAACACGAGGCTAGTAACCCATACGAAGACGAAGCTCGTGGCTTAGCGAAGTCATCCCAAGGAACTCGGCGTGGATACGGATAGAGACGATTCTAGCGAGGATCGTTCCGGTTGATGTCGTTCCCGCTACACGTCATACGAAAGGTATAACGTAGATAAATTTCCTTTTATTGCAAATTTAAATTTATGGTTATGTCTACACTTGTTGTAATATGCATGCGTGTGTTGTGTGTGTTGTAATAAATGTAGATTTATTATTTTTATTGCTTCCACTGTGTTCATGTTTACGAAACGTGATCGAACACACACACGCCGCGGTGCCGGAAACCCAACAGTGGTATCAGAGCCCAGGTTGTGTTTCGACATAATCGTAAAAATGGTTTTGCGATAGTCATAATGTATTTCTGGAAATTTTCTAATTTTGGAAATTTAGAAGTATTTATGGAAATTTTTCAATTTTGGAAAGTCTAGAAGTATTTATGGAAATCTTCCACTTTTGGAAAGTTGGAAGTATTTATGGAAATTGATATTTTCCATAAATAAAATATTTGATTAAATTTGTTTCCTAATTTAATCATGATATGATTTGGGAAATCAAATCTTAAAATATTTTATTTCCATAAGTAGTTTTAATGATTTAGGAAATTGGTTTCCTAAATAGATTTTCCTTAATCAAATAATTCCATGAATAAAATATGTGATTAGATTTGGAAATTTGTTTCCTAATTTAATTATGATTTGATTTGGAGAATCAAATCTTAAACATATTTTATTTCTATAAATAGTTATGACATATAAGGAAATATATACATGACATAATTGTATGCCATGTAATTGCATTAGATGCATAACATTATGCCATGCGTGTCGTGACATGTAGATGTATGTCATGTATTCCATGCCATGTAGATAATAGTTATTTGCATGCAAAGAGGATGAGACATAAAAACCCTTAAACAATATTAAAGCCTACACCTTCCATTAATATGGTTAGAACCAGAGTTCCGTTTCTTGTTTGGGTTGTTGGACTCTCTCCAAGCCCGGCTCGAACCCGAACATGTTCAAACCATGGAATAGTTTAATACTAATATGGTAAAAGTCAGAGGTCAATCGTTAGCTTTGGTTGTTGGACTCTCTCCAAGCTGGACTAATTGGTTGAATGCGCTCTAACCATATTAAAACTATTTCTCGATTAATGGGTTGGCTTTAACCTGGAGCATCGGCTTGTTGGACTCTCTCCAAGGTCGATGTAAAGGGAGGTGAAGTTGGGTGCTATGCATATGATGCATACTTGTTAATGTGTTAACAACCCAATGTATGTGTGAACATTCAATTAGTTGTAGCACATTGTGATAGTTGCATATACGTGATATGCAATCGGTATAGATGATACCTACCGTCGTAGTTATGAATGGCTTGTTGGACTCTCTCCAAGGTTGTTCATAACTATGATGGATATCAGCCCATTCGGAGATGGACCTACGATCTCCCGAAGTGATTTTGGGGTTTTTGAAATTCGAAAAATGAATGGGATTTATGAATGTATAATGATGCATTTTAAAATCATCTTTCTCACATATGCTCGTTTTGTATTTCTAAAATTGATCATGATGTCTTTGAATTTGCACACTATTTTGGATTCAAACAAACTGACTGGGCCTAACTTCCTTGACTGGCTTAGAAACCTGAGAATTGTTCTCAAGGTGAAAAGCTTGCGTATGTCCTCGAAGCGCCTCTTCCCGCCCATCCTAGTGACGATGCAACTCCGGACCAATTGTTGGTCTATCAGAAACATGTGACTGATTCTGAACTGACAAGTTGCATCATGCTAGCCGCGATGGAACCCAAGCTACGAAAGCAGCATGAGCATATGGATGCTCATATCGTAGTCCTTCATCTTTGTGAGTTGGTTAATGAGCAAGTGAGATTCGAAGTCTCAAAGCTCCTCTTCACCTCTGAGATGCTAGAAGGTTCATCTGTGGTACTGCTCAATATGCTGAAGACTGTGGAGTCTTCTGAGAAGCATGAGCAGGGGACGGTGCTGTTAGTTGATTCCTCGAAGAAAGGTTCTAAGAGGAAGTCAAAGGAACAGCAGAAGGGAAAGAAGAGAAGGGCTAAAAAGGTAGAACTAGCACAAAAGGAAACTTGCCATCATTATGGCAAGGAGAGCCATTTGCGAAGAAAGTGCAAGATTTATCTTGAGTCCGTGAAGAAGAATAAGGCATAAGATGCTTCATCTTTTTCATATATCTTCGTTATTGTTTGTCATTCTATTTCCTCAGACACCTGGGTATTTGATACTGGGTGTGACTCACATATATGTAATGACATACATGGGCTAAGGAATAGAAGAAGACTTGTCAAGGGAGAGTCAAATTTACGTGTTGGGAATGGAGCAACGGTTGCTGCACTCGCCATCGGAACGTATTTATTGGAACTCCCTGTAGGACTTGTCTTAGAACTGGACAATTACTTTTATGTTCCTTCGTTGATAAAGAACATCATTTCTATTTCTAGTTTAAATAGAAATGGGTACCATTTGACTTTTAGTAACAATTGTTGTTACATAACTTTGAATGGAGTTCTTTAAGGGACTGAAACTTTAAGCAATGGTGTTTATACGTTGGACGTATCCAGTGATATTTTCAATATCGAAGCGAGCAACAAGCATGCTCGAAAGGATAATCAATTAGACTCCTACATGTGGCATTGTCGTCTTGGCCATGGAAGCAAGAAACGCATGTCCGAATTACACCGATATGGAATTCTGGAATCGTTTGAATTGGATTCATACGATACATGCGAATCATGCTTAAAAGGCAAGATGACTATGTTACCTTTTACTGGAAAAGGTGAACGAGTGGGAGAGTTATTAGGTCTAATACATACTGATGTATGTGGACCTATGTCAACTCAAGCTTTAGGAGGCTATAGCTACTTCATTACCTTCACCGATGATCACTCACAGTTTGGGTATGTGTTCTTGATGAAACACAAGTCTGAAGTCTTTGAAAGGTTCAAAGAATTCAGAAATGAAGTAGAGAAACAACATGACAAGAGTATTAAAATACTTTGATCGGATCGAGGTGGTGAATACTTAAGTCAAGAGTTTCTTGATTATCTAAGAGACAATGGCATATTGTCTCAATGGACTCCGCCATATACACCACAGCATAATGGTGTATCTGAGAGGCGTAACCGGACCTTGTTGGACATGGTCAGGTCAATGATAAATCATGCGAATCTTCCCATGTCCTTTTGGGGCTATGCACTTCAGACAGCTGTTTACTTGTTAAACAGAATGCCTACCAAGGTAGTCTTAACTACTCCATATGAGATATGGAATAGTAAGAAATCTCATGTATCTTACTTGAAGATATGGGGTTGTCCTGCTTATGTGAAGCGGACGATGCTAAGTCTGATAAATGTCTATTTGTTGGATACCCTAAGGAAACAAGGGGTTACCAATTCTATCATCCTGTGGAACAAAAGGTGATTGTTTCAAGGCATGCTGTGTTTCTAGAGAAAGAGTTTCTCTTGCAAGAAAACAGTGGGAGTGTCGTCGAGCTTGAGGAGGCTCGAGAGACTCAAATAGACATTGATGAGATACCTGGTGAAGCACAACAGCCGACAACTCATAGTGATGAGCAATCGGCTGGACCTATTGTAACACCACATCTTCGTAGATCTGGTAGAACACGCAATATTCCCAAGAGATATGGATTTCTCGTAAGTGAATCGAACGATGTGTTACTCATTGATGATGAGGAGCCTACCAGTTATGAAGAAGTGCTGACAAGTTCAGAAAGGGATAAGTGGCTTGGTGCCATGAAGTCAGAAATGGATTCCATGTATGAAAACCAAGTTTGGAACTTTGTTGACCCACCTGAAGGCATAAAGCCTATAGGGTGCAAGTGGGTTTTCAAGAAGAAAACCGACATGGATGGTAATGTGATTACCTATAAGGCTAGATTGGTGGCGAAAGGATATCGTCAAAAGCAAGGTGTTGATTATGGCCGAAACCTATTACTTTGTAGCTATGCTTAAATCCATTCGGATGCTCCTGGCCATAGCGGCTCATTATGATTATGAGATATGGCAGATGGATGTGAAAATAGCTTTCCTTAATGGAAACCTGCTCGAGGACGTGTATATGATACAGCCTGAGGGTTTCACATCGGTTGATAAAACCAAGGTATGCAAATTGCGACGGTCCATTTATGGATTGAAGCAAGCATCCAGGAGCTGGAATATCCATTTTGATGAGACAATCAAAAAGTTTGATTTCTCACAAAATCCAGACGAACCTTGTGTGTACAAGAAGGTTAGTGGGAGTGCAATCGTGTTCCTAGTATTATATGTTGATGACATATTACTTGTAGGAAACAATGTTTCAGTCTTACAGTCAGTTAAGGTTTGGTTATCCAAGACATTCTCCATGAAAGACCTGGGAGAAGCAACCTACATCCTCGGGATTAAGATCTATAGAGATAGATCGAAACAGTTGCTTGGTCTTTCGCAGTCTACATATATAGACCGAGTGCTAAAGAGGTTTAGCATGTCGGAATCCAAGAAAGGTTTCCTACCCATCAGGCATGGGATACACCTTTCGAAGTCTATGTGTCCGCGCACAGAAGACGAGAGGATTTGCATGAGTAAGATTCCCTATGCATCCGCAATAGGATCTATCATGTATGCTATGTTATGTACGAGGCCCGATGTATCGTATGCTCTGAGTGTCACGAGCAGATACCAGTCTGATCCAGGAATGGATTATTGGGTGGCTGTTAAGACGATCCTTAAGTACTTGAGAAGAACTAAGGATGTGTTTCTAATATATGGAGAAGGGTACATGGTGATACGTGGGTATACGGATGCCAGCTCCAGACAGACAAGGATGATTCCATGTCTCAGTCTGGGTATATATTCACCTAGAATGGAGGCGCAATAAGTTGGAAAGGCTCCAAGCTTGATGCTATAGCGGATTCTGCCACTAAGGCATAATACATTGCAGCTTTGGAAGTAGCAAAGGAAGCGGTTTGGATCAAGAAGTTCATCTCTAAACTTGATGTGGTCTCATCAATGATCCAAACATGTGCTTCGCCGCTATCATCTTATCAGAGAGATCATCAGTAGGAACGAAATACAAATCGAGAAAATTCCCACTGAAAGGAACTTAGCGGATCCCTTGACTAAGGCATTACCTCAAAATAAGTTTGAGGGTCATGTTCGAGCTTATGGTATTGGATACCGTAGCGATTGGCAATAGGCCAAGTGGGAGTCTGTTAGTAATATATGAGAGATGTCCTAAGGCAATTGCCTTATGTATGAACCATTTATATGATAAATGAAGATTCACTATTTGAGTATACATGTTTTATGTATTTGATTGGATCTTAAACTCATTTACTGAATATCCATGATACGATTCACAGCATGAGAGAATTTGTGATTGGATCACAACTAGTGAGTATCTCTACATGTGTAATTGTGATGTATCAAAATTATCCCTAGTCGATGAATTGATGGATTTGGACACCATCAATTCTGTCGAGACTAGCACGAGGTACACTCTTTGGTGTATCCAAGCAGCTGATTCTCACTGGCTGGAGACATAGTGATGTCCGGAGTTAATCGTGGATGCTAGTTATGGTAACTAGTTCATTGGAGTGACCAGCCATAAGACTTCATATGGTTCTCTACATATATAGATATGTCAATGAAGTTCTTACTGTGGCTTAAGTGCGATGTTCCTTTGACTTGCGGTATTCAAGTCATCTTGATCATAGAGACTTATGCTTTGACATCTTAAGCAAGCATCTCTAAGGAGATGTGGACCTGGGATGATTGGGTATAAGTCGAAGTGATCGAAGGTGTTTGAATAGCCTATAAAGGATTCACCACTCCTTGCGAGGAGATGTATACCCATGGCCTCTCGTCGGATTGTTACTAAAGTCTTTGGCCAAAGCATTACATGTTTAGAGTAAGGTACTCTTTGATACATGTGGAGTAACTAGAATCCGTAGGACGAGGAAATGATACTTGGGCTAGGTGTGACGTAGTCAGCCTAGTGGGGACTGACACAATAGACCATGTCCTGAACCAAGTGGGTATAAGATGAGTGAAGGAATGAGGCCGCGAATCATTCGAGTCTGAAGGGTTTCAGAAATAGTTCTGGATCAACCGTTGATCTTTTTGGTTAATTGGGGATCATGATGTACTACTAGGTGCCACTCATGATTGTTCTATAATTAATGGTTAATTATAGACGGCCAACATAAATCGAGAACCTATTTGGTCACACGCACAACGAGCGTAATCCAAAGGATTTAAAACGAGCTTGAGAATGGGATTCTCAGACCGAGAGAAACTAGGTTTGGTTGGACCAAACATAAAGCGAGCATGAAATCGTTTCAATCGCAATGGAAGCGTGGATGGGCCGAGTCTTATGAAGACGTAATGGATGAACCAAAATGGTTTGGTTCTAATCCAATGGAGGAGAATAAACCAAAGGGTTTGGTTTATTTTAAACGAATGAACCAAAAGTTGGTTCGGTTCGTTTTAACTTAAAATAAACCATCATGGTTGGGTTTATTTTAACTTATCTTAATGGAGCGGGTTAACGGGCCTAATGGTTATGATCCAATAACCATTAAGAGAATTAGTTCTCTATAAAAGAGGGCTTAAGGGATAATTAAGCCCTAATCCAAAACCCTAGCTTGGAGTTGCCGCCCAACCTTCATTGCCGCCCAACCTCCATTGCCGCCCAGCTTGTTGTGCCGCCGTCCAGCTCCTTGCTGGCGACCAAGCTTCAGCCGGTGATCTTCCGGCGACCCTCCGGTGATCTCCTATAGGTTTGGCATCAAGGTGAGCCTTTTCTTCCCTTGGTTGGCCGGCGCCTATCTCCTCCACCAAAGCTGTCCAGTTTTCTGGACAGCTTGTTCTCCTCTCGTCGGAGCGTCATTTGGACGACGGTTAGAGCTCCGACAGCGGCTAACTTACTGGGGATTCGATCTCCGGTAATCCTCTGAGGTGGAGGATGAAGGATTCCTCAATTGGTTGACGAATACCTCTCCGGAGAAGCGAGTTTTGAGAACTCGTATTAGGATCCGAATTTGGATTCGGATCGTGATCATCTCTCGATCACGTCGTCTTCAACACGAGGCTAATAACCCGTACGAAGATGAAGCTCGTGGCTTAGCGAAGTCATCCCGAGGAACTCGGCGTGGATACGGATAGAGACGATTCTAGCGAGGATCGTTCCGGTTGATGCCGTTCCCGCTATACGTCATACGAAAGGTATAACGTAGATAAATTTCCTTTTATTGCAAATTTAAATTTACGGTTATGTCTACACTTGTTGTAATATGCATGCGTGTATTGTAATAAATGTAGATTTATTATTTTTATTGCTTCCGCTGTATTCATGTTTACGAAACGTGATCGAATACACACACGCCGCGGTGCCGGAAACCCAACAAGGGATTGCCTCTCTAGTAACCTTCTTAGTGACTTCCTTAGGTTTCTTAGAAACCCTAGCCACTAGGCACATACTATGGTTGGCCTTAGGGATAATTTACCTAGAGACTTTGGTTTTCTTATATTTAGGTTTAGTTGCATAATCAAATGGAACATTGTGATAAGTAGGCATTACTTTCTTAGACATAGGCTTGTGACACAAACCTTGTCTCTTAGATGATTCTTGCCTCTTACACCCTTTTTGTTGACCTCTAGATCCTAGAGTTTGACAATTTGACCCTTTAAATTGATTTTGCATACTTGCAAGGGTCTTTTCCAATTTCTCAAGCCTTCACCTCAAGGCTTGATTTTATAACTCTAATTGCCCAATTGATTTTTGATTAGGTTTTTGGGCATTACCATTCTCTTTAGACGTATGCCTACCCTTATTAGAGTTAATGCTTAAATGGTTTTTGATTTTCTTAATTGTTTCCTTAGGAAGGACATTTCTAGGGACATTAGTCCCAAATTTCTCCTTCTTTGAAATAGGTCTAGAGTTATCATTTCTAGATTTCTCCTTAGTCCTAAACCCAACATGTTTAGCTTCTAGACAACCATAATTATTATTTCTAGCATGCTTTAATTAATGAGTAATAGCAAATTTATTTAAATTAATTCTAGCATGCTTTTTCTTAGAATTTAAAGAATGAGCATTATGAAAATATACCTTAAGGTTAGTCTTAGAGACTCCCCCTACTTATAAAGCTCCCTCCTTTCTTCTAGGACATTGGCTCCTATAGTGTCCCGGTTGTCGGCATTTGAAGCACACCACGTGCTCCTTGCTCTTCTTGGTGGGGACGCCGGCATCCTTGACTTTTTCATTGACTTTTGGTGCCGGAGGAGCTTTCTTAGCCCTTTTGGACACTTACTCTTGTAGTGTCCGAATTCCCTACACTCAAAGCATATTATATGAATTTTGTTATTAATTGACATGCTTGAGTTCTCTAGGGTGGTGGTGAGGTTCTCTTGAACTTGCTCTTCTTCTCTACCGGATGTAGATGATTCTTCTTGAGATTGCTCCGGTGTAGATGCTCTAATCTCCTCCCCCTCAATCCTAGAGGTGGAGGTCTCCTCTTCTTCCACCAATCCGGAAGTTGATTCCTTCTCAACTTCCGAGTTCTCACTCGCTTGTGAAGATGATGATGATTCTTTCTCGGCTTCTTCCTCTTCTTGAGCCGATAAAGATTCTTCTTCTTCTACTTGTGCCAAGTGAGGCTTCTCATGGAACTTGACCAATTTGTCCCATATCTCCTTGGCATCTTGAAATTCAAATAAACTAGACAAAATGTCATTAGGAATCAAATCTTCTAAAAGCTTTGTTACCTTGACTTCGGTCTTGAACTTGAGACGTTGCTCTTGTGTCTACTTCTTCAATTTCAAGACATTTTCGTTCTTATCCCGAGGAGGTTTAAAGCCTTCTACGAGGATGAACCAATCCTCTATATCCATCATCAAGATTGTCTCCATTCTTGTTCTCCACGCCGAAAAGTCTTCTCGATCATATGGCGGTGGAGTGTTGATGTCCCATCCAAGCTTGTCTTGGAATTTCATCTTCTCTCTAGCTTCTTTAGCTCCCGGCGGTTAATCCGTAGAAGAGCCCCGGGCTCTGATACCACTTGTTGGTGATCGATTAGAAGCTAGAGTGGGGGGGGGGGTGAATAGCTTGTTTTTTGTCTCTACAAAAAGATTAGCGGAAGCACAACAAAAATAATAATAACACAAATGAAAAACAATGCTAACACGATTCTTTTACGTGGTTCGGAGATAGCGC
The DNA here is from genome assembly GCA_025175895.1 of Wurfbainia villosa. NCBI lineage: Eukaryota > Viridiplantae > Streptophyta > Magnoliopsida > Zingiberales > Zingiberaceae > Wurfbainia > Wurfbainia villosa. The sequence goes on along the minus strand of CM045987.1, from coordinate 73,226,253 downwards.
TCCTACTCCATGGTGATCCTTGAGGTGGATCAACCCTAATCAATATCACTATGAAGCTTTTCTTTACAACACTCCTCCTCTTCTTACAAAGGATGTAGATGGAGCTTAGAAAGGAGAAGGAGATTTAGAATCACTAGAAAGCTTTGAAAAATCATGGAGGCTTGAGAGTATTATCAGAGAATAAGCATTAGCCCTAAAAACCTCCACAAGCCCTCTTTTTATAGAGAGAGGGTTGATTTTCCCGTTGGAGCACCATCAGTCGGCTGATGCACAACATCAGTCGACTGTCAGCATGGTTAACGACTTCTGAATAGCCGAATTCGCACGATTTAGAGTCGTTACCTCCAACGACACTCTCATCAGTTGACTGATCCCTCCATCAGTCGACTGATGGAGTGATTAGTCGAATGATCACAGGCCGCAGTCGAGTGAGACTCTATTCGCGTGTTTAACCGATCGATCATTGCCACGACCAGCGATCGATCATCGAGTTTCATCTTGACTCGATTGAGCACGACGGTCGGTGATAGATCGTATCAGTCGACTGATACTTATTATAGGGGATTGATCGGTGTGTAATGGCCTACTAGAGGGGGTGAATATCCCTCTTTCGTTCGATGACGTAATTCGCTTGTCTACAAAACTAATTGCACAACGGAAACAAACAAGACAAGCAAATAAACAATGCAAAGATAAAAACAATGCTAACAAGATAATATAACGTGGTCCACGACTACACCGCTAATCCACGGTCCCCGATTCGTCCTCGGTGAATCACTCCGCAACCAAATCACTATCGGTCTCTCCTTTGCACTAAGCTAGGTGGAGGTAACACTTACAACTCAAGAACACTCCTTTTACAATAGATGTGAAAGAAAACTAAGAGAAGGAGTTTGAATCTTGTGGAGCACTTGGATGATCACTTAGAGCATAAGCATTAGGCATCCACAAGCCCACACCCTCTCTTTTTATAGAGAGGGCTGATTTCTTCCCGTTGGCCATCACCAGTCGACCGTCGCCCTTGGCAGTCGACTGCCGCCACTTCAACGACCTCGGAACATGTCGGATCCCGACCGTTGTAGTCCAACGGATCCCTTGGCACTCGACTGATGGATCCATTAGTCGACTGCTGCCTCCGTAGTCAAGCGCCCGTCGGCTCTGGCGATTCTGGTCTGCGACTATACAGCGATCGCGCCATTCCATAGTGTCGGCTGGGCATAAACCCATCGGTCGGATACCAGTCGAACCTCGTTCGACTCGGAAGCGATCATTTGCCATTTCATGGCGGATCGATTACTTAACATTCGTTTGAGTTTCCGGTGGTCGGGTAAACCTCAACCCTTGCGGTCGAGCCTCCGACACTTAGCCATTCTGCCAAGTTCACCTAATGAGCTACTTACAATTCACTCATTCTCTCATCTCACTCGAAGTCCCTCGCCGAAGATCTCTTCGTTCGTGGCCACGTCCCTCGGCAGCATCAGGCGCACGGTTCTGCAATGCTCCTTCACATCTCTTGCCTCCGAAGTCTGCTTCCTTGACTTCGCTTCAAGTCATCTCGTCCGACGGTCCCTCGACAGCATTAAGCACACGACTCTGCAAAGCTCCTTCTCTGACTCAAGTACGATGTTATGAGTGGTGAACCCGCTAAGGCTCCATGTGCGAATTACTAAGTCCTGCAAGACTCCAACGCACATATCAAATCACAATAACAACCTAACTTAAACCGTTTGCCACATACATCAAAACCATATCACAACAAGAGATTGCCCTAACACTTATAAAGTATGAATAATTCATACTTGATTTCACCCCCTAGACCTAGACCCAACCTTCTAGCTCTTCCTTAAGCCTTGCGCCTCCAGGATCCCTCCGAGTCCGCGACTTGTTCATCCTTTTCACTTTGCTTCCAAGAGCTTCCTTCGGTTTTGTTATGTCTTGGGTTTCCTTTTGCCAAAGCATGCTTGGACTTTATGTCGCCAAGTCTACATGCTTGGACTTACGCTGCCAAGACTTGCCTTTGGACTTCCTTTGCCAAAGTCCATTTGGACTTAATGCCGCCAAGACAACATGCTTGGTCTTATGCCACCAAACCTTTACCTTGGACTTTTCTTGCCAAGATCATACTTGGACTTTTCCTTTACCAAGTCTTCATACTTGGATTTCCCTGTCACTTGAACATGTTCACAATTAGATCACAAATTGTTGCCTAACTTAGATGATTATCCAAACATCAAAACATATAAATGCTTGGGGCATTGTTGCACCAACACAGTCGTGTTCCTAGTATTGTATGTCGATGACATATTACTTATAGAAAACGATGTTTTAGTCTTATAGTCAATTAAATTTGGTTGTCCAAGACATTCTCCATGAAAGACCTGGGAGAAGCAATCTACATCCTCGAGATTAAGATCTATAGGGATAGATCGAAACAGTTGCTTGGTCTTTCGCAGTCTACATATATAGACCGAGTGCTAAAGAGGCTTAGCATGTCAGAATCCAAGAAAGGTTTCCTTCCCATCAGGCATGGGATACAACTTTTGAAGTCTGTGTCTGTGCACAGAAGACGAGAGGATTTACATGAGTAAGATTCCCTATGCATCCGCAATAGGATCTATCATGTATGCTATGTTATGTACGAGGCCTGACGTATCATATGCTCTGAGTGTCATGAGCAGATACCAGTTTGATCCAGGAATGGATCATTGGCGGCTGTTAAGATGATCCTTAAATACTTAAGAAGAACTAAGGATGTGTTCCTAATATATGGAGAAGGGGACATGATGATATGCGGGTATACGGATGCCATCTTCCAGACAGACAAGGATAATTCCAAGTCTTAGTCTGGGTATGTATTCACCAGGAATGGAGGCGCAATAAGTTGGAAAGGTTCCAAGCTTGACACTATAGTGGATTCTGCCACTAAGGCAGAATACATTACAGCTTCGGAAGCAGCAAAGGAAGCGGTTTGGATAAAGAAGTTCATCTCTGAAATTGATGTGGTCTCATCAATGATCCAAACATGTGCTTTGCCGCTATCATCTAATCAGAGAGATCATTAGTAATAAGAAAATACAAATCGAGTAGATTCCCACTAAAAGGAACTTAGCGGATCGTTTAACTAAGGCATTACCTCAAAGTAAGTTTGAGGGTCATGTTAGAGCTTATGGTATTGGATACCATAGCGATTGACATTAGGCCAAGTGAGAGTTTGTTAGTAATATATGAGAGGTGTCTTAAGGCAATCACCTTATGGTTGTACCATTTATTTGATAAATGAAGATTCACTATTTGAGTATACATGTTGTCATGTATTTGATTGGATCTTAAATTAATTTACTGAATATCCATAATACGATTCACAGCATGAGAGAATTTGTGATTGGATCACAACTAGTGAGTATCTCTACATGTGTATGTGTGATGTATTAGAATTATCCCTAGTCGATGAATTGATGGATTTGGACACCATCAATTCTGTCGAGACTAGCACGAGGTATACTCCTTGGTATATCCAAGCAGCTGATTCTCACTGGCTGGAGACATTGTGATGTTCGGAGTTAATCGGGGATGCTAGTTATGGTAACTAGTACATTGGATTGACTAGCTGTAAGACTTTATATGGTTTTCTGCATATATAGATATGTCAATGAAGTTCTTACTGCAGCTTAAGTGCGATGTTCCTTTGACTTGCGGTATTCAAGTCATCTTGGTCATGAAGACTTATGCTTTGACATCTTAAGCAAGCATCTATGAGGAGATGTGGACTCGGGATGATTGGGTATAAGTCAAAGTGATCGAAGGTGTTTGAATAGCCTATAAAGGATTCACCACTCCTTGTGAGAAGATGTATGCCCATGGCCTCTCGTCGGATTATTACTAAAGTCTTTGGCCAAAGCATTATATGTTTAGAATAAGGTACTCTTGGATACATGTGTAGTAACTGGAATCTGTAGGATGAGGAAATGATACTTGGGCTAGGTGTGACGTAGTCAACCTAGTGGGGACTGACACTATAGACCATGTCCTGAACCAAGTAGATATAAGATGCGTGAAGGGAATGGGGCACGATTCATTGTAGCTGCTGAAGGGTTTCATAAATAGTTCTGGATCAACCGTTAATCTTTTGGTTAATTGGGGATCATAATGTTCTACTAGGTGCCACTCATGATCGTTCTATAATTAAAGGTTAATTATAGATGACCAACATAAACCGAGAACCTATTTGGTCACATGCACAATGAGCATAATCCGAAGGATTTAAAACAAGCTTGAGAATGAGATTTTCAGACCGAAAGAAACTAGGTTTGGTTGGACCAAATAAGGATCGGGCATAAAATCCTTTCAGTCGCATTGGAAGTGTGGATGGGCCGTGTCTTATGAAGACATGATGGATGAACCAAATTGGTTTGGTTCTAATCCAATGGTGAAGAATAAACCAAAGGGGTTTGGTTTGTTTTAAACGAATGAACCAAAGTTGGTTTGGTTCATTTTAACTTAAAATAGACCAACTCAGTTCGGTTTATTTTAACTTAAGTTATTGGAACGGGTTAACGAGTTATGGTTATGTCCCAATAACCGTTAGGAGAATGTGTTCTCTATAAAAACATGGCTTAAGGTTTTTTCGTGAATAACTTTGTGTGTTGGAAAACCTAGCCACCCTCTCCCTCTCTTCTCCTTGCCGCCGCCCAATAAGGTTGCCGCCCAACCTTATTGCTGCCTAGCTTTGTGCCACCGTCCAAGCTGCTGTCGATGTCCAAGCTCCTGCCGGTGATCCTCCGGCGACCCTCCGGCGACTTCCCTTGGCTTAGGTGACCAAGGAGCAGCTGACCATCCTCTTTGGGCATGCGCAACCCCTCCACCAATCTATCCAGAATTCTGAATAGCTTCCTTCTTTTCTTGTCAGAGCGTCGTTTGGATGACGTTTGGAGCTCTGAAAGTGGCTACCTTATCGGTGATTCAATCTCTGGTAATCCTCATAGGTGGAGAACGAAGGAATTGTCAAACGGTTGATGAATACCTCTTCGGAGAAGCGAGTTTTGGGGACTCATTTTTGAATCTGAATTTTTGATTCGGATTATGATATTCTCTCGATCAGATGGTCTTCGACACGAGGCTAGTGACTCCTACGAAGACGAGGCTCGTGGCTTTGTGAATCCATCCTGACGATACTCAGCATGGATACGGATAGAGGCGATTCTAGCAAGAGTCGCTCCGGTTAATGCCTTTCCCGCTGCACGTGATACGTCAGGTATACTTAGAATAATTTCCTTTTATTGCAAAATTTGAAACTATGATTATGTCTACACATGTTGTACTATGCATGCGTGTGGTGTGTGTTGTAATAAATTAGATTTATTACTTTTTATTTCTTCCGCTGCGCACATGTTTACGAAACATGTTTGAACACACACTCGCCGCGGTGCTGGAAACCTAACAATGCCGAGTAGCAGACACAGGGGCAACGATGGGAGGAGCAGAGTGCCTACACACAGGTGGAGTTTCAGGGCTTCCGGGAGCACTTCTAGTGCGTCGAGGAGTATAACAACGAGACCCCATCTACTTCCAGGAGGAGCTTACCCGTCGCTAGGCGGAGGCTGCCTACCACCAGGAGATGTGGCAGCATATGCGAGCCCAGCAGGCACAGTGGGCTAGGGAGGAGGAGCACCGAGCAGTCGCTGGATCCACTAGCTCTCATATCGACCACATGTACATGTTGCATCAGCGGCTCAGCAGCAGGTTCTCCCAGGACCCCGAGATGCTGAGGCTACCAGACTTTCCACCTCATCCACCATACTAGAGGTATGCTTCACTTATGTTTGGGGGGGGACCCCAAGTTTTGTTTTGTTTTTAGTAATAGTTTCTTTCCTAATGTTTACATTTTGGTTAGCATTCATTTATTCATGCATTAGTTGTTTAATTTCTTCCAGCACTTAATTTTTTCTACCTATAAGCTACCTCAGTAGTATTTTTAAAAGTCTTCTTCATGAGTTGTTTCCATGAGTAGTGTAACTTCATTTATCTCATGGTATTTTATTTTATTGGCTTTGAATGAATATTCTAGATTTACACTGGTTAGCTTTTATTTTACACATACACATGACGAACTTTCTAAAAGGGAGAGTCTAGTACATACCTAGTTATAATTCATCTCAATAGTCTAGTACTTTGGAATTCACAAGTGACCCTAAATTTAGAATTTTAGTTACTGGAGATGCTCGGATTGTGAAAGCCCATTCGTAAAAATCAAAATCCTAGTGAGCCGAAAAATAAAAGAAAAAGAAAGAGAGAGAGAAAAAGAAATGAAAAAAGAAAAGAAAGAAAAAAAATTATGAGGGATAAAAAATAGTTTCCATGGGTGGAAATGGTTAGGTGCCCCATTTTGAGACCGAGTTAGGTTATTGGGGAAACACCTACCAATTTCTCTCAATACCGAGCACGCCTTTGAGACTTTGTGCTAGATCTAGGGAACAACCCTCGCTTTGGGAAGGTAAGTGCCTAAGAGCCAGAGACCTTAGAAAAGCTATAGGATGACGACTTAACTCACCATGGAACGAGTATACTCTAAGAAGATTCACTTAGCATGAGCACGAGGAGCTAACGTAGTGAATTTCTAGAACATATCTATTTTGCTTTGATTGCAAATACCACTTGATAAATCTAATTAACATGCTAAGCATGGAACAATACCTTTTAAAATTTCATGGCACTGAGGTTTGCAAAGATTTAAGTCTGGGGGAATTGATGTGAGCAAAATATATAGGGTTTTATGAGTAGTTTTCGCTCACATCTTATAGCATTTTATGTTCGTTTCATGCATATTTTACGTTATGTTGCATGCATTTCCTATTTTCTAATTCAGAGATCTTCTTTGTTTACTTTTGTGTGCAGGATATAATTTTATAGGGAAAATGGTGCAATTTCAGAGCAAAAGAAGACATTTGGAAGCTGGACACAGAAGGGAACACAACCAGGGTGTGTGCCCACACATGGTCGTGTTCGGAGGGCGAAAATGGCTGCCATAGCCTGGCACACGGCCAGGCCGTGTGTTTTCACACGGCCGTGTGGCGGCCCAGCAAATTAACGCGACTAGGTTTTTTTTCCAAATTTTGCAGCGATCTGGCGTGATGTCTATATAAGGAAAGCTCCGCCCAAACCCTAGGGGGGAGGCACGACGACTGGGACGACACTCCGAAGCTCTGAAAAGCTTCGAGAACTCGCAACGGGGAGGAAGAACTCCGCCAGAGGTCAAGTTTCGACACTTCAACGCCAAGGAGAAGACCTACATTGAATTGTAAATCGTATTCTTTGAGTAAATTCTATTGTTTATACGGATATGATCATGTTTTGTGTTTCTTCTCTCATGTCTATGGAGTAGATGTTAGTAATATATGAGAGATGTCCTAAGGCAATCGCCTTATGTATGAACCATTTATATGATAAATGAAGATTCACTATTTGAGTATACATGTTTTATGTATTTGATTGGATCTTAAACTCATTTACTGAATGTCCATGATACGATTCACAGCATGAGAGAATTTGTGATTGGATCACAACTAGTGAGTATCTCTACATGTGTAATTGTGATGTATCGGAATTATCCCTAGTCGATGAATTGATGGATTTGGACACCATCAATTCTCCGAGACTAGCACGAGGTATACTCCTTGGTGTATCCAAGCGGTGATTCTCACCTGGAGACATAGTGATGTCCGAGTTAATCGTGGATGCTAGTTATGGTAACTAGTTCATTGGAGTGACCACCATAAGACTTCATATGGTTCTCTGCATATATAGATATGTCAATGAAGTTCTTCTTGTGGCTTAAGTGCGATGTTCCTTTGACTTGCGGTATTCAAGTCATCTTGATCATGGAGACTTATGCTTTGACATCTTAAGCAAACATCTCTAAGGAGATGTGGACCCGGGATGATTGGGTATAAGTCGAAGTGATCAAAGGTGTTTGAATAGCCTATAAAGGATTCACCACTCCTTGCGAGGAGATGTATACCCATGGCCTCTCGTCGGATTGTTACTAAAGTCTTTGGCCAAAGCATTACATGTTTAGAGTAAGGTACTCTTCGATACATGTGGAGTAACTAGAATCCGTAGGATGAGGAAATGATACTTGGGCTAGGTGTGACGTAGTCAGCCTAGTGGGGACTGACACCATAGACCATGTCCTGAACCAAGTGGGTATAAGATGAGTGAAGGGAATGGAGCACGAATCATTCGAGCTGCTGAAGGGTTTCAGAAATAGTTCTGGATCAACCGTTGATCTTTTCGGTTAATTGGGGATCATGATGTACTACTAGGTGCCACTCATGATCGTTCTATAATTAATGGTTAATTATAGACGGCCAACATAAACCGAGAACCTATTTGGTCACACGCACAACGAGCATAATCCAAAGGATTTAAAACGAGCTTGAGAATGGGATTCTCAGACCGAGAGAAACTAGGTTTGGTTGGACCAAACATAAAGCGAGCATGAAATCGTTCAATGCAATGGAAGCGTGGATGGGCCGCGTCTTATGAAGACGTAATGGATGAACCAAAATGGTTTGGTTCTAATCCAATGGATGAGAATAAACCGAAGGGGTTTGGTTTATTTTAAACGAATGAACCAAAAGTTGGTTCGGTTCGTTTTAACTTAAAATAAACCATCATGGTTTGGTTTATTTTAACTTATCTTAATGGAGCGGGTTAACGGGATTTATGGATATGATCCATTAACCATTAAGAGAATTAGTTCTCTATAAAAGAGGGCTTAATGGATAATTAAGCCCTAATACAAAAACCTTAGCCTTTGAGTTGCCGCCCACCCTTGGAGTTGCTCGGCGCCAACCCTAGGCTGCCGCCCAGCTTGTTGTGCCGCCGTCATCTCCTTGTCGGCGTCCAAGCTTCAGCCGGTGAACCCTCCGGCGACCCTCCGATGATCTTCCTAGGCCTCGGTGAAAAGGTGAGCACTTGGCTTCCTTGTTTTGGCCGGCGCCTACTCCTCCACCAAGCTGTCCAGTTTTCTGGACAGCTTCTTCTCCTCTCGTCGGAGCGTCGTTTGGACGATGGTTAGAGCTCCGACAGCGGCTAAATTATCGGGGATTCGATCTCCGGTAATCCTCTGAGTGGAGGACAAAGGATTCGTCAATCGCTTGACGAATACCTCTCGGAGAAGCGAGTTTTGAGGACTTCGTTTTGGATCCGAATTTGGATTCGGATCGTGATCATCTCTCGATCACGCGCTTTCAACACGAGGCTAGTAACCCGCACGAAGACGCGATCGTGGCTTAGCGAAGTCATCCCGAGGAACTCGGCGTGGAATCTGGATAGAGACGATTCTAGCGAGGATCGTTCGGTTGATGCCGTTCCCGCTACACGTCATACGAAAGGTATAACGTAGATAAATTTCCTTTTATTGCAAATTTAAATTCACGGTTATGTCTACACTTGTTGTAATATGCATGCGTGTGTTGTGTGTGTTGTAATAAATGTAGATTTATTATTTTTATTGCTTCATTGTGTTCATGTTTCTGAAACATGATCGAACACACCTGCCCTTGTGAGTCTTAAAACCTTGATAGACTCTTCTAGGATTAGGGAGTAGTTTGTGTTGAGTTGGAACATGTTAATTCAAATATCTTTTCGTTCTTGAATTTATATTTTCAATTGGTGTTTTGGTTTATATCTATAGTTATCATTTTGGTTTTCTAGTCACTGTGCTTAGCCGATACGAGGGGTGTCAACCCTCGTATCAAAGATTTAGGGGAATTAAAGAGGGACCTAAGGGTTTGCCTCATCGCTAGTAATTGTGGGTAGAAGGATGCGATAGAGTAGGAAATGTGCCTCATTTTTGACTCATCGCAGGGATCGATTCGGCATCCTCGTACCGACTATCCTGTTCTAAAGCTAGGGGTTGACCTGGTATCACAGAGGTAGCTTCCGATAGACACAAAGGCTCATCGGGGGAGTGTATGATGTCCTTTCCACAAAACCATAACTAGAAACCTAATCAAAACTCAATTGAAAAACAAACGAAACCAAAATCCTAGAATCCATCTAAAGACCCATAGCGACACTTCTTTTCCTCTGTGTGACATCGTATTAGAGTTAGAACTGCCGACAACCCTCCTAATTGCAACCTTTAGAGTATAGTCCCGAACAATAATATCCACTGAACAAATCAGTATTCAAATCTCAGTCCCTGTGAGATCGATAATCTATTTATTACTTGATGACATCCGTGCACTTGCGGGCATTGAGCGCGAGCGCGCACTTCGAGTCCTCGATGGTCTCCGTCGCAAGATTTGAGGTAGCATTTTTGTGCATCAAACCATCAGTCAACTGCTAGGAATAACATTGGATGGTGATGATGGTAAGTCAGAAGTCGTTGGAAGTCGACCGTTAGAGGGGCAGTCGACTGATGGCATGGAGAAGTCGACTGCCGCTTGCCCAATGAGAAAAACCCTTCTCTATAAAAAGAAGGGGTGGGGGCTTTTGGGAGATTAATGCTTCACTCATAATCTTACTCCCAAGTGCCTAACATGTTTTAACATTCCTCTTCTTGTTCTTATTTCCATATTATTGTAAGATGGAGTGATTGTTGTAAAAGAGGTTTACCTCCACCTTGCTTGGGCTAAAGGAGAGGCTAGTGGATTGTTGAGGGAGTGATTCACCATACGAATCGTCCGTGGATTAGCGGCAAGGGTCGTGAACCACGTTACATCTTGGCATTAGCGTTTGCATCTCTTTTCTCTTTGTGTTTGTCTTAATTGTTTTGTTTTAGCATTTTCGCTGCGCTAATCACTTTGTAGACGATTAAGAACGATCAAATTCCATCTACGACAACGAGGGCTATTCAACCCCCCTTCTAGCCAGGCCTTGATCCCCCAACAGGACTTTCCCGATGAAGGCCCACTATTGAAGGAGAAGGAGGAGGAAAGCCACATAATATTCATTTCCTTTTACTCTGTGTAATTTCCTATTTTGTGAGGGGTTTTCTCCATCTCTAGAAGCATTTCCGACAAGGAGGGATTTATATTGAAAGGTGTCTAGCACTGGGGCTCACTCTAGAGCTCTCCCGTGAAGTAGGAATCGAAATTCTGAACCACATTAAATCTCGTGTCACCTTTTTATCATCATCATATTGCTTATTTTTACTGTTGCAGCTGGAGAGGACCCAAAAGCCTTCCCGACTTCCTCGTCTTCAAAGAGGTTGAAAATTCGTGCCACATCAAAATCCATTTATTGAAGTCCATAATACAATGCATAGCATGAGAGAAATTGTGATTGAATTAATATTAATAAGTATCTCATCATATGTAATTATATATGTATTGAAATCTTCCTTTGTCGATGAATTGATGAGACTGGACATCATCAATTCTGTTAAACTAGCACATGTTATGTGTAGGTAGTTTTTTACAACTCCTTGCACACGTTACCATTTATGAAAATGTGTGCAAGTAATGCCCTTAGTGGAGTGCATTAGAGATGATGCCAATCACCCTTATATAAGGTGGTGTCCAAGTGAAGAGAAGAGAGAGATCAAAGAGAGCGTTGCGGAAGCACTGCCGAAAGATAGCCGAGACTGTGTCAAGGTAGAAGAACATCCAAGTCATCGAGATTTAGTTTGTGGAATTGCAAGGGTGGTTCGGTTATGTGATTGTCCTTCAGACGTCAAGCACAAGATCAAGAAATCTTATTCTCTATAGATTAACAAAAGGTGGAAGCTTGAAGAAATCGACAAAATCACTATAAGTTTTGTTTTATAGTATTTATTTACAATCTATAAATTCATGCAATTCATATAAGTGCAATAATTCGAACATTGGTATAAGAGCAAACATAGGTTTGCATCTATTTTGTATGAATTTAGTTGTAGAGACTGTAAAACTCGCTTGTTCATCGAAAAAGACAATGAACAGTGAATTGTAGAGTGAATCCCACCTGGGAAAAGTGTCGTTCGAGCACTTCAATTGCTCAGGACAAAGGAGTGTGAAGCACTCAGCTTTTCTCCGAAGTTTCCTGAGTGGTAAATTGACAGTCATGGAGTTATTGAGTGGGAAATCGTCAGTCGAGCAGTTCCCAAGTGGGAAAACTAATACGAATGCAGTGCCTGAGCACTAAGTGCTCTAACGTGCAATGTCTGAGCATGAGGTGCTCTTGTTGGGTTCCCATGGCGCCGATGTGGGTGTTGTGTTTGAACACATTTCGTAAACATGCACACAGTGGAAGAAAAAATAAGTAATAAATTATTTATTACAACACACACACCATACGCATGCAAATGATACAACATGTGTAGACATAATCGACATTTCAAATTTTGCAATAAAGGAAAACTACTCTAGGTATACCTGACGAATTACATGAAGTGGGAATGACATCAACCGATTGACACTTGCAAGTCTCGCCTCTATCCGTATCCACACCGAGTATTGTCGTGATAGCTTCACAAAGCCACAAGCCCTATCTTTTCACGAGATACTAGTCTCGAATCGAAGACGTTGTGATCGAGAGATGATCACAATCCGAATCAAATTCGGATCCAAAATTGAGTTCCACGAACTCGCTTCTCGAAAGCGGTTATCATCAACCAATTGATGAAACCTTTGGTTCTCCACCAAGAGGATTTGCGGAGATCCAATCCCCGGTAAGTAGGTCGCTGCCAGATCATGAAACAATGGCCAAACGACCTCTCCACACAAGGGACAACAAGCTGTCCAAAACTGGACAGCTTGTGGTGGAGGAGTTGGTGCCGGCCAAAGGAGATGGTCAGCTGGTCCTTGGTCACCGGAGCCAAGGGAGGATGGCCGGCAGTAGGTGGAGGCCGATGGTAGCTAGGGTGGTCCGACCAAGGAGGGCGGCAACAACAAGTTTGGGCGGCAACTCTAGAGGAGGAAGAGGAGAAAAGGCTAGGGTTTCCAAAACCTTGAACCAAATTGATTCACAAAAACCCTTAAGTTGTGTTTTTATAGAGAACATATTCTCCTAACGGTTATTGGTTCATAACCAAAATCTTTTAATCCACTCCAATAACTTAAGTTAAAATAAACCAAACCGTGTTGGTCTATGAACCAAACCAATTTCGGGTCATTCGATTAAAACAAACCAAACCCCTTTGGTTTATTTTCCACCATAGGATTAGAATCAAACCGATTTGGTTCATCCATCATGTCTTCACAAGACTCGGCCCATCCATGCTTCCGATGCAACTGAAACAATTTCATACTCGCTCTTTGTTTGGTCCAACCAAACATTTGAGAATCTTATTCTTAACCTCGTTTTAAATCCTTCGGATTATGCTCGTTGTGCGTGTGACCAAATAGGTTCTTGGTTTATGTTGGTCGTCTATAATTAACCATTAATTATAGAATGGTCATGAGTGGCACCTAGTAGTACATCATGATTCCCAATTAACTAGAAAATTAACGGTTGATCCTAGAACCTTTTCTGAAACCCTTCAGCAACTACAATGAATCGTATCCCATTCCTTTCACTAATCTTATACCCACTTGGTTCAGGACATGGTCTATTGTGTCAGTCCCTACTAGGCTGACTACATCACACCTAGCCTAAGTATTACTTCTTCGTCCTCCGAATTCTAGTTACTACACATGTATCCAAGAGTACCATACTCTAAACATGTAATTCTTTAGCCAAAGACTTTAGTAAAAATCTGACGGGAGGTCATAGGGTATACATCTCCTCACAAGGAGAGGTGAATCCTCTGTAAGCTATTCAAACACCTTCGACCACTTCGACTTATACCCAATCATCCCGGGTCCACAACTCCTCGAAGATGCTTGCTTAAGATGTCAAAGCATAAGTCTTCATGACCAAGATGACTTCAATACCGTGATGTGAGCAAAACATATAGGATTTTAGGATTAGTTTTCGCTCACATCTCGTTTCATTTTATGTTTTCTTCATGTATATTTTATTTTATTTTCCATGCATTTCCTATTTGTTGGGAGTATGGGGAATACAATCAAAGTCCCACATTGGTAAGACATGGAAAAGATCATGTGCTTATAAGAAAAAAGATATCTCCATTGGTATGAGGCCTTTTGGGTAAAGCCCAAAAACAAAACCATGAGGGCTTGGGCCCAAAGTGGACAATATCATACCATTGTGGAGATATGTGGAGCTTATAAGCACTAACAATTGGTATCAGAGCCATGGTCCATGTCAAGCCATGAACCTCGAACGAAGGAAGTTGAGCTCCCACGTCCGGATCAAGAGAACCAGACATCAGGAAGGAAGTCTAGTTGGGTCGGGGGGACCGAACAAGGTGAAGTCCCAGTCTGGTGGGTTGAAGATCGGACATCAAGCAGAGAAAATCCTTCGAGGAGGGATAGGCTTGAGGGGGGGCCCAATGTGGTCCTTCGTTTGAGGGGGGGATTGTTGGGAGTATGGGGAATACAATCAAAGTCCCACATTGGTAAGACATGGAAAAGATCATGTGCTTATAAGAAAAAAGATATCTCCATTGGTATGAGGCCTTTTGGGTAAAGCCCAAAAACAAAACCATGAGGGCTTGGGCCCAAAGTGGACAATATCATACCATTGTGGAGATATGTGGAGCTTATAAGCACTAACACTATTTTTTGGTTCAGAGATCTACTCTGTATACTTTTGTGTGCAGGATAACATTTCGTGGAGAAAACGGTGCACTTTTGGAGCAAAAAGAAGACATTTGGCATCTGGACAAAGAAGGGAACATGATCATGGCATGTGCCTACACACGATCGTGTTCAAGGGGCGAAAATGGTCGCCACAGCCTGACACATGGCCAGGTCATGTGTTTTCACATGGCCATGTGGCGGCCAGGCGATTTGACACGAACAGGGTTTTTTTTTCTAGATTTTACAGCGATCCGGCGTGATGTCTATATAAGGAAAGCTATGCCCAAACCCTAGGGGAGGGGCAGGACGGCTGGGACGACACTCCGAAACCCTAAAAAGCTTCGGGAACTCACAACGGGGAGGAAGAAGGCCGCCGGAGATCCAAGTTATGCACTTCAGCGCCGGAGAGAATCCCACATTGCATTGTAAATTTCTGTTCCTGCATGTTATCTATTATTTGTTCGAACATGAACGTGCTTTGTGTTTCTCCTCTCATATTTATGGAGTAGTTTCTTCGATTCTAGCATTAGGGAGTAGTTTGTGTGTGTAGAACATGTTATTCCAAATTAAATTCTGTACTTGAGTTTATATTTACAATTGGTATTAGCATAGACCGATATCTATGTGTTTTTGGTTTTCTATCTATCGTGCTTAGCCGATACGAGGGGTGACAACCCTCGTATCTAAGATTTATGGGAATTAAAGAGGAACCTAGGAGTTGGCCTCATCTCCTATAACTATGGATAGAAGGATGTGATAGAATTGAAAATGATTCGTCGCAGGGATTGATTCGGCATCCTCGTACCGTCTATCCCATCCTTGTAAGGCAGAGATAGCTCCCGATAGATGCGAAGGCTCATCGAGAGAGTGTATGATGTCCCTTCCACAAGGCCACAGTTAGATGTTTATATAATGACCAATTGATAGCATGTTTTGTGACACATAAGAGAAATCGAAATCCTAGAATTCCTTCCAAAGACTCGTGGCAAGCCTTTTCTTCTTCCGTGAGACACCGTATTGAGTTATGACCACCGACAAACCTCACAATCATAACCAATAGATTTGACTTCCGAACAATAACATCTACTGAATAGATCGGTACTCGAATCTCAGTCCCTGTGGGATCGATAAATGTATTCATTACTTGACGACATCCCTGCACTTGCGGGCGTTGAGCGCGAGCGTGTGCTTCGAGTCCTCGATGATCTCTGTCGTGAGATTTGAGTTCGCGTTCGCGTGCATAGAGTTTTTGGCGTCGTTATCGGGGACTGATTGATTTGATATAGAATCAAGAAGTGGATAATTGGATCCGACTTAAGTTAGATTTTTTTACTTTCTTATTTTTATTTTATTTTAATTTTTAAATTTTCCATTTCTAGATTTAGTTTTTATTTTATTTTAGCAGTGATTCTCTATTTATTATTGGCTCTTTGATTAGTTAGCTAGATTAGTCTATTTCTTAGTTTTGAGTATTAGGTAATACTCCTAATTTTGTGGCTCAGTTCTTCATATGCTTAGACACTTAGGATCAGAAGGCCTGATTCCGATCGATTTAGAAATTGAATGAAGCTATCATTGTCGGAGAGTCGAACAGAAGAGGATGGAGGACCAAGCTGCATCCGAAGTGAATATAGGTAGTCGGCCTCTATGGGATTATGCATCTCCTAGTGCTAGAGGATTTAGGCTGAGTATAGATGAACCATCCATTTCAGTAAACAACTTTGAACTGAAGCCATCACTCATACATATGGTCTAGCAGAATCAATTTGGAGGAGCTGCGACTGAAGACACAAACCGGCACCTGGAGACATTTTTGAAAATCTGTTCGATGATGAAGATAAATGGAGTCCCTGCAGACATGATCCGCCTTAGTCTATTCCCGTTCTCATTGCGGGATAAGGCTAAGGCAAGACTTCACTCCCTGCCTTCGGGAAGCATTAATACATGGGAGCAATGTGAGCAGCAGTTCTTGAACAAATACTTCCCACCAAGCAAAACTACTCACATGCACCATCTAATCACAAGCTTCCGTCAGAAGGAAGGGGAGTCCCTATTTGAAGCTTGGGATCGCTACAAGGGGCTACTTTACCAATGCCTCCACCATGGACCGGAAAGGTGGTTGGTGATCCACATCTTCAACAATAGGATCACGTACGCCACGAAGATGTCCCTCGATTCTGCCACAGGAGGAGCACTTATGAATAAGACTATAGAGGAAGCAGAAGAGCTAATAGAAGAGGTGGCTCATAACCACCATCAATGTGTTAGTGCCTATAAGATCCACATATCTCCACAATGGTATGATATTGTCCACTTTGGGCCTAAGCCCTCATGGTTTTGTTTTTGGGCTCTACCCAAAAGGCCTCATCCAATGGAGATATCTTTTTTCTTATAAGCACATGATCTTTTCCATGTCTTACCAATGTGGGACTTTGATTGTATTCCCCATACTCCCAACAATCCCCCCCTCAAACGAAGGACCACATTGGGCCCCCCCTCAAGCCTATCCCTCCTCGAAGGATTTTCTCTGCTTGATGTCCGATCTTCAACCCACCAGGACTTCCTGCCAGTTGTTCGGTCCCCCCGACCCAACTAGACTTCCTTCCTGATGTCTGGTTCTCTTGATCCGGACGTGGGAGCTCAACTTCCTTCGTTCGAGGTTCATGGCTTGACATGGACCATGGCTCTGATACCAATTGTTAGTGCCTATAAGATCCACATATCTCCACAATGGTATGATATTGTCCACTTTGGGCCTAAGCCCTCATGGTTTTGTTTTTGGGCTCTACCCAAAAGGCCTCATACCAATGGAGATATCTTTTTTCTTATAAGCACATGATCTTTTCCATGTCTTACCAATGTGGGACTTTGATTGTATTCCCCATACTCCCAACACAATGGGCTTCCGAACGTAGTCACCCAACTCCTGCAGCGGGACGATATGCTGTCAACTCCATGGACCACCTAGCAGCGAGAATGGATGCACTTAGCAGACGATTTGACTCTTTAAATCCTTCATCTGCATTTGTGGCCATTGACTTTGGAGAAGGAGCAGCAGCATATCGGGAGGACTACTGTGGAGTGCAGGGTGGCTCAGCAGAGTAGATTGAGCATTGCGATGTGGTTGGGGATTACAATCAAAGGTCCAACAACCCATTCTCTAGTACCTACAATCCCGGATGGAGGAACCACCTGAATTTTTTCTACCGGAATAACTCGAGAAACTTCCAACCATTAGGAGGGTATGAGCAGCAGTAGGACAATGGGCAACAACAACAATAGAAGTCTAGGTTAGAATTGATGATGGAAGACTTCATTGCTTCCCAAACAATTGCCAATGAAGAGTTTCGCCGCCAACATAAAAAAATAGAGGAGTCACTCAGAGACTTGAAGGCCATTGTTGACGGTCTTGCAAGTCACACAAGGATGTTGGAGACACAAGTGGCCCAGATAGCCCAAATCGTGTCGCAACCTATAGATAATTCTCCATCATTACTCGAGTCGAGTCAAGCAAAGGTGGAAGGAGTGTGCAGCGAGAGAGTAGCAAAGCGAAACAGATTCGCCAAGGGGTGTGCAACCATGATTTCCACCCTACCAGACCAAGCTGAAATTGAAGATAAAATTCCACCTCATCTTGAGGACCCTGATGAATTTGTTATCCCCTACTCAATTTATGGGGAAAGCTTCGATGAAGCACTGTGCGACTTGGGGTCATCAGTAAGTGTGATGCCCTATGCATACTATTTGAAGATGGGACTGAATGGGCTCCAACCAGCGAATCTTGGTATTTGTATGGGGGACGATTCAGTCAAGGAACCCGTCGGCATGCTAACACATGTGCCTGTGGTCATCGAGAACTTCGTGATACATATAGATTTTATTATACTCGACACAGGGCCAGATCCTTAGAATCCCATCATCTTGAGAAGGCCCTTTCTGGCAACTGCGGGGGCATGCATAGATGTAAAGGCACACCAGATCTCCTTATAGGTAGACGAGGAGATCATCCTCTTCAATCTGTCAGAGTGTAGAACTCCCTTCCTAGACGGCTTTACTTTCAGCAGGATAAAGTCGAGCCCACCAGATGTAGACACCGAGACGGATGAATGGAGGTTCATAGAACCTCCAGAGCCAAGTTGATAATGGAGTGTGGTCGAGCTAAATGTCCTTAAACAAAATGCTTCTTGGGAGGCAACCCAAGTTTAGGTTTTTTACATTTTCTTTTGATTATATTGCATTCATTTGGTTAATTTGAACTTTAATTTCCATTTCGTTTAGCATTAGGAACAGAAAGAACTTCCTAGGTAAAAATAAAATCAATTTTTAGCTTACACGGCGAAGAGTGTGAGAAAATTCATACCGTTGTACACAAAAGGAGGGAAATAGGGGACACACGGCCTGACCGTGTATTTTCCCATGGCCGTGCCAGACTAACTCGAGGCGTACAAGGCTTGGTCGTGTGTTTTCACACGGCCATGGCATGAGAGGTTAAATAGGGCACGATGTTCTTTTTCACCCCAAATGCGCCGTGTGTTTTGATTTTTCTTGCCCTAGCCATGTGGATCCTTCGTCCCCATCACCTAGAAGCCTTTCCAACTTTGAAGGAAGCCCAAAATAAGTAAGGATGAGGAGGACCAAGCAAGTGGCATCTCGATCCGATGCTTCGGAGTGACGAGCAAAGAGAACCGATGCCCCTCAAGCTTCGGAGGATGGTAATTCTCTTTCAACCCTTCTTTTTTGTAATAATGAGCATAGGGATAGGTATCACATGATTTCTACTCGTAAAATCATTGCAACTAGGTATCTTGATAAAGATTTACTAGAATCCTTAGGGTTGTTGGGTGACATTCAAGCCTTATTTGCAAAAATAGGATGGGGAGAGATAATGGGAATAACACACCCAACCTACCCTAGGGTAGTTTTAGAGTTTTTAAGTTCTTTAGAAGCTGAAGTTTTAATGGGTAGAGAGAGCGAAGAGGGTAGGATTACCTTTGGGATATTTAACATTGAGCATGAATGGACACTACACCAATGGAACTCATGCTTTGGCTTGCCGAGTGGGGGAGAGAGAAGAACCCCTATTGGGCTTAACTCTCGGATCTTTTAGACTGAATTGATAGAAGAGCATGCTTACGACCCTTCTAGGGACAAAGGATCACGCCTCCAAAACCCCATTTTTCGATACCTCCACCAGATCATGGCAAGTACTATTTTTGGTCGTAGGGAGTGTGACGGTGTAGTGAGAGCTAGCGAGCTACTTTTCTTATGGGACATGCTACAAGAAAGGAGTAGCATCGATGTAGGGTCCCATTTCATTAGACACTTAGTGAAAATGGGCAAAGCAGCGAGAGGAGAGATTAATGTGGGAGACCTACTTACCCACATTTTCCATAGGATGGAGTACGATTACACCACGCTAGAAAGCATAGAGGGGAGCTCTAGGATCGACCTAGGGACACTCCATATGCTTTGTAAGGAAAAACCTGACGACCCTCAGGCTCCCAGAACCCCGATATATAACCATCACCACACGTGCCAACTGGCGCTTAGACCTAATAGTGGTGTCCCTGCCATATGAGGAACCATCCATGGTGGCACCCATTTCTCCCCCTTTGCATCACTCTCCCTCCAGTCCACGCATGCATAGGAGCCCTCCTAGTCCACGTCGACATTGTTAGGGCAATCTCTTTCCATGGTAAGGTTTTGATGTGTGTGGCAAAGGGTTTAAGTTAGGTTGTTATTATGATTTGATATGTGCGTTGGAGTCTTGCAGGACTTAGTAATTCGCACATGGAAGCCTAGGCGAGTTTCATAACTCATGACTCGGTCCTTGAGTCAGTGAAGGATAGCTTTGCGGAAGCCGTGTGCTTGGAGCATCCGAGGGACCGCCGGACGAGGAGCTTGGAGTGAAGCCGGAGGAAGTAGACTTCAGGGAGAGACGCAAAGGATGGCACTGCAGAGTCGTGCACTTGGCGCATCCGAGGGACGTGACCGGACGAAGATAATTTCGAAGGCGAGGGACTTCGAGAGATGAGAGTGAGCGAATGTAACCCGGGAAGGGGTAGTAGCTCATAGGTGAAACTTGGCCATTTGGCTAAGTGTCGGATGAGTTTTTCCGACATCAGTCGACTGTCATTGTATGACAGTCGACTGATCTAAGTCGAATGGGTTTGACTAGTGTCCGACTCATGGGCATTTGGCCCAAGCAGTCGACTGCCATCGACTAGCAATGATCGGCCGACATCGATCGCGCCAAGGGATGGCGATCGGGCACTGTCCACGGGCACAGAATGAAGTCCAGCTCGCGGAGCACTCGACTAATGGTACATCAGTCGACTGATGGCAAGATCAGTCGACTGATGATGATATCGTTGGATGAAATCCAACGTGGAAAGTGGCCGTTATTAGGCAACGACTATAGGACCAGTCGACTGATCGGGGCATCAGTCGACTGCTCCTATGTCAATGGGAAGAAACCCTCTTCCTCTATAAAAAGGAAGGGGATGAGGCTTTGGGAGGCTAATGCTTAAACTCCAATCTTCTCCCAAAGTTCCATAAACGTCTTCCCACTCTTCTTACTTGCTTTTACTTCATTCTTATTGTAAGAAGAGTGATTTTGGTTGTAAAGGTTACCTCCACCTAGCTTGGTGCAAAGGAGAGACCAATAGTGATTGGCTTTGGAGGATGATTCACCTTAGACGAATCGGACCATGGATTAGCGGCGTAGCCGTGAACCACGTTACATTTTGTGTTAGCGTTTGTATTCTTCTTTGTTTGTTTGCTTGTCTTGTTTTTGTTATTTCCGCTTGCGCTAATTAGTTTTGTAGACGAGCAAAATCCACCATCCAAGTAAAGAGGGCTATTCACCCCCCTCTAGCCGACCGATCGATCCCCAACAAGTGGTATCAGAGCCAAGGAAAGCTTGTCGAGGACTAACCGCCACAATAAGCAACATTCAAAATGGCCGGCTCCAACATTCACCCACCGAAGTTCGAAGGCGAATTCTCTTGGTGGAAAAAGAGAATGGAGGTATTCTTCGAAACCGACTTTGAAATTCTCTTAATAATGGAAAATGGTTTCGAGTTGCCTAGGAATGAAAATGGGGAGCCATTGGAGAAATCAAGGTGGAGCAAGAGGCAAAGAGAAGAATACTTGGCAAATTCAAAGGCCAAGCATCACCTATACAATGTCTGTTGGGTCGGATCGATTGGCCGGGTAGAGGGGGGTGAATAGCCCTCGTTCGTTGGATGTCGTAATTCGTTCGTTCTCGTGTGCTCGTCTACAATTGTCGTTAATATACGCAGCAGAATAACAATAGAAATAACAATAATACTAACAACAATACAAGCACACCAAATACACAAGCATATACGTGGTTCGGAATCGAATGGTTCCAACTCCACGGGCGAGCTCCTCGAGCTCTAGAGATGCACACGACAATACTCAAACTCCTTCTCGACTACACGTCGGAGGTGGAGAAACCTCTCACAAGCAATTACAACAGTAATATACAAATACAAACAAGAATACAAATACAATACAAAAGAAACACTTTTCACCGATTGCTTTTGATCACTTGTTTGTTGCTTGCTTTGATTGGCTCTTGAAGGACTGGAATGCAGCAGCAATTCCCCTCCAATAACTCTACAAAAACCTTTGGCGAAATCCTCCAACTCGTGCTCCTTTTATAACCTGCATCAAGCTATTTTCGCGCCCATCAGTCGACTGATCCCGTAGCCATTGTCTCACAACGGCCAGATCCACGTTGGTTAAGTTCCAACGGATCACACATCAGTCGACTGATGGCACCCATCAGTCGACTGATCATCCATCAGTCGAGTGCTGGCGAGCTCGACTCCATTCTGTGCCCGTGCACAGTGTCATCAGTCGACTGCCATCCCTCGGCAGTCGATCCTCCCAAATAGTTGATCGCCTCCTCGATGATCGATCACCATACTTGGTTATAACACCGGTCGAACCCATACGACAGCTCAAACATAACGATGTTTGAGCCTCTGACACTCAGTCTTAGCCACTTGGCCAAGTCCACCTTATCCCTCATGGAGTTCCCCACCGAAGCTCTCTTCCCTCGGCCTACGTCCCTCGGATGCGCCAAGCGCACGACTTCGCAACGCCATCCTTCACGTCTCATGCCCTAGAAGTATGCTTCCCTTTGGGCTCACTCCATTCGCTCCCCGTCCGGTGGTCCCTCGGATGCACCAAGCGCACGGCTTCGCAATGCCATCCTTCACCGACTCAAGGACCCCGAGCCTAGTGAACTTACCAAGTCCTCAAGACTTCCCAAATGCACCAAGCGCACGGCTTCACAATGCATTTCTCACCAAGCACCAAGCGCACGGCTTCGCAATGCTTTGGACTTTCCCATGCCAAGGCTTCCCCCTTGGACTTCCACACCAAGCTCCATGCTTGGATTCTCCATGCCAACCCCATGTTGGACTTTCCCATGACAATCCCATGTCATGAGTTTTGTCTATCATCAAAATATCATCAAGGTACTGCTCGAGTCAAACTCGAGTCAACCTGGGCCGATTGCACCAACAATCTCCCCCTTTTTGATGATTAACAAAACTACCATCTCAAGTCTACCAATTCTCCCATATTGACAATTCTCATATCCCAATGAGAATTCCAACGAACCCTAATTGGTAACTTGGTAACTTCTCCCCCTTTTCGACATTACATCAAAAAGGTCCTCCCCAAGGGTATGAATGTCTCATATCCCAATGAGATCTTACAATCTCTCCCTTGGAGGAACACATGCCTACCATCTTTCTAGTGATCCCATATCACTTAAAGAGAGGCAACCCAATTTTCCTCCCATGAGGAAATACACATTCATCTTCCCATGATGGATACCTCCCCCTAGAGGCTTGCTCCCCCTTAACCATTGCACCAACAATGTCCTTGGAGAGTCCCTAAGCCAATAGGAACATTAACCAATTCAAAATTAAGGCAAAGTTCAACAATGAACTCTCATCCACCTTAAAATTGATACTCACCCTCAACCCAACTCCTAATCCATATCCAATGGATTTCCACCCTCTCTAATGCTCTCCCAAGCATATCCTAGGGTTAGGAGTGGTTAGGGGACCAAAACACAGCTGAACATGGGCCTAACCATCAAGTTTACCCGAAATCAGCCTGTGCGGTCGACGTCCAGATACCCGATTATTTGGATTTACCATCGATCATTGCCATTACAACTGGGCCGATCGATAATCTGATTTTTTGATTTCAAAATCCATAAGTAAATATACGTAATTCTAAAAATCTTGAAAATGCATACGTATAATACTTATCCTAAACACTATGGGTGAAAAATGTTGAAAAATTATTTTACCCATTAAATTAGGAGATTGATACAAAGTCCAAAGTTTAAGAAAAGCTTCAATAAAGAGCCCTCTTTGTATCATCCCATTCAATAGTGATAGCTATCAAAAGATAGGCTTCACCAAGGTTTTTCAAAAAGTTTTCAAAACCTTTAATTTCTTTTTCCTAAACATCTCACCAATATCTAGATGTGTAAAACATATACAAGTCAAGTTTTTAGTGAGATGTGGGTTTTGTTTTCTTTATGTTCTCATGCATATTTCTAAGGCAATATTGTTTGATTCCTTTCAAATTATGCCATAGTCCTTAACTCCATTTTAATTCATGCATGATATGATTATGGCATAGATATGATATAGATAAAAACATATGCCAATATCATGATGTCATGGCATGTGAATGAAACTTAAGCATACATGACATCTAAACATGATCATGACATTTTTATAGATGAAAATGAGAATGATGTCATGACATGGCAAGGCAAATAAAGCATGGTAAGTAAAATATACTAAGGTATAGAATACCTAAGTGTTAAAATTAATTTGCCATTTCTAGGAATTAAATTCATTTTGCCTTAATGCCATTCATTTCCCTAGTGTACCAAAAATCCAAAATGGCACATCAATACCTCTATGACCTAATTGTGCCAATTTAAATCATTTTTAGCTTCTCAAACCATATTGGCACACCCTAATGTGTCAACTCACAATGGCTAGGTTAACCACCCATCCACTTAGGGTTGACACACCCTAACCCACTTAGCGTGAATCAATCACGCTCTTAGGAACCCAATATCTATTGGAGCTCCTTGGGTTAACAAGGTATTCCCTAGGGATAACTTCCCTAGATACCTTCCTAATGACCCTTTTAGGCTCTGAAGCCATAGTCTTTTGGGTCTTTCCTAAGTCAACTCTAGAGGTGACTCCTCCATTGACCTTCTTAGTGGCTACATTTGATTTCTTTGAGGTGTTAGCCACTAAACACATACCATGGCTAGACTTAGGGATGGCTTCCCTATTAGCCTTGGTTTTCCTAGACCTAGAAATAGTTTCATAATTAAATGGAACATTATGATAAGTCTTCTTGGGCTTAGGTTTGTCACCCAAACCTTCCTTGCCCTTAGACCGTTTTTGAACCTTAGGTCTTGACTTTTGGGCATTTGACCCTAGAATTGAATTTTCTATGATTCTAAGGGCTTTCTCCATTCTCTCAAGTCTTGACCTCAAGACTTGGTTCTCTAGCTCTAATTTTCCCATTTTTGAATTTTCATTAGGTTTTTGGGAAAACCTCTTCTTCTTAGGCATGTGCCTAGACTTTTTGGGATTAATACCCAAATTTTCTTCTACTCTCCTAATTGACTCCCTAGGCAAGATATTTCTAGAATTATGAGTCCTAGGTTTGTCTTTAGTCATATGAACATGATTGACACCTAAGAAATAAACCTTATTGTTTCTCCTAGCATGCTTTTCATTAATAATGGCAAGAGAACTAAAATAATTTTTGGCATGCTTTTTAACTTTAGGAATTGAAGGTGCATTAAGTAAATTTACCTTAGGGTTAGCTTTAGGAGCTCCCCCTACATGAGTTGCACCTTCTTGCCCTTTCTTCCTCCCCCTAGGGCATTGGCTTCGGTAGTGTCCCTTTTGATTGCATTTGAAGCACACAATGTGCTCTTTGCTCTTGATTTTGGGAACACCGGCATCGTTTGACTTTGGGTTGACTTTTGGTGTCGATGCCTTCTTCTTAGCCAATTTAGGGCATTTGCTCTTATAATGCCCTTTCTCCCTACACTCAAAGCATATTATGTGATTTTTATTTAAAATAATAACACTTGAGTTACCTAGGGAGGTGGTAGAGGCCTCTTCCCGATCTTCACTTCTCCCGGATGTGGATGCTTCTTGTTCTTGCTCCGGGATGGAAGATTGCCTCTCCTCCCCCTCAATGCTAGAGGTGGAGGTCTCCACCAAGTCATCAACATCTTCAAATGTTGTGGGTTCTTCTTCGGCATTCTCCTCTTCTTGTGCCGATTGGGAATTTTCTTGGAATTTCATTACCTTATTCCATAATTCCCTTGCATCCCTATAATCACCCAATCTAGACCAAATAGTGTTAGGTAACAAATCACTAATCAACTTGATTACCTTGAGATTTGTCTTGAAGTCTTTGATTTGGTCTTGGGTCCATTTTGACTTCTCAATTGGCTTGTTGTACTTGTCCCTAGGCATTTCAAAACCGTTCGCTTATAATAATCATAAAATCAAAATCTGCTTCTAGGTATACTCTCCATCCGCTTCTCCACCAAGAAAAATCTCCATCGAATTTCGTGGATGGATGAAGCCGCCATTTGTAGTGCTCTCGCGTGTTAGTCCTTGAAGAGCGACTCGCCTCGATACCACTTGTTGGGGATCGATTGGCACGGCCAGAGGGGGTGAATAACCCTCGCTCGCTGGATGTCATAATTGCTCGCTCGCGGTGCTCGTCTACAATTGTCGCTAATACACGCAATGGAATAACAATAGAAATAGACAATAATACTAACAACAATACAAGCACACCAAATACGTATATATATACGTGGTTCGAACCGAATGGTTCCTACTCCACTGCGAGCTCTCGAGCTCTAGAGATGCACACGACAATACTAAACTCCTTCTCGACTACACGCCTGAGGTGGAGAAACCTCTCACAAGCAATTACAACAAGAATATACAAATACAAACAAGAATACAAATACAATACAAAAGAAACACTTTTCACCGATTGCTTTTGATCACTTGTTTGTTGCTTGCTTTGATTGGCTCTTGAAGGACTGGAATGCAGCAGCAATTCCCCTCCAATAGCTCCACAAAATCCTTTGGCGAAATCCTCCAACTCGTGCTCCTTTTATAACCTGCATCAAGTTGTTTTCGCGCCCATCAGTCGACTGATCGTGACCATCAGTCGACTGATCCCGTAGCCATTGTCTCACAACGGCCAGATCCACGTTGGTTAAGTTCCAACAGATCACACATCGGGCCGACCGATGGCACCCATCCCGAGTGCCGTGAGCTCGACTCCATTCTCGCTCGCTGCGTGTCATCACCAACTTCCATCCCTCGCCGATCGATCCTCCCAACACCGATCGCCCTCCTCGACATCGATCGATCGCTAGACTTGGTTCAATGAACACCGGTCGAACCCATCGACCTAGAGCCGATCGGCACCTATGCGATCCGATGTCGGCTAAAACCTCAAACATAACGATGTTTGAGCCTCCGACACTCAGTCTTAGCCACTTGGCCAAGTCCACCTTATCCCTCATGGAGTTCCCCACTGAAGCTCTCTTCCCTCGGCCTACGTCCCTCGGATGCGCCAAGTGCACTGCTTCACAACGCCATCCTTTGCATCTCATGCCCTAGAAGTATGCTTCCCTTTGGGCTCACTCCATTCACTCCCCGTCCGGCGGTCCCTTGGATGCACCAAGCGCACGGCTTCGCAATGCCATCCTTCACCGACTCAAGGACCCCGAGCCTAGTGAACTTACCAAGTCCTCAAGACTTCCCAAATGCACCAAGCGCATGACTTCTCAATGCATTTCTCACCAAGCACCAAGCGCACGGCTTTGCAATGCTTTGGATTTCCCATGCCAAGCACCAAGCGCATGGCTTCGCAATGCTTTGGACTTTCCCATGCCAAGGCTTCCCCCTTGGACTTCCACACCAAGCTCCATGCTTTGATTCTCCATGCCAACCCCATGTTGGACTTTCCCATGACAATCCCATGTCATGAGTTTTGTCTATCATCAAAATATCATCAAGGTACTGCTCGAGTCAAACTCGAGTCAACCTGGGCCGATTGCACCAACAATGTCCTCCCCCAACAAGAAGTCAACCAGATAGAAGAGTGTGCTAGCGCCAAGGAAATGTGGGAGAAACTAATAGAGATTCATGAAGGCACATCCGAGGCAAAGCTAGCAAGGAGAGATGTCCTTCGCTCCCAATTGTCCACTCTAGATTTAAGGAAATTCTAACCGGCTTGACAAGTGTAGGTGAAAAGCTCTCCAACCGAGATATGGTAATGAAGGCCATAGATGCCTTTCCCCGGTCCTCAAGATGGAGTTCCATGGTGGATTCATTTTACATCTCCAAGAACTTGGAAGTAAGTACCTTGGAGGAGTTCTTCTCAACAATGGAGCTCCACGAAACGAGGCTTGAAGGAATACAAGAAGAGCCAAGTATCCAACCTTCAAGAGGAGTAGCATTTTTGGCAAACAAGGGGAAGAAGAAGATAGAGATCCCCTCCTCCTCCGATGATGATGCTTCCTCCTCCTCCTCCATGGATAGCACGGAAGAAGCCTATATGGTAAGGAGGGTAAGGCGTGCATTAAAAGGTTTTCAATTTAATAAATCTAATGATAGGAGGAGAAGACCAAGGGGGAAGGTCATTTGCTACAATTGCCAAGGAGAAGGACACATAAGGGACAATTGTCCTCTCCTAAACAAGAGCAAAGAAGAGAGGAAGAAGAAAGAAGAAAAAGGGGAGTAAAAAGAAGGAAGAAGAAAAGAAGGCCAAAGAAAAAGGGAAGGCCAAGGCATTCAAAGCAAAGACATGGGATGACACGTCTTCTTCATCCTCATCCGAAGAAGAAGAACATGTCTACTCCAACCTTGCCCTAATGGCATTTGATGACTTGGATTGCTCTTCCTCCGAAAATGAAGGATCAAGCTCAAGTGGAGAGAGCTCAAGTGAAGGGGGAGCTTCCTCATCCTCCTCATCAGAAGAAGAAGACATGGAAACTATGGTAACGAATGCCTCTCCTAAGAAAATAGTTTCCATAATTTCTAGTTTAACTAAGGACTTATTTGGAATGAAAAAGAAAAATAAGAGCATGATAGATCAAATTAAGGATTTAGAAAATAAATTAGAAAAATCATGATTTAATGATAATGATGACGATGCATGCTCACATGAATATATGCCATTTGATGTTAATGATGCATGCATAGAGGAAAATAGGGCTTTAAGGGAAAAGGTAGATTATTTGACAAAAGCCCTAGAAAAATTCACTATTGGCTCAAATACATTGAACATGATAATTGGGAGCCAAAGAGCAAGTTTTAACAAAAAGGGCCTAGGATATAAAGAAAAGAAAAATGAAAAGGCCTATAAATGCCTAATTGCTAGGGGACAAGATAAGAAGAAGGTAATAGCTAGAAAATGGATTCCTAAGGAATTTCTAGTGAACCCCATAGGCAAGAATTTGTATTGGATTCCAAAATCCATCCTTAAGGGTTAGGAAAACCCTAGGATAGTCAACCATATGGACTTGACCTATATCATATTTTTGGTTGACTTAGGATGGCGGGACAACATTTTTGAAATAGTATTAGGTGATGATAATGTGCCTATAAATTGATAATAATGCTTAAATCATGATATTTAATGAAATTGCTATGTATTTTTGAAACCATGATTTATGATTTTGATATTTGGCACATAATCATGGGAATTAGGGTTTAAATCATGCTTTAGGTGATACTTTGTTTATTATCATGATATCGTACCTAATGCATGATTATTGTTTGATGAACACATGTGCTTCATGATCATAACGTGAAATTAAGTTATATATGTCTTTATGATCATGAGGATTGTTAGGATGATGCTTAACCTTGATAGAATTGCATGAATATAATAGTTAAGTATATACAAATACCTTTAGGATATATCTCACACTCACAATAGGCTACCTTGATTGAAAACTTATCATGAGTGAGATGTTAGAATGATACAAATATCCACTAATGCCTATGGCATTTAGATGGTCATTTAAGGTATCAAAATAGAAATAATAGACCAATCATGGGGAAGACTTATGTTTAATTCATAGACATATTGCCCAAAGATCATGATTGGATATTTCACATGTTTTCAAAACAATTTCTTACTTTAAAATCTATGTGTTCATGTTTTGAAATAGTTGGATGCAAAACTAGGTAGTAAACTTGATACTAGAATGATCAAAAACCTAGTGGTTTTTAAAGCTTTTGAATTTTTGTCAAATCTCTGAAAATAAAATGTTTTTTCATGAAAAACTATTTTTCATTGATAGATATACTTACAAGAAATATGTTCCTCAAATTTCATGATTTTTTGAATTTTTTGGAATTTTTAATGCATTTCTGAATTTCGTCCAAAATCGAAATTCTCGAATCAGGTGCTACGATTGGTAGTTTGAACCAATGATCCGGGTGGCTCAAAATCAGAATAAAGAAAGGCTAAACTCAATTTTTAATCAATTTTTGGTATTTTCTGTCTATTAGACTTGATGCCATGAGTTTATAACTTAGTTTTAATCTTTTTGATGGTGTCAAAGGGGGAGGAATAATTGTGTTTAAGTAAATTATGATAGGGGGAGAAATATGTATGGGGAGTTTCATGGATTAAGGGGGAGTTGCATGTTGCTATATCATGTTTATGTTTACATGCTTTCTTACCTTATAAATTCTATCAAATGTTTGTACCTAACTTAAACGGATTGCCACACATCAAAAAGGGGGAGATTGTTAGGGCAATCTCTTGCCATGGTAAGGTTTTGATGTGTGTGGA
Source organism: Wurfbainia villosa (assembly GCA_025175895.1). NCBI lineage: Eukaryota > Viridiplantae > Streptophyta > Magnoliopsida > Zingiberales > Zingiberaceae > Wurfbainia > Wurfbainia villosa. Next base: position 73,195,681 of record CM045987.1, on the reverse strand, counting down.
AAAGGGTTTAAGTTAGGTTGTTATTATGATTTGATATATGTGTTGGAGTCTTGCAGGACTTAGTAATTCGTACATGGAAGCCTAGGCGAGTTTCACAACTCATGACTCGGTCCTTGAGTCGGTGAAGGATAACTTTGCGGAAGCCATGCGCTTGGAGCATCCGAGGGACCGCCGGACGAGGAGCTTGGAGTGAAGCCGGAGGAAGTAGACTTCAGGGCGAGATGCGAAGGATGGCGCTGCAGAGTCGTGCACTTGGTGCATCCGAGGGACATGGTCGGACGAAGAAAATTTCGAAGGCGAGGGACTTCGAGAGATGAGAGTGAGCGAATGTAACCCGGGAAGGGGTAGTAGCTCCTAGGTGAAACTTGGCCATTTGGCTAAGTGTCGGATGAGTTTTTTCGACATCAATCGACTGCCATGTAATGGCAGTCGACTGCTCTGAGTCGAATGGGTTCGACTAGTGTCTGACTCATGGGCATTTGGCCCAAGCATTCGACTGCCATGGACTAGCAATGATCATTGCCGACACACCGACCGCCAAGGACGGCACGATCGATGGCACCGCGGTAATGCAGCAGAATGGAGTCGAGCTCGTGGAGCACTCGACTGATGGTACATCAGTCGACTGATGGCAAGATCAGTCGACTGATGCTGATATCATTGGATGAAATCCAACGTGGAAAGTGGTCGTTATTGGGCAACGACTACAGGACTACGGGACCGATCGAGGCATCACCGATCGCCTGTGTCAACGGGAAGAAACCCTCTTCCTCTATAAAAAGGAAGGGGATGAGGCTTTGGGAGACTAATGCTTAAACTCCAATCTTCTCCCAAAGTGCCATAAACGTCTTCCCACTCTTCTTACTTGCTTTTACTTCATTCTTATTGTAAGAAGAGTGATTTTGGTTGTAAAGGTTACCTCCACCTAGCTTGGTGCAAAGGAGAGACCAATAGTGATTGGCTTTGGAGGAGTGATTCACCTTGGACGAATCGGACCGTGGATTAGCGGCGTAGCCGTGAACCACATTACATTTTGTGTTAGCGTTTGTATTCTTCTTTGTTTGTTTGCTTGTCTTGTTTTTGTTATTTCCTCTTGCGCTAATTAATTTTGTAGATGAGCAAAATCCACCATCCAAGTAAAGAGGGCTATTCACCCCGCTCTAGTCGGTCGATCGATCCCCAACAGACATGAGCCTGCACCTTCACCACCATCTTTTTCTACTTTTGAGCTGGACACAGGTACATCTGCCTATGATTTTTTGGAGTTCCAATCGTGCCTCGATGACATATATTCCGAGCATCAGACGCAGAAGAAGCGATGTAAGGAGCAGAGTCCCTACACACAGGAAGAGTTTTAGGGACTATGGGAGCACTTCTAGCGGGCCAAGGAGTTCTACGGTGAGGCCCGCGTCTACTTCTAGGAGGAGGCTACCCATTGCCAGGTAGAGGTCGCCTACTAGCAGGCATAGTGGGCTAGGGAGGAGGAGCACCGAGCAGTCGCTGCATCCACCAGGTCTAAGATCGACCACATGTACATGTGGCATCAGCGGCTCAATAGCAGGTTCTCCCAGGATCCCAAGATGCCGAGGCTTCCAGACTTTCCACCTCGTCCACCATACTAGAGGCATGCTTCACTTAAGTCTGGAGGGCCCCCAAGTTTTGTTTTGTTTCTAGCAGTAGTTTATTTCCTAATGTTTCCATTTTAGTTAGCATTCATTTATTCATGTATTAGTTGTTTAGTTTCTTTCAGCACTTAGTTTTTGCTACCTATAAGCAGCCTCAATAGTATTTTTAAAAGTTTTCTTCATGAGTTGTTTCCATGAGTAGTGTAACTTCATTTACCTCGTGGTATTTTATTTTATTGGCTATGAATAAATGTTCTAGACTTACACTGGTTAGCTTCTATTCTATACATACACATGACGAACTTTCTGAAAGGAAAAGTCTAGTACATACCTAATTATGATTCATCTCAGTAGTCTAGTACATTGGAATCCACAGGTGACCCTAAGGTTAGCATTTTAGTTACTTGAGATGCTCAAATTGTGTAAGCCCATTCAGAAAAATCAAAATCCCATTGAGCCGAAATAATAAAAGAGAGAAAAGAAAAAGAAAAAGAGAGAGAAAAGGAAATGAAAAAGAAGAGAAAGTGGGAAAAGAGATTATGAGGGATAAAAAAAATAGTTGTCATGGGTGGAAATGGTTAGGTGCCCCTTTGAGACCGAGTTAGGTTACTGGGGAAACACCTACCAATTTATCTCAATACCGAGCATGCCTTTGAGACTATGTGCTAGATCTTGGGAACGACCCTCGCTTTGGGCAGGTAAGTACCTAAGAGACGGAGACCTTATGAAAGCTATAGAATGACGACTTAACTTATCATGGAATGAGTATCCCCTAAGAAGATTTTCTTTGCATGAGCACGAGGAGCTAACTTAGTGAATTTCTAGAACATATCTATTTTGCTTTGATTGCAAATACCACTTGATAAATTAAGTTAACATGCTAAGTATGGAACAATACATTTTTAAATTTAATGGCATTGAGGTTTGCTTGAGGACAACAAAGATCTAAGTATGGGGGAATTGATGCGAGCAAACATATAGGATTTTAAGAGTAGTTTTCGCTCATATCTCGTTTCATTTTCTGTTTGCTTCATGCATATTTTACTTTATTTTCCATGCATTTCCAGTTTTCTGATTCGGAGGTCTGCTCTTTATACTTTTGTGTGCAGGATAGCGTTTCGTGGGGAAAACGATGCACTTCTGGAAAAAAGAAGACATTTGGCAGCTGGATGCAGAAGGGAAAATAATTAGGGCATGTGCCTACATGCGAACGTGTTCGAGGGCAAAAATGGATGCCACAGCCTGACACACGGCCAGGCTGTGTGTTTTCACATGGCCATGTGGTGGCCAGGCGATTTGACGCGACTAGGGTTTTTTCTATATTTCATAGCGATCCGGCGTGATGTCTATATAAGGAAAGCTACGCCCAATCCCTAGGGGGGCAGGACGACTGGGACGACACTCTGAAGCCCTAAAAAGCTTCGGAAACTCGCAACGCGGAAGAAGAAGGCTGTCGGAGGTCCAAGTTCTGCACTTAAACGCCGGAGAGAAGCCCACATTGCATTGTAAATTTCTGTTCTTGCATGTTATCTAATATTTATTCGAACATGAACTTGCTTTGTGTTTCTCCTCTCCTATTTATGGAGTAGTTTCTTCGATTCTAGGATTAGGGAGTAGTTTGTGTGCGTAGAATATGTTATTCCAAATTAAATTCTCTTGAGTTTATATTTACAATTGGTATTAGCTTAGATCGATATCTATGTGTTTTTGATTTTCTATCAACTGTGCTTAGCTGATATAAGGGGTGACAACCCTCGTATCTAAGAATTAGGGGAATTAAAGTGGAACCTAGGGGTTGACCTCATCTCCTGTAACTATGGATAGAAGGATGCGATAGAATTGGAAATGATTCATCGCAGGGATTGATTCGGCATCCTTGTACCGCCTATCCCATCCTTGTAAGGCAGAGATAGCTCCTGATAGATGTGAAGGCTCATCGAAAGAGTGTATGATGTCCCTTCCACATGGCCATAGTAATACGTTTAGACAATGACTAATTGATAGCATATTTTGCAACACACAAGCAAAATTGAAATTTTAGAATTTCTTCCAAAGACTCGTGGCAAGCCTTTTCTTCTTCTGTGTGACATCGTATTGAGTTAGGACCACCGACAACCCTCACAATCATAACAATTAGATTTGACTTCCAAACAATAACGTCCACCGAATAGATCAATACTCGAATCTCAGTCCCTGTGGGATCGATAAATCTATTCATTACTTGACGACATCCGTGCACTTGTGGGCATTGAGCGTGAGTGTGCGCTTCGAGTCCTCAATGGTCTCCGTCGCAAGTTTTGAGTTCGCTTTCGCGTGCATCAAGTTTTTGGTGCCGTTGTTGGGGACTGATTGATTCAATATCGAATCAAGAAGTGGATAATTGGATCGGACTTAAATTAGATTTATTTACTTGCTAATTTTTATTTTTATTTTATTTTAATTTTTAGATTTTCCATTTCTAGATTTAGTTTTTATTTTATTTTAGCAGTGATTCTCTATTTATTATTGGGTCTTTGATTAGTTAGATAGATTAGTCTATTTCTTGTTTTTTAGTATTAGGTAATACTCCTTATTTTGTGGCTCAGTTCTTCATATGCTTAGACGCTTAGGATCGGAAGGCCTGATTCCGATCGATTTAGAAATCAAACGAACCTATCATCGTCGGAGAGCCGAACAGAAGAGGATGGAGGACCAAGCTCCATCCGAAGTGAATATAGGTAGCTGGCCTCTGCGGGATTACACAACTCCTAGTGCTAGAGGATTTAGGCCGAGTATAATTGGCCATCCATTTCGGCAAACAACTTTGAACTGAAGCCAACACTCATACATATGGTCTAGCAGAGTCAATTCGAGGTAGCTGCGAATGAAGACCTGAATTGGCACTTGGAGATATTTATGGGAATCTGCTCGATGATTAAGATAAATTGAGTCCCTGCGGACGCGATCCGCCTGAGCCTATTTCCATTCTCATTACGGGATAAGTCTAAGGCATGACTTCACTCCTTGCCTTCGGGAAGTATTACTACATGGGAACAATGTGAGCAGCAGTTCTTGAACAAATACTTCCCACCAAGCAAAACTACTCACATGCACCATCTAATCACAGGCTTCCGTCAGAAGGAAGGGGAGTCCTTATTTGAAGCTTGGGATCGCTACAAGGGGCTACTTTACCAATGCCCCCACCATGGACTGGAAAGGTGGCTGTGATCCACATCTTCTACAATGGGATCACATACGCCACAAATATGTCCCTCGATTCTGTCGTAGGAGGAGCACTTATGAATAAGACTATAGAGGAAGCAGAGGAGCTAATAGAAGAGGTGGCCCAGAACCACCATCAATGGGCTTTCGAACATGGTCACCCAACTCCTGCTGCGGGACGATATGCTATCAACTCTATGGACCACCTAGCAGCAAGAATGGGTGTGCTTAGCAGATGATTTGACTCTTTAAATCTTGCATCTGCATGTGCGACCATTGACTTTGGAGAAGGAGCAGCAACGTATCGGGAGGACTACTATGGTGTGCAGGGTGGCTCAGCAGAGTAGATTGAGCATTGCGATGCCGTTGGGGATTACAATCAAAGGCCCGACAACCCATTCTCTAGTACCTACAATCCCAGATGGTGGAACCACCCGAATTTTTTCTATTGGAATAACTCGGGAAACTTCCAACCATCAGGAGGGTATGGGCAGCAACAGGGCAATGAGCAGCAACAACAACAGAAGTCTAGGTTAGAATTGATGATGGAAGACTTCATTGTTGCCTAAACAAAGGCAATGAAGAGTTCGGCCGCCAACATCAGAAAACAGAGGAGTCACTCAGAGACTTGAAGGGCACTGTTGATGGTCTTGCATGTCACACAAGGATGTTGGAGACACAAGTGACCCAGATAGCCCAAACCGTGTCGCAACCTATGGATAATTCTTTATTATTACCCAAACCGAGTCAAGCTAAGGAGGAAGGAGTGTGCAGCGAGAGAGTAGCACAACGAAACAGATTTGCCAAGGGGTGTGCTGCCATGATTTCCACCCTACTAGACCAAGCTGAAATTGAAGATAAAATTCCACCCTAGCTTGAGGACCCTGGTGAATTTGTTATCCCCTGCTCGATTTATGGGGAAAGCTTCGATGATATGTTGTGCGACTTGGGGTCATCATCAAGTGTGATGCCCTACACATACTATTTTAAGATGGGACTGAATGGCTCCAACCAGTGAAACTTGGTATTCGTATGGGGGACGACTCAGTCAAGGAACCCGTCAGCATGTTAACACATATGCCTGTGGTCGTCCAGAACATCGTGATACATACAAATTTTATTATACTTGACACAGAGCCAGATCCTCAGAACCCTATCATCTTGGGAAGGCCCTTTTTGGCAACTGCGGGGGCATGCATAGATGTAAAAGCACACCAGATCTCCTTATAGTTAGAAGAGATCATCCTCTTCAATCTGTCACAGTGTAGAACTCCCTTCCTAGATGACTTTACCTTCAGTAGGATAAAGTCGAGTCCACCGGATGTTGACACTGAGATAGATGAATGGAGGTTCATAGAACCTCCAGAGCCAAGTTGATAATGGAGTGTGGTCGAGCTAAACAACCTTAAACAAAGCGCTTCTTTGGAGGCAACCTAAGTTTAGTTTTTTAGGTTTTCTTTTGATTGTATTGCATTCATTTGGTTAATTTGAACTTTGATTTCCATTTATTTTAGCATTATGAACAGAAAGAACTTGCTAGGTAAAAATAAAATCAATTTTTAGCTTACACGGTGAAGTGTGTGAGAAAATTCATACCGTTGTGCATAAAAGGAGGAAAATAGGGGATACACGGTATGGCCGTGTGTTTTTCAACGGCCGTGCCTAACTAACACGAGGCGCACATGGCCTGGTCGTGTGTTTTCACACGACCATGGCACGCGAGGTTAAGTAGGGCACGTCATGCGTTTTTGCCCCAAATGCACTGTGTGTTTTGATTTTTGTTGCCCTAGTTGTGTGGATCCTTTGTCCCCACCACCTAGAAGCCTTTCCAACCTTCAAGGAAGCCCAAAAGAAGTAAAAATTGTTGGATCGAGAAGCATCGCTAGAGGGGGGTGGGTGAATAGCGAGCGTAAAATTTTTCATTTCGTTCGTTCGATATACGAGCAAGCACATCGGAAAAATAAAAAGATAAGTTTATTTTTTACTTGGTTCATAACCCAACGATTGCTACTCTAAGGCCCTAACGGTCCTAGACCGCATACGGGTGACAAAGTACTATAAGATCTCCTCCTCATTGGAGGTAGGAGACAATGATCACAAAACCGAAAGTACAAGGATGAGGTAACAAGCCTATCTCACCTCATTACGATTAAAACAAAGAATACAATAACAAAAAATATTACTTGCTACTGCTCCTGACGAAGAAGATTAAAGCTTGTCGTCGCATTGGCATTATGACAGTGTTGGAGCTTTGGCATTGTAGGAGCACTTGAGAATAATCTTGATTAATATTTGGGTTAGAATCCTCCCCTTCTTTTATAGAGTTTGGCCTTGGAATAAGTCTCCTCATTTTTGGAACAGATCACGAGGTGGTACCATATTTTATCGTGAAGTGGTCACGTCAAACATTATCCATTTTGACCTAGCGCAAAAGGCTGATTCGTCGCCATCACGATCGATGTTTCCATCACCGACCGATGAGCATCACGATCGCCTAATGACCAAATGATCGCTAGTCCGCCACTTCCCTGCAATAAGAGGTTAGCATGGAAAATGATAAATGCGATGGCTTCTTACCGTCCAATCTCTACCTAGACCTTCCACAGGAAGTCTTAGTCGGATCGTCGCCTACGGTCGTCCCCATACAGAGGACACGACCTTACCATATCTCACTCACATGAGCTTACCTCTGGTCCTTTAAGATCTGTCGCTTTGCTTCCAGTCTTCCACCTAGGTTCTTCGACTCCCACGAGTTCCCTCGGTGTTGCCCGACGACCACAGCTCCCTCTGGGTGTCACTGACCTTCGGCTTAGCTTAGCCTTCCTGTGGTTTTTTAAGATCTGTCACTTTGCTTCCGGTCTTCCACCTAGGTTCTTCGACTCCAACGAAGTTCCCTCGGTGTTGCCCGACCATCACAGCTCCCTCTGGATGTCGTTGACCTTCGGCTTAGCTTAGCCCTTCTGCACACTTGATTTAGCTTGTGAGATAAAGATGTAAACTTAACTTTGTGTCTTTTCCATAATAAAAACACAAGTTTGATTATCTGGTGCCCCTGCACCAACAATCTCCCTTTTTTTGATCTATGACAAACCAACACAAAGTTAAGGGAAATTAAAGCATAAAAGAAGTATAGTAAATGATGAATGTCATTCCTAAAAACTCCCCCTCAACCAAAACTTCCCCTTAACTTTCACTCTTCTCCCCCTTTTGCCATAAATAAAAAAAAATGTTGGAATTTTTTGTATAAAATAGGGGTTTAAAAACAATATCATATATGCATGCATCGAGATAAATCAACTATGAGTCCAAGCATGCATCTAGCAGTAGTTAGATAGATTGGTTTGAGATATATCCCTCTGCACCAATAATCTAAAGGTTTGTAATATAACTCTTAGGGTTAGTTTGTTCTCCCCCTTAGTCAAATATATGAAGTATAAGAGATGTAGGGGGCGCTAAACTTTGGCCTAAAGAGTTGTAAATAGTCGTTAAGTACAATAGTTGAGAAAATAAGTAGTATTTTGAAAAGGTTATTTTAAGTATATTTCAATTATCCTTAACATCTCACCCATTCTATGTGTCTCAGAATTTGTTCACCTTATATGTTTTGTAAGATGATTTGAGATTGATTAAAGATAGTCAACCTTGGGTTAGATTTGGATTTAACCTTTAGATCATTAAATAACTTTTTGAGAAACTGGCTTCCAGGTCATGGCGAGGCACAGGGGCCTTGTTTGTGAAGGGTTTAGCTTATCGTTGATCCGTGAGGGGAAACTTCGCTTCCCACTTCACCTTGGTCATTTGTTCATGGCGATCCCCTCGATGTCCCCGGATTAAAAAATTTAATTCTAGACAAAAAGGATTACCCAAACAACCAAGTAATCATCGTGCTATTCGTTTAGAGAGGTCACTTGAACAAACTAGTTGTTCAAGCGACCATCCTCTATTCTACGAGTAGCCGCGGAATAGACGATGTACGAATCGCCGGTTTTTGTGTTTATGCTCGGGATCCAAGTATTATTTACCCATATACAGATTTATATCATGCTCATAATTGAAAAACAAATACAAACATGTAACATATAAAGATTAGAGAATCGATATACCTCTCGATCTTCTAATGTATGACCTTCCTCCTTTCGGACGTCGTGTGGGCGACGATCTACCGTAAGTCGAAGCTCCTAGATCACAAATATTCCTTCCTTGCTCTTCCAAAGCAAGAGGAAGAATAGAAACAAGGTTTTTCTCCTCCCTAAAACCAACCAACAAGGAGCACACAAACTCCTTGCCGCCGGCCAACTAGAAGGAGGAGAAGATGATGGAAAACAACCAAGACACCAAGGGAAGCCCTATATCTTGTTTCCACCACCTAAGGAGAAAAGAGGAGGGGCTTTGGCCGCCGGCCAAGGGCTTGAAAAAGGCTGGAAGGGCTGCTGGATGCCGGCCAATGAAGGAGGAAGATGAAAGCAATCACCTTCCTTAATTGGTGCCGCCCTAGCTTCCAAACCCTAACCCTAATCCTATCTCAACTAGGATTCCTCTCCCTTGCCGCCCAAAAAAAATCCTAGCTCTCTTAATGTTGTTCATGCCAACTCCCTTGCCCTCCTTTTATAGAGTTAGGGATAAGTCATGAATTAATCTCCTCCATTGGTTCTAGGGATTTAATCTCAACCGTCGGATCTAGAGATTTAATCTCAACCGTCGGATCTTAGAGATTTAATCTCTACCTTTGGATCTTAGAATTTTGTTTCTATCCATTGGATCTAAGCTTCATGAGGTGTTAATAGGCTACATTAAGGACCATGAGGAGGAGTTGGATCTTGGCCACCCATGGATCAAGCCCACATAAAGACCGATCCATTAATGATGATCCAATCCACTAAAGGATCATCATTGATCTACCTCACCAACCCCCATATGATAATATGGGATCCATATATTATTTGTACATTTTCTCCCCATGTTTAAAATATCGAATGTCCATCGATTAATTAATTTACTGACCATTAATTAATCAACATCTAACTCCTTCAGTAGTACCACTCAACCTTTTCATCATGCCGGACCAAGTCCACCTGCAGGGTTTACATGATGAACCTTATGAGATCATCAAGGGGACATCATCATCCTAATATATAGGACACAATTTCCTCCTATAATCAACGACACACCATATAAATAATATCATCTCCCAACTTACCGAGCCTATCGATTTAATCTATAAATCTCGCCCATTGGTAAATCAAAGAGATGAGTACTAAGTATATGTGCCCGTTATTATATCGGGATTAAGAGTATGTACAATATAATATCTGAGGTCCGATTCGATTGTGTAGTCAGCAATAAATCGAATCACCTCTAAGTCGGTCCTGCTCAATACACACAAAGTGCACTAGTGTGATTCTATGGTCAAGACAAACCAATACCAAATCACACTACAACCATTCCGATGGTTTGTCCAAAGCCATCTCGGTTGTGAGCCTTTACTTATACTTTTCAAGGGGCCGATAACATGATCTCCTGTGTGACACCACACACCATGTTATCTACAATGTAAAGTATTAGACAATATTGCATAACCATAAAAATATGCAAACAATGATCATGTGATTCTTATTTCAAAATAAAGATGTTCATACAAAAGATAGACTTTTCAGTATACATTCCTACACTTTGATCGGAACAATGACCACTTCCTTAAACAAAGACAAATTCAAGAAAATATTACTTCCTGGTCTAACTAGTTTAGGATACAGCGAGGTAGCTTCAGCTAGTTCCACACGATCAAGTGCAGCAAGCTAGATACGCCTTATCTAGCTCGAATACACGAGACTTTATTTCCCTAACGTACTATCATCTCGCTGCGTCCTGATACTATATTGTCAAGAGTTGACTAACTATTTTCCCTATCTATCCATTCTAAAAATTAAAATAAAATATGCAATGGTTTTTCTAAGTAAGTGGGTATACTATTTTAGTATTGGCTGCCCCTGGACCATTGAACCAATATGGTCTATTCAAATAATGAACTTGGTCCTGGGGAATCCAAAACTTATTAGTCCTTATATGTGAGTTCAATAAAACCTTTGGAACCCATGCTTGGACTCTTTGATGACTACGATTCACAATAGACATGTAAGATCTATTCGTAGTCATTGACTTAAATCCGAATCCGGCTTTGTTTTACACGACTCTTTGGGTTCCAAGTAGTCGGTTAAGGTTCTTAGATCCCAACGTGAACCTTTCCAACATAGCCTCGACCTCTTGAACTCGGCCTTTCAAGAGAGAATTCTCCTCCTCAAGTTTTTTAACTTGGGTTGAGTTTCCCTCTTGAACTTGTCTAGTTGAAGAGGTTAGAGTAGCCTCTTGTTTGAGGGTTTCAACCTTCTCAAGTAACGACTCAACCCTAGACTTGGACTTAGTTAATTTCCTAGTAAACATTTTAATTATAAGGTAAAGTGTACTAATTAAAGAGCGGCTATCCTTGACTTTCCCTTTTGGTCCGACTTTGAGTTTCCTCTCGAAGTAGTCTTAGGGGTCGGAGTCAGAGTTGTAGCTGGACTCGTCTTCGGATTCTGACTCGGACTCCTCTGGTCTTTCCATGTAAGCTATGTCGATGCCTTCTTCTCTGTTGTCCCAAGTTGCATGGAAGGTTTTCCTTGCTCCCTTTTGCTTTGGCCGCCTCCTTGACTTGTATTGCTCTTGGTTCTCGTTCTTCAATTGGCTTCTTTCTTGTTGAACTATTCTCCGCACAATGTTGACTATTACGACCTCCTCTTCGGATTCGGATTCGTCCTCTTCCTTGGGGGGTGGTTTGTTTGCAGCCTTCTTCTTCGAACCTGCAAATAAGGCAATACCTTTCTCGGGAGTCAAATTAGACTGTTCATGGAGTTCAAATTCAGAAAATAATTCGTCTAGTCTAAGTTTAGAAAGGTCCTCAGAAACCTTGTAGGCATTGACCATGGAGGCCCACAAGGTAGTCCTAGGGAAAGCATTTAAAGCATACCTTATAAGGTCCCGGTTCTCTATGGCTTGCCCGATCGAGTGAAGACCGTTGACAATGTCTTGGATCCGTGCATTTAGTTGGGTGGTGGTCTCGCGATCCTGGATCTTTAGATTGTATAGTTTATTTAAAAACAAATCCCTTTTACATACCTTAGCATCGGGTGTTCCTTCGTGTACCTCGATTAATTTGTTCCATAGGTCCTTTGTGCTGATGAAGGGTCCGATGCGATTGAGCTCCTCCTTAGACAAGGCGCATTGCAGTATTTGGGTTGCTCTTGCATCAACTTCGATTTGCCTTTTGGTTGCATTGGTCCACTTGTCGAAGTCCAAGGGCTCACCTTGATCATTGGTGGGTAGAGCAAAGCCGGTTTGGATGATTATCCAAGTCTCGACTTGTGTATTTATAAAACACTCCATCCGACCTTTCCAATAATGGAAATCATCTCCGTTAAAGAACGGAGGTTGGGTGGTGTTGTACCCCTCAATGTGGGCCATTAGATATCTTGCAAAACACGAATAAAAACCAACAAGAATTCCAAGACTTGGTCTTGGATTAGTAATGCAGGAAATAATAAGAAATAAATAGAAACAAATAAGAAGAAGAAGAAATTAACAAAAACTAGAAACTTACGACCTTCGATGTCCTCGAAAGGGTACTGGACATTGGTTTTTGGGGATGGAGACAACTTGTTATGAGGGTAAACAAGCTTGTTTCAAAGAGCTTCGATTTGGTAGGTAGATCATTTCGTGAGTCCACTTGTACGAAAAGTTATGACCATTTTACCATCAGCTACTCCAAAAGAGAATACTTGCAAACACACAACCAAAAGAAAAGTACCAAGACTTCGTCTTGGATTAGTAGTGTGGGAAAAAAACGTAAAAAAAATCATGAATCGAAAAATATGAAAAGAAAACCAAAAAGTGCTAGATTGGTGGTTTCACCAAATCTTAGCTCCCCCGTTCTGATACTAATTGTTGGATCGAGAAGCGTCGCTAGAGGGGGGGTGAATAGTGAGCGTAAAATTTTTTATTTCGTTCATTCGATATACGAGCAAGCACAGTGGAAAAATAAAAAGACAAGTTTATTTTTACTTGGTTTACAACCCAGCAGTTGCTACTCTAAGGCCCTAACGCTCCTAGACTGCATACGGAGGGTAAAGCACTATAAGATCTTCTCCTCGTTGGAGGTAGGAGACAATGATCACAAAATCGAAAGTATGAGGATGAGGCAACAAGCCAACCTCACGTCGTTATGATTAAATCAAAGAATACAATAACAAAAAATATTACTTGTTGCTGCTGTCGACGAAGAAGATTAAAGCTTGTTGTCGCGTTGGCGTTATGATAGTGTTGGAGCTTTAGCGTTGTAGGAGCACTTGAGAATAATCTTGATTGATATTTGGGTTGGAATCCTCCCCTCCTTTTATAGAGTTTGGCCTTGGAATAAGTCTCATCATCTTTTGGAACAAATCACGAGGTGGTACTATATTTTATCGCGAAGTGGTCGTGTCAAACATTATCCATTTTGACCTAGCGCAAAAGGCTGATTCGTCGCCATCAGTCAACTGATGCCTTCCATCAGTCGACTGATGCCAATGACCAGCAGTCGTTTGTTAGCCTGGCCACTTCCCTACAATAAGAGGTTAGTGTGGAAATCGTGCTCGCTCAGAGGTTCATTGGCTCCCATGTCCCCGGATTAAAATTTTCACTAATGAAAACTAATCCGGATGGGATGAGTTTCCTAAGCACAACCAATTCGTCGTCGTGCTAACAACATGAGCGATCGCTTGAACAAACTAGTTGTTCAAGCAACACAACTCTTCTAGTTGGTTAGCCGCGGAAGAGACGACGGACGGATCGCCGGTTTTTGTGTTTGTCTTCGGGGTCCAAGATTATACAAATACATACAAATGCAAACTAGTATAATCAACACATATTAATCAAAATAATAAGAACATGCAAAGATCAATAATAAAAGTTATAAAACTTTTATACCTCTTGATCTTCTATCGTATGTCCTAACCTCCTTGTAGACTTCGTGTGGGCGAAGATCCTCCACAAGTTGAAGCTTCCTAGATCTTCTTCAATCCAAGAAAGAAGAACTCTCCTTCCCTTATTGCTTGAGCCAACCACCAATCCACAAAGGATTGATGCCGCCGGCCCCAAGAATAGAGAGAACTAAATGGAAACCACCAAGGAACCAAACTAGGGACAAACCCTAGCTTCTTGTGCCGCCGGCCAAGATGGAGTGAAGAGGAGAAAGGGAATATGTTGGGCACCGGTCAAGGTGGAGGGAATAGAAGAAGGAGCCGGCCACACCCTAGGAAGAAGAAGAGCTCTTCTCCTATAGTTGCCGCCCAACCATAGGAGCCAAACCCTAATTAGGGTTTCCTCCTTAGGCTTTCTTGCCGCCCAACCAAGGTGGAAGGAAGAGATCTAGGAACCGACCACCTTCCCTAGGAAGAAGAAGAGCTCTTCTTCTATAGTTGCCGCCCCTCTCCTTCCAAACCTTGCCGCCCAACCAAAGGAGACAAACCCTAATTAGGGTTTCCTCCTTAGGGTTTCTTGCCGCCCAAGCCATTGATGGGCAAAACCCTAATCTCCAAAACATCCAACTCCATCAATCAAAAAACTTAGTTTCCGCCCAACCCATTCTCCCATATATATAGAGTTAGGTTTAGGCCTTGGTTTAATCTCCACCGTCGGTTCTAGGGTTTTAATCTTAACCGTCGAATCTAGAGATTTAATCTCAATTGTCGGTTCTAGGGTTTTAATCCCAACTGTCGGATATAGAGATTTAATCTCAACCGTCGGTTCTAGGGTTTTAATCCCAACTATCGGATCTAGAGATTTAATCTCCACCATCGGTTCTAGGGATTTAATTCCAACCGTCGGATTTAGAGATTTAATCTCCACCGTCGGTTCTAGGGATTTAATCTCAACCGTCGGATCTAGAGATTTGTTTTCCATCATTTGATCTAGACTTCATGAGGTTTATATTATAGGGACCATGAGGAGGAGTTGGATCTTGGCCACCCGATGGATCGAAACCACACAAACTCGATCCATCAATGATGTTCCATTCCACTAGAGGATCATCATTGAACTACCTCACCAACCCCCATAATTTAATATGGGCTCCATATATTATTTGTACATCCATCTCCCCGTGTTTAAGATATCGTATGTCCGTCAATTGATTGATTTACTGACCATCAATCAATTAACATCTAACTCCTCGAGTAGTACCACTCAACCTTATCATCATGTTTACTAAGTTAACCTGCAGGGTTTATATGATGAACCTTATGAGCTCCTCAAGGGGACATCATCAACCTAATATATAGGACACAATTTCCTCCTATAATCAACGACACACCATGTAAATAATATCATTTCCCAACTTATCGGGCATATTGATCTAATCCATCTAAATCTCACCCTTTGGTAAATCAAATAAATAAATACTAAGTACATGTGCCCGTTATTATATCAGGATTAAGAGGATGTACAACATAATATCCGAGGTCCGATTCAATTATGTAGTCAGCAATAAATTGAATCACCTCTATGTCGGTCCTGCTCAATACACCTAAGTGTACTAGTGTAACTCTATGTTCAAGACAAAACAATACCAAGCTACACTACAACCATGCCAATGGTTTGTCCAAAACCATCTTGGTTGTGAGCCTTTACTTATATTCTACAAGGGACTGATAACATGATCTTCTGTGCCACACCAAGCACCATGTTATCTACAATGTAAAATATTAGACAATATGCACACATATAATATATATAAAGTGCAAACAATGATCATGTGATTCTTATTTTAAAATAAAAATGTTCATACAAAAAGAGCTAGGCTTTCAGCATACATTCCAACAATCTTCCACTTATACTAAAAGACTATGCTGTCATCACACTGCCATACATC
Source organism: Wurfbainia villosa (assembly GCA_025175895.1). Classification (NCBI taxonomy): domain Eukaryota; kingdom Viridiplantae; phylum Streptophyta; class Magnoliopsida; order Zingiberales; family Zingiberaceae; genus Wurfbainia; species Wurfbainia villosa. The sequence continues at coordinate 73,179,916 of CM045987.1, read as the reverse complement.
TGATTCCCCTTCCCTCCACATGCCTATAAAAGCTCTTGCTAGAAGGGCCTTAGTGAAAGGGTCTACCAGGTCATCCTCTGATGCAATCTTGTGGACAACAACTTCTACCTCCTTTACGATTTCTCGTATCAGGCGGTACTTGCACTCTATGCATTTACTTACCTTATGGGCTCGTGGTTCCTTCGAGTTTGCAATTGCACTATTATTATCACAATAAATTGTGATATTTTTGGGCAAACCAGGAATCACATCCAAGTCCATCAGGAAGTTCCTGAGCCACCCAGCTACTTTCGCTGCCATAGAGGCCGCCACATACTCAGCTTCCATGGTGGAGTCCGCCGCGCATTTCTGCTGGACAGTCCTCCATACAATGGCTCCACCTCCCTTAGTAAACACAAAACCTGAGGTAGACTTACTGTTATCCCTATCAGATTGGAAATCGGAATCTATGTAACCCACAGAGAGTAATTGGTCTGCCCGGTAAACTAGCATATAATCCCTAGTCCTTCTCAGGCACTACAATATATGATTTACCGTAGTCCAATGTCCCTGTCCTGGATTACTCTGATATCTGCTGACCATGCCCACGACATAGCAGATATCGGGTCTCGTACATAGCATCGTATACATGAGGCTTCCTACTGCCGAAGCATAAAGAACCGCCTTCATCTCCTCTATCTCCTCAGATGATCTAGGACACATCTCCTTAGATAAAGGGACTCCATGCCTGAAAGGTAGAAAACCTTTCTTGGAGTTTTGCATGCTAAAATGATCCATAATCGTGTCTATGTATGAAGCTTGGGATTAGGACACTAACCTTGATCCCAAGGATGTGTCCCACTTCTCCCAAGTCCTTCAAAACTGTTTGGACAACCATACCCTTACGTCTGATAACAATCTGATATTGTTGCCAACTACCAAAATATTATCTACTTATAGTACAAGAAATACCACTACGTTTCCTCACATCTCTTGTATACACAAGACTCATCCGGACTTTGAATAAATCCATAAGTCTGGATTTACCTCATCAAAGAGGATGTTCCAAGACCTCGAAGCTTGTTTCAATCCATAAATGGACCGATTAAGCTTACATACAAGATGCTCTTTGCCCTTAGCAATGAATCTCTGGTTGCTTCATATAGATGTTCTCCTCAAGACTTCCATTAAGGAAAGCTGTCTTGACATCCATCTGTCACACCTCATAATCCATATGAGCTGCTATGCATAAGAGCTCCCAGTCCTGATTTGAATCCATAGATTCAATCTCAGTATTCATTGCACTTTGCAAAAATGCTGCATCTTTATCTTGGATTGCCTCGTCATATGTTCAGGGATCAGGTTCATGTTCGCCAGGGACCAAATCGGAAGATTCTCCCAAGAACATGAATCTATCAGGCTGTCTCACAACCCTCCCACTACGACAAGGTATCACCTATGTATCCTCTGTGACACGCGGTGCAGTAACATGTGGTATATCCTTTTGTACTGGTGGTACTGAAGTCGGGACTTCCCCTGTCAACTCCTCAAGAACAATCCTACTCGTGGGCTTGTGGTTCATCACATAGTCCTCCTCTAGAAATCTGGCATTCATACTAACGATCACCCTCTGATCTCTAGGACTATAAAACAAACCACCCTTCGTTCCCCTAGGATAGCCAACAAACAAGCGCACTTCTGTATGAGGTTCCAACTTACCAGCATCAGCCTTCAGCAGATGTGTTAGACTCCCCCATATCCGAATATGTCTTAGACTAGGCTTCCGCCCAGTCCACAACTCTGTGGGAGTAGAAGGCACTGATTTAGATGCAACCAAGTTCAGAATGTACACCGCCGTATCTAGAGCATATCCCCAGAATGAATCTGGCAAGTCAGAATAACTCATCATCGATCTAACCATCTCCATAAGAGTCCTATTCCTTCGCTCCGCTACACCATTCTGTTGGGGTATGCCAGGTGCAGACAATTGGGATTGAATCCCAGCCTCTGATAAGTAATTCCTAAACTCTCCCAAGAGGTACTCACCACAACGATCAGATCGTAGTGTAATCTTGAATAATTGTCTTTGAAAAAGACAAAATATTCAAAACTACCTCTTGCCTGGATAGACATAGGACCATACGAATCAGAATGAACCAATTCAAACACATCTTTGGATCTATACCCCTTGTCCTTGAAAGACCTCTTGGTCATTTTACCTTCCAAGCAAGATTCGCAGGTTGGGAGATCCTCCTCCACTAATGAACCCAAAGGTCCATCAGCTATCAACCTTTGAATTCTACTCAGGTTAATATGACCAAGCCTTAGATGCCAAAGATATGTTTGGTTCATCTACGAAGGTTCTTTTCTCTTATTAGAATTAGAAGATGAGTTATTAACTTTTATTTGCATCGTGGGAGCTTATGGTTCAAGTTATAAATTTCCTATCTATGTACCTGAATAGATAATGTCCTTATTCCTTTTATAACAAATCTGTCATTAAAAGGAATAAATTATCCATCCATAATTTAGAAATCGAAAGCAATTCTTTCTAAATAAAGGTACATAAAGAAAATTCTTAAGAACCAAAATTTTATTTTCTTAAGAGATAAATAAAACTTTTCCCACTGCAATAGCTACCACCTTCATGGCATTGCCCAAGTAAATGGTAATCTCCCCTTTAGCTAGTCGTCGGGTTTCCTGGAACGCCTGTAAAGTGTTGCAGACATGATTAGTGGCTCTCGTATCTACACACCAGGTGCCGGTAGATAATGCCTCTAACCATGTATCAACGAATGGACCAAAAGATATACATTTGTTCTTGCTTCGGATTGGGATAATCCTTTTTCTTATGTCAAGTCTGCTTGCAAGTGAAGTACTTGCCTTTCGGCTTCATCACTCCTCCCTGAGATCCTCCCACCACCTTTGCTCCACCTTGTTTCTCCTTCCTCTTGCCTTTTGGCTTAGAAGTAGAAACCTTTTTGAGCAACCATGGCTTGAGGACACTCTTTGAAGAGTGCATACTTGTACTTATTAGCAGATAAGACAATATCTAGATTCTTTCCAATCAACATTATTTGGGTACAGTAAGCTTATTTCCTTTAGTATCATAGTAAGTGGACTGAAAGTCATTTTTGAAAATCCTAAGAATCACAATGATCAAAATATTAGATTTCAAATATTATTGATTCCTCAAAACAATAAAATTCCGAAATCAACCAATACCTCAAAACACCGAGAATATCGCATGCCACGATAGTGTGGACGTATACGAATTCTATATTTGTAAGAGGAGGTTTTACCCATTAATTTTATTATCTTGTCAACCTTACCTTTTGACAAATAAAATTAATAGTTGGTTCCTCTTTGGCCCTACAAATAAAAGCAGTGACTCCGATGGGGAGGATAATTTTTATTTGCATCTGATTGTGCACCATTACATGATACTAAGGGAATTATCTCGGATTATGTGCCTTATAAATGTGGAAGTACACACGCTGCTAAATAATTTCCTATAACCATTATTTGACCTAGTGATGCGCAAACAAACTCATCCGATGAGGAGGAAGACACTCAGAGCCGACGCACAAGTTTGTTGCATCACATGTCAAATTGTAATGGAGGCCGCGGGAATTAAATAAAATATCCCTCTCCCACTTAGTAAATTGAAAATGAGGAATTTTCAAGCACACACAACATGCATATAAAACAAATCAGCAATAAATATGGAAAAAACAGAATTTTTCCAACTATTATGGCTTTGTTCTCCAATATGCATCCCGCCGTGTCGCCACCTCGTCCGCTCCATCTTTTCCCGTGCGCAAGTCACCAAAGAGATCCGAGCCGAGATAAACTATTTTAATTTACATCCATCGATCCTATACTCCACGAAGGAGTGTACAAATAATCTAGATCGAAAGTAAACTAAAATGAGTGGCTAAACATTGCCGTATTTAATTACAAAAATTAAATACTAATCTATCCTCGTCAACACCGAAGATTCAAATAATATACATACAATCACACACAAACAATCACATACACACATATAGCCATAATAGTCGGATCTTATGCCTGCAATCAAAAAGTTAGCCTACGCACATCCTACTATTATCCGGCATACTCAATATATGATATGTGCATGAAAGTAACCGAATCCAAAACACAAAACCGAAAACCGTGGCTCTGATACCATTTTGTTGGAGATCGTGCTCGCTCAGAGGCTCATTGGCTCCCATGTCCTCAGATTAAAATTTTCACTAATGAAAACTAATCCGGATGGGATGAGTTTCCTAAGCACAACCAATTCATCATCGTGCTAACAACTTGAGCGATCTCTTGAACAAACTAGTTGTTCAAGCAACACAACTCTTCTAGTTGGTTAGCCGCAGAAGAGACGACGGACGGATCGCCGGTTTTTGTGTTTGTCTTCGGGGTCTATGATTATACAAATACATACAAATGCAAACTAGTATAATCAACAGATACTAATCAAAATAATAAGAACATGCAAAGATCAATAATAAAAGTTATAAAACTTTTATACCTCTTGATCCTCTTTAGTATGTCCTAACCTCCTTGTAGACTTCGTGTGGGCGAAGATCCTCCACAAGTTGAAGCTTCCAAGATCTTCTTCAATCCAAGAAAGAAGAACTCTCCTTCCCTTCTTGCTTGAGCCAACCACCAATCCACAAAGGATTGATCCCGTCGACCCCAAGAATAGAGAGAACTAAATGGAAACCACCAAGGAACAAAACTAGGGACAAACCCTAGCTTCTAATGCCGCCGGCCAAGATGGAGTGAAGAGGAGAAAGGGAATATGTTGGGCGCCGGTCAAGGTGGAGGGAATAGAGGAAGGAGCCAGCCACACCCTAGGAAGAAGAAGAGCTCTTCTCCTATAGTTGCCGCCCACCTTCTTGTAAATTCTAGCCGCCCAACCATAGGAGCCAAACCCTAATTAGGGTTTCCTCCTTAGGCTTTCTTGTCGCCCAACCAAGGTGGAAGGAAGAGATCTAGGAACCGACCACCTTCCCTAGGAAAAAGAAGAGCTCTTCTCCTATAGTTACTGCCCCTCTCCTTCCAAACCTTGCCACCCAACCAAAGGAGCCAAACCCTAATTAGGGTTTCCTCCTTAGGGTTTCTAACCGCCCAAGCCATTGATGGGCAAAACCCTAATCTCCAAAACATCCAACTCCATCAATCAAAAAACTTAGTTGCCGCCCAACCCATTCTCTCATATATATAGAGTTAGGTTTAGGCCTTGGTTTAATCTCCACCGTCGGTTCTAGGGTTTTAATCTCAACCGTCGGATCTAGAGATTTAATCTCAACCGTCGGTTCTAGGGTTTTAATCCCAACCGTCGGATCTAGAGATTTAATCTCAACCGTGGGTTCTAGGGTTTTAATCCCAACCGTCGGATCTAGAGATTTAATCTCTACCGTCGGTTCTAGGGATTTAATCCCAACTGTCGGATCTAGAGATTTAATCTCCACCGTCGGTTCTAGGGATTTAATCCCAACCGTCGGATCTAGAGATTTGTTTTCCATCATTTGATCTAGACTTCATGAGGTTTATATTATAAGGACCATGAGGAGGAGTTGGATCTTGGCCACCCGATGGATCGGAACCACACAAACTTGATCCATCAATGATGTTCCATTCCACTAGAGGATCATCATTGAACTACCTCACCAACCCCCATTATTTAATATGGGCTCCATATATTATTTGTACATCCATCTCCCCGTGTTTAAGATATCGAATGTCCGTCAATTGATTGATTTACTGACCATCAATAAATTAACATCTAACTCCTCGAGTAGTACCACTCAACCTTATCATCATGTTGACTAAGTCAACCTGCAGGGTTTACATGATGAACCTTATGAGCTCCTGAAGGGGACATCATCAACCTAATATATAGGACACGGTTTCCTCCTATAATCAATGGCACACCATGTAAATAATATCATTTCCCAACTTACCGGGCATATTGATTTAATCCATCTAAATCTCACCCTTTGGTAAATCAAATAAATAAATACTAAGTACATGTGCCCATTATTATATTGGGATTAAGAGCATGTACAACATAATATCCGAGGTCCGATTCAATTATGTAGTCAACAATAAATTGAATCACCTCTATGTCGGTTCTGCTCAATACACCTAAGTGTACTAGTGTAACTCTATGTTCAAGACAAAACAATACCAAGCTACACTACAACCATGCCAATGGTTTGTCCAAAACCATCTTGGTTGTGAGCCTCTACTTATATTCTACAAGGGACTGATAACATGATCTTCTGTGCCACACCAAGCACCATGTTATCTACAATGTAAAATATTAGACAATATGCACACATATAATATATATAAAGTGCAAACAATGATCATGTGATTCTTATTTAGAAATAAAAATGTTCATACAAAAAGAGCTAGACTTTAAGTATACATTCCAACAATCTCCCACTTATACTAAAAGACTATGCTGTCATCACACTGCCATACATCTGATTCCCCTTCCCTCCACATGCCTATCAAAGCTCTCGCTAGAAGGGCCTTAGTGAAAGGGTCTACCAGGTCATCCTCTGATGCAATCTTGGTGACAGCAACTTCTACCTCATTTACGATTTCTCGTATCAGGTGGTACTTGCACTCTATGCATTTACTTACCTTATGGGCTCGTTGTTCCTTCGAGTTTGCAACTGCACCATTATTATCACAATAAATTGTGATATTTCTGGGCAAACTAGGAATCACATCCAAGTCCATCAGGAAGTTCCTGAGCCACCCAGCTACTTTGGCCGCCTTAGAGGCTGCCACATACTCAGCTTCCATGGTGGAGTCCGCCACGCATTTCTACTGGACACTCCTCCATACAATGGCTCCACCTCCCTTAGTAAACACAAAACCTGAGGTAGACTTACTGTTATCCCTATCAGATTGGAAATCAAAATCTATGTAACCCACAGGGAGTAATTGGTCTGCCCGGTAAACTAGCATATAATTTCTAGTCCTTCTCAGGCACTACAATATATGCTTTACCGCAGTCCAATGTCCCTGTCCTAGATTACTCTGATATCTGCTGACCATGCCCACGGCATAGAAGATATTGGGTCTCGTACATAGCATCGTATACATGAGGCTTCCTACTGCCGAAGCATAAAGAACCGCCTTCATCTCCTCTATCTCCTCAGATGATCTAGGACACATCTCCTTAGATAAAGGGACTCCATGCCTGAAAGGTAGAAAACCATTCTTGGAGTTTTGCATGCTAAAATGATCCATAATCGTGTCTATGTATGAAGCTTGGGATTAGCACACTAACCTTGATCCCAAGGATGTGTCCCACTTCTCCCAAGTCCTTCAAAACTGTTTGGACAACCATACCCTTACGTTTGATAACACTCTGATATTGTTGCCAACTACCAAAATATTATCTACGTATAGTACAAGAAATACCACTACGTTTCTTCACATCTCTTGTATACACAAGACTCATCCGGACTTTGAATAAATCCATAAGTCTGGATTTACCTCATCAAAGCGGATTTCCAAGACATCGAAGCTTGTTTCAATCCATAAATGGACCGATTAAGCTTACATACAAGATGCTCTTTGCCCTTAGCAATGAATCTCTGGTTGCTTCATATGGATGTTCTCCTCAAGACTTCCATTAAGGAAAGCTGTCTTGACATCCATCTGCCACACCTTATAATCCATATGAGCTGCTATGCATAAGAGCTCCCAGTCCTGATTTGAATCCATAGATTCAATCACAGTATTCATTGCACTTTGCAAAAATGCTGCATCTTTATCTTGGATTACCTCGTCATATGTTCAGGGATAAGGTTCATGTTCGCCAGGGACCAAATCGGAAGATTCTCCCAAGAACATGAATCTATCAGGCTGTCTCACAACCCTCCCACTACGACAAGGTATCACCTGTGTATCCTCTGTGACACGCGGTGCAGTGACATGAGGTATATCCTCTGTTACCGGTGGTACTGATGTCTGGACTTCCCCTGTCAACTCCTCAAGAACAATCCTACTCGTGGGCTTGTGGTTCATCACATAGTCCTCCTCTAAAAATCTGGCATTCGTACTAACGATCACCCTCTGATCTCTAGGACTATAAAACAAACCACCCTTCGTTCCCCTAGGATAGCCAACAAACAAGCGCACTTCTATACGAGGTTCCAACTTACCAGCATCAGCCTTCAGCAGATGTTCTGGACTCCCCCATATCCGAATATGTCTTAGACTAGGCTTCCGCCCAGTCCACAACTATGTGGGAGTAGAAGGCAATGATTTAGATGGAACCAAGTTCAGAATGTACACCGCCGTATTTAGAGCATATCCCCAGAACAAATCTGGCAAGTCAGAATAACTCATCATCGATCTAACCATCTCCATAAGAGTCCTATTCCTTCGCTCCGTTACACCATTCTGCTGAGGTGTGCCAGGTGCAGACAATTGGGATTGAATCACAGCCTCTGATAAGTAATTCCTAAACTCTCCCAAGAGGTACTCACCACTATGATCAGATTGTAGTGTCATCTTGAATAATTGTCTATGAATAAGTCAAAATATTCAAAACTACCTCTTGTCTGGATAGACATAGGACCATACGAATCAGAATGAACCAATTCCAACACATCTTTGGATCTATATCCCTTGGCCTTGAAAGGCCTCTTGGTCATTTTACCTTCCAAGCAAGATTTGCAGGTTGGGAGATCCTCCTCCACTAATGAACCCAAATGTCCATCAGCTATCAACCTTTGAATTCTACTCAGGTTAATATGACCAAGCCTTAGATGCCAAAGATATGTTTGGTTCATCTTCGAAGGTTCTTTTCTCTTAATAGAATTAGAAGATGAGTTATTAACTTCTATTTGCATCGTGAGAGCTTGTGGTTCAAGTTATAAATTTCCTATCTATGTACCTGAATAGATAATGTCCCTATTCCTTTTATAACAAATCTGTCATTAAAAGGAATAGATTATCCATCCATAATTTAGAAACCAAAAGCAATTCTTTCTAAATAAAGGTACATAAAGAAAATTCTTAAAAACCAAAATTTTATTTTCTTAAGAGATAAATAAAACTTCTCCCACTGCAATAGCCGCCACCTTCATGGCATTGTCCAATTAAATGGTAATCTCCCCTTTAGCTAGTCGTCGGGTTTCCTGGAACCCCTGCAAAGTGTTGCAGACATGATTAGTGGCTCTCGTATCTACACACCAGGTGCCGATAGATAATGCCTCTAACCATGTTTCAACGACTGGACCAAAAGATATACATTTGTTCTTGCTTCGGATTGGGATAATCCTTTTTCTTATGTCCAGTCTACTTGCAAGTGAAGTACTTGCCTTTCGGCTTCTTCACTCCTCCCTGAGATCCTCCCACCACCTTTGCTCCACCTTGTTTCTCCTTCCTCTTGCCTTTCGGCTTAGAAGTAGAAACCTTTTTGAGCAACCATGGCTTGAGGACACTCTTTGAAGAGTGCATACTTGTACTTCTTAGCAGATAAGACAATATCTAGATTCTTTCCAATCAACATTATTTGGGTACAGTAAGCTTATTTCCTTTAGTATCATAGTAAGTGGACTGAAAGTCATTTTTGAAAATCCTAAGAATCACAATGATCAAAATATTATATTTCAAATATTATTGATTCCTCAAAACAATAAAATTCCAAAATCAACCAACACCTCAAAACACCGAGAATATCGCATGCCATGATAGTGTGGACGTATACGAATTCTATATTTGTAAGAGGAGGTTTTACCCATTAATTTTATTATCTTGTCAACCTTACTTTTTGACAAATAAAATTAATAGTTGGTTCCTCTTTGGCCCTACAAATAAAAGCAGTGACTCCGATGGGGAGGATACTTTTTATTTGCATCTTAGTGTGCACCATTACACGATACTAAGCGAATTATCTCGGATTATGTGCCTTACCGATGTGGAAGTACACACGCTGCTAAACAATTTCCTATAAACATTATTTGACCTAGTGATCCGCAAACAAACTCATCCGATGGGGAGGAAGGCACTCAGAGCCGATGCGCAAGTTTGTTGCATCACATGTCAAATTGTAATGGAGGCCGCGGGAATTAATTAAAATATCCCTCTCTCACTTAGTAAATTGAAAATGAGGAATTTTCAAGCACACACAACATGCATATAAAATAAATCAGCAATAAATATGGAAAAAAATTTTTTTTTCCAACTATTATGGCTTTGTTCTCCAATATGCATCCCGCCGTGTCGCCACCTCGTCCGCTCCATCTTTTCCCGTGCGCAAGTCACCAAAGAGATCCGAGCCGAGATAAACTATTTTAATTTACATCCATCGATCCTATACTCCACGAAGGAGTGTACAAATAATCAAGATCGAAAGTAAACTAAAATGAGTGGCTAAACAATGCCGTATTTAATTACAAAAATTAAATACTAATCTAGCCTCGTCAACCCGAGGATTCAAATAATATACATACAATCACATACACACATATAGCCATAATAGTCGGATCTTATGCCTGCAACCAAAAAGGTAGCCTACGCACATCCTACTATTATCCGACATACTCAATATATGATATGTGCATGAAAGTAACCGAATCCAAAACACACAAAATCGGAAACCATGGCTCTGATACCATTTTGTTGGAGATCATGCTCGCTCAGAGGCTCATTGGCTCCCATGTCCCCGGATTAAAATTTTCACTAATGAAAACTAATCCGGATGGGATGAGTTTCCTAAGCACAACCAATTCGTCGTCGTGCTAACAACTTGAGCGATCACTTGAACAAACTAGTTGTTCAAGCAACACAACTCTTCTAGTTGGTTAGCCGCGGAAGAGACGACGGACGGATCGCCGGTTTTTGTGTTTGTCTTCGGGGTCCATGATTATACAAATGCAAACTAGTATAATCAACACATACTAATCAAAATAATAAGAACATGCAAAGATCAATAATAAAAGTTATAAAACTTTTATACCTCTTGATCTTCTATTGTATGTCCTAACCTCCTTGTAGACTTCGTGTGGGCGAAGATCCTCCACAAGTTGAAGCTTCCTAGATCTTCTTCAATCCAAGAAAGAAGAACTCTCCTTCCCTTCTTGCTTGAGCCAACCACCAATCGATAAAGGATTGATGCCGCCGGCCCCAAGAATAGAGAGAACTAAATGGAAACCACCATGGAACCAAACTAGGGACAAACCCTAGCTTCTAGTGCCGCCGGCCAAGATGGAGTGAAGAGGAGAAAGGGAATATGTTGGGCACCGGTCAAGGTGGAGGGAATAGAGGAAGGAGCCGGCCACACCCTAGGAAGAAGAAGATCTCTTCTCCTATAGTTGCGTCCCAACCATAAGAGCCAAACCCTAATTAGGGTTTCCTCCTTAGGCTTTCTTGCCGCCCAACCAAGGTGGAAGGAAGAGATCTAGGAACCGGCCACCTTCCCTAGGAAGAAGAAGAGCTCTTCTCCTATAGTTGCCGCCCCTCTCCTTCCAAACCTTGCCGCCCAACCAAAGGAGCCAAACCCTAATTAGGGTTTTCTCCTTAGGGTTTCTTGCCGCCCAAGCCATTGATGGGCAAAACCCTAATCTCCAAAACATCCAACTCCATCAATCAAAAAACTTAGTTGCCGCCCAACCCATTCTCCCATATATATAGAGTTAGGTTTAGGCCTTGGTTTAATCTCCACCGTCGGTTCTAGGGTTTTAATCTTAACCGTCGAATCTAGAGATTTAATCTCAACCGTCGGTTCTAGGGTTTTAATCCCAACTGTCGGATCTAGAGATTTAATCTCAACCGTCGGTTCTAGGGTTTTAATCCCAACTGTCGGATCTAGAGATTTAATCTCCACCGTCGGTTCTATGGATTTAATTCCAACCGTCGGATCTAGAGATTTAATCTCCACCGTCGGTTCTAGGGATTTAATCCCAACCGTCGGATCTAGAGATTTGTTTTCCATCATTTGATCTAGACTTTATGAGGTTTATATTATAGGGACCATGAGGAGGAGTTGGATCTTGGCCACCCGATGGATTGGAACCACACAAACTTGATCCATCAATGATGTTCCATTCCACTAGAGGATCATCATTGAACTACCTAACCAACCCCCATAATTTAATATGGGCTCCATATATTATTTGTACATCCATCTCCCCGTGTTTAAGATATCGTATGTCCGTCAATTGATTGATTTACTGACCATCAATCAATTAACATCTAACTCCTCGAGTAGTACCACTCAACCTTATCATCATGTTGACTAAGTCAACCTATAGGGTTTACATGATGAACCTTATGAGCTCCTCAAGGGGACATCATCAACCTAATATATAGGACACGATTTCTTCCTATAATCAACGACACACCATGTAAATAATATCATTTCCCAACTTACCGGGCATATTGATTTAATCCATCTAATTCTCACCCTTTGGTAAATCAAAGAAATAAATACTAAGTACATATGCCCGTTATTATATCGGGATTAAGAGCATGTACAACATAATATCCGAGGTCCGATTCAATTATGTAGTCAGCAATAAATTGAATCACCTCTATGTCGGTCCTGCTCAATACACCTAAGTGTACTAGTGTAACTCTATGTTCAAGACAAAACAATACCAAGCTACACTACAACCATGCCAATGGTTTGTCTAAAACCATCTTGGTTGTGATCCTCTACTTATATTCTACAAGGGACTGATAACATGATCTTCTGTGTCACACCAAACACCATGTTATCTACAATGTAAAATATTAGACAATATGCACACATATAATATATATAAAGTACAAACAATGATCATGTGATTCTTATTTCAAAATAAAAATGTTCATTCAAAAAGAGCTAGGCTTTCAGTATACATTCCAATAGTTAGCACGAAAAATGATAAATAAGACAGTTTCTTACCATTCGATCTCGACCTAGACCTTCCACAGGAAGTCTTAGTCAGATCGCCGCCTACAGTCGTCTTCGTATAGAGGACACGACCTTACTATCTCTCACTCACACGAGCTTACCTCTAGTTCTTTAAGATCGATTGCTTTGCTTCCGGTCTTCCACCAAGGTTCTTCGACTCCCACGAAGTTCCCTCGGTGTTGCCTGACCACCACATCTCCCTCTGGGTGTCGCTGACCTTCGGCTTAGCTTAGCCTTCCTATGGTCCTTTAAGATCTGTCGCTTTGCTTTCAGTCTTCCACCTAGGTTCTTCGACTCTTACGAAGTTCCCTCGTTGTTGCCCGACCACCACAGCTCCCTCTGAGTGTCGTTGACCTTCGGCTTAGCTTAGCCTTTCTGCAAACTTGATTTAGCTCATGAGACAACAATGTAAACTTAACTTTGTATCTTTGCCATAATCAAAACACAGTTTCGATTATTTGGTGCACCTACACCAACAAGGATGAGGAGGACCAAGCAAGTGGCATCTCGATCCGGTGCTTCGGAGTGACGAGCAAGGAGAACTGACGCCCCTCAAGCTCCGGAGGAGGGTAACACTCTTCCAACCCTTCTTTTTCGCAACAATGAGCATAGGGATAAATATAACATGCTTTTTACTCCTAAAATCATTGCAACTAGGTATCTTGATGAAGATTTACTAGAATCCTTAGGGTTGTTGGGTGACATTCAAGCCCTATTTACAAAAATAGGGTGGGGGAGAGATAATGAGGATAAGACACCCAACCTACCCTAGGGTAGTTTTAGAGTTTTTAAGTTCTTTAGAAGCTGAAGTTTTAATGGGTAGAGAGAGCGAAGAGGGTAGGATTACCTTTAGGATATTTAACATTGAGCATGAATGGACACTACACCAATGGAACTCATGCTTTGCCTTGCCTAGTGGACGAGAGAGAAAAACCCCTATTGGGCTTAACTCTTGGATCTTTTGGACTGAATTGACTGGAAAGCATGCTTGCGACCCTTTTAGGGCCAAAGCATCACGCCTCCAAAACCCCATTTTCCAATACCTCCACCGGATCATGGCAAGTACTATTTTAGGTCGTGGGGAGAGTGACGATGTAGTGAGAGCTAGCAAGTTGCTTTGCCTATGAGACATGCTATAAGAAAGGAGTAGCATCGATGTAGGGTCCCATTTCATTAGACACTTAGTGAAAATGGGCAAAGCAGTGAGAGGAGAGATTAATGTGGGGGGCCTACTTACCCACATTTGCCATAGGATGGGGTACGATTACACCGTGCTAGATAGCATAAAGGGGAGCTCTAGGATTGACCAAGGAGTGTGTATGGCTATGAAGATGATTGTAAGAGAGGGACACTCCTTATACTTTATAAAGAAAAACCTGACGACCCTCAGGCTCCCCGATCCCGATCGTACCACCATTACCACACGCGCCAACTGACGCTTAGACCTGAGAGTGGAGTCTTCACCATATAAGGGACCATCCACGATGGCACCCATCTCTCCCCCTTTGCATCACTCTCCCTCTAGTCCACGCATGTATAGGAGACCACCTAGTCCACGTCAACATGAGCCTGCACCTGCACCTGCACCACCATCTTTTTCTATTTTGAGCAGGATGCAGGTATATTTGCCTATGATTTTTTCGAGTTTCGATCGTGCCTCGATGACATATATGCCAAGTAGCAGACGCAGAGGCAGCGATGGGAGGAGCAGAATGCCTACACACAGGCATAGTTGCAAGGACTCCTAGAGCACTTCCAGCAGGACGAGGAGTTCTACGGCGTGGCCCGCATCTACTTCCAGGAGGAGGCAACCTGTTGCCAGGCAGAGGACGCCTACTGCCAGGAGATGTGGTAGCATATGCGAGCACAGCAGGCACAGTGAGAAAGGGAGAAGGAGCATCGAGTAGCCGCTGCATTTAGCAGCTCTCAGATCAACCACATGTACTTGTGGCATCAACGGCTCAACAGCAGGTTCTCCCAGGATCCGAGATGCTGAGGCTACCAAACTTTTCACCTCGCCCACCATACTAGAGGTATGCTTCACTTTAGTCTAGGGGGACCCCAATGTTGGATTGAGAAGCATCGCTAGAGGGGGGGGGGGTGAATAGCGATCGTAAATTTTTTCGACGTTTCGTTCAAGTAGACAATTAAACGAGTAAGAGCAGCGGAAAATAAAGGAACACGTTTATTTTTACTTGGTTCACAACCCAGCGGTTGCTACTCCAAGGCCCTATCGGTCCTAGACCGCGTACGGAGGGCAAAGCACTATAACGTCTCCTCCTCGTTGGAGGTAGGAGACAACGATCACAAAAACCGAATGTACGAGGATGAGGCAACAAGCCTACCTCACCTCGTTACGATTAAAATAAAGAATACAATAAAAATAATTACTTGCTACTGTTGCCGACGAAGGAGATTTGAACTTGTCATCGCGTCGGCGTTATGACAGCGTTGGAGAATTGGCGTTGTAGGAGCACTTGATGAAATAACTTGATGATGATTGGAGTTGGAATACTCCCCTCCTTTTATAGATTTTGGCCTCTGAATATATCTCCTCATTTTTCGGAACAGATCACGAAGTTGTCCAAATTTTATCGCGAAGTGGCCGCGTCAAACCTTATCCGTTTTGACCTAGCGCAAAGGCTGATTCGTCGCCATCAGTCGACTGATGCCTCCCATCAGTCGATTGATGAGCATCAGTCGACTGCTTGATGTCCAGCAGTCGACTGCCAGCCTAGCCACTTCCCTGCAGTAAGAGGTTAGCTCGGAAAATGATAAATGCGACGGTTTCTGACCGTCCGATCTCGACCTAGACCTTCCACGGAAAGTCTTAATCGGATCGCCGCCTACGGTCATCCCCGTAAAGAGGACACGACCTTACAATCTCTCACTCACACGAGCTTACCTCGATAGTAGCTCTCGCTTCCGGCCTTCCACTCGATTCCTTCGGCTCCCTCCGAAGTCACTCGAGTGTCGCCCGACCACCGCGACTTCCTCCGAGTGTCGCTAGCCTTCAGCTCCAGCTTTAGTACTTTTCTGCACACTTGATTTAGCTCGTGAGATAACGATGTAAACTTAACTTTGTGTCTTTGCCATAATCAAAACACAGGTTCGATTATCTAGTGCCCCTGCACCAACACCCAAGTTTTGTTTTATTTCTAGCAGTAGTTTCTTTCCTAATGTTTGCATTTTAGTTAGCATTCATTTATTCATTCATTAGTTGTTTAGTTTCTTTCAGCACTTAGTTTTTGCTACTTATAAGCTGCCTCAGTAGTATTTTTAAAAGTTTTCTTTATGAGTTGTTTTCATGAGTAGTATAACTTCATTTACCTCGTGGTATTTTATTTTATTGGCTCTGAATGAATGTTCTAGACTTACACTGGTTAGCTTCTATTCTACACATACACATGATGAACTTTCTGAAAGGGAGAGTCTGTTGGTGCAGTAGGCACCTAAGTCGAACCTGAGTTTTGATTATAGCAAACGATACAAAGTTAAGCTCATGTCGTTATCTCACGAGCTGAATCGAGTGTGCAGAAAATTGCTATAGTTGGAGCTGAAGGCTAACGACACCCGGAGGAAGCCGCGGTGGTCGGGCGACACTCGAGTGACTTCAGAGGGAGCCGAAGGAATCGAGTGGAAGGCCGGAAGCAAAAGTGACATAGTAAGTATCGAGGTAAGCTCGTGTGTGTGCGAGAGTAAGTAAGGTCGTATCCTCTTTACGGGGATGATCTTAAGCGTAGATCCGACCAAAGACATGCTATAGATGGTCTAGGTAGAGATCGGACGGTCGACGACCGTCGAAATTATGTTTTTGTTGAGCTAACTTTGACTAGCAGTAAGCATCAGTCGACTGCCAGCTTGGAGGACTCGACTGTCGTCAATCAGTCGACTGCCGGAGGTCAGCACTCGACTGATGCTGCCATCAATCGACTGATGATGGCCATCAGTCGACTGATGGTCAAAGGATCAGCTTCGAGGAGTCAAGGCTTATCACCAAATTTCAAGGGGAGTGGTGCTCAAATATGATTGGCTAGGGTTCCTCTCGAAAAGGGGCTCAAAGGCTATAAAAGGAGGTCCTAACCTAGGGTTTCTTCATCAATTCTAAGTGCTCAAAAGCCTCCGCAACGCTGCGACTCTCCGATGACTCTACAACAACGAAGTGCTGCCAACAACCCTAGCTTAAGTTCTTTCTTTCTAGTTGTTGGTATAATCTTACTTTGTTATTGCTTTCAATATTGCAATTCTTTTTAATCGAGGTTTTCTATCGTTGCATTTTACTTAAATAGAAGAGAGGGTTTGTCTCTCTATCTTTTTTGCTTCGAAGGTTTTTGTAATCGTCAAACTCCTACCTCCAACGAGGAGGAGTGTTTTAGTGAATTGCCCTCCATACACGGTCTAGGACCGTTAGGGCCTTGGAGTAGTAGCCGAAGGCTACGAACCAAGTAAAAAAATATCTTGTCTCTTTTTGTTTCATTTGTCTTTCCGCTACACTTAATTGTTTTGATACGAACTCGAAAAAAAAGGTTTTTCGCTATTCACCCCCCCTCTAGCGAACCGCTTCGATCCAACAATTGGTATCAGAGCCGGGGGCGCTTAGATTTGGTGAAACCACCAATCTAGCATTTTTTTACAGATTTGTTTTTCGTTCGTTTAAATTTTTCTCCCGCACTACTAATCCAAGACGAAGTCTTGGTACTCTTCGTTTGGTTTTGTTTTGCAAGTATTCGCTTTTGGAGTAGCCGACGGTAAAACGGGCATAACTTTTTGTATAAGTTGACCCACGAAACAGGCTACCTACCAAAAAGAATCTCTCGCAGAGATCTACACTTCTTATGAGGGTAAACCCTCGTAACAAGCTGTCTTCATCCCCAAAAACCATCGTTTAGTACCATTTCGGGGACATCGAAGGTTGTAAGTGATCATCTTTTATTTTAGTTGGTTATTTCTCATTTATTCCTTTTGTTTCTTTTCATTTCCTACATTACTAATCCAAGGCAAAGTCTTGGAACCTTTTTTGTGTTTTTTTTGGTATTTTTTTTTTGCAAGGTTTCCCTTCCAAATGGCCCATCTCGAGGGTTTTAGCCTCGTCCGACCTCCGTTTTATAACGGAGATGATTTCCGTTACTGGAAAGGTCGGATGGAGTACTTTATTAAAACCCAAATCGATATGTGAATCATAATCCAAATGGGATTCACACTTCCGACTAACGAAGTGGGTGAATCCTTGGATTATGACCAATGGACCATTGCGACAAAACGACAAGTCGAAGCCGACGCCAAGGCAACTCAAATCCTTCAATGCGGCTTATCTAAGGAGGAATTAAATCGCGTCGGCCCCTTCATCAGCGCAAAGGACCTATGGACAAAGCTAGTGGAGCTACACAAAGGGACCGATGAAGCCAAGGTATGTAAGCGCGACCTTTTATTTAATAAATTATATAATCTAAAAATGCAGGAACATGAAACGGCGACACAACTCCACGCCCGCGTCCAGGACATAGTCAACAATCTACACGGAATCGGGCAAAAGGTCGAAAACCGCGGCCTTATAAGGTATGTCCTAAACTCCTTTCCGAGGACTACCTTGTGGGCATCCATGGTTGATGCCTACAAGGTCTCCAAGGATCTTTCTAAACTTAGGTTAGATGAACTTTTTTCTGATTTCGAACTTCATGAGCAGTCTAACTCAGAACCCGAGAAGGGTATAACACTTTTTGCAGGTTCGAGGAAGAAAACCGCAAGCAAGCCACCCCCGAAGGAAGAAGAGGATGAGTCCGATTCGGAGGTCGACCCGGAAATGGAGGCCGAACTAGTCAACCTAGTTCGGAGGATAGTCAAGGGCCGAAAGCGAACCATCACTCGACCCAACGAAGGTAAGCCTAAAAGTTCTAATATTAGGTGTTATGAATGCAACAGGTTTGGACACCTCAAGTCCGAATGTCCAAAGCTCAAAAGCAAAACACCAAAATACAAAAAGGCACTCAACGCTACATGGGAAGAAGCTTCCGAGGAAGAAGACAATGATCGAGTCCTAATGGCTAAACCGGTGGAATCAGAGACGGAGTCGGAACCGGAACTTGAATCGAAAACCGAAGATGAGTCGGACTGCGAAGCACTATTCAAGACAAGCCACGGATACGCATCCGGTTCAAAAGATACACTCAAGGTAAGTCGGTCTCTCATTACTACACTTTATAGTGTAATTAAGTTTTTAAATAGAAAGTTAGCTAAGTCCGAGTCCAAGGTCGAGACCCTGGTTGAGGAAGTTAAACTCCTCAAACACGAGGTCTCCCTAACCTCTTCGACTAGTCGAGTTCAAGAGAAGGACTCAACTCGGGTTGAAAAACTCAGAGTTAAGAACTCACTCTTGAAGAGTCAAGTCGAAGATCTTAGGAATACGTTGGAAAGGTTTACTTTGGGATCCAAAGGACTTGACCTCCTACTTGGATCGCAAAGGGTCGTATACAACAAGGCCGGGCTAGGGTTTAGCTCAAACACGACCAATAAGTCGTATATGTCGATTGTAAGTTAATATAAAAAACGTGTCCAAGCATGGGTCTCTAAGACCACCTTGATTTCAAACTTAGGATCAAACCAGTACTGGGTTCCCAAGGACCAAATCCACTATGTGGAGAGACCGAATCAATTCAACGGTCCAGGGGGAGCTAGTACGAAATTTGTTTGTGTTTTAACTTAGAAATTGCATGCTTAGGTTTTTATTTAGTTTGATTTTTCTTTTTAGAATGGTTAGATAGGACTATAACTCGTCAACACTTGATAACATAGTACCAGGATGCGGCGAGATGATAGTACTCTAGGAAAATGGAGTCTCGTGTATTTGAGCTAGATAAGGCGTATCTAGTTCGGTTCACTTGACCGAGTGGAACTAGCTGAAGCTACCTCACCGTATCCTAGACTAGTTAGACCAGGAAGTGGTTTAGGTGAGTCAAGTTACTATTTTCTTAAAAATGGCTTCGTCTAAGAAAGTGGTCGTTGTTCCGATCAAAGAAGGCCTCTGTGCCTCGCCATGACCTGGAAGCCATGATCTTGAAAAGGTGACTTGATAAGCCTAAGGTCAAATCCGAATCTAACGCAAGGTTGACAAGTGTTTAAGTCATTAAATTTAAATCAAGCAAAATTGGAAGTCATCTCACAAGAACATATAGGGTTAACGTGTTTGATCATGTAGACATGGGTGAGATGATTTAGGTTAATAATTTTCAACCAATCTTTAATAAATCCAATATCTGATCCAACTACCTTGCGTGTAGGATCAATGGATGTTGGACAGTGGTTGCTCTTGACACATGACCGGGGATCAATTCAAGTTTTCGAAGCTTCGATTCAAATGACAAGGATCGGTAGCCTTCGGAAATAACGGCAAGCTCAAAATCATCGGATCAGGTGATATTGAGCTTAACTCAAATTTTGTTATTCAAAACATTTTATTAGTAGAAAATTTTCAATATAATCTACTTAGTGTAAGCCAATTGTGTGATAATAACTATAAGGTCATATTTCTAGAAAATGAATGTGTAAATAATACAAACAAAACCTCTAAAACAATTCTTAAGGGAACTAGAAATAACAACATTTACACTATTAACTTAACTAACGCCTCAACTAAGTGTCTTATGACACGGAAAGAGGAATCATGGTTGTGGCACCGACGACTCGGTCACTCACACCCAAGACTCATCCACAAGATGAGTCAGAGTGACTTAGTCAGAGGTTTGCCTAACCTCAATAACTTGGATAATAAAATATGTAATGCTTGTCAACAAGGTAAACAATCTAGGACAAAATATCAACTAACTAATCAAGAACGAACCAAAAGTGTGCTTGAGCTCCTACACATGGATCTATTTGATTCACACGGAGCTAAGTCACTTAATGGAAGTAAATTCTGTTTAGTCATTATTGATGACTACTCTAGATTTACTTGGGTTAGGTTTATCAAACACAAAAGTGATACCCTAGATCAATTAATCAACCTATTTAAGTTAATAGAAAATCAACAAAACATAAAAATCAAAAGACTTAGGACTGATCATGGTGGTGAATTCGAAAACCATAGGTTTACAGAATTCTGTAACCTAAATGGATACCACCATGAGTTCTCTTGCCCTAGAACTCCACAACAAAATGGCCTAGTAGAACGCAAAAATAGAACCCTACAAGAAGCCGCTAGGACAATGTTAAATGAGTATAACCTACCCGATAGGTTTTGGGCGGAAGCCGTGAGTATGACATGCTATGTCCAAAATAGGATCCTTATGGTAAAGAGGCACCTTAAGACCTCATACGAGATTTATCACGATAAAATACCTAACATCAAGTACTTTAGGGTATTTGGGTGTAAGGTACATATCCTAAACACTAAGGATTACCTAGGGAAATTTATATCCAAAACTAATCTAATCTTTCTAGGATACTCGACTACAAGCAGAGCTTATAGAGTATATAACCACGACACCCTTAGAGTCGAGGAGACTATCAATGTAGTATTTGATGAAGGACACAAACCTATAAAACCCCCGGCAACCCCAATTAGCGAACCGACTCATACTAGACCTAACTCTGATACGGAGATCAGGTCTAGTGCTAATCCTAACCTAAGTCAACCAAGTCACTCTATCGACCAAGTGATAGATGACTCCAACCAAACTAGAACTCAAACGAGTCATCCTATGGATCAAGTTGTAGACTCCAACCCAAATCCAACTAGGACTCAAACGAATCATCCTATCGACCAAGTGATAGGTGATCCAAGTCTAGGAGTTCAAACTAGAGCCTCATACAGAAACCTTAGTCAAATATCTTTGATTTCTAAAATTGAACCCAAAACTATTGACCAAGCTCTTCTTGATCCCGATTGGATTATTGCAATGCAAGAAGAGTTGGCTCAATTCACTAGGAACGACGTATGGGAATTAGTACCACCACCTAAAGATAAAACAATCATTGGAACAAGGTGGGTGTTTAGAAATAAAATTGATGATAAAGGTGAAGTAGTTAGAAATAAAGCTAGACTAGTTGCTAAAGGGTTTAGTCAAATTGAAGGTTTAGATTAAGACGAGACCTATGCCCCAGTAGCTAGATTAGAGTCCATTCGAATGCTATTAACATATGCAGCACATCGAGGATTTAAGTTGTTTCAAATGGATGTGAAATCTGCATTCTTAAATGGATACATTAAAGAAGAAGTTTATGTTAGACAACCCCTCGGTTTCGAAAGTTTAGACAAACCTGATCATGTCCTTAGGATAAAGAAAGCTCTTTATGGACTTAAACAAGCTCCTCGAGCTTGGTACGAGAGACTTCCGATTTATCTTAAGTCCAAAGGCTTTAACCAAGGTGTAGTTGACCCAACCAAGGTGTAGTTGACCCAACCTTAGGTAAAGACATATTCATAGCCCAAATCTACGTAGATGATATTATTTTCGGAACCACCAACTCAATCCTACTAAATGAGTTCATTTCACTTATGGAAAGTGAATTTGAAATGAATTTAGTAGGCGAGTTAAGTTTCTTCTTAGGTCTACAAATTAAACAAACTAAAGATGGAATATACCTACATCAACGCAAATATACTAGGGAATTAATTAAACGCTTTGGAATGCAAGACGCTAAAATTATTAATACCCCAATGGCAACTAATGTTAATATAGAAGAAGATGTAATTGGAAACCCAATTGATTTAAAATACTATAGGAGCGTAATAGGGAGTCTCCTTTACTTAACTGTAAGCCGACCTGATATCTTATTTGCAGTAAGTATGTGCGCAAGGTTTCAAACCTGTGCCAAGGAGTCTCACCTAACTCTAGTCAAGCGTATCCTTAGATATCTAAAGGGTACACTTAATGTCGGTATTTGGTATCCTAGATCTACCGAGTTCAAACTAACCGGCTACTCCGATTCGGACTATGCCGGTAGTAAGCTCGATAGAAAGAGTACGAGTGGTTGTTGTCAACTTCTACCGAGTCTAGTGAGTTGCAAGAGGGAAGCAAGACTGTGTTGCCTTATCTACCACTGAAGCTGAATACATCGCGATGGGTGAGTGTGTCACTCAGCTTCTTTGGATGAAGCACACTCTCCGTGACTTTAAGTTAGACTTACGAATACTAAACTTCACATAGATAACATTAGTTCAATTAATCTTACAAAGAATCCGATATGTCACTCTAGGACCAAACATATAGAGGTCAAACACCATTTCATTCGAGAACATGTGGCCAACGGAGCCATCCAACTCGAATACGTCGAATCAAAGTCTAACTTAGCAGACCTATTTACTAAACCCCTACCCGAAGCCGAATTTAGTCTATTAAGATGAAAATTGGGCATGTGCGTAGTAGAATAAGAACTTGCAAATTATATTTTCTTACTACTATTTCTTAATTTTCATTTTTATGGAACTAGCATAGGACATACCTTAGATATCATGCACCTATAGATTTAAGGAGTCGGTACATCTCACAACACATAGGACTAATGTGTTTGTGTACTTAGCCACGTAGATGGGCGTGAGATGTTAGGACCTTACTCCTGGTTCTAGATGTAGAGCTAGTGCATCGCTATGAACTATGGAGTATAATCATACATACTAACTGACTCTGACCAGGACTGGTTGATCTTTCATATCAATCAAGCCAAATATGAGTCAAACATTTTATAGATGAACTTATTTTCAGTATATTATTTTCAAAATAATGTGGAACATGCTTGGACTTTAAAATTAATACTTATTTCACACACACCCTCACTCTTTTCGATATATGGCAAAAGGGGGAGAAAAGGCCAAAGTTAAGGGATCATTTTATGGCAAAGGCTTACTTAACTTAAGGGATCATTTTATGGCAAAGGCTTACTTAACTTTAAGTTAACAAAACAAGTTAAGAGAATTCTTAACTTAAACAAATTCAGTTAACTTGTTCTTGTTAACAAAACGGAAGTAATTTACTTAACTTTAAGTTAACTTGTTAACAAACGGAAGTAAAGGCCAAGGTTGATCTCTTAACTTAAAACTTATTTTAAATACTATGGCCAATATTAAGTAATTTCGGTTACTTAATTCTTTTGTTTAGTAGCAAAGACCAAGGGGGAGAGTTAAACTCTTTCTCAAGTACTCACCCTCGGTCAAGGGGGAGGATTCCTCAAGGGGAAGCACTTGAACAAAAAGTTTTTATACTCCTGCTCATTCATGCATATCTCTTACTCATTTTGCTTAATGCACTTAAGTTATTTTTATTAACTTTGTATGTGGGTTTGCCATAAATCAAAAAGGGGGAGATTGTTGGTACAGTAGGCACCTAAGTCGAACCTGAGTTTTGATTATAGCAAACAATACAAAGTTAAGCTCATGTCGTTATCTCATGAGCTGAATCGAGTGTGCAGAAAATTGCTATAGCTGGAGCTGAAGGTTAGCGACACCCGGAGGAAGCCGCAGTGGTCGGGCGACACTCGAGTGACTTCGGAGGGAGCCGAAGGAATCGAGTGGAAGGTCAGAAGCAAAAGTGACATAGTAAGTATCGAGGTAAGCTCGTGTGTGTGCGAGAGTAAGTAAGGTCGTATCCTTTTTACGGGGATGATCTTAAGCGTAGATCCGACTAAAGACATCCTATAGATGGTCTAGGTCGAGATTGGACGGTCAACGACCGTCGAATTTATGTTTTTGTTGAGCTAACTTTGACTTGCAGCATCACGATCCCTTGAGGACTCGATCGCCAATCGATCGATCATTGTCGGAGGTCGGCTCGACCGATCTTGCCATCACGATCGATGATGGCCATCACGATCGATGGTCAAAGGATCGCCGAGGAGTCAAGGCTTATCACCAAATTTCAAGGGGAGTGGTGCTCAAATATGATTGGCTAGGGTTCCTCTCGAAAAGGGGCTCAAAGGCTATAAAAGGAGGTCCTAACCTAGGGTTTCTTCATCAATTCTAAGTGCTCAAAAGCCTCCGCAACGCTGCGACTCTCCGACGACTCTACAACAACGAAGTGCTGCCAACAACCCTAGCTTAAGTTCTTTCTTTCTAGTTGTTGGTATAATCTTACTTTGTTATTGCTTTCAATATTGCAATTCTTTTTAATCGAGGTTTTCTATCGTTGCATTTTACTTAAATAGAAGAGAGGGTTTGTCTCTCTATCTTTTTTGCTTCGAAGGTTTTTGTAATCGTCAAACTCCTACCTCCAACGAGGAGGAGTGTTTTAGTGAATTGCCCTCCATACACGGTCTAGGACCGTTAGGGCCTTGGAGTAGTAGCCGAAGGCTACGAACCAAGTAAAAAAATATCTTGTCTCTTTTTGTTTCATTTATCTTTCCGCTGCACTTAATTGTTTTGATACGAACTCGAAAAAAAAAGTTTTTCGCTATTCACCCCCCTCTAGCGAACCGCTTCGATCCAACAGAGTCTAGTACATACTTAGTTATGATTCATCTCAGTAGTCTAGTACTTTGGAATCCAGAGGTGACCCTAAGGTTAGCATTTTAGTTACTGGAGATGCTCGAATTGTGTAAGCCCATTTGGAAAAATCAAAATCCAGTGAGCCGAAATAATAAAAGAGAGAAAAGAAAAAGAAAAAGAGAGAGAAAAGGAAATGAAAAAGAAGAGAAAGAAGAAAAAGAGATTATGAGGAATAAAAAAAATAAATGTCGTGGGCTGAAATGGTTAGGTGCCCCTTTGAGACCGAGTTAGTTTACTGGGAAACACCTATCAATTTCTCTGAATACCGAGCATGCCTTTGAGACTTTGTGCTAGATCTAGGGAACAACCCTCGCTTTGGGCAGGTAAGTGCCTAAGAGCCGGAGACCTTAGGAAAACTATAGGATGATGACTTAACTTATCATGGATTGAGTATCCCTTAAGAAGATTTGCTTGGCATGAGCACGAGGAGCTAACTTAGTGAATTTCTATAACATATCTATTTTTCTTTGATTGCAAATACCACTTGATAAATTTAGTTAACATGCTAAGTATGGAACAATACATTTTTAAATTTCATGGCACTAAGGTTTTCTTTAGGACAAGCAAAGATCTAAGTCTGGGGGAATTGATGTGAGCAAAACATATAAGATTTTAGGAGTAGTTTTCGCTCACATCTCGTTTTATTTTATGTTTGCTTCATGCATATTTTACTTTATTTTCCATGAATTTCTTATTTTTCTGGTTTGGAGATCTGCTCTGTATACTTTTTTGTGCAGGATAGCATTTCGTGGGGAAAATGGCGCACTTTCAGAGTAAAAAGAAGACATTTTGCAGTTGGACGTAGAAGGGAACACGACCAGGATGTTTGCCTACACACGACCATGTTCAACGGGCAAAAATGGCCGCCACAACCTGACACATGGCTAGGTCATGTGTTTTCACACGGCCGAGTGGCGGCCAGGCTATTTGACGCGACCAGGGTTTTTTCCAGATTTCGCAACGATCCGGCGTGATGTCTTTATAAGGATAGCTACGCCCAAACCCTAGGGGGAGCATAACGGCTGGGACAACACTTCGAAGCCCTAAAAAGCTTCAGGAACTCGAAATGGGGAGGAAGAAGGCTGCCGGAGATCCAAGTTCTTCACTTCAACGCCGGAGAGAAGCCCACATTGCATTGTAAATTTCTGTTCTTGCATGTTATCTATTATTTATTCGAACATGATTGTGCTTTGTGTTTCTCCTCTCATATTTATGGAGTAGTTTCTTCGATTATAGGATTAGGGAGTAGTTTGTGTGCGTAGAACATGTTATTCCAAATTAAATTCTGTACTTGAGTTTATATTCGCAATTGGTATTAGCTTAGATCGATATCTATGTGTTTTTAGTTTTCTATCTACTATGCTTAGCCGATACGAGGGGTGACAACCCTCATATCTAAGATTTAGGGGAATTAAAGAAGAACCTAGGGGTTGGCCTCATCTCCTATAACTGTGGATAGAAGGATGCGATAGAATTGGAAATGATTCGTCGCAAGGATTCATTCGACATCCTCGTACTGCCTATCCCATCCTTGTAAGGTAGAGATAGCTCCCGATAGATGCGAAAGCTCATCGAGAGAGTGTATGATATCCCTTCCACAAGGCCATAGTTAGACGTTTAGACAATGACCAATTAATAGCATGTTTTGTGACACACAAGCGAAATCGAAATCCTAGAATCCCTTCTAATGACTCGCGACAAGCCTTTTCTTCTTCCGTGTGATACCGTATTGAGTTAGGACCACCGACAACCCTCACAATCATAACCATTAGATTTGACTTCTGAACAATAATGACCACCAATTAAATCAGTTCTCGAATCTCAGTCCCTGTGGGATCGATAAATCTATTCATTACTTGACGACATTCGTGCACTTGCGGGCATTGAGCGCGAGCATGCATTTCGAGCCCTGGACGGTCTCCATTGCGAGATTTGAGTTCACATTCGCATGCATCATACCGCAAGTCGAAGGAACATCGCACTTAAGCTGCAATAAGAACTTCATTGACATATCCATATATGTATAGAACCATATGAAGTTTTACAGCTAGTCACTCCAATGAACTAGTTCCCATAACTGGCATCCACGGTTAACTCCAGACATCCCAATGTCTCCAGCCAGTGAGAAATAACTACTTGGATAAACCACAGAGTATAACTTGTGCTAGTCTCAACAGAATTGATGGTGTTCGAATACATCAATTCGTCGACTAGGGATAATTCCAATACATCACAATTACTCATGTAGAGATACTCACTAGTTGTGATTCAATCACAAATTCTCTCATGCTATGAATAGTATTGCGAACATTCAGTAAATGAGTTTAAGATCTAATAAAATATATGAAAACATATATACTCAAATAGTGAATCTTCATTTATCAAATAAATGGGACAACCATAAGGCGATTGCCTTAGGGCATCTCTTATATACAACTAACAGCTTTGCACCACGTCAGATGTGTGATGCCCAAGCACAAAGTGCTTCGGACTATGGAAGTCAGGCACAGAGTGCTCGGCAGACCCCTCAGGTGCTCGGGCACTAAGCACATGTACTTGAGCATCGAGCACCCACCTGAGAACATGTGGTGCTCGGGCACCGAGCAACCACTCAAGCACCAGGCACCGAGCATAGGTTCTTGGCAAAGGAGCTCATCACTTGACTCGATTTGGAAAGGCACAGTGCTCAGACACAGAGTGCTAGGGCACAGGGTGCTTGAGCATAGGGTTCTTGGGCCTAATGCACTTGGTTCTCGACATGCGACACTCGAGCAACAGAGCTCGCGGAGCAAGGCAATAGTGCTTGGGTTGTTTGCTCAGGCGACAGATCAAATTTTACTCGAGTAAGAAATGCGCGAAGCATAGGAAAAACACACTAGGATCTTGGACAGAGTAATGGATGCTTAGATAGGGCATTGGGTGCTCGGACTGAGCAGAAGGCGCTAGGCTATGTGCTTGGTGCTAGGGGTGTGTGCTCTGTACTCGGGATGAGTGAGCACGATGTGTGGTACTTGGCTGAGGAGAGTTGTGCTCGATACTCGACTGAGTGAGTATAGTGCTAAGTACTCATAAGTAGCATGAGGCGATCAGGATGCCATGTAGTGGTGCTTGGAACATTAGTGCTATGCTCGAGTTTGAGTAACAAAGTCGACAATGGTTGACTTGCTAAAGTTGACAATGGTCAACTGATCTTATAACTAGAAATTTCGAGTTATTGTGGGAACAACTTGTACTCGGGATAAAACAACTTGGAATAAGCATAGTGAACTAGGGTTGGTGGTTTGGGACGTTGAGAAGACAAAATACTATGCACGGTGCTCAGGTGCCTAGGGTGCTCGGAGCAAATTACGTGGTGTTCGAGTTCTCACAAAACACTGTTGAATTGAGTTTCCTTGGTCCTAGTCGATTGGTCTTAGTTGACAGTGGATTAATTGACTATTGATTAGTGTCAATCTTGTAGGGATCTTATGCGAAAAACCCATCGCAAAAACACAACGGAAATTAGATCCCTCCAGAGATCCATGTGTATACATAATATTGATCGTTCTTACAACTACATCTAGTTGAGAGATTACCTTTGATGCATAGCCCTTCACAATCCCAACAACAACTCTTAAAATGGATGTTAGCGTGATTAGAATGGTCGTGCCTCTATGGTATCCACACGAATACTCTCTTTGGAGAAGAAGAAGCCTTTGGTTGTGCTAGCAACCCCACAAATGCTTTTGCCCAAAAGGAGAGGAAAAAGTTTCGGCCAAGAAGACTAGAAGATGAACAAAAAGCACCCTTCTTAAGCATCATGATCCAAAGACCTTTTATATTCATCCTATGAATACGAAAAGTTTTGCAGCTTTTTGTATTCCCTCTTCAATACATGATTAATCCACATTAATCATGCATGATGAATCCAAATCCATTCATCTTTTTCTATTCATGATTAATCCACATTAATCATGCATGATAAATCTATATCCATTCATCTTCTTCAATTAGTTTAATTTGAGTCTAACTCAAGTTTTGGCCAAGCAATGAGTCTAACTCAATCTAGTCCATCTAATGAGCCTAATGGTTCCTTTTAGTCAAACTAAAATAAACCCATCTCCAAAACAATATGTTTTTTGTGTGTGACCCAATAGGTTATCGTAACGTTGACAATGTTTCTAAAACCCCTTTTAAAAACATAAGAAATGAGTGACATCTAACAATGCATCATTGCTACCCAAGTGACGAGAATGTCGAGATCCAACATAACCTTTCTGTGACTATTATCTTGTAGGACTCAATCCTTCTATCATTGATATCTAGATTGATCAATGAGGCATAGATTGTGTCATCCTCTTATCAATCTTTGTGTTTATTGATCTCCATGTAGACTACCTTAATCAAATGAGCTCAATATCTCATATTGACTTATTTGAGCATGACCATACATTTTAGTAGTCCTACTTTATCAAGGGGCCCATAGATATCACTTCCATCATATGGAAGGGATAGATCCCATCTCCATCACTCACATCCCTCTGCATAATTCATTATATACCCAGTGATCGACTTTATAGTCCACCTTGTTACATGTGATGTTTGTCGATACCAAAGTATACAACTCCTTATGTAAGAAACTATAATGATTTAAGGTCTAAAGACTATTCATACCAAGTCACTATGAGAATGTTTATGATACTCATATGATGATCCACAAAATATTCTCATGGTGGGTCAGTTCGGTACGTATTCTCTAATACATCTCATGTGCCAACTTGATATCCTATATCCATGACTTGTGAGATTAAGTCATCAGTTGACTTACATGCTAGTCTCAACGTATTAATAATATCCTGGTATATTAATACTTGATTGCTAAGGGAAACTCATATTTCATAATAAAGGCAAAGTTTATGGTTGTTGTATTTACTTCATTGATGTGTCATTTGAATAAATATAATAATATCCTAGGGTAGTTGGTTCTATTCTACGACATATCAAGTGGTGACTATATATATATCTATAATATCTCATTATCAAGTCACCACTTGATATGCCGTAGAATAGAATCAACTACACTAGGATATTATTGTATTTATTCAAATGACACATCAATGAAGTAAATACAACAACCATAAACTTTGTCTTTATTATGAAATATGAGTTTCCCTTACCAATCATCTCATAATTGATTGACACTAAGGGCTAATACTAACAAGTCTACTGAAAGATATTTTAGTCGACTGAGGAAGATCCAATCGACTATTTATTGGTTCAGTCGATTGCAACTCTTGAAAATTTAGAAAATTTGGTTTTTCTTGATTAAGTGTGTTGATTCTATGCTTGTATAAATTGAAATAAGCTAGTTTTTGTAACGGTTAGTCGATTTTGTACTAGCTTATTTAATTTCAATTTTCATATGGCACAGATGATAACCACGATGACTCGTCGCAATTTGTTGCAAAACAAGCTGAGGGAATCTATCTAGGGAATAGAGTATGAACCTACTTATGGAGTCGGTGGACACATGGGGAGGCTTGATCGGCTATTTTGGAGACTCGAGATGGATGAATTTCCGATTTTGGATAACTATAGGATTTGGGCATTGGTTCATCCATTGTAGGAAAAACTGAGTGATGTTGCACATCAGATATGGGTGTGCTACAAGGGGTGCATCACATATACAGAATTGCTTCACTATGCAGAATATGAAGAGGATCCAAAAGAAAAACCTGAAGAGAACTTTTATGTTGGTTCTTTACGTGTGGGTTCTTTACAATATTATGTGACTTGGTATCATGTACAACCTGAGAGTGTCCTAGCCGAGAGTGCCCTAGTTGAACCTAAAAAGATAGAACATGTTTGGATTACTACTGCACTAGTGTTTGTTTTAGTGGAAGTAGTAATTGCCTATTTAGTTTATTAGAGTTGTTTTGGTTATGAGTAGTAAGAATGCTATGTGTAACATTCTTAGTAGAGTTTGTTATGTGTTAACAATATACAACATGTTTATGTTAATGATATATTCATTTAAATGATTTGTTCATTTTATGTTGTTTACTCTACTTGATGCTTGATATTTGTTTATTGTAATATACTCTTTGATTAGTTCATTATGAGTATAATTATCAATGATCATTTAATTTAATGCTAAATATCATGATTGTATAATGATTAGGTTCATTAGATGGGATGTATGTAATAGAATAGATCAAAGTAAGTCAGATTGACATATACAAATGATGAGTGAAAACGTAGTTGTCACTTGATTTTATAAACTAATTTAGATTTACATTGAGTCAATCAGAAATTATATACATAAGATATACATAGAATACCAAATAATTTGTTTATTTATGGTAGGTTATGACAACAAAGTGTAGGATCCTTGAGGATTTACTAGACTTGGGTGAATAACACTTCTTTGATTTCTACAAGTTAGTTAGCAGAATCAATATAAGCAAAACAATAATTAGAAGGAAAATCGAAGAAAACAATGCTAACACCTCAATGTAACGTAGTTCAGAGATGACAATCCTACTCCACAGCAATGCATAAGGTGGATCAACCCTCACAAGCTTTCACTATAACCACCTTTTGATGAGAACACTAAGGTGGAGAAGCCTTCTTTACAATCACACTCTTCTTCTTACAAGATGATGGAGTTAAATTTGGGAAGAAGAGGTTAAGAACACTTGAAAGCTAAGAGGAAGACTTGAGGAGCTTTGAATGAACATTTAGAATGAAAGAATTAGCCTCCTGTAAGCTTCCCTATCTTCTTTTTATAGAAAATGGTTGTTTTTGTAGGGGATCCTTGGAAGCTAGAGGGGGGGGAGGGGGTTAATAGCTTGTTTTCGTTTCTACAAAAATGGTTAGCGGAAGCACAACAAATACAATAATAATAGAAATGAAAACACAATGCTAACACAATACCTTTATGTGGTTCGGAGATAATGCTCCTACTCCACGGTGATACTTAAGGTGGATAAACCCTAATCAATCTCACTAAGAAGCTTTCTCTTTTTACAACAACCCTCCTCTTCTTACAAAAGATGAAGATGAAGTTTATAGAGGAGGAGGGGAATTAAAACACTAGGAAAGCTTAGAAAATTCGTGGAGACTTGAGAGGATGATCAGAATGTAAGCATTAACCCTCTTAACCACCACAAGCCCTCTTTTTATAGAGAGAGAGATATTTTTCCAGTTAGGCCACGATCAGTCGACTGATGTACAACATCAGTCAACTGCCATCGCGGTTAACGACTTCTGAACAGTCGGATTCATGGGATTCATAATCGTCATCATCCAACAACACGCTCATCAGTCGACTGATGGAGTGATCAGTCGAGTGATCACGACGCGCAGTCGAGTGAGACTCCATTCTATGCCCGTGTTTAACTTGATCGATCATTGCCACTATTTGCGGTCGGTGATGGCGACATCGATCGATCGATCATGACTAGCAATGACTTTTCATCAACTTTTTCATCCCGACTCGGTCAAGCACCTAATGATCGTCGATACATTGTATCACGATCGATACTAAATCAAGTATGAATAATTCATACTTGAATTGACTCCCTAGATCTAGACTCAACCTTCTAGCTCTTCCTTAAGCCTTGAGCCTCCAGGATCCCTCCGAGTCCGCGACTTGTTCATCCTTTACGCCTGCTTCAAAGAGCTTCCTTCGGTTTTATCATGTCTTGGGTTTTCCTTTGCCAAAGCGTGCTTGGACTTTACGCCGCCAAGACTATATGCTTGGACTTACGCTGCCAAGACTTGCCTCTGGACTTCCTTTTCCAAGATCACACTTGGACTTTGCCTTTACCAAGTCTTCATACTTGGATTTTCCTATCACTTAAACATGTTCACAATTAGATCACAAGGTTTTACCTAACTTAGATGATTATCCACACATCAAAACATATAAATGCTTGGGGCATTATTGCACCAACAATCTCCCCTTTTTTGATGTTTGGCAATCATTTAAGTTAGGTCTTTAACACATGCACATAATCATATTTCCAATATGAATTCTAACTTAAACATTCCTTCTCCCCCTTTGACATACATTAAAAAGAGAAGGATTCATAAATTGCATGAAAGAGTTAAATTGGTTGTATCTTGAACTAAGGTATAAGGTTGAAATTAAGCTCCCCCTTAATCCAAGATATGGTTCATGATAAATGAATAACATGTGGAGCAAATCCTAACAAAATATTGGAGGTTAAAACCTAACTTTGCACCAACAATATAAGTTAAGGGGATTAAAAGATTTTTATGATGAAACTCCCCCTAAAACATTGCATCAAATAGTTCTAAAAACTTCTTTATAATGAAGATTATCATGCCATAATTTTAGGACATCAAAGATACACTAAACGCCAGGAAATAGAGCTATTTTTCAGAAAACACAGCGTATCAGTCGACTGGTTTCTGATGCAGTCGACTGCTATGCCCGAGTTCGATTTTTCTGATTTTTCAGCCCAACTTCAAAAATGCTCCAAAATTTCTAGAAACATCGAAAAATCACAAAATTTTGTGTACACATTTCTGAAATCATTTTACATCAAGGAAAAATAATTTAAAAAATATATGTTTTCCAGATTTTGAAAATGATACAATTTTGAAACCTAGCAAAAACTATAAGTATTTTCCAAACTTTGTATCACTTTTATATTTCACTTGAAAATTGTTTTTCAAAGTTTGATAGACATAGTTTAAATTATGTTTTATTTGACATTTCCAATCATATTCTTGGAGATATATGCACATTAATTGTGCATAAGCCTTCCCAATGATTGGTCCAATGAAGGATTAATGTCTCTAGATGACACTTTGGTTCATAGTAATGCATCATAACAAGCATGATGAACCAAGTGCATCTTCCTAACATCTCACATGTTGTCTAAGTGGCTCAATACAAAAATCATGATTTCTTAGGTGTTTTGTGAGATGCTTAAAGGTATAAATCCTAGAATTTCTATAGAATCATGCAAACCTACACCTTTATTCAACAAAGAACATCCCAAGTTCTCTCCTAAGTGATGAAAATTCTACTTCGGGGAGAGGCTTGGTAAAGATGTTGGCTAGGTTGGACATAGATTCAATGTAATTTAGCTCAATATCCCCCCTAGCCACATGATCTCTAATGAAGTGATGTTTCACTTCAATGTGCTAGGTCCTAGAGTGATGCACCAAATTTTTGGTCAAATTTATGGTGCTCACATTATCAAAAAATACTTTTATGTTGGAGTAAGATAGCTCATAGTTATTTAAAGTATGTTTCTTCCATAGTAGTTGAGCTACACAACCACCCATAGCCACATACTCGCCCTCGGTGGTGGATAGGGAAACACAAGGTTGCTTCCGACTACTCCAACTAACTAGGGAGGACCCAAGAAATTGGCATCTACCACTAGTGTTCTTCCGATCCAATTTGCAACCGGCATAATCGGAATCGGTGTACCCAACCAAATCAAAAGACCTAGTCCTAGAGTACCATAGTCCTACATTTAGTGTGCCTTTAATATATCTTAAGATTCTCTTAACGGCAACTAAATGAGATTCTTTGGCACATGATTGGTACCTAGCACACATACCAACCGCAAATAATATATCGGGTCTACTAGCAGTTAGATACAAAAGGCTACCAATCATAGTATATAGAGTGTAAGATCAATTTGTTTTCCTTCATGATCATTATCTATTTTTGTATTAGTTGCCATAGGGGTTGACATTACTTTAGCATTTTCCAAACCAAATTTCTTAATCATTTCCTTATCATATTTGGTTTGGTAAATATAAATTCCTTCACTTGTTTGTTTGACTTGTAATCCTAGGAAGAAATTTAGTTCCCCAACTAGACTCATCTCAAACTCATTTTCCATATTCTTGATAAAGTCTTGAAGGAGTTCATCATTTGTTGACCCAAAGATAATGTCATTAACATATACTTGGGCTACAAAGATGTCCTTTGATGTTGATTTTATAAATAGAGTTTGATCTACATTACCCCTCCTAAAGTCCTTCGAGATTAAGAAAGATGATAATCTTTCATACCAAGCCCGGGAGCTTGTTTCAAACCATATAAAGCTTTCCTAAGCTTGTATACATGGTTTGGATAGTCTATATTCTCAAACCCAGGAGGTTGTTCTACATATACCTCTTCTTTAATGAACCCATTTAGGAATGTTGATTTAACATCCATTTGATGGAGTTTGAAACCCATATAAGAGGCATACCCTAATAGGATCCTAATAGACTCTAACCTAGCAACCAAGGCATATGTCTCATCATAGTCAAGTCCTTCAACTTGATTAAAGCCCCTTGCAACTAACCTTGCCTTATTCTTAGTAATATTTCCTTGGTCATCTAGTTTGTTCCTAAAGACCCATCTTGTAGTAATGATGGTGTTGTCATTAGGTCTAGGAACTAACTCTCATACTTGACTCCTTTCGAATTGAGCCAATTCATCTTGCATTGCTAAGATCCAATCTGGATCAAGCAATGCATCATTGATTGTTTTGGGCTCAATTTGAGAGATTAGGGCTATATGACTAGAGGGATCCCTATGAAATGACCTAGTCCTAACACCTTGAGATAGTTCACCTACAATTTGATCTAGAGGGTGATTTTGATGAACTGTTATTGTTCTAGGAGGTGTATTAACTTGAGTTTGATCATGATTATCCTAAATCATTCTTTCATCATCGGAATCACCTCTTACTCCCCCTTGATCAATTCTTTCCCTTGATCATTACCCCATAAAGTTAAATCTTGAAATTGTTGGGTAATTTCTTGATTTTTGTCATTGATATCATCATCAATGGGGGATTTCCTAGGGTATGTATTAGAGGTTTCATCAAATTGGACATTTGAAGATTCCTTAATCTTTTGAGTTCTTTTATTATAAACTCTATATCCTACACTAGTGGATGAGTATCCAACTAGGATTTCCTCATCTGCTTTGGACTCAAATTTACCTAGGTTGTCTTTGGTGTTTAAAATATAGAATTTGCATCCAAAAACCTTAAAATAGTGAATTGTTGGAATTGTACCATTCCATAATTCAAATGGGGTTTTCCTAAAAACCTATGAATTAAATGTAGGTGATCGATTGGACACTAAAGGGGGGGTGAATAGCGTGTGCTATACCGATGATGGAACTCGTTCGCGTTTGTCTCTACAAAGCTCGTTATGCGCAGCGGAATAATAATAATAAAAGCAATAACGAATTAAAACAAACACACAAACACAAGGATATAACGTGGTTCAGAACCAAATGGTTCCTACTCCACGGATCGAGCTCTAAAGAGCTCTAGGGATGCCACAAACACCACTAAGCAATAAACTCCTTCTCGACAACAAGTCGGAGGTGGAGAAACCTCGTACAATGAATTACAACAAGTAATACAAAGTAAACAAGCAAATACAAGTGAAAATGTAAAGAACACTTTACAAACTAGGGTTTTGAGCGCTTGTTTGTCGGTTGCTTGGATGAGCTTGAAGAACCCTGAAATGCACCTGCAAATCGCCTCACCAAAGCTCCCAAAGAACCAATGTCGAAATCTTCCACAAGCTCCTCTTTTTAACCTGCATCGGGCTGAATTTTCGCCGATCAGTCGACTGCCATAAGGCACCAGTCGACTGATGCCACTGTTATCGTGAGACAATGGATCGATCCACGCTGGAAAAATTCTAAGAGATCTCTTGGCAGTCGACTGCCAACATTGACAGTCGACTGTCAGCCACGTAGTCGACTGCCCAGTCGGCTACGGAGCATTCTGTGCTCGCGGCTAAACTAGCAGTTGACTTCCGTCCCTTGGCAGTCGACATCAGTCGACTGCTCCAATGAGCAGTCGACTGCCAGAGCCATTTTAGCTATAAACCGACAGTCAAACTCTAGTCGACTCACGACAGTCGAACCGGCCATAATGCCAGTCGACTGCTAACCTCAAACATGAGGTTTTAACCCAAGTATGGTGTCCCCATACTTGTTAGACCACTCTTAGCCTAGACCTAAGCCTTCTAGCCACCTCCATCAGCCTTACGCCTCTCGGATCCCTCCAAGTCATCCATGACTTGTTCATCCATCGCGCTAGCCTTCAGGTGCTTCCATCGGCTATGTCATGCTAACGGTGTCTACACCGCCAAGGCACATTGGACTTACACCGCTAAGACTCCGCTTGGACTTTACGCTGCCAACCATTAGACTTATGCTGCCAAGACTCCACCCTTGGACTTTACGTCACCAATATCAAACGTCTTGGACTTCTCAAATGCCAAGACTCAAGCTTGGACTTTCCCTTGCCAACCCATGTTGGACTTTCCATGCCAAGACCCATGCTTAGACTTCCCTTGTGCCAAGTACTCAAGACTTGGACTTTCCCAAATGCCAAGTGTCCCACTTGGACTTTCCATGCCAAGTACCCATGACTTAGACTTTACCTTGCAAAGACCCATGCTTGGACTTTCCCATAATCACATGGTCAACCCTTGTAAACCATCAAAGTCTCCCTCGAGTCAAACTCGAGTCTGGTCAATTATAACCTGAGTCGATTGTATAAACAATCTCCCCAAAATATTAATCGACATCAATGTCAAACATCAATGTCAACTCACTTTGTCAAACCACTTTGTCAAATATCAAAACACCACTCGAGTCAAACTCGAGTCTGGTCAATCGTGACCAGGGTCGATTGCACCAACAATCTCCCGCTTTTTGATGTTCGACAAAACAAACCTTGAGTTAGGCCAATAACTCAAATTTCCTTACCAATTATCCCAAATTGGTAATCCCAAACACTCTCCCAATACTTCTTCCCCTTTTTGACTAACATAAAAAAGGTTCCCTCTAAGGAGGTCAATGTTGTTGGATCGAAGTGGATCGCTAGAGGGGGGGTGAATAGCGATAAAACTTTTACGAAATCGTTCGTTAAAACTCGAGTAGATAATTTGCAGCGGAAAGATAAACAATAAATAAAAGAGACAATTTTTTTTACTTGGTTCGTAGCCTTCGGCTACTACTCCAAGGCCCTAGTGGTCCTTGACCACGCACGGAGGGCAAAATACTAAACGAACTCCTCCTCGTTTGGAGGTAGGAGTTAATCGATACAATAAAGAACAAAACTTGAGGTAGAGGGACACTCCCCCTCTCCTCGTTACGATAAAAGCTCCGAAAGAATTAAAGTAACAAACTGAAGTAAAAGATTAAACCAATGTTACAAAAAGAAAAGAAGTTAAGACCTAGACGTCGGAGAAGAAGCACTTCGTTGTCGGAGAGTTGTAGATTTGTAGAGGCTTTTGGAAGCTTAGAATTGTTGAGAAAACCCTAGGTTAGGACCTCCTTTTATAGCCTTTGAGCCCCTCATCGAATGGGTCTTCAACCAATCACAAATGAACACACAACCTCCTTGAAAAGTGGTGATAAGCCTTGACTCCTCGAGGCTGATCTTTTGACCATCAGTCGACTGATGGCAGCATCAGTCGAGTGCTGACCTCCGGCAGTCGACTGATTGACGACAGTCGAGTCCTCCAAGCTGGCAGTCGACTGATGCTTGCTGCAAGTCAAAGTTAGCTCAAAGAAAACATTATTTCGACGGCCTTCGACCGTCCGATCTCGACCTAGACCATCGATGGGATGTCTTTGGTCGGATCTATGCTTAAGACCATCCCCGTAAGGAGGATACGACCTCACTTACGCTCGCACACACGAGCTTATCTCGATACTTACCATGTCGCTTTTGCTTCCGGCCTTCCAATCGATTCCTTTGGCTCCCTCCGAAGTCACTCGAGTGTTGCCTGATCACCGCGGCTTCATCCAGGTGTCGCTAGCCTTCAGCTCCAGCTTTAGCACTTTTCTGCACACTTGATTCAGCTCGTGAGATAACGATATATCCTTGACTTTGCGTCTTTTGCCATAATCAAAATATAGGTTCGACTTAGGTGCCCCTGCACCAACAATCTCCCCCTTTTTGATCCTATGGCAAATTTACGCAAAGTTAAGGGAAAATATAAAGCAGAAAATGAGTAAGATAAATGTTACGCTCATTTGTAGTGAACTCCCTCTTAACCTTCGGTGAGTTTTAAAACAAAAGTTTAATTTTCAAAAATTTAAATTTTGTTATCCCCCTTAACTTATGCTCTTCTCCCCCTTTTGCCATGAATCAAAAAAGGTATGGGGTTTTATATAAAAAGTAGGGGTTTTTTAATAGAAAAGGTAGCATGCATAAAGATTATCTAACATGAGTCCAAGCATGTGTCTTGATTTAATTTGGTTCGAGGTATAGCCCTCTGCACCAACAATGTAATTTTTGGAAACTAAGTTTGATTTTCAAAATACTTATAAAATTAACTTTGAGTTTCACAATACTTATATGCTATTAACTTTAAAAAAATATGTAACCCTTAGGGTTAGTTTGCTCTCCCCCTTAATCAAATATATAAGGTATAGAAGAGTTAGGGGGCGCTAAACATTGACCTAGAAGGTTGTATATTTAGAATTTTTTCCGAGTATAAGTACACGTTTAAGCTCGATAGTTTGAAAAGTAGATAACATTTTTGAAAAGATTATGTAAATTGAAATTTTTCCTTATTCATCTCACCCATTCTAAGTGTCTTAGAATTGGTTCACCTTATATGTTTATGTGAGATGATTCCAATTTTATCTTGATTAAGTTTTAATGATTAGAAACTTGTCAACCTTGCGTTAGATTCGGATTTGATCCTACGCTCATCAAATCACCTTTTCAAGATCTTGGCTTCCAGGTCGTGGCGAGGCACAGGGGCCTTCTTTGATCGAAAAAATGACCACTTCCTTAGACAAAGCCAATTTCGAGAAAATAGTAACTTGACTCACCTAAGACCACTTCCTGGTCTAACTAGTCTAGGATATGGCGAGGTAGCTTCAGCTAGTTCCACTCGGTCAAGTGCACCGAACTAGATACGCCTTATCTAGCCCGAATACACAAGACTCCGCTTTCCTAGTGTACTATCATCTCGTCGTGTCCTGGTACTATGTTATCAAGCATTGACGAGTTATAGTCCTATCTAACCATTCTAAAGAGAATAAAAGGTTTAGGTTATCGGATATACTATTTTGGTATTAGCTCCCCCTGGATCATTGAACCGATATGCCGATATGGTCTAGTCAAGTAATGAACTTGATCCTTGGGAATCCAAAACCTATTGGTCCTTATATGTGAGTTTAATAAAGTTTTCGGGACCCACGCTTGGACTCGATGATGACTACGGTTACGATAGACATGTAAGATATATTCGTAGTCTTTGAGCTATATCCGAGTCTGGCTCTGTTGTACACGGCTCTCTAAGTTCCAAGAAGTCGGTTAAGATTCTTGGACCCCGTCGAGAACTTGTTCAACCGAGCTTCGAGCTCTTGGACTTGCCCTTTCAAGAGAGAGTTCTCTTCTTCTAGTTTTTCAACTCGAGTTGAGTCCTCCTCTTGAACTCGACTAGTCGAAGAGTTTAGGGGTGTCTCTTGTTTGAGGGTTTCAACCTCCTCAACCAAGGACTCGACCCTAGACTTGGATTTAGCTAATTTTCTAGTTAGCAATTTAATCGTATTGTAAAGCGTATGAATTAGTGAGCAGCTAACCTTAATTTTATCTTTCGGTCCGGCTTTGAGTTGCTTCTCGAAGTAGCCCTCGAGTTCGGAGTCGGTGTTGTAGTTTGATTCAGATTCGGTCTCGGACTCTTCTGGTCTTGCCATGCATGCTATGCCGACGATGCCTTCTTCGTTGTCCCATGTTGCATGAAACACCTTCTTTTGACTTGATTTGAATTGTGCCCTCTTTTTGTTTTTTAGTAGCCTCCTTTCCCTCCGAACGATCTTCCGCACTACGATCACTATTGCTTCCACCTTTTCGGATTCAGACTCTAATTCGTCTTCGGGTTCGAGTCCATCTTCTTGCTTGGTGGGTGCCTTGCTTCTTTGTCCTGCAAGTAGAGCAATACCTCTCTCGGCCCGGACCATGTTAGTTTGCTCGTGAAGTTCAAACTCGAAAAATAACTCGTCTAACCTAAGCTTTGAAAGGTCCTTAGAAACCTTGTAGGCATCAACCATGGATGCCCACAAGGTAGTCTTAGGAAATGAATTAAGAACGTACCTTAGGAGGTCGCGGTTTTTGACCTTGTGTCCAATGGTGTGCAATCCATTGACAATGTCCTGGATGCGAGCGTGTAGTTGCGTTGCCGTCTCACATTCCTGCATTTTTAGGTTATACAATTTATTAAGTAGTAAGTCACGCTTACTTACCTTCGCGTTGTTAGTCCCTTCGTGTAGTTCTATGAGTTTTGTCCACAGATCTTTTGCGCTGATGAAGGGTCCGATGCGGTTGAGCTCTTCCTTAGACAATCCGCATTGCAATATTTGGGTTGCCCTTGCATCGGCTTCGATTTGCCTCTTGGTTGCATTCTTCCACTTGTGGAAGTCCAAAGGCTCGCCTTGATCATTAGTGGGTAGAGCAAAGCCGGTTTGGATGATTATCCAAGTCTCGACTTGTGTTTTTAGAAAACACTCCATTCGACCTTTCCAATAACGGAAATCATCTCCGTTAAAGAACGGAGGCC
This sequence comes from Wurfbainia villosa, assembly GCA_025175895.1. Lineage (NCBI taxonomy): Eukaryota > Viridiplantae > Streptophyta > Magnoliopsida > Zingiberales > Zingiberaceae > Wurfbainia > Wurfbainia villosa. The sequence continues at coordinate 73,137,941 of CM045987.1, read as the reverse complement.
GGATGGTGTTGTACCACTCAATGTGGGTCATAAAGAAAAACTTGCACACACAAAAAAAACACAACAAAACTTGCCAAGACTTGGTCTTGGATTAGTAGTGCGGGAAATAAAAAGAAACAAATGAAAAATAGAAAGTTAAGCAAAGAAATAAGAAACTAAATAAAAAGTAAGTACTCACAACCTTCGATGTCCCCGAAAGGATACTAAACGTCGAGTTTTGAGGATGAAAACAGCTTGTTATGGGGGTAAAAACCCCATAAGAAGTGTAGATCTCTGCAAGAGCTTTGATTTGGTGGGTAGATCATTTCGTGAATCCACTTGTAGCAAAAGTTATGCTCATTTGATCGTGAGGTACTCCGAAGGCGATCAATACTTGCAAAAACACAACCAAAAACTATGTACCAAGACTTGGTCTTGGATTAGTAGTGTGGGAGAAATCTTAAAACGATAAATACAAAAACAAAAAATGCTCGACCGATGGTTGCACCGAATCTGAGTGCCCTGGGCTCTGATACCAATTGTTGGATCGAAGCGGATCGCTAGAGGGAGGGTGAATAGCGATAAAACTTTTATGAAATCATTCGTTAAAACTCGAGTAGATAATTTGAAGCAGAAAGATAAACAATAAATAAAAGAGACAATTTTTTTTACTTGGTTCGTAGCCTTCGACTACTACTCCAAGGCCCTAGTGGTCCTTGACCACGCACGGAGGGCAAAATACTAAACGAACTCCTCGTTTGGAGGTAGGAGTTAATCGATACAATAAAGAACAAAACTTGAGGTAGAGGGACACTCCCCCTCTCCTTGTTATGATAAAATCTCCGAAAGAATTAAAGTAACAAACTGAAGTAAAAGCTTAAACCGATGTTACAAAAAGAAAAGAAGTTAAGACCTAGACGTCGGAGAAGAAGCACTTCATTGTCGGAGAGTTGTAGCTTTGCAGAGGCTTTTGGAAGCTTAGAATTGTTGAGAAAACCCTAGGTTAGGACCTCCTTTTATAGCCTTTGAGCCCCTCATCGAATGGGTCTTCAACCAATCACAAATGAACACACAACCTCCTTGAAAAGTGGTGATAAGCCTTGACTCCTCGAGGCTGATCTTTTGACCATCAGTCGACTGATGGCCATCATCGATCGTGATGTATCGGCCGATCGATCAGTCTTGACCTCCGATGATCGGCCCGATTGTGGCGGTGAGTCCTCAAGTCGGGAAGTCGGTGATGCTTGCTACAAGTCAAAGTTAGCTCAAAGAAAACATTATTTCGACGGTCTTCGACCGTCCGATCTCGACCTAGACCATCGATGGGATGTCTTTGGTCGGATCTACGCTTAAGACCATCCCCGTAAGGAGGATACAACCTCACTTACGCTCGCACACACGAGCTTACCTCGATACTTACCATGTCTCTTTTGCTTCCGGCCTTCCACTCGATTCCTTCGGCTCCCTCCGAAGTCACTCGAGTGTCGCCCGATCACCGCGGCTTCCTCCGGGTGTCGCTAGCCTTCAGCTCCAGCTTTAGCACTTTTCTGCACACTTGATTCAGCTCGTGAGATAACGATATATCCTTGACTTTGTGTCTTTTGCCATAATCAAAATATAGGTTTGACTTAGGTGCCCCTGCACCAACAAATGTCTCATGTCCCAATGAGATCTTACAATCTCCCCCTTGGTCCAAAGATACCTAGGATGTCTACCATCTTCCTAGTGATAAGTCCCATATCACTCAAGAGAGACAATCCTATACACTCTCCCAATTTCCAAATTGGGTCTCTCATAATCCCATCAATTTTCCCAATTGATAACATTCTCTCCTTCAAGAAGAAAAATACATCCATTATCCCATGATGGATAACTCCCCCTAAAGGCTTGCTCCCCCTTGACCATTGCACCAACAATGTTCTTGAGAAGTCCCTAAGCCAATAGGAACTCTAAACCATCAAAATTAAGGTTCAAAGTTCAAACATGAACTCTTCCACCCTTAAATTTGATACTTTGACCTAACACTTCTCCAAATCCATATCTAATGGATTTTCACCCTTTATAATGCTTCCCAAAGCATATTCTAGGGTTAGGAGTGGTTAGGGACCTTTACCATGGCTAAAAATGGGCTAAACAACCTTATTTTTCACGAAATTAGTCTGGCAGTCGACTGCTTACAGTAATCAGTCGACTTCCACCCTTATCAGTCGACTGACACTAAGAGGAGTCGACTGATAACTTAAAATCTCGATTTTCAGTTATCAGAAATGAGATTTGGAAAAGCATAAATAATTATACGTAATTCAAAAAATCATGAAATATGATACGTATAATACCTATGACCAATACAATGGGTGAAAAATGATAGAAAAATATTTTACCTATAAAATATCGAAATTGATACAAAATCCAAAAGTGAATAAAAACTTCAAAGTTTTAGCTCACTTTGTATTAATCTCATCAATGGTGATTGCTATCAAAAGATTGGCTTCACCAAGGTTTTCTAAAATGATTTTAAAATGTTTTCAAAACCGTATTTTGGATCATATTCCTTGGGCTCTATGTACATGACTTGTACACAAGCTTTCCCAATGATCCACATTTGAATTAAGATGAGTTTTGGTTCAACTAGATGCAAAAACTATGCACCTTAAACTCAACTCATATCCTAGTATCTCACATGTATCTAGGGTGTATAACATACACATCTATGTCAATGTGATGTGAGATGTGGGTTTTGTTCTCCCTAATCTAGGGCTTCATGCGTTTTCTAAGGCAACTCTACTTGATTCCCTTATAAATAGAACTCCAAGTCATGCCATTGTCCTTAAATCAATTTTAGTCAATTTAAATGCATGAAATAATCATGGCATAATGATAGAAATAATTAAAGCATTGCCAATGATCATGATGTCATGGCATAATATGAAATCTAAAAACACATGACATTAATCCTTAATCCTAAACATGATCATGACATATAAATGATAAAAATAAATATGATGTCATGACATGTTATATGGAAATCAAGGTATGGCAAATAAAAGGTATAGGTATACGAATACCTAAAATTTAAAATTAGTTGCCATTTGTTATAATTAAGTATATTTTGCCATAATGCTACTAATCTCCCATGTGTACCAAAAACCCAAAATGACACACTAAGACCTCTAATCCTAAATTGTGCCAATTCAATTGATTTTTCATAATCCCAAAAATACATTGGCACATCCTAAAATCTTTTAGGATTATAATCAAAATCTATTTCCAAGGTATCCATAACCTTGAAAATAATCCTAAAGTGCCACCTTTATCATGGTTGAGTTAACTAGCCACCCAATCAAGGTTGACACATCCTAAACCCATCTAGCGTGAATCAATCACGCTCTTAGGAACCCAAAACCTATTTGAGCTCCTAGGGTTTACTAGGTATTCCTTAGGGATGACCTCCCTAGATACACTTCTAATGACCCTCCTAGGCTTAGAAGCCTTGGTCATTTGGGTCTTGCCATGGTTAACTCTAGGGGTGACTCCCCTTGTAACCTTCTTAGTGGCTTCCCTAGGTTTCCTTGAAACCCTAGCCACTAGGCACACACCTTGGTCAACCTTAGGGATGACTTCCCTATTTACCTTGGTCTTCCTAGATCTAGATTTAGTTCCATAGTCAAATGGAACACTATGGTCGATCTTTTTGGGCTTAGGGTTACCCTTGAATGGTTCTTGATTTCTAGGTCTTTGACTTTGACTCCTAGACCTAGATTTTTGATCACTTGACCCTTGAAATTGATTTTGCATAATCCTAAGGGTCTTCTCTAATTTTTCAAGTCTTGATCTCAAGACTTGATTTTCCAACTCTAATTGCCCAATGAATTTTTGATTAAGTTTTTGGGCGTTACCATTTTCTTTAGGCATATGCCTACCCTTCTTAGGGTTAATTCCTAAGTGGTTTTCTATTTTCCTAATGCTTTCCTTAGGAAGAGTTTTTCTAGGGACATTAGTCCCAAATTTCTCCTTATTTGAAAAATTGACCCTCTTAGCACCTAGACAATATTCCTTATTTCTAGCATGCTCTTTATGATAAATAGGAAGACTATTAAAATTATTCCAAGCTTGCTTTTGACTAGAAGAATTAGAAAGAGCATTACTAAAATATACCTTAGGGTTAGCCTTAGCTCCCCCTACATGTGATGCTCCATTTTGAGCCTTTTTCTCCCCCTTCTTGTATTGACTCCGGTGGTGTCCCGGTTGTCGGCACTTGAAGCAAATGACTTGCTCCTTGCTTTTGATAGTTGGGGGACCGACATCCTTGACTTTTGGTGCCAGTGGAGCCTTCTTAACTCTTTTCGGACACTTACTCTTGTAGTGTCTGGATTCTCTACACTCAAAGCATATTATATAATTTTTATTTACAATTGACATGCTTGAGTTACCTATGGTGGTGGTAGGTGCCAGAATTGGAGCTTCTTCATCTTGACCGGATGTGGAAACTCTTTCCTCCCCCTCAATCCTAGAGGTGGAGGTTCCTTCTACTTCTTCCACCTCTTCTTCCACCAATTCGGAAGTTGACTCATTTTCAACTTCTGACTCCTCACTTGCTCGTGAGGATGATGAACTCTCTTCATCTTCGGTCTCCTCCTCTTGAGCCGATGAGCACTCCTCTTCTTGGACTGGTGATGGGTGATAACTGCCATTTTGTTGTATTAGTTTGGTCCTTAATATCACTGTTTTTATCCTCTCGAGTGATTTATTATTGGTTATTTACATGTTTTATGAGTTGGATATATTTTTGGACCTTATTGTAAATTCTCCTAATTTTTGGACTTATATGTAAATTTTATCTTTATTTGTAGGAGATCGAGATGAGCCACTGGACTAGACTCAAGTTAGATCAAATATGACTTCATCTGAGGTCATAATGGACATTTCAAGATTATTTAATCTGAACCCTTCATCTAGATCAAAAGGCAAATCAAATCAAGGGTTCAGATCTGAGCATTATGGACCGTCCGAGGAAAGTGATTGATTCTGAGCCATACATCTGGATCTGGAGCGATCTGGCCTGTACATTAAGATCTACACGTCTTGGCCGTTCATCCGGACCGTTGGATCGTGATTATACCTTCAGACGGATCATATCCGTCCATTGCAAATCAGACTAATTTCAGCCGTTGGATGGAGCAGCCTAATTAAGCAGTTAATATATCATCAAGCCCTAGCTTCAAATGGAGTGAGATCGTGGGAGAAGTGATCGGACGGTTCACAAATTTCATTTAATAAAGCCTTAGCGTAATCGGCGGCGCAGAAACTTCCCGAAAGGTCTCCTTCCTCGCGACGAACGGTGGCGTCCTCTTCCGTTTCCATTCCGGCGGCGGGATTGCACATGAAGCCGGTGGCGAAGCAGGAAGAAGGTCCTTTCATATCGCGACGAGCAGCGCAACTCGAGCTGAGGCATTTTTTTCCCCCTTTCCACGCGCGGCAGAGTCTTCTTCCCCACGTCCGGCGGTGACAGTCCGGCATCCCATTCCGGTGACCTTTCCTCCGACAGCCGGCGATGATCCCAGGCGAGCCTCGGCGGACGATTAGATGCCGTGATTCGGACAGCTAGTTGGAAGAGGGGCAAGCGTGCGATTCCGGCGAGTACACCCTTCACCGGCGTTCACTCCATTCCGGCGGCTGGGAAAGGCCTTTCCATCTCGCCGGAGCCACCCACAAGCTGCGCCGGTTTAGGACAGCTCCATCTCCACCGGTGAAGGTCCCTTTCACTGTTCCGGCGATTCCATTCCTTTCCGGCGACCGGGATTAGGCCGCACCGCTTCGACATTCCATCCACTAGCTACCGGGACTAGGAGCTCCGCCATCCACAGCCGCCGGAGCAGTGTTCACATTCCTCCGCATTCAGCTCTTTGCCGCGGTGCCGGGATTAGGACCGCATCCGTAATCCATCGACGGAGGGGCTGTTCGGTTTATTGTCGCCATCGTGGGGTTACCGATTACTTATATTTGATTCAGTCAATTTAATTTGATATTTACTTTATCATGTTTGTTTTGTTACGGTTAATTTGTTATGTTATGTTGATCATGTTTAGGTTAGTTATCAATTAAAATTGTCCAATCCATGCATCGTATAGTGACAGTGCGGTGTCTGGTTGGAGTGCTTTCATTATTAGATTAGATTTCATTTAATAGTTACATGTTCAGTGAATTGCTTCATTTATTGCATTTCGCTTATTGCAATTTTTAGTGACGTTGACTCGTGGTCGTATAGTGACAGTGCGGTACATAGTTGAATTGTTCACCTTTATTTAGTGACAAGTAGGCGGTGCGTGATTACTTACTTTTGCGCATTAGGATAGTTGCTTGTTACTTATTATTTGGTAGTTAGATTTACTTCTTGCATGTTTGTTTTTGATTTTGCATTTTAATTGTTTTGATAACTGTAAAAACCCCCAGTGTTTACTTCTGTTTAAAAACAAACGACCATCAATTAGGTTCGTTGGGAGATGACCTGTAGTCCTATCTTGCATTAGTGTAGTTAGGGGTTGGTAAATAATTTGGGAGCGGTATTGCGACAATTCATTAACCGTTCTATCAAAATTTTGTGTGTGGGAACTCTAATGGGTTCGTTTGTCTTTAAACCGTAGTTTGTTTGTTTGTTTTCTTTTCTTTTGTTATTATTGTCTTTCTTATCATTTATATTTGTTTCTCATTATGTTTGTTTGTGTGGATGACTAGGTCTTCAGGTGATCATCTATTTGAATTTTGCAGCAGTTTTTCTCTTCCCTCAGAGGCCCAACCTAGGAAGGGGGTTGTTGAAGAAAAAGGCTAGGGAAGCAGATTCCCAAGTATGCCGAGGTTTTGTTTCACGAGAAGTTGTACTCTTTCTATGGAGGTAGGAGATACTGTGGTTTGGTTCAGTATTTTGGACGCTATGAGGTACCTGATGGAGGATCATTCTATTCTTAGCATGGTTATAACTGATGAGTTGGATTGCATGAATTTTATTTCTTAGTCTATTTTTCATTTGGATATCTCTGCACCTTCTATATGTTGTTATGATTTTATTGATTCTGTTGATTCTGATGTTGATAATGATTTGTTGTTATGACCTATCTGTGGGCCCTCTTTTTATGTAGACCGTGATATGGATTGTATAGGGACTAGCGCTCTTCAGGCGATGCCCCAAGGATCACTTCCATCAGATGTTTGTGAGAAATGTTATTTCATGGTCGAGTATGGGATATCTTGGATTATATTATCTCTGTGTATGATATTGAAGTAGATCCTGCTAAAATTCATGCTATATATTCTTTATCTTACCCCGCTCGTGCGGGAAGTTGTGCTTTTCTAGGTCATGCAGTTTCTACGGACATTTTATCGAGAGACTTCAATGATTTCCCTACCCAATTACGTATTGCTAAATTATTCTGCGAAGGAGGTGGTATTTGATTGGAGTTGCGATAGATCAGAGCCCACCCTCTTGATTCTTTTCGAATGAGCAACTTTTTCGGGTAAGACACCATAGTATGCAGATCTTGCTATTTATTTAGTTGTCGTGTTGTACCTTCACATTTTACTCATGCACAAGTCGAAATTGAAAAGTGATGGTATTATGTATGGGATGATCTTTATCATTGAAAATTTTGTAATGATCAGATTATTAGATGATGTGCACTTGATTATGAGTTTCATTCCATATGTATTTACTTTTTATTATTCTCTGGCTTGTGGGGGGTATTTTGGACCCCAAAGAACTGCTAGGAAAGTTTTAGAGTTTGATTTGTATTGGCCCACCTTATTTCATGATGTCTCTGAATTCTACAAGTCTTGTGAGCGATGTCAACGAACAGGGAACATAGGACGTAGAAATGAAATGCCTCAAAAACTTTTGTTATTTTGTGAGATTTTCGATATTTGAGGTATTGATTTTATGGGTCCTTTTCCTATATCTTTTGGATTTCCATATATTCTTTTGGCATATGATTATGTTTCTAAATGGGTGGAGGCCATCCCCACGGGTGATGATTCTCTAGTTGTTGTGGATTTTGTTAGGTCTCACATATTTTGCAGTTTGGAGTTCCAGGCGTCATTAGCGGTCAAGGGTCTCACTTTTGCAACAGACTCATAAAGTGTTAAGCAATGAGATCAAGTCTATTCTAGAGAATACGGTGGGGTCAGACATGATGATGCTTCTTCTCCGACATGAAAGGGGAGTGTGTTCTTTTATTTACTGCATTTATTTTCTTCCTTTCATGTTCGGAATAAATTGTATGGGTTGTGTGTTTGTTTGCTGTTTACCTAGGTTTGTTTATGCATTGTTGAGTCAAATAATATTCTCTATGCATGCCTTAGTATCATTTGAGAGATGGTAAAAATTAGTTAAGTTTGATCATCAAATTATGGATTTTTGTGTATGATAGGAGACTTCACTTGCATGCAGATCACTTGTTATGATGGTGAACTTTTATTGATAGTCTAAGCTTGATGTTTATTCACCTAGTGAGGTTATAAGCCATTCTTATCATCTACCCACTTTTGTGTGATAACACATGTGATTCTTGTTACTCTAGAACTTGCTTTGAGTCTTTTCAAAGCTATGATAACATTTACTTGCATGAATATGATGAAGGATTTCATTCTTGACTCTTTTGACTTGGTTTGCTTGTCTAATCCACGTGATACTTATTTATTCCATGTCTTGTCATATCTCTTCATTTGCTATTCATTGTCTTTGTATCTTTGTGGATTATCTTTTTCATATCTATTGCTTTACATGTTGGAGGAATAGTTTGATGGGTTGTATTGTCAGACGGACAAAATTTTAAGTGTGGGGAGGTGTTATATTATTTTTGTTGCAAATATTATATGTAATATATATTTTTCAGTGGTCATTGGTTCTGATATATATTTGTCTGTGATTTGTACTTGTTTTTCTTCACACAAAAAAAAAAATGAAAAGAAAAAAAATGGCGCCATTGATGTTTATTTTGTAAAAAAAAAAAAAAAAAAATTGTGCAATTATGCGTGCAAATGAGATTGTAATGTGTTGGATAGACTCATTTGATCCGAATATAATTCTAAAGTTTCCAATTATCCTAGCCTCTTCCCATATTGATTCTTGAGTATTTCACAGAGCAACTCATCAGGTTTATTTCTCAATTCTTCTCTTGTTCCTATTCATTTGTACCTTTGTCTTGTACTTCTCTTTGCATACTTTATCATTCTACTTTTGATCTCATTCTGATTCCTGATATATTCTTTTGATTCATTTATGAGATGTATTGATAGCAGTTGAGAAGTAGATGATAAGCAAGCATATGGTAGTACAAAATTGCATGTTGTTTTGAGGCGCCCCACTCCTGTTATTATGTGAGCATCTGTGCATATATCCATTTTGGGAGGTTTTGTATCAGGCTTAGTCTATTTGATTTGACTGTAAATCATCATACATGTTGATTGTTGTAGGAGTCGGATCTTTTGAATACCCTAGATCCTGATGAATTTGGTGATCCTAAGTAACTTATTTTTTCTGTCTCTGAATTATTGATCTAGGTATTGCTAGGGGAATGAGTTAGGGTGTTAGTGTTTCTTTATTTTCATTATTGCTCGGGACGCGCAAAAATAAATGTGGGGGAATTGATAACTGCCATTTTGTTGTATTAGTTTGGTCCTTAATATCACTGTTTTTATCCTCTCGAGTGATTTATTATTGGTTATTTACATGTTTTATGAGTTGGATATATTTTTGGACCTTATTGTAAATTCTCCTAATTTTTGGACTTATATGTAAATTTTATCTTTATTTGTAGGAGATCGAGATGAGCCACTAGACTAGACTCAAGTTAGATCAAATATGGCTTCATCTGAGGTCATAATGGACATTTCAAGATTATTTAATCTGAACCCTTCTTCTAGATCAAAAGGCAAATCAAATCAAGGGTTCAGATCTGAGCATTATGGACCGTCCGAGGAAAGTGATTGATTCTAAGCCATCCATCTGGATCTGGAGCGATCCGGCCCGTACATTAAGATCTACACGTCTTGGCCGTTCATCCAGACCGTTGGATCGTGATTATACCTTCAGACGGATCAGATCCGTCCATTGCAAATCAGACTAATTTCTTGTTGGATGGAGCGGCCCTAATTAAGCGCTAATATCATCAAGCCCTAGCTTCAAATGGACGGTTGAGATCGTGGGAGAAGTGATCGGACGGTTCACAAATTTCATTTAATAAAGCCTTACCTCATCGAACAGAAGGCAGAATCGGCGGCGCAGAAACTTCCCGAAAGGTCTCCTTCCTCGCGACGAACGGCGGCGTCCTCTTCCGTTTCCATTCCGGCGGCGGGATTGCACAGGAAGCCGGCGGCGAAGTAGGAAGAAGGTCCTTTCATATCGCGACGAGCAGCGCAACTCGAGCCGAGGCATTTTTTCCCCCTTTCCACGCGCGGCAGAGTCTTCTTCCCCACGTCCGGCGGCGACAGTCCGGCATCCCATTCCGGCGACCTTTCCTCCGACAGCCGGCGATGATCCCAGGCGAGCCTCTGCGGACGATTAGATGTCGTGATTCGGACAGCTAGTTGGAAGAGGGGCAAGCGTGCGATTCCGGCGAGTACACCCTTCACCGGCATTCACTCCATTCCGGCAGCTGGGAAAGGCCTTTCCATCTTGCCGGAGCCACCCACAAGCTGCGCCAGTTTAGGACAGCTCCATCTCCACCGGTGAAGGTCCCTTTCACTGTTCCGGCGATTCCATTCCTTTCCGGCGACCGGGATTAGGCCGCACCGCTTCGACATTCCATCCACTAGCTACCGGGACTAGGAGCTCCGCCATCCACAGCCGCCGGAGCAGTGTTCACATTCCTCCGCATTCAGCTCTTTGCCGCGGTGCCGGGATTAGGACCGCATCCATAATCCATCGACGGAGGGGCTGTTCGGTTTATTGTCGCCATCGTGGGGTTACCGATTACTTATATTTGATTCAGTCCATTTAATTGGATATTTACTTTATCATGTTTGTTTTGTTACGGTTAATTTGTTATGTTATGTTGATCATGTTTAGGTTAGTTATCAATTAAAATTGTCCAATCCATGCATCGTATAGTGACAGTGCGGTGTCTGGTTGGAGTGCTTTCATTATTAGATTAGATTTCATTTACATTCGACCAGTTGCCGTATAGTGACAGTGCGGTGTCTGGGCGAATTGCTTTCATTTATTGCATTTCGTTTATTGCAATTTTTAGTGACTGTTTGACTACTGTGTCGTATAGTGACAGTGCGGTACATAGTTGAATTGTTCACCTTTATTTCGTGATCATTGTACCGTATAGTGACAGTGCGGTGCGTGATTACTTACTTTTGCGCATTAGGATAGTTGCTTGTTACTTATTATTTGGTAGTTAGATTTACTTCTTGCATGTTTGTTTTTGATTTTGCATTTTAATTGTTTTGATAACTGTAAAAACCCCCAGTGTTTACTTCTGTTTAAAAACAAACGTCCAGCCATTAGGTTCGTAGGGAGATGACCCGAGTCAGTCCTATACTGCATTAGTGTAGTTAGGGGGTTCAGTAAATAATTTGGGAACGGTATTGCGACAATTCATTAACCGTTCTATCAATGGGTTTTCATAATGTTTCGCCAATTTGCTCCATAGATCCTTGGTGTCTTTACAATCCTCTATCTTGATCAAAATGTCATTAGGGATTACATTAAGCAAAATACCCATTACCTTATTATTGATATTGTAATATCGTAGTTGGTCTTGGCTCCAATTCTTCTTCTTGATTTTTCTTTTTTCGTCATCTTTCGGAGTGTCAAAGCCTACTAAGACACTAATCCAATTGTCAAAGTCACACATTAAAAAGTGCATCATTCTACCTTTCCAATACGTGAAATCTTCGCGGTCGAAGGATGGTGGAATGTTGATGTCGTCACCCAATTTTTCTTGGAAATCCATCTTCTTCCTCTAGCGTGCTCCCTCAGTTGTTTAACTTTTAAAAGCAACCTAGCTCTGATACCACTTGTAGGTGATCGATTGGACGCTAGAGGGGAGGGAGGGGTGAATAGCGCGTTCTATATCGATGATGGAACTTGTTTGCGTTCATCTCTACAAAGCTCGTTATGCACAACGGAATAATAATAATAAAAGAAATAACGAATTAAAACAAACACACAAACGCAAGGATATAACGTGGTTCGGAACCAAACGGTTCCTACTCCATGGATCGAGCTCTAAAGAGCTCTAGCGATGCCACAAACACCACTAAGCAATAAACTCCTTCTCGACAAAAAGTCGGAGGTGGAGAAACCTCGCACAATGAATTACAACAAGTAATACAAAGTAAACAAGAAAATACAAGTGAAAATGTAAAGAACACTTTACAAACTAGGGTTTGGAGCGCTTGCTTTTCGGTTGCTTGGATGAGCTTGGGACCCTGAAATGCATTTGCAAATCGCCTTCAAATCGCCTCACCAAATCTCCCAAAGAACCAATGTCGAAATCCTCCACGAGCTCCTCTTTTTAAGCTGCATCGGGCTAGATTTCCGCTGATCAGTCGATTGCCATAAGGCGCCAATCGACTGATGCCACTGTTGTCGTGAGACAATGGGTCGATCCATGCTGGAAAACTCCAACGGATCTCTTGGCGATCGGCGACATTAACATTGGCCGATCACCCGCATTGTCGACTTTTCCACGGCGAGCATTCTGTGCTCAGCTAAACTAGCGATCGCCATCCTTGGCAATGATCATATCGCCGATCGATCGATGTGCTCCAATGATCGCCAGAGCCATTTTAGCTCTAAATCGGCAGTCGAACTCTAGTCGACTCGCGATAGTCGAACCGACCATAATGCCAGTCGACTGCCAACCTCAAACATGAGGTTTTAACCTAAGTATGGTGCCCCCATACTTGCTAGACCACCCATAACCTAGACCTAAGTCTTCTAGCCACCTCCATCAGCCTCACGCCTCTCGGATCCCTCCAAGTCATCCATGACTTTTTCATCCATCGCGCTAGCCTTCAGGTGCTTCCATCGGCTATGTCATGCTAACGGTGTCTACACCGCCAAGGCACATTGGACTTACGCCGCCAAGACTCCGCTTAGACTTTACGCTGCCAACCATTGGACTTATGCTGCCAAGACTCCACCCTTGGACTTTACGCCGCCAATATCAAACATCTTGGACTTCTCAAATGCCAAGACTCAAGCTTTGACTTTCCCTTGCCAACCCATGTTGGACTTTCCATGCCAAGACCCATGCTTGAACTTCCCTTGTGCCAAGTACTCAAGACTTGGACTTTCCCAAATGCCAAGTGTCCCACTTGGACTGTCCATGCCAAGTACCCATGACTTGGACTTTACCTTGCCAAGACCCATGCTTGGACTTTCCCATAATCACATGGTCAACCCTAGTCAACCATAAAAGTCTCCCTCGAGTCAAACTCGAGTCTGGTCAATTATAACTTGAGTCGATTGTATAAACAATCTCCCCAAAACATTAAACGACATCAATGTCAACTCACTTTGTCAAACATCAAAACATCACTCGAGTCAAACTCGAGTCTGGTCAATCGTGACCTGGGTTGATTGCACCAACATTAAAACCCTATTTTGGATATAGCAAGCGGTGTTGACAGCTTCCGCCCACAAGTAGCTAGGTAAAGAGTATGCATTAAGCATAGTCCTAGCCGCTTCTTGTAGGGCACGATTTTTCCTTTCCATAACCCTATTTTGTTGGGGTGTTCTAGGACAAGAAAATTCGTCCTTGTACCCTTGTTCTAGGCAAAAGGTTGAGAAATTAGAATTCTCAAATTCTCCACCATGATCACTACGGATCCGATTGATTTTGAGTTTTCTTTCATTCTCTATTCTCTTGCTAAATCCTATGATTATTCCTAGAGTTTCATCCTTATTTTTCATGAAAAATACCCAAGTAAATCTAGAAAAATCATCTACTATCACTAAGTAATATTTACTACCAATCATGGAGGGAGTACTATGACAATCAAATAAATCCATATGTAATAGTTCTTAAGGTAAAGTGGTACAAAGTAAAGTTTTACCTTTGTGTGATGTTTTTGATTACTTCCCTTCTTGGCATGCATCATATATTTTGTCCTTGAGATACTTGACTTTTGGCAACCCTTTGACTAACTTCAATTTGGCTATTTTGGCAATGTTCTTCATATTGATGTGCCCTAGCCTCCTATGCCAAAGCCAACTCTCTTCTTCTTTTGCAATAATACACTTAGTAGAAGCATTAGTAGCATAAGATAAATCAACATAGTATATATTTGATTTCCTAAAACCTACTAGCATTCACTTATTTAAAGTTTTGTGTCTTATGAAACATTTTGAAGAGTCAAATTGAACATCAAAATTGGCATCACATAGTTGACTTACACTAAGTAAATTAAATTTTATATTTTTAACTAATAACACTTTATGAATGGCAAGGTTGGGGGATACCTCAATTGTGCCTTTTCCTAGAATCTTAAGTTTACCACTATTTCCAAAAGACACCTTCCCCTTGCTAGTGTGGTTGATGGTGGAAAATTTTCTCTCATCACTGGTCATGTGTTTTGAGCACCCACTATCAACAATCCATAAGCTTGGTTCTTCTAGCTATACAACATGAAAAATGCAAGCCTTAGGCACCTAAATTTTAGGACTGCTAGCATCAATTAAAAACTTCTTAGGGACCCAAGCCTTTCTAACCTTGCTCCTAACGGTGGATTTTCTACTAACAAGGGATGTAAAGGCTACCTCCTTTTCCTTAGGCCTATATCCTATTCCGTCCTTGCTGTAAATATCCCTTTGATCCTTAATTATCATATCTAGGTATTTAGAGCCATTTGTAAATTTTTCTAAGCATGCTCTTAGTTCACCTATTTCTTTTCTTAATTCATCATTTTCATTTCTAAGTGTACATGTATCATCACAAAGTGGTTCTACATTTTTAAGTGATTTAATTTCTACTTTTAAGTCCTTAATCCTAGTTTTTGATCTATTTAAGGCATTTTGAAGGCATGCAATGGTTTTATAAAGTAAATCTACCCTATGGGAGTTCTTACCTCATCATCACTTGATGATGATTCTTCGCTTGAGGAAGAGGATGAAGACTCCTCACTTGAGCTTCCGGCTTCCTCCTCCAAGGCCATGAGAGCTAGGTTTCGGGTAGCATGACACATTTCTTCATCATCGGAAGAGTCCTCCAAGCTTAGTGTGTCCCACGTTTGTGCCACCATTGCCTTCTTCTTTTTCTTCTCCTTCTTTTCCTTCTTCTCCTTATGCTTCTTTTCTTTCTCCTCCTTCTTTAAGTCCGGGCAATTTGGCTTGATGTGCCTCTTTTTATTGCAACCATAGTAAACAACATTAGAGGAAGGAGTTGATCTACTAGAAGAATTACCTCTTGAGGATTGGAACATCCTCTTCACATCATTCTTGGTGAGTTTCCTTGACCTCCCACCAAACTTCTTTACGTAATGAGCCACCTCGCTTGCCGATAGCTCTTCTTCACTACTAGATGAATCCTCCTCGGATTTGGATGAGGAAGACACTTCTTTCTTCTCCTTCCTCTTCTTCTTTCCTACAAAAAGAACTACACCTTTCTCTTTGGATGAAGTGTTAGCTTGCTCGTGCAACTCAAATTCACAAAAGAGCTCATCTAATTTAACCAAAGAAAGATCCCTAGAGACCTTATAGGCATCTACCATTGAAGCCCACAAGGTTGTTCTAGGGAAGGCTTGGAGTACATACCTTATAAGGTCTCGGTTGTTGACCTTCTCACCTATCACATGTAGTCTGTTGACTACTTCCTTGAAGCGACCGTGCATTTGGCTCATGGTCTCATTGGTCTTCATGGCAAAGTTTTGGAGTTGGCCTATCAAGAGGTCCCTCTTAGCTCCCCTCGTCTCCTTTGATTCTTCATTCAACTCGATGAGCTTTTCCCAAAGCTCTTTAGCGGAGTTGAAAGGTCTGACCTTGGACAATTGCTCCTTTGATAGACCACATTGGAGTGTGGTCGTTGCCTTTGCATTGGCTTGCGCCTTCTTGGCCATATCCCTCGTCCAATCTTTGGTCGGTATTGGCGCTCCATGTTCATCAACCGACTTCTCGAATCCATCTACAATACTAAACCAATTATCAATATCATTCATAAGGTAGTATTTCATCCCACCTTTCCAGTAGCCAAAATCGTTGCTGTCGAAGAATGGAGGCCTCGCCATGCTATACCCCTCTTGGAAAGCCATCGTGCTCCGATTGATTGTTAGATCTTCCGATGCGATCCGGGCTTTGATACCATTTGTAGGGGATCCTTGGAAGCTAGAGGGGGGGGTGAATAGCTTGTTTTCGTTTCTACAAAAATGGTTAGCGGAAGCACAACAAATATAATAATAATAGAAATGAAAACACAATGCGTTTACATGGTTCGGAGATAATGCTCCTACTCCACGGCGATCCTTAAGGTGGATCAACCCTAATCAATCTCACTAAGAAGCTTTCTCTTTTTACAACAACCCTCCTCTTCTTACAAAAGATGAAGATGAAGTTTAAAGAAGAGGAGGGGAATTAAAACACTAGGAAATCTTAGAAAATTCGTGGAGTCTTGAGAGGATGATCAGAATGTAAGCATTAACCCTCTCAACCACCACAGCCCCTCTTTTTATAGAGAGAGGGCTATTTTTCCCATTGGGTCACGATCAGTCGACTGATGTACAACATCAATCGACTACCACCATGGTTAATGGCTTATGAACAGTCAGATTCGTGGGATTCATAATTGTCATCATCCAATGACACGCTCACGATCCTCCATCTCGATGGAGTGATCACCGAGTGATCATGGCACATGAGTGTGACACCATTCTGCGTCGTGTTTAACTTGATCACCGATCGCCATCGCTTGGCAAATGATCGATGGCGCATATCGTGATCGCCACGATTAGGCAATCGATCGCTCACACCTTTTCACCGACTCGGCCGAGCATTCTAACGATCGATACATCATATCAGTCGACTGATACTCATCAAGTATGAATAATTCATACTTGAATTGACTCCCTAGACCTAGACTCTGTTGGTGCAGTGGGCACCAAAGTCGAACCGGTATTTTGATTATGGCAAAAGGCTCAATAGTTAAGGGTATATTTGTTATCTTACGAGCTCAATTAAGTGTGCAGAAATGCTAAAGTTGAGCGGAAGGTCTGCGACACCCGGTGGGAACCGAGGTGGTCGGGCAATGCCAGAGGGACTTCGGAGGAAGCCGAGGTACTCGGGTGAAGACCGGAAGCGAGGCTACAAGGTAAGCTCGTGTGAAAGAGAAGCAAGGTCGTTAAGCGTAGATCCGACCCAATACCTCCAATGGAAGGTCTAGGTCGAGATCAGATGGTTAGAACCATCGTCATTTTTTATATTTTGCTGCGGTCAAAACCCTTTGACTACGTTCAAGTTCGACCTCGAGAAGAGCTCGAATTTCAAGGGGTGAATTTGGACTTGACTCGTGTTTTGGTACAAAGGGTGATGTGGCATCAAGGTGGACATCCAAACCATCACCAAGCTTCCTTGTGGTGGACGCCCAAAATAAGGTGAGTTGGCACAAGATGGTTGGCTCCCATGATGTGGCACAAGTTGAATGGCTCCAACAAGTTGGCGCCCAAGGAGGTTGGAGGTGGCACAAGGTGGTTGGATGAAACACCTCATCCTCAAGTTGGCGCCCAAGGAGGTTGGAGGTGGCACAAGGTGGTTGGATGAAACACCTCATCCTCAAGTTGGCGCCCAAGGAGGTTGGAGGTGGCACAAGGTGGTTGGATGAAACACCTCATCCTCAAGTTTGAGTTGGGATAAGAACCTCACCTTGGACACTACCTATGTCTAAATTCATAGATCAATATCCATAAATAGACATGTTCAAGCCAAGCAAATCACAAGAATTCAAGAGCTCTCAACACGCAGAACGTCGCTACTACTACTCACATTTGCTACGACGAAGTGCCACCGATAAACGAAAGCTACATCTTCTACTTATAAGAGTTGTCGGTATATTTATTTAAGTTCTACTTCTTTAAATTGTCTTTGTGCTTTAATCGTAACAAGGAAAGGGGAGTGTCCTTTGCCTTGATTTCTTTTGTAATCGTCGTTGCTCCTACCTCCAACGAGGAGGAGTGGTTTTAGTGAATTGCCCTCCGTGACGTGATCAAGGATCACTAGGGCCGTGGATTAGCAATCGAAAGATTGTGAACCACGAAAAATATCTTGTCTACTTTATATTTCACTGTGCACTCTACTTGCTTTTTACTTATTGCAAAAGTTTTTAACGACATCGTGACGCTTATTCACCCCCTCTAGCGACACTTTCGATCCAACAATTGGTATCAGAGTCGGGCGCTAAGATTCGTGAAACCACCAATCTAGCTTTGTTTTTCTTTTTTACAGATTTTTTATTTATTTATTTCTGTTTTCGTATAATTATTTCACTTGCTTATCTTCTCCTACATATAAAATTGCATTAGAGGCTTTAGGATCCGGATAAGGTTGTCCTTCGGGTTAGATCCCGAGTAAGGTTGTCCTCCGGAACTTCAACGACATTCGCATTTGATTGTTTATTTCTTTTTGCAAGTTACATTTTATATATCTTTAATTACTTCCCGCACTACTAATCCAATACGAAAGTCTTGGAATATTCATTACGTGTGTGTTTTTCAAGATTAGTTTAGTCGTTCTTCTTCTTGTTTTTAAATGGCCCATCTCGAAGGGTTTAGCACCGCCCGACCCCCATTTTACAACGGTAATGACTTTCGTTATTGGAAGGGTCGGATGGAATGCTTTCTTAAAACCCAAATCGAGATGTGGATCGTAATCCAAACCGGTTTCACACTTCCTATTAATGAAGATGGTGAATCTTTGGGTTACGATCAATGGTCAAATTCCATGAAAAAACAAGTAGAAGCCGATGCCAAGGCAACTCAAATCTTGCAATGTGGGTTGTCCAAGGAAGAGCTCAACCGCGTCGGCCCCTTCATTAGTGCAAAGGACTTATGGACCAAGCTAGTGGAACTACACGAAGGCACCGACGACACGAAGGTATGTAAAAGAGATTTACTTTTAAATAAATTGTATAACTTGAAAATGCAGGAAAACGAGACCGCAACTCAACTACATGCTCGTATCCAAGACATCGTCAACCAACTCCATGCCATCGGACAAAAGGTCGAGAATCGCGACCTTATCAGGTATTCTCTTAACTCGTTTCCTAGGACCACCTTGTGGGCATCCATGGTCGATGCCTACAAGGTCTCCAAGGACCTTTCTAAAATTAGGTTAGACGAATTGTTTTCGGAACTTGAATTACATGAGCAAACTAACGTGGTCGTGCCGAGAAGAGTATTGCGTTAGTTGCGGGTTCCAAGAAGAAGAAGCCCGCAAGCAAGCCACCCCAAGGAAGAAGAAGCGAGTCGAATCCGAATCGAAGTAGACTCGAATAGAATCCGAACTAGTCAATCTAGTTCTAAGATGATCAAGAGAGGAAAACGACCAACAACTCAAGGTAAGCCTAAATCTAATTCAAATACTTCTAATTTTAGATGCTATGAGTGCAATGTGTTCGGTCACATCAAGTCCGAGTGCCCAAAGCTAAAGAATAACGCATCAAAGACCAAGAAAGCGCTAAACGCTACTTGGGAGGAGTTGTCGGAGGAAGAAGACGATATCCAAGCTCTAATGGCCAAGCCGACCGAGCACGACTCCGAAACCGAAGAAGAGTCCGAGTCCGAATCCGATGATGAGCTTCCATTCAAGACAAGCCACGGATCCGTATCCGGTTCAAAAGAATCATTAAGGGTAAGTCGGTCGTTACTTAATACTTTGTATGGTGCAATCAAATTTTTAAATAAGAAACTAGCTAAGTCCGAGTCCAAGGTCGAGACCCTAATTGAGGAGGTTAACCTTCTCAAACATGAGGTCTCCCTAACCTCTTCGACTACTCGTATTCAAGAGGAGGACTCAACTGCTTGAAAAGCTTGAAGTTGAGAACTCGCTTTTGAAAACACAAGTCAAGACCTTAGGAACACGTTGGAAAGGTTCACTTTGGGATCCAAGGACTTGACCTCTTACTTGGATCACAAAGGGCCGTGGTACAACAAGGCCGGACTCGGGTTTAACTCAAATACAACCAATAAGTCATATATGTCTATAGTAAACCAACATAAGAAAAATGTCCAAGCATGGGTCCCTAAGACCACTTTGATTTCAACTTTAGGATCTAACATGTATTGGGTTCCCAAGGACCAAATTCACTATGTGAATAGACCCACTCGATTCAATGGTCCAGGGGGAGCCAATACAAAATGTATTTTTGTTAAGTCTTAGAAATTGCATGCTTAGTTTTTCCTTTATTTTTAGAATGGTTAGATAGGACTCATAACCAACTAAAATCCTGCGAAAAGATTGAGCCTCGGGGAGCCTCTTTTCAAAAATAAACCAACTAAAATCCTACGAAAAGATTGAGCCTCGGGGAGCCTCTTTTCAAAAATAACTAGTTAGACCAAGACGTAGTCTCAAGTAAGTCGAGTTATCAATTTCTTGAAATTAGCTTTGTCTAAGGAAGTGGTCGTTGTTCCGATCAAAGAAGGCCTCTGTGCCTCGCCACGACCTGGAAGCTAATCTCTTGAAAAGATTACTTGATGAGCTTAGACTAAATCCGAATCTAACCTAATGTTGGTTAATTTAAATTCATTAAAATTAATCAAGTAAAATTGAAAGTCATCTCACAATAACACATAGGAATAACATGTTTTGATCATGTAGATATTGGTGAGATGATTTAGGTTTAAAAACTTACAAACAACCCTTTAGTAATTCCAATATCCGATCCAACTACCTTATGTGTAGGATCAATGGATGTTGGACAGTGGTTGCTCCCTACACATGACCGGTGATAAACTAAATTTTTCGAATTTACGATTAAAACGACAAGGATCGGTAGCCTTCGAATAACGGCAAGCTCAAAATCATCGGATCAGGTGATATTGAGCTCAACTCTAACTTTACAATTCAAAATGTCTTATTAGTAGAAAACTTTCAATATAATTTACTTAGTGTAAGCCAATTGTGTGATAACAATTATAAGGTCATATTTCTAGAAAATGAATGCGTAATCAAAATAAATGCAACATCT
The DNA here is from genome assembly GCA_025175895.1 of Wurfbainia villosa. Lineage (NCBI taxonomy): Eukaryota > Viridiplantae > Streptophyta > Magnoliopsida > Zingiberales > Zingiberaceae > Wurfbainia > Wurfbainia villosa. The sequence goes on along the minus strand of CM045987.1, from coordinate 73,116,789 downwards.
AAAATAATACTTAAAGGAACTAGGAGTAGCAACATCTACACAATAAATTTACCCAACTCCTCAACCAAGTGTCTTATAACACAAAGAAGAGGAATCTTGGTTATGGCTCAAGACTCTGACACTGCACCCAAGACTCGGCCCACAAGATGAGTCGAGTGGCTTGGTTATAGGTTTGCCTAAACTAAACAACTTGGATAATAAAATATGTAATGCTTGTCAACAAGGTAAACAATCTAGGACACAACATCAATTAACTAATCAAGAACGAACCAAAAGTGTTCTTGAGCTCCTACACATGGATCTATTTGATTCACATGGAGCTAAGTCACTCAATGGTAGTCAATTTTGCTTAGTCATAATTGACTATTCTAGATTTACTTAGGTTTATCAAACATAAAAATGATACCTAGACCAACTAATCAATCTTTGTAGGTTAATCGAAAATCAAAAGAACCTTAAGATTAAAAGACTTAGAAGCGATCATGGTGGTGAATTCGAAAACCACAGGTTTACAGATTTCTGTAACCTAAACGGATACCACCATGAGTTTTCATATCCTAGAACCCCACAACAAAATGGGTTAGTCGAACGGAAAAATAGAACCCTACAAGAAGCCGCTAGGACAATGTTAAACGAGTATAACCTACCCGATAGATTTTGGGCAGAGGCCGTTAGTACGACTTGCTATGTCCAAAATAGGATCCTTATGGTAAAGAGGCACCAAAAGACCTCGACGAGATTTATCACGATAAAATACCGAACATCAAGTACTTTAGGGTATTTGGATGCAAGGTACATATCTTAAACACTAAGGATTACCTAGGAAATTCAAATCCAAAACCTCATCGAACCTTTCTAGGATACTCAACCACCAGAGAGCTTATAGGGTATACAATCACGACACTCTTAGAGTCGAAGAAACCATTAATATAGTTTTCGACGAAGGACACGAACCCGCTCAATCCTTAACAAAACCAACTAGCAAATCAACTTATAGCAACCCGACTCGATCTTGAACTTGAATCTCCCCTAACCCAAGTCATCCTATCGACCAAGTGATAGATGACTCTAACCCAAGTCAAACTAGAACTCACCCAAGTCATCCTATCGACCAAGTGATAGATGACCCTAACCCGAGTCACACTAAGACTCAAACAAATCATCCTATCAATCAAGTTATAGGTGATCCAAATTTAGGGGTTCGAACTAGAGCTTCATATCGAAACCTTAGTCAAATCTCGTTAATTTCCAAAATCGAACCCAAAACTATTGAACAAGCACTTCTTGATCCCGATCGGATTATTGCTATGCAAGAAGAGCTAGCTCAATTCACTAGAAATGAAGTCCGGGGAATTAGTACCACCACCTAAAGAAAAATCAATTATTGGAACAAGGTGGGTATTTCGAAATAAACTTGATGATAAAGGTGAAGTAGTTAGAAATAAAGCTAGGTTAGTCGCAAAAGGGTTTAGTCAAGTCGAAGGTTTAGATTACGATGAGACCTACGCCCCCGTAGCCAGACTAGAGTCCATCCGAATGTTGTTAGCATATGCTGCACATCGAGGTTTTAAATTGTTTCAAATGGATGTCAAGTCAGCATTTTTGAATGGATACATTAAGGAAGAAGTTTACGCTACCAACCTCCGGATTCGAAAATCTAGATAAACGACCATGTCCTTAGACTTAAGAAAGCCCTATATGGACTCAAACAAGCCCCAAGAGCTTGATGCGAAGGCTTTCGATCTATCTTAAGTCCAAAGGATTCAACCAAGGTTTAGTCGACCCAACCTTATTCGTTAAAACCGTAGGAAAAGAAATCTTTATAGCCCAAATCTATGTAGATGATATAATTTTTGGAACTACCAACTCGATCCTGCTAAACGAATTCATCTCACTTATGGAAAGTGAATTTGAAATGAATTTAGTGGGAGAGTTAAGTTTCTTCTTAGGTTTACAAATTAAACAAACTAAAGATGGAATATATTTACATCAACAAAAATATACTAAGGACTTAATAAATCGATTTGGAATGCAAGATGCTAAAATAATCAATACACCTATGGCAACTAATGTTAATATAAACGAAGATGTAGAAGGAAAACCGTTGACCTAAAATACTATAGAGCGCAATAGGAAGTCTCCTATACTTAACCGCGAGCCGACCGACATTTTATTCGCGGTAAGTATGTGCGCAAGGTTACAAACTCGCCAAGGAGTCTCACCTAACCCTAGTCAAGCGTCCTTAGATATCTAAAGGGCACGCTAAACGTAGGTATTTGGTACCCTAGATCTACCGAGTTTAATCTAATCGGCTACTCGACCGACTATGCGGTAGTAAACTCGATAGAAAGAGCACGAGTGGTTGTTGTCAAATCCTCTACCGAGTCTAGTAAGTTGCGCAGAGGAAGCGATTGCGTTGCCTTATCTACCACCGAATACGTTGCGATGGGTGAGTGTGTCTCTCAGCTCTGTGGATGAAGCACACTCTCCAAGACTTTAGCTTAATCTTTAACAACATTAAAACCTACATAGATAACATTAGTTCAATTAACTTAACTAAAAATCCAATATGTCATTCTAGGACAAAACATATAGAAGTTAAACACCACTTCATTAGGGAACATGTAACTAATGGAACTATACAACTAGAGTATGTTGAGTCCAAATCAAACCTAGCGGACATCTTCACCAAACCACTACCCGCGAATTTAGTTTATTAAGACGAAAGTTAGGTATGTGCGTAATAGAGTAGGATTTAAATTTTTCTATATATGTACTCTACTTTTGCTTCTTTTTATGAAATTAGCCTAAGTCTTACCTTAGAAATCATATACCTATAGATTTAAGGAGCCAACACATCTCACAACACATAGGACTAATGTGTTTGTGTACTTAGCCAATGACGGGCGTGAGATGTTAGGACCTTACTCTGGTTCCAGATGTAGATTGATTGCATCGACATGAACCATGGAGTATAATTATTTAAAATTAATCAACTCCTTCAAGACTTATTGATCATTCTATATCAATCAAGTCCAACCGGAGTTGTACATTTTAGATAAACATATTTACAAGCTTATTATTATTTTAAAAAAAAATATATATTTATATTGGGAACTTGCTTGGACTTACAAACCTTAAAATATATTTACAAACTTTTTGAGTTAAGGCAAAAGGGGGAGAAAGTCACAAAAGTAAGGAAGAAAGTAAACAAAATTATTACCTTTTATATTAAGTAATTACTTAAGCAACTATTAAGGGGAGTAAAATTATTTTTCAAGAACTCACCTTGGTCAAGGGAGGTTACCTCAAAGGGGAGAACTTGAAACAATAATATTTCTCACTCATGCTTAATCTTTATGCTAGCTCACTCATGCTTAATCTTTATGCTAGCTCATTCATACTTAATCATTATGCTAGCTCATTCATATTTAATCATTATGCTAGCTCATTCATACTTAATCATTATGCTAGCTCATTCATATTTAATCTTTATGCTAGCTCATTCATGCTTAATCATTATGCTAGCTCATTCATATTTAATCTTTATGCTAGCTCATTCATGCTTAATCATTATGCTAGCCATCGTTATGTTTAATTTTTCCTTAACTTTTGTGTCGGTTTGCCATGAATCAAAGGGGGAGATTGTTGGTGCGTGGGCACCAAAGTCGAACCGTATTTTGATTATGGCAAAGGCTCAATAGTTAAGGGTATATTTGTTATCTTACGAGCTCAATTAAGTGTGCGAGAAATGCTAAAGTTGAGCGGAAGGTCCGCGACACCGGTGGGAACCGAGGTGGTCGCAACGCCGCAGAGGACTTCGGAGGAAGCCGAGGTACTCGGGTGAAGACCGGCGAGGCTACAAGGTAAGCTCGTGTGAAAGCGGCAAGGTCGTTAAGCGTAGATCCGACCCAATACCTCCAATGGAAGGTCTAGGTCGAGATCGATGGTTAGAACCATCGTACTTTATATTTTAAGCCCAAAACCCTTTGACTACAGTCAACTGCTAGTCAAGTTCCAGCCTCGAGAAGAGCTCGAATTTCAAGGGGGTGAATTTGGACTTGACTCGTGTTTTGGTACAAAGGGTGATGTGGCATCAAGGTGGACATCCAAACCATCACCAAGCTTCCTTGTGGTGGACGCCCAAAATAAGGTGAGTTGGCACAAGATGGTTGGCTCCCATGATGTGGCACAAGTTGAATGGCTCAAACAAGTTGGCGCCCAAGGAGGTTGGAGGTGGCACAAGGTGGTTGGATGAAACACCTCATCCTCAAGTTGGCGCCCAAGGAGGTTGGAGGTGGCACAAGGTGGTTGGATGAAACACCTCATCCTCAAGTTGGCGCCCAAGGAGGTTGGAGGTGGCACAAGGTGGTTGGATGAAACACCTCATCCTCAAGTTTGAGTTGGGATAAGAACCTCACCTTGGACACTACCTATGTCTAAATTCATAGATCAATATCCATAAATAGACATGTTCAAGCCAAGCAAATCACAAGAATTCAAGAGCTCTCAACACGCCGTCGTAACGCCGCTACTACTACTCACATTTGCTACGCCGCCGACAACGAAACCTACATCTTCTACTTATAAGAGTTGTCGGTATATTTATTTAAGTTCTACTTCTTTAAATTGTCTTTGTGCTTTAATCGTAACAAGGAAAGGGGAGTGTCCTTTGCCTTGATTTCTTTTTTGTAATCGCGTTCTACCTCCAACGAGGAGGAGTGGTTTTAGTGAATTGCCCTCCGTACGTGATCAAGGATCACTAGGGCCGTGGATTAGCAATCTAAAGATTGTGAACCACGTAAAAAGCACCCTAACGATCGTGATACATCATATCAGTCGACTGATACTCATCAAGTATGAATAATTCATACTTGAATTGACTCCCTAGACCTAGACTCAACCTTCTAGCTCTTCCTTAAGCCTTGCACCTCCAGGATCCCTCCGAGTTCGCGACTTGTTCATCCTTTGCGCCTGCTTCCAAGAGCTTTCTTCGATTTTGTCATGTCTTGGGTTTCCCTTTGCCAAAGCCTGCTTGGACTTTACGCCGCCAAGACTACATGCTTGGACTTACGCTGCCAAGACTTGCCTTTGGACTTCCTTTGCCAAGATCACACTTGGACTTTGCCTTTACTAAGTCTTCATACTTGGATTTTCCTATCACTTAAACATGTTCACAATTAGATCACAAGGTTTTGTCCAACTTAGATGATTATCCAAACATCAAAACATATAAATGCTTAGGGCATTGTTGCACCGACAGTTTTTGCCCATTGAGGCTGACAGCAGTTGACTGCTGCATACCATCAGTCGATTGCTTCTTTGATCGGATTCAACGACTTCTGATGAAGCTTGATTGCAATCGTCAAAGCTCAACATCTACTTGATCAGTCAACTGCTATTATCATCAGTCGACTGGTATCATCCTAGTCAAGTGAGTAGTCATCTATCAGTAATTCTATGCCCATGGCAGTCGACTGCCCATTATGTCAGTCGAATGCCAGACCTTGATTAGACTTCTAGACCCGAGTTCAAGTTTGCCAAGGGTGAGCACCTTTATCGAGCTATATAGATATGTAGTCGACTACTTGACCAGTCGACTGGGGCATAACCCCAGTCGACTGCTCAACTCTCTCAGATCCTCAAGTGTTGAACACTCAAGACCAGTCGACTAGTATAACATGCCAATCGATTGGCACACCTCAAGTATGACTAATTCATACTTGAAAACATACCCTAAGCTTAGACTTAACGTTATAACTTTTCTATTAGCCTTGCGCCTCCAGGAGTCCTCCGAGTCCACGACTCCTTCATCTTTGTGCTTGCCTTCAAAAGCTTCCCTTGCTTTTGTTATGCTTTAGGTTTCTTCTTTTCCAAAGTTCGCTTGGACTTTACGCTGCCATGACTATATTCTTGGAATTATGTTGCCAAGATCTTGCCTTTGGACTTCCTTAGCCAAGGTCCACTTGGACTTTACGGTGCCAAAGACTACATGCTTGGACTTATGATGCCAAGACCTTCCCCTAGACTTTCATTGCCAAGATTCACACTTAGACTTCTCTTTACCAAGTTTTCATACTTAGATTTTCCTATCACTTAAACATTCATGGTTAGATCACAATTATTGCCTGCCTTCAAATGATTATCCAAACATCAAAACATATTAATGATTTGAAGCATTTTTGCACCAACAATCTCCTCCTTTTTGATGTTTGATAATCATTTAAGTTAGGTCTTGAAATATGCAATACAAAAACAATGTGAATCTAACTTCAATTATCCCTTCTCCCCCTTTGACATGCATAAAAAAGAGAAAGATAAATATCAAATGAATACAAGGTTGAATAAGATTGTTCATGCCTTCAACTAAGGTATACAATGCACATAGAACTCCCCCTTAATCCAAGACATACTTTATCAGGTGTGAATAACATGTTGAGCAAAGCATGAAAGCATAAGTAATGGTAATTCCTAACTCTTCACCAACAATCAACCATATCCATATTGGTTTTTAGTTTTAGAAAGATATTATAGAAAGGTCACCCCTAAACCAATGCATCAATTAGTCCTAATCTCCCTAATAGTCATGCTAATCATACCATAGGGTTAGGACAACTTAAGTTGGGCTCTTAGATGATGAACTCAAGGTAATCTGCCCAAAACAGTGCCATCAGTCGACTAAGGCAATCACCAGTCAACTAAAAGCCCCAGTAATTGACTGCCATAAGGAGCATTTGACTGATATCTAAGAGTTCAAAAATCAGTGACTTTTAGATGAGTTTAAAAAAAGTGCATAAGTGATTCTACGTATTTGTAAAATTCACAAAACATTGTATATGCATTACTTATGTCCACTACAATGGGTGAAAAATAGAAGGATAAAAAAATACCCATTATATTAACAGATTGAAACAAAGTTCAAAACTATAAAAATTGTTAATTGTTTGGTTAACTTTGTATCAAAATCATCAATGATGATTGCTATCAAGCGATAGACTTCATCAAAGTTTTCAAAAATAATTGTCAAATTGTGTTCAACCCTTAATTTTAATTAAAGTCTATTGGGTCATCAAACAAGAATACATAGATATGATAAAATTTTCATTGCATTCCAAAAAGAAATAATAACAAAGTGTCAAGGATAAAGCCTTACAAATACCAAACACTAAGAAAACAAAAACACACAAGTGGTGACTAGCTAAGGACCCTCTGCATCATCATCCACCTCCATCATGTGTGTATCGCCGATAGTAGGACCACCAACACTAGAGGAGGATGGGAAGTACTACGACGGATGTCCTAGTGCGAAGGAGCAGAGAATCACCAGCATCTCCTACTACTATCGCTCCATCATATCCAGACGAGAGAAGACCTGAGTCCAGAACTCGTGATGCTCTAGGCTAAGCTCTTCCAGGCATGTATTAAATGGACTCCTCAAAGCGTGCTGCGAAGTCGGAGTCCAACATAGAATCATCATTTGCAGCTACTGCAGGGCCGGATCTAGCACCATCTCCTAGGTGCCACCCATCCTCCCATATCATTGAGCCGCCAACATGCTTCAACCCTGCCAAGGAAAAGGTCCTACCATTCATTCGATCATACTTTGTGGTAAATGGCTTGATCACCCCTTTGGTGACATCGATGCCGATGGAACCAAGCCACTCCATAATCACATGTCCGTAGGGCATATGGACCTTCCCACTGTTGAGTTTAATTAAGTGAATGATGCAATGGAAGGTATTGAGGCTGATATTAACATCTAGTGCATGATGAAATGCATACATGAGGAAGAAATGTGGGAGCCGAATTGAGGCTAACCCACGAGTGACAATGGGTAGAATGAAATGGACAATGACCTTATATAGGACATTGTCTTTGAATGAAAGGTCATTGGATGAAAAAAATACTTACACCAAGTTGGTGAGGTCCGTTATAGAATTGATCATGGAGAGAATCTAAAGTAACGACCTCAAAAGGTGAAGGGAGAGGCTCAAGGAGAGACGGGTAGAAGATAAAACCACTCTCTGATGGGCGACATCCTAGGAAGTCCTCCCATATTTGAGAAGTGAAGTCTTGATCGACTTGAGCAACGTGAGTCCTATATCTCAAGCCATCCCCGATAGATCATAAATTGTTGAAGAATTCAGATAATAAGGTGGAATTGATAGGGTGTTCACAGAAAACTAATGATTCTAACTTGCAGTGCTTGATGATTTGCACTATGTCAAAGAAATGTGCATGGAAAAACTTATCATCTAATGACCTAGGTGGAATGAGTTGAAACTTTTTTGTGTTGAAAGCTAACTCATGAGACGGAGTGGGAAAACGTGCATCTATAGGTGGGGGAGGGTTAGATGGGCCCTCACCGGAAGGTAAAGGTCGACGTTTGGATGCTAGATGTTTAACTCTAAAGGTAAGGAATGAAAATGCATGATGAATATATGAATGCAACACACAAAAACAAACAAAGTGATTAGTACACAACAATATCAACAAATGATAAAGAAAGTTAACTGAGATTACGGTTTAGAAATTACTTAGGTGCCATGAGGACTAAGGAAGACAGAAAGGTCGATGATCGCCTGAAAAAATGCACCCAAAAGAACCCCTAGCCGGAGCCCTAGCGATAGCTGAGATAGAACCTAGGGTTCTCGGAGAGAGGAATGGGAGTGAGGGCTGAAGAAGAGGCTGAACAACATGAGAATAGTGGTGGAAGCACCAAAGAAGAAGAAGAACGAATGAAAGGGCAACGACGGTGGAACTCGATGGAGAGAAAGGGAAAAAAGTTGAGGGTTTGTTGAGTCAAACAAGTCAGGTGACCCTAATATGTGCGCTAGTAATTAATTGCATAATATGCCAGTCGACTGATAGAGACCAGTCGAACTGGTCAGTCGGCTACGAACAGTTCTGTGTTTGCGGCCAATAACAATAGTCGACTGACAATTTGCATCAGTTGACTATGGCACAATCTGTGAGTTGGCCATTAAATGATAGTCGACTGCCAAAATCGTCAGTGGAGTGCCTAGTGGATGTTGGGGATGTATGACCGCTAGAGGGGGGGCGAATAGCATCTAGTGCTATGTCGATGGAATTAGATCGTTCTTGTCTCTACAACTTGTTAGCGCAGAGGAATACAAATAACAAATAACACAATAACAACAATACAACCATACGTAAAACACAAGGATATAACATGGTTCAGAACCTTAGGGTTCTTACTCCACGGGTTGAGCTCAAACAAGCCCTAGCGATGCAAAACACCACTAATCAACCTCTACTTCTTGGAAAATACTCTGGAGGTCGAGAAAACCTCTAACAACAGTTCTTACAACAATAAGAGAGAAATACAATCAAATATACAAAATAACGTAAAGAAAACTTTACAAATGTGAACTTGAATGCTTGCTTGTTGATTGCTTTGGACTAACTTTGAAGGACTGGAAAGCATCAACTATTCCCCTTCAAATAGCCCCAAGAACCATGGCTAAAAACATCCCCTTTGAGCTCCTTATAAAACTGCAACTCAAGGTAATTTTCTCCTAGTAGTCGACTGCTCATACCCATTAGTCGACTGCTCCTGTAGCCATTGTCTCACAACAACTCGATCCATGCTAGAAAAACTCCAATGGATACCTTATCAGTCGACTGATGCTTTGGTAGCTGACTGATCAGTCATCTACCAAAGATTCTGAGTTCATGACTATAATCAGTAGTCGACTGCTCAAGGGCAGTCGAGGCATCACCTCGACTGGGCCTCCAGTCAAGGCACCTTGCATCTTCTCGACCACAGTCGAGGCACCGCCTCGACTGGGACTCCAGTCAAGGTGTTAGTTGAGTCGCCTTGCATCTGTGGTTGCAACTCATCCATAGTCGATCACCAATTGACTCATGGTAGTCAATTAGTCATAATCCCAATCGAATGCTCTGTGTCGACTCGGTTGCCAAGTGTCCAAACACTTGACCAGTTGACTAGTACAAAACCCCAGTCAACTGATAACCTCAAACATGAGGTTTAACCCCAAGTATGATGCCCTCATACTTGCTAGACCACCCTTAGCCTAGACCTAAGCCTTCTAGCCACCTCCATCAGTCTCATGCCTATTGGATTACTTGTTCATCCATATGCTAGCCTTCAGGTGCTTCCATCGAATATTGTCATGCTAACCGAGTCTACACCGCCAAGGCATATTGGGCTTACTCTGCCAAGACCTACGCTTGGACTTTACGTTGTCAGCCATTGGACTTATGCTACCAAGACTCCACCCTTAGACTTTATACCGCCAATATCAATCCTTGGACTTCCCAAATGTCAAGTACCCATGACTTGGACTTTCACCGCCAAGACTATACACTTGGACTTACGTGACCAAGACTACACCCTTGGACTCCATGCCAACCCATGTTGGACTTTCCAAATGCCAAGACCCATGCTTGGACTTTCCATTGCCAAGTACCCAAGACTTGGACTTTACCATGCCAAGTACCCATGACTTGGACTTTCCATGCCAAGTGTCCCACTTGGACTTCTCCATCATATGGTCAACCCCATGTCAACCATATAGTCAACCCATTATCAAGCAATGGCAACTCATCATCAAACATCAAAACACTATTCAAGTCAAACTCGAGTCTGGTCAATCGTGACCTAGGCCGATTGCACCAACAATCTCCCCCTTTTTGATGTTTGATAAAAACCAAACACATTTGAGTTAAACCACCTAACTCAAATCTCCCAATTCTCCTAATTGGGCAATTCTCAAATTCTCCCATCAATTCTCCCCCTTTTTGACATACATCAAAAAGACTCTCCCCAAGAGTGTCAATGTCTCATATCCCAATGAGATGTTACAATCTCCCCCTTGGTAAAAAAAAAATCTAGGATGCCTTCACTCTTCCTAGTGATAAGTCCCATATGACAAAAGAGAGGCAACCCTTCAAACTTTTCCATTCTCCAAATTCTCCCCCTTATGAGAAAGAATATATCCATCATTTCATGATGGATAACCTCCCCTAAAAGTTTGCTCCCCCTTGACCATTGCACCAACAATGTCCTTGGAGAGTCCCTAAGCCTATAGGAATACTAAACCATCAAAATTAAGGTCGAAAAGTTCAAACTTGAACTTTCACACTCATTAAAATTTGATAAATCACCCAAATAACTCTCCTAATACATATCCAATGGATTTTCACTCTTTTAATGCTTTCCAAAGCATATCGTAGGGTTAGCAGCAGTTAGGGTAGCCTAACATAGCAGAAACATGGGTTAAACATCTTTGTTTACTCAAAATTAGCATTCACATTTGACTTTGTCAGTCAATAGTTGACTGCCATCCATGGCAGTTGACTGATTTTTGCAAATCTAGAAATTAAAAATCAGAAATTGAAATTTAGAATTACATAAGTAATTATACGTAATTTAAAAAATAGTGAAACTTCATACGTATAATACTTATAACAATCATAATGGGTCAAAAATATTTGAAAAATAAAATACCCATTAAATATTGAGATTGATAAAAAAATCAAAATCATTGATAACTTCAATGCTTTTGACCTATTTTGTATCAACTTTGTCGGTGCAATCGGCCCAGGCCACGATTGACCAGAACTCGAGCTTGGCTCGAGAGATGTTTTGATGTTAGACAAAAATATATGACAATGTAATTGTCATGGTAAAGTCCAAGTCATGGGTACTTGGCATGTTAAGTCCAAGTGGGACACTTGGCATTTGGGAAAGTCCAAGCATGAGGCTTGGCAAGTTAAAGTCCAAGTCATGGGTACTTGGAATGGAAAGTCCAAGTGGGACACTTGCCACAAGGGAAGTCCAAGCATGTGTCTTAGCATGGAAAGTCCAACATGGGTTGGCAAGGGAAAGTCCAAGCTTGAGTCTTGGCGTTTGAGAAGTCCAAGGGGTTTGATATTGGCGGCGTAAAGTCCAGCAAAAGTCTTGGCAGCATAAGTCCAATGGTTGGCGGCATAAAGTCCAAGCGGAGTCTTGGCGACGTAAGTCCAATGTGCCTTGGCGGTGTAGACACCGTTAGCATGACATAGCCGATGGAAGCACCTGAAGGCTAATGCGATGGATGAACAAGTCATGGATGACTTGGAGGGATCCGAGAGGTGTGAGGCTGATGGAGGTGGCTAGAAGGCTTAAGTCTAGGCTAAGGGTGGTCTAGCAAGTATGGGGGAACCATACTTGGGCTAAGACCTCATGGTTGAGGTGTGCCAGTCAACTGGTGCCATGTGGCAGTCGACTGGACTGAGTCAACTAGGGTTTGTCTGTGAGAATTACTCTAGCGGATCGCCATAGGTGGGCGATCGGTGATGAAATGATCGTGATCTTGTGATCACCGATCGGTGCCTGAAATTGGGCACAAAATAGAGTCGAGACTCGACTGGCCGAGTAAGGCTCCAACAGTCGACTGATGGGTATCATCAGTCGACTGATGATGGATCCATTGGACTTATCCAACGTGGATCTAGCCGTTGTCTCACAACAACAGTGGCATCAGTCGACTGATGGTCCCGAGGAGTCGATTGATCGACTTTTTCCAGCACAGGTTGAAGCATTATAAGGAGCTCGTGAATGAGGAAAATGGCATGGTTTCTTGTGGGCTTTTGGGGCGATTTGCTACTGCAAATCAGGGTCTCCAAGTTGATATCATGCAACCAAGCGATCAAGCATTCAAGAGCATTTGTAAAGTGTTTTCTTTACTTGTATTTCTTTGTATTTCATTGTATTTGCTTGTAGCATTTTGATTATTGTTGTAATCATATTGTACGAGGTTTCTCCGCCTCTGAATTGTTCCGAGAAGGAGTGTTTATTAGTGGTTGCGTGTGCATCACTAGAGCTCGTAGAGCTCGATCCGTGGAGTAGGAACCTTGAGGTTTCAAACCATGTTAAACAATTGTGTTTGCGTGTTTGTCTTGCTTTTCGTTATTACTATTATTATTCCGCTACGCATAACGAGTTTTGTAGAGATGACCGGGAATGAATTCCATCATTGTACGAACACGATGCTATTCACCCCCCTCTAGCGACCTCAAATCTCCTACAATTGGTATCAGAACCCGGGGCTCTTCTACGGACTAACCGCAGGGAGATAAGACAAAGAAGCTAGAGGGTGAAGATGGAGTTGGAAGAACAACTCGGTTGGGACATCAACACACCGGTCCCATACTCATTATATGGACGAGAAGGCTTCAATTCTTGGAAGAGAAGAATTGAAGATTTTTTGATGATGAGGGATTTCGAGTAATGGTCCTTATTAATGGAAGGATTTGAGTATCCAAGAGAACCAAAAGGTGGATTCCTCAAAAAGAAGAGATGGAGTGAGGATCAACTCCAAAGATTCGAGAAAAACAAGAAGGTAATCAAATTCATTTTCGATTTAATTCCTAATGACTTCTTGTGTAGCCTAGGTGAGTGCATGGATGGTAAAAAGCTTTGGAGCAATTTGGCCAAGCTCCATGAAGGTCCATCACCGGTCCAAGAAGAAGAAGAAGAGGAGTGCTCACCCTCTCAAGCTCAAGCAAGCACATCGCCATCTAAAGAGCTTGAGGAGTCAGAAGGTGATAGGGAGTCGACTTCTGGATCGGTGGAGGAAGTGGAAGAAGCATCCACTTCTAGGATTGAGGAGGAGATTAGAGCATCCTCAACACCGGAGCAACAAGAGGAGCCATCCACATCCGGTCGAGAGGAAGAAAAGACTCAAGAGACCCTCACCACCGAACTAGGTAACTCAAGCATTTTGGTTTTAAACAAAAATCATATTATATGCTTTGAGTGTAGGGAGCAAGGACACTACAAGAGTAAGTGTCCTAAAAGGATCAAGAAAGCCCCACCGGCGCCAAAGATCAAGGATGTCGGTTCCCCAAATATCAAAAGCAAGGAGCAAGTCATTTGCTTCAAATGCCGACTACCGGGTCATTACCGGAGTCAATGCCCGAAGAGGGAGAAGAAGGGGCAAAGGGGAGCATCACAAGTAGGGGGAGCCACTAAGGCAAACCCTAAGGTATATTTTAATAATGCTCTTTCTTTAGTTAATAGACAAAAGCATGCTAGGAATTTCAATTCACTTGCTATTTATCATGAAAAGCATGCTAGGAGCAATAAATATTTTTGCCTTGGAGATAAAAATATCCACTTAGATAATAAGAAGAAATTTGGGACTAATGTCCCTAAAAACAATTTATCTAAGGACAAACCTAGGTCAAATAACTCAAAACCAATTCTACCTAGGGAGACAATTAGGAAGGTACAAGATCACCTAGGTCTTAATCCTAAATGGACTAGGCATATGCCTAGAAAGTCCCATGTCCAAGAATTTAATCAAAAATCAATTGGGCAATTAGAGGTTGAAAATCAAGCCTTGAGGTCAAGGCTTGAAAAACTAGAAAAGACCCTTAGGAACATACAAAATCAATTTAAAGGGTCAAATGATCAAAACTCTAGGTCCAAAAGTCAAAGTCAACACCTAGGACCTAAGAGTCAAAAGTCAACCAAGGGCAAGCAAGGTTTGGGTCATAAACCTAAGCCTAAGGTGGCTTATCATAGTGTTCCATTTGATTATGGAACACAAACTAGGTTTAGGAAGACAAAGGTCAATAGGGAAGTCATTCCTAAGGTTGACCAAAGGTTGTGCCTAGTGGCTAGGGTTTCTAGGAAACCTAGGGTAGCCACTAAGAAGGTTGCAAGGGGAGTTACACCTAGAGTCAATCTAGGTATGACCCAAATGACCAAGGCAAATAAGCCTAGAAGGGGCATTAGGAAGATATCTAGGGAGGTTATCCCTAAGGAATACCTAATTAACCCTAGGAGCTCAAATCAGTTTTGGGTTCCTAAGAGCGTGATTGATTCACGCTAAATGGGTTTAGGGTGTGCCAACCTTGATTGGATGGGTAGTTAACTCAACCATAATAAAGGTGGAATTTTAGGTCATTTTCAAGGTTATGGTTACCTTGGAAATACATTTGAGCTTTAATCCTAAAAGATTTTAGGATGTGCCAATATTAATTATGAAGTTTGATAAAATGATCAAATTGGCACATTTTAGGTTTAGAGGTTATAGGGTGTCATTTTGGGTTTTTGGCACACTAGGGAGAATTTAGGTAATATGGCAAAATAAACCTAATTATATCAAATGGCAACTAATATTGAAAATTTAGGTATTATATACCTTTATATTTTATTTGCCATGTCTTGTTTGCCATATAACATGCCATGACATCATGCTTATTTTTTTTAATCACTTTATATGTCATGATCATGTTTAGGATTAAGGACTAAATGTCATGTGTTTTTAGATTATATCTTATGCCATGACATCATGATCATTGGCCATGCTTTACTTATGCTATCATTATGTCATGATCATTTCATGCATTTAATTGATTAAAATTGATTTAAGGACAAATGACATGACTTGGAGTCCCATTTATAAGGGAATCAACTAGAGTTGCCTTAGAAAATGCATGAAACCTTAGATTAGGGAGAACAAAACCCACATCTCACATCACATTGACATGTATGTGTATTTATACACCCTAGATACATGTGAGATGTTAGGATATGAGTTGAGTTCAAGGTGCATAGTTTTTGCATCTAGACAAACTAAAACTCATCTAATTTCAATTGTGGATCAATGGGAAAGCTTGTGTACAAGTCATGTACATTAAGCCCAAGGAACATGATCCAAGATAGGTTTTCAAAATCATTTTAAAATTCATTTAGAAAACCTTAGTGAAGTCTATCTTTTGATAGCAATCACCATTGATGAGATTGATACAAAGAGAGCCAAAACTTAGAAGTTTTCTTCACTTTTAAATTTTGTATCAATTTCAATATTTTATGGGTAAAATAATTTTCAAATATTTTTCACCAATTGTATTGCCTATAAGTAATATACGTATCAAATTTCGTGATTTTTCGATATACGTAGAATTACTTATGCTTTTCTAAAATTCGATTCTGATAACTGAAATTTTCTAAAATTCGACTGAGCAATCAAATTCGATCGATGTGAGTGGCGATGACGATCGTAATGATGGAGTCGACTGCCAATACTGATTTCGAGAAAACTAGGTTTGTTTAGCCCGATTTCAGCTACGGTCAAGGTCCCTAACCACTCCTAACCCTAGGATATGCTTTGGGAAGCATTATAAAGGGTGAAAATCCATTGGATATGGATTAGGAGAGTTTTTAGGGTTTGTATCAATCTTAAGGTGAGTGAAAGTTCTTTGTTGAACTTTGAACCTTAATTTTGATGGTTTAGAGTTCCTATAGGCTTAGAGACTTCCCAAGGACATTGTTGCTGCAATGGTCAAGGGGGAGCAAGCCTTTAGGGGGAGTTATCTATCTTGGGATGATGGATGTGTCTTCTCTTCTTGAAGGGGGAGAAGTTATTGGGAGAGTATCATCAATTGGGAAAATTGATGGGATTTTGAGAAACCCAATTTGGAAATTGAGAGAGAGTAAAGGATTGCCTCTCTTGAGTGATATGGGACTTATCACTAGGAAGATGGTAGGCATCCTAGGTATTGTTGGATCAAGGGGGAGATTGTAAGATCTCATTGGGACATGAGACATTGACCTCCTTGGAGAGATAACCTTTTTGATGTTAGTCAAAAAGGGGGAGAATATTTGGGGAAGAATATTTTGGAAAAGGTTAAATTACCAATTTGGGATAATTGGTAAGGAGTTTTTGAGTTAGATGGTCTAACTCAAATGGTTTGAAATGGTTTGTTTGGTTTTTTTCAAACATCAAAAAGGGGGAGATTGTTGGTACAATCGACCCAGATCACGATTGACCAGGACTCGAGCTTGGCTCGAGAGATATTTTGATGTTAGACAAAAATATATGATAATGTAATTGTCATGGTAAAGTCCAAGTCATGGGTACTTGGCATGGAAAGTCCAAGTGGGACACTTGGCATTTGGGAAAGTCCAAGCATGAGTCTTGGCAAGGTAAAGTCCAAGTCATGGGTACTTGGCATGGAAAGTCCAAGTGGGACACTTGGCACAAGGGAAGTCCAAGCATGTGTCTTGGCATGGAAAGTCCAACATGGGTTGGCAAGGGAAAGTCCAAGCTTGAGTCTTGGCATTTGAGAAGTCCAAAGGGTTTGATATTGGCGCCGTAAAGTCCAAGCAAGAGTCTTGGCAGCATAAGTCCAATGTGTCTTGGCGGTGTAGACACCGTTAGCATGACATAGCCGATGGAAGCACCTGAAGGCTAGCGCGATGGATGAACAAGTCATGGATGACTTGGAGGGATCCGAGAGGCGTGAGGCTGATGGAGGTGGCTAGAAGGCTTAGGTCTAGGTTAAGGGTGGTCTAGCAAGTATGGGGGAACCATACTTGGGCTAAGACCTCATGGTTGAGGTGTGTCAGTCGACAGGTGCCATGTGGCAGTCGACTGGACTGAGTCAACTAGGGTTTGACTGCGAGAATTGCTCTAGCAGTCGACTGCCATAGGTGGGCAGTCGACTGATGGGCTCAGTAGTCGACTGATCTTGTGATCAGTCGACTTGTGCTCGTGAAATCGGGCACAGAATGGAGTCGAGACTCGACTGGTCGAGTAAGGCTCCATCAGTCGACTGATGATGGATCCGTTGGACTTATCCAACGTGGATCTAGCCGTTGTCTCACGACAACAGTGGCATTAGTCGACTGATGGTCCCGAGTAGTTGACTGATCGACTTTTTCCAGCACAGGTTGAAGCTTTATAAGGAGCTCGTGATGGAGGAAAATGACATGGTTTCTTGAGGGCTTTTGGGGCGATTTACTACTGCAAATCAGGGTCTCCAATTTGATATCAAGCAACCAAGCGATCAAGCATTCAAGAGCATTTATAAAGTGTTTTATTTACTTATATTGCTTTGTATTTCATTGTATTTGCTTGTAGCATTTTGATTATTGTTGTAATCATATTGTACGAGGTTTCTCCACCTCCGGATTATTCCGAGAAGGAGTGTTTATTAGTGGTTGTGTGTGCATCACTAGAGCTCGTAGAGCTCGATCCGTGGAGTAGGAACCTTGAGGTCCCGAACCACTTTAAACAATTGTGTTTGCGTGTTTGTCTTGCTTTTCGTTATTACTATTATTATTCCGCTGTGCATAACGAGTTTTGTAGAGACGACCGGGAACGAATTCCATCATCGTACGAACACGACGCTATTCACCCCCCTCTAGCGGCCTCAAATCTCCTACAAACTTCTTCAATGGAGACTTCTATCAAAAGATAGATTGCACCAAGGTTTTCTAAAATGATTTTAAAATCTTATATTGAACCATGGTCTATGAGCTTAATGCACATGTCTTGTACATAAGCTTTCCTTATAATTCATCTATTGTATAAGATGAGTTTGAGTTCATCTAGATGAAAGAACTATGCACCTTGAACTTAACTCATTTCCTAACACCTCACATGTGTCTAGGGTATATCAATACACACACTTGTCAATTTGATGTGAGATGTGAGTTTTGTTCATCCTAAACTAAGGTCTCACATATTTTTCTAAGGCAACACTACTTGATTCCCTTATACATGAGACTTCAAATCATGTCATAGTCCTTAAATCAATTTTATTAATGCATGAATGATGATTATAACATAAATGATAAATAAAAGCAAGTGTCAATAATCATTATGTCATGGAATATGAAGATAATCTAAGTATACATGACATTAAAAATAGTCCTAAGCATTGTCAAGATATTTTATATGATAAAAATAAGAATGATGTCATGACATGTTATATGGAAATTAAGGCATGACAAATAAAATGTAGAGGTATAAGAATACCTAAATTTTAGAATTAGTTTCCATTTGTTAGGATTAAGTTTATTTTTCCATATTACTACTTATCTCCCAAGTGTGCCAAAAATCTAAAATGACACACTATGACCTCTAAACCTAGTTTGTGCCAATTTGATCAATTTTTTATAGTTCTCAAAATATATTGGCACATTCTAAAATCTTTTAGGATAAAATTCTAACTACATTTCAAAAGTATCACATTACTTTGGAGATGACCTAAAGTGCCAACTTTGCTATGGTTAGGTTAACTACCCCACCAATTCAAGTTGACACAACCTAACCCATTTAGTGTGAATCGATCACGCTCCTAGGAACCCAATACCTATTGGAGCTCCTTGGGTTTACAAGGTATTCACTAGGGATGACTTCCCTTGTTACCTTCCTAATGACCCTTCTAGGCTTTGAAGCCTTGGTCATTTTGGTCTTACCTAGGTTAACTCTAGAGGAAACTTCCCTTGTAACCTTCTTAGTAGCTTCCCTAGGTTTCCTTGAAACCTTAGCCACTAGATACACACCATGGTTAATCTTAGGGATAGCTTCCCTATTAACCTTGGTTTTCCTAGACCGATATTGAGTTTCATAATCAAATGAAACATTGTGGTAGGTCTTATTGGGCTTAGGTTTGTGACCCAAACCTTTCTTGCCCTTTGATGGTTCTTGCCTCCTAGACCCTAGGTTTTGACTCCTTGATCCTAAATTTTGACTATTTGACCATTGCATTTGATTTTGCATCTTTCTAAGGGTCTTTTCCAATTTCTAAAGCCTTGACCTCAAGGCTTGGTTTTCTAACTCTAATTGCTCAATTTTTGATTTTTCATCTATTCTTTGGGCATTATTTTTCTTCTTAGGCATATGCCTACCCTTTTTAGAGTTAATGCCTAAGTGTTTCTCTACCTTCCTAATGGACTACCTTGGTATAATTATTTTAGGGTTATTGTATCTAGATTTGTCCTTAGCCCTAAAATTGCAAGATTTTGCACCTAAGCAATAAAACCTATTTCTAGCATGCTCTTTATGAACAATAGAAAGATTACTCCTAGCATGCTTATTTTTATCATGAAAACTAGTAGGTGCATTAAAATATACCTTAGGTTTTGCTTTTAAAGCTCCCTTTACATGTGTAGCTCCTCCTTGCCCCTTGGTTTGCTTTCTCCCCCTAGGGCATTGACTTTGGTAGTGTCTCCGTTGTTGGCATTTGAAGCACACCATGTGTCCTTGCTCTTAATTGTTGGGGCACCGGGTTCCTTGATCAACTTGTGTCATTTTCTTGACCTGTTTCGGACACTTGGTCTTGTAGTGTCCGGTTTCCCTACACTCAAAGCATACAATTTTGATTTTTATTTTTAATTGAAATGCTTGAGTTACCCAGGTCAATGGTGGTCGGAATTGGTTCTTCATCTCTTCTGGAGGTTGATGCTTCTTCTTGATTTTGCTCCGAAGTGGAAATTCTCTCATCCCCCTAAATCCTTGTGGTGGAGGCTTCCTCAAATTCTTCCTCTTCCTCAGATGTTGATGGCCGTTCAACCTCTGATTCCTCAAGCTCTTGTTAGGATGATGATGATTCTTCCTCTTCTGAGTCTTCTTGAGCTTGAGATGAGAAGCACTCTTCTTCTTCTTTTTCTTGTGATGGTTTGGGATTTTCGTGGAACTTGACCAACTTGTTCCACATCTCCTTAGCATCACTATAACTTCCTAATCTAGACAAAATATTGTTAGGTATCAAATTTACTAATATTTTTGTTACCTTAATGGTTGTCTCAAATTTTTGCTATTGCTCCTTGGTGTTGGTGCAGTGGCACCAGATAATCATACCTAGGTTTTGATTATGGAAAAGGCCCAAAGTTAAGGTCATATTGTTATCTAATGAGCTGAACTAAGTGTGAAGAAATGATTAAGCTGAGCTAAAGGTCGGCGATACTCGGAGAGTCTCAAGCTGAGAAACCATTGTGGTCGGGCGACATCGGGAGGACTTCGGATGGAGACGAAGAACTCATGTGAAGATCGGAAGCCAAGCTACAAGGACCAGAGGTAAGCTTGAGTGTGAGTAAAGGTGAGGTCGTGTCCTCTGTATGGGAACGTCTTTAGGTGGTGATCCAACTAAGACTTCCAATGGAAGGTCTAGGTCGAGATCGGACGGTAAGTGACCATCAAATTTACCTTTAATTTCATGTTTTGAACTAACTCTGTGTTGCAGTTGAGTAAACAAGCTGGCAGTCGACTCCTGACTGTTGGCAGTCGACTGATGCTGGCATCAGTCGATTGATGAAGGCCATTAATCCACTGCCATTAAAACTGCCCACTTCGAGGAAAGTCAAGATAAGCTCCACTTATTTTGGGGAGATGAGGATCTTTGACCCTTAGTTGGATCTGAATGTTTGGGGGGGGGGGGGCTTCCAAGGATATAAAAGAAGGGGGGTTTCACCCCTTTAGGTCATCAATTCAAGCTCTCGAAATGCTCCCGCAACGCCGTATCTCTACGATGATGAAACGCTGTCGCAACGCCGACGACACGCTCCTAAGTCCAAGATCAGATCGTCGTCGGTATAATTTAGTTTTCATTTCCATTTCAATTCAGTGTATTCGAGTTTTCATTGTCGTGCTTTCATTGCTTAGAGGAGAGGTGGGATTGTCTCTCTTCCTCATTCTTTTATTTGTTTTGTAATTGTTGTCTCCTACCTCCAACGAGGAGGAGACCTAGTTAGTCAATTGCCCTCCGTTTGTGGTCTAGGATCGTAAGGGCCTTGGATTAGCAACTGTTTGGTTGTGAACCAAGTAAAAATAAATTGTGCCATTTATTTGTTTGCTTCACTACTTTACTATTATCGAATCGAACGAAAAGATGAAAAGATTTTACACTCGCTATTCACTCCCCCTCTAGCGTGCTCTTTTGATCCTACAATTGGTATCAGAGAAGGGGCACTACGATTTGGTGCAACCACCAATCTAGCATCATTTTTGGTTTTCTTTTCATATTTTAATTCTTTTTCATATTGCTTTTAGATTTGTAAGTTTTAAGCCTTTCGTTACAATTTCTCCCACACTACTAATCCAGGACGAAAGTCTTGGCAATTTGCTTTCTTGTCGTCTTTGTTTTTTGTGCAAGGTTGTTTTTAAATAGCCCACATTGACGGGTAAAACACCATCCGACCTCCATTCTTTAACGGAGATGATTTCCATTATTGGAAAGGTCGGATGGAGTGTTTTCTAAAAACATAAGTCAAAACTTGAATAATTATCCAAACTAACTTTGCTCTATCCACCAATGATCAAGGTGAGTCCCTGGACTTCGACAAATGGACCAATGCAACTAAAAGACAAATCAAAGCCGATTCAAAAGTGACTCAAATGTTGCAATGTGGCTTGTCCAAGGAAGAGCTCAACCGAATCGGACCCTTCATCAGTACAAAGGACCTTTGGAACAAATTAATCAAGCTACATGAAGGGATGCCCGATGTTAAGGTATGTAAAAGAGACTTATTTTTAAATAAATTGTATAATCTAAAGATGAAAGATCACAAGACCGCCACCCAACTACATGCAAAGATCTAGGACATCATCAACGGTCTCCACTCGATTAGGCAAGTCGTCGACAATCGGGACTTAATAAGGTACGCACTCAATGCCTTTCCTAGGACCACCTTGTGGGCATCAATGGTTGATGCCTACAAGGTTTCTAGATATCTATCTAAAATTAGGTTAGATGAGCTCTTTCCGGAATTTGAACTTCACGAACAAACTAATGTAGTCTGGGTTGAGAGAGGAGTTGCCTTACTTGTAGGTCATAGAAGAAAGGAGAAGAGTAAACCACCTCCCGAGGAAGAAGAGGGATTCGAATATGAAGGCGAACCTGAGTCTGAATCGGAAGAAGAGACCGAGATAGTAAACATGGTGCGAAGGATAATCCGAAAAGAAAGGGAGCAATCGAAAAACAAGAAGAAGGGGCACTTCAAATCAAAAATGAAGCCAAAGCAAAAGGGATCAAAGAAGGCCTTTCAAGCAACTTAGGATGACGAAGAAGAAGGCATCAACTTGGCATTCATGGCAAGACTGGTAGAGTCCGAGTCAGAGTCTGAAGCCGAATATGAATCCAACTCCGACTCTGACTCCGAGGATGACTTCGAGAAGAGACTCAAAGCTGGGTCAAAAGAAAAAATTAAGGTAAGCCGTTCATTAATTGCCAATCTTTACCATGCAATTAAAGTGTTAAGTAGGAAACTAACTAAGTCCGAGTCTAGTGTTGAGTCGTTGCTTGAGGAGGTTGAAACCCTCAAGCAAGAGGCCACTCTAACCTCTTCGACTAGTCAAGTTCAAGAGGGGAACTCAACTCAAGTCAAACAACTTGAGGAATAGAATTCTCTCTTGAAAGGACAAGTCCAAGAGCTCGAGGCTAGGTTGGACAAGTTCTTGTTAGGGTCCAAGAATCTTAACTGACTTTTTGGAACTCAGAGAGTTGTGTACAACAGAGATGGACTCGAGTTTAGTTCAAAGACTACAAATAGATCTTACATGTATATCGTAAATCGTGGTCAACAATGAGTCCAAGCATGGGTCTCTAAGAATTTGTTAAACTCACATATAAGGACCAATAAGTATTGGATTCCCCATGATCAAGTTTACTTTCTAAATAGACCATATTGGTTCAATGGTCTAGGGGGAGTCAGTACTAAAATAATATACCCGCTACCTTATTGAAACTTTTGCATGCGTAGTTATTTTATTTTTATTTTTTTAGAATGACTAGATAGGACAAATAGTTAGTCAACTTTAACAACATAGTATCAGGATGCGGCGAGATGATAGTACGTTAGGGAAACGAAGTCTTGTGTGTCTAAGTTAGATAAGGCGTATCTAGCTCGGTGCACTCGACTGAGTTGAACTAGCTGAAGCTACCTCGCTGTATCCTAAACTAGTTAAGACCAGGAAGTAATCTTAAGTGGCTCAAGTAATCAATTTCTTGAATTTTGGTTTGTCTAAGGAAGTGGTCGTTGTTCCGATCAAAGAAGACCTCTGTGCCTCGCCACGACCTGGAAGCTAATTTCTTGAAAAGTTTACTTGATGAACTAAGGGTTAAATCCGAATCTAACCCAAGGTTGACTATCTTTAATCAAGTTCAAATCATCTCACAAAACATATAAGGTGAATACATTTTGAGACACATAGAATGGGTGAGATGTTAAGGATAATTGAAATACACTTAACATAACTTTTTCAAAATGCTACTTATTTTCTCAACTATTGCACTTAACAAATAATTATAACACTTAACGATAATACTATGTATATAACTCTCTAGGCCAAGTTTAGCGCCCCCTAAATCTCTTATACCTCATATATTTGACAAAGGGGGAGAGCAAACTAACCCTAAGGGTTATATTACAAACCTTTTTTGAAGTAAACTTATAAGTAATTTGGAAATTAAATTATGTTTCAAAAACTTATTAAATTGTTGGTGAAGGGAGACATACCTAGAACTAATCTATCTAACTAATACTAGACATATGGTTGGACTCATAGTTGATTTATCCTTAATAATTCTAGACGCATGCTTATAACATGTTGTTTTTAAACCCTTATTTTATATAAACACCCCCACACTTTTTTGATTTATGGCAAAAGGGGGAGAAGAGGGAAAGTTAAGGGGGAGTAAGACAAAATTTAATTTTAATAAAAGTATTTTTATCAAAACTCGCCTAAGGTTAAGGGGGAGTTTTTGAAAAGGCATTTATCATGTACTTCACTTGTTTTATGCTTTAATTTTCCCTTAACTTTGTGTTGGTTTGCCATAGATCAAAAAGGGAGAGATTGTTGGTGCAATGACACTAGATAATCGAACCTAGGTTTTGATTATGACAAAGGCCCAAAGTTAAGGTCATATTGTTATCTAATGAGCTGAACTAAGTGTGTAGAAATGAATAAGCTGAGCTGAAGATCGGCGACACCCAGAGAGTCTTAAGCCAAGAAACCGTGGTGGTCGGGTGACATCGGGAGAACTTTGGATGGAGACAAAGAACTCAGGTGATGACCGGAAGCCAAGCTACAAGAACCAGAGGTAAGCTCGAGTGTGAGTAGAGGTGAGGTCGGGTCCTCCGTACGGGGACATGTTTAGGCGGCGATCCAACTAAGACTTCCAGTGGAAGGTCTAAGTCAAGATCGCACAGTAAGTGACCATCAAATTTACCTTTACTTTCATGTTTCAAACTAACTCTGTGTTGTAGTTGAGTAAACAAGCTGGTAGTCGACTCCTGGCTATTGGCAGTCGACTGATACTGGCATCAATCTACTGATGAAGGCTATTAGTCAACTGGCATTCAAACTGCCCACCTCGAGGAAAGTCAAGATAAGCTCCACTTATCTTGGGGAGATGAGGATCTTTGACCCTTAGCTAGATCTGAATGTTGGGGGGCTTCCAAGGCTTTAAAAGAAAAAGGGTTTCACCCCTTTGTTGGATCAATGTGGTTCGCTAGAGGGGGGGTGAATAGCGAAAGAAAATTTTTCTCGTACGAACTCGTTTTAAAAGAAAACTTATATGCAGCGGAAAGATAAGCAAAACAAAAAGTAAAGGAGACAATAGACACAAGAGATTTACTTGGTTCGTAGCCGAAGGCTACTACTCCAAGGCCCTAGTGGTCCTTGACCACGTACGGAGGGCAAAAGCACTAAAGGAACTCCTCCTCGTTAGAGGTAGGAGTTAATCGATACAAGAAGAAACCACAAAAGCTTGAGGTAGAGGGACACTCCCCCTCTCCTCGTATACGATAAAAGCTCCGGAAATATAAATGACAAACTGATAACAAAAACTAAGACCGACGTACAATAATAAAGAAAGTTAAACCTAGACGTCGGAATGGAAGGACTTCGTTGTCGTAGAGTTGCAGCGTAACGGAGGCTTTTGAGCACTTAGAATTGTTGATGAAACCCTAGGTTTGGCCCTCCTTTTATAGCCTTTTAGCCCCTTTTCGAGTGGGTCTTCAACCAATCAAAATGGACACCAAACCGCTTTGAGGTGGAGTGATAAGCCTTGACTCCTCGAATCTGATCATTGACCATCAGTCGACTGATGGCCATCATCAGTCGACTGATGGCGATCACGATCGATAACCTTCAATGACGATACACTGCAATGAGTCCTCCAAGTCGGCAAATGATCGATGCTTGCTGCAAGTCAAAGTTAGCTCAATAAAAACATAATTTCGATGGTCGTCGACCATCTGATCTCGACCTAGACCATCTATAAGATGTCTTTGGTCAGATCTACGCTTAAGATCATCCCCGTAAAGAGGATATGACCTTACTTACTCTCGCACACACGAGCTTACCTCGATACTTACGTGTCGCTTTTGCTTCCGGCCTTCCACTCGATTCCTTCGGCTCCCTCCGAAGTAACTCGAGTATCGCCCGACCACCGCGGCTTCCTCCGGGTGTCGCTAGCCTTCAGCTCCATCTATATCAATCTTCTGCACACTCGATTCAGCTCGTGAGAAAACAAAATAGACTTAACTTTTGTATCTTTGCTATAATCAAAACACAGGTTCGATTTCGGTGCCTCACTGCACCAACAATCTCCCCCTTTTTGATATATGGCAAAAACACACAAAGTTAAGGAAATTAAGTGCATGAAACAGTAAAGACAAGAAGCAAAAGTAGGAGTAGTAAAAATATTTCTCAAGTTCTCCCCTTAGAGGAACCCTCCCCCTTGACCGAGGGTGAGTACTTGAAAAAGACTTTTAGCTCTCCAAACACAAAAGATAATGAGTTAAGTAAATGGCATTACTTAACTTAGGCTTCTTAGAGTCAAAAATAAGTGCAAGTTAAGTAATCAAAAGTTAAGTCAAAAGGTTAATTATTCAAAAGGTTTAACTTTTGATTTCTTAACTTGGGCCTTTAAAGTTTTCAATTCCGAAGAGTTGAAACCTAAACCTTACTCCCCCTTAACTTAGGCCAGAATCAAAGTTTTAAGTTAAGTTATCAATTTCAAAAATTTGAAATTTAACTTTGGCCTTTTCTTGAACCTTAACTTTGGCTTTGAAATTTAACTTTGGCCTTTTCTTGAACCTTAACTTTGGCTTTGGCCTTTTCTTGAACCTTAACTTTGGCCTTTTCTCCCCCTTTTGACATAAATCAAGGAAAAAGTGGGGGGGGGGGGTTTTAAGAAAACCCTAAGTCCAAGCATGATGATTTTAAAAATAGTATGTGAACATAATTCATCTAAATGTTCAACTCTAGTTTGACTTGATTGAAATGATATTATCAACAAGTCCTGATTAGAGTTGGTTAATATTAGTTGCATATTTATACTCCGAGGTTCATATTGACGCACTTGATCTACATCTTGGAACCTGGAGTAGGGTCCTAACATCTCACGCCTATCTACGTGGCTAAGTACACAAACACATTAGTCCTATGTGTTGTGAGATGTACTGGCTCCTTAAATCTATAGGTGCATGATATCTAAGGTATGTCCTATGCTAGTTCCATCAAAATGAAAAATAAGAAATAGTAGTAAGAAAATATAGTTTGCAAGTTCTTATTCTATTACGCACATGCCCAATTTTCGTCTTAATAGACTAAATTCGGCTTCGGGTAGGGGTTTAGTAAATAGGTCTGCTAGGTTAGATTTCGATTCGACGTACTCGAGTTGTATGGCTCCGTTGGCCACATGTTCTCGAATGAAATGGTGTTTGACTTCTATATGTTTGGTCCTAGAGTGACATATTGGATTCTTGGTAAGATTAATTGAACTAATGTTATCTACGTGAAGTTTAGTATTCGTAAAGTCTAACTTAAAGTCGCGGAGAGTGTGCTTCATCCAAAGAAGTTGAGTGACACACTCACCCATCGCGATGTATTCGGCTTCGGTGGTAGATAAGGCAACACAATGTTGCTTCCTACTGCACCAACTCACTAGACTCGAGTAGTTGACAACAACCACTCGTGCTCTTTCTATCGAGTTTACTACCGGCATAATCCGAATCAGAGTAGCCGATTAGTTCGAACTCGGTAGATCTAGGATACCAAATACCGACATTAAGTGTACCCTTTAGATATCTAAGGATACGCTTAACTAGGGTTAGGTGAGACTCCTTAGCACAGGTTTGAAACCTGGCGCACATACTTACTGCGAATAGGATGTCGGGTCGACTCGCAGTTAAGTATAGAAGACTTCCTATTGCGCTCCTATAGTACTTTAAGTCAATGGACTTACTTTCTAGGTCTTCTCCTATGTTAACATTTATCGCCATTGGGGTGTTTATTACCTTAGCGTCTTGCATTCCAAATCTTTTAATTAACTCCTTAGTGTATTTTTGTTGATATAGGTATATACCATCCTTAGTTTGTTTAATTTGTAGACCTAAAAAGAAACTTAACTCGCCTACCAAGTTCATTTCGAACTCACTTTCCATGAGCAAAACGAACTCATTTAGTAAGGCTGAGTTAGAGGTTCCAAAAATTATATCATCTACGTAAATTTGAGCTATGAATATTTCTTTACCTAAGGTTTTTACAAAGAGAGTTGGGTCAACTAAGCCTTGGTTAAACCCTTTTGACTTAAGATGGATTGAAAGTCTCTCGTACCAAGCTCGAGGAGCTTGTTTAAGTCCATAGAGAGCTTTCTTAAGTTTTAGAACATGGTCGGGTTTATCTAGATTTTCGAATCCGGGGGGTTGGCTAACATAAACTTCTTCTTTAATGTATCCATTTAGGAATGCCGACTTAACATCCATTTGAAACAGCTTAAATCCTCGATGTACGGCATAAGCTAGCAACATTCGAATGGATTCGAGTCTAGCTACTGGGGCATAGGTTTCGTCGTAATCTAAGCCTTCGACTTGGCTAAATCCTTTGGCGACTAACCGAGCCTTGTTTCTAACCACTTCACCTTTATCATCAAGCTTATTTCGAAACACCCACCTTGTTCCAATTATCATTTTGTCTTTAGGTGGTGGTACTAATTCTACACTGTTCCTAGTAAATTGAGCTAGCTCTTCTTGCATTGCAATAATCTAATCGGGATCAAGAAGAGCTTGTTCAATTGATTTGGGTTCTATCTTTGAAATTAAGGAAATTTGACTAAGGTTCCTATAGGATGCTCTAGTTCGAACTCCTAGATTAGGATCTCCTATCACTTGATCGATAGGGTGGTTAGTCTGAATCCTAGATTGTGTTGGGTTTGTGTCACCTAATGCTTGATCAATGGGGTGACTTGGTTGAACACTAGTTTGGTTGGAGTCATCTATCACTTGATCAATAGAGTGACTAGGTTGACTTAGGTTAGGATTAACACTAGACCTGATCTCCGGATCAGAGTTAGGTCTAGTATGAATCGGCTCGCTAATTGGGGTTGCCGGGGGTTTTGTAGGTTTATGTTCTTCATCAAATACTACATTGATAGTCTCCTCGACTCTAAGGGTGTCGTGGTTATATACTCTATAAGCTCTACTTGTAGTCGAGTATCCTAGAAAGATTCCTAGTGGTTTTGAAGTAAATTTCCTAGGTAATCCTTAGTGTTTAGGATATGTACCTTACACCCAAATACCCTAAAGTACTTGATGTTAGGTATTTTATCGTGATAAATCTCAGACGAGGTCTTAAGGTGCCTCTTACCATAAGGATCCTATTTTGGACATAGCAAGCCGTACTAATCTAGCCCCAAACCTACCTGTAGGTAGGTCGATTCGCTCAACATGGTTCTAGCGGCTTCTTATAGAGTTCGGTTTTTCCGCTCCACTAGGCCATTTCTGAGGGTCCTAGGGCAAGAGAATTCATGGTGGTATCCGCTTAGGTTACGGTCAGTGAACCTTTGATTTTCGAATTCACCACCATGATCGCTTCTAAGTCTTTTAACCTTAAGGTTTTTTGATTCTCGATTAATTTGAATAGATTGATTAATTGATCTAGGGTATCATTTTTATGTTTGATGAACCTAACCCAGGTAAACCTGGAGTAGTCGTCAATTATGACTAAGCAATATTAACTTCTATTGAGTGACTTGGCTCCATGTGAATCGAATAGATCCATATGCAGGAGCTCAAGTACACTTGAGATTCGTTCTTGGTTAGTTAACTTGTGTTGTGTCCTAGGTTGTTTTCCTTGTTGACAAGCATTACAGATTTTATTAACCAAGTTGTTGAGGTTGGGTAAGCCTCTGACTAAGCCACTCTGACTCATCTTGTGGACGAGTCTTGGGTGCGAGTGACCGAGTCGTCGGTGCCACAACCATGATTCCTCTTGCCGTGTCATAAGACACTTAGTTGAGGAGTTGGTTAAATTGATCGTATAAATGTTGTTATTTCTAGTTCCTTTAAGAATTATTTCAGAGGTTTCGTTGGTATTAATTACGCATTCATTTTCTAGAAATATAACCTTATAGTTATTATCACACAATTGGTTTACACTAAGTAAGTTATATTCAAAATTCTCTACAAGTAATACATTTTTAATAACAAAATTCGTGTTAAGCTCGATATCACCTGATCCGATGATTTTGAGCTTGCCGTTATTCCCAAAGGCTACCGATCCTTGTCGTTTGAATCGAAGCTTTGTGAATTTGAGTTGATCCCCGGTCATGTGTCAGGAGCAACCGCTGTCCAACATCCATTGATCCTACACACAAGGTGGTTGGATTGGATGTTAGATTTTTGTTAAGAAAATTGGTTGTAAGTTGTTAACCCTGTTAGGGCAATCTCTTGCCGTGATATGGTTTTGATGGTGTGGCAAAGGGTTTAAGTTAGTGTGTTATGTTTATTTGATATGTGCGTTGAAGTCGTGCAGGACTTAGTAATTCGTACATGGAGCCATGGCGAGTTTCACATCTCATGACTTGTGCCTTGAGTCGGTGAAGGATAGCTTTGCGGAAGCCGTGCGCTTGGAGCATCCGAGGGACCGCCGGACGAGAAGCTTGGAGTGAAGCCGGAGGAAGTAGACTTCGAGGCAAGAGACGCGAAGGAGCATTGCAGAGCCGTGCGCCTGATGCTGCCTAGGGACGTGGCCGAGAACGAAGAGAACTTCGAAGGCGAAGGACTCCGAGAAATGAGAGTGAGCGGTTGTAACCCGGGGAGGGGTAGCTCTTAGGTGAAACTTGGCCATTTGGCCAAGTGTCGGATGGGTTTTCGACACCGATCGACCGCATGGAATGGCAATGATCGCTTCCAATCGAGTGTAGCTCGACCGTATACGATCGATCGGTTTGAGGCGCAGCCGATCGGCCATACGCTGGCGATCCGATCGAAGATTACAACGATCGGCGACCGGGTCAATAGGGTTTTGGCCCGGAATCACCGTAGCCGATCAGGCGATTACGGGTCGGAATGATCGGTGAGGTCCAAGAATGATCGCTAAGAGTTCCGCTGGACAACAACGCGGTCGGCATCCGACGTGTTCGGAGGCCGCTAGTATGGCAATGATCGCCATGGGCGGCAATGATCGATGGCGGCCAACGGAAGAAGTTAGCCCTCTCTATAAAAGAGAGGGTGTGAGCCTTTGAGAGGCTTAATGCTCAAGTTCCAAACAATCTTCCTAGTGCCCCACAAGCTCTAAACTCTTCTTACTCGCTTTTACTCCATTCTATTTGTAAGAAGAGTGATCTTGATTGTAAAGGTTACCTCCACCTAGCTTGGTGCAAAGGAGAGACCATTTAGTGGATTGGTTGAGCGGGAGTGATTCACCGAGATTTAATCTGAGACCGTGGATTAGCGGCGTGGCGTGAACCACGCTACATCTTGTGTTAGCATTGTCTATTTCCTTTGCTTTGTTTTTATTTGTTTAATTTGCTTGTATTGTTTTGCGCTAATCTAATTGTAGAACAAGCAAATTCCGATAACCAACGAACGAGGGCTATTCACCCCCCTCTAGCCGGCCATCCGATCCCTTACAAGTGGTATCAGAGCCGAGGTTGCTTGTCACCGGACTAACCGCCGCAACAAGCCCTACATCAAAAATGGCCGGCTCCAACATCCATCCTCCGAAGTTTGAAGGAGAATTCGCTTGGTGGAAGAAGCGAATGGAGGTATTTTTCGAAACGGATTTTGATATAATGATTACAATGGAATCCGGTTTCATTTTGCCTAGGGATGAAGAGGGGAAGCCAATAGAGAAATCTAGGTGGACCAAGAAGCAAAGAGAGGAGCACCTTGCAAACTCCAAAGCCAAGCACCATCTCTACAATGTGCTTCCTCAACAAGAAATCAACCGAATAGGAGAATGCCTAAGCGCCAAGGAGATGTGGGAGAAACTAATTGAGCTCCATGAAGGCACATCCGAGGCAAGCTTAGCTAGGAGAGATCTCCTCCGCTCTCAACTATCCAACATTAAATTAGAAAAGGGGGAAAAGGTAATCTCTTTACACTCTAGGTTTAAGGAAATTTTAATTGGGCTAACAAGTGTAGGTGAGAAGCTATCGAACCGGGACATGCTCATGAAGGCTATAGATGCCTTTCCCCGGTCCTCAAAGTGGAGCTCCATGGTGGACTCCTTCTATATGTCCAAGAACTTGGAAGTAAGTACCTTGGAGGAGTTCTTCTCGACAATGGAGCTCCACGAAACGAGAGGCTTGAAGGAATTCAAGAAGAGCCAAGAATTCAACCTCAAGAGGAGTAGCATTGTTGGCAAACAAGGGAAGAAGAAGATGGAAGTCCTCCTCCTCCGATGATGAAGCCTCCTCCTCCTCCATGGATAGCACCGAGGAAGCCTACATGGTAAGGAAGGTGAGGCGTGTATTTAAGAATTTTAGATTTGATAAATCAAATGATAGGAATAGAAGACCGAGGGGGAAGGTGATATGCTACAATTGCCAAGGAGAGGGACACATAAGGGACAATTGTCCTCTCCTAAACAAAAGCAAGGAAGAGAGGAAAAAGAAAGAAGAAAAGAAGAAGAAAAAGGGGAGCAAGAAAAGAAGGAAGAGGAGAAGAAGGCAAAAGAAAAAGGGAAGGCCAAAGCATTCAAGGCCAAGACATGGGATGATCCTTCCTCATCCTCCTCCTCATCATCGGATGAGGAGAATGCCTTTGTCGCCAATTTGGCCTTGATGGCCTTTGACGATTTGGATTGCTCCTCCTCCGAAAATGAAGGATCAAGCACAAAAGGAGAGAGCTCAAGTGAAGGGGGAGCCTCCTCCACATCATCATCCTCCTCATCATCCGAAGAAGAAGAAGAGGACATGGAAACTATGGTAACGTAAAGCCTCCTAGTAAAATAGTTTCTATGATTTCTAGTTTATCTAGGGATTTGTTTAGAGCAAAGAAGAAAAATAAATGCATGCTAGATCAAATTAAGGCATTAGAAAATAAGCTAGAAAATGCATGCTTAAATAATAATGATACTTCTTCTTGCCATGATGATGCATGCTCACATGATAATTATGTGCCCTTAGATGTTAGTGATGCATGCATAGAAGAAAATAGGGCATTAAGGGAAAAGGTAGATTATTTAACCAAAGCCCTAGGAAAATTCACAATTGGCTCCAACACTTTGAATATGATCATAGGGAGCCAAAGGGCAAGTTTTTAACAAGAAAGGCCTAGGATATAAAGAGAAGAAAATGAGAAGGCCTATAGATGCCTAATAGGTAGTGGACAAGACAAAAACAAAGTAATAGCTAAGAAATGGATCCCCAAGGAATTTCTAGTGAACCCCATAGGTAAAAATCTATTTTGGGTTCCAAAATCCATCCTTAAGGGTTAGAAAACCCCTAGGGTAGTCAACCATATGAACTTGACCTATATCATATTTTGGTTGACTTAGGATGACGGGACAACATTTTTAGATAGTGTTGGGTGATGATAACGTGCCCATAAAAAGGTAATAATGCTTAAATCATGATGATTAATGCAATTGCTATGTATATGTGTAATCATGATTTATGATTTTGATATTGGGCACATTATCATGAAAAATAGGTTTAAATCATGCTTTAGGTGATAACTTATTTATTATCATCATATAATGCCTAATGCATGGTTATAATTTGATGAAAACATGTATTTCATGGTCATAATGTGAAATTAAATCATATATATCATTATGATCATGTAGGTTGTTAGATTGACACTTAACCTTGATAGAATTGCATGAATATATGGGTTAAGTATATACAATACCCCCTAGGATACATCTCACATTCACTATAGGCTAACTTGATTGCAAACTTAGCATGGGTGAGATATTAGGATGATACAAATGTCCACTAATGCCTATGGCATTTAGATGGTCATTTAAAGTATCAAAATATCAATAATAGACTAATCATGGGGAAGGCTTATGTTTAATTAATAGACATATTGCCCAAAGATCATGATTGGATATTTCTAATGTTTTCAAAACAATTTCTTACCTTAAAATACATGTATTCATGTTTTGAAACAATTGAATGCAAAACTAGGTGTTAAAATGGATACTAACATGCTCAAAAACTAGTGTTTTTTCAAGTGTTTGGATTTTTGGCAAATCTTGTAAAATATAATGATTTTTCATGAAAAACTATTTTTCCTTGATAAATATACTTAAGAGAAATATGTTCCTCGAATTTCATGATTTTTCGAATTTTCTGGAATTTTTAATGCATTTCTGAATTTCATCCAGAAAATCAGAAATTCGGCTTCCTTTGTACGATCGCCATACCGATAGCAATGATCGTGGCTCAAATCAGAATATTGAAGGCCGAATTCAGTTTGTAAACCTCCTATAAGTAGTAGAAATATACTTGATGCCACCAACAAGTGGTAGAAATATACTTAATGACATCAACAAGTGGTACCCAATTTTAAATCAACTTGTCATATTTTTCCTCTATTATACTTGATGCCATGAGCTTAGTGTTAATCTTTTTGATGGTGTCAAAGGGGGAGAAATAATTATGTTTAAGTTAATCACATTAGGGGAGAAATATATTGTAGGGGGAGAAATATATGATAGGGGGAGAAAATTTACATGGAGAGTTTCATGGATTAAGGGGGAGTTGCATGTTGTTATATCATGTTTATCTTTACATGCTTTCTTACCCTTAGAATTTATATCAAATGTTTTTACCTAACTTAAACGGATTGCCACACATCAAAAAGGGGGAGATTGTTAGGGCAATCTCTTGCCGTGATATGGTTTTGATGGTGTGGCAAAGGGTTTAAGTTAGTGTGTTATGTTTATTTGATATGTGCGTTGAAGTCGTGCAGGACTTAGTAATTCGCACATGGAGCCATGGCGAGTTTCACATCTCATGACTCGTGCCTTGAGTCGGTGAAGGATAGCTTTGCGGAAGCCGTGCGCTTGGAGCATCCGAGGGACCGCCGGACGAGAAGCTTGGAGTGAAGCCGGAGGAAGTAGACTTCGAGGCAAGAGACGCGAAGGAGCATTGCAGCCGTGCGCACCGATGCCGCCGAGGGCGTGGCCGAGAACGAAGAGAACTTCAAGGCGAAGGACTCAGAAATGAGAGTGAGCGGTTGTAACCCGGGAGGGGTAGTCTTAGGTGAAATAGCCATTTGGCCAAGTGTCGGATGGGTTTTTCGACACCGCCGATCGCCATGGAATGGCGATCGCTTCCGAGTCGAGTGTAGCTCGACCGTATACGATCGACTGGTTTGTGGCGAGCCGATCGCTATACGCATCGTTAGCGATCGCTAGAAGATTAGCATCGGCAAGGCGCAGCGATCGTAGTCAATAGGGTTTGGCCATAACCGCCGTAGCCGATCGCGGGCCGACGATGCGGGCGCAGCCGATCCGGGTGAGGTCCAGAATGATCGCTAAGAGTTCCGTTGGACAACAACGCGATCCGACGTGTTCGGAGGCCGCCAGAGGATGGCAGCGATCGCCATGGGCGCTGATCGATGGCGGCCAACGGGAAGAAGTTAGCCCTCTCTATAAAAAGAGAGGGTGTGAGCCTTTGAGAGGCTTAATGCTCAAGTTCCAAACAATCTTCCTAGTGCCCCACAAGCTCTAAACTCTTCTTACTCGCTTTTACTCCATTCTATTTGTAAGAAGAGTGATCTTGATTGTAAAGGTTACCTCCACCTAGCTTGGTGCAAAGGAGAGACCATTTAGTGGATTGGTTGAGCGGAGTGATTCACCGAGGACGAATCGGAGACCGTGGATTAGCGGCGTAGCCGTGAACCACGTTACATCTTGTGTTAGCATTGTCTATTTCCTTTGCTTTGTTTTTATTTGTTTAATTTGCTTGTATTGTTGTTTCCGCTTGCGCTAATCTAATTGTAGAACGAGCAAATTCCGATAACCAACGAACGAGGGCTATTCACCCCCCTCTAGCCGGCCATCCGATCCCTTACAAACCCTAGGTCATCTCATCGGAGTCTATATGATCAAACATGTTATACTTATGTGTTTATTTTGAGATGACTTCTAATTAAGTTGATTAAGTGGATTTAGGTTCAAGTAATTTTATGTTAGATTTGGATTTAACCCTAGGCTTGTCAAGTTTACCTTTTCAAGATCATGGCTTCCAGGTCGTGGCGAGGCACAGGGGCCTTCTTTTATCGGATCATCGACCACTTCCTTAGACAAAGCCATTTTCAAGAAAATGATGACTTGACTTACCTAAAATTATTTCCTCGTCTAACTAGTTATTTTTGAAAAGAGGCTCCCCGAGGCTCAATCTTTTCGAAGAATTTTAGTTGGTTATGTTTTTGAAAAGAGGCTCCCCGAGGCTCAATCTTTTCGAAAAATTTTAGTTGGTTATGTTTTTGTTCTAAGTGAGTTCACAAGTTTTAAAGTACAAACTTTCTAAGTTAAAGCATGCAATTTCTAAGTTAAAGCATAAATATTCTAAGTTAAAACATGTAATTTCTAAGTTAAAGCACAAACATGTTTTGTACTGGCTCCCCCTAGACCGTTGAATCGGTTCGGTCTATCCACATAGTGGATTTGGTCCTTGGGAACCCAGTACGGGTTGGATCCTAGAGTTGAAATCAAAAAGTTCTTAGGGACCCATGCTTGGACATGTTTCTTATGTCGACTTACAATTGACATATACGACCTATTAGTCGTGTTTGAGTTAAACCCGAGTCCAGCCTTGTTGTACACGGCCCTTTGAGATCCAAGTAGGAGGTCAAGTCCTTTGGATCCCGAAGTGAACCTTTCCAACGTGTTCCTAAGATCTTCGACTTGACTTTTCAAGAGAGAGTTCTCAACTTCGAGCTTTTCAACTTGAGTTGAGTCCTTCTCTTGAACTCGACTAGTCGAAGAGGTTAGGGAGACCTCGTGTTTGAGGAGTTTAACCTCCTCAACAAGGGTCTCGACCTTGGACTCGGACTTAGCTAACTTCCTAGACAAAAACCTAACCGTATTATGTAAAGTATTAAATAAAGCTCGACTCACCTTAAGGGTATCTTTTGACTCGGATGCGGAGCCGTGGCTTGACTTGAAGGTAGCCGTAGTCGAATCATTCTCGTGTTCGACTCAAGTTCGGCCTCCGTGTCCGACTCAATTGATTTCGCCATGAAGACGTGGTCTTCGTCTTCTTCGGATGACGCTTCTTCCCATGTCGCGTTGAGGGCCTTCTTATGCTTAGGTGCTTGGTGGTTGAGCTTGGGGCACTCGGACTTGATATGTCCAAACCTGTTGCACTCATAACACCTAATGTTAGAACTTTTAGGCTTACCTTGGTTGGGTCGAGTCGTGGTTCGCTTTCGTCCCTTGGCTATCCTTCGAGCTAGGTTCGTGTCAACTTCTTCTTGGACTCGTCTTCCTCCTCGGTTGGTGGTGGCTTGTTTGCGATTTTCTTCTTCTTTGAACCTGCAAACAAGGCTATACCCCTCTCGGGTTCCGAGTTGGATTGTTCATGTAATTCGAAATCGGAAAAGAGTTCATCTAACCTAATTTTAGAAAGATCCTTGGAGACCTTATAGGCATCAACCATGGATGCCCATAAGGTAGTCCTCGGAAAAGAGTTTAGGACATACCTTATAAGGTCGCGGTTTTCGACCTTTTGCCCGATTGCGTGTAGGTTGTTGACTATGTCTTGGACACAGGCGTGGAGTTGTGTCGCGGACTCGTGTTCCTGCATTTTTAGTGTGTACAATTTATTGAATAACAAATCACGTTTGCAAACCTTAGCTTGATCCGATCCTTCGTGTAACTCGATTAGTTTTGTCCAAAGATCCTTTGCGCTTATGAAGGGGCCGACGCGATTTAGCTCCTCCTTGGATAGGCCACATTAGAGGATTTGTGTCGCCTTGGCGTCGGCTTCGACTTGTCGTTTTGTTGCAACGGTCCATTGATCATAATCCAAGGAGTCACCCACTTCATTGGTCGGAAGTGTGAAACCCGTTTGAATTATGATCCACATCTCAATTTGGGTTTTGAGAAAGCATTCCATCCGACCTTTCCAGTAACTGAAATCATCTCCGTTGTAAAACGGAGGTCGGACGGTGCTAAAACCCTCGAGATGGGCCATTAGAACAAAAAGACAAGGAGACTAAAATGAAAACCTAGCAACAACAAAAACAAAAGTACCAAGACTTGTGTCTTGGATTAGTAAAAGGGAAATAAAAAGAAATAAACGAAAAATAGAAAGTTAAGCAAAGAAATAAGAAACTAAATAAAAAGTAAGTACTCACAACCTTCGATGTCCCCGAAAGGCTACTAAACGTCGTTTTTTGAGGATGAAAACAGCTTGTTACGGGGGTAAACCCCCATAAGAAGTGTAGATCTCTGCGAGGGCTTCGATTTGGTAGGTAGACCTGGTCGGGTCAACTTGTACTAAAAAGTTATGCCTGCTTGACCGCTCGGCTACTCCAAAAGCTTAATACTTGCAAAACAAAATCAACGAAGAGTACCAAGACTTCGCCTTGGATTAGTAGTGCGGAGAAAAATTTAAACGAACTAAAAAACAAATCTGTAAAAAAAATGTTAGATTGGTGGTTTCACCAAATCTAAGCGCCCCCGGCTCTGATACCAATTGTTGGATCAATGCGGTTCGCTAGAGGGGGGGGGTGAATAGCGAAAGAAAATTTTTCTCGCATTTAACTCGCTTTTAAAAGAAAACTTATATGCAGCGGAAAGATAAGCAAAACAAAAAGTAAAGGAGACAATAGACACAAGAGATTTATTGGTTCAGAGTCAAGGCTACTCTAAGGCCCTAGTGGTCCTTGACCACGCACGGAGGGCAAAAGCACTAAAGGAACTCCTCCTCGTTAGAGGTAGGAGTTAATCGATACAAGAAGAAACCAAAAAGCTTGAGGTAGAGGGACACTCCC
This sequence comes from Wurfbainia villosa, assembly GCA_025175895.1. Taxonomy (NCBI): domain Eukaryota; kingdom Viridiplantae; phylum Streptophyta; class Magnoliopsida; order Zingiberales; family Zingiberaceae; genus Wurfbainia; species Wurfbainia villosa. Next base: position 73,077,773 of record CM045987.1, on the reverse strand, counting down.
TCTCCTCGATAATGATAAAAGCTAAAATATAAATGACAAACTGATAACAAAAACTAAGACCGACGACAATAATAAAGAAAGTTAAACCTAGACGCAATGGAAGGACTTCGTTGTCGAGAGTTGCACAGAACGGAGGCTTTTGAGCACTTAGAATTGTTGATGAAACCCTAGGTTTGGCCCTCCTTTTATAGCCTTTGAGCCCCTTTTCGAGTGGGTCTTCAACCAATCACAAATGGACACCAAACCGCTTTGAGGTGGAGTGATAAGCCTTGACTCCTCGAATCTGATCATTGACCATCTCGATCGATGGCCATCATCACGATCGATAATCACGATTGATAACCTTCTAATGATCGATACCAATGAGTCCTCCAAGTCCGGCAAATGATCGATGCTTGCAAGTCAAAGTTAGCTCAATAAAAACATAATTTCGATGGTCGTCGACCATCTGATCTCGACCTAGACCATCTATAAGATGTCTTTGGTCGGATCTACGCTTAAGATCATCCCCGTAAAGAGGATACGACCTTACTTACTCTCGCACACACGAGCTTACCTCGATACTTACGTGTCACTTTTGCTTCCGGCCTTCCACTCGATTCCTTCGGCTCCCTCCGAAGTAACTCGAGTATCGCCCGACCACCGCGGCTTCCTCCGGGTGTCGCTAGCCTTCAGCTCCAGCTATATCAATCTTCTGCACACTCGATTCAGCTCATGAGAAAACAAAATAGACTTAACTTTTGTGTCTTTGCTATAATCAAAACACAGGTTCGATTTCGGTGCCTCACTGCACCAACACCCTTTAGGTCATCAATTCAAGCTCTCAAAACACTCTCGCAATGTTGTATCTCTACGACAATGAAACGCTATCGCAACGCCGATGACACGCTCCTAAGTCTATGATCAGATCATCGTCGGTATACTTTAGTTTTCATTTCCATTTCAATTCAGTGTATTCAAGTTTTCGTTGTCGTGCTTTCATTGCTTAGAGGAGAGGTGGAATTGTCCCTCTTCCTCATTCTTTTATTTGTTTTGTTACCGTTGTCTCCTACCTCCAACGTGGAGGAGACCTAGTTAGTGAATTACCCTCCGTAAGCGGTCTAGGATCGCAAGGGCCTTGGATTAGAAACTTTTCTTTTATCGAATCGAACGAAAAGACGAAAGGATTTTACGCTCTCTATTCACTCCCCCCCCCTCTAGCACACTCTTTCGATCCTACACTCGGTCCACCTCTTCATCTTGAGGATTTCTCCATTATTCTCCCTCGGAGCATTGAATCCTATAATCATGGCAAACAAATTTTCTATATTGGACATTAGGAAATATTTCATCATACCTTTTCAATACGCGAAATCTTCGCGGTCGAAGGCGGGTGGAATTGCTATGTCATCGCCCAATCTCTCGTTGAGCTCCATCTTCTCCTCTAGCGTGCTCCCTTAGTTGTTAAATCTTGGATAGTGGCTTCGCTCTGATACCACTTATTGGGGATTTTATTACCGCTAGAGGGGGGGGTTAATAGGATATTGTGCTACGTTGATGGAATTCGATCATGCTTGTCTCTACAACTTGTTAGTTGATGCATACGAATGCGACTTCAAATCTCGCGATGAGACCGTCGAGGACTCGAAGTGCACTGTCGCGCTCAACGCCCGCAAGTGCACAGATGTCATCAAGTAATAAAAAGATTATCGATCCCACAGGGATTGAGATTCGAGTACCGATTTGTTCGGTGGATGTAATTGTTCAGGACTAGACTCTAAGGGGTTGTGAATGTGAGGGTTATCGGTGGTCCTATTCAATATGGTGTTACACGGAGGAAGAAAGGAGGTTGTCGCGAGATCTTTTAAAGGGATTTTAGGACTTCGGTTTCGCTTGTATGTCCCAAGACATGCTATCATTTGGGCGTTGTCTAAACGTCTAACTACGGTCTTGTGGAAGGGACATCATACACTCTCCCGATGAGCCACCGCATCTATCGGGAGCTATCTTAGCCTTACAAGGACTGGATAGACGATATGAGGATGCCGAATCAATCCCTACGACGAACCATTTCCAGTTCTATTGCATCCTTCTACCCACGGTTACAGGAGATGAGGCTAACCCCTAGGTTCCTCTTATAAATCCCCTAAATCTTAGATACGAGGGTTGTCACCCCTCGTATCGGCTAAGCATAGTAGATAGAAAACCAAATACACATAGATATTGGTCTAAACAAATTCCAATTGCAAATTCAAACTCAATAACAGAATTCAATTTGAAGCAGCATGTCATACGCACACAAGCTACTCCCTAATCCTAGAATCAAAGAAACTACTCCATAGATGGGAAAGAAGAAACACAAGGCATGTTCATGTTCGAATACATAGTAGATAAAGTACAAGAATAGAAATTTACAATGCCAATGTGGCCTTCTCTCTGGCGTTGAAGTGCATAACTCGGATCTCCGACAGTGTTCTTTCTCCCCGTTGTGAGTTCCCAAAGCTTTTTAGGGCTTTGGGGTACCGTCCCAGCAATCCATCCGCCCCCCCCCCCCCCCCCCACCTAGGGTTTGGGCAGAGCTCTCCTTATATAGACATCACACCGGATCACTGTGAAATCTGAAAAAAAATCCTAGTCGCATCAATATGTTGGGCCGCCACATGACCATGTGTTTCCACACGGCCAGGTCATGTGTGGCCCTTGGGTGGCTGATTTTTCCCCTTGGACACGACTGTGTGTAGCCACACGCCCTGGTCGTGTCCCCTTCTGTGTCTAGCTGCAAAATGCCCTTCTTTTGGTCTGAAAGTGTACCTTTTTCCCACGAAATGCTGCCCTGCATGCAAAAGTACAAAGAGCATACCTCCGAACTAGAAAATAGGAAATGCATGCAAAACAAAGTGACATATGCATGAAAATAACATAAAATGTAATGAGATGTAAGTGAAAACTACTCCTAAAACCCTATATGTTTTGCTCAGATCAATTCCCCCAGACTTAAGTCTTTGCTTGTCCTCAAGCAAATCTCAGTGCCATGAAATTTTAAGAAGATAGTGTTCCATACTTAGGATATTAACTAAATTTATCAAGTGGTATTTGCAATCAAAGCAAAATAGATATGTTCTAGAAATTCACTAAGTTAGCTCCTCGTGCTCGTGCTAAGAGAATCTTCTTAGGGGATACTCGTTCCATGGTAAGTTATGTCGTCATCCTATAGCTTTCCTAAAGTCTCTGGCTCTTAGGCACTTACCTGCTCAAAGCGAGGGTCGTTCCCTAGATTAAGCACAAAGTTTCAAAGGCATACTCAGTATTGATAGAAATTGGTAGGTGTTTCCCCAATAACCTAATTCGGTCTCAAAGGGGCACCTAACCATTTCGACCCACGACAACTATTTTTTATCCCTCAATTTATTTATTTATTTATTTATTTCAATTTTTTTTTTTCTTATTCCATTTTTTTTCTTCTCTCTCTCTTGGGATTTTGATTTTTTCGAATGGGCTTCCACGATCCGAGCATCTCCAGTAACTAAAATGCTAAATCTAAAGTCACCTATGGATTGCAAAGTACTAGACTACTGAGATGAATCATAACTAAGTATGTACTAGACTCTCTCTTTCAGAAAGTTTGTCATGTGTATGTGTAAAATAAAAAACTAACCAGTGTAAGTCTAGAACATTCATTCAGAGTAAATAAAATAAAATACCACGAGGTAAATGAAGTTAAGCTACCCATGGAAACAACTCATAAAGAAAACTTTTACAAATACTACTGAGGCAACATATAGGTAGAAAAAATTAAGTGCTGAAAGAAACTAAACATCTAATGCATGAATAAATGAATGCTAACTAAAATGCAAACATTAGGAAAGAAATTACTGCCAGAAACAAAATAAAACTTGGGGTCCCCCCCCAGACTTAAATGAAAGTATACCTCTAGTATGGTGGACGAGGTGGAAAGTTTGGAAGCCTCGCCATCTTGGGATCCTAGGAGAACCTGCTGCTAAGTCGTTGATGCCACATGTACATGTGGTCGATCTAGGAGCTGGTGGATGCAGTGGCTGCTCAGTGCTCCTCCTCCCGGGCCCACTATACCTACTGAGCTAGCATATGCTGCCGCATCTCCTGGCGGTAGGCTCCCTCTGACTGGCGATGGGTAGCCTCCTCCTGTAAAAATAAATACAGGCCTCGTTGTAGTACTCCTTGGCCTGCTGGAAGTGCTCCCGGAAGTCCTAAAATTCTGCCTACGTGTAGACGCTCTACTCCTCTCATCGCTGCCTCTGTGTCTGCTGCTCGACATATATGTCATCGAGGCACAATCAAAACTCCAAAAAATCATAGGCAAATGTACCTGCATCCTGATCAAAAGTAGAAAAAGGTGGTAGTGCTAGTGCAGGCTCATGTCAACGTGGACTAGGTGGGCTCCTATGCATGTGTGTACTGGAGGGAGAGTGATGTAAAGGGGGAGAGATGTGTGCCACTGTGGATGGTCCCTCACATGGCGGGGACTCCACTATCAGGTCTAAGCGCCAGTTGGTGCATGTGGTGATGGTGGTACGATCGGGGTCGGGGAGCCTAAGGGCTGTCCAGTTTTTCCTTACAAAGCATAAGGAGTGTTCCTCTCTTACAATCATCTTTATGGTCATACACACTCCTAGGTCGATCCTAGGGCTCCCCTCTATACTATCTAGCGCGGTGTAGTTGTACCCCATCCGATGGCAAATGTGGGTAAGTAGGCCTCCCACATTAATCTCTCCTCTCGCTGCTTTACCCATCTTCACTAAGTGTCTAATGAAATGGGACCCTACATCGATGCTACTCCTTTCTTGTAGCAAGTCCCAGAGGCAAAGTAACTCGCTATCTCTCACTACACCATCACTCTCTCCACGACCAAATATAGTACTTACCATGATTCAGTCAAGGTATCGAAAAATGGGATTTTGGAGGCGTGATGCTTTGGCCCTAGAAGGGTCGTAAACGTGCTCTCCTGTCAATTCGGTCCAAAAGATCCGAAAGTTAAACCCAATAGGGATTCTTCTCTCTCCTCCACTCGGCAAGCCAAAACATGAATTCCATTGGTGTAGTATCCATTCATTCTTAATGTTAAATATTCTAAAGCTAATCCTACCCTCTTCGCTCTCTCTACCCGTAAAAACTTCGACTTCTAAAGAACTTAAAAACTCTAAAACTATCCAAAGGTAGGTTGGGTGTCTTATCCCCATTATCTCTCCTCATCCTATTTTTGCAAATACGGCTTGGATGTCACCCAACAATCCTAGGGATTCTAGTAAGTCTTCATCAAGATACCTAGTTGCAGTGATTTTACGAGTAGAAAGAATGTTATATCTATCCCTATGCTCATTGTTGCGAAAAATAAGGGTTCGAAGAGTGTTACCTTCCTCCAGATCTTGAGGGGCGTCGGTTCTTCTTGCTCGTCGCTCCGAAACACCGGATCGAGATACCACTTTCTTGGTCCTCCTCATCCTTGATTCTTTTGGCTTCTTTGAAGGTTGGAAAAGCTTCTAGGTGGTGGGTGTAAGTGATTTGAGGCCGCTAGAGGGGGGGTCAATAGCGTCGCGTGATGGAATTCATTTCGCGTTCGTCTACAAATTTTGTTAGCGCGTAGAAGAATAATAATGAAGCAATACGAAATAGACAAACACAAATACACAAGTGTTTAACGTGATTCGGAACCGAACGGTTCCTACTCCACGGATCGGGCTCTAAAAGCCCTAGCAATGCAAACACGCACTACTAATCACAATAACTCCTTCTCGACACAAGTCAGAGGTGGAGAAACCTCGTACAAACGATCTTACAACAGCAAGAACGAAATACAAGCAATATACAATGCAAATACGAAAAACAAGTAAGGAAAAGACTTTACAACACTTGTTTTTGATTGCTTGAATGCTTGGTTTCTTGCTTGCACTTGGAGACCTGATTAGCAGCAACAAATCGCCCCAATAGCTCTCAAGAACTGGAACCATTTTTCTCCATCACGATCTCCTTATAAAGCTTCAACCTGTGCTGGAAAAAGTCGATCAGTCGACTGGTCGGGACCATCAGTCGACTGATGCCACTGTTGTCGTGAGACAACGACTAGATCAACGTTGGATAAGTCCAACGGATCCATCATCAGTCGACTGATGATACCCATCAGTCGACTGATAGAGCCTTCACGCGACCAGTCGAGTCTCGACTCTATTCTGTGCCCGATTTCACGAGCACCAGTCGACTGATCACAAGATCAGTCGACTGCTAGGCCTATTAGTCGACTACCCACTTCTGTTAGTCGACTACTAGGCCTATTCCCGCAGTCAAACCCTAGTTGACAACTCCAGTCGACTGCCACATGGCACCAGTCGACTGGCACACCTCAAACATGAGGTTTTAGCCCAAGTATGGTGCCCCCATACTTGCTAGACCACCCTTAGCCTAGACCTAAGCCTTCTAGCCACCTCCATCAGCCTTACGCCTCTCGGATCCCTCCAAGTCATCCATGACTTGTTCATCCATTGCGCTAGCCTTTAAGTGCTTCCATCGGCTATGTCATGCTAACGGTGCCTACACCGCCAAGGCACATTGGACTTACGCCACCAAGACTTCGCTTGGACTTTACGCCGCCAATATCAAACCCCTTGGACTTCTCAAATGCCAAGACTCAAGCTTGGACTTTCCATGCCAAGACCCATGCTTGGACTTTCTCAAATGTCAAGTGTCCCACTTGAACTTTCCATGCCAAGTATCCATGACTTGGACTTTCCATAATCACATGGTCAACCCTAGTCAACCATCAAAGTCTCCCTCGAGTCAAACTCGAGTCTAGTCAATTATAACCTGGGTCAATTGTATAAACAATCTCCCCAAAACATTAACCGACATCAATGTCAAACATCAATATCAAACATACTATGTCAAACATCAAAACATCACTCGAGTCAAACTCAAGTCTGGTCAATGGTGACCTGGGCCGATTGCACCAACAATCTTCCCCTTTTTGATGTTTGACAAAACAAACCTTGAGTTAGGCCCCTAACTCAAACTCCCTTACCAATTTCCCAAATTGGTAATTTTACTCTTCCCCTTTTTGACATACATCAAAAAGGTTTGCTCTCCAAGGAGGTCAATGTCTCATGTCCCAATGAGATCTTATAATCTCCCCCTTGGTCCAAAAATACCTAGGATGTCTACCATCTTCCTAGTGATAAGTCTCATATCACTCAAGAGAGGCAATCTTATTCACTCTCCCAACTTCCAAATTGGGTATCTCAAAATCTCATTTTTTCCTTCCCATGAGGAAAAATACCATCCATCATCCCATGATGGATACCCCCCCCCTAAAAGCTTGCTCCCCCTTGACCATTGCACCAACAATGTCTTTGGGAAGTCCCTAAGCCAATAGGAACTCTAAACCATCAAAGATAAGGTTAGAAATTCAACATTGAACTTTCCAACACCTTAAATTTGATACAAACCCTAAACACCTCTCCAAATCCATATCCAATGGATTTTCACCCTTTATAATGCTTCCCAAAGCATATCCTAGGGTTATGAGTGATTAGGGATCTTAACCATAGCTGAACAAGGGCTAAACAAACCTTGTTTTCTCCAATGATCACCACTAGATCACCGACCGCCACCAAGGATATGATCGATAACTAAAATTTCTGAATTTCAGTTATCAGAATCGAATTTCAGAAAATCATAAGTAATTCTACGTATATCGAAAAATCATGAAATTTGATACGTATAATACTTATCACACATACAATCGGTGAAAAATCTTGGAAAAATATTTTAACCATTAAAATAGGAGATTAGTACAAAGTTTAAAAACTGTTAAAACTTTAAAGATTTTGATCTACTTTGTATCAACTTCTACAATGATGATGGCTATCAAAAGATAGACTTCACCAAGGTTTTCTAAAGTGATTTTAAAACATTTTTGAAAACCTATTTTGAACCATGATTTACTGGCTAAATATACATAACTTGTATATTAGGTTTCCTCATAATTCTTAGTGATGATTGAAATAAGTTAAGTTCATCTAGATGCACTACCTATGCACCTTGAACCTAACTTATTATCCTAACATCTCACATGTTATCTAAGGTGTATACACACACATACATGTCAATTTAGATGTGAGATGTGGAGTTAGAATTAATATGGCCTCATGCATTTTCTAGGCAACCCTACTTGATTCCCTTATGAATGGGACTCCAAGTCATGCCATTGTCCTTAACTCAATTTTAATCAAGTTAAATGCATGAATGATCATGGTATAAATGATAACAATAATAAAACATGGCAATGATCATGATGTCATGATATATCAATAAGCTTTTTAAAAAAATGAACATGACATCTACAAAAGTCATAATCAACAGCATGACATGGTATATGAGAAAACATAATTAGATGTCATGACATAGTAAGCTTACACAAACAAACACATTTTAACCAAACATACAATCAGACACCAATAATTTTAGAAACAAAATATTTCATTAAAAACTTCAAGTTTTTTACATCCAAAATATGAAATGTTCAAACAAAGAGACATCCTAAATCGCTAAAACATCCTAATAGTGCTAGTCCTCTGCGGAAGGTAGAGGCGGAGGTGGCTGCTGACCCAAAGTCCATGCTCGCATCATCTCGTACATATCGAGCTGACGCTGCTCAATGCGGCTCTGTGACTCCTCAATCCGAATGTAGCACTCCTCCATCCGACTGAGATGCTCACCCATGGAGGATTGCCCTGATATAAGCTCTGCTAGTCGAGAGTCCATCATCTGCTGATAGTCGTGGAAGCTGGACTCCAGCTGGGCAATCCGATCCGGCGACCTGCCACGATGCATCCGCCGCATCCGGTCCTCCTCGTCAAGAGTACCGATCCTCATGCTGGTCTGCAGGCTCCCCCGGTACTAGAGGTGGCTCCCTACGTGGCCTGGGCGGAGGTCGTGGTACCAGCTCCATCTGCCCATGTTCGATCCGCAGCTTCGCCAATGAGAAGTTACGAACTGATATACAGTCGTAAACCTCAGAAAGCATCCTCAGAGATCCCTTGTTAATGTTAATGCCTACAGACTCTAGCCATGCAGTGATGAGATGGCCAAAAGGCATATGCACTTTCCCTTGCACAGGGGATATGAAATGTACAATGCAATGTTTATATCTAATCTATGACGCAAGGCATACATAAGAAAAAGATGGGGAGGCCAAATCTTGGCCAGACCCCGAGTCACGATAGGAAGAAAACACCCAACAATGACTTTGTAAAGTATATTGTCATGGGCAGATAGCTCAGTGATAGGGAATAGGTTCTGAGCTGGTGGGCGAGGATGATGAAAAATATCCTCATGCATGGAGTCCAAAGAAATATGATCAAACGACTCAGGAGGAGGGGCATCGAAGGTAGGATAGAAGATGAAAGTATCATCCGATGGTCTACACTCAAGAAACTCCTGCAATATCGCAGGAGTGAACTCTAAGTTGCGTTTTGCAACGCGAGTAGTGTAGGTATGCCCATCGTCTACCTTCCTTAAGTTTTGATAGAACTCCTTAAGGAGATCATCATTTATGGCATGAGTGCAAAGGACTATCTTCATGAGTTGATAGTATGCTAGAATCTCCATGATATCGCCACAATAATGTCTAAAGAAGTCGATATCAATGTACTTAACTGACATGGGTTGGTATAATCGTGATGCGACCTCAGTCGGGTCCTTCCTACGTGGTCGTCTATATGAATGCAATGCAATGGAATGAAATGCAATGATACAAAATACACGATTAGATCACAATGTGGTGTAAAGACAAAAATCTAGGGTTTAAGGGGTATAGAAGTTATACTTTGGTGTCATTTGAAGGTGATGAAGGGAAGACACAAGGCAGCTGCTGAGGGGAGCGCTGGAAAGATCGCCGGAGAAAGGGTCTCGCCGGAACCCTAATCGTTTGGAGAAGAAAAACTAGGGTTGTGAGATACCATTAGGGTTTTAGAGAGATGAAAGACACAACCAGAAGAGAAGACTACTACTAACCCTAGGGCTTTGGTCATCGGCGTGGATGAGGAGAGGCTGGTCGGAGACGATGAGTGTCGATTGGAGCGAGAATCACGAGGGAAAAATGAGTGTGAAAATGCCGAACCCTATCGGTTCGGCGTTATAAAATCGCGACTCCAGTCGACTGATGTGTGACATCAGTCGACTGATGGCAGGTTATGAGCGGTTTACTCAACCAACAGTCGACTGCTCCGGCTCAGCACTCGACTGCTGAGTCTTCTGTGTCGTGCTACAGTAACATCAGTCGACTGATGTTGGTGATCAGTCAACTGATGCGATCATCACTCGACTGCTTAGCGACCACTCGACTGATGATCCTTCTGGCTTGATGAACAGTACCATCAGTCGACTGATGTATCCTATCAGTCGACTAATGTACAAAATAGTCGAGTCTTGGAAATAGCACTCGACTGTCGGACTCACCGTATTGTGCTACAGTAGTAACAGTCGAGTGATAAACTGTATCAGTCGACTGATCTCTGATTTCCATTTCTGAAATTGAGTGAATTTCGATTTCTTCACTCAATTTGTTTCATTTTATCATGTTTACTCTTGTATGTCGAATATATTAATGTTATGCTTATATTCATGTATTTGTTAATGTATTTTGGTATTTTATTTCATTTTCACAATCATTAGCATCCAATGATTTTAAAAAAAACCTAACATCTCACCCTTTCTAAGTGTGGAAATACACAATCAAGATGAATGACCTGTTTTGTGAGATGAAATATACCATAAACATTTCTTCCATGCAAACATATGGTAAAACACATGAAGCATAGTAAGTGCAAGACATCAAGGTGTGTGGCACTTAAATATCACTCTTGATGTGACTTATAAACTTTACGCACTTATCTTGATACATTAATTCCTAAAGTGTGTCAAAATCCTAAAATGACACACCATGACCTCTAAATTTAGATTGTGCCAATTTTATTGATTTTTTATGATTCCAAAAATATATGACACATCCTACAATCTTTTAGGATATAAGATCAAACCTATTTCCAAGGTATCCATAACCTTGAAAATAATCCAAAATGTCAACTTTTGCTATGGTTGAGTTAACTACCCATCCAATCAAAGTTGGCACATCCTCCTAATCCATTTAGCGTGAGTCAATCACGCTCCTTGGAACCCAACATCTATTTGAGATCATTGGATTAATTAGGTATTCCTTAGGGATGACTTCCCTAGATACCTTTCTAATGACCCTTCTAGGCTTGTTAGCCTTGGTCATTATGGTCTTGCCATGGTTAGCCTTAGGGATTGCCTCCCTAGTAACCTTCTTAGTGACTTCCTTAGGTTTCTTAGAAACCCTAGCCACTAGACACATACTATGGTTGGCCATAGGGATAATTTCCCTAGAGACTTTGGTTTTCTTAGATTTAGGTTTAGTTCCATAATCAAATGGAACATTTTGATAAGTAGACATTACTTTCTTAGACATAGGCTTGTGAACCAAACCTTGTCTCCTAGATGATTCTTTCCTCTTACACCCTTTTTGTTGACCTCTAGATCCTAGAGTTTGACAATTTGACCCTTTCAATTGATTTTGCATACTTGCAAGGGTCTTTTCCAATTTCTCAAGCCTTGACCTCAAGGCTTGATTTTCTAACTCTAATTGCCCAATTGATTTTTGATTAGGTTTTTGGGCATTACCATTCTCTTTAGGCATATGCCTACCCTTATTAGAGTTAATGCCTAAATGCTTTTTGATTTTCTTAATTGTTTCCTTAGGAAGGACATTTCTAGGGACATTAGTCCTAAATTTCTCCTTCTTTGAAATAGGTCTAGAGTTATCATTTCTAGATTTCTCCTTAGTTTTAAAACCAACATGTTTAGCTTCTAGACAACCATAATTATTATTTCTAGCATTTTTGATTCATGAGTAATAGAAAATTTATTTAAATTAATTCTAGCATGCTTTTGCTTAGAATTTAAAGAATGAGCATTATGAAAATATACCTTAGGGTTAGTCTTAGAGACTCCCCCTACTTGTAAAGCTCCCTCCTTTCTTCTAAAACATTGGCTCCTATAGTGTCCCGGTTGTCGGCATTTGAAGCACACCACGTGCTCCTTGCTCTTCTTGGTGGGGACGCCGGCATCCTTGACTTTTTCATTGACTTTTGATACCGGAGGAGCTTTCTTAGCCCTTTTTGGACACTTACTCTTGTAGTGTCCGGATTCCCTACACTCAAAGCATATTATATGAATTTTGTTATTAATTGATATGCTTGAATTACCTAGGGTGGTGGTGAGGTTCTCTTGAGCTTGCTCTTCTTCTCTACCGGATGTAGATGATTCTTCTTGAGATTGCTCCGGTGTAGATGCTCTAATCTCATCCCCCTCAATCCTAGAGGTGGAGGTCTCCTCTTCTTCCATCAATCCGGAAGTTGATTCCTTCTCAACTTCCAAGTCCTCACTCGCTTGTGAAGATGATGATGATTCTTCCTCGGCTTCTTCCTCTTCTTGAGATGATGAAGATTCTTCTTCTTCTACTTGTGCCAAGTGAGGCTTCTCATGGAACTTGGCCAATTTGTCTCATAGCTCCTTGGCATCTTGAAATTCACCTAAAATAGACAAAATGTCATTAGGTATCAAATCTTCTAAAAGCTTTGTTACCTTGACTTCGGTCTTGAACTTGAGACATTGCTCTTGTGTCCACTTCTTCAATTTCAAGACATTTCTGTTCTTATCCCGAGGAGGTTCAAAGCCTTCTACAAGGATGAACCAATCCTCTATATCCATCATCAAGAATATCTCCATTCTTGTTCTCCACGCCAAAAAGTGTTCTCCACGCAGTGGAGTGTTGATGTCCCATCCAAGCTTGTCTTGGAATTCCATCTTCCCTCTAGCTTCTTTAGCTCCCGGCGGTTAATCCGTAAAAGAGCCCCAGGCTCTAATACCAATTGTAAGTGATTTGAGGCCGTTAGAGGAGGGGTGAATAGCGTCGCATGATAGAATTTATTTCACGTTCGTCTACAAATTTCGTTAGCGCGCAGCGGAATAATAATGAAGCAATACGAAATAGACAAACACAAATACACAAGTGTTTAACGTGGTTCGGAACCGAACAGTTCCTAGTCCACGGATCAGGCTCTAAAAGCCCTAGCAATGCAAACACGCACTACTAATCACAATAACTCCTTCTCGACACAAGTCAGAGGTGGAGAAACCTCGTACAAATGATCTTACAACAGCAAGAATGAAATACAAGCAATATACAATGCAAATACAAGAGAAAAGTAAGGAAAAGACTTTACAACACTTGTTTTTGATTGCTTGGTTGCTTGCATGCACTTGGAGACCTGATTTACAGCAACAAATCGCCCCAATAGCTTTGAAGAACCGAAACCAGTTTTCTCCATCACGAGCTCCTTATAAAGCTTCAAACTGTGCTGGAAAAAGTCGATCAATCGACTGGTCGGGACCATCAGTCGACTGATGCCACTGTTGTCATGAGACAACGGCTAGATCCACGTTGGATAAGTCCAACGAATCCATCATCAGTCGACTAATGATACCCATCAGTCGACTGATAGAGCCTTCACTCGACCAGTCGAGTCTCGGCTCCATTCTGTGCCCGATTTCACGAGCACCAGTCGACTGATCACAAGATCAGTCGACTGCTAGGCCTATCAGTCGACTGCCCACTTCTGTCAGTCGACTGCTAGGCCTATTCCCGCAGTCAAACCCTAGTTGACTACTCCAGTCGACTGCCACATGGCACCAGTCGACTGGCACACCTCAAACATGAGGTTTTAGCCCAAGTATGGTGCCCCCATACTTGCTAGACCACCCTTAGCCTAGACCTAAGCCTTCTAGCCACCTCCATCAGCCTCATGGCTCTCGGATCCTTCTAAGTCATCCATGACTTATTCATCCATTGCGCTAGCCTTCAGGTGCTTCCATCGGCTATGTCATTCTAACGGTGCCTACACCGCCAAGGCACATTGGACTTACGCCGCCAAGACTCCGCTTGAACTTTACGCCGCCAATATCAAAACCCTTGGACTTCTCAAATGCCAAGACTCAAGCTTGGACTTTCCATGCCAAGACCCATCCTTGGACTTTCCCAAATGCCAAGTGTCCCACTTGAACTTTCCATGCCAAGTACCCATGACTTGGACTTTCCATAATCACATGGTCAACCCTAGTCAACCATCAAAGCCTCCCTCGAGTCAAACTTGAGTCTAGTCAATTATAACCTGGGTCGATTGTATAAACAATCTCCCCAAAACAATAACCGACATCAATGTCAAACATACTATGTTAAACATCAAAACATCACTCGAGTCTGGTCAATTGTGACCTGGGCGGATTGCACCAACAGTGGGGAGGAAGGATCCACATGGCTAGGGCAAGAAAAATCAAAACACATGGCGCAAATGGGGTGAAAATGCACGGTGTGCTTTTTTTAACCTCGCATGACACGGTCGTGTGAAAACACACGGCTAGGTCGTGTGCGCCTCGGGTTGGTTGGGCACGACTGTAGGAAAATACAAGACCAGGCTGTGTGTTCCCTTTTTCTCTCCTTTTATGCACAATGGTCTGAATTTTCTCACATGCTTCACCGTGTAAGCTAAAAATTTATTTATTTTTACCTAGCAAAGTTTTTTTCTGATCCTAATGCTAAATTAAATGGAAATCAAAGTTTAAATTAACCTAAATGCATGCAATACAATAAAAAAAAATCCTAAAAACTAAACTTGGGTTAGCTCGACCAAACTCCATTATCAACTTGGCTCTATTGGTTCAGTGAATCTCCATTCATCCGTCTTGGAATCGACATCTGGAGGGCTCGACTTCATTCTGCTGAAAGTGAAGGCGTCTAGGTAATGAGCTCTACACTTTGATAGACTAAAGAGGATGATCTCCCCATCTACCTCTAAGGAGATCTGGTGTGCCTTAACATCTATGCATGCCCCTGCAGTCACCAGAAAAGGCCTTCCCAAAATGATGGGATTCTGGGGATTTGGTCCTGTGTCGAGTATGAAGAAATCAGTTTGTATCACGAAGTTCTCGATGATCACAGGTACGTGTACTAGCAAGCCGACGGGTTCCTTGACTGAGTCATCCCCCATACAAATACCAAGATTCGCTGGTTGGAGCCCATTCAGTCCCATCTTCAGATAGTATACATAGGGCATCACACTTACTGATGACCCCAAGTCGCATAGTTCTTCATCGAAACTTTCTCCATAAATCGAGCAGGGGATAACAAATTCACCGGGGTCCTCAAGCTGTGGTGGAATCTTATCTTCAATTTTAGCTTGGTCAGGTAGGGTGGAAATCATGGTTGCACACCCCTTGACGAATTTGCTACTCAGTGCTTCTCTCTCATTGTATACTCCTTCCGCCTTAGCTTGACTCGGCTCAGGTAGTAACGGAGAACTATCCCAAGATTTCGACACGGTTTGGGCTATCTGGACCACTTGTGTCTCCAACATCCTTGTGTGACTTTCAAGACCGTCAATAGTGGCCTTCAAGTCTCTGAGTGACTCCTCTATTTTCTGATGTTGGCGACGAAACTCTTCATTGGCCTTTGTTTGGGTAGCAATGAAGGCTTCCATCATCAATTCTAACCTAGACTTCTATTGTTACTGCCCATTTCCCTGCAGCTGACCATACCCTCCTGATGGTTGGAAGTTCCCCGAGTTATTCTTATAGGAGAAATTTGGGTGATTCATCCATCCGGAATTGTAGGTACTGGAGTATGGGTTGTTGGGCCTTTGATTATAGTCCCCAATCGCATCACAATGCTCGATATACTCTTCTAAGATGCTCTGCCCTCCATAGTAGTCCTCTCGATATGCTGCTGCTCCTTCTCCAAAGTAAATTGCCGCACATGTAGATGTAGGATTTAAAGAGTCAAACCGTCTGCTAAGCGCGCCCATCCTTACTGCTAGGTGGTCCATGGAGTTGACAGTATATCGTCCCACTGCAGGAGCTGGTTGACCACGTTCGGAAGCCCATTGATGGTGGTTCTAAGCCACCTCTTCTATTAGCTCCTCTGCTTCCTCGATAATCTTGTTCATAAGTGCTCCTCCTACAGTAGAATCAAGGGAAATCTTCATGTCGTATGTGATCCCATTGTAGAAAATGTGGATCACCAGCCATCTTTCCAATCTGTGGTGGGGGCATTAGTAGAGTAGCCCCTTGTAGCGATCCCAAGCTTCAAATAGGGACTCCCCTTCTTTCTAACGGAAGCTTGTAATTAGATGGCGCATGTGAGCAGTCTTGCTTGGTGGGAAATATTTGTTCAAAAACTGCTGCTCACATTGCTCCCATGTAGTAATACTTTCCGAAGGTAGGGAGTGAAGCCATGCCTTAGCCTTATCCTGCAATGAGAACGGGAATAGGCTCAAGCGGATCTCGTCCGTAGGGACTCCATTTATCTTCATCGTTGAACAGATTTCCAAGAATGTCTCTAGGTGCCAGTTCGGGTCTTCAATCACATCTCCCCTGAATTGACTCTGTTGGACCATATGGATGAGTGCTAGTTTCAGTTAAAAATTGTTTGCCGAAATGGATGGTCCAGCTATACTCGGCCTAAATCCTCTAGCGCTAGGAGCTGCATAATCCCGCAGAGGTCGGCTACCTATATTTACTTCGGATGCTGCTTGGTCCTCCATCCTCTTTTGTTTAGCTCTCCGACGATGATAGGTTCGTTCAATTTCTAAATCGATCGGAATCAGACATTTTCGAACCTAAGCGCCTAAGCATACGAAGAACCGAGCCTCAAAAATTAGGAGTACTACCTAATACTAAGAAATAAGAAATAAATAAATCTAGCTAACAAAATCTAAGAGTCAGTAAGGAAATAGAAAACTACTGCTAAAATAAAATAAAATCTAAATCTAGATATGGAAAACCTAAAACTGAAGTAAAATAAATAAAAAGGAAATAAAGCAAGTAAGTAAATCTAATCCTAAGTCTGATCCAATTATCCACTTCTCGATTAGATATCGAATCGATTAGTTCTCGACAACGGTGCCACAAACTTGATGCACACGAATGCGACTTCAAATCTCGCGATGAGATTGTCGAGGACTCGAAGCATGTGCTTACGCTCAACACCCGCAAGTGCACGGATGTCGTCAAGTAATAAAAAGATTATCGATCCCATAGGGACTGAGATTCGAGTACCAATTTGTTTGGTGGATGTAATTGTTCAGGACTAGACTCTAAGGGGTTGTGAATGTGAGGCTTATTGGTGGTCCTACTCAATACGGTGTTACACGAGGAAGAAAGAAGGTTGCTGCGAGATCTTTTAAAGGGATTCTAGGACTTCGGTTTCACTTGTGTGTCACAAGACATGCTATCAATTGGGCGTTGTCTAAACGTATAACTACGGTCTTGTGGAAGGGACATCATACACTCTCCTAATGAGCCGCCACATCTATTGGGAGCTATCTCTGCCTTACAAGGACTGGATAGGTGGTACAAGGATGCCGAATCAATCCTTGCGATGAACCGTTTCCAGTTCTATCGCATCCTTCTACCCACGGTTACAGGAGATGAGGCTAACCCATAGGTTCCTCTTATAAATCCCCTAAATCTTAGATACGAGGGTTGTCACCCCTTGTATCTGCTAAGCATAGTAGATAGAAAACCAAATACACATATATATCGGTCTAAACAAATTTCAATTGCAAATTCAAACTCAATAACAGAATTCAATTTGAAGCAGCATGTCATACGCACACAAGCTACTCCCTAATCCTAGAATCGAAGAAACTACTCCATAGATGGGAAACAAGAAACACAAGGCATGTTCATATTCAAATACATAGTAGATAAAGTGCAAGAACAGGAATTTACATTGCCAATATGGCCTTCTCTCTAGTGTTGAAGTGCAGAACTCGGATCTCCGGCGGTGTTCTTCCTCCCCGTTGTGAGTTTCCGAAGCTTTTTAGGGCTTCGGGGTGCCATTCCAGCTGTCTTTCCCCCCACCTAGGGTTTGGGCGGAGCTCTCCTTATATAGACATCACATCGGATTGCTGCGAAATCTGGAAAAAAACCCTAATCGGGTCAATCTGCTAGGTCGGCACACGACCGTGTGTTTCCACACGACCAGGCCGTGTGTGCCCCTGGGGTGGCCGATTTCGCCCCTTAGACACGGTCGTGAGTAGCCACATGCCCTGGTCGTGTCCCCTTCTGCATCTAGCTGCAAAATGCCTTTCTTTTGCTCTGAAAGTGTACCTTTTTCCCATGAAATATTGTCCTGCACACAAAAGTACAAAGAGCAGATCTCTGAACCAGAAAATAGGAAATGCATGCAAAACAAAGTGACATATACATGAAACTAACATAAAATATAATGAGATGTGAGTAAAAACTACTAAAACCCTATATGTTTTGCTCACATCATTAGCAAAGTGGAATACAAATAACAAATAACATGATAACAATAATAGAAGCATACGCAAAACATAAGAATATAATATGGTTCGGAACTTTAGGGTTCCTACTCCACGGGTTGAGCTCAAACGAGTCATAGCGATGCAAAACACCACTAATCAACCTCTCATTCTCGAAAAACACTCCGGAAGTGAAGAAAACCTCTTACAATATTTCTTACAACAATAAGAGAGAAATACAAGCAAATACAAGTGAAATATATAAAACTGTAGGAATGTTCGGTGACCGCTAGAGGGGGTTGGTGAATAGCGATTCGTCATAAATGGAAGTTGTTTCGTGCTTGCTACAAATTGATTAGTCCATAGCAGAAATTAAGCAATAACAAATACACACAAGAAAAATAGACAACACGATATAACGTGGTTCGGAATCGAATGGTTCCTACTCCATAGATTGGGCTGTAATAGCCCTAGCGATGCCAACACACACCACTATAACAAATAACTCCTTCTTGGAACAATCCGGAGGTGAAGAAACCTCGTACAAGTGATTACAACAGTAATACTAAGCAAATACAATCAAATACAAAAATGAAATGCAATACAAGTAAAGAAAACAACTTTACAAGAGGTTTTGATTGCTTGCTTTTGGTTGTTTGAAGAGTAACCTTGAAGGTCTGGATTGCAGCAGCAAATCCCCTCCAAATCGCTTCAAGAACCATGCCAAAAATCCTCCCCACGAATAGCTTTTATAACCTGCATTCGGGCTGATTTTTCGCCTAGCAGTCGATTGATCGGGACCATCATTCGACTGCCCCTCTAGCCATTATGAGACAACGACATGTGCCACGTTGGATAAGTCCAACGGATAGACTATCAGTCGACTGATCATACCCATCAGTCAATTGATAGCTCAATCAGTCGAGTGCTCTGGTTGATCACTCGACTGAAAAGCTTTCTGTGCCCGAAAGCCTAACCAACAGTCGACTGATATCCAGATCAGTCGACTACTCAGACCATTAGTCGACTGCACAATGTTGGCAGTCGATTGCTAGGCCATTTTCCTGCAGTCAAACCCTAGTTTACTCACATTAGTCGACTGACCATAGTCCTAGTCGATTGAACCACCTCAAAAATGAAGTTTTAACCCATGTATGGTGCCCCCATACTTGCTAGACCACCCTTGTGCTAGACCTAAGCCTTCGTGCCACTTTTGTCAGCCTCACACCTATCGGATCCCTCCAAGTCATCCAAGACTCGTTCATCCATACGCTAGCCTTCAAGTGCTTCCATCAGCTATTGTCATGCTAATATGGTCTACACTGCCAAGGCACATTGGGCTTACGCTACCAAGACTCCGCTTAGACTTTACGCCGCCAACCATTAGACTTATGCTGTCAAGACTCCACTCTTGGACTTTATGCCGCCAATATTCCTCTTGGACTTCTCAATTAACAAGTACCCATGACTTGGACTTTCATCGCCAAGACTACAACCTTGGACTCACATGGCCAAGACTACACCCTTGGACTTCCTTGCCAACCCAATGTTGGACTTTCCATGCCAAGACCCATGCTTGGACTTTTCCTTGCCCCAGACCCATGCTTGGACTTTCCTTTGCCAAGACGCATGCTTGGACTTTTCATGCCAACCCATGTTGGACTTTCCATGCCAAGACTCAAGCTTGGACTTTTCATGTCAAGTACACAAGACTTGGACTTTTCCCATGACAATGGTCAAACCATCGTCAAACATCCAATATGACCTGGGTCGATTGTACCAACAATATCCCCAACATATGTCAGATATCAATGTCAAACATCAATGTCAAACATCAAAACACTACTAGAGTCTGGTCAATCGTGACCTGGGTCGATCACACCAACAATCCCCCCTTTTTGATATTTGAAAAAAAAACACCCTTGAGTTAGGTCCCTAACCCAAATTCCCTTATCAATTATCCCAAATTGATAATTCCATACATTCTTCCCCTTTTTGACATACATCAAAAAGGTTCACCCATGGAGGTCAATGTCTCATATCCAATGAGATCTTACAATCTCCCCCTTGGTCCAAAAATACCTAGGATGCCTACAATCTTCCTAGTGATAAATCCCATATCACTTAAGAGAGGCAATCCTACAAACTCTCCCAATTTCCAAATTGGGCATCTCAAATTCCCATTTCTCCCCCTCATGAGGAAAAATACCATCCATCATCCCATGATGGATACCTCCCCCTAAAGGCTTGCTCCCCCTTGACCATTGTACCAACATTGTCCTTAGAGAGTCCCTAAGCCAATAGAAACTCTAAACCATCAAGATTAAGGTCCAAAGTTCAACATTGAACTTTCCCACACCTTAAAATTGATATATCACCCTAACAACTCTCCTAATCCATATTCAATGGATTTTCACCCATTCTAATACTTCCCAAAGCATATCCTAGGATTAGGAGTAATTAGGGAACCCTAACATAGCTAAAACATGGCATGGGTTAAACCCTTATTTACCCGAAATCAGCTTAGCGTGACTTTATCGAACAATCAGTACGACTTTACCATCAGTAAGGGCAAATGATCGATAACTGAAATTCTGAATTTTAGTTATCAGAAATGAATTTCAGAAATGCTTAAGTAATTATACGTAACTTTAAAAATTGTGAAACTTCATACGTATAATACTTATTACCAATACAATAGGTGAAAAATATTTTACCCATAAAATAGTGAAATTGACACAAAGTTCAAAAGTGAATAAACACTTCAATGTTTTATCTTACTTTGTATCAACTTCATCAATATTGATTGCTATCAAAAGATAGACTTCACCAAGGTTTTTCAAAATGATTTTAAAATAGTTTTAAAACCTTATATTGGATCATATTCTTTGGGCTTAACGTACATGGCTTGAACATAAGCTTTCCCAATGATCCATAACTTGATTTTAGATGAGTTTGAGTTCATCTAGATGAAAAAATATGCACCTTGAACTTAACTCATTTCCTAACATCTCACATGTATCTAGGGTATATCAATACACATACATGTCAATGTAATGTGAGATGTGGGTTTTGTTCATCCTAATCTAGGGTTTCATGCATTTTTCTAAGGCAACATTACTTGATTCCCTTATATATGGGACTTCAAGTCATGCCATATGTCCTTAATTTAATTTTATTAATGCATGAAATGATCATGGCATAAATAATGATCATGGCATAAATAAAGCATGTGCTCATAATCATGATTTCATGGTATAAAATGGAATCTAAGCATACATGACATATAACCTTAATCCTAAGCATGATCATGACATATTATATAATTAGAAGTAGATATTATGTCATGACATGGTATATGACAAATTAAGCATGACAAATAAAAAGTAAAGGTATATAATACCTAAATTTTATCATTAATTGCCATTTGTTATTATTAAACTCATTTTTCCATATTACTACTAAGCTTCCAAGTGTGCCAAAAATCCAAATGACACACCTCAACCTCTAAACCTAAATTATGCCAATTTGATTGATTTTTCAACTTCCATAAATTATATTGGCACATCCTAAAATCTTTTAGGATTGTAATCAAAACACATTTCCATGGTATCCATAACCTTGAAAAAGACCTAAAGTGCCACCTTTACTATGGTTAGGTTAACTACCCATCCATTCAAGGTTGGCACACCTAAACCCATCTAACGTGAATCGATCACGCTCCTAGGAACCCAATACCTATTGGAGCTCCTTGGGTTAACTAGGTATTCACTAGAGATAACTTCCCTAGACACCCTCCTAGGCTTAGAAGCCTTGGTCATTTGGGTCTTACCTAAGTCAACTCTAGAGGTAACTCCCCCTTTGACCTTCTTAGTGGCTTCCCTAGGTTTTCTTGAAACCCTAGCCACTAGGCACACACCTTGGTTACCCTTAGGGATGACTTTCCTAGTAACCTTGATCTTCCTAGACCTAGATTATGTTCCATAATCGAATGGAACATTGTGGTAGGTATCCTTGGCTTAGGATTGTGACCCAAACCTCTCTTGCCCTTAGTTGGACCTTGCTTCATAAACCCTAGGTTTTGACTCCTTGAACCTAGAGTTTGACCATTCAACCCTTGACTTTGACTTTGCATTTTCTTAAGGGTCTTCTCTAATTTCTCAAGCCTTGACCTCAAGGCTTGGTTTTCTAGCTCTAATTGTCCAATTTTTGATTTTTCATCTATTCTTTGGACATTGTTTTTCCTAGGAATATGCCTAGTCCATTTAGGGTTAAAACCTAGGTGGTTCTCTATCTTCCTAATACTTCCCTTAGGAAAGATTTTTCTAGGGACATTAGTCTCAAATTTCTCCTTCTTCCTAATGTGGGCATTTTTAGCTCCTAGACAATAGTATCTACTATTTCTAACATGATTTTCATGAGTAATAGCAAGTAAATTAAAAGCATGATTTTGACTTTTAATTGAAGAAGATGCATACTTAAAGGTTACATTAGGGTTTGCCTTAGCTCCCCCTACTTGTGATGCTTCTTCTTTTCTCCTTGGGCATTGACTCCTATAGTGGCCCCGTTGTTGGCACTTGAAGCACACCACATGCTCCTTGCTCTTCCTAATTGGGGTTCCGGCTTCATTTGACTTCTCTTGACTTTTAGGCGTCGGTGGAGTCTTCTTAACTTTCTTAGGGCACTTACTCTTGTAATGCCCATACTCCCTACACTCAAAACACATAATATGGATTTTATTTTGAATTAACGTGTTTGATTTACCTAGGGTGGTGGTGAGGGTCTCTTGAGCTTTTACATCACTTCTCCCCAAAGTAGATGACTCTTCTTGCTCTTGCCCTTGACCCGGAGATCTAATCTCCTCCCCCTCAATCCTAGAGGTGGAGGCTTCTTTCAATTCCACCTCCTCTACTGATTCGGATGTCGACTCCTCTTCAACTTTTGAATCCTCACTTGCTTGTGAGGATGAGGATTCTTCTTCTTCGGGCTCTCTTTCTACTTGAGCCATGGAGGTTTCTTCATGGATCTTGGCCAATTTTTTCCATAGCTCCTTGGCATCTAGAAATTCACCTAACCTAGACACAATATCGTTAGGTAATGAATTTAATATTAATTGCATTACCTTATCATTTCTTTCGAAGGTTTGGATTTGCTCTTTGGTCCATCTTTTCCTCTTGAGGTATCCACCTTTTGGACCTCTTGGAAGTTCGAATCCATCTTGTATGATGAACCATTGCTCGATGTCCATCATCAAGAAATCTCCATCCGTGCCCTCCATTTCTCAAATCCTTCTTGTCTAAAGTGGGTATACGATATCTGTGTGTTGATGTCCCATCCTAGTTGTTCTTCAAAATCCATCTCTTCACCCTCTAGTGGTGCTCTCTTAGTTGTTAATCCTTGAAGAGCGGCCTCATTCTGATACCTATTGTAGGAACATTCAGTGACTGCTAGAGGGGGTGGGGGGTGAATAGTGATTCGTCATAGATGGAAGTCGTTTCGTGCTTGCTACAAATTGATTAGTGTGTAGTGGAAATAAAGAAATAACAAATGCACACAAGTACAATAGACAACAAGATATAATATGGCTCAGAATTGAATGGTTCCTACTCCATGGATTGGGCTCTAAAAGCCCTAGCGATGCCAACAAACACCACTATAACAAATAACTCCTTCTCGGAACAATTCGGAGGTGGAGAAACCTCGTACAAGTGATTACAATAGTAATACTAAGCAAATACAATCAAATACAAATATGAAATGCAATACAAGTAAAGAAAACAACTTTAAAAGAGCTTTTGATTGCTTGAAGAGTAGCCTTGAAGGTCTGGATTGCAGCAGCTGATGCGCACCGACGCGACCTCAAATCTCGCAACGGATACCATCGAGGATTCAAATTGTGCACTCGCACTCAATGTCCACAAGTGCACGGATGTCGTCAAGTAATAAATATTATCGATCCTACAGGGACTGGGATTCAAATACCAATATACCAAATATACTAAGTGGTTGTAATTGTTCGGACGTGATCTCTAAGAGTTTTTGGTTGGTGAGGGTTATCGATGGATTCTACTCTGTACAGTGTCAAACGGAGGAGGAAAGGAGTGTGCCAAGATCTTCAAAGGTGATTCCAGGACTTCAGTTTCGCTTGTGTATCACAGAACAATGTTGTCAATTGGTGTTGTCTAGACGTTTATCTACAATTTTAGGGAAGGGGCATCATACACTCTCCCGCAAAGCCCCACATTCACCGGGAGCTATCTCCGCCTAAAAGGACGGGATAGATGGTACGAGGATGCCAAATCAATCCCTACGGTGGACCGTTTCCGATTCCACCGCTCCCTTCTCCCAGCAGTTATAGGAGATCAGGTTTACCCCTAGGTTCCTTATATAAAATCTCCTAAATTTTAGATTGCGAGGGTTGTCACCCCTTATCGCCTAAGCACAGTGGAAAGAAAGTCAAATACGCATAGATATAATAAAGAGAAACTACCAATTGTCAAATTAAACTCATAAGTAGAATTTAACATGAACCAACATTGTTTATGTACACAAGCTACTCCCTAATCCTAGAATCGAAAGTACTACTCCATGTACACGAAGGAAGAATCACAAAGCATATCTAAGTTTGAATATATAAGGAATAAAGTGCAGAAATATAGATATACAATGCCTTCGTGATCTTCTCTCCAGCATTGAATTGCAAGGTGTGGACCTCCGGCGGCGTTCCTCCTCCCCGTTGTGAGTTACCGAAGCTTTTTAGGGCTTCGGTGTGCC
Source organism: Wurfbainia villosa (assembly GCA_025175895.1). NCBI lineage: Eukaryota > Viridiplantae > Streptophyta > Magnoliopsida > Zingiberales > Zingiberaceae > Wurfbainia > Wurfbainia villosa. The sequence continues at coordinate 73,052,589 of CM045987.1, read as the reverse complement.
GTTCTAGCCGTCGTGCCTCCCTCCCTAGGGTTTGGGTGGAGCCATCCTTATATAGACATCTCCTCGGACCGCTGCAAAATCTGAAAAAAACCCTAGTTGTGCAAATCCATCGGGTTGCCGCACGGTCGTGTGCGGCCCTTGGGTGATGATCTCGCCCATTGGACACGACCGTGTGAATCCACATGCCTTGGCCATGTCCCACTCTGCGTCTAGCTGCGAAATGTCCTTCTTTTGCTCCGAAAATGCATCTTTTTCACCTGAAAAGCTAACTTGCACAGAAAAGTACAACGAGCAAACCTCCGAACTAGAAAATAGGAAATGCGTGCAAAAATAGAGTAACAATGCATGAAACTAACACAAAATGTAATAAGATGTGAGCGAAAACTACTCCTAAAATCCTATATGTTTTGCTCACATAACTTCCCCCAGACTTAAATCTTTGCTTGTCCTCAAGCAAACCTCAGTGCCATGAAATTTTAAAAAGATATTGTTCCATAATTAGCATGTTAACTAAATTTATCAGGTGGTATTTGCAATCAAAGAAAAACAAATATGTTCTAGAAGTTCATTAAGTTAGCTCCTCGTGCTCGTGCTAGGCGAACCATTCTTAGGGGATGTCCATTCCATGGTGAGTTAAGTCATCACCCCATAGCTTTCCTAAGGTTTTCGGCTCTTAGGCACTTACCTGCCCAAAGCGAGGGTCGTTCCCTAGATCTAGCATAAAGTCTCAAAGACGTGCTCGGTATTGAGAGAAATTGGTAGGTGTTTCCCCAGTAACCTAACTCAGTCTCAAAGGGGCACTTAGTCATTTCCACCCATGACAACTGTTTTTTATCCCTCATAATCTTTTTCTCTCTTCTACTCTTTTTTTTCTCATTTCTTTTTCTCTTTTTCTTTTCTCTCTTTTATTTTTTTCTCTTTTATTTTTCGGCTCACTGGGATTTTGATTTTTCCGAATGGGCTTACACAATCCGAGCATCTCCAGTAACTAAAATGCTAAACCTAGAGTCACCTATGGATTCCAAAGTACTAGACTACTGAAGTGAATCATGACTAAGTATGTACTAGATTCTCCTTTTCAGAATGTTCGACAATGTGTAAGTGCAAAACTAAAGCTAACAAGTGTAACTCTAGAACATTCAATATAGCGAATAAAATAAAATACCACAAGATAAATGGAGTTAAGCTACCTATGGGAACAACTCATGCAAGCAACTTTCAAAAAATACTACTGAGGTAGCTTTACAAACAACAAAAATTAAGTACTGAAAGAAACTCAACAACTCAGGCATGAATAAATGAACATACCAGAAAAGAAACTACTGCTAGGAAACAAAACAAAATAAACCTTGGGGTCTCCCCCCAAACTTAAATGAAAATATACCTCTAATATGGTGGACGAGGTGGAAAGTCTAGGAGCCTCAGCATCTCTGGATCATGAGAGAACCTGCTGCTGAGCCACTGGTGCCACATATACATGTGGTCGATCTAGGAGCTAGTGAATGCAACGGCTGCTCGGTGCTCCTCCTCCCTAGCCCACTGCACCTGCTGAGCATGCATGTGCTGCCACATCTCCCTGTGGTAGGCAGCCTCATCCTAACGACGAACAACCTCCTCCTGAAAGTATATGAGGGCCTCGTTGTAGAACTCATCATCCCACTGGAAATGCTCCCGGAATCCCTGGAACTCTGCTCCGCCTACTGGTAGGCGCTCTGCTCCTCCCATTGCTGCCTCTGCATCTACTGCTCAGTGTAAATGTCATCGAGGCACGATCGGAACTCTGAGATATCATAGGGCGACGTACCTGCATCCTGCTCAAAAGTAGAAAAAGGTGATGGTGTAGGTGTAGGCTCATGTCAGCGTGGATTAGGTGGGCTCCTATGCATGTGTGGACTGGAGAGAGAGTGATATAAAGGTGGAGAGATGGGCGTTGATGTGGATGGTCCCTCATGTGGAGGGGACTCCACTATCAGGTCTAAGCGCCAGTTGGCGCGTATAGTGATGGTGGTACGATCTAGGTCGGGGAGCCTAAGGGTCGTCATATTTTTCCTTACAAAGCATAAGGAGTCTCCTTCTCTCACAATCATTTTCATGGCCATGCATACTCCTAGGTCAATCCTAGGGCTCCCCTCTATACTCTCTAATGCTATGTAATCGTACCTCATCTTATGGCAAATGTGGATAAGTAGGCCTTCCACATTGATCTCTCTGTGTGCTGCTTTTCCCATCTTCACTAAGTGTCTGATGAAGTGGGACCCTACATCGATGCTACTCCTTTCTTGTAGCATATCCCATAGGTAAAGCAGCTCGCTAGCTCTAACTACACCGTCACTCTCCCCAGGACCAAATATAGTACTTGGCATGATGCGGTGGAGGTATCGAAAGACGGGGTTTTGGAGGCACGACGCTTTGGCCCAAGATGGGTCATAAGCATGCTCCCCTGTCAATTCAGTCCAAACTATATGATAGTTGTACCCATTAAGGATCCTTCTCTCTCCCCCACTTGGCAAGCCAAAGCATGAGTTCCATTGGTGGAGGGTCCACTCATGCTCAATGTTAAAAAGCCTAAAAGTTATCCTACCCTCCTCGCTCTCTCTACCCGTTAAAACTTCCGCCTCTAAGGAACTCAAAAATTCCAAAACTATCCTAGGGTAGGTTAGGTGTCTTATTCCCATAATCTCTTCCCACCCCATTTTAGCAAATAGGGTTTGCATATCACCCAACAACCCTAGAGATTCTAGCAAATCCTCATCTAAGTACCTAGTAGCAGTAATTTTACAAGTAGAGAACATATTGTACCTAGCTCTATGTTCATTATTGCAAAAAAGTAGAGTGGGTAGGGCGTTACCCTCCTCCGGAGCTTGAGTTGCGTCGGCTCTCCTTGTTCGTCGCTCCGAGGCACCGGATTGGGGTGATACGTGCTTGGTCCTCCTCATCTTTGCTTCTTTAGAGGTTAAAAATGCTTCTAGATGGTGGGGAAGATGAAATCACACAGCTAGGGCAAGAACTTTTGAAGCACACGACGCAAATGGGGTGAAAACACACGGCTCGTCCCTTTTAACCTCACATGCCACGACCGTGTGAAAACACATAGCCAGGCCGTGTGCGCCTCTGGTCAATCGGGCACGACTGTGGGAAAACACACAACCAAGCCGTGTGTCCCCTTTTTCCACCCATTTATGCACCACGATCTGAATTTTCTCATACTCTTCTCCGTGTAGGCTAATATGGATTTCATTTCTGCCTAGCAAAGTTCTTTTCTAGTCCTAACTCTAAATGGGATGGAAATCAAATCTAAAAATCAAACAAATGCATGAAATCAAAAGGGAAATCTAAAACTAAACTTGGGTTGCCTCCCAAGAAGTGCTTTGTTTAAGGTCGTTTAGCTCGATCACACTCTACTATCAACTTGGCTCTGGTGGTTCAGTGAACCTCCATTCATCCGTCTCAGGATCATCATACATAGCTTTCTTCCTAACTCTTGCTGGAATCACATACTTCCCTGATGTAGGTTCCTGACTTCCTATCCCAGCAGGCTCAAATTCCATCTTATCCTCTCCTACTTTTAGGGTCAGCTTGTGATTCTTCACATCAATGACCATTCCTGCAGTCGCTAAAAATGGTCGCCCCAGGATGACGGGTATCTTGGGATCCTCTTCCATATCCATCACCATAAAGTCAGTTGGCAGTGTAAAATTCCCCACCCTAATAGGAACATATTCTAAAATCCCCAATGGGTAGCGGTATGTGTGGTCAACTAGTTGTAGTGTCATTGTAGTGAATTTTAAATTTCCTAACCCTAGCTTTTTGCATAAGGTGTAGGGCATAAGACTCACACTTGCTCCAAAGTCATATAAGGCTTTGCTAATCAGTGTCATCCCTATATAACATGGCATATAGAAGCTCCCCGGATCTTTTAGTTTTTGAGTAGCTTCATTTCGGAGATAAGCGCTTGATTCCTCTATGAGGGCCGCTGTTTCCAACTTTGCGACCTTCCTACGATGCGCCAGAATATCTTTCATGAACCTAGTGAACTGGAGCATTTGGTGCAACGCTTTGAGTATTGATACCTCTACTGAGATCGACTTCAGCATGTCCAGGAATTTACCAAACTCGGCGTCTTTCTTTGCATTTGTCAACCGCTGTGGGAATGGTACAGTAAGGGGGGGATGAGCCCTCGCGGCAGGCTCCCGGTTCATTTCTCTCGCTTTTTCATTCTCGGCCTCCCCTAAAGGTTCTAGCGTTTTAGGTCCCAAGTCCTTCTCAGCAGGCGACCATCCTGGCATCTCTTTCAGGATCCTCCTACTCCGCAGTGTCACTGCCTTGCACTGTTCTACCGAATTGGCCTCTGCTCTTCTTGGTAGCTTCCCTGGTATTTTGGAGATTTGGTTCACGATTTGAGCTACTTGAATCTCTAGCGACTTCTACCTGGTGGCAAGATCCCTTACAGATGACCCCAACCCTTCGATCATCGTATCTGTTTGTGCATGTCATCGCTGAAATTCAGTGTTCGCCTCCCACTGCGTTTGAATGAAGTTCTCTAGCATATTCTCCAGACGGGTGTTTGAGGGATGTGGCTGCCCATTCTCTCCTAGCGGTTAGAACCTCCCCAAGGTATTCTTATTAGGAAAATTTTGGTGATTCCTCCATCCCGAATGAGAAGTGCTAAAGTATTAGTTGTTGGCCCTTGGGTTGTAGTCCCCAACCGCATCGCAGTACTTAATCTGCTCGTCCGAGGTCCCCTGCCCTCCATAGTGGTCCATGGAATTGACAGTGTATCGTCCTACTGCAGGCGTGGGTTGACCACGTTCGGAAGCCCATTGATGGTGGTTCTGGGCCATCTCTTCTATTAGCTCTTCTGCTTCCTCTATGGTCTTATTCATCAGTGCTCCTCCTACGGCAGAATCTAGGGACATCTTCGTGTCATAAGCGATCCCATTATAGAAAATGTGGATCACGAGCCACCTCTCCAGTCCATGGTGGGGACATTGGTAGAGTAGCCCCTTGTAGCGATCCCAAGCTTCGAATAAGGACTCCCCCTCCTTCTGGCGAAAGCTCGTGATAAGATGGCGCATGTGAGCAGTCTTACTTGGTGGGAAGTATTTATTCAGAAACTGTTGCTCACACTGCTCCCATGTGGTGATGTTGCCAAAAGGTAGGGAGTGAAGCCATGCCTTAGCCGTATCCCGCAGTGAAAACGGGAACAGGCTCTGGTGAATCACGTCAGTAGGGACTCCGCTCATTTTCATCGTTGAGCAGATTTCAAGAAATGCCTCAAGATGGCGGTTCGGGTCTTCAGTCGCAGCTCCACCGAATTGACTCTGCTGGACCATATGTATAAGTGTCGGCTTCAGCTCAAAGTTATTTGCCGAAATAGATGGTCCAACTATACTCGGCTTGAATCCTCTAGCGCTTGGAACTGCGTAGTCCCGCAAAGGTCGGCTACCTATGTTCACCTCGGATGCTGCTTGATCATCCATCTTTCGCTGTTTGCTCAATCTCTAAGTCGATCGGAATTAGACCTTCCGACCCTAATCATCTAAGCATACGATGAACCAAACCACAAAGTTAAGAGTGCTAATCTAATTCTAAAAATAGAAAATAAATTAATCTAGCAAATAAAAATCTAAGATGCAATAAGTAAATAGGAAAATACTTCTAAAAAATAAAAACTAAATCTAAATATGGAAAATATAGAACTAAAGCAAATAAGATAAACTAAAAAGAAAATAAAGAAAGTAAATAATCTAATCCTAAGTCCGATCCAATTTACCACTGTTTGATTTGATATCGAATCGATCAGTCCCCGACAACGGCGCCAAAAACTTGATGTGCATGGACGCGACCTCAAATCTCGCGATGGATACCGTCAAGGACTCAAAGTGCGCGCTCGCGCTCAACACCCGCAAGTGCACGGATGTCGTGAAGTAATAAAGATTATCGATCCCACAGGGACTGGAATTCGAATACTAATATACTAAGTGGTTGTAATTGTTCGGATGTGATCTCTAAGAGTTTTAGGTTGGTGAGGGATGTCGATGGACTCTACTCCGTACGGTGTCACACGGAGGAAGAAAGGAGTGTGCCAAGGTCTTCAAAGGTGATTCTAGGACTTCGGTTTCGCTTGTGTATCACAGAACAATGTTGTCAATTGGCGTTGTCTAGACGTTTATCTACGGTTTTGGGGAAGGGACATCATACACTCTCCCGCAGAGCCACCGCATTCACCGGGAGCTATCTCCGCCTAAAAGGACGGGATAGACGGTACGAGGATGCCAAATTAATCCCTACGGTGGACCGTTTTCAATTCCACCACTCCCTTCTCCCCGCAGTTACAGGAGATCAGGTTTACCCCTAGGTTCCTTATATCAAATCTCCTAAATTTTAGATTGCGAGAGCTGTCACCCCTCGTATCGCCTAAGCACAGCGGAAAGAAAGCCAAATACACATAGATATAATAAAGAGCAACTACCAATTGTCAAATCAAACTCATTAGTAGAATTTAACGTGAACCAACATTGTTTATATACACAAGCTACTCCCTAATCCTAGAATCGAAAGTACTATTCCATGTACACGAAGGAAGAATCACAAAACATATCTAAGTTTGAATATATAAGGAATAAAGCACAGAAATATAGATATACAATGCCTTCGTGATCTTCTCTCCGGTGTTGAATTGCATGGTGTGGACCTCCGGCTGCGTTCCTCCTCCCCGTTGTGAGTTACCGAAGCTCTTTAGGGCTTCGGTGTGCCGACCTAGTCGTCGTGCCTCCCTCCCTAGGGTTTGGGCGGAGCCATCCTTATATTGACATCACCTCGGACCGTTGCAAAATCTGAAAAAAGCCCTAGTCACGCAAATCCGTCGGGCTGCCACACGGTCGTGTGTTTCCACACGGCCAAGCTGTCTGCGGCCCTGTGGTGTTGATCTCGCCCATTGGACATGGTCGTGTGAATCCAAACGCCCTGGTCATGTCCCACTCTGCGTCTAGTTGCGAAATGTTCTTCTTTTGCTCCGAAAACACATCTTTTTCACTCGAAAAGCTAACCTACACACAAAAGTACAACGAGTAGACCTCCGAACCAGAAAATAGGAAATGCATGCAAAAATAGAGTAACAATGCATGAAACTAACACAAAATGTAATAAGATGTGAGCGAAAACTACTCCTAAAACCCTATATGTTTTGCTCACATCAGCAGCAAATCCCCTCCAAATCGCCTCAAGAACCATGCCAAAAATGCTCCCCGCGAACAACTTTTATAACCTGCATTCGGGTTGATTTTTCGCCTATCAATTTTAGGATCGAGTAAGCCGAGAGAGGGGGGTGAATCTCGGTGTTTAATAATTTTTGATTAATTTTAATACGAGTATGCAGCAGAAATTAAATGCAGTTAAAGACACAAGCAATTTATTTGGTTCACAACCCAGACTGGGTTGCTACTCCAAGGCCCGTAGCTCTACCAAGAGCTACCTCGATGGGTAATCTCTATAATACCCTTCGACTCGAGAACTCGCGACTTCGGAGGGTTTTGATTTTTACAACAAATAGAGATGGGTAATAAACAACCCACTCTTGAAGTTAAGTACAATAAGCGAAAGTAAATTTATGAAATACAAGACTTTAGACCAACACTTAAATGGATCAAAAGGAAGTTGCGGAGTGTCGGAAGATTGCCTTATTGTGGAAGGAGAATTTTCATGGATGAGAAGAATTTTCAACAACACTTCAATGTAGATTAAATTGATGCTTGGATCTGGTCGAGCACAACTTTTATAAAAATTTTCCAGTCGACTGGAATACCTTCCAGTCGACTCCACATCAACCCGTCGATATGGAATTCATGGTCTTCTAGTCGATTTAAACCTCTCCAGTCGACTCCACATCACTCGCCTCTGCATCGGAAAATTTACCTCTCTAGTCGACTCAAAATCTTCAGTCGACTGAATTTTTTTCCATCTGCTTCACATAATCTCCAATCGATCACCAGCTGATCCTGTCAAATAGGTATCTAGTCGACTAGAATCCATTCAGTCGACTGAATCCTTCAAAACATAATTAGCACGAAATAGATAATATGAAATGCGATAGCAGTAATACTGCTCGATCTCGACTACTAAGTCCCACGTGGACTTTTCATCGGATCGATGCCTAGCTTTGTCCCCCTACAGAGGACTTGGCCCCACCTATTCACTAGAGGCTTACCTGCCGGCTGCCTGTCGGACTCACCACTCTTGACATCCGATCTGACCTACCAGGGCTTCCACCAGTTGTCTGGTCTGCCTAACCAAGCTGGACTTTTTGTCGATTGTCCAGTCTCCTAACCCAACCGGTCTTCATGCCAAATGTCCGGTCCACGTGACCCATCTAGACTTCATGCCTTGTGTCGGGTCCTCCTGATCTGTCAAGATACATGCCTAGTATATGGTCAATATGACCTACTAGGACTTCCTGTTAAGCCTGCACACTTAACACTGATATTAGAACACAAGTGAATCCTAATATTTAACTGTGGTTTATACATCAAAACTAAGGAGTGATGCTCACTGCATCAACAACTTCTAGGAGGCATCCACTAGAGTGATGATGAATATTCGGTATTTGATTTCGTCGAAATACCGATACAGACCTGCTACATTCTCAAACTTACAAAGGTGCCCTTCTAGGTCGGTAGTGTCGTCATATTCCTTGATGCAAGGGGACCGAAAATTGATTGGGGGATCTTGCAACATGATCTCCTCTACAAAGAAAGAAAACTTCTTTGGGGAAGAATACGTGGTCAGATAACTGATGTGTACAAATCATATAGGCCTTTAGTGGTTGTTTTGTCACGCATCTTAATGCATTTTGTAGTTATTTCATGTATATTTACCTTACTTTGCATTTATTTGTTACTTTCTAGTTTGGAGTTCTACTCTCATTGCTTTTCATGTGCAGGATGGAGTTTTAGAGCATAATGATGACCCGAACGAAGCTCGAAAAGATGGGAGCATACTTTTACCATGTTCCCAAGACACGGATATGCTTCCGGATGAAAAGATAGTGATGCACGCAAACACGACCTCAAATCTCGTGACAGAGACCGTCGAGGGCTCGAAGTGTGCACTAGCGCTCAACGCGCGTAAGTGCACGGATGTCATCAAGTAATAAAGAATATTGATCCCACGGGGATTGAGATTTTGAGTATCGGTTTGTCCAGTGGATGTGTTGTTTTTTGGATTGGTAATCCTAGGGTTCACGAATGAGAGGTTGTCGATGGTCTGAACTCAGTACAGTGTCACACGGAAGAAGAGAAAGGTTGCTACGAGGATTTGGATGGGATTCTAGGACTTCAGTTTCTTTTGTGTGTCATAGAACATGCTATCAATTGAATGTATTTAGATTTTCTAGCTAGGGTTTTGTGGAAAGGACATCATACACTATGGTACGAGGATGTCGAATCGATCCCTGCAACGAGATGAAAACGATACACATTACCGACTCTATCGCATCCTTCTATCCACAGTTGCAGGCGATGAGGCCAACATCTAGGTTCCTCCTAATATCCCCTAAATCTTAGATACGAGGACTGTCACTCCTCGTATCGTCTATACACAGAAGATAGAAAACCAAAACACAAAGCTATAGAACTAAACGATCATTCAATTGCAAATATGATTTCAAGAATGGAAACATATTTGAAATAGCAATGTTCTACTCAACACAAACTACTCCCTAATCCTAGAATTGGTGAACCTACTCCATGAATACGAGAAGAGAGTAACAATACATTATGGAATTCATGAATATAATGATAAACATATAAGAAATATGAATTACAATGTAATTGCAGCTCTTCCCTCTAGCGTTGTGGTGCAGATCTTGATCCTCGAGCAGCTCTCTCCTTCCCCGATGCGAGTTCCTAAAGCTTTTTAGGCCTTCGGAGTGTCGTCCAGGCCGGCGTGCCTCCCCTAGGGTTTGGGGCATAGCTTTCCTTATATATACATCACGCCGAATCCCTGTGAAATCTGGAAAAACCCTTGTTATCTCAAATCACTTGGTCGCCACATGACCGTGTGAAAACACACGGCCTGGTCATGTGTTAGGCTTTGGTGACCGTTTTCACTCCCTGAACACGGTCGTGTGTAGGCACATGCCCTGGCTGTGTTCCCTTCTGTGTCCAGCTATCAAATGTCTTCTTTTTGCTCTGAAAGTGTGCCGTTATCCCCATGAAACGCTATCCTACACACAAAAGTATACAGAGTAGATATCCAAACCAGAAAACTGGAAATGCATGGAAAACAAAGTAAAATATACATAAAACTAACATAAAATGAGATGAAATGTGAGAGAAAACTACTCCTAAAACCCTATATGTTTTGCTCACATCAATTCCCTTAGACTTAGATCTTTGCTTGTCCTCAAGCAAACCCTCAGTACCATGAAATTTTAAAAATGTATTGTTCCATACTTAGCATGTTAACTAGATTTATCAAGTGGTATTTACAATCAAAGCAAAATAGATATGTTCTAGAAATTCACTAAGTTTGCTCCACGTGCTCGTGCTAAGCGAATCTTCTTAGGGGATACTCATTCCATGGTAAGTTAAGTCATCATCCTATAGCTTTCCTAAGGTCTCCGACTCTTAGGCACTTACCTACCCAAAGCGAGGGTCGTTTCCTAGATCTAGCAAAAAGTCTCAAAGGCGTGCTCGGTATTTAGAAAAATTGGTAGGTGTTTCCCTAGTAACCTAACTCGGTCTCAAAGGGGCACCTAACCATCTCGACCCACGACAACTATTTTTTTATCCCTCATAATCTCTTTTTCCTCTTTCTTTTCTTTTTCATTTCCTTTTTTCTCTATTTTTCTTTTTCTTTTCTCTCTTTTATTATTTCGGCTCATTGGGATTTTGATTTTTCCGAATGTGCTTGCACAATCCGAGCATCTCCAATAACTAAAATGCTAATATTAGGGTCACCTGTGGATTCCAAAGTACTAGACTACTGAGATGAAACATAACTTGGTATGTACTAAACTCTCCCTTTCAGAAAGTTCATCATGTGTATGTGTAGAATAGAAGCTAACCAGTGTAAGTCTAGAACATTCATTTAGAGCCAATAAAATAAAATATCATGAGGCAAATAAAGTTACACTACTCATGGAAACAACTCATGAAGAGAACTTTTAAAAATACTACCGAGGTAGCTTATAGGTAACAAAAACTAAGTGCTGAAAGAAACTAAAACAACTAATACATGAATAAATGAATGCTAACTAAAATGCAAACATTAGGAAAGAAACTACTACTAGAAACAAAAACAAAAACTCAGGACCCCCTAGACTTAAGCGAAGCATATCTTTAGTATGGTGGATGAGGTGGAAAGTCTGGTAGCCTCGGCATCTCGGGATCCTGGGAGAATCTGCTGTTGAGCCATTGATGCCACATATATATGTGGTCGATCTGAGAGCTGGTGGATGCAGCGGCTGCTCGGTGCTCCTCCTCCCTAGCCCATAGTGCATGCTAGGATCGCATATGCTGCTGCATCTCCTGGTGGTAGGTAGCCTCTGCCTGGCGACGGGTAACCACCTCCATGAAGTAGATGCGAGCCTCGTCGTAGAACTCCTCGACGCGCTAGAAGTGGTCCCGGAAGTCCTGAACCTCCGCCTGTATATAGGCGCTCTGCTCCTCCCATCGCTACCTCTACGTTTGCTGCTCGACCTATATGTTGTCAGGCACGATCAAAACTTCAAAAAATCATAGGCAGATGTACTTGCATCTTGCTCAAAAGTAGAAAAAGGTAGTGGTGCAGGTGTAGACTTATGTCGATGTGGACTAGGTGGGCTCCTATGCATGTGTGGACTGGAGGGAGCATGATGCAAAGGGGGAGAGATGGGTGTCGATGTGGGTGGTCCCTCATATGGTGGGGACTCCACTATCAGGTCTAAGCACCAGTTGGCGTGTGTGGTGATGGTGGTACGATCAGGGTTGGAGAGCTTGAGGGCCGTCAGGTTTTTCCTTACAAAGCATAAGGAGCGTCTCTCTCTTACAATCATCTTCATGTCCATACACACTCCTAGGTTGATCCTAGAGCTCCCCTCTATGCTATCTAGTGCGGTGTAATCGTACCCCATCCTATGGTAAATGTGGGTAAGCAGGCACCCCATTTTAATCTCTCCTCTCGCTGCTTTGCCCATTTTCACTAAGTGTCTAATGAAATGGGACCCTACATCGATGCTACTTCTTTCTTGTAGCATGTCCCATAGGCAAAGCACCTCGCTAGCTCTCACTACATCGTCACTCTCCCACGATAATAAATAGTACTTGCCATGATTCGATGGAGGTATCGAAAAATGGGGTTTTGGAGGCATGATGCTTTGGCCCTAGATGGTTCGTAAGCATGCTCTCCTGTCAATTCGGCCCAAAAGATTTGAGAGTTAAACCCAATAGGGGTTATTCTCTCTCCCCCACTCGGCAAGCCAAAGCATGAGGTCCATTGGTGAAGTGTCCATTCATACTCAATGTTAAATATCCTAAAGGTAATCCTACCCTCTTCGCTCTCTCTACCCATTAAAACTTCAGCTTCTAAAGAACTTAAAAACTCTAAAACTACCCTAGGGTAGGTTGGGTGTCTTATCCCCATTATCTCTCCCCACCCCAATTTTGCAAATAGGGCTTGAATGTCACCCAACAACCCTAAGGACTCTAGTAAATCTTCATCAAGATACCTAGTTGCAGTGATTTTATGAGTAGAAAGCATGTTATATCTATCCCTATGCTCATTGTTACGAAAAAGAAGGGTTGGAAGAGTGTTACCCTCCTTCGAAGCTTGAGGGGCGTCGGTTCTCCTTGCTCGTCGCTCCGAAGCATCGGCTCGAGATACCACTTGCTTGGTTCTCATCATCCTTGCTTCTTTTGGCTTCCTTGAAGGTTGGAAACGCTTCTAGGTGGTGGGCACGAAGGATCCATATGGCTAGGGCAAGAAAAATCGAAACACACAGCGCATTTGGGGTGAGAATGCACGACATGCCCTACTTAACCTCGTGCGACACGACCGTGTGAAAACACATGACCAGTCCATGTGCGCCTCGGGTTAGTCAGGCACAACCGTGGAAAAACACACGGCCAGGTCGTGTGTCCCCTATTTCCCTCCTTTTGTGCACAACTGTATGAATTTTCTCACACATTTCGCCGTGTAAGCTAAAAATTAATTTTAATTTTACCTAGCAAGTTCTTTCTGTTCCTAATGATAAACGAAATGGAAATCAAAGTTCAAATTAACCAAATGAATGCAATACAATCAAAAGAAAACCTAAAAAAACTAAACTTGGGATGCCTCCCAAGAATTGCTTTGTTTAAGGTCTTTTAGCTCGACCACACTCCATTATCAACTTGGCTCTAGAGGTTTTATGAACCTCCATTCATCCGTCTCACTGTCTACATACTGTGGGCTCAGCTTTATCTTGTTGAAAGTAAAGTCATCTAGGTACAGAGCTCTACACTCTGATAGGCTGAAGAGGATGATCTCCCCATCTACCTCTAAGGAGATCTGGTGTGCCTTTACATCTATGTATGCCCCCGCAGTTGCCAGAAAGAGCCTTCCCAAGATGATGGGATTCTGGGGATCTTGCCCTGTGTTGAGTATAATAAAATCTGTATGGATCTCGAAGTTCTCGACGACCACAGGCACATGTGTTAGCATGCCAACGGGTTCCTTGACTGAGTCATCCCCCATACGAATACCAAGGTTTGCTGGTTGGAGCCCATTCAGTCTCATCTTCAAATAGTATGCGTAGGGCATCACACTTACTGATGACCCCAAGTCGCATAGTGCTTCATCGAAGCTTTCCCCATAAATTAAGCAGGGGATAACAAATTCACCAGGGGCCTCAAGCTGGGGTGGAATTTTATCTTCAATTTCAGGTTCGTCTGGTAGGGTGGAAATCATGGTTGCACACCCCTTGGCGAATCTGTTTCACTGTGCTACTCTCTTGCTACACACTCCTTCCTCCTTAGCTTGACTCAGCTCGGGTAATGACGAAGAATTATCCATAGGTTGTGACACGGTTTGGGCTATTGGGCCACCTGTGTCTCCAACATCCTTGTGTGACTTGCAAGACCGTCAATAGTGGCCTTCAAGTCTCTGAGTGACCCCTCTGTTTTCTAATGTTGGCGACGAAACTCTTCATTGGCCTTCGTTTTGGTAGCAATGTAGTCTTCCATCATCAATTCTAACCTAGACTTCTGTGGTTGCTGCTGCCCATACCCTCTTGATGGTTTGAAGTTCCCCGAGTTATTCCGTTAGGAAAAGTTCGGGTGGTTCTTCCATCCGAGGTTGTAAATACTAGAGTATGGGTTGTTGGGCCTTTGATTATAGTCTCCAACCGCATCGACATGCTCAATCTGCTCTTCTAAGCCACCCTGCCCTCCATAGTAGTCCTCCCGATACGTTGCTGCTCCTTCTCGAAAGTCAATGGTCACACATGCAGATGCAGAACTTAAAGAGTCGAATCGTCTGCTAAGCGTGTCCATTCTCGCTGCTAGGTGGTCCGTGGAGTTGACAGCATATCGTCCCACTGCAAAAGCTGGGTGACCACATTCGGAAACCCATTGATGGTGGTTCTAGGCCACCTCTTCTATTAGTTCTTCCACTTCCTCTATAGTCTTATTCATAAGTGCTCCTCCTATGACAGAATCGAGGGACATCTTTGTGGCATACGTGATCCCATTGTAGAAGATGTGGATCACCAGCCATCTTTCCAATCCATGGTGGGGGCATTGGTAAAGTAGCCCCTTGTAGCGATCCCAAGCTTCAAATAGGGACTCCCCTTCCTTTTGACGGAAGCTTGTGATTAAATGGTGCATGTGAGCAGTTTTTCTTGGTGAGAAGAATTTGTTCAAGAACTGCTGCTCACATTGCTCCCATGTAGTAATGCTTCCCGAAGGCAGGGAGTGAAGCCATACCTTAGCCTTATCCCGCAATGAGAACAGGAATAGGCTTAGACGGATCACGTCCGCAAGGACTCCATTTATCTTCATCGTCGTGTAGATTTCCAAAAATGTCTCTAGGTGTCAGCTCGGGTCTTCAGTCACAGCTCCCCCGAATTGACTCTTTCTGGACCATATGTATGAGTGCTGGCTTCAGTTCAAAGTTGTTTGCCGAAATGGATGGTCCAACTATACTTGGCCTAAATCCTCTAGCACTAGGAGCTGCGTAATCCCGCAAGGGTCAGCTACCTATATTCACTTCGGATGTAGCTTGGTCCTCCATCCTCTTCTGTTCGGCTCTCCGACGATGATAGGTTCGTTCAATTTCTAAATTGATTAGAATCAGGCCTTCCGATCCTTGGCGTCTAAGAATACGAAGAACTGAGCCACAAAATTAGGAGTATTACCTAACACTAAAAAAAAAAAGACTAATCTAGCTAACTAATCAAGAGGCAATAATAAATAGATAATCACTGCTAAAATAAAATAATAATAATAATAAAAATAAAAATAAGGAAGTAAATAAATCTAACCTAAGTTCGATCTAACTATCCACTATCGATTCGATATCGAATCAACCAGTTCCCCGCAATGGTACCAAAAACTTGATGCATGCAAACGCAACCTCAAATCTCGTGATGGAGATCATCGAGGACTCAAAGTGCGCGCTCGCGCTCAACTCCCACAAGTGCACGGATGTCGTCAAGTAATAAATAATATCGATCCCAATGGGACTGAGATTTCGAGTAATGGTTTGTCCAGTGGATGTGTTGTTATTCGGATTGGTAATACTAGGGTTCACGAATGAGAGGTCATCGGTGGTCCGAACTCAATACGGTGTCACACAGAAGAAGAGAAAGGTTGCTACGAGGATTTGGATGGGATTCTAGGACTTCGATTTCGTTTGTGTTTTATAGAACATGCTATCAATTGAATGTATCCAGATTTTCTAGCTAGGGTTTTGTGGAAAGGACATCATACACTATGGTACGAGGATGCCAAATCGATCCCTACGACAAGCCTGAAACAAGACACATTACCGACTCTATCGCATCCTTCTATCCACAATTGCAGGAGATGAGGCCAACCTCTAGGTTCCTCCTAATATCCCCTAAATCTTAGATACGAGGACTGTCACTCCTCGTATCGTCTACGCACAGAAGATAGAAAATCAAAACACAAAGCTATAGATCTAAACAATCATTCAACTACAAATACGATTTCAAGAACGGAAACATATTTGAAATAGCAATGTTCTACTAAATACAAACTACTCCCTAATCCAAGAATTGGAGAACCTATGTAACGCCCGCCCTTATCTGCTCTCAGGGCGGCGCTACTTTTTTTTTTCATAACCTATATGGTTCATTTCACAATCTACATACTTAAACATGTTATCATGACATAAACCTTCTTTTATACATGCATCACATATCATATTCATAATTAGCATGTTAACATATCTTATCTCATTTCATAACATGCATAACATTAAGATCCATTCATGGGTTCTAACATATCAAACTTTCTTAAGTAATTGACAGTAACATACTAAGCAACATCCAATATGGTACTAATAAATCACAAGTCTTATAAGCGGAAGCAATGTCTTAAGTTGTTCATTGAGCATATAAATATGAGCAGATAGTAATAGGGTCTTTTTCCACCATGCCACTATCACACACACTTGGCCCCTCCTGCTACTTCCTCTAGTTCATGTTTCCTTTATCTGCAGTATATGGACAACATAAACTATAAGCATATAGCTTAGTAAGATTCTTGCCTACTCACAAAAGCCACAAACTTCATCAAACAATTAGCAACATGAGCATACCAGCATAAATAGCATGAGTATTTCATAACAATACTAATCATCAACATACCAACGTAATAAAACATAAGCATGGCATAAAATTTACATAAGCATGCTAAGCATAATTAAATCTAAGCAGGGCATAATTTAAACATAAGCATTCAGGACATCATCAAATCCTAAACATACATAAAGGACATAATCATAAGCATTCTTAAACTTGAACATAAGCATTCATCATATCATAAAATCCTAAACATACATAAAGGACATAATCATAAGCATTCTTAAACTTGATCATAAGCATTCATCATATCATAAAATCCTAAACATACATAAAGGACATAATCATAAGCATTCTTAAACTTGATCATAAGCATTCATCATATCATAAAATCCTAAACATACATAAAGGACATAATCATAAGCATTCTTAAACTTGATCATAAGCATTTATCATATCATAAAATCCTAAACATACATAAAGGACATAATCATAAGCATTCTTAAACTTGAACATAAGCATTCATCATATCATAAAATCCTAAACATATATAAAGGACATAATCATAAGCATTCTTAAACTTGTTCATAAGCATTCATCATATCATAAAATCCTAAACATACATAAAGGACATAATCATAAGCATTCTTAAACTTGATCATAAGCATTCATCATATCATAAAATCCTAAACATACGTAAAGGACATAATCATAAGCATTCTTAAACTTGATCATAAGAATTCATCATATCATAAAATCCTAAACATACATAAAGGACATAATCATAAGCATTCTTAAACTTGAACATAACCATTCATCATATCATAAAATCCTAAACATACATAAAGGACATAATCATAAGCATTCTTAAACTTGTTCATAAGCATTCTTAATTTCATACAAGTCCTTTCTTTTCAAAACATATACATATAGTTACTTCAACATAATCATAACTTGCATGGGGGGCCCCAGGTTAAGTACCACATAATGCGCGTTCCCTAATAGACTGGGGTAGCGATCCACCAGACCTACTAGAGCAAGACCTCTTACGTCTTACTAGGGCAAAACTTCTTACGTCTTCTTATGTCCCTTTGGATTTGATTAACGACCACCTGACGGGTCGGGTACTTAACCTCTTACAAAGTAAAATACTTAATTCCTTTTTTTCTTCTCATATCATAAAGAATGCTCTTAATCCCCAACATAAAAAGGGAAGCATCTCCGTCTTATCTTATCATAAGGAGAGCTCTTAATCCCTACTTGAAAAGGGAAGCATCTCCGTCTTATCTTATCATAAGGAGAGCTCTTAATCCCAACATAACAAGGGGAAGCGTCTTTTTAGACATGTCATAGCATATATGCATTCATAACTTAAGAATACCCTAAAGGGGTCTTAAAGCATAATCATGTTCATCACATAAGCATATTTCATGGCATATTAAAATCATCAACTTGTTCATCACATAGGCATATTTCATGACATATTAAAATCATAAACATGTTCATCATATAGGCATAATTCATGGTAAACATGCTCATCACATAGCCATATTTCATAGCATATTAAATCATAAACATCTTCATCACATAGGCATATTTCATGACATATTAAAATCATAAACATGTTCATCACATAGGCATAATTCATGGTAAACATGCTCATCGCATAGGCACATTTCATAGCATATTAAATCATAAACATCTTCATCACATAGGCATATTTCATGACATACTAAAATCATAAACATGTTCATCACATAGGCATATTTCATGACCCATTAAAATCATAAACATATCCTAATTTCCTAAGGGGTGTTTTCGTGCAACCCTAGCCCTAAAACCATTGTGGGCCGAAACTTGTAGGGTACCAAACTCTATTTTTTTTTGTTACATAAAATTCATACATGAAGCATACAACATAACCTAACTTCATAAGGGGGTGTTTTCATGAAACCCTAGCCCTAAAACCCATGTTGGCCGAAACATGTAGGGTACCAAAATTTGATTCTTGTTACATAAATTCATACATGAAGCATACAACATAACCTAACTTCTTAAGGGGGTGTTTTCATGAAACCCTAGCCCTAAAACCAATGTTGGCCGAAACTTGGAGGGTACCAAAATTTGATTCTTGTTGCATAAATTCATACATGAAGCATACAAGATAACCTAACTTCATAAGGGGTGTTTTCATGAAACCCTAGCCCTAAAACCAATGTTGGCCGAAACATGTAGGGGCAATAAGCTTGGATTTTGTCACCTAAAAATTCCTACATGAAGCATACAATCTATAACAATATCCTTAGAATCATTTTCATGCAACCCTAACCCCAAAAACCTTGGTTGGCCGAAACATGTAGGGGCAATAAGCTTGGATTTTTGTCACCTAAAAATTCCTACATGAAGCATACAATCTATAACAATATCCTTAGAATCATTTTCATGCAACCCTAGCCCCAAAAACCTTGGTTGGCCGAAACATGTAGGGGCAATAAGCTTGGATTTTTGTCACCTAAAAATTCCTACATGAAGCATACAATCTATAAAATATCCTTAGAACCATTTTCATGCAACCCTAGCCCCAAAAACCTTGGTTGGCCGAAACATGTAGGGGCAATAAGCTTCATATTCTTTCATGTATCTACAAGAACAAATATACTGCAGGTGAGGGAATCTTACTTCCTTCGCTTTGCTTTGAGTGGGAAGATGACCTACGGAAACAAAACCTAGCCTTCTCCTTGCTTGAATGGGGTTTCGGCCAAAGGATGAAGAGGGAGCTCTAGAATTCGGTGAGGAAGAAGAAGAGGTGGAGAAATGAAGTTTTGATAACTCATGCCCCCTCATTCCCCCTATTTATTCATTTGAAGAGTCCCTTGATCTCCCTTACACTTAACCATAATTTCCCCTATTCCTCTAATGATATAATCCTATTGGGCTTCTGGTTAGTGGGTGCATCTATAGGGCTTGGCTATCTCTAGAGGTTTGGGGTTCAATTCCTAGGCCTTGCATCTCTTTTTGGCTTATTTTCTTTTATTTTTGAAAAGGCCCACATAAAGCCCATTATCATAAAGCCAAAAATTCTCGTAAAATTGGTAGAAATTTTACGGGTGTTACAACCTACTCCATGAATACGAGAAGAGAGTCACAATACATTATGGAATTCATGAATATAATGATAAACATATAAGAAATATGAATTACAATATAATTGTAGCTCTTTCCTCTAGCGTTGTGGTGCAGATCTTGATCCTCGAGCGACTCTCTCCTTCCCCGATGCTGGAAGCTTTTTAGGGCTTCAGAGTGCCGTCCCGGCCAGCGTGCCTCCCCTAGGGTTTGGGGCATAGCTTTCCTTATATAGAAGTCATGTCGGATTGCTGCGAAATCTGGAAAAAACCCTAGTTGCATCAAATCTCTTGGCTGCCACATGGCCATTTGAAAACACACAACCTAGTCGTGTGTTAGGCTGTTGCTGCCGTTTTCACCCCCTGAACACGGCTGTGTGTAGGCACACACCCTGGTCATATTCCCTTCTGTGTCCAGCTATCAAATGTCTATTTTTTGCTTCGAAAGTGCACCGTTATCCCCACGAAATGCTATCCTGCACACAAAAGTATACAGTGCAGATCTCCGAACCACAAAATAGGAAATGCATGGAAAACAAAGTAAAATATGCATGAAACCAACATAAAATGAGATGAGATGTGAGCGAAAAGTACTCTTAAAACCCTATATATTTTGCTCACATCAGATAACATTCATAAAGTTCTCAAGAGGGACACATGGCCAACCATATGAAATTCACATGGCCATGTCTTTTTCCAGAACGAAGTCTAGAGATGATTTTCTAGCACGACACATGATAGGCCATGTGAAATTCAGACAGTCATGTCACGCTGTCGTCAAAATTAGAAAATAGGTTTCGTGGGAAAATATGAAAGTTGGGATCAATCTTATATATAGGAAGGCACGCCAAACCAATGTGGGTGGAAAACGGTGGATGGATGATGACAGGTGCCCTAAAAAATACCAAAAGCTCACAATCGAAGGGGAAAGAAGGCGACTCAAGGCCGACGACGAAACTCCATCCATCAGAAGGCTGCCAAGATGAATTCTACAACCAAAGCAAGCTGTATTTCTTTTTGTTTTTAATCTTTCTTTAGTTATAAACTCTTATCGAACAATGTCTTGTGTTTTCTCTTCGATTTCTATGGAGTAGAACCATTGATTCTAGGACTAGGGAGTATCCATGTGAATGTTGGACATGTTTATGCATTTATAATCTGATTTGCTTTGTTTATATTTGTGGTTTGTGTCTCTTAGTTCTGTGATAATTGTGGTTTGCTTCTATTTATACCATTCTTAGTCGATATAGATGCTAAGAGCATCTATATTGAAACCTAGGAGAATCAATGAGGAATCGAACGGTCGTCCTCCCTCCTATAATCATAGAAATTAGGGAATTAAAGAGTAGGGCATGAAACATGGTTCACTTGTTCATGGGGATAACATAGGAAATCTTAGAACTCCATGAACCCAGTCTATCTAGAGGCCATGAAATAGGAGAAATCAAGTCAGTGGTTGAGACCCATCACAGGTCCATCCCAGTGACAACAACCTCCTAAGCTCTATGGATCCGAAAGGGATGCTCTAGAAGATTAGGTAGTTCCCATGTATAACCAAAAGTTCATCGGGATTAAACTTGATGATCCTCCCGCAAGATCAAACTTAGAGAACTTAGGAGCATAAATTTACAACATGTCCGACATTGCATTGTTGAAATCAAAATCCTAGAATCCCTTGCTTAGCCTTGAGCACACCCCTTTTCCTTTCTCCGAGTGACACCAATACTAGAGTTTAGACCATGACTGACAACTTTCAACCACCAAGTTCCATTTCGAACGATCAAAGTTCACTAGATCAACCAATACTCGAATATCAGTTCTTTTGGGATCGATAATTTTATTACTTGATGACAATCATGCACTTGCAGACATTAAGTGTGACCTAGTCTTCGACTTCACAATTGAGATCTTCGGTCAATGCTCATCAAGTTTTTAGTGTAGTTGCCAAGGATTGAGGATTTGATATTAGTGTTGATGCAGTAAGCATCACTCTATAGTTTTGATGTATGAACTACAATTAATAGTTAGGACTCACATGTGATCTAATATAAGTGTTAAGTGTGCAAGCTTAACAGGAAGTCATAGTAGGTCATGTTGACCGGATAAAAGGCATGAATCTTGAAAGATCAGGAGGACCAGACACCAGGCATGAAGTCCAGATGGGTCGCGTGGACCGGAAATTTGTCATGAAGACCGGACAATCGACAAAAAGTCCAGCTGGGTCAGGCAGACCAGATAGCTGGTGGAAGACCTAGTTGGTTAGATTGGATGTCAAGAATGGTAAGTCCGGCAGGTAGTTGGCAGGTAAGCCTTGAGTGAAGAGGTGGGGCCGAGTCCTCTGTAGGGGGACAAAGCTAGGCGTCTATCCGACGAAAAGTCCGCATGGGACTTAGTAGTCGAGATTGAGCAGTATTACTACTGCTATCACATTTCATATTATTTATTTTGTGCTAATCCTATTTTGTAGGGATCAGTCGACTGAATGGATTCAAGTCGACTGGAGATGTATCACTCGACTGGATACCAATTTGGCAGGATCAACTGGTGATCGATCAAAGATCGTGTGATGAAGATGGAAAGGGCTTGAGTCGACTGAAGAGTTTGAGTCGACTGAAGAGAGAAATTTCCTGATGCGGAGCCGAGTGACATGGAGCCGACTGAATAGGATTCAGTCGCCTGGAAGACCATAAGTTCCATATCGACAGGCTGATGTGGAGCCGACTGGAATGCATTCTAGTCGACCGAAAAGAGTTTTTAAAAGTCGTGCTTGACCAGAACTCAGCATGAACATTCATTTACGTCAAAGTGCTATCAAAATTTCCTCATGATCACAAGAGCATCAACCATTCAAAAGGACTCTTTTCCAACACCTAAAGCTGCATCCACTACTACATCTTGTGTCGTTATAAAGTAGTCGTTAACTTTTTTATTTTCACTTTTAAATTCAATTTAAAGAGAGAGTAGATTGTTACTCTTTTCTTACATTTGTAAAAAGTGAACTCCCTCCGAAGTCGAGAGTTCTCTAATTGGAGGGCATTATAGATATTGCCCATCGAGGTAGTTCGTGGTAGAGCTACGGGCCTTAGAGTAGCAACCCAGTCTGGGTTGCGAACAAAGTAAATTACTGTGTCTCTTATTGCATTTCATTTCCGCTGCGTACTCATATTAAAAGTAACCAAAAAAAAAATATTAAACACCGAGATTCACCCCCTCTCTCGGTTTACTCAATCCTAAAATTGGTATTAGAGCAGGGGCGCTCCGAGTTGGTGAAACCACCATCGTGAGCTTTAAGTAGCTTTAGAATAATTTTTATACTTTATAATAATTTTTATTGCAATAGAATAATTTTTATTGCATTAGAATAATTTTTATTGCTTTAGAATAATTTTTATTTCTTTAGAATAATTTTTATTGCATTAGAATACATTTTATTGCATTAGAATAATTTCTATTACTTTAAAATAACTTTTTGCATATTAAATTAATTTTTTGAATTTTAAAATTTATTAAAATAATTTTTTGCATATTAAATTAATTTTTTGAATTTTAAAATTCATTAAAATATTTTTTTTGCATATTAAATTAATTTTTTACATTTTAAAATTCATTAAAATAATTTTCTACATATTAAATTAATTTTTTGTATTTTAAAATTCGTTAAAATAATTTTCTACATATTTAATTAATTTTTTGCATTTTAAAATTCATTAAAACAATTTTTTGTATTTTAAATTCATTTTCAGCATATTTAAATTAAGTAAAATAGTTTTCTTCATATTAGGATTTTTTTTATTCAATTTTTTTCCTTAAAAAATATTTCATTGATAATGTAACACTTCGAGGGATACAGTACCGTTCACCCTCCTCTCTTTAACAGAGAGGACTTTTCCTACTGAGAAAGACGAATGCAGTGCTATCTGAAGACGGACCTAGAGGTCTGGTTTTAAATTAGGAAAGAGTTTATAGCTCCGGTAGACGACTCGGGGGAGTTGTTAGAATCGGAGAAATGGACCTCGAATATTAGGAAGATAGCTCAAGTCGATTACAAGACACTTAACACCTTGCAATGTGGACTTACTAAAGAAGAGCTAAATAGGGTAGGTCCATTTGAAAATTCTAAAGAATTATGGGAGAAGTTAATTGAATTGCATGAGGGTACAAATAACACTAGGATAGCCAAAAGGGACATCCTTTTAAATAAATTATTTAATTGTAAAATGAACGAAAATGAAAACGCTAGACAACTTCATACTAGGATTAAAGATATATTAAATGGATTACATTTAATAGGACACCAAATAGAGAATAGCTAGGGATTTAATTAGGTATATCCTTAAGGCATTCCCGAGAAATGCCTTATGGACATCGATTGTCGATGGCGATAAGGTACCTAGGGATCTCTCCACAATTAGGTTAAATGAACTATTTTGTGAACTTGAACTACACAAACAAGCTAACTCGGGTCAAACCGAGAATGGTATAGCTTTGATGGCAGATTCAACTAAAAAGGAAAGAAAAGTGAAGGTTCAGTCCGAAGACGAGTCAGAGTCGGAAACAAACAGAGAAGAGGAGATTGTAAACATGGTAAGAAAAATGTTCAACTGAAGGAAAAGATTTACAAAGAAAGACGCCAAAAAGATGGCCAACAACAAGTCGAGACCTCGATCGGAAGTAACCTACTTCGAGTGCAACGGAAAAGGACATTACAAGTCAGAGTGCACAAATTTAAAAAAGGAAGAATAACCAAAAAAGGAAAAGAAGAAGAAGTCTCTTAAGGCAACATGGGATGAGTCATCATCTGAGGAGTCGGATGCGGAAGAGACGAAGAGAAGCTTCGTCGTGTTTATGGCCGAATCAAGATTTGGAGCCGAGTCAAGTTCCGAATATGAGTCCGATTCCGAATCCGAGAGAAGCCACGGATCCGTATCCATTTCCGAAGGTTCAAATGAGGTAACTTCTCCATTAGAAGATAAATTATATAATATCATTGCATGCTTAGGTAGGAAGTTAGCTAAGTCCGAAAATCGAGTCGACTCGCTACTTAAGGAAGTCCATGTACTCAAGGAGCAAGTCAACTCGAAGACTTCGACTTGCTAATTTAAGGATAGAGACTCAACTCATGTTGGAAAGCTTGAGGAAGAGAACTCAGTCCTAAAAAGGCAAGTAAAAGATCTAACTTGATCTTTGGAAAAGTTCACTTCGGGTTCCAAGTATCTCAACATGATGCTTGGATCTCAGCGAGCTATGTACAATAGATTCAGACTCGGGTATAAGGCTAAGTCCACCTATAAATCTTACATGTCATTACTTAGCCGAAATGCTAAGAATCGAGTCCAAGCATGGGTTCCTAAGTCTAGCTTAGTCAACTAAGTTGGACCAAATCAATTTTGGGTTTCCAAGAGTCAAGTTCACTTGGTGAACAAAACTCAAACTAGCTACCATTTAGGGGGAGCTAACACCTTGCTTGTTTCCTTGTTTATTTAAACACTTGCATGTTTTAGTTAACTTTTCTTGTTTTAGTTTAACACTTCGTTGCTTTAGTGTACCTTCCTTATTTTAGTTAAACACTTGAATGTGTTAGTTTAGTTTACTTGCTTAATGTAGAATGGATTAGATAGGAAATAAAGTAGCTTAAACTTGAACAACCTAGTACTAAGACAAGTGAACTGATAGTAAGTTGGGGAAGCTCTTCGAAGTGCATGTCTAGGAAGTGGTCGTTGCTCCGATAATCAAGAAGGCCATGTGCCTTGCCACGACCTAGTGCACTAAGTCGAGTGGAACTGACCGAAGCTAACTCACTAAGTCTTTAACTAGTTAGACCAAGGCTTAATCTAAAGTGAATCAAGTACTTGATTCCTTGGCCATGTGCCTCGCAATGACCTGGAAGTCAATACTGGAAAAACCTACTTGACTAGCTCAAACCAAGCCTTAATCTAACATAAGTTTAAACACTTTGAAATTGCTCATTTAATTTAATAAAGAAAAAAGAAATCCTCATCTCACAAAACTCATAAGGATAAGTATATTTAAAACCTAGCTTCGGTGAGATGATTTAGGATTAAAACACATTTTAACCAAATTTTTTTTACAACATACTTTAGTTAGCCTACCTTAATTAACTCAAATATAACAAATATACCTAACTAAAACAAATTATCTTAACCTAATTTAAGTCAATTCAAGTTAATTTACTATACTTAAACTGAATTAATGAAACTAAATAAACTTAATCGCCAAATTAATTAATATACAAAATTTGAATAATAAGGATAATTAAATAATAATAAATCATAAATTTTTTATGCAATAACTCAGTCGACTGAATTGTGTTCAGTCGACTCAATGAGAGTTGACTGAATCAAAATCAGTTGCCTTTAAGTATCGGGAAGGTAAAACACAAATTCAGTCGATTGAAGTCAATTAAGTTGACTGAAATGAACAGGTAGATAAAGTTTGGGCGGCGAAGTAAATGGTAATAACTATAACAGTTGACTGAAACACTTTTAGTCGACTCATATTTAGACGACTTCAGTCGACTGAATTTTGTCTATAAGAATGATACCGAAACATGCCAAAACCATTCACCACAGCCAAAATCCCAACTGAAAAACCCTAATTCCAATCTTTCGAAGCACTAAGGTAGTCATCTCTCTTTAATATCATTCAAAATATCGAGGTAATAATTTTTAAAATCAAATTTCAATTATTTTCAATAAATATTTAATATTTGTAATTTAATTAGGGGTAAAATAAGAGCTATCGAGGTTGAATCATCAACTCCATGCATGGATGTTAGGTTCCCTACTGAGAAACATAGGATTAGATTCGAGAGTATTACTTACACTCCTATGCCCACTAGGTATATTAGTAGATCATATTTTAGTAATGCATGCATACTAAGTATGGAGGTCATTGCACACTATGAATTAGAGAAACTAGTCTATTGTAAAAATTCCATTAACATAGACGTATGTGCAGAATTATTCAATAACTTTACCAAGATTGATGACCTTTCATACTCGACTAGGGTACAAGGTAAGGACTTTGTCTTTACCCCTGACATATTGAGAGAGCATTTAGGACTATTGCATTCGACATTTCCTGTTGCATGTTTTCCATCCTCAGAGTTACCATATGGTGACCCCTACTCTCATATTACATTAGATAGGATTCACATGCATCTTTTTGGTGAAGAAAGAACTCTGTCTGTGAGTATCTTTAGTTCTACTAGACTTCGAGTACAATACTATGCTCTGTATCGAGTTATAGTAAACTACATTTTACCACTCACCACTAGGGGCATCGCTATGATGCACCCTTTTCATTCATTTTTACTTTATCTACTTAGTCATAGGATAGATTTAGATATTAGCCTACAGATGTTCCATTCTATCATCTATCATTCTAGGTCAGTTACTAGCAGGAAGGCACACTTGCCTTACTGCCATGTTATCACATCCCTCTTAGCTGCATTAGGGTTTGATGTTACCACAGGTAACATCAAACAACTTACTGATTATGACATGATAGGATCTAGGCAGTTTGGGTTAGCAAAAGTAGGTTCAGATGACAATAATATCCTTGTATGGAATAGAGATGGACCTCAGCCTCAGCCCCAGCCTGATCTAGAGCAGGAGCATGAGCCAGAGATCGACCCAGACCACCACTCCGAGGCCAAGCATCAGGAAGCACTAGGATTTGATAGTTTATCACCATTTCATGGGATTCCGACAGCTCTGACCATAGCAGAGAGATTATCTAGGTTAGAGGATATGATGTAGCGACAATATCTTGAGATGATGCAGATCATGCAGGAGCAGAGAGAGGACCATCGACAGATGATGGATCTTCTTAGGTCTTGGGGCATGGGTCCCTCTTGTCCTCCATCCGTTGATTTGGAGTATTGTGATACTAGAACTTAATGAAATTTTATTAATAAAATCTTGTGTATTGAATTGGGTTATGCTTGGTAGAGTAAGAATTTTCCTTTTGCTTACCATTCCGAATTATTTTAAAAAGTGATACTATATTATTTTTTTTAAGAAAATTGAAAAGTATTCTAGATTAGGTCAATCTAGAAATCATGATTCTATAGATCTAGGTAGCCTTTGCATCTCACAAATACCTAGGTTTACCTGTCTATGTACTGAGCCACAAAGATGGGCATGAGATGTTAGGACTGCACCCCTGGTTCTGGATGTAGATCAAGTGCATCGACATGAACCAACATGGGGTTTACAAAAGCAAATCGATCACTTCAGTGATTGACTGTAATTCAAAGCTTGATGATTTACTCCATATCATTTGAGCTAGAAAAAGTTGGACATTTGCTTCAAGGATAATTTTTAGATGTGTATTTTCAAAAGTTAAATGTAATTGGAAATCTTGCTTGGACTTACTCCCTATCACTTGTGCATCAAATTTAAAAAAAAAATGTTTGAAAAATTTTGAATGGGGAGTTTTTAAAAAATGTTTGAAAATTTTAAATTTTTCATGGGGACTTGTGAATATTTTTTGAAATATTTTAAAAATATTAAATTTTTCAGGGGGAGTTTCTGAAAATGTTTGAAAATTTTGAATAAAATAGTGTAAAATTTTAATTATTCAAGGAAAAGTTGTTAATTCTTGAAATTTTTTTGAAAAGGTTAAATTGTTCAAGGGTAGTTTTTGAAAATGTGTCTTGATAAAATATAATATACTAAGTTCATATCTTTAATTTCACCCTTATTTTGATATATGCTAAAGGGGGAGAGAAGAGATATAAAATTATAAGATATAAATTTAAGAAGAAGAGAGATAAAATTAGAGAAGATGCAAAAATTTGATAAGGATTAATGCATGTCATACATAGTTAAATTTATTCATCTATATTCATTACAAAAGTTGTAAGTTCATTTCTTATACATGTTAAATATGGAGATTGATATTTGATTCTCCTAACTTTAACTGATGTGTTGTCATACATCAAAAAGGGGGAGATTGTTGATGCAGTAAGCATCACTCCTTAGTTTTGATGTATGAACTATAGTTAATAGTTAGGACTCACGTGTGATCTAATATAAGTGTTAAGTGTGCAGGCTTAACAGGAAGTCCTAGTAGGTCATGTTGACTGAATACTAGGCATGAATCTTGACAGATTAGGAGGACCGAACACCAAGCATGAAGTCCAGATGGGTAGTGTGGACCGGACATTTGGCATGAAGACCGGTTGGGTCAGGAGACCAGATAATCGACAAAAGTACAGTTGGGTCAGACAGACCGGATAGCTGGTGGAAGACCTGGTGGGTCAGATCGGATGTCAAGAATGGTAAGTTTGGCAAGTAGCCGGCAGGTAAGCCTCGAGTGAAGAGGTAAAACCAAGTCCTCTGTAGGGGGACAAAGCTAGGCATCGATCCGATGAAAAGTTCGTGTGGGACTTAGTAGTTGAGGTCGAGCAGTATTACTACTGCTATCGCATTTCGTATTATTTATTTTGTGCTAATCCTATTTTGTAGGGATCAGTCGACTTAATGGATTCAAGTCGACTGAAGTTCAGTCGACTGGAGATGTATCAGTCGACTGGATACCTATTTGGCAGGATCAGCTGGTGATTGATCAAAGATTGTGTGACGTAGATGGAAAGGGCTTGAGTCGACTGAAGAGAGAAATTTCCCGATGCGGAGCCGAGTGACGTGGAGTCGACTGAAGAGGATTCAGTCGACTGGAAGACCACAAATTCCATATCGACTGGTTGATGTGGAGTCGACTGGAATACATTCTAGTTGATTGGAAAGAGTTTATAAAAGTTGTGCTTGACCAGAACTCAGCATCAACATTCATATACGTCAAATTCCTATCAAAATTTCCTCACGATCACAAGAGCTTCAACCATTCAGAAGGACTCTTTTTCGACACCTCAAGCTGCATCTACTACTACATCTTGTGTTGGTATAAAGTAGTCGTTAACTTTTTTATTTTCTCTTTTAAATTCAATTTAAAGAGAGAGTAGATTGTTACTCTTTTCTCACATTTGTAAGAAGCGAACTCCCTCCGAAGTCGAGAGTTGTCGAATCAGAGGGCATTATAGATATTGCCCATCAAGGTAGTTTGTGGTAGAGCTACGGGCCTTGGAGTAGCAACCCAATCTGGGTTGTGAACCAAGTAAATTACTGTATCTCTTATTACATTTCATTTCCTCTATGTACTCATATTAAAAGTAACCAAAAAAATTATTAAACATCGAGATTCACCCCCCTCTCTCGGTTTACTCGATCCTACAATTGGTTTGAAAGTTAATAGATTGTATCAGACCTAGTTTTCTTTTTCTTTGGTTTGAATTCAACTGTTTTATTTAGTTCCTAGTTATAGTTTTTTATAGCAATTTCTTTTACTTTATTTTTAGTTATTTTATTAGTGGTTATTTTTCCTTGTTTTCCTACTTATTCATTTTTAGTTAATTGCATAGATACTCTTATTCTGTCCATCTTATGCATAGACATTCAAGATCTAGAAGTCAGCTTCCTCTAGATCCAGAGGTAGACCGAACCTTTCATCGTAAGAGAGTTGAGCAGAGGGGGATGAAAGAAAATGATGTGCCATTGGTGAATGTTAGAAACTATCCCCTGCGAGACTATGCTGTTCCGAGTACTAGAGGATTCAGATCGAGCATTGTTGGACCAACCATTACTTCCAATAACATTGAACTTAAACTAGCATTGATCCATATGGTCCAGCAAAATTAGTTTGGATGAACGAGTGTTGAAGACCCGAACCTGCACATAGAGATGTTTCTGGAGATCTACTCCACACTAAAGTTTAATAGAGTACCAACAGATGCCATCCACTTAAGCCTATTCCTGTTTTCACTTAATGACAAGGTGAAGATGTGGCTGCATTCAGTACCATTTGGAAGTATTACGATTTGGTAGCAATGTGATTTGCAATTCCTGAACAATTTTTTTTGCCAAGAAAGATAGCTCACATGCACCAGCTGGTCACTAATTTCCACCAGAATGAAGGGGAGTCTTTATTTGAAGCCTGGGACCATTTTAATGGTTTACTCCATCAGTGCCCCCATCACGATCTCAAGAGATGACTCATAATTCACACGTTATACAATGGGATAATGTATGGCATGATGGTGTCCTTGGACTCTGTGACAGGAGGAGCTCTGATGAAGAAGACTATTGAAGAAGTCGAGGATCTTATTGAGGAGGTGGCCTAAAATCACTACCAATGGGCTTCTGAGCATAGTCATCTCGGACCAGTAGCAGTGAGACATTCTGTGAATTCTCTGGATCACATAGCACCTAGGATGGATGCGCTAATAAAGAGGTTTGACTCTTTCAATTCTAGTATAGTAAATGTTGCTAATCTATGTTATGCATGTAGTGGATCCGCGGGACATTCAAAAGAGTTCTATTCTAGGAAGCAAAATAAACAAGGAGGTCAGATTAAGCAAGTCGACGTTTTGGTCAGTTTCAATCAGAGGCCTAATGATCCATATTCCAACACTTATAATCCCGACTGAAAAAACCACCCAAATTTCTCCTATAAGAATAACTCAAGGAATTTCCAATCATCAGAAGGATATGAGCAACAGATAGTGGACAACATCAGCCTCCAAAATCCAGACTTGAGCAGATCATGGAGGACTTTATTATCACACAGACCAAAGCCTCTATTGATGGCCTCATAAGCCACACCAAGATGTTGGAAATGCAAGTAGCTCATATAGCCAATGCATCATCACAAGCTACGGAGGGATTCACTGGGAAATTTGAATCAAGCCACATAAAACATTGTAACATTGTGTATGCCATGCAATGGCACCAAGACCTAGTAGAGCATGACGAGTCATCAAGGGAATTGGTGGATTCAAAAAATAGGTGTACCAAGAGCTGTGTAGTCGTGATTCTGACACTAGAGAGCCCAATAACGATTGAATGCAAGCCTCCGCCTAAGCTCGAGGACCCAAACAGTTTCATCATACCCTTTAGAATTTTTTGATTCAATTTCAACATCGCATTGTGCGACCTCGGTTCAGCCATCAATGTGATGTCATATGCATTCTACAAGGAGATGAGGTTGAATAGTGTGAAGCCGACTGATATGGCTTTTTGACTAGCAGATGACACGATTAGGAAATCTATTAGTATTTTAGAAAATGTACTGGTGACTATAGAGAATTTCTTGATACTTATGGATTTCATTGTTTTAGACACCGGACAGGAACCTCAAACCCTGCTAATCCTAGAAAGACTGTTCTTAGCTACTGTTGAAGCTCACATCGATGTTAAAAGCATAGAATTTCCTTGGAATTGGAGCACGAGGTGATACAATTTGATCTATTGGGGTTTGACAACCCCCTATCGGTTGGCTATTCTTCTTATCGGATAGCTATGTTACCATCGAAGGAGAGGAATTCCGATGCAGATGAATGGAGATTCAGTGAGCCACTAACACCTAGCTAACACATGGGAGTATAGTCGAGCTAAAGATGTTAAACAAACACTTCTTGGAAGCAACACAAGTTTACTTTAGTTTATTTTAGTTTTCCTTTCATTCATGCTAGTTTAAATTTTTAGTTTTTGCTTATCATTGTGTTCTTATGTTTATAGATGTTTGTAGAACTTACCATGCAAAAAAGGGCAATTTTTAGGACTTCATAGAATGAGGCACAGGCGACCATGTGAATTTCACACGACCATACCATTTATCAGACTTTTCCAACTGGTCATGGCATACTCACACACGACCATGTCGTGCCTCTTTAATGCCACGGGAATCATGTGTTTTTCCCCAAATCTATGATACCTTTCAGATTTTCTTCCCTAGCCCTTGCTTACCTTCTTCTCTTATCTCAAAGAGACCTTCCACAATCCCTAGTCCTGTCCAACAGGCAAAGATGAAGCGCACAAGGCATGGAGCTCCTTCATCTGCCCCAACCAAGCCAAGGCCAAGGGGAAGAGGCAACCAACATACTCCGGAGGAAGGTAACACCCCTTTAGGCATTATATTTCATAACGATGCTCATAAAATTCTTTTTGATATGCTCTCTACTCGCAAAATACTGTAAACTAGGTATATAGATGAACCTCTCCTTGAAACCCTAGGTTTACTCAATGATGTGGTTGGGAAGTGTAGGGATGTATACTGAAAAGTCTATCTTTTCTATGAACATCTTTATTTTTAAAATAAGAATCACATGATCATTGTTTGCATATTTTTATGCATATTGTCTAATATGTTACATTGTAGATAACATGGTGTGTGGTGTCACACAGGAGATCATGTTATCGGCTCCTTGTAAAGTATAAGTAAAGGCTCACAACCGAGATGGCTTTGGACAAACCATCGGAATGGTTGTAGTGTGATTTGGTGTTGGTTTGTCTTGACCATAGAATCACACTAGTGCACTTTGTGTGTATTGAGCAGGACCGACTTAGAGGTGATTCGATTTATTGCTGACTACATAATCGAATCGGACCTCAGATATTAATTAGTACATGCTCTTAATCCCGATATAATAACGGACACATATACTTAGTACTCATCTCTTTGATTTACCAATGGGTGAGATTTATAGATTAAATCGATAGGCTCGGTAAGTTAGGAGATGATATTATTTATATGGTGTGCCATTGATTATAGGAGAAAACTGTGTCCTATATATTAGGATGATGATGTCCCCTTGAAGAGCTCATAAGGCTCATCATGTAAACCCTGCAGGTAGACTTGGTCCGGCATGATGAAAAGGTTGAGTGATACTACTCAAGGAGTTAGATGTTGATTAATTAATGGTCAGTAAATTAATTAATCGACAGACATTCGATATCTTAAACATGGGGAGAAAATGTACAAATAATATATGGAGCCCATATTATCATATGAGGGTTGGTGAGGTAGATCAATGATGAACCTTTAGTGGATTGGATCATCATTAGTGGATCGGACTTTATGTGGGCTTGATCCATGGGTGGCCAAGACTCAACTCCTCCTCATGGTCCCTAATGTAGCCTATTAACACCTCATGAAGCTTAGATCCAATGGATAGAAACAAAACTCTACGATCCATAGGTAGAGATTAAATCTCTAAGATCCGACGGTTGAGATTAAATCTCTAGATCCGACGGTTGAGATTAAATCCCTAGAACCAATGGATGAGATTAATTCATGACTTATCCCTAACTCTATAAAAGGATGTCAAGGGAGTTGGCGTGGGATAATTGATGAGAGCTAGGGTTTTTGGGCGGCAAGGAAGAGGAATCCTAGTTGAGATAGGATTAGGATTAGGGTTTAGAGGCAAGGGTGGCACCAAATAAGGAAGGTATTCTTCTCTTCTTCTTCCTCTTTTGGCCAACATCCAGCACCTCTCCAGCCTCTTTTCCAGCCTTGGTCGGCACCCAAAATCTCCCTTCTCCTTCTCCTTAGGTGGTGGAAACAAGATATAGGGCTTCCCTTGGTGTCTTGGTTGTTTTCCACCATCTTCTCCTTCACCTAGTTGCCCGGCAGCAAGGATAGTTTTAGTTCCTTGTTGGTTGTTTCTAGAGAGGAGAAAAACCTTGTTTCTATTCTTCCTCTTGCTTTGGAAGAGCAAGAAAGGAAGATTTACGATCTAGGATCTTCGACTTTTGGTAGATCGTCGCCCACACGACGTTCAAAAGGAGGAAGGTCATAAATTAGAAGATCGAGAGGTATACCTATTCTACTTTCTTATTTTGTTTATTGCTTGTATTTGTTTTTCAATTATAAGCATGTTATAAATCTGTAAATGGATAAATAATACTTTGATCCCTAGTATAAACACGAAAACTGGTGATCCGGACATCGTCTATTCCGTGGCTACTCGTAGAATAGAGGATGGTCGCTTGAACAACTAGTTTGTTCAAGTGACCTCCCTAAATGAATAGCACGACGATGACTTGGTGGTTTGGGCAATCCCTTTTGTCTAGGATTAAATTTTTTTAATCCGGGGACATCGAAGGGATCGCTATGGACAAGCTACCGAGGTGAAGTGGGAAGCGAAGTTTCCCCTCACGGACTCGATAAGCAAAACCCTTCAGGAAGAGCTTGTAGGTATTAGGAGCCCAAACTACCCTAGGGTAGTATTAGAATTTTTAAGTTTGGTGAATGCAGAAATTTTATCAAGGATGGATTGTGTAGAAGGGAAGATTACATTTAGGTTGTTTAAAAAGGAACATGAGTGGAGCCTTCGCCAATGGAAACTTTGCTTTGGATTAACTCATGGGGGATAGAGGAGAACACCTAATGACTTTAATGGAGGATTATTTTAGAACGAATTAACTAGAGAAATCTCTTATGATCCCTCTAGGGCTAAGGCATCCCATCTTCAAAATCCTATCTTTAGGTACATCCATAGTTTATGGCTAATACTATTTTTGGGAGACGAGAAAGTGATGGAGTAGTGAGAGTGAGTTATTATTTCTATGGAGTATGCTAGAAGAAAATAATGCGGTGGACATAGGTTCACATTTCATTAGGCACCTAGTGAAGAGGGGCAAAGCTCCCAAAGGAGACATTATTTTAGG
The DNA here is from genome assembly GCA_025175895.1 of Wurfbainia villosa. NCBI lineage: Eukaryota > Viridiplantae > Streptophyta > Magnoliopsida > Zingiberales > Zingiberaceae > Wurfbainia > Wurfbainia villosa. Next base: position 73,017,154 of record CM045987.1, on the reverse strand, counting down.
AGGGCTGTTGACCCATGTATGTGATACAATAGGATACGACTGTGAAGGATTAGATAGAGCAGAGGGAAGCCCTAACATTTCCATAGGGGTGTGAATGGCAATGAAGATGATAGTAAGAGAAGTAAGTTCATTTTGCTTTGTACGGAAGGACTTGCCACCATTAGTGCTCCCTAACCCCGATCAAATCATAGTCACAAATCAGGTCAACTGGCGTTTAGATACAGTTACGGTGGGCCCATCTACCCATCTACCCTTTTCACTATCATCACTGCACAAGCCCTTAGACCCATCCGACCATAGGAGATCTTTTCCCCATGACCCAAGCCTGCATTTTCTTCTTTTGATCATGATGCAAGTGGGTCATCATCATACGATTTCTCTAGCTTCAGGTCCCACCTTGATGACATCCATGTCGAGCAATAGGTACTACAGCAACGACTATATGAGCAGTAGAGTTTCACTCAGGCCATGTTATAGGGCATGTGTGACCATTTTCAGTGGGCAGACTAGTTCTACAATCATGCCTAGTAGTACTTCCAGTAGGAGGTGGAACATCGACAAGAGATTGGCTCATTCATGAGAGATGCTCGCCTTCAATGGGTGCGTGAGGAGGACCACCGGGCAACAACAGATTCCACCAGCCAGCAGGTTGATGAGATGTATTCACAACACCAACAGTTGAGTGACAGTTTCCCCGATGAGCCAAAGATGAGGAGACTTTCTCAGTTCCCTCGACGACCACCGCATTAGAGGTATGTTAAACTCTTAAGTCTGGAGGGGTTGTGAAATTTTTTGATTTTGCACTTTTTATTGCTTTGGTAGGTTTAACTTTATGTCTCTTAAATCTAGTAGTAGCTTTTATTTTCATTTGTCTTTGGATTCCTTTCAACACTTATTTCATTTGATCTCATAGCTTACTTTAGTGAAGTTTTTGAAAAAGAATAATATATCATAGCAATGTGTTTTCTGTGCCATAGGCATTTACTTTTTTTATCTTATGGTATTTGAATTTGTGATGTATTAGTTATTGTTTGCTATTTTTCACTAGTTAGCTTTTATTTTCACAAACACTTATTGAGAATTCTAAGAGGGATGATTTAGTACGTAGTTAGTTATGATTCATCCTAACATGTTAGTACTTTGGAATCCATAGGTGATCCTAGGTTAGCATTTTAGTTACTAGAGATACTCGGATCATGAAACCCCATTTGAAAAAAAGAGAGAGAGAAAAAGAAGAAAAAAATGAGAAGAAAAGAAAAGATTGTGAGATTTCGAGAGAGAGAAAAAGAGAGAGTTCATGACTAGAAATGGTTAGGTGTCCCATTGAGACTGAGTTAGGTTACTGGGGAAACACCTACCAATTTCTCTCAATATCGAGCATGCCTTTGAGACTTTATACTAATTCTAAGGGACGAACCTCATTTAGGGTAGGTAAGTGCCTAAAAGCTAGAAACCTTAGGAACTCTATAGTATGACGACTTAACTTAACTTGGAAAGTGAAACCCTAAAGGAAAACTTTTTGCACTTACACATAAAGCTAACTTATTGAACTTGGCAGGCATATCTTTGGCTTTGAATGAAAATACCACTTGATAAATTTTAATAAATATGCTAGGAATTGAAACATATCATTTTACCTAAAATTCATAATACATTGAAGTTTGCTTGAGGACAAGAAAAGATCTAAGTCTAGGAGATTTTGATGTGCCCAAATCATATAGGGTTTTAGTGGTTGTTTTGGCACACATCTTATTGTATTTTGTAGTTATTTCGTACATATTTACCTTACTTTTCATTTATTTGTTACTTTCTAGTTCAGAGGTCTGCTCTTGTTTCTTTTCATGTGCATGATAAAGTTTTAGAGTGTAATGACGACCCGAACGAAGCTCGAAGAGAGGGGAGCATGCTCAGCTAGTATCCCCGAGATATAGGTATGCTTCCGGATAAAAAGATGACGTTCATATGGCTCTCCAGATGGACACATGGCCAACCATGTGAAATTCACACGGTCGTGCCTTTTTCCAGAAGAAAGCCCTAGCCAATGTGGGGGGAAAATGGTTGTTGGATGATGGAGGGTGCCCTAAAAAGCACCAAAAGCTCACAATTGGGGAGGAAGTAAGGCGACTCAAGGCTGACGACGAAGTCCCATCCACCGGAAGGCTGCTAAGACGAATTCTCCAACCAAAGTTGGGCATATTTCTTTTGTTTTAATCTTTCTTTGGTTGTAAACTCATATCGAACAATGCCTTGTGTTTTCTCTTTGATTTCTATAGAGTAGAACCATTGATTCTAGGACTAGGGAGTCATGTGAATGTTTGACATGTTTATGTATTTATAATATGATTTACTCACTACAAGAAAAAAGGTCCTAGACAACGCTTTTTATCCATTGTCTATATGGCTGAAAAAACGTTGTTAAAAGCACAATTATTAAAAGCCCGATCAATGACAATGAATTAAAAGCATTGTTTTTTTAGCAAAGACAATGCCTTTACAACGGATAAAAAGTGTTGTCTTTTTTTTTGCAAAGACAACGCTTTTGCAACAAATAAAAAGCGTTGTCCTTACTACAAAGATAAAACGTTTACAACAGATAATAAGCGTTGTCTCTATTAGAAAAGACAATGATTTTACAAAAAATTTAAAGTGTTGTCATGTTAGCAAAGACAATGGTTTTGCAATGGATTAAAAGTTTATTTTTTTAGCATAGACAACGCATTTTTGCTATGGATAAAAAGCTTTGTCGTTTGAAATGAAATATCAATTTTTATCAACAAATAAAAACTGTTGTCTATTATATTACATGATAAACTACTTAATTAAATCCTTATAAATAACACCAATTAAAATATCATTAAAGTATAACTAATCATTCTTCTTACAATTGAAACGTATATATTGTATAATCAACAAGTAATGAAAAATGGAAAGTGTGAAGCTATAATCCACAAACTTTGGATTCAAGTTTTGTTTACAAAATTCAATAAAAGCCTACATACTAGACATTCATATTACTTCCAACCTATCTTGCTTCTTGGATTGAATATTTCTTGGTTGCATCTTCTCGGATATATGAGTATCCTTAGCAAAACAAAAGCTCCACTTTCAGTTTCTTTCTACATTCATCTGCGAGGAAAAAAATTATTACATTATTATTAAGATGATCAATAAAAAGCTTGCACATATTCCTATCAATTTATTTATAAGAGATGTAGTAAATACACAATTTATGATCAGATAAAGTCAGCAATAGGTATGGAGAGTGAATCCAATTTAAAGTAATAGAAAATGGACTCATTCAAATGTAACCTAGACTCTAACAACTACAAATTGCCACTAACAACCACAAATATACCCAAACAAAAAAGTATTCCATAATCTAAATATAATAACCACAAACAACCACAAACATCCCTAAACAACTAACAACCACAAACATTCCCAAACAAACTAGTATTCCACAGTCACAAACAAGCAAAAGTATCCCCAACAACTACCAACCACAAACATCTCCAAACAAACACATAAATATAACTTTAACAAAATGGGAAAATATGGGTACGAAAATATGCCATTGAGCATTCCATACCTACTTATAAATATGATCTTGTATACATTCTGCTAACTCGGACAACACCTCATCAATTTCTTCCCAAGAGTACGGTATTTTTGTGAACTGTGAACACACACATAGATTATGTTAATTAAAACAACAATCACCATTGACATTGTAAACTTTTAAATAGTTTATTTCAAATTGTTTACGATAAACAAGATAATCTTACTATTGATCATAGTGAATCTCTCTCGATAGTTTCAACTTCTTCAATAATTTGTCTCATAAACCTCATCACATAATAATAACATTGTTTTGCATCTGGTTGTCGAGGAGCCTATGTTAATTAGAAACAAATTTTTAATAACATTTATACACATTAAAATATATCTTCAACATAATTAACACATACTTGTATTACTTCCCACACAACATTTTTTCTACCTTTCTTCCCTTGTTTGAATTAAACAATCATAAAGTCCTTTATACATTAATAATATTTGATATATGAGTGTTTTATTGACTAAATTAAATACTTAATAAAAAAAGAATATGAACTCACATTTCCACTACATATTTCAATCCTCATCGTGAATGCAATGATTTAAAGAATCCAACAAATATATAACCTCCTTGTTTGGTTTCAATGACTGTGAGAATCCAATGCCAACTATGCACAAACACATAATTATTTCATACAATTCAATAAATTATTGAAAGAAAATAATTAAAAATAATATTTTATTTCTTATTTACCCGATATTACATGGTACCAAAACTAGTTGATAAACTGATGCATCACTTAGCCTATCTACTAAAAGACTTGCCTTTTGGTTCAACTGTTTAAGCTTACGTGTTTTCTCATGTGTAGTTTTTGCAACATATGGGATGTTGTGTGGATTCAAAAATCTGAATTTATCTTTCTTGTTATCATTTACTATCTTTTTATAAAGATTCCTGCAATTGAAAACATAAAAAAGATAGGATGGTCACAGAATGTTATGCTAGAATAATTAAATCATAACACTTACCATATATATCCAACTACACAATTGCCTGAAATTAGCTCCAAATGATACAAAGGAATGATCTCCTCAAGGTGCAGAAGAAGTTTATGTTGGAGGATCGATGGCCGGCTAGAGGGGGTGAATAGCCTTTATGTACGATGGAAATTGCTCGCTCATCTTAATCATCTACAAACACTATTAGCGCAGTGGAAATATAGAGCTAAAGTAGATTCAATTAAGACTTAAGCAAGAATAAAGAAGACAAACGCTAACAAGCCATGTAACGTGGTTCACGACCCTTCCCGCTAATCCACGGACCGATTCATTCCAAGTGAATCACTCTTAAACCTTCACTAGTCTCTCCTTCAAGGTGGAGGTAAACCTTTCTTACAACAATTACTCTCTCTTACAATAAGATGTAAATAAACACAAGAGGAGTAAAAATCATTTAGGCACTTAGGAGAAGTTTAGAGTAAAAGCATTAACCTCCCAAAGTGACCCAAGGCCTCTTCTTATAGGGAAGAGGCCATTCTTCCCATTAGGCAGCTAGCAATTGACTAATGTAGCAATCAGTCGACTGCTGCTATAGTCGTTGCCTCTCAACGACTTCATCCACGGTGGCTTCCAATCAACATCTCCCACATCAGTCGATTGATCATCTCCATTAGTGGACTGATGGAGCCATCAGTCGAGTGACCAAAGCTATCAGTCAACTCCAAAACCTTCTCGGCTCGAACTCACCTCGATCAGTCAATGGTCATCCCTTGGCAGTCGACTGATGGTCGAGCAGTCGACTGCCAAACCCTAGCAGTCGATTGTTGGGACAGAAGAGCTTCAGTCGAACACCGATCGAGCATCAATCGAGTGCCATCAACCCAGAGCAGTCGACTGATATCTATATCAGTCGACTGGTGTCGGGTAAAACCTCAAACACCAATGTTTGAGCATCCAATGGTTGAGTAAAATCTCAAACTAATGTTTAAGCGTCCGACTTAACCACACGTCGAGTAAAATGTCAAACCCTAGTTTGAGCATCTGACTTGTCGAGTAAACCTCAACCCACTCGGTTGAGCATCCGACTCTTGACTTAACCATTCGGCCAAGTTGACCTATGAGCTACGTTACACTTTGCTCATTCTCTCATCTCCCTTGAAGTCCCTCGTCGAAGTTCTCTTCATTCGGCTATGTCCTTCGGATGCACCAAGCACATGGCTTTGCAATTCCATCCTTCTCGTCTTGCCCTAAAATCTACTTCCTTGGCTTCACTCCAATGCTGTTGTCTGGCGGTCCCTCGGATGCACAAAGTGCATGACTTCACAATGTCGTCCTTCACTGACTCAAAGACCCGAGCCATGAGATGGTGAACTCACCAATGCTAACATCAAGCCAATCCCATGTGTGAATTACTAAGTCTTGCACGACTTCAACACACATATCAAATCACATAAACATCCTAACTTAAATCCTTTGCCACACACATCAAAACCACATCATACATGGGTTGATTGCCCTAACAATCTCCCCCTTTTTTATGTGTGGCAATCCGTTTAAGTTAGGTAAAACATTAACCAAAATACATAAGGCAAGGAAAGCAAGTAAACATAATGAGTATCAAATGTTGGATCGAAGCGGATCGCTAGAGGGGGGGGGTGAATAGCGATAAAACCCTTTTCTTTTCTTTTCGTTCGTTAAAACTCGAGAGATAATTAATTGCAGCGGGAATGTAAATGTAAAGTAAAAAGAGACAAAGGAGTTTTACTTGGTTCGTAGCCTTCGGCTACTACTCCAAGGCCCTAGCGGTCCTCGACCACGTACGGAGGGCAAAAACACTAAAGAACTCCTCCCCTTTAGAGGTAGGAGTTTAATCGATACAAGTAAAGCACAAAGCTTGAGGTAGAGGGACACTCCCCCTCTCATCGTTACGATAAAAGCTCCGAAAATGAAAGTACTAAACTGAAATAAAACTCTAACCGACGTAATAAAATGAAAACAAATAAACCTAGACGTCGGAGAAGAAGCACTTCGTTGTCGGAGAAGTTGTAGCTTTGCGGAGGCTTTTGGAGACTTAGAATTGATGATGAATCCCTAGGTTAGGACCTCCTTTTATAGCCTTTAAGCCCCTCATCGAATGGGTCTTCAACCAATAGGAATTGGGCCAAAACTCCTTGAAAATGGTGATAAAGCTTGACTCCTCGAGGCTGATTTTTGACCATCGGTTGAACTGATTTCTTGGCCGGTTGAACTGATGGCTCAACAGTTGAACTAATCCTTGGTCGGTTGAACTGATGGCTTAGCAGTTGAACTGATTTTTGGCTGGTTGAACTGATATTTAGACTTTTCGACTGTAATAAAGAGTTAGCTCGAAATATAAGTGAATTCGATGGCCACTTGCCATCCGATCTCAACATAGACCTTCCATGGGAAGTCTTGGTCGGATCGTCGCCTAAGGATGTCCCCGTATGGAGGACTCGACCTTACTTATGCTCACTCACACGAGCTTACCTCAACATTTACCTTTGAAGCCTTGCTTTCGGTCTCCACCTGATTCCTTCGGCTCCCTCCGAAGTCCTCCCGGTGTCGCCCGACCACCGCGGCTTCCTCCGGGTGTCGCTAGCCTTTAGCTCCAGCTATAGCAATCTTCTGCACACTCGATTCAGCTCGTGAGATAACGACATGAGCTTAACTTTGTATCGTTTGCTATAATCAAAACTCAAGTTCGACTTAGGTGCCTACTGCACCAACAATCTCCCCCTTTTTGATTTATGGCAAACCCACATACAAAGTTAAGTAAATAGCAAGCATGAAGAATAATGTGCATTAGAAACAAGAAATAAAGAAGATTAAGTTGGAGTAGTAAGGATTTTCTTCAAGTACTCCCCCTTGAGGAAACCTCCCCCTTGACCGAGGGTGAGTCTTGAAGAAAGACCTTAATCCTCCCCTTTGAGGGTTTCTTTAAGTAATTAACATTACTTAAAGTTGGCCTTAGTAAAAAGTTTAAGTTAAGAGTTCTTCTTAACTTGGCCCTTTCTCCCCCTTAAGTAAAACATTAAGGGCATAATAAAAAATAAGTAAAACGTTGACGCCACAAATAAGTTTAAGTTAAGAATTCTCTTAACTTGGCCTTAAATAAGTTTTCAAAACTTAAAGTTAACTTTTGGTTTAAATATAAAGTAAGAGTGAAGTTATCAAAAAAAATTTTGACCCCTTAACTTTGGCCTTTTTCTCCCCCTTTTGCCATATATCGAAAAGAGTGAGTGTGTGTGTGGAAAACAAAAATAAGTGTAAAATTTAAAGTCCAAGCATGTTCCACATTATTTTGAAAATAATATAGTGAAAATAAGTTCATCTATAAGATGTTCGACTCATATTTGGCCTGATTGATATGAAAGATCAACCAGTCCTGGTCAAAGTCGATTAGTATGTATGATTATACTCCGTGGTTCATAGCGATGCACTAGCTCTACATCTGGAACAAGGAGTAAGGTCCTAACATCTCACGCCCATCTACGTGGCTAAGTACACAAACACATTAGTCCTATGTGTTGTGAGATGTATTGACTCCTTAAATCTATAGGTGCATAATATCTAAGGTATGTCCTATACTAGTTCCATAAAAAATGAAAGTTAAGAAATAGTAGTAAGAAAATATAATTTGCAAGTTCCTATTCTACTACGTACATGCCCAATTTTTGTCTTAATAGACTAAATTCGGCTTCGGGTAGGGGTTTAGTAAATAGGTCTGCTAAGTTAGACTTTGATTCGACGTATTCGAGTTGTATGGCTCCGTTGGCCACATGTTCTCGAATGAAATGGTGTTTGACCTCTATATGTTTGGTCCTAGAGTGACATATCGGATTCTTTGTAAGATTAATTGAACTAATGTTATCTACGTGAAGTTTAGTATTCGTAAAGTCTAACTTAAAGTCGCGGAGAGTGTGCTTCATCCAAAGAAGTTGCGTGACACACTCACCCATCGCGATGTATTCGGCTTCGGTGGTAGATAAAGCAACACAGTGTTGCTTCTTACTACATCAACTCACTAGACTCGAGCCGAGAAGTTGACAACAACCACTCGTACTCTTTCTATCGAGCTTACTACCGGCATAGTCCGAATCGGAGTAGTCGGTTAGTTCGAACTCGGTAGATCTAGGATACCAAATACCGACATTAAGTATACCCTTTAGATATCTAAGGATACGCTTGACTAGAGTTAGGTGAGACTCCTTGGCACAGGTTTGAAACCTTGCGCACATACTTACTGCAAATAAGATATCAGGTTGACTTGCAGTTAGGTAAAGGAGACTCCCTATTATGCTCCTATAGTATTTTAAATCAATTGAATTTCCTATTACATCTTCTTCTATATTCACATTAGTTGCCATTGGGGTATTAATAATTTTAGCGTCTTGCATTCCAAAGCGTTTAATTAATTCCCTAGTATATTTGCGTTGATGTAGGTATATTCCATCTTTAGTTTGTTTAATTTGTAGACCTAAAAAGAAACTTAACTCACCTACTAATTTCATTTCAAATTCACTTTCCATAAGTGAAATGAACTCATTTAGTAGGATTGAGTTGGTGGTTCCGAAAATAATATCATCTACGTAGATTTGGGCTATGAATATGTCTTTACCTAAGGTTTTTACGAAAAGGGTTGGGTCAACTACACCTTGGTTAAAGCCTTTGGACTTAAGATAAATCGAAAGTCTCTCGTACCAAGCTCGAGGAGCTTGTTTAAGTCCATAAAGAGCTTTCTTTAACCTAAGGACATGATCGGGTTTGTCTAAACTTTCGAAACCGGGGGGTTGACTAACATAAACTTCTTCTTTAATGTATCCATTTAAGAATGCAGATTTCACATCCATTTGAAACAACATAAATCCTCGATGTGCTGCATATGCTAATAGCATTCGAATGGACTCTAATCTAGCTACTGGGGCATAAGTCTCGTCGTAATCTAAACCTTCGACTTGACTAAACCCTTTAGCAACTAGTCTAGCTTTATTTCTAACTACTTCACCTCTATCATCAATTTTATTTCTAAACACCCACCTTGTTCCAATGATTGTTTTATCTTTAGGTTGTGGTACTAATTCCCATACTTCGTTCCTAGTGAATTGAGCCAACTCTTCTTGCATTGCAATAATCCAATCGGGATCAAGAAGAGCTTGGTCAATAGTTTTGGGTTCAATTTTAGAAATCAAGGATATTTTACTAAGGTTTCTGTATGAGGCTCTAGTTCGAACTCCTAGACTTGGATCACCTATCACTTGGTCGATAGGATGATTTGTTTGAGTCCTAGTTGGATTTGGGTTTGAGTCTACAACTTGATCCATAGGATGACTCGTTTGAGTTCTAGTTTGGTTGGAGTCATCTATCACTTGGTCGATAGAGTGACTTGGTTGACTTAGGTTAGGATTAACACTAGACCTGATCTCCGGATCAGAGTTAGGTCTAGTATGAGTCGGTTCGCTAATTGGGGTTGTCGGGGGTTTTGTAGGTTCGTGTCCTTCATCAAATACTACATTGATAGTCTCCTCGACTCTAAGGGTGTCGTGGTTATATACTCTATAAGCTCTTCTTGTAGTCGAGTATCCTAGAAAGATTTCGGTCGTGGTTTTGGATGTAAATTTCCCTAGGTAATCCTTAGTGTTTAGGATATGTACCTTACACCCAAATACCCTAAAGTACTTGATGTTAGGTATTTTATCGTGATAAATCTCGTATGAGGTCTTAAGGTGCCTCTTTACCATAAGGATTCTATTTTGGACATAGCATGCCGTATTCACGGCTTCGGCCCAAAACCTATCGGGTAGGTTATACTCATTAAGCATTGTCCTAGCGGCTTCTTGTAGGGTTCTATTTTTGCGTTCTACTAGGCCATTTTGTTGTGGAGTTCTAGGGCAAGAGAACTCATGGTGGTATCCATTTAGGTTACAGAATTCTGTAAACCTATGGTTTTTGAATTCACCACCATGATCAGTCCTAAGTCTTTTGATTTTAATGCTTTGTTGATTTTCTAATAATTTAAATAGATTGATTAATTGATCTAGGGTATCACTTTTGTGTTTGATGAACCTAACCCAAGTAAATCTAGAATAGTCATCAATTATGACCAAGCAGAATTTACTTCCGTTAAGTGACTTAGCTCCGTGTGAATCAAATAGATCCATGTGTAGGAGCTCAAGCACACTTTTGGTTCATTCTTGACTAGTTAGTTGATGTTGTGTCCTAGATTGTTTACCTTGTTGACAAGCATTACATATTTTATTATCCAAGTTATTGAGGTTAGGCAAACCTCTAACTAAGTCACTCTGACTCATCTTGTGGATGAGTCTTAGGTGTGAGTGACCGAGTCGTCGGTGCCACAACCATGATTCCTCTTGCCGTGTCATAAGACACTTAGTTGAGGAGTTAGTTAAGTTAATAGTGTAAATGTTGTTATTTCTAGTTCCCTTAAGAATTATTTTAGAGGTTTCGTTTGTATTAATTACGCATTCGTTTTCTAGAAATATGACCTTATAGTTATTATCATACAATTGGCTTACACTGAGAAGATTATATTGAAAATTTTCTACTAATAAAACGTTTTAAATGAAAAAATTTGAGTTAAGCTCAATATCACCTGATCCGATGATTTTGAGCTTGCCGTTATTTCCAAAGGCTACCGATCCTTGTCGTTTGAATCGAAGCTTCGAAAACTTGAGTTGATCCCCGGTCATGTGTCGGGAGCAACCACTGTCCAACATCCATTGATCCTACACGCAAGGTAGTTGGATCGGATATTGGATTTATTAAAAATTGGTTGAAAATTATTAACCTAAATCATCTCACCCATGTCTACATGATCAAACATGTTAATCCTATATGTTCTTGTGAGATGACTTCCAATTTTAGTTGAATTAAATTTAATGACTTAAACACTTGTCAACCTTGCATTAGATTCGGATTTGACCTTAGGCTCATCAAGTCACCTTTTCAAGATCATGGCTTCCAGGTCGTGGCGAGGCACAAAGGCCTTCTTTGATCGGAACAATGACCACTTCCTTAGACAAAGTCATTTTCAAGAAAATAGAGACTTGACTCACCTAAGACCACTTCCTAGTCTAACTAGTCTAGGATACGGTGAGGTAGCTTCAGCTAGTTCTTCTCGGTCAAGTGCACCGAACTAGATACGCCTTATCTAGCCCGAATACACAAGACTCCGTTTTCCTAGCGTACTATCATCTCGCCGCATCCTGGTACTATGTTATCAAGTATTGATGAATTATAGTCCTATCTAACCATTCTAAAAAGAAAAATAAAAACCTAAGCATGCAATTTCTAAGTTAAAACACAAACAAATTTCGTACTAGTTCCCCCTGGACCGTTGAATCGATTCGGTCTCTCCACATAGTGGATTTGGTCCTTGGGAACCCAGTACTGGTTTGATCCTAAGTTTGAAATTAAGGTGGTCTTAGGGACCCATGCTTGGACACATTTTTTATGTCTACTTACGATTGACATATACGACTTATTGGTCGTGTTTGAGCTAAACCCTAGCCCGACCTTGTGTTAGGACCCTTGGAATGGCTAGAGGGGGGGTGATTAGCCTTTCTTTCTTTCTACAAAAACGTTAGCGGAAGCAATACAAATATAAACACAAATAAAAGCTAGAAACAAAGCAAACACCCGATGTAACGTGGTTCGGAGATGACGCTCCTACTCCACGGCAATCCGTAAGGTGGATTAGCCCTAATCAATCTTCACTAGAACCTCCTTTGGATGAACCAAGGTGGAGAAACCTTATCTTACAATGCACTCCTCTTCTTTACAATGATGGAAGATTACGATTAGAGAAGAGGAGGTTTTGGATTGCTAAAAACACTTGGAAAGCTTGGTGAGCACGTAGGTGTAGTTGGGAGCAAGAGCACTAGCTTTACCAAGCTCCCCATGGCCCCTTTTTATAGAAGAGGGGTTGTTTTTCCGTTGCTTGATCGATCGGCCGACCGATGCTTACCATCATCGACCGCCAAGCCAACGACTTGAATGCGATCTCGCGAGATTCGTAGCCGCAATCTCCAACGGCCAGTGATCCGGATCGATCCTCCATCACGATCGATGGGGTGATCGATCAGTGATCAAGCGAGCAATCGAGTGTGATCAGATTCTCGTGGCAATATTCCCTTGATCACCTGATCGATGCTCTTGGCGGATCGATCATAGTATCACGATCGCTTCGCCAAGGCATCGATGGTTAGGGTTTCACCGACTCGTCACGCTGACGGCCGATCGATACATCGTATCGGATCGATACTCATCAAGTATGAGTAATTCATACTTGATTTTATACCCTAGACCTAGACTCAACCTTCTAGCTCCTCAATAAGCCTTGCACCTTCAGGATCCCTCCGAGTCCGTGACTTGTTCATCCTTTGCGCTTTGCTTCCAAGCGCTTCCTTCGATTTCGTCATGTCTTGGGTTGCCAAATGCTTGGCCTTTACGCCGCCAAGACTACAAGCTTGGACTTATGCTGCCAAGACTTTACTTTGGACTTCCTTTGCCAAGGTTCACTTGGACTTTACGCTGTCAAGACTACAAGCTTGGTCTTACGCTGCCAAGTCCATCCCTTGTACTTCCTTTGCCAAGATCATACTTGGACTTCCTTTGCCAAGATCATACTTGGACTTCCCTGTCACTTAAACATTTTCACAATTAGATCACAAGATATTGCCTAACTTAGATGATTATCCAAACATCAAAACATATATAAATGCTTGGAGCATTGTTGCACCAACAATCTCCCTCTTTTTGATGTTTGACAATCATTTAAGTTAGGTCTTTAAAAGTATGCACATAATATGAATTATAACTTAAAACATTCCTTCTCCCTTTTTGACATACATCAAAAAGAGAAGGATTCAAAAATGAAAGAATTAAAGGTGTTGGATCTTGGACTAAGGCATAAGATAGAAATTAAGCTCCCCCTTAATCCAAGATATGCTTTATAATGTGTAAACAATAGTTGAAGCAAAGCATATCAAAAATTCAAAAATAAAGTCCTAACTTTGCACCAACAATGGTTTTGGGGATGAAAAAGATATAATTTATGAAACCTCCCCCTAAAACACTGCATTAATTAGTCCTAAAACTTGTTTATACGCAATTTTATCATACTATAGTGTTAGGACATCAAAGATACACCAAATATCAGAAAATCGAGTTTATTATCTGAAAACACAAGGATTATCGATCGATGGTTTTCAACGATGAATTTCAAATTTCTTTTCATCCATTTCGTAAATGCGGTAGAAATTTAGAAACTCTGAAAATCACGAAATTTTGCATACACATTTCTGAAATCATAGTTTATCATGGAAAAATAATTTGAAAAATATATGTTTTCCAGATTACATGATTGATACAAACTTGGAACCTATCAAAAATTCTAAAGATTTTGCAAACTTTGTATCACTTTTGTGTTCCATTTGAAAACTGTTTTTCAAAATATGATGAACATAGTTTAAAATACATATTATTTAGAATTTCCAATCATGTTCTTTGAGCTATGTATTCATTACTTGAATACAAGCCTTCCCCATGATTGGTCCATAGGGTTTTTATGTCTCTAGGTGTGTCATTGGCTCATAGTAATGCATCATAACAAGCATGATGAGCCAAGTACACCTTCCCTATCATCTCACATGTTTCTATGTATTTAAATACAAAAATCAAGGTTTCTTAAGGCTTTTGTGAGATGCATTAAGGTATAAAGAAGCTATATAAGTATAGGATCATGTAAACCTAGAATTTTACTCTACAAAGCACATACCAAGCTCTCTCCATAATGATGAAAATTCGGCTTCGGGAAGAGCTTTGGTGAAGATATCGGCAAGGTTGGACTTAGATTCTACATAATTAAGTTCAATGTCCCCTCTTGCCACATGATCTCTTATGAAGTGATGTTTCACTTCAATGTGCTTGGTTCTAGAGTGATGTACCGGATTTTTGGTCAAGTTGATGGTACTCACATTATCACAATAAACTTTAATGTTAGAGTAGTGTAGCTCATAGTCCACAAGAGTATGTCTCATCCAAAGTAATTGAGCTACACAACCACCCATAGCCACATATTCGGCTTCGGTGGTTGATAAAGCAACACAATGTTGCTTCTTACTACTCCAACTAACTAGGGAGGACCCAAGAAATTGGCATCCACCACTAGTACTCTTCCTATCCAATTTGCACCCGGCATAATCGGAATCGGTATAACCAAGCAATTCAAATGACCTAGTCCTAGGATACCAAAGTCCTACATTTAGGGTGCCTTTAATATATCTTAATATTCTTTTGATGGCTACCAAATGTGATTCTTTGGCACAAGATTGGTATCTTGCACACATACCTACCGTAAATAAAATGTCGGGTCTACTAGCGGTTAGGTATAGTAAGCTACCAATCATACTCCTATACAGTTTAAGATCAATTGATTTACCTTCATGATCACTATCTATTCTAGTGCTAGTGGCCATAGGAGTGGTTACAATTTTGGCATTTTCCAAACCAAATTTCTTGATCATTTCATTTGCATATTTGGTTTGATAAATATGAATACCGTGTTAGGAATCATTGGAATAGCTAGAGGGGGGTGAATAGCATTTTTCGGTTTCTATAAGAAGATTAGCGGAAGCAAACACAATAATATATGTAAAAACAAAATCAAACGCAAACAAGGCCTTTTACGTGGTTCGGAGATAACGCTCCTACTCCACGGCGATCCTTGAGGTGGATCAATCCAAGCAAATCCACTAATGAGCTTTCTTTACACCACAACTCCTCTTCTTTACAAAAGATGTTGATCTAAGCTTAGAGAGAAGAGGAGGAGATTTAAATCACTTAGAAAGCTAAAGAATTCGTGGAGGCTGTTGAGAAAGATTGGAGAATAAGCATTAACCCCAAAAACCTCCACCAGCCCTCTTTTTATAGAGAAGAGGCAGATTTTCCGTTGAGCCGATCGGTCGATCGATGTACAAAGATCACGATCGCGCATGGTTAACGGCTTCTGAATAGCCAGATTCGCGGGATTCAGAGTCGTTTCATCCAACGACACTTTCATCACCGATCGATCCTCCATCGATCGACCGATGGAGTGATCACCGAGTGATCACGGCCGCAATGAAAGTGTGACTCCATTCTGCGTGCTCATTTTTACGCCTATCGATCGCATCACTGGCGTCCGATCGATTGCAACATCACCGATCGCCTTGGTCACGTGCTGGTCGTGGTTTCATCCTCGACTCGGGCCGAAGACGACCCCGATCGATACATCATATCAGTCGACTGATACTTATCAAGTGTGAATATTTCACACTTGATTTCACCCCCTAGAACTAGACTTAACCTCCTAGCTCTTCCTTAATCCTTGCGCCTTTAGGATCCCTCCGAGTCCGTGACTTGTTCGTCCTTTGCGCCTTGCTTCCAAGAGCTTTCTTTGGTTTTGTCATGTCTAGAGTTTTCCTTTGCCAAAGCGTGCTTGGACTTTACACCGCCAAGTCTACATGCTTGGACTTACGCTGTCAAGACTTGCTTTTGGACTCCTTTGCCAAGATCCGTTTGGACTTAATGCTGCCAAGACAACATGCTTGGTCTTATGCCGCCAAACCTTTACCTTGGACTCTTCTTTCACCAAGTCTTCATACTTGGATTTTCCTGTTACTTAAACATCATCACAATTTAGATCACAAATTGTTGCCTAACTTAGATGATTATCCAAACATCAAAACATAAAATGCTTGGGGCATTGTTGCACCAACAATCTCCCCCTTTTTGATGTTTGACAATCATTTAAGTTAGGTCTTTTAAAGATACGCATATTATCACATCATGTATTCAATTCCAATTCTAACTTAAACATTTCTTCTCCTTTGACATACATCAAAAAGAGAAGAACAATAAAAACATATATATCATGAAAGAGTGTGTAACAATCTTGAACTAAGGCATAGATTTAAAGACTGAACTCCCCCTTAATCCAAGATATAAAATACATGTGGAGCTAAAGTCATCAAACAATTTGAAAGTTTAAAACCTAACTTTGCACCAACAATGTAAATTTTTAGAGGAGAAAGATATATTTTGTGAAACTCCTCTAAAACATGGCATTAAATATCATACACGTTGTTTAGACTCAATACTATCATGCTATTGCTTTAGGATATCAACACTACCCTAAACCTTAGAAAATGAGACTGATTTTGTGTATCACCGATCGTGTCCAACCAATGACTGCTACACTAATACTAATATCACCTTTTCGATCAAATTTAGAAATGCGTCAGAAATTCTAGAAACCTCGAAAAATAATGAAAATTTGTGTACATATTTCTGAAATCATACTTTATCAAAGAAAAATATTTTGAAAAATATATGTTTTCCAGATTTCAATATTGATACAAATTTGGAAACTAGCAAGAAGTTCTAAAATTTTGCAAACTTTGTATCACTTTTGTGTTTCACTTGAAAATAGTTTTTCAAAGTATGATAAACATAGTTTAAAATATGTTTTATTTGACATTTCCAATCATGTTCTTGGAGCTATATGCACATCAATTGTGTATAAGCCTTCCCAATGATTGGTCCAATTAAGGATTAATGTCTCTAGATGACACTTTGGTCCATAGTAATGCATCATAACAAGCATGATGAACCAAGTGCATCTTCCTATCATCTCACATGTTGTCTAGGTGGCTCAATACAAAAATCATGGTTTCTTAGGTATTTTGTGAGATGGTTAAAGGTATAAAACCTAGTATTTCTATAGAATCATGCAAACCTACACCTTCACTCAACTAGCACATTCCAAGTTCTCTCTAAGTGATGAAAATTCTACTGGGAGAGCCTTGGTAGAATATATCGCTAAGTTGGACTTGGATTCAATATAATTGAGCTCAATATCCCCTTAGCCACATGGTCTCTAATGAAGTGATGCTTCACTTCAATGTGCTTGGTCCTAGAGTGATGCACCGGGTTTTTGGTCAAGTTAATGGTGCTTACATTATCACAAAATACTTTCATGTTGGAGTAAGATAGCTCATAATCTTCTAGGGTATGTTTCATCCATAAGAGTTGAGCTACACAACCACCCATAGCCACATATTCGGCCTCGGTGGTGGATAAAGCAACACAAGGTTGCTTCCTACTACTCCAACTCACTAGGGAAGACCCAAGGAATTGGCATCCACCACTAGTACTCTTCCGATCCAATTTGCAACCGGCATAATCGGAATCGGTGTACCCAATTAAATCAAAAGACCTAGTCCTAGGGTACCATAGACCTACATTTAGTGTGCCCTTGACATATCTTAAAATTCTCTTAACGGCAACTAAATGAGATTCCTTAGCACATGATTGATACCTAGCACACATACCAACCGCAAATAATATGTCGGGTCTACTAGTGGTTAAATACAAGAGGCTACCAATCATGCTCCTATAAAGGGTAAGATCTATTTGTTTTCCTTCACTATCACTATCTATTTTGGTATTGGTTGCCATTGGAGTTGACACTACCTTAGCATTTTCTAAACCAAACTTCTTAATCATTTCCTTAGCATATTTGGTTTGATAAATGTAAATTCCTTCACTAGTTTGTTTAACTTGCAAACCTAGGAAGAAATTTAATTCTCCAACTAGACTCATCTCAAACTCTTTTTCCATATTTTGAATAAAGTCTTGAAGAAGCTCATCATTTGTTGACCCAAAGATAATGTCATCAACATACACTTGGGCTACAAAGATGTCCTTAGATGTTGACTTTATAAAGAGAGTTTGATCTATACTACCCCTTTTGAAATCCTTAGAGATTAGGAAAGTTGACAATCTTTCATACCAAGCCCGGGGAGCTTGTTTCAAACCACATAAGGCTTTCCTAAGCTTGTAGACATGGTTTGGGTAGTTCATATTTTCAAACCCGGGAGGTTGTTCTACATACACCTCTTCCTTAATAAACCCATTTAGGAATGCCGATTTGACATCCATTTGATGGAGTTTGAAACCCATATAGGAGGCATATGCTAAAAGTATTCTAATGGACTCTAATCTAGCAACCGGGGCATATGTTTCATCATAATCAAGTCCTTCAACTTGATTAAAACCCCTTGCAACTAATCGTGCTTTATTTCTAGTGATATTCCCTTGGTCATCTAGTTTGTTCCTAAAAACCCATCTTGTAGTAATAATTGTGTTTCACTTGGTCTAGGAACTAACTCCCACACTTGACTCCTATCAAATTGAGCCAATTCATCTTGCATTGCTAAGATCCAATCTGGATCAAGTAATGCATCTTTAATGTTTTTGGGCTCAATTTGAGAAATTAGAGCTATATGACTAGTGGGGTCCCTATGGAATGACCTAGTCCTAACTCCTTGAGATAATTCACCCACAATTTGATCTAATGGGTGACTTTGATGAACTCTTATGGTTCTAGGAGGTGTATCAAGTTGAGTTTGATCATGATTAACTTCAATCCTAAGTTCATCATCGAGTCATCCCTTACTCCCCTTGATCCAATCCTCCCCCTTGATTAATACCTCCTAAGTTTAAATCTTGAAATTGTTTGGTAATTTCTTGATTTTCATTATTTATGTCATCATCAATAGGGGATTTTCTAGGGTATGTATTTGAAGTTTCATCAAATTGAACATTTAAAGATTCTTCAATCTTTTGAGTCCTTTTATTGTAAACTCTATATCCTACACTAGTGGATGAGTATCCAACTAGGATTCCCTCATCCGCTTTGGACTCAAATTTACTTAGGTTGTCTTTGGTATTTAAGATATAGACTTTACATCCAAAGACCTTAAAATAATGAATTGTTGGAATTGTACCATTCCACAATTCAAATGGAGTTTTTCCTAAAAACCTATGAATTAATACCCTATTTTGGATATAGCAAGCGGTATTAACCGCTTCCGCCCACAAGTAGCTAGGTAAGGAATATGCATTAAGCATTGTCCTAGCCGCTTCTTGTAGGGCACGATTTTTTCTTTCCACAACCCCATTTTGTTGGGGTGTTCTAGGACAAGAAAATTCATGCTTGTACCCTTGTTCTAAGCAAAACGTTGAAAAGTTAGAATTCTCAAACTCTCCACCATGATCACTACGGATCCGGTTGATTTTGAGTTTTCTTTCATTTTCTACTCTTTTGCTAAATCCTATGATTATTTCTAAGGTTTCATCCTTATTTTTCAAGAAAAACACCCAAGTAAACCTAGAAAAATCATCTACTATTACCAAGCAATATTTACTACCAATTATAGATGGGGTACTATGGCAATCAAATAAATCCATATGTAGTAATTCTAATGGTAAAGCGGTACTAAGTAAATTTTTACCTTTGTGTGATGTTTTTGATTGTTTCTTCTTGACAAGCATCACACATCTTGTCCTTGAGATATTTGACTCTAGGCAATCCTTTGACTAGCTTCAATTTTGCTATTTTGGCTATATTCTTCATGTTTATGTGACCTAGTCTCCTATGCCAAAGCCAACTTTCTTGCTCTTTTGCAATAAGACACTTAGTGGAAGGATTAGTAGCATAAGATAAATCAACATAATATATATTTGATTTTCTAAAGCCTACTAACATGCAATCATTTATAGTTTTGTGTCTTATAAAGCATTTTGAGGAATCAAACTTAACATCAAAATTTGCATCACATAATTGGCTTACACTAAGTAAGTTAAATTTCATATTTTTAACTAATAGAACTTTATGAATAGCAAGATTGGGAGATACCTCAATGGTGCCCTTTCCTAGAATTTTAAGTTTACCGCTATTGCCAAATGACACTTTTCCTTGGCTAGTGTGGTTGATAGTGGAGAATTTTCTCTCATCCCGGTCATATGCTTTGAGCACCCACTATCAACTATCCACAAGCTTGGTTCTTCTACCTATGTCACATGAAAAACACAATCCTTAGGTACCCAAATCTTAGGACCACTAGCATTAATTATAAATTTCTTTGGTACCCATGCTTTTCTCCCTTGCTTTTAATCATGGATTTTCTACTAACTAGGGATGCAAATGCTACCTCTTTCTCCTTAGGTCTATATCCTAAACCGGCCTTATTGTAAATTGCCCTTTGGTCCTTAATAATCATATCTAGATATTTGGAACCATTAGTGAACTTTTCTAGGCATGTTTTTAATTTACTTATTTCTTTTCTTAACTCATCATTTTCATCCCTAAGAGTACAATCATTATCACTAGATGATTTATCACATGATGCATCTATATTCTTAAATGATTTGATTTCTAATTTTAGATCCTTAATCCTAGTTTTTGATCTATTTAAAGCATTTTGTAAACATGCAATAGTCTTATAAAGTAAATCTACTTTGGGTGAGTCATTTACCTCATCATCATCACTTGATGATGATTCATCACTTGAAGAGGAAGAAGACTCCTCGCTTGAGCTTCCGATTTCTTCCAATGCCATGAGGGCTAAGTTCCGGGTTGAATGGCAAACTTCTTCATCGTCGGTAGACTCCTCCATACTTAGAGTATCCCACGTTTGTGCCATCATCGCCTCCTTCTTCTTCTTTTCCTTCTTTTCCTTCTTCTTCTTATCCTTCTCCTCCTTTTTAGTTCCGGAACGAATTTTGGCTTTATGTGCCCTTTCTTGTTGCAACCAAAACACGTCACGTTAGAAATAGAATTTGAATTGTTAGAAGATTTACCTCTTGAGGATTGAAACATCCTCTTCACATCTTTCTTGGTGAGCCTCCTTGACTTCCCACCAAATTTCTTGACGTAGTGTGCTACCTCACTTGCCGACAACTCATCCTCACTACTTGATGAGTCCTCCTCGGATTCGGATGAGGAAGACACCTCCTTCTTTTCCTTTTTCTTCTTCTCCTTCTTTCCTACAAAAAGAGCTATACCCTTCTCTTTGGATGAAGTGTTAGCTTGTTCATGCAATTGAAATTCACAAAATAACTCATCTAATTTAACTAATGAAAGATCCCTAGAAACCTTATAGGCATCTACCATTGAGGCCCATAAGGTGGTCCTAGGGAAGGCTTGTAGTACATACCTCACAAGGTCTCGGTTGTCGACCTTTTCACCTATAACGTGTAGTCCGTTGACTACTTCCTTGAAGCGCCCGTGCATTTGGCTCACGGTTTCGTTTGTCTTCATAGTGAAGCTTTGGAGTTGGCCAATCAAAAGGTCCCTCTTGGCCCTTCTTGTCTCTTTGGATCCTTCATTGAGTTCGATGAGCTTCTCCCAAAGCTCTTTTGCGGAATTGAATGGCCCGACCTTAGAAAGTTGCTCCTTGGATAGACCACATTGAAGTGTGGTTGTTGCTTTTGCATTTGCTTGTGCTTTCTTGGCCATCTCTCTTGTCCAATCCTTTGTCGGTAGTGGTGCTCCGAATTCGTCGACCGGCTTCTCAAAACCATCTACAACACTAAACCAATTTTCAATATTGTTCATTAAATAATACTCCATCCTACCTTTCCAATATCCAAAATCGTTGCCGTCGAAGAACGGAGGCCTCGCCGTGCTATACCCCTCTTGAAATGCCATCTTTGCTCCGGTTGATTGCTAGATCTTCCGATGCGATCCGGGCTCTGATACCACTTGTTAGGAATCGTTGGAATAGCTAGAGGGGGGTGAATAGCATTTTTCGATTTCTACAAGAAGATTAGCGCAAAAAATAATATATGTAAAAACAAAATCAAACGCAAACAAGGCCTTTTACGTGGTTTGAGATAACGCTCCTACTCCACGGCGATCCTTGAGGTGGATCAATCCAAGCAAATCCACTAATGAGCTTTCTTTACACCACAACTCCTCTTCTTTACAAAAGATGTTGATCTAAGCTTAGAGAGAAGAGGAGGAGATTTAAATCACTTAGAAAGCTAAAGAATTCGTGGAGGCTGTTGAGAAAGATTGGAGAATAAGCATTAACCCCAAAAACCTCCACCAGCCCTCTTTTTATAGAGAAGAGGCTGATTTTCCCGTTGGAGCCCGATCAGTCGACTGATGTACAACATCAGTCGACTGCTGGCATGGTTAACGGCTTCTGAATAGCCGGATTCGCGGGATTCAGAGTCGTTTCATCCAACGACACTTTCATCACCGATCGATCCCTCCATCACGATCGATGGAGTGATCATCAGTGATCACGGCCGCAATGAGTCGCGACTCCATTCTGCGGCTCGCTTTTACGCCTATCACCGATCGTCATCGTTGCGTGACCGATTGCAACATCGACCAACTTCCTTGGTCACAAGAATGATCACGGTCGTGGTTTCATCCTCGACTCGAGCACCGCATCACCGATCGATACATCGACGCGATCGATACTTATCAAGTGTGAATATTTCACACTTGATTTCACCCCCTAGACCTAGACTTAACCTCCTAGCTCTTCCTTAAGCCTTGCACCTTCAGGATCCCTCCGAGTCCGTGACTTGTTCGTCCTTTGCGCCTTGCTTCCAAGAGCTTTCTTTGGTTTTGTCATGTCTAGAGTTTTCCTTTGCCAAAGCGTGCTTGGACTTTACGCCGCCAAGTCTACATGCTTGGACTTACGCTGCCAAGACTTGCTTTTGGACTCCCTTTGCCAAGATCCGTTTGGACTTAATGCTGCCAAGACAACATGCTTGGTCTTATGCCGCCAAACCTTTACCTTGGACTCTTCTTTCACCAAGTCTTCATACTTGGAATTTCCTGTTACTTAAACATCATCACAATTTAGATCACAAATTTTTGCCTAACTTAGATGATTACCCAAACATCAAAACATAAAATGCTTGGGGCATTGTTGCACCAACATACCCTCATTGGTTTGTTTGACTTGTAAGCCTAAAAAAAAGGTAAGCTCTCCAACCAAACTCATTTCAAATTTATTTTCCATATTTTTTATAAAGTCTTGAAGAAGATCATCATTCGTTGAGCCAAAAATGATATCATCAACATATACTTGGGCTATGAATATATCTTTTAATGTTGACTTTATAAACAAAGTTTGATCTACTTGGCCTCTTCTAAAATCCTTAGAAATTAAGAATGATGACAATCTTTCATACCATGCCCGGGGAGCTTGTTTTAACCCATATAATGCTTTCCTAAGCTTACATACATGATTTGGATAATCTATGTTCTCAAATCCGGGTGGTTACTCTAGATATACTTCCTCCTTAATATAACCATTTAAGAATGTCGATTTAACATTCATTTGGTAAAGTTTAAATCCCATGTAGGAAGCATACCCTAAGAGAATCCTAATAGATTCTAATCTCGCAACCGGGGCATAAGTCTCATCATAGTCAAGCCCCTCAACTTGATTGAATCCCCTAGCAACCAACCTAGCCTTATTTCTAGTGATATTTCCTTGATCATCTAGCTTATTCCTAAAGACCCATCTTGTAGTAATTATGGTGCTATAATTGGGTCTAGGTACTAATTCCCACACTTGACTTCTCTCAAATTGAGCCAATTCATCTTGCATTGCCAAAATCCAATCCGGATTATGTAATGTGTCATTGATCGATTTGGGCTCAATTTGTGAGATAAGAGTCACTTGACTAGTAGGAGGTCTATGAAATGACCTAATTTTTACTCCTTGAGATAGATCTCCTACTACTTGGTCAAGTGGATGATCTTGATGAATTCTTAGGTTTCTAGAAGGGGTTTCAATTTGATCATTGTTATCCTCCACCCTTCTTTCATCATCGGAGTCTCCTCTTCCTCCCCCTTGATCATTACCCCTAATGGTCAAATTTTGAAGTTTTTGGGTAATGTCTTGATTATTGTCATTAATATCCTTATCAATGGAGGACTTTCTAGGGTAGGTACTAGTAGTTTCATCAAATTGAACATTGGAAGACTCCTCAATCCCTTTGGTTCTCTTATTGTAGACTCTATATCCTCTACTTGTGGATGAGTATCCAACTAGGATTCCCTCATCCGCTTTTGATTCAAATTTTCCTAAGTTATCTTTGGTGTTTAGAATATAAACTTTACATCCAAAGACTTTGAAATAATAAATTGTGGGTATAGTCCCATTCCATAATTCAAATGGTGTTTTTCCTAAAAACCTATGGATTTGAACCCTATTTTGGATATAGCAAGCGGTATTAACTGCTTCTAGCTAGGTAGAGAATATGCATTAAGCATAGTCCTAGCCGCCTCTTGTAGGGCACGATTTCTCCTTTCCACCACCCCATTTTGTTGGGGTGTTCTAGGACAAGAGAACTCATACTTGTACTCTTGCTCTAAACAAAATTGTGAAAATTTTAAGTTTTCAAATTCACCACCATGATCACTACGGATCCGGTTGATTTTGAGACTCTTTTCATTTTCAACCCTTTTACTAAATCCTATGACTATTTCTAAGGTATCATCCTTATGTTCCATAAAGTAGACCCAAGTATACCTAGAAAAATCATCTACTATAACCAAACAATATTTATTACCATTTAAAGATGGAGTACTATGGCAATCAAACAAGTCAAGATGCAATAACTCTAATGGTAAAGAGGTGTTAGTTAGAGTTTTACCTTTGTGTGATGCCTTTGTTTGTTTTCCTTCTTGGCATGCATCACACAATTTGTTCTTGGCATACTTGATCTTTGGTATCCCTTTGACCAACTCCATCTTGGCTACCTTGGCTATGTTTTTCATGTTGATGTGCCCCAATCTTCTATGTCATAGTCAACTTTCCTCTTCTTTTGCAACAAAACACTTAGTAGAAATGTTAGAAGCATATGAAAGATCAACATAATAGATATTTGATTTCCTATATCCAACTAACATGCAATCATTTAATTCCTTGTGTCTAATCATGCATTTAGAGGATTCAAAGGAGACATGATAGTTTGCATCACAAAGTTGACTAACACTTAATATATTGAATTTCATATTTTCAACTAGTAAAACTTTGTGAATGACAATCTTGGGGGATACCTCAATTGTACCTCTACCTAATATCTTGAGTTTTCCACTATTCCCAAAGGACACCGCTCCCTTCTTCACATATTTAATTGTGGAGAACTTTCTCACATCCCCGGTCATATGTGTTGAGCAACCGCTATCCACAATCCACATACCTCGCTCTCCTACCTAAATCACATGAAAAACACAAGCTTTTGGTACCCAAACATTTGGACCGGTAACATTAAGTAAAAACTTCTTAGGTACCCATGCTTTCTTAACTTTTCCCTTAATGGTTGCTTTCCTATTAATCAATGAAATATAAGAAACTTCTTTTTCTTTTGGCTTATATCCTAAACTTGCCTTGTTATAAACCGCTCTTTGCCTACTAAGAATCATATCAAGACACTTTGAGCCATTTGAAAATTTTTCTAAACATGCTTTCAATTCACTAACCTCATCCCTAAGTTTGTCATTTTCTTCCTTAAGAATGCAAGAATCAACATGTGAAGGTTTTTCATTTCTAATAGCCTTTAGTTCTACCTTCATGCTCTTAACCTTAGATTTAGACTTATTTAGAGCTTCTTGAAGATAGGCAATTGATTTATAAAGGTGCTTAACCTTGGGAGAGTTCTTTACCTCATCGTCACTAGATGACGATTCATCGCTTGAGGAATCTTCTTGGCTTGATGTGCCCGAATCATCTCCTAGTGCCATGAGTGCCACATGGCGTGTGATGTGGCAAAGCTCATCATCGGAGGAAGAGTCTTCAACACTTGGTGTGTCCCATGTGGTTTGAGCCACCATGGCCTCCTTCTTCTTCTTCTCCTTCTTGTCCTTCTTTTTCTTTTCCTTTTCCTCCTTCTTCTTTAGCTCCGGGCAATTCGGCTTTATGTGCCCGTTCTTGTTGCAAGCATGGCAAATCACGTTATTGTTAAAACTTGAATTACCACTATTTTTACCTCTTGATGAATGGGACCCCTTTCTTGCATCTCTATTCTTGAATTCCTTTGATTTTCTAAGGAACTTCTTGACAAAATGGGCCATCTCACTAGCCGAATCTTCGTCACTACTTGACTCACGCTCCGACTCGGATGATGATGACACCTCTTTCCTTTCTTTCTTCTTCTTTTCTTTCTTCTCAACAAATAGAGCTAAGCTCTTTTCCTTAGAAGACATGTTAGTTTGCTCATGCAATTCAAACTCACAAAATAGTTCATCAATTTTAATTTGCGAAAGATCCCGAGTTACCTTAATGGCATCAACTATAGAAGTCCATAAAGAATTTCTAGGAAATGCTTGTAAAATATACCTTACCAAATCCCGGTTGTCAACTCGCTCACCTATGATATGGAGTCCGTTAACAATTTCTTTGAACCTTCCATGCATTTGACTTACGGTTTCATGCATCTTCATTTGGAAGGCTTGAAGTTGTCCAATTAGTAGGTCTTTCTTGGCCCTCTTTGACTCCTTGGAACCTTCATTTAGCTCAATGAGCTTTTCCCATAGCTCCTTGGCGGATTCGAAAGGCCCCACCTTGTTGAGTTGCTCCATGGTAATGCCACATTGAATGGTGAGTACCGCCTTGGCATTTGATTCAATTTCTTGTTCATTTCCCTTGTCCAATCCTTGCTTGGAATAGGGTCTCCATGTTCATCCACCGGTTCCTCGAAGCCATCTACAATGCTATGCCAAATTTCAATATTACTCATAAGATAGTACTTCATCCTACCTTTCCAATACGCAAAATGACTCCTGTCAAAGAGCGGTGGCTTAGCGGTGCTATATCCCTCTTGAAGAGCCATTGATGTCTTGGTTGATGGTGAGATCTTCCAAACTATCCGGGCTCTGATACCACTTGTTAGGACCCTTGGAATGGCTAGAGGGGGGGTGATTAGCCTTTCTTTCTTTCTACAAAAATGTTAGCGGAAGCAATACAAATATAAACACAAATAAAAGCAAGAAACAAAGCTAACACCCGATGTAACGTGGTTCGGAGATGACGCTCCTACTCCACGACAATCCGTAAGGTGGATTAGCCCTAATCAATCTTCACTAGAACCTCCTTTGGATGAACCAAGGTGGAGAAACCTTATCTTACAATGCACTCCTCTTCTTTACAATGATGGAAGTTTAGGATTAGAGAAGAGGAGGTTTTGGATTGCTAAAAACACTTGGAAAGCTTGGTGAGCACGTAGGTGTAGTTGGGAGCAAGAGCACTAGCTTCACCAAGCTCCCCATGGCCCCTTTTTATAGAAGAGGGGTTGTTTTTCCCGTTGGGCTTCGATCAGTCGACTGATGCTTACCATCAGTCGACTGCCGCCGAAGCCAACGGCTTCTGAAACGCGATCTCCACGGAGATTCGTAGCTGCAATCTCGAACGGCCAAGTGATCAGTCGACTGATCCCTCCATCAGTCGACTGATGGGGTGATCAGTCGAGTGATCAAGGCAGCAGTCGAGTGTGACTGCATTCTGTGGTGATATTCCCCTTGATCAGTCGACTGATGCTCTTAGCAATCGACTGATCAGACGGGCCGATCGCTTCGCTTAAGGCGGATCGGATGGATTTAGGGTTTCACCGACTCGACTCGGTAATTCATATTTGATTTTATACCCTAGACCTAGACTCAACCTTCTAGCTCCTCAATAAGCCTTGCGCCTTCAGGATCCCTCCGAGTCCGCGACTTGTTCATCCTTTGCGCTTTGCTTCCAAGAGCTTCCTTCGGTTTCGTCATGTCTTGGGTTGTCAAATGCTTGGACTTTACGCCGCCAAGACTACAAGCTTGGACTTTTGCTGCCAAGACTTTACTTTGGACTTCCTTTGCCAAGGTTCACTTGGACTTTACGCTGCCAAGACTACAAGCTTGGTCTTACGCTGCCAAGTCCATCCCTTGTACTTCCTTTGCCAAGATCATACTTGGACTTCCTTTTCCAAGATCATACTTGGACTTCCCTGTCACTTAAACATTTTCGCAATTAGATCACAAGATATTGCCTAACTTAGATGATTATCCAAACATCAAAACATATATAAATGCTTGGAGCATTGTTTCACCAACACCTTGTTGTACACGGCCCTTTGCGATCCAAGTAGGAGGTCAAGTCCTTTGGATCCCAAAGTAAACCTTTCCAACGTATTCCTAAGATCTTCGACTTGACTTTTCAAGAGTGAGTTCTCAACTTCGAGTTTTTCAACCCGAGTTGAGTTCTTCTCTTGAACTCGACTAGTCGAAGAGGTTAGGGAGACCTCGTGTTTGAGTAGTTTAACTTCCTCAACCAGGGTCTCGACCTATGACTCGGACTTAGCTAACTTTCTATTTAAAAACTTAATTGCACTATAAACTGTGGTAATAAGAGAGTGACTTACCTTGAGTTTATCTTTTGAACCGGATGCGTATCCGTGGCTTGTCTTGAATAGTGCTTCGCAGTCCGACTCATCTTCGGTTTCCGATTCAAGTTCCGGTTCCGACTCCATCTCCGATTCCACCGGTTTAGCCATAAGGACTCGATCATTGTCTTCTTCCTCGGAAGCTTCTTCCCAAGTAGCGTTGAGTGCCTTTTTGTATTTTGGTGCCACATCTTATGTTTGAACTTTTAGGCTTACCTTTGTTGGGTCGAGTGACGGCTCGTTTTTGGCCTTGACTATCCTCCGAACTAGGTTGACTAGTTCGGCTTCCATTTCCGAGTCGACCTCCGAATCCAACTCATCCTCTTCTTCCTTCGGAGGTGGCTTGCTAGCGGTTTTCTTCTTTGAACCTGCAAATAAAGCTATACCTTTCTCGGGTTCCGAATTAGACTGCTCATGAAGTTCAAAATCAGAAAAAAGTTCATCTAATCTAAGTTTAGAAAGATCCTTGGAGACCTTGTAGGCATCGACCATGGATGCCCACAAGGTAGTCCTTGGAAAGGAGTTTAGGACATACCTTATAAGATCGCGGTTTTCGACCTTTTGCCCGATTGCGTGTAGGTTGTTGACTATGTCCTGGACTCGGGCGTGAAGTTGCGTCGCGGACTCGTGTTCCTGCATTTTTAGGTTATATAGTTTATTGAATAGAAGATCACGCTTACATACCTTGGCTTCATCGGTCCCTTCGTGTAGCTCCACTAGTTTTGTCCAAAGGTCCTTTGCGCTTATGAAGGGGCCGACGCGATTTAGCTCTTCCTTGGATAAGCCGCATTGGAGGATTTGTGTTGCCTTGGCGTCGGCTTCGACTTGTCATTTTGTCGCAATGGTCCATTGATCATAATCCAAGGAGTCACCCACTTCATTAGTCGGAAGTGTGAAACCCGTTTGGATTATGATCCACATCTCGATTTGGGTTTTGAGAAAGCATTCCATCCGACCCTTCCAATAACGGAAGTCATCTCCATTGTAAAACGGAGGTCGGACGGTGCTAAAACCCTCGAGATGGGCCATTAGAACAAAAGACACAAGGAGACGAAGACGAAGAAACTAGCAACGACAAAAACACAAAAAAAAAGTACCAAGACTCGCGTCTTGGATTAGTAGTGCGGGAGAAAAAATAACAAAGTGAAATAAATCTGAAATAAACAGAATTAAAAAGAAAAAAAATCTGTAAAATGGCTAGATTGGTGGTTTCACCAAATCTTAGCAACCCCCGGCTCTGATACCAATTGTTGGATCGAAGCGGATCGCTAGAGGGGGGGTGAATAGCGATAAAACCTTTTTCTTTTCTTTTTCGTTCGTTAAAACTCGAGAGATAATTAATTGCAGCGGAAATGTAAATGTAAAGTAAAAAGAGACAAAGGAGTTTTACTTGGTTCGTAGCCTTCGGCTACTACTCCAAGGCCCTAGCGGTCCTCGACCACGTACGGAGGGCAAAAACACTAAAGAACTCCTCCCCTTTAGAGGTAGGAGTTTAATCGATACAAGTAAAGCACAAAGCTTGAGGTAGAGGGACACTCCCCCTCTCCTCGTTACGATAAAAGCTCCGAAAATGAAAGTACTAAACTGAAATAAAACTCTAACCGACGTAATAAAATGAAAACAAATAAACCTAGACGTCGGAGAAGAAGCACTTCGTTGTCGGAGAAGTTGTAGCTTTGCGGAGGCTTTTGGAGGCTTAGAATTGATGATGAAACCCTAGGTTAGGACCTCCTTTTATAACCTTTAAGCCCCTCATCGAATGGGTCTTCAACCAATAGGAATTGGGCACAAAACTCCTTGAAAATGGTGATAAAGCTTGACTTCTCGAGGCTGATTTATGACCATCGGTTGAACTGATTTCTTGGCCGGTTGAACTGATGGCTCAGCAGTTGAACTGATCCTTGGCCGGTTGAACTAATGGCTTAGCAGTTGAACTGATTTTAGACTTTTATTTGTAATAAATAGTTAGCTCAAAATATAAGTGAATTCGATGGCCACTTGCCATCCGATCTCAACATAGACCTTCCATGGGAAGTCTTGGTCGGATCGTCGCCTAAGGATGTCCCCGTATGGAGGATTCGACCTTACTTACGCTCACTCACACGAGCTTACCTCAACATTTACCTTTGAAGCCTTGCTTTCGGTCTCCACCTGATTCCTTCGACTCCCTCCGAAGTCCTCCCGGTGTCGCTCGACCACCGCGGCTTCCTTCGGGTGTCGCTAGCCTTTAGCTCCAGCTATAGCAATCTTCTGCACACTCGATTCATCTCGTGAGATAACGACATGAGCTTAACTTTGTATCGTTTGCTATAATCAAAACTCAGGTTCAACTTAGGTTCCTACTGCACCAACATCAAACACTCCCCCTAAATACATGCAACTCCCCCTTAACACATGCTAATTCCCTTCCATGCATGATTAACTTAAACACACATATTTCTCTCCTTTTGACACTATCAAAAATATTAACATATATTATACAAGCATGACATCAAGTCTAAAGGAAGAAAACAACCAAAATCAGACTTAAAACTTGATAAAATAGGTTACTGTGCTCGTGCACAATACATTAGTCGACTGCGTCAGAACGCCAGTCGACTGGCACAAGTAAAGCCAGAATTTTTTATTTCTGGACCGAAATTTTGAAATACATTAAAAATTCTTAGAAATTCTAAAAATCATGAAATTCGGGGAACACATTTCTCATAAGTCCCTTTTTCAATGAAAAATAGTTTGACATGAAAATTCATTCCAATTTTGAAAGTTTGGCAAAAACTCAATGTTGTTGAAAATCAGTAAAAATTTTATTAACTTGAAAGCCTTGTTTTGCCTTGAAATGATTTAAAACATGAACTCTCAGTTTATAAAACATAAAACATTTAAAATATCCAACTATGATCTATGGGCAATATGTCCATTGATTGAACATTTGCTTTCCCCATAGTTGGTCTATTATTATTATCATGATACTTGTAAATGACCATCTAAATGCCATAAGCATTAGTGGACCATTTGTATCAACCAAATATCTCACCAATGCTATGTTTTCAATCAAGTTAGCCTATAGTGAGTATGAGATGTTCCTAAAGTGTTGTACTTAACCATCAATTTCATGCAATTTCTATCAAGATTAAGTATCAACAAGCATGACCATGAATTCAAGTATTATCCTTAACTACACATCATGATAAATCAAGTATATCATTAAATTCATAGGTCACACATTATCATTACCCAACACTACCATCCAAATCATGAATCATGATTATAAACATGTATATCAAGTATATCAGGTATCATGATTTAAACATTATACTCACATCATCCACCATGCTCATAAATCAAATATCATCATGCTAACACCCTCATCATCCTAAGTCAACCATTTAGCATGATATAAAATAATTCCATTTATGGTTGACTATCCTAGTTTTCTCTAACCTCTAAGGATGGACTTGGGAACCCAATATAAGTTCTTTCCAATAGGGTTCACCAAATACTCCTTTGGGATCCATTTTCTAGCTACCATTGTAGTTGTTTCGGCTTGACCCCTATCAATCAAACAATGGTAAGCCTTCTCATTTTTTGATCCCTTATAACCTAGGCCTTTCTTGTTAAATCTTGCCCTTTGGCTCCCAATTATCATGTTCAATGTGTTGGAGCCAATTGTAAATTTTTCTAAGGCCTTTGTAAGGAAATCTACCTTTTCCCTTAAAGTCCTATTTTCTTCTCCTAAGCATGCATCTCTCATCATAGAAGAAGAAGCATTATCATTAACATTTAAACATGCATTTTCTAGCTTTTCTTTTACTTTCTTAATATCATCAAGCATGCATTTATTTTTCTTCTTACTCCTAAATAAATCTCTAGTAAGACTAGAAATCATAGAAACAATTTCTTGAGTAGGAAGATTTCTTACCATACTTACCTTATTTTCTTCCTCCGATTCCGATGAGGATGCTCCCCCTACACTTGAGCTCTCCTCACTTGAGCTTGTTTCTTCTTTTTCGGAGGAGGTGGAGTCCAAGTCTTCTATTGTCATAAGTGCAAGACTTGTGAATGCTTATTCTTCCTCCGATGAGGATGATGGATCATCCCATGTCACCGCTTTCAAGTTGTGTGCTTTAGCCTTTCCTTTTTATTTCGATTTCTTCTCTTCATCCTTCTTCTTACTCGCTTTCTTCTTGTCTTCTTTCTTTCTCCTTTCTTCCTTGCTTTTGTTCAAGAGGGAGCAATCATTCCTCATGTGTCCCTCTCCTTGGCAATTGTAGCAAATGATTTTTCTTCTAGGCCTTCTCCTATCATGAGATTTGTTAAACTTAAAATTTTAAAATGCACACCTTACCTTCCTTACCATATATGCCTCCTCATTGCTATTCATTGATGAGGAAGATGAATCTTCATCGGATGAGGAGGGTGGCATATCCTTCTTCTTCTTCTTTCCCTTGTCGGCCATGAGTGCTAATCCTCTTGCCTTTATGCTTGGTTCTTCAATTATGCCTTCAAGCCTAGTCTCATGTAATTCCATGGTGGAGAAAAATTCTTCTAGAGTACTTACCTCTAGATTCTTTGAAATATAGGAGTCCACCATGGAGCTTCATTTGGATGACCAGGAAAATGCATCTATCACCTTCATTATCATATCCCGGTTGGAGAGTCTTTCACCTACACTTGATAAATCGGTTATTATTTCCTTAAAACATGAATGAAGAGATAATACCTTCTCCCCTTTATCTAGCTTGATATTGTTTAATTGGGAGTGGAGAAGGTCTCTTCTTGCTAATTTGGCTTCTGAGGTGCCTTCATGAAGCTCCACTAGCTTCTCCCACATATCTTTGGCGCTTGCACATTCCCCTATCTGGTTTATCTCTTGTTGAGGAAGCACATTGAATAGGTGATGTTTTGCCTTTAAATTCGCCAAGTGCTCCTCCCTTTGCTTCTTTGTCCATCTTGACTTTTCTATTAGTCTCCCCTCTTCATCCCTAGGTACTTCGAAACCGTTTTCTATAATAAGCATAATTTCAAAGTCAGTTTTGAAAAATACCTCCATTCACTTTTTCTACCAAGTGAATTCTCCTTCAAACTTAGGTGGATGAATGTTGGAGCCGGCCATCTTGTCGTGCTTGTGTTGGCGATGAGTCTGCGACAAGCTTCTCACTCTGATACCACTTGTTGGAGGATCGGTGGCCAGCTAGATAGGGGTGAATAGCCTTTGTGTACGATGGAAATCGTTCACTCGTCTTAATCATCTACAAACACTATTAGCGTAGCGGAAATATAGAGCTAAAGTAAATACAATTAAGACTTAAGCAAGAATAAAGAAGACAAACGCTAACAAGGCATGTAACGTGGTTCACGACCCTTGCCGCTAATCCACGGACCGATTCATTCCAGGTGAATCACGCGTAAACCTTCACTAGTCTCTCCTTCAAGGTGGAGGTAAACCTCAATTACTCTCTCTTACAATAAGATGTAAATAAACACAAGGAAGAGGAGTAAAAATCATTTAGGCACTTGAGAGAAGTTTAGAGTAGAAGCACTAACCTCTTAAAGTGACCCAAGGCCTCTTCTTATAGGGAAGAAGTAGCAATGACTGATGCAAAGAATCACCGATTATCACAGTAGCCATTGCCTCGCAACGGCTTCATCCACGTTGGATTCCAGCCAACGGCTCCCACATCAGTCGACTGATCATCCCAATCAGTCGACTGATGGAGCCATCAGTCGAGTGACCTAAGCGATCAGTCGACTCCAAAACCTTCTATGCCCGAACTCACCTCGATCAATCGACTACCGTCCCTTGGCAGTCAACTGATGGTCGAACAGTCGACTGCCAAATCCTAGCAGTCAACTGTTGGGCCAAAAGAGCTTCAGTTGAACACTGGTCGAGCACCAATCGAGTGCCATCGACCCAGAGTAGTCGACTGATATATATATCAGTCAATTGGGATCGAGCAAAACCTCAAACACCAATGTTTGAGCATCCGACAGTTGAGTAAAACCTCAAACTAATGTTTGAGCATCTAACTTAACAACATGTCGGGTAAAATATCAAACCCTAGTTTGAGCATCCGACTTGTCGAGTAAACCTCAACCCACTCGGTTGAACATCCAACTCTTGACTTAGCCATTCGACCAAGTTCACCTATGAACTACGTTACACTTAGCTAATTCTCTAATCTATCTTAAAGTTCCTCGCCGAAGTTCTCTTCGTCCGACCATGTCCCTCAGAAGCACCAAGCGCACGGCTTTGCAATGCCATCCTTCGCGTCTCACCGTAAAGTCTACTTCCTTGGTTTCACTCCACTACTGCTCGTTCGGCGGTCCCTCGGATGCACCAAGCGCACGACTTTGTAATGTCATCCTTCACCGACTCAAAGACCCGAGCCATGAGATGGTGAACTCACTAATGCTAACATCAAGCCAATCCCATGTGTGAATTACTAAGTCATGCATGACTTCAACACACATATCAAATCACATAAACATTTTAACTTAAACCCTTTGCCACACACATCAAAACCACATCATACATGGGTTGATTGCCCTAACAGTTTATAATCATTGTCAAACACATCATGATCTAAACACAATGATATACATCTTCCTCCTTCTAGAGCACACTTACTATAACAATATAACATATGTAATGAGCTTTGGACACTTGCTGACAAAGTATGTTTCTTGTTTGGTGATGTGAGAAAAACATATAAGGTTTTAGGAGTAGTTTTTGCTCACATCTCATTACGTTTTATGTTAGTTTTCATGCATATGCCACTCTTTTTTGCACGCATTTCCTATTTTCTAGTTTGGAGGTTTGCTCTTTGTACTTTTGTGTGTAGGTTAGCATTTCGGGTGAAAAAGGCGCACTTTCGGAGCAAAAGAAGGACATTTTGCAGCTAGACGCAGAGTGGGACACAGCCAGGGCGTGTGGCTACACATGGCCATGTCCAATGGGCAAGATCAGCCACCCCAGGGTTGCACATGGCCTGGCCATGTGGAAACACACGGCCGTGTTGCACCCTGCCAGATTTGTGCGACTAGGCTTTTTCTGGATTTTGCAGCGGTCCGAGGTGGTGTCTATATAAGGATGACTCTGCCCAAACCCTAGGGGGGAGGCACGATGGCTAAAAAGGCACACTGAAGCCCTAAAAAGCTTCGGGAACTCACAACGGGGAGGAGAAATGTCATCGGAGGTCCACTCTTTGCACTTCAACGCCGGAGAGAAGACTACGAAAGCATTATAATCCTTTTTTCTTGCATTTTATCTCTGATATATTTGAACATGTACATGCTTTGTGATTCCTCCTTTACATACATGGAGTAGTTCTTTTGATTCTAGGATTAGGGAGTAGCTTGTGTGCACATTACATGTTGGTTCATGTTAGATTCTATCTTTGAATTTAATTTGGCGAATCGAAGTTGTTTATACTATATCTATGCGTGTTTGGTTTTCTACCTGCTGCGCTTTGGCGATATGAGGGGAGACAACCCTCGTATCTAAGATTTAGGGGATTTTATACAAGGAACCTAGGGTTAAACCTAATCTCCTATAACCATGGGTAGAAGGATGCGATTGAACTAGAAATGGTTCATCGTAGGGATTGATTTGACATCCTCGTACCGTCTATCCCGTCCTTTTAGGCGGAGATAGCTCCCAGTAGATGCGGTGGCTCATTGGGAGAGTGTATGATGTTCCTTCCACAAAACCATAGCTAAACATCTAGACAACACCAATTGACAACATTGTTTTGCGACACACAAGCGAAATCGAAGTCCTAGAATCACCTTTGAAGACCTCGACACACTCCCTTCTTCCTCCATTTGACACCGTATAGAGTATAGTTCACCGACAACCCTCACAAGTCAAAACCTCTTAGAGTTTACTTCAGAATAATTTCAACCACTAAACATATCGATATTCGAATTTCAGTCCCTGTGGGATCGATAATCTTTTATTACTTGACGACATCCGTGCACTTGCAGGCGTTGAGCGCGAGTGCGCGCTCTGAGTCCTCGACGACCTACTTCACGAGATTTGAGGTCACAATAGTGTGCATCATGTTTTTGGCGCCGTTGCCGGGGACTGATCGATTCGATATCGAATCGAACAATGAAAAATTGGATCAGACATAGGATTAGACTTATTTACTTGTTTTATTTTCTTTCTAGTTTACTTTAGTTACTTTAGTTTTATATTTTTCATATTTAGATTTAGTTTTTAATTTTTATTTCCTTTTTTCATCCTTGATTTTGTTAGCTAGATTTACTTATTTCCTTTTTCTTGGTATTAGGTAAATACTCTTAACTTTAACTAAATCTTTGGTTTCACCCTCCAAGTCCTCTTTTTATATGATCTATTAGGTATCGCTCATCAAAGAACGTTGAAATGTTAACACAACCCGCTCGACCCTTGAAAGATTACATAGCGCCCAAACAAAAAGCCTGAAACTCCTGCATTGTTATTCCCCAAATTCAGGATGCAAGCTGGGAAATAAACCTTGCATTAATTGCTCTTATTCAAGAAAAGCAATTTGGAGGGGTTCATATTGGGGAACCCTATCTGCACCTTGAAGAATTTCTTGCATACTGTGCACAGTGCCGTATGAAGGAGTCCCAACAGATGCCATTAAGCTCATTATGTTCCCATTTTCACTGAAAGGAGGGGCTAAGCAATGGATATGAGCATTACCCACAAGAAGTATAACGACATGGGAACAAATGGAAGACACTTTCCTAAATAAATTCCCCCGCCCCCCCCCCCCCCCTACAAAATAGCATACCTTAGGGATACAATCCTTTCATTTGAGCAAGGGTGAGAAGCGACTCTAATCGAGGCATGGAAGAGGCTACAGGACCTGGTTGTTCGCTGCCCACACCATGGATTACAGGATTGGTTACTCCTCCATATTTTTTATTCTGGGATAACTAACGCGTCGAAAGAACTCTTGGACACAGCCGCAGGGGGGCATTTTGATGAAAAGAAGCATGAACAATGCATATCGCATTATAGAGATAGTGGTGGGGACTCTCAAAATATGGGCCAATAGCGAGCAACATTTTCATGAGACTTTTCCAATAAAGGGGATAGAACCCACTAAAGTAGTCTATCGGGTACAGGATGAGGATAAAGAGAGAGAGTACCTGGTGGAATAAGACTCCTTATCCTCCGGTTCAGAAGAAGAGGAAGAATCGGGGTAGATGGCAGAAGAGAAACACAGGGCTTGAGATGAAGCCACTTCTCCCAGTCTAAAGTACGAATTTTTAGGGCTGCTTGCATCCCATCTGGTGATTATAAATGCCAATTTGAGTGAGGAAGAGACAAGGAAGTTTCTGGGGGTGCTCAGGACGTATAAAAAAGTGCTAGGCTATGTTGGTGCAGTATGCACCTAAGTCGAACCTGAGTTTTGATTATAGAAAATGATACAAAGTTAAGCTCATGTCGTTATCTCACGAGCTGAATCGAGTGTGCAGAAAATTGCTATAGCTGGAGCTGAAGGCTAGCGACACCCGGAAGAAGCCGCGATGGTCGGGCGACACTCGAGTGACTTCGGAGGGAGCCGAAGGAATCAAGTAGAAGGCCGGAAGCAAAAGCGACATAGTAAGCATCGAGGTAAGCTCGAGTAAGTAAAGTGAAGTGAGGTTGTGTCCTTTGTACGGGGACGTCCTTAGGCGACGATCCGACCCAAGACTTCCCATGGAAGGTCTATGTTGAGATCGGACGACAAGTGGCCGTCGAATTCACTTATATTTTGAGCTAACTCTTTATTGTAGTCAAAAATCCTAGCCATCAGTTCAACCGGCCAGTTCAACCGGCCAGTTCAACCGATGGTCAAAAATCAGCCTCGAGGAGTCAAGCTTTATCACCATTTTTCAAGGAGTTTTGTGCCCAATTCCTATTGGTTGAAGACCCATTCGATGAGGGGCTTAAAGGCTATAGAAGGAGGGCTTCTCCTAGGGTTTTTCATCATCTCTAAGTGCTCACAAACCTCCACAACTATGCGATTTTTCGACGACTCTACGACGAAGTGCTGTCAACAACCCTAGTTTACTTTCTACTCTTTTAGTTGTTGATATTCTTATTTTGTCGTCTCTTTAAATATTGCAATTCATTTTATTAATCGAGGTTTTCTATCGTTGCACTTTACATTAATAGAAGAGAGGGTTTTGTCTCTCTATCTTTTTTTCGAAGTTTTTATTGTAATCGTCAAACTCCTACCTCCAACGAGGAGTGTTTTTAGTGAATTGCCCTCCGTGCGTGATCAAGGATCACTAGGGTCTTGGAGTAGTAGCCGAAAGCTACGAACCAAGTAAAAAAACATTTGTCTCATTTATTTATAGTTTATCTTTCCGCTGCAATTAACTGTCTACTCGAGTTTTTAACGAACGAATTAAAAAAAAGGTTTATTGCTATTCACCCCCCCCCCGCCCCCTTCTAGCGATCCGCTTCGATCCAACAATTGGTATCAGAGCCGGGGGTGCTTAGATTTGGTGAAACCACCAATCTAGCATTTTTTACAGATTTATTTTTCGTTCATTTAAATTTTTCTCCCGCACTACTAATCCAAGACGAAGTCTTGGTACTCTTCGTTTGGTTTTGTTTTGCAAGTATTCGCTTTTGGAGTAGCCGACGGTAAAATGGGCATAACTTTTCGTACAAGTTGACCCACGAAATGGTCTACCTACCAAAACGAAGCTCTCGGAAAGATCTACACTTATTACCAGGGTAAACCCTCGTAACAAGCTGTATTCATCCAGAAAAACCATCGTTTAGTACCATTTCTGGGACATCGAAGGTTGTAAGTGCTCATCTTTTATTTTAGTTGGTTATTTCTGGTTTATTCCTTTTGTTTCTTTTCATTTCCTACATTACTAATCCAAGGCGAAGTCTTGGAACTTTTTTTTCGTGTTTTTTTTGGTATTTGTTTTGCAAGGTTTCCCTTCCAAATGGCCCATCTCGAGGGTTTTAGCACTGTCCGACCTCCGTTTTACAACGAAGATGATTTTCGTTACTGGAAAGGTCGGATGGAATGCTTTCTCAAAACCCAAATCGAGATGTGGATCATAATCCAAACGGGTTTCACACTTCCGACTAACGAAGTGGGTGAATCCTTGGGTTATGACCAATGGACCATTGCGACAAAACGACAAGTCGAAGTCGACGCCAAGGCAACACAAATCCTCCAATGCGGCTTGTCCAAGGAGGAGTTAAATCGCGTCGGCCCCTTCATAAGCGCAAAGGACCTTTGGACAAAGCTAGTGGAGCTACACAAAGGGACCGATGAAGCCAAGGTATGTAAGCGTGACCTTTTATTTAATAAATTATATAATCTAAAAATGCAGGAACATGAAATGGCGATGCAACTCCACGCCCGCGTCCAGGACATAGTCAACAATCTACACACAATCGGGCAAAAGGTCGAAAACCGTGACCTTATAAGGTATGTCCTAAACTCCTTTCCGAGGACTACCTTGTGGGCATCCATGGTCGATGCCTACAAGGTCTCCAAGGATCTTTCTAAACTTAGGTTAGATGAACTTTTTTCTGATTTTGAACTTCATGAGGCCTAACTCGAACCCGAGAAAGGTATAGCACTATTTGCGTGTTCAAAGAAGAAAACCGCTAGTAAGCCACCCCCAAGGAAGAAGAGAATGAGTCGATTGGAGGTCGACTTGAATGGAGGCCGAACTAGTCAACCTAGTTCGGAGGATAGTCAAGGGCGAAAATGAACCGTCCACTCGACCCAACGAAGGTAAGCCTAAAAGTTCAAATATTAGATGTTATAATAAACAGTTGGACATATCAAGTCCGAATGCCCAAAACTCAAGAGAAAGGCACCAAAACACAAAAAGGCACTCAACGCTACTTGGGAAGAAGCTTCCGAGGAAGAAGACGATGATCGAGTCCTCATGGCTAAATCGGTGGAATCAGAGATGGAGTCGAAACCGAAACTTGAATCGAAAACCGAAGATGAGTCGGACTGCGAAGCACTATTCAAGATAAGCCACGGATACGCATCAGGTTCAAAAGATACACTCAAGGTAAGTTGGTCTCTCATTACTACACTTTATAGTGCAATTAAGTTTTTAAATAGAAAGTTAGCTAAGTCCGAGTCCAAGGTCGAGACCCTGGTTGAGGAAGTTAAACTCCTCAAACACGAGGTCTCCCTAACCTCTTCGACTAGTCGAGTTCAAGAGAAGGACTCAACTCGGGTTGAAAAACTCGAAGTTGAGAAGTCACTCTTGAAGAGTCAAGTCAAAGACCTTAGGAATACGTTGGAAAGGTTTACTTTGGGATCCAAAGGACTTGACCTCCTACTTGGATCGCAAAGGGCCATGTACAACAAGGCTGGGCAAGGGTTTAGCTCAAACACGACCAATAAGTCGTATATGTCGATTGTAAGTCGACATAAAAAATGTGTCCAAGCATGGGTCCCTAAGACCACCTTGATTTCAAACTTAGGATCAAACCAGTACTGGGTTCCCAAGGACCAAATCTACTATGTGGAGAGACCGAATCAATT
Organism: Wurfbainia villosa; assembly: GCA_025175895.1. NCBI lineage: Eukaryota > Viridiplantae > Streptophyta > Magnoliopsida > Zingiberales > Zingiberaceae > Wurfbainia > Wurfbainia villosa. The sequence continues at coordinate 72,975,758 of CM045987.1, read as the reverse complement.
CAATGGTCCAGGGGGAGCTAGTATGAAACTTGTTTATGTTTTAACTTAGAAATTGCATGCTTAGGTTTTTATTTAGTTGGATTTTTCTTTTTAGAATGGTTAGATAGGACTATAACTCGTCAACACTTGATAACATAGTACCAGGACGCGGCAAGATGATAGTACGCTAGGAAAATGGAGTCTCGTGTATTCGAGCTAGATAAGGCGTATCTAGTTCGGTTCACTTGACCGAGTGGAACTAGCTGAAGCTACCTCGCCGTATCCTAGACTAGTTAGACAAGGAAGTGGTCTTAGGTGAGTCAAGTTACTATTTTCTTGAAAATGACTTTGTCTAAGGAAGTGGTCATTGTTCCGATCAAAGAAGGCCTCTGTGCCTCGCCACGACCTGGAAGCCATGATCTTGAAAAGGTGACTTGATAAGCCTAAGGTCAAATCCGAATCTAACGCAAGGTTGACAAGTGTTTAAGTCATTAAATTTAAATCAAGTAAAATTGGAAGTCATCTCACAAGAACATATAGGGTTAATGTGTTTGATCATGTAGACATGGGTGAGATGATTTAGGTTAATAATTTTCAACTAATCTTTAATAAATCCAATATCCGATCCAACTACCTTGCGGATAGGATCAATGGATGTTGGACAGTGGTTGCTCCCGACACATGACCGGGGATCAACTCATGTTTTCGAAGCTTCGATTCAAACGACAAGGATCGGTAGCCTTCGGAAATAAGGGCAAGCTCAAAATCATCGGATCAGGTGATATTGAGCTTAACTCAAATTTTGTTATTCAAAATGTTTTATTAGTAGAAAATTTTCAATATAATCTACTTAGTGTAAGCCAATTGTGTGATAATAACTATAAGGTCATATTTCTAGAAAATGAATGCATAATTAATACAAACGAAACCTCTAAAACAATTCTTAAGGGAACTAGAAATAACAACATTTACACTATTAACTTAACTAACTCCTCAACTAAGTGTCTTATGACACGACAAGAGGAATCATGGTTGTGGCACCGACGACTCGGTCACTCACACCCAAGACTCATCCACAAGATGAGTTAGAGTGACTTAGTCAGAGGTTTGCCTAACCTCAACAACTTGGATAATAAAATATGTAATGCTTGTCAACAAGGTAAACAATCTAGGACACAACATCAACTAATTAATCAAGAACGAACTAAAAGTGTGCTTGAGCTCCTACACATGGATCTATTTGATTCACACGGAGCTAAGTCAATTAATGGAAGTAAATTCTATTTAGTCATTATTGATGACTACTCTAGATTTACTTGGGTTAGGTTCATCAAACACAAAAGTTATACCCTAGATCAATTAATCAACCTATTTAAGTTAATAGAAAATCAACAAAACATTAAAATCAAAAGACTTAGGATTGATCATGGTGGTGAATTCGAAAACCATAGGTTTACAGAATTCTGTAACCTAAATGGATACCATCATGAGTTCTCTTGCCCTAGAACTCCACAACAAAATGGCCTAGTAGAATGCAAAAATAGAACCCTACAAGAAGCCGCTAGTATAATGTTAAATGAGTATGACCTACCCGATAGGTTTTGGACGGAAGCCGTGAGTACGTCATGCTATGTCCAAAATAGGATCCTTATGGTAAAGAGGCACCTTAAGACCTCATACGAGATTTATCACGATAAAATACCTAACATCAAGTACTTTAGGGTATTTGGGTGTAAGGTACATATCCTAAACACTAAGGATTACCTAGGGAAATTTACATCCAAAACCATGACCAGAATCTTTCTAGAATACTCGACTACAAGAAGAGCTTATAGAGTATATAACCACGACACCCTTAGAGTCGAGGAGACTATCAATGTAGTATTTGATGAAGGACACGAACCAACAAAACCCCCGGCAACCCCAATTAGCGAGTTGACTCATACTTGACCTAACTCTGATCCGGTGATCAGGTCTAGTGTTAATCCTAACCTAAGTCAACCAAGTCACTCTATCAACCAAGTGATAGATGACTCCAACCAAACTAGAACTCAAACGAGTCATCCTATAGATCAAGTTGTAGACTCAAACCCAAATCCAACTAGGACTCAAACGAATCATCCTATCGACCAAGTGATAGGTGATCCAAGTCTAGGAGTTCGAACTAGAGCCTCATACAGAAACCTTAGTCAAATATCTTTGATTTCTAAAATTGAACCCAAAACTATTGACCAAGCTCTTCTTGATCCCGATTGGATTATTGCAATGCAAGAAGAGTTGGCTCGATTCACTAGGAACGACGTATGAGAATTAGTACCACCACCTAAAGATAAAACAATCATTGGAACAAGGTGGGTGTTTAGAAATAAAATTGATGATAAAGGTGAAGTAGTTAGAAATAAAGCTAGACTAGTTGCTAAAGGGTTTAGTCAAGTCGAAGGTTTAGATTACGACGAGACCTATGCCCCAGTAGCTAGATTAGAGTCCATTCGAATGCTATTAGCATATGCAGCACATCGAGGATTTAAGTTGTTTCAAATGAATGTGAAATCTGTATTCTTAAATGGATACATTAAAGAAGAAGTTTATGTTAGTCAACCCCCATGCTTCGAAAGTTTAGACAAACCCGATCATGTCCTTAGGTTAAAGAAAGCTCTCTATGGACTTAAACAAGCTCCTCGAGCTTGGTACGAGAGACTTTCGATTTATCTTAAGTCCAAAGATTTTAACCAAGGTGTAGTTGACCCAACCCTTTTCGTAAAAACCTTAGGTAAAGACATATTCATAGCCCAAATCTACGTAGATGATATTATTTTCGGAACCACCAACTCAATCCTACTAAATGAGTTCATTTCACTTATGGAAAGTGAATTTGAAATGAATTTAGTAGGCGAGTTAAACTTCTTCTTAGGTCTACAAATTAAACAAACTAAGGATGGAATATACCTACATCAACACAAATATACTAGGGAATTAATTAAACGCTTTGGAATGCAAGACACTAAAATTATTAATACCCCAATGACAACTAATGCTAATATAGAAGAAGATTTAATCGGAAACTCAATTGATTTAAAATACTATAGGAGCATAATAGGGAGTCTCCTTTACTTTACTGCAAGCCGACCTGATATCCTATTTGCAGTAAGTATGTGCGCAAGGTTCCAAACCTGTGCCAAGGAGTCTCACCTAACTCTAGTCAAGCATATCCTTAGATATCTAAAGGGTACACTTAATGTTGGTATTTGGTACCCTAGATCTACCGAGTTCGAACTAACTGACTACTCCGATTCGGACTATGCCGGTAGTAAGCTCGATAGAAAGAGTACGAGTGGTTGTTGTCAACTTCTCGGCTCGAGTCTAGTGAGTTGGTGCAGTAAGAAGCAACACTGTGTTGCCTTATCTACCACCGAAGTCGAATACATTGCGATGGGTGAGTGTGTCACTCAGCTTCTTTGGATGAAGCACACTCTCCGCGACTTTAAGTTAGACTTTATGAACACGAAACTCCACGTAGATAACATTAGTTCAATTAATCTTACTAAGAATCCAATATGTCACTCTAGGACCAAACATATAGAGGTCAAACACCATTTCATTCGAGAACATGTGGCCAACAGAGCCATACAACTCGAATACGTCGAATCGAAGTTTAACTTAGCAGACCTATTTACTAAACCCCTACTCGAAGCCGAATTTAATCTATTAAGACGAAAATTGGGCATGTGCGTAGTGGAATAGGAACTTGCAAATTATATTTTCTTACTAATATTTCTTAATTTTCATTTTTATGGAACTAGCATAGGACATACCTTAGATATCATGCACCAATAGATTTAAGGAGCCAGTACATCTCACAACACATAGGACTAATGTGTTTGTGTACTTAGCCACGTAGATGGGCGTGAGATGTTAGGACCTTACTCCTTGTTCTAGATGTAGAGCTAGTGCATCGCTATGAACCACGGAGTATAATCATACATACTAACCGACTCTGACCAGGACTGGTTGATCTTTCATATCAATCAAGACAAATATGAGTCGAACATTTTATAGATGAACTTATTTTCAGTATATTATTTTCAAAATAATGTGGAACATTTTCAAATTAATACTTATTTTTTATTCCACACACACCCTCACTCTTTTCGATATATGGCAAAAGGGGGAGAAAAAGGCCAAAGTTAAGGGATAATTTTTTTTTTATGGACAAGGCTTAGTTAACTTGTTCGTGTTAACAAAACGGAAAGGTTGACTTAACTTTAAGTTAACTTGTTAACAAAACGGAAGTAAAGGCCAAGGTTAAGAAATCAATTTTTTGATTTCTTAACTTAAAACTTATTTTAAACACTATGGCCAATATTAAGTAATTGCGGTTACTTAATTCTTTGGTTTAGTAGCAAACATCAAGGGGGAGAGTTAAAACTCTTTCTCAAGTACTCACCCTCGGTCAAGGGGGAGGATTCCTCAAGGGGGAGAACTTGAGAAAAAAAAGTTTTTATATACTCCTGCTCATTCATGCTTTTTTATACTCTTGCTCATTCATGTATATCTCTTGCTCATTTTGCTTAATGCACTTAATTTATTTTTCTTAACTTTGTATGTGGGTTTGCTATAAATCAAAAAGGGGGAGATTGTTGGTGCAGTAGGCACCTAAGTCGAACCTGAGTTTTGATTATAGCAAATGATACAAAGTTAATATCATGTCGTTATCTCACGAGCTGAATCGAGTGTGCAGAAAATTGCTATAGCTGGAGCTGAAGGCTAGCGACACCCGGAGGAAGCCACGGTGGTCGGGCGACACTCGAGTGACTTCGGAGGGAGCCGAAGGAATCAAGTGGAAGGCCGGAAGCAAAAGCGACATAGTAAGTATCGAGGTAAGCTAGAGTGAGTAAAGTGAAGTGAGGTCGTGTCCTTTGTACGGGGACGTCCTTAGGCGATGATCCGACCCAAGACTTCCCATGGAAGGTCTATGTTGAGATCGGATGGCAAGTGGCCGTCGAATTCACTTATATTTTGAGCTAACTCTTTATTGTAGTCAAAAATCCTGGCCATCAGTGCAACCGGCCAGTTCAACCGGGCGAGTTCAACTGGCCAGTTCAACCGATGGTCAAAAATCAGCCTCGAGGAGTCAAGCTTTATCACCATTTTTCAAGGAGTTTTATGCCCAATTCCTATTGGTTGAAGACCCATTCGATGAGGGGCTTAATGGCTATAAAAGGAGGGCTTCTCCTAGGGTTTTTCATCATCTCTAAGTGCTCACAAACCTCCACAACTCTGCGATTTTTTGACGACTCTACGACGAAGTGCTGTCAATAACCCTAGTTTACTTTCTACTCTTTTAGTTGTTGATATTCTTATTTTGTCGTCTCTTTAAATATTGCAATTCATTTTATTAATCGAGGTTTTCTATCATTTCACTTTACATTAATAGAAGAGAGGGTTTGTCTCTCTATCTTTTCTTTCGAAGTTTTTTTTGTAATCGTCAAATTCCTACCTCCAACGAGGAGGAGTGTTTTTAGTGAATTGCCCTCCGTGCGTGATCAAGGATCACTAGGGTCTTGGAGTAGTAGCTGAAGGCTACGAACCAAGTAAAAAAACATTTGTCTCATTTATTTATAGTTTATCTTTCCGATGCAATTAACTGTTTACTCGAGTTTTTAACGAACGAATTAAAAAAAAGGTTTATCGCTATTCACCCCCCACCCCCTCTAGCGATCCGCTTCGATCCAAAAGGCTATACCATCGATGACATAAAAGGGATAAGCCTGTCTCTGTGCATGCATAGGATAATACTTGAGGACGGGTGTAAGTCAACCGTGGAGCGCCAAAGGTGACTTAACCCTCATTTGCAGGAGGTAGTGAAAAAGGAAGTGCTTAAACTCTTGGATGTTGGAATAATTTATCCTATTTCAGATAGTGAGTGGGTGAGTCCAGTGCACATAGGCCCAAAGAAAGGCGACACTACGGTGGTAAAAAACAAGGAGAATGAGCTAATCCCTATTCGAATGGTAATGGGGTGGAGAATGTGCATAGATTATCGTAACTTAAACAAAGAAAAAAAATAGGATCATTTTTCACTTCTGTTTATCGACCAGATGCTGGAACGCCTGGCTAAACATTCCTAATTTTGCTACCTTGATGGGTACTCAAGGGTTTTTCAAATCTCAATCCACCCTAAAGACCAAGAGAAGACCACCTTCACCTTCCCGTACGGAACCTTCGCGTACAGAAGAATGTCCTTTGGCCTATGTAATGCCCTGGCGATCTTCCAATGTTGAATGACGGCTATCTTCTCGGACATGATCGAACAAATTATGGAGGTATTCATGGAGGATTTTTCAGTCTATGGAATGAATTTCGATGCATGTTTGATGAATTTAGAAAGGGTTTTGCAAAGGTGTGAGGAGAATAGCTTGATTCTGAATTTGGAAAAATGTCACTTCATGGTAACTGATGGAATAGTTCTAGGGCACAAGATATCAGGGAACAATATTGAAGTAGACAAGGCGATGGTCGAAGTAATAAAAAAATTGCAGCCACCCAGGGATGTAAAGGGGGTTCGGAGCTTTCTTGGGCATGCAAATTTCTATAGAAGGTTTATAAAGAACTTTTCTCAGATAACTAGACCTCTTACGAATCTACTAGCTAAAGACACAGAATTTATTTTTGACCAGAAATGTTTAGTAGCATTTGAGGAAATAAAGAAAGCCTTAGTGACATCTCTGATAATTCAACCGCCTGACTAGAGTTTACCATTCGAGGTCATGTGTGATGCTAGTGACTATGTAGTGGGGGCAGTATTGGGGCAACAAAAGGAGAAAAAACTATATGCCATTCACTACGCTAGTAAGACACTGAACGAGGCACAAATCAATTATGCCACGACTGAGAAGGAATTACTAGCAGTAGTGTTTGCATTCAACAAGTTCAGACAATACCTGGTAGGGTTGAAGGTAGTGGTATGCATCGACCATACTGCAGTTCGTTACTTGCTAAGTAAGATGGATGCTAAAACCCGCCTTATTTGCTGGATTTTATTACTTCAGAAATTTGATATAGAAATCAGGGATAAAAAGGAGACGGACAATGTCGTCGTGGACCACTTATCGTGCATGCCCATAGATTGCAGGATAGGAGAAGGTGACAATACCCAAATAGACAATGCTCTGCGGGATGATACCCTCATGGCTATTAAGGTCACCAACCCCTGGTATGCAGATTTGGTGAATTTTATTGCGGGAAGAGTGATACCACCAAAATTCATGACCCAATAAAGGAAAGATTCTTTTTAGAGGTTCGGCAATATGTGTGGGATGACCCCTTCCTATTCAGGAAGTGTGCATATAGTATATATCGAAGTTGCGTACCAGAAGAGAAAGTAGAGAGCATCCTCTTTCACTGTCATTCTTTCGCCTATGGGGGACATGCCGAGATTCCAAAAATGGTCACGAAAGTGCTTCAATCAGGATTCTACTGGCCTAGCCTATTTAGGGACATGTGCAACTATGTAGTTTCCTACGATCGGTGTCAGCGAATGGGAAATATAAGGAGGAGACATGAGATTCCGACAAGCACCATATTATAGGTAGAACTCTTTGACATATGGGGAGTAGATTTCATGGGGCCCTTTCCCGTTTTCGACGGAAACAGATACATCTTGGTCGCCGTAGACTACATCTCTAAATGGGTTGAGGTCGTGGCATCGCCCCATTGCAATGCTAGGACCGTAATAAAAATGTTAAAAAAACATATTCCCTAGATTCGGAGTTCCTCGAGTATTAATCAGTGATGGAGGATCCCACTTCATTGAAAACAATTCGAAAAATTACTGCATAAGTATTGGGTGATCCATAAAGTCTCAATAGACTACCACCCGCAAACTAGTGGACAGGTGGAAAATTTCAAATCGAGAAATCAAAAGTATCCTAGAAAAAATGGCAGTGGCATCACGGAAAGATTGGTCACCAAAACTGGATGATGCTCTCTGGGCTTACCGCACAGCTTATAAGACCCCGATAGGCATGACCCCGCTCCATTTAGTTTATGGAAAGCCTTGCCATCTACTCGTTGAGTTAGAACACAAGGCTTTATGGGCCATCAAGAAGCTCAACTTGGACTACTGCATGGCAGGAGAAAAAAGGAAACTACAGTTAAGCGAGTTGGATGAAATTCGAAGAGACGCATATGAACATGCTAAGGCATATAAGGAAAGAACCAGGAAATGGCATGACCAACACATCCTGAGAAGCGAGTTTAAGGAAGGAGACTTTGTTCTCCTATATAACTCCAGGTTGAAACTATTTCTAGGAAAACTAAAATCAAGGTGGTCAAGACCGTTTCGGGTAAAAAGGGTATACCCATATGGGGCAGTGGACATATGGAGTAGGGAATCAGGGGAGATCAATGTAAATGGACAATGATTAAATAAGTATCTAGGGGAGCCCCTAGATTCTGAGACGGATGAATGGAGGTTCACTGAACCTCCAGATCCAAGTTGATAGTGGAGTGTGGCCGAGCTAAACGACATTAAACAAAGCGCTTCTTGGGTGGCAACCCATGTTTAGTTTTAGATTTCCCTTTGATTGTATTGCATGCATTTATTTAATTTTAGTGTTGATTTTCATCCCATTTAGAGTTAGGACTAGAAAAGAACTTTGCTAGGCAAAAATAAAATCCATCTTAACCTACACGTCGAAGTGTATGAGAAAATTCGGATCCTAAAGAAAAATGGAGAGAAAAATGGGGACACACGGCCTGGCCGTGTGTTTTCCCACAGCCATGCCTGATTGACCCGAGGTGCACATAGCCTAGCCATGTGTTTTCACACGGCCATGTCGTGCAAGGTTAAAAGTGGCGAGCCATGTGTTTTCACCCCATTTGCATCGAGTGCTTCGAGTGCTCTTGCCCTAGTCATGTGGTTTCATCTTCCCCGCCATCTAGAAGCACTTCTAACCTCAAAGGAAGCCAAAAGAAGCAAGGATGAGGAGGACCAAGCATGTAGCACCTCGATCCGGTGCTCGGAACGACGAACAAGGAAAGCCGATGCCCCTCATGTTCCAGAGGAGGGTAACGCCCAACTCACTCTTCTTTTTCATAATAATGAACATAGAGATAGATATAATATTCTTTCTACTCGTAAACTCACTGCTACTAGGTACTTAGATGAAGATTTGCTAGAGTGTTTAGGGTTGATGGGTGATATTCAAGTCCTATTTGCAAAAATGGGGTTGGAAGAGATGATGGGAATAAGGCACCCAACCTACCCTAGGATAGTTCTAGAATTTTTGAGCTCCTTAGAGGCGGAAATTTTAATGGGTAGAGAGAGCGAAGAGGGTAGGATAACTTTTAGAATTTTTAACATTGAGCATGAGTGGACCCTCCACCAATGGAACTCATGCTTTGTCTTGCCGAGTGGGGGAAAGAGAAGAATCCCTATTGGGTTCAACGCTTGGGTACTTTGGACCGAGTTGATGGGGGAGCACGATTATGACCCTTCTAGGGCCAAAGCGTCGCGCCTCCAAAACCCCATCTTCCGATACCTCCACCGCATCATGGCCAGTACTATATTTGGTCGTGGGGAGAGTGACAGTGTAGTTAGAGCTAGCGAGCTGCTTTGCCTTTGGGATATGCTACAAGAAAGGAGTAGCATCGATATAGGGTCCCACTTCATCAGACACTTAGTGAAGATGGGCAAAGCAGCACGAGGAGAGATTAATGTGGGGGGCCTACTTACCCACATTTGCCATAGGATGGGGTACGATTACACTGCATTAGAGAGTATAGAGGAGAGCCCTAGGATCAACCTAGGAGTGTGCATGGCCATGAAGATGATTGTGAGAGAAGGACACTCCTTATGCTTTGTAAAGAAAAAATTTGACGACCCTTAGGCTCCCCGACCCTCATCGTACCACCATCACTACACGTGCCAACTGGTGCTTGGACCTGATAGTGGAGTCCCCTCCACATGAGGGACCACCCACAATGGCGCCCATCTCTCCCCCTTTACATCACTCTCCCTCCAGTACACACATGCATAGGAGCCCACCTAGTCCACGCCGACATGAGTCTGCACCTGCACCACCACATTTTTTCACCTTTGAGCAGGATGCAGGTACGTCGGCCTATGATTTCTCAGAGTTCTGATTGCACCTCGACGACATATACACCGAGCAGCAGACGCAGAGGTAACGATGGGAGGAGGAGAGTGCCTACATGCAGGCGGAGTTCTAGGGCTTCTGGGAACACTTTCAGTGGGATGAGGAGTTCTATGATGAGGCGCGCATATACTTCTAGGAGGAGGCTGCTCGTCGCCAGGATGAGGCTGCCTACCGCTAGGAGATGCGGTAGCACATGCATACCCAGCATGCATAGTGGGCCAGGGAGGAGGAGCACCGAGCAACTGCTGCATCCACCAGCTCCCAGATCGACCACATGTACATGTGGCATCAGCGGCTCAGCAGCAAGTTCTCCAAGGATCCCAAGATGCCGAGGCTCCCAGAGTTTCCACCTCATCCACCATAGTAGAGGTATATTTTTGTTTAAGTCTGGGAGGGAGGACCCCAAAGTTTATTTTGTTTGTGTCCTAGTAGTAGTTTCTTTTCTGGTATTTTCATTCATTTATTCATGCATGGGTTGTTGAGTTTACTACAGTACTTAGTTTTTGTTATCTGTAAAGCTGTCTCAGTAGTATTTTTAAAAAAGTTGCTTACATGAGTTGTTCGCATTGGTAGCTTAACTTCATTTATCTCATGGTATTTTATTTTATTTGCTCTAATGAATGTTCTAAACTTACACTGGTTAGCTTTATTTTTACACTTACACATGTCGAAAATTCTAAAAGGGATAATCTAGTACATACCTAGTTATGATTCATCTCAGTAGTCTAGTACTTTGGAATCCATAGGTGACTCTAGGTTTAGCATTTTAGTTACTAGAGATGCTCGGATTGTGTAAGCCCATTTGGAAAAATCAAAATCCCAGTGAGAAAAAAAGGAGAGAGAGAGAGAGAGAAGATTATGAGGGATAAAAAAACAGTTATCGTGGGTGGAAATGGATAGGTGGCCTTTGAGACCGAGTTAGGTTACTAGGGAAACAACCTACCAATTTCTCTCAATACCGAGCACGCCTTTGAGACTCTATGCTAGATCGAGGGAACGACCATCACTTTGGGTAGGTAAGTGCCTAAGAGCCGAAAACCTTAGCAAAGCTATGGGGTGACGACTTGACTCACCATGGGACGGGCATCCTCAAAGAATGATTCGCTTAACATGAGCACGAGGAGCTAATTTAGTGAATTTCTAGAACATATTTATTTTGGTTTGATTGTAAATACCACTCGATAAATTTAGTTAACATGCTAAGTATGGAACAATGTCTTTTTAAATTTCATGGCACAGAGGTTTGCTTGAGGACAAGCAAAGATTTAAGTGTGGGGGAAGTCATGTGAGCAAAACATATAGGGTTTTAGGAGTAGTTTTCTCTCATATCTCATTACGTTTTATGTTAGTTTTCAAGCATATGTCAATCTATTTTGCACGCATTTCCTATTTTCTAGTTCGGAGGTCTGCTCTTTGTACTTTTGTGTGTAGGTTAGCATTTCGGGTAAAAAAGGCACACTTTCGGAGAAAAAGAAAGATATTTTGCATCTAGATGCAAAGTGGGACACGGCCAGGGCATGTGGCTACACACGGCCATGTCCAATGGGCGAGATCAGCCACCCCAGGGCTACACACGACCTGGCTATGTGGAAACATACGACCATGTGGAGGGCCACCAGATTTGTGCGACTAGGGCTTTTTCTGGATTTTGCAGCAGTCCGAGGTGGTGTCTATATAAGGATGGCTCTGCCCAAACCCTAGGAGGTGGCACGATGGCTAGGATGCCACACCAAAGCTCTAAAAAGCTTCGAAAACTCGTAATGGGGAGGAGAAACGCTGTTGGAGGTCCACGCTTTGCACTTCAACACCGGAGAGAAGACAATGAAAGCATTGTAATCCTTTGTTCCTGTGTTTTATCTCTGATATATTCGAACATGTACTTGCTTTGTGATTCCTCCTTTATATACATGTAGTAGTTCTTTCGATTCTAGGATTAGGGAGTAACTTGTGTGCACATTACATATTGGTTCATGTTAGATTCTGTCTTTGAATTTAATTTGGAGATTGGAAGTTGTTTATACTATATCTATGAGTGTTTGGTTTTCTACCTACTGCGCTTAGGCGATATGAGGGGTGACAACCCTCGTATCTAAGATTTAGGGGATTTTATACAAGGAATCTTGGGGTAAACCTGATCTCTTGTAACCGTGGGTAGAAGGATGCAATTGAACTGGATACGGTTCATCGTAGGGATTGATTCAACATCCTCGTACCATCTATCCCATGCTTTTTGGCGAAGATAGCTCCTGGTAGATGCGGTGGCTCATCGGGAGAGTGTATGTTGTCCATTCCACAAAACCATAACTAAACGTCTAGACAACGCCAATTGACAGCATTGTTTTGCGACACACAAGCGAAATCGAAGTCCTAGAATCATCTTTGAAAACCTCGGCATGCTCCCTTCTTCCTCCGTGTGACACCGTATAGAGTATAGTGCACCGACAACCCTCACAAGTCGAAACCTCTTAGAGTTTACTTCTGAACAATTTCAACTATTGAACATATCGATATTCGAATCCCAATCCCTATGGGATCGATAATCTTTTATTACTTAATGACATACGTGCACTTGCAGGCGTTGAGCGCGAGCACGTGCTTTGAGTCCTCGACGGTCTCCGTCATGAGATTTGAGGTCGCGATCGCATGCATCATTTGGTGGTTCAAAATTCTTCCTTTGAGACTTTTAATTAATAATTTCAAATATAAACAAGTCTGATAGGTTGATTAATAAAATAAATGTGACAACACTTTGAAATATAATATCACATATATCTCATCTTGCTTCACTATCAAGTGTTTTGGCCAAGCCACATGGGTTCCTACAACATCACCAATTACTTCACTTTCACTTGGAATTGGATATGGCAAAGGTGGTGATTTGTCCACTGCTTCATCAATGGAGACTCGCATGCAATTATTGGGAAATGGATCACCATGAAGTAATTTATCAGGTTCATTGACACAAAGAATTATACCATATGCGCCAATATTTTCGTTAGATTCCAATGTCAATGCAACTGGTTTGCCCTAAAATACAAATAGACATATCAATAAATTATACTAACTCTATAATATTAAGAAATAGAATTATAGCTATTGCAATACCTGTATAGTATCAGTTATGCTCACAATCTGCAGGTCATATTCATCGATTTTCATATTATCTTCATTCATGTAAGCTACCTTCACTAAGCAATTGCCTTTCTCATCTATCAAAATGCCATATACACCCCTTTTATATACCATTTCTTCAAGTTTTTGTATACGTGCATCTTGTTCTAAAATTTTCTTCTTTGCCTCCATCATCTCCCTTTTATGTTCATTGATTACATTTGTGCAACATCAAAACTCTTCCTCGTTCTGCCAATATTAAAATAGATTGTTGGAGTGACATGACCTCCAATACCCCTCACACTCCAAATATGTTCTTCAGTCTCAAATGCTTTTGTCTGTATATCTTCTTTTGTCCCCTTAATTTTTAGTTTACCCTCTCTCTTTTATTGTATATAGTCATTCTATCATGCACATTAAAAAGAAATAGTACTAAAAAAGTTTCAATTTTAATAAATTTGCTTGTTTTTATGTATTATTTATTTGCTTACAATCTTTTGTACCCTTTTTGTCAAATCCTTGCCTTCAAAGTTCCCTTCTTTGTTGACTCGTCCTTTCTTCCACATAGTAGCTCTATTAATGTTATCATCATCACATAATTCAGTTGCATACAACAAGAAAAATGCAACAAAATATGTGAAATAATTTTATGTGAATAAACTGGAGGGTTCACATGAAAATTTGCTCAAAATATTCTTACTATTTCTTCAGCAAATTATGCATATCCTTTATGTGCAAGGTGATGAGGGTATATGTGTTGTTTTCTTCTCTCTTGTTGTTGATCACTTAGTTTCTATTTATTTTAAACAACAACATATAAAATTTGTATATAAAATATGACTTATGGTTGACTAGTTTTAAAATAAGAAATTAAGAAACTTACAATGAAGTCTTCTGACACACGACTAATGACAAACGAACTCCAATCATTTCTTGAAATACCATAGCCAGTATGCGGCTAAGTCAACTCTTTAGGTTTATCAAGTTTGCTTAAAATGAATGTCTGAGTGAGATAGGTTAGCAAGCACACCAATATAACGTTGCATTTCAACAGCAGCTTCTCCTATTGGTTGTCCAAGTTTGTTGAATGCAACATCCCTTCTAATTCCTTGAATTCTTTGCCTAACAAGCTTATCCAATTATGTACGACCTCTAGACATTCTTGTGGTTTTTGTGTTTGTAGAATCCAACATAGTGTTGCCATCTCAACTCTCTTCAGTTTTAGCATATGCAATTTTCACATGTCCAAATCTCTTACTATTTGGAACAGTGTCACATTCGTCAATACATATTTTCATCTTTGTAGAGGATGTCATAGAGTCCACAACTATTGTTAGCAGCTGATATATACAACAAATAAGAGAAAAATAAAAAAAAATGCATAAACTCACAACAACATTATAAAAAGTAAGATAGCATATCAATATTGCCCAAAAAATCATTATCGAAAGTAAGACAACATATCAATATTGTCCACAAAATCAGTTTTTAAAGCAAGATACCATATCAATATCATCTGCAAAATCATCTTTAAAAGGTAAATAACATATCTATATATTGTTAACCCAAGTCCCATCACAGTTTTCACGAATGCATGGTGGTTCATTATCATATGCTCCATCAACATCTATTGATGGCAACCCTCTACTAAAACGTTGATAGTGGATTGCAACATCTTCCATACCTTCACCTTTTATGCATTCAAAGTACTCCCTACATGGAGTTGTAAGTACAACACTCCATAAAGGATCTTTAGGATCTTCAATGTAAAATACATGCTTTACTTGACTTGCCAAGATAAAATAGTCGGATTTGAATCCAATTCTATTGAGGTTTACCGACATTAAATCAAGATCATCTACTTTAATACCATGATTATTCTTCACCCATTTACATTTAAAAATTGGAATTTGAAAGTTGTAGCAATCAACTACCCATATTTCTTTTATAACTCCATAAAAAACCATATTTGACACAATAGGATTTTTATCCTTTGCACTAGCAACTTGCATTGTCTTTGCGACTAAGATGACTCCGTAGTTTTGAACAACTCATATATCATCATGATTTTTTGTAGCTCTAGTAACCCCATCAATCAAA
The DNA here is from genome assembly GCA_025175895.1 of Wurfbainia villosa. Taxonomy (NCBI): domain Eukaryota; kingdom Viridiplantae; phylum Streptophyta; class Magnoliopsida; order Zingiberales; family Zingiberaceae; genus Wurfbainia; species Wurfbainia villosa. The sequence continues at coordinate 72,960,408 of CM045987.1, read as the reverse complement.
TAACTAGAGTACTTTAAAACATAATTGCTAGGTCCGTGCATTATCCACTTCAATTTTTCTGATACTTGATGGGTGGAATGCTTAGCTACACGTGCAACCTAGATTTTTTGTGTGATAACTTTTTAATTATGCATAAATATGATAATGAATGTATGACAATACATAATACTAAAGAAACTTACATGATCACGCAACCAGGTAGTAAAAGTCCGGTTATGCTCATCTTGTAGCCACTTCTTGGATTTAGCCCTATGAGGAAATCTTGCATTCAAATATGCCCTGTGTTCCCTAATGAAATTACCAGGAATAAATAAACCATTTGAATGTATGCCAACCGTATGAAAGTATTAACATGTTGGAGAAATTACTCGATATAGAGATCAATCTCAATATCATTTGCTAATATGTAGCGATGTGCTTGCTGTAACTCATCGAGACTAATGTAATTCACTACTGCACCCGATAAAGGCTTAGTAAGCTCTATTTGTTGATGACTTAATGGGATCCCAATTGTGTCCATAATAGATAGATAGTCTGAGCAAAATTCAACATCCTCTTTGGCAATATAACATTCGACTATACATCCTTCAAGGCGATTGCGATTTTGCACATACCCTTTCAAAATCTTCGTGTACCTTTCAAATGGATACATGTACCGATACAAAACTAGTCCACACAATTTCACCTATTGCAAAGATGAATAGATAAATGAATCATTATATCAAAAAAATGAAGGGGGAAAATACCTTTCAAGTAAACAAAATGTAGTCACAATCTCTCGTTGCAAAACATCCAACTTTGAGACATCTATCACTTTATTACATAACACATTGAAGAAGAAACACAATCGAGTGATAGTGTTTCTGACATGTTTGGGCAAGACACCATGGATGGCCACTAGAAGTAATTGTTGCATTAAAGTGTGGTAGTCATGTGACTTAAGGCCAACAAGTTTCAAGTCTTTCATTGACACAAGGTTTTTAACATTGTATGAGTAACATGCCGGATGATGTATTTCAGACAAAAAATTCAAAATCTTTATTTTCTCATCCTTACTAAGTGTATAACAGGCTGATGGAAAAAACGTTCTCTTCTCCCCACCCTTGGTGCCAAATATGTTCTCACATTCATTTCCACAAGGTCTAATCTCGCTACTAGTTCCTCCTTTGTTTTTCCAGGAATTGTTGGGATCTCTTTATGCAAAATAGCATATGCGCAACGGAAAAATTAGGATCCCTTCCAAGTGATCCTTGCGAAAGAAAAACTCGTACAAAAATAAATTTCTCAAAAGAAAACCTATCTTATAGGAGAGTTCTACCTTTGTTACGTGCCCTTTGCAATCCCGCTTTTCCTTGGATGTGTTGGATCTTTTAGCACGTTCAAATGTCCGTGCCTCTATATGTATCCACACGAGCAAGCTCTTGTCTCACAAAAGAAAACTAGAAGATCTCTCCTTTACTTCTTGCTAGAGAAGTCTCTAAAGGAGAGGAAGGTAGGGAAGAAGAGAAAGGAAGAAGAAGACTACTCTTCTTGCTAGCTTACACTCACAAAACCACACAACAAAAGCCTCTCCCACCAAGCTCTCACCAAGCCTTAAGCTCTTTCTCAACTCCTTTGGCCGGCCACCCCATGGGGTGTTTTATAGGATTTGAAAAACCTTTCATCTCCTATCACATTCAATGCAATCAATGACATTGAAAGATAATTAAACAAGGAGTTATCCTCCTTGTTTTGGCCGGCCACATGTGGAGGAAATCCAAGGGTCAAAATCCTTTGTCTCCTTCCAACTCATCAAGCTTAGGTGGCATGCTTATGTGGCATGCTTAGGTGGCATGCTTATGTGGCATTCATGGATGTTGAATTAATCTTATTAATTCAATAAGCTTATGTTATCATATTGAATTAATCTCATTAAATCAATAAGGTAACATATTGAATTAATCTTATTAAATCAATTAAGCTTAGCATATTGAATTAATCTCATTAAATCAATAAGCTAAAATTCTCATTAAGCTTAAAGTCCAAAAACCATTTTGTACTTAAGCTTATTCCCAAATTATTCTAGTCAAACTAGAATGCACTAATTCTTCTAATCATCATGCTCTTTGTGTGTGACCCTATAGGCTCTCATAACGTTGGCAGTGGATCTAAACCCTTTTAGATACACAAGCAATGAGCGGCATCTATCAATACATCATTGCTACCCAAGTTATGAGATAAGTCAAGATCCGACTAACCTTTCCGTGACTACTATAATGTATGACCGTGTCCTTCTATCCTTGATATCAGATTGACCAATGAGGCATAGACCGTGTCATCCTCGATCAATCTATGTGTTTCTTGATCCCTGAGTAAACTAACTCAAACAAATGAGCTCAATATCTCATATTGACTCATTCGAGCATGGCCATGCGTTTTAGTAGTTCTACTCAATCAAGGGGCCCACAGATATCACTCCCGTCATATAGGAGGGATAGATCTCATCTACATCACTCACATCCCTCCGCATAATTTTTTATATACCCAGTAATCGCCTTTATGGTCCACCCTGTTACGGGTGACATTTGACGATACCAAAGCACATAACTTCTTATGTAGGGAACCGTAGTGACTTCAGGTTTGAGGACTATTCATATCAATAGTCACATGAGAAAGTTTATGACACTTATATGACGATCCATGAAACTTTCTCATGGTGGGTCAGTTCAGTATATATTCTCTAATATATACCCATGTGTCAACTTGATATCATATATCCATGACTTGTGAGATCAAGTCATCAATTGACCTACATGCTAGTCTTTATGTATTAATATTGCCCTTGCATATTAATACTTGACTAGGAACATTTAGGAAAGTGTTCTCTACAACCTCTCATAATCAATTCTGCCAATTGATGTGCTGTAGATAAGAACCTACTTTTCTAGGGCATTATTATATATTTAATTTAGCTGGCACAAGCAAGACGTAAATATATAATAACCAATCCATTTGCCTTTATAGAATATGATACAAAATGTTCCCTATTCAACCATCACATGATTGGTTCTAGGGCTATAACTAACAATCTCCCACTAGCACTAGTACCAATCACTATGATATCTAATACCTAGTGACCTAGTGTGACAATCATGCTTCCTCTGTGCCAAAGCCTTGGTCAATGGATCTGCGATGTTAGCTTCTGTCGGTACTCTGCATATCCTCACATCTCCTCTATCGATGATCTCTCGAATGAGATGGAAGCACCGCAGTATGTGTTTGATCCGCTGATGTGATCGAGGTTCCTTAGCCTGTGCAATAGCCCCATTGTTGTCACAATAGAGGTCTATTGGATCTGCAATGCTAGGAACTACCCCAAGTTCACTGATGAACTTGCGGAGCCAAACAGCCTCCTTTGCTGCATCAGACGCAGCAATATACTCGGCTTCTGTTGTAGAATCAGCAACTGTGTCCTGCTTCAAACTTTTCCAGCTCACAGCTCCACCATTCAGGCAAAACACGTACCCCGATTGCGATCTATAGTCATCCTTGTCTGTTTGGAAGCTTGCATCACTGTAACCCTTTACAGCTAGCTCCTCATTGCCTCCAAATATCAGGAAATATTCTTTCATTCTTCGTAAGTATTTAAGAATATTTTTGACTGCTATCCAGTGACTTTCACCTGGATCCGACTGGTATCTACTCGTTATGCTCAAAGCATACGAGACGTCAGGACGAGTATAAAGCATGGCATACATGATAGACCCTATGGCAGATGCATAAGGGATCTTATCCATACGATCTCTCTCCTCCTTTGAAGAGGGACATTGAGTCTTTGAAAGACTCACACCATGTGATAAAGGCAGAAATCCTTTCTTGGAATTTTTCATAGCAAAACGATCTAGCACTTTATCAATGTATGTACTCTGACTTAGGCCAAGTAATCTTTTAGATCTATCTCTATAGGTCTTGATGCCTAAAATATAGGCAGATTCACCTAAGTCTTTCATCGAGAAACAATTCCCTAACCACATCTTCACAGACTGGAGTGAGGGAATATCATTTCCGATGAGAAGTATGTCATCTACATACAAGATAAGAAATACAACTGTTCTCCCACTATTTCTCTTGTAGACACAAGGTTCATCTTCATTCTTGATGAAACCAAACTCCTTGATTGCATCATCGAATCGAAGATTTCAGCTTCGAGAGGCTTGCTTTAGTCCATAAATGGACCTTTGCAGTTTGCATACCTTTCCAGGATGCTTTGGATCTTCAAAACCCTCAGGCTGTGTCATGTACACATCCTCGAGTAGCTTTCCATTCAGAAAAGCAGTTTTGACATCCATCTGCCAGATTTCATAATCGTGGTAGGCTGCAATAGCAAGTATGATTCGAATGGATTTAAGCATCGCAACTGGTGAAAAGGTTTCATCATAGTCAATACCATGAATTTGTTTGAATCCTTTAGCCACCAATCTACCTTTATAGGTATGCTTATTACCATCCATGTCAGTCTTTACTTTAAAGACCCACTTACACCCAATAGGTTTTACCCCTTCAGGTGGATCAACCAAAGTCCATACTTGGTTAGTGTACATGGATTCCATTTCGGATCTCATGGCCTCTAGCCATTTCTCGGAATCTGGGCTCATCATAGCTTCTTGATAGGATGTAGGCTCGTCAAGATCGACAAGCAATACTTCACGTTTTCGCTACCAAGAGAAAAGAATATCTCTCGGGTTGACGACGGATCCTATCAGATCTACGAAGAGGTTGGTCTACTTGAACAGGTGTTTGCTCCATAACTCTTTGGGCAACAATTTCCTCATCCACAACACTTTGTGGTGCCTGTTCATTTTTCATCAAAGCCTTAGTGTTATCTTCATCCTGAATTTCTTCAAGATGAATTTTACTCCCACTAGTTTTTCTAGAAATAAATTCTCTTTCTAGAAAGACAGCATTTCTGGCAACAAACACCTTGCCATGTGTGGGATTGTAAAAGTAATATCCCTTAGTTTCCTTGGGATATCCTACAAAATAACACTTATCTGATTTGGGTCCTAGTTTATCTAAGACTTGACGTCTAACATAAGCTTCACAACCCCAAATCTTTATAAAAGACATTTTGGGACTCTTCCCAGTCCATAACGTGTATGGTGTCTTTTCTACGGCTTTTGATGGGACGCGATTAAGTGTGAAAGCGGCTGTCTCTAGAGCTAAACCCCAAAAGGAAGTAGGTAGATCAGTCTGGCTCATCATTGATCGTACCATATCTAATAGAGTATGATTTCTCCTTTCAGATACACCATTCCATTGTGGTGTTCCAGGTGGAGTGAGTTGGGATATTATCCCACACTCAGCCAGGTGATCACGAAATTCTTGACTAAGGTATTCACCACCTCGATCTGATCGAAGTAGCTTAATACGCTTACCAAGTTGGTTTTGTACTTCATTCTTGAATTCTTTGAACTTTTCAAAGGATTGACTTATGTCTCATCAAATATAAGTAGCCAAATCTACTCATATCATCGGTGAAAGTAATAAAGTACTTATAGCCTCCTCCGACATTGAAAGGGCCACATACATCAGTATGTATGAGTCCTAACAAGTCTGTCGCTCTCTCGCCATGTCCACTAAATGGAGTTTTAGTCATCTTTCCTAAAAGACAAGATTCGCATACCTCATATGATTCAAAATCAAATGAGTCCAATAATCCATCTTTATGGAGTTGGGATATGCGTTTTTCATTTATGTGACCCAGGCGACAGTGCCAGAGATATGTTTGGTTCAAATCATTCGATTTGAACCGTTTGGTATTTACGTTATAAATTGGGTTTTCTAAATCTAGAACATAGAGACCATTCATAAGTGGTGCATTACAATAGAACATTTCATTCAAATAAATGGAACAACATTTGTCCTTTATTATAAAAGAGAAGTTTTTCTTGTCTAAACAAGATACAGAGATTATGTTCTTTGTTAATGCAGGTACATAAAAGCACTCCTCTAGTTCTAAGATAAGCCCAGTGGGCAAAGACAAAGAATATGTTCCTACAGCTACAGCAGCAACTTTTGCGCCATTGCCTACTCGTAGGTCCACTTCGCCTTTTGCCATTAGTCTACTATTTCTCAGTCCCTGCACATTAGTACAAATGTGAGATGCACATCCGGTATCTAATACCCATGTAGAAGAAATAGATAGATTAACTTCTATAACGTGTATACCTGAGGCAGAAGTCCCACTTCTTTTATTCTTTACTTCCTCAAGGTACAGTTTACGTTCTTGCTTGAGGATAATCCTCAAGTTCCTATACCAGTCTAGAAAGTTAGCTCCATTGAGCTTGTCTTTCTCAAGGACAGATCGCAAGTTGAGGGGGTGTGTCATGTTAGATGACATGGTGATCTACAACATTAATATGTAAAATTTAGTATCATACCTAAGTCATTTAATTAAGCCTTTAATTAAATGAGGCTCCCACTAAATTCTCATAGCTTTGATATGAGCTAATTATTGATGTAGGCAAACACATTTTGCTTACATCATTAGCTTCTTATTTAGCTATAAATTTATATGGGATAAAGATCCACATCATAATTCGTCTTGAGTTAGCTTTGGCTAATCGCCCAAGACGTAGTATGATTAGGTAGGCAATCTTTTGCCAATTACATCTGATGTAACTCTTTAATAGCTTTGGTTAAGTTTAGATTAGTTTAGTGCTTATTCCTAAACCAGCTTCCAGGCCGTGGCGAGGCACAGAGGCCTTCTTGGATATCGGAGCAACGACCACTTCTTAGACAAAGCTGATGTTCGGAAATCACACAAAACTAATTTTTAAACTTATGTTCAAAGCTAATATATGCCTCTACTTTAAAAACTTAATTAATTCTTAACCAAGTTTGATAGCGGGACATCACGATTGTCCACTCACACTCTTCCAAGATAAAATGCATTGCTTTGCTTTGGCAAACCCAATAACAAATGATCGAGGAAGTAGTGAGTACCAAACTTTGGTAGGCATATCGTTTAGACTTATTAAGAAATAAACTTAAACATGCATCACATACATATTAGCATACATCACATATAAGCTAAATTAACATGCATCACATACATATTAGCATACATCACATATAAGCTAAATTAACATGCATCACATACATATTAGCATACTAAGCGTGTCATGGTTATGGCCCTTATTCTACAATCTTCTCAAGCCAATGAGAAGATTGATTGGTCAACCTAGGGATAGCATCTTCTCCCAAGTGCTTCCTTTTGGTTGTCATGTGTTGTTGACTTCCTCCTTGTAGCATCATCTTCCAATGGACCCTCCATCTTTGTTGTGTATATTACAAAAGGAGAAATACTCGAGTTACATTCGAGTCTAAAACTAATTTACAACAAGATTTTTAGGAGAAAGGCACGACTCGCAGGCCGTATTAAGAATTACAACACACATTCACAAACTTTTTGGGACTAGGCCATAACCATGCACCATGTCATTTTTAACTTTTAAAAGACATCAGATATTTTATTATGTTTGATAAATTGCTAATGCAATTATCAACTCATAATAAAATTTATCATACTTCTATATCATATATAAAATAGAGAAAACCTATTTTTATACGATCTTTCGCAAGTGCCTCTGATACCACTGTTGGGATCTCTTTATGCAAAATAGCATATGCGCAACGGAAAAATTAGGATCCCTTCCAAGTGATCCTTGCGAAAGAAAAACTCGTACAAAAATAAATTTCTCAAAAGAAAACCTATCTTATAGGAGAGTTCTACCTTTGTTGCGTGCCCTTTGCAATCCCGCTTTTCCTTGGATGTGTTGGATCTTTTAGCACATTCAAATGTCCGTGCCTCTATATGTATCCACACGAGCAAGCTCTTGTCTCACAAAAGAAAACTAGAAGATCTCTCCTTTACTTCTTGCTAGAGAAGTCTCTAAAGGAGAGGAAGGTAGGGAAGAAGAGAAAGGAAGAAGAAGACTACTCTTCTTGCTAGCTTACACTCACAAAACCACACAACAAAAGCCTCTCCCACCAAGCTCTCACCAAGCCTTAAGCTCTTTCTCAACTCCTTTGGCCGGCCACCCCATGGGGTGTTTTATAGGATTTGAAAAACCTTTCATCTCCTATCACATTCAATGCAATCAATGACATTGAAAGATAATTAAACAAGGAGTTATCCTCCTTGTTTTGGCCGGCCACATGTGGAGGAAATCCAAGGGTCAAAACCCTTTGTCTCCTTCCAACTCATCAAGCTTAGGTGGCATGCTTATGTAGCATGCTTAGGTGGCATGCTTATGTGGCATTCATGGATGTTGAATTAATCTTATTAATTCAATAAGCTTATGTTATCATATTGAATTAATCTCATTAAATCAATAAGGTAACATATTGAATTAATCTTATTATATCAATTAAGCTTAGCATATTGAATTAATCTCATTAAATTAATAAGCTAAAATTCTCATTAAGCTTAAAGTCCAAAAACCATTTTGTACTTAAGCTTATTCCCAAATTATTCTAGTCAAACTAGAATGCACTAATTCTTCTAATCATCATGCTCTTTGTGTGTGACCCTATAGGCTCTCATAACGTTGGCAGTGGATCTAAACTCTTTTAGATACACAAGTAATGAGCGGCATCTAGCAATACATCATTGCTACCCAAGTTATGAGATAAGTCAAGATCCGACTAACCTTTCCGTGACTACTATAATGTATGACCGTGTCCTTCTATCCTTGATATCAGATTGACCAATGAGGCATAGACCGTGTCATCCTCGATCAATCTATGTGTTTCTGATCCTGAGTAAACTAACTCAAACAAATGAGCTCAATATCTCATATTGACTCATTCGAGCATGGCCATGCGTTTTAGTAGTTCTACTCAATCAAGGGGCCCACAGATATCACTCCCGTCATATGGGAGGGATAGATCTCATCTACATCACTCACATCCCTCCGCATAATTTGTTATATACCAAGTAATCGCCTTTATGGTCCACCCTGTTACGGGTGACGTTTGACGGTACCAAAGTACATAACTCCTTATGTAGGGAACCGTAGTGACTTCAGGTTTGAGGACTATTCATATCAATAGTCACATGAGAAAGTTTATGACACTCATATGATGATCCATGAAACTTTCTCATGGCGGGTCAGTTCAGTATATATTCTCTAATATATACCCATGTGTCAACTTGATATCATATATCCATGACTTGTGAGATCAAGTCATCAATTGACCTACATGCTAGTCTTTATGTATTAATATTGCCCTTGCATATTAATACTTGACTAGGAACATTTAGGAAAGTATTTTCTACAGCCTCTCATAATCAATTCTGCCAATTGATGTGTTGTAGATAAGAACCTACTTTTCTAGGGCATTATTATATATTTAATTTAGCTGGCACAAGCAAGATGTAAATATATAATAACCAATCCTTTGCCTTTATATAATATGATACAAAATGTTCCCTATTCAACCATCACATGATTGGTTCTAGGGCTATAACTAACACGAATGTCAAGCAATATACTTAAGAGAGATTCACAAACATTTTTTTCAATGTGCATCGCATCAAGAACATGTAAAACATGTAAATGTTTCCAATACTAAAGTTCAAAGAATATTGATTTTTTTTCCATAATGATTTTACATCATCCTTCATCAATAGAATCTTCCCACTCATTTTTCCCCAATGACAATAAATCCTTTCAACTCTTTCAAAAACTTCATTTCCACTCAATGGTATTGGTGCAGAGTTAAACTCTTGGTTCCCATTAAATGCCTTCCTTTGCCTTCAATAAGGATGGGTTGCAGGTAGAAACCTTCTATGGCCTATATATGACATTTTTCGACTATGCTTCAACCTTGTTGAATAGGTTTCTTCACTAGAAATCAGACATGCATGATATCCTTTCACAACACACTCTGACATGTTCCCATATGTAGGAAAGTCATTGATCATGCATAATAAGATAGCTCTAAGCAAGAAAGTTTCTTATCGATATGCATCATATGTTTCAACACCTATATCCCATAAGCATTTTAAGTCATCAATCAAGTGTGCTAAGTAAACATCAATATCATTTCCTGGTTGTTTGGCACCAGAAATAAACAATGTGAGCTCATAAATTTACTCTTCATACAAAACCATGGAGGAAGATTGTAAAATACAACAAATAAATTGCTATAGAATATTATCTTCATTATTCTTTAATTAGAGAACTTATTATTGGGATAATTAAATTAATGAGGTTAGTTAGGGATTAATTAAGCCTAACCTAGGTTTAGGGCTTATATAAGGGGATCCATTTCTTTTCTTAAAGCTGATCCAAATCTTTTTTTTTCACTTCTTCATTTCCTCTCTGCCGCACTCAACCTCATCGTCGATTTCTTCTTCTCCTTTCTCTCGTTTCTCCCATCCACGGTGTGGGTTGCTCGGTTGGGATTCTTGTTTTCTCAAGACAATCAAGACAACGAGAGGAGGAGCTGGTCGTCCCATGTATAGGTTGACGATCGCAGATCGGGGGGAGCTGTGACTGCGGAAAGGGAGTAGCTGCTGATCTCTCTCCATCGACGATGAGGGGAGCTCAGATCGGTGCCATTGACGGCACAACTGAGCATCACCGGTATTGTTATTTCTCTTAAGCTTAGGCCTTTGTTTTGCTTTGGTTGATTAGATTGTCCTTCCTCTATTCGCAATCGTTGTAGTGACCAGATGCGATCGAGAGTTTCTGTAGTTGGTTAAGCTGATCTAGATATTGAGGGGAGGAGCTAGCGATCGCACAACCCTCGGCAACTTCATAGGGGTGGGTACCACACGTTGCATCTTCGATTTGTTGGTTCAAGGGGGGGATTGGGGGCAGTGAGGATCGGTGTGGTGGATCAAGCTTGAGGTAAGATTCGTATTGATCTATGATTCTGGTGTATCGCTATGCTACAACGTGGATTATTGTTGTGATGTTGATGTGGTATGTGTTTTGTATGTGATGCTCTATTTGGGTTTGTTGTGGAGTTGTGAACAGTGTGGATGTGAGCTGGTGGGAGCGGGATGAATGCAATCTGTGTGGATAAGCTGTGAGTGAAATAGAGGGAGCTTAGTTTGTGTGAATTGACCATGGATGGTATGGTTAAAAGCTGAATTGATTTGGAATGGTGATGTACATGAATTTGGATATGGTTAGGGTGTTAAAGTTTGATTCAATGTGTTGTACTCTAGGTGATCTAGTTGGGGTTGTGTAGGAGTTGTGATTAAGATTTTAATTCGTATTCAGTAACTTAACTAAATAGGAGATTGATGTAGGATTTGATTTAATTATTGTCGTGTGTTGGAACTTAATGGTGGTTGTGTTGTGTGCAGGACTTGGTTACAAGGCAGGTTCGTGGGCGTGAAGATTATTGTCACGAGCTTAATATCAGGTGAGTAATTTCTGTGGGGGATCGATTGGCCGGCTAGAGGGGGGGTGAATAGCCCTCTTATGATGGATGTCGGAATTCTCTCGTTTACAAAGTGTTAGCGCAAGCGGAATATACAAATACAAATAAAGACAACACAAAAGATAGACAAGCAATACAAACACGAGATGTAACGTGGTTCACGGCTACGCCGCTAATTCACGGTCCGATTCATCCAAGGTGAATCACTCCTCCAAATCTATCCACTAGATCTCTCCTTTGCACAAAGCTAGGTGGAGGTAACCTCTTTTACACAAGGATCACTCTTCTACAATAGAATAGAGATTAGAACAAGTAGAAGAGTAGGGAATCGTGTATGGCACTTTGGGAGAAGTTTAGAGCTCAAGCATTAACCTCCCAAAGCCCCATCCCCTTCCTTTTTATAGAGGAAGAGGGTTTCTTCCCGTTGACATAGGAGCAGTCGACTGATGCCCTCGATCAGTCGACTGGTCCTGTAGTCGTTGCCCAATAACGGCCGCTTTCCACGTTGGATTCCATCCATCAAGTGGCATCATCGATCGTGATCCTACCATCACCATCATCGATGCTCGATCAATGAGTGCTCAATGGAGTTGACTCCATTCGTGCTGTGCGGTGCCATTAGTCGCCATTCCTTGCGGCTTGCATCATCGCTACCGCCGTCGACACGATCGCTAGTCTTGGCAATCGACTGCAAAGCACTAAACTGGTCTTATACCAGTCGATCGAACCATCGACTTAGAGCAGTCGACTTCCATGACATGGCAGTCGACTGGTGTCGGGAAAACCCATCCGACACTTGGCCAAATGACCAAGTTTCACCTAAGAGATACCCTTCCTGGGTTACAATCGCTCACTCTCATCCCTCGGAGTCCCTCTCCTTCGAAGTTCCCTTCATTCGCGGCCACGTCCCTCGGCAGCATCAGGCGCACGACTCTGCAATGCTCCTTCGCGTCTCTTGCCTTGAAGTCTACTTCCTCCGGCTTCACTCCAAGCTCCTCGTCCGGCGGTCCCTCGGATGCTCCAAGCGCACGACTTCCGTAAAGCTATCCTTCACCGACTCAAGGCTCGAGTCATGAGATGTGAAACTCGCCACGGCTCCATGTGCGAATTACTAAGTCCTGCACGACTTCAACGCACATATCAAATCAACATAACACACTAACTTAAACCCTTTGCCACACACATCAAAACCTTATCATGGCAAGAGATTGCCCTAACAATCTCCCCCTTTTTGATGTGTGGCAATCCGTTTAAGTTAGGTAAAAACATTTGATAAAAATTTCTAAGGAAAGAAAGCATGTAAACATAAACATGATATAGCAACATGCAACTCCCCCTTAATCCATGAAACTCTCTCTACAAATTCTCAATTTTCTCCCCCTATCATAATTTACTTAAACATAATCAATTCTCCCCCTTTGACACCATCAAAAAGATTAACACTAAGTTATAAACTCATGGCATCAAGTCTAATAAAAGAAAAATACCAAAAATTTGTTTAAAACAATTCGTTCTGATTTATAGCCACGATCGGTAGTTCGGATACCGGTCACGGCACATGATTTTCGAGATTTCGATTTTCGATGAATTTCAGAAATGCGTTAAAAATTCCAAAAAATTCAAAAAATCATGAAATTTGGGGAACACATTTCTTTTAAGTATATCTATCAGTGAAAAATAGGTTTTCATGAAAAATCATTATATTTCCACGTATTTGCCAAAAATCCAAAAGCTTTAAAAACTACTAGGTTTTTGATCATAAGAGTATCCATTTTAACACCTAGTCTTGCTTTGAATTGTTTCAAAACATGAATACATAGATTTTAGATTAAGAAATTGTTTTGAAAACATATGAAATATCCAACCATGATCTTTGGGCAATATGTCTATGAATTAAACATAAGCCTTCCCCATGATTGGTCTATTATTGCTATTTTGATACTTTAAATGACCATCTAAATGCCATAGGCATTAGTGGACATTTGTATCATCCTAACATCTCACTCATGCGAAGTTTTCAATCAAGGTAGCCTATGGTGAGTGTGAGATGCATCCTAGGGGGTATTTGTATATACTTAACCAATATATTCATGCAATTCTATCAAGGTTAAGTATCACCCTAACAATCTACATGATCATAGAGACATATATGATTTAATTTCACATTATGATCATGAACTACATGTTTTCATCAAATTATAATCATGCATTAGGTATTATATCATGATAATAAGTAAAGTATCACCCAAAACATGATTTAAACCTATTTCTTATGATAATGTGCCAAATTTCAAAATCATAAATCATGATTGCAACCATACATAGGAATTACATTAATCATCATGATTTAAGCATTATTATCTATTTATGGGCACGTTATCATCACCCAACACTATTCTAAAAATGTTGTCCCGTTATCCTAAGTCAACCAAAATATGATATAGGTCAATTGCATATGGTTGACTATCCTAGGGGTTTTCTAACCCTTAAGGATGGATTTTGGAACCTAAAATAAGTTCTTTCCTATTGGGTTCACAAGACACTCCTTAGGGATCTATTTTCTATCAATTACTTTCTTTTTATCTTGTCCCCTAGCTATTTGGCATTTGTAGGCCTTTTCATTTTTCTTTTCTTTGTATCCTAGGCCCTTTTTGTTGAAGCTAGCTCTTTGGCTCCCAATAATCATATTTAATGTGTTGGAGCCAATTGTGAATTTTTCTAGGGCTTTGGTTAAATAGTCTACCTTTTCCCTTAGGGCCCTATTTTCTTCTATGCATGCATCACTAACATCTAATGGCACATAAAGATCATGTGAGCATACTTCATTATGGCAAGAAGAAATATTTTCATTTTCATTTAAGCATGCTTTTTCTAATTTTTGTTCTAATTCCTTAATTTGTTCAAGCATGCATTTGTTTTTCTTCTTTGCTCTAAGGGATCGATCGGCCGGCTAGAGGGGGGTGAATAGCCCTCGTACAATGGATGTCGTAATTCGTTCGTTCTTCTTGCGTTGCTTGTCTACGATTGTCGTTAGCGCAGCGGAATAACAATAATAATGAAGCTAACAATAATACACAATCACGCAATACAAGATATACGTGGTTCGGAATCGAATGGTTCCTACTCCACGGGCGAGCTCACCGAGCTCTAGTTATGCGCACGACACTAACTATAACACTCCTTCTCGACAACACGTCGGAGGTGGAGAAACCTCTCACAAGCAATTACAATGTAATATAGAAATACAAGCAAATACACAAATACAATACAAAAGAAAACTTTCACCGATTGCTTTGATCGCTTTGCTTGTTGCTTGCTTTGATTGGCTCTTGAAGGACTGGAATGCAGCAGCAATTCCCCTCCAATAGCTCCACAAAAGGCTTGGCGAAATCCTCCAACTCGTGCTCCATTTATAACCTGCATCAAGCTGTTTTCGCGCCTAGTAGTCGACTGCCAAAAGACCCCAGTCGACTGCCCCTGTAGTCGTTGTCTCACAACGGCCAGATCCACGTCGGACAAGTTCCAACGGATCACCTACCGACCGATGATGATGCCCATCACCGATCCGGTGACTCAATAGGTCGACGCCGACGGCACGGCGGCCGTGCTCGCGACACTCCCATCGATCGCCATCCTCATCATTGCCGCGCCGACTTCGACTGCCAAGCACAAAACCCTAGCCTTACACCAGTTGAACTCTAGTCGACATGGATCAGTCGAACCGACATCTATGCCAGTCGACTGATGTCGGGCAAAACCTCAAACACCAAGTTGTTTGAGCCTTCGACACTCAGTCTTAGCCACTTGGCCAAGTCCACCTTATCCCTCATGGACTTCCCCACCAAAGCTCTCTTCCCTCGGCCTACGTCCCTCGGATGCGCCAAGCGCACGGCTTCGCAACGCCATCCTTCGCGTCTCATGCCCTAGAAGTATGCTTCCCTATGGGCTCACTCCATTCGCTCCCCGTCCGGCGGTCCCTCGGATGCACCAAGCGCACGGCTTCGCAATGCCATCCTTCACCGACTCAAGGACCCGAGTCTAGTGAACTTTCCAAGTTCTCAAGACTTCCCAAATGCACCAAGCGCACGGCTTCGCAATGCATTTCTCACCAAGCACCAAGCGCACGGCTTCGCAATGCTTTGGATTTCCCATGCCAAGCACCAAGCGCACGACTTCGCAATGCTTTGGACTTTCCCATGCCAAGGCTTCCCCCTTGGACTTCCACACCAAGCTCCATGCTTGGATTTTCCATGCCAACCCCATGTTGGACTTTCCCACACCAAGCTCCATGCTTGGATTTTCCATGCCAACACCATGTTGGACTTTCCCACACCAAGCTCCATGCTTGGATTTTCCATGCCAACACCATGTTGGACTTTCCCATGACAATCCAATGTCATGAGTTTTGTCTATCATCAAAATACCATCAAGGTACTGCTGGGCCGATTGCACCAACATACCTTTTCCCTTAGGGCCCTATTTTCTTCTATGCATGCATCGCTAACATCTAATGGCACATAAAGATCATGTGAGCATACTTCATCATGGCAAGAAGAAATATTTTCATTTTCATTTAAGCATGCTTTTTCTAATTTTTGTTCTAATTCCTTAATTTGTCCAAGCATGCATTTGTTTTTCTTCTTTGCTCTAAATAAATCCTTAGTTAAACTAGAAATCATAGAAACTATTTTATTAGGTGAGAGATTGGTTACCATAGTTTCCATGTCTTCTTCTTCGGATGATGAGGATGTAGAAGCTCCCCCTTAATTTGAGCTCTCCCCACTTGAGCTTGATTCTTCATTTTCGGTGGAGGAGGAGGAGCAATCCGAGTCATGAAGAGGCATTAGTGCTAGGTTGGAGTAGACATGCTCTTATTCATCGGATGAGGAAGAAGAAGAAGGATCATCCCATGTCTTGGCCTTGAATGCTTTGGCCTTCCCCTTTTCTTTTGCCTTCTTCTCCTCTTTCTTTTTGCTCCCCTTTTTCTTTTTCTTTTCTTCTTTCTTTTTCTTCTCTTCCTTGCTCTTGTTTAGGAGAGGACAATTGTCCCTTATGTGCCCCTCTCCTTGGCAATTGTAGCATAAGACCTTCCCCCTTGGTCTTCTATTCCTATCATTAGATTTATTAAAATGAAAACCCTTTAAAGCACGTCTTGCCCTCCTTACCATATATGCTTCTTCGGTGCTGTCCATGGAAAAGGATGAGGATGCTTCATCATCATCGGAGGAGGGGATTTCCATCTTCTTCTTCCCCTTGTTCGCTATCAAAGCTACTCCTCTTGAAGGTTGGATTTTTGGCTCTTCTTGTATTCCTTCAAGCCTCGTTTCGTGGAGCTCCATTGTTGAGAAAAACTCCTCCAAGGTACTTACTTCCAAGTTCTTGGAGATGTAAAATGAATCCACCATGGAGATCCATCTTGAGGACCGGGGAAAGACATCTATGGCCTTCATTACCATATCCCGGTTGGAGAGCTTTTCTCCTACACTTGTTAGCCCAATTAATATTTCTTTAAATATAGAATGTAGGGAAGTTACCTTTTCTCCCTTTTCAAGCTTAATATTCGATAGTTGGGAGCGGAGGAGATCTCTTCTTGCTAGCTTGGCTTCCGAAGTGCCTTCATGAAGTTCAACTAGCTTCTCCCACATCTCCTTAGCACTAGAACATTCCTTTATCCTATTGACTTCTTGTTGGGGGAGTACATTATAGAGGTGGTGCTTGGCCTTTGAATTTGCCAAATACTCCTCTCTTTGTCTTTTGCTCCATCTCGATTTCTCTAATGGCTCCCCATCTTCGTTCCTAGGCAACTCGAAACCGTTTTCCATAATTAACAATATTTCAAAATCGGTTTCGAAGAATACCTCTATTCTCTTTTTCCACCAAGAGAATTCACCGTTGAACTTCGGTGGGTGGATGTTGGAGTCATCCATTTTTGATGTAGAGCTTGTTGCGGCGGTTAGTTCGGTGACAAGCAACCTTGCTCTAATATCACTTGTGGGGGATCGATTGGCCGGCTATAGGGGGTGAATAGCCCTCTTATGATGGATGTCGGAATTCTCTCATCTACAAAGCGTTAGCGCAAGCGGAATATACAAATACAAATAAAGACAACACAAAAGATAGACAAGCAATACAAACACGAGATGTAACGTGGTTCATGGCTACGCCGCTAATCCACGGTCCGATTCGTCCAAGGTGAATCACTCCTCCAAATCTATCCACTAGATCTCTCCTTTGCACAAAGCTAGGTGGAGGTAACCTCTTTTACACAAGGATCACTCTTCTACAATAGAATAGAGATTAGAACAAGTAGAAGAGTAGGGAATCGTGTATGTCACTTTGGGAGAAGTTTAGAGCTCAAGCATTAACCTCCCAAAGCCCCATCCCCTTCCTTTTTATAGAAGAAGAGTCGATGCCCTCGATCATCCTCGTAGTCGCTTCCCAATAGCTTTCCACGCTGGATTCCATCCAGATCGCATCACCGATCGATCCTGATCACCATCACCGATCGGTGATGCTCGATCAGTCGAGTGCTCAATGGAGTCGACTCCATTCTGCGCGTGCGTGCCATCGATCCGATTGCCATTCCTGGCGATCGACTATCACGGCCGACATCACGATCGCTACCCGGCAATGATCGCTAAGCACTAAACTTGTCTTATACCAGTCGATCGAACCATCGACTTAGAGCAGTCGACTGCCATGACATGACAGTCGACTGGTGTCGGGAAAACACATCCGACACTTGGCTAAATGGCCAAGTTTCACCTAAGAGCTACCCTTCCTGGGTTACAATCGCTCACTCTCATCCCTCGGAGTCCCTCGCCTTCGAAGTTCTCTTCGTTCGCGGCCACGTCCCTCGGCAGCATCAGGCGCACGACTCTGCAATGCTCTTTCACGTCTCTTGCCTTGAAGTCTACTTCCTCCGGCTTCACTCCAAGCTCCTCGTCCGACGGTCCCTTGGATGCTCCAAGCGCACGGCTTCCGCAAAGCTATCCTTCACCGACTCAAGGCACGAGTCATGAGATGTGAAACTCGCCACGGCTCCATGTGCGAATTACTAAGTCCTCCACGACTTCAACGCACATATCAAATCAACATAACACACTAACTTAAACCCTTTGCCACACACATCAAAACCTTATCATGGCAAGAGATTGCCCTAACAATTTCTTCCCTGGTCAGGTAGATGGATAATCTTGGTACATGAAATTCTATGTTGATGAAGAACCCATTACCTTGACTCCACCCTTATTATTCTATTGCTTGATACTTAGTCTTTGACCTTTGAGATTCTCGGTTGTTATCTTTACATTTCGTTCATCATGGTTATGGTTTACATATGCTTTGGTATGTGGCCCTATAGATGCTTAATCATGTGTAGGTAGCAGAGTACGATTGTAGACTTGACTTGTATCATCAGGATAAATCACTGGGGGTGGGTGATGTTTTTGTTGTAGAGTTAACTAGCGTATCATATTCTATTACATTGTGTGTCTGTTAGGGATCATGTATCTGTGAAAGGTTGTGTGGGTGGTCAATAGTGTGTCGCTACGGACTGGAGGTCCTACCATGGTTGACTGCAAGTTGTGTATGACTCTTTGTGAGATAGATAGTGTGTTGAGGATTTATATGTGTGGAATTATGCATCATTACATTTACATGCATGATATCTACTTGGTCTCCCTTATGGTTGAGAGAGTGGTCAGTCATCCTACCTCCACGGTTATTCGTGGTAGTAGTAGCTAGTGCGAGGGCAGATCATTTGTTGTGCCGCACTCGTCCACTATTGATGGTAGTAGTTGGAGGTGCTTGAAGTTTGTCTTGTGTGCGTTGCTCGACCGCTCATGGGTAGTGAGTTAGAGCCGGCAGCAGAAAGGACCCCCATTGTGTAGCTTATAGCTATTTAGCTTATCGCTACTTATTTATACTACCCACTCGGCCACTCGAGAGTAGTGGTAGTTATTGAGTTGGGATAGTTGTCATGTCGTGCCAACTAGGCGACACTGGGGTAGTGGTAGCGAGCAGGGTGTGAAGACATGACCATGCATTTGCATTGCCATGTATGATGGCATGTGTGTGTGTGTGTGTGTGATCAGGATATATAGATATTGTCTGTATATGCTTGTTATAATGTTGTATTTGTTTGAGCTATGCTTGTTGCATATGTTTGTTCATCATCTTGCATGCTATTTGCATATTATATACTGTTGCGTGTAGAATACCAAGGTATGAGTTGGATTGGAATGTTGTACGCCTATGACCAGTATCATGATGTTGTATAGGATGGACCATGTTCGTTGATGTATTTGTTTATAGGATGTTCATATGGTGGTGTGTTGATTACAACTGTAGTATTGTTTTTTCATGTTATATGTGTTATATGGTGGTATATGTGTTTATGGTTTATAGGTTATATCGCTCGCTGGATCATGCCCTAGGTATATGCATTGGTTATAATTTTAATGGTGGACCTTTATGCATTGATCAGTCTGTTGTATCTTTAGATTGTATACTGTTGACCTTCAAATGATATATGATATGCATGCACTATCTTTCATATTACCGCTGAGATTTATACTAACCACCACAAATCCTGGGTTTTCTTGTCGCCCAGGTAACAGGTAGTAGACTTCGTGATGGGCTTGGAGCATCGCCAGTTGATTCAGTCTCATCTCACTTCTGAGGGTCCTGATATTTGTTTTTTTATTTTCGTATGTTCATGTTACGAACTCGGATTCATATGGTGGTTGGTATTGTTGGCTATTTGTTAGAGTTCGCATATACCCATTCAGTTTCATTAAATTATTTCTTTACTTTGACGTCGATCATACCGATATACAGTTGTTGAGTTTATAACTCTGTTATGATAGTCTTCCGCTATTGGTTTTTTCATAAACTTCATATATGATGTGTTGGCTGTGACTCAATGGTTGTGTATCGATTGTATTCTATATTGTCACAAGGGGGCTCCATCCGTTGGTCGGACATGGTGTACCTCTAGGGCGTGACAATTTTATTGGTATCAGAGCCAAGGTTGCGATGCCGTGCAATAATGTTTTGTTTTGTTGAGTTTTGGACCTTGAGAGTCATTTTTCTTTGGTTTGGATTTGGTTTTGTGAGATGGGATTGACAACGGCATGAGCTCTAAGCAGTACGAAGTAAGAATTCTTAGTACATTATATCTTCTGGTTAGATACTTATTTGAATTGTTCAGCATGAGTTGACAGACGGAGTTATGACACCTGTTCAGACTCATAGTAAGGGTCGTCCACCAAGGCGACCAGCCAGAATTGTGGGACATGAGACTACTATGGATGATCTTATTAATTAGGAACAACCTCGTCATCCCCATATCGGAGGTTCGGAGGCTCAAAATCCGGATATACCACTGACTATGCCGATACCTACGAATTCCAATTGGCTCAATGATAAAGCTCGGATACTTGTATTGTCGTGTTCGGCTAAGGATCGACTTACTTTGTTTCCAGGGAGTCTGATCCATGGATTGCTCGTGCTTGGCTCGATAATTTGGAAGACACTTTCGAGTACGTGAGTTGTACGTACAAGGAGAAAATGGGCTTAGCTGCACACCACCTTCGGGATCAGGCAGTTACCTAGTGGAAGATGCAAAAAACCATAATTGGGGAGCGTGAAATTTCATGGTCAGTATTTCTAGATGCTTTTTGGAGGCAATATTTTCCTTCTGCATTTTTTATGGCCCGTCGTCCAGAATTCTTGAGCCTGAAGCGAGTCGACTGGCGATCGACTGCGACCGAGTGGCCTTGGCAATCGACTGCCAACATTGGGCAGTCTACTAGCCTTGAGTAGTCGATTGACAAAGAGGGCAGTCGATTGCTGTCTGCGGCCACGGACACAGAAAGTTTCATAGTCAATTGGGCAGTCGACTAACGGAGCTGCAGTTGACTGCTAGAGTTTGGCAGTTGACTGATTAGCTATCCATTGGAATTTTTCTAGTGTGAATCAAGCCATTGTCTCACAACGGCTACAGGAGCAATTGACTGATGGGTATGGCCAGTCGACTACTGGGCACGAAATCAGCTCGATGCAGGTTATAAAAGTAGCTTTAGAAGGAGGATTTTGCAGTGATTTTTGTGGAGATTTTGGAGGGTAATTGCTCATCCAAAGCAATCAAATCATCAAGCAAGTAAAGCTCACTTCGTGTAAAGTGTTTAGTTCTTTGTTTTGTATATTACTTGTATTTGATTGTATCTTCTTGCTTATTTTTGTAAGCTTACATTTTAAGGGGTTTTCTCCACCTCCGACTTATTGTCGAGAAGGAGAGGTTTATTAGTAGTGTATGAATCACTAGAGCTCGCTATTGAGCTCGCCCCGTGGAGTAGGAACTAGGGTTCTGAACCATGTTATATCAACATGTCTTGTGCGTGTGTTCTTGTTGTGTATTTTCATTATTATATATTCTATTGTGCTAACAAGTATTGTAGACAAGAACGATCGAATTCTGAGAGACGACGCATTCTGCTATTCAACCCCCCCCCTCTAGCAACGTATGATTCCTCTACAATTGGTATCAGAGCGAGGCCTCTCTTCATTTGGACTAACCGCCAAGGAGAAAATGCGCTAGAGGAGAAGAAGATGGTGATTGAAGAAAGATTGGGCGATGACATCAATGTGCCTCCTCCATATGAACTCTATGAAGTTAAAGAATTTGAGCAATGGGTGGTAAGAATGAAGTATTTTCTTATGTATGATTATGATAATTGGATTAGTGTGATAGTAGGATTCCATGTTTCGAAGGATGAGAATGGAAGGAGACTCAAGAAGAAGAAGAAGTGGAGCAAAGAGCACTCCGATACTTCAACATAAACAATAAGGTAATGGGTATATTAGTTAGTGTAATTCCTAATGATATATTTTGTAGGTTAGGAGATTGCAAGGATGTCAAGGAGCTATGGAGCAAGCTAGCTAAGCTCCATGAAGTACCCTCGACAGCTCAAGAAATAGAGAAACCTAAGGAACAACAATGCTCATCGGCTCATTTGGAGAAGGACACCAAAGGAGCAAGCTCATCCTCAGAAGAAAGTGAGGACTCGGAAGTTGAAAGGCCATCAACATTCGAGGAAGAGGTGGAAGAATTGGAGGAAGACTCCACCTCTAGGATTGAGGGGGAGGAGATTAGATCACTGGAGCTAGAACATGAACAAGAGCAAGGAGAACCATCAACATCCGGAAGAGATGAAGAACAAACTCAAAATTACAGTCTAGGTAACACAAACATTATAATTAAAGATAAAAATCACATAATATGTTTTGAGTGTAGGAAAGCCGAGCATTACAAGAGTAAGTGCCCAAAAAGAGTCAAGAAGACTCAACCGACGCCAAAAGTTCAAGAAAAGCCTAAGGATGTTGGAGTCCCAACAATCAAGAGCAAGGAGCATGTAATTTACTTCAAGTGCAATCAAAGGGGACACTATAGAAGTCAATGCCCTAGGGGAAGAAAGCGAACCAAGGGCAAAGAAGTAGCATCATATGTAAGGGGAGCTTCTCAAGCAAACTCTAAAGTATATTTTAATAATGCATCTTCAAATCTTAATGTTAAAAAACATGCTTTTAATTCACTTGCAATTATGCATAATCATAAGGAGCTTGCTAGAAATAATAGATTTTATTGCTTATGTGCAAAATCTTGCAATTTTAGGGTTAAGGACAAATCTAGAACAAATACCCCTAAGACAATTCTACCTAGGGAAACTATTAGGAAGGTAGATGAGCATTTAGGCATTAACCCTAAGAAGGGTAGGCATATTCCTAAAAGGAAGAACAATGGCCAAAAATTAAATGAAAATTCAAAAATTGGGCAATTAGAGTTAGAAAATCAAGTTTTGAGGTCAAAACTTCAGAAACTAGAGAAGACCTGTAGGAAAATGTAAAATTCAATTCAAGAGTCAAATGGACAAAAATTAGGATCTAGAAAACAAGAACTATCTAGGGGCAAGAAAGGTTTGAGTCACAAACCTAAGCCCAAGGAGACCTATCATAGTGTTCCATTCGATTATGGAACCATCTATAGGTCTAAGAAAACCAAGGTTACTAGGGAAGTCATCCCTAAGGTTAACCATGGTGTGTGTCTAGTGGCCAAGGTTTCAAAGAAATCTAGGGAAGACACTAAGAAGGTCACAAGAGGAGTTACTCCTAGAGTTGCCCTAGGCAAGATCCAAATGACTAAGGCTTCAAAGCCTAGGAGGGTCATTAGGAAGGTATCAAGGGAAGTCATCCCTAGTGAATACCTAATTAATCCAAGGAGCTCCAATAGGTATTGGGTTCCTAGGAGCATGATCGATTCATGCTAGATGGGTTAGGGTGTGTCAACCCTAAGTGGATATGTAGTTAACCTAACCATGGTAGAGTTGATACTTTAGGTCATTTCCAAGATAATGTGATACTTTGGAAATGTGGTTAGAATTTATCCTAAAGGATTTTAGTATGTACAAATAGAAAGTGAGAAGTATGAAAAATTGATCAAATTGTCATAAATTAGGTTTAGAGGTCATAGTGTGCCATTTTTAGTTTTTGGTACACTTGGTAGATTTGGTTATTATGGAAAATGGGCTTAATCCTAATAAATGGCAATTAATACTAAAACTTGGGTATTATTATACCGTTATATTTTATTTGTCATATGCCATGTCATGACATCATATTTCATTGTAATCATTAAATGTCATGACAATGTTTAGGTTTAGTCTTTATGTCATGAATACTTAGGTTTAAGTTCTTATGCGATGACATAATGATTATTGACACATGTTTCTATTTATGCTATCTTGTATACCATAATCATCATTCATGCATTTAGGTTAATTAAAATTGATTTAAGGACTATGACATGATTTGAAGTCTCATGTATAAGGGAATCAAATAGAGTTGCCTAGAAGAATGCATGAAATACTAATAACCAAAAACCCACATCTCTTAATTACATTGACTTGTGTGTGCTTTTATACACCTTATATATATGTGAGATGTTAGGAAAATGAGTTGAGTTCAAGGTGCATAGATGTTGCATCTACATGAACTCAAATTCATCTCAATTATAGGTATAAATCATGAGGAAAGCTAGTATATGAATCATGTATACTTAGCCCATAGACCATGATTGAAATTAATTTTTTAAAAACATTTCAAAGTGATTTTGAAAAACCTTGGTGAAGTCTATCTTTTGAAAGTAATCACCATTGATGGAGTTGATACAAAGTAGGGTCAAAACATTGAAATTTTTAAAGGTTTTAAACTTTGCGTCAATCTCTCAATTTAATGGGTATTTTATTATAAAATATTTTTCACCCATAATAATTGATATAAGTATTATACATATGATTTTTCGTGATTTTTCATATTATGTATAATTACTTATGATTTTTAAAAACTCAATTTCTGAACCTGATTTTTGCATCTGCAAAAATCAGTCGATTGCCATGGAGGGCAGTCGAATGGCTTTAAGGGCAGTCGACTGGTTACTGACTGAGTCGACTGCCAAGGCTGATTTAGGGTAAAAAAAGTTGTTTAGCCCATGTTTTAGCCATCTTAGGCTACCCTAACTGCTCCTAACCCTAGGATATGTTTTGAAAAGCATTGGAAGGGTGAAAATCCATTGGAAATGGATTGGGAGAGTTGTTTAGGGTGAGAATCAAATTTTGAGGTGTGT
Organism: Wurfbainia villosa; assembly: GCA_025175895.1. NCBI lineage: Eukaryota > Viridiplantae > Streptophyta > Magnoliopsida > Zingiberales > Zingiberaceae > Wurfbainia > Wurfbainia villosa. The sequence goes on along the minus strand of CM045987.1, from coordinate 72,935,282 downwards.
GAAAGTTCAAGTTTGCACTTTTGCCCTTAATTTTGATTGTTTAGTGTTCCTATAGGCTTAGGGACTCTCCAAAGACATTGTTGGTGCAATGGTCATGGGGGAGCAAGCCTTTAGGTGGAGGTTGTCCAACATGGGATGATGAATGTATTTTTCCTCATAAGGGGGAGAATTTGGAGAAGTGAGGATTGCCTCTCATTTAGTGATATGGGACTTATTGTTGGATCGATTTGAAACGCTAGAGGGGGGGGGGGGTGAATAGCGTTAAAACTTTCTTTTTGTTCTTTCGTTTAAAAACTGAGTAGATAATTAATTTGCAGTGGAAAAGATAAGCAATAAAAAGAGAAGACAAATATTTTACTTGGTTCGTAGCCTTCGGCTACTACTCCAAGGCCCTAGTGGTCCTTGACCACGCACGGAGGACAAAACACTAAACGAACTCCTCCTCGTTGGAGGTAGGAGTTAATCGATACAAGAAAGAACAAAACTTGAGGTAGAGGGACACTCCCCCTCTCCTCATTTACGATAAAAGCTCCGAAACAAGTAAATAAACAACTGAAATAAAGTTAATACCGACGTACAAAAAATAAAGAAAATTAAACCTAGACGTCGGAGAAGAAAGACTTCGTTGTCGGAGAGTTGTAGCTTTGCGGAGGCTTTTGGAAGCTTGGAATTGATGAGAAAACCCTATGTTAGGACCTCCTTTTATAGCCTTTGAGCCCCTCATCGAATGGGTCTTCAATAAATCACAAATGAACACACAACTTCCTTGAAAAGTGGTGATAAGCCTTGACTCCTCGATGCTGATCCTTTGACCATCAGTCGACTGATGTCCATCATCAGTCGATTGATGGGCATCACCGATCGCTAACCTCCGATAAATGATCGATTCACTCGGCAATGAGTCGTCCAAGCGGCAATGATCGATGATGCTTGCTTGCTGCAAGTCAAAGTTAGCTCAAGAAAAACATAATTTCGACGGTTATCGATCGTCCGATCTTGACCTAGACCATCTATAGGATGTCTTTGGTCGGATCTATGCTTAAGATCATCCCCGTAAAGAGGATACGACCTCACTTATGCTCGCACACACGAGCTTACCTCGATACTTACGTGTTTCTTTTTCTTCCGGCCTTCCACTCGATTCCTTCGACTCCCTTTGAAGTCACTCGAGTGTCGCCCGACCACCGCGGCTTCCTCCGGGTGTCGCTAGCCTTCATCTCTAGCTATAGCAATCTTCTGCACACTCGATTCAGCTCGTGAGATAACGACATGAGCTTAACTTTGTATTGTTTGCTATAATCAAAACTCAGGTTCGACTTAGGTGCCTACTGCACCAACAATCTCCCCCTTTTTGATTTATGGCAAACCCACATACAAATTTAAGTAAATAGAAAGCATGAAAAATAATGTGCATTAGAAACAAACAAAAAATAAAGAAGATTAAGTTGGAGTAGTAAGGATTTTCTTCAAGTACTCCCCCTTGAGGAAACCTCCCCCTTGACCGAGGGTGAGTCTTGAAGAAAGACCTTAATCCTCCCCTTTGAGGGTTGCTTTAAGTAATTAACATTACTTAAAGTTGGCCATAGTAAAACGTTTAAGTTAAGAGTTTTTCTTAACTTGGCCCTTTCTCCCCCTTAAGTGAAACATTAAGGGCATAATGTTTAAAAATAAGTAAAACGTTGATGGCACAAATAAGTTTAAGTTAAGAATTCTCTTAACTTGGCCTTTAATAAGTTTTCAAAACTTAAAGTTAACTTTTGGTTTAAATAAAAAAGTATGAGTTAAGTTATGAAAAAAAAAAAAAATTGATCCCTTAACTAAGTAAGAGTTAAGTTATCAAAAAAAAGTTTTGACCCCTTAACTTTGGCCTTTTTCTCCCCCTTTTTCCATATATCGAAAAGAGTGAGGGTGTGTGTGGAAAATAAAAATAAGTGTTAAATTTAAAGTCCAAGCATGTTCCACATTATTTTGAAAATAATATACTGAAAATAAGTTCATCTATAAAATGTTCGACTCATATTTGGCTTGATTGATATAAAAGATCAACCAGTCCTGGTCAGAGTCAGTTAGTATGTATGATTATACTCCATGGTTCATGGCGATGCACTAGCTCTACATCTGGAACCAGGAGTAAGGTCCTAACATCTCACGTCCATATACGTGGCTAAGTACACAAACACATTAGTCCTATGTGTTGTGAGATATATTGGCTCCTTAAATCTATAGGTGCATGATATCTAAGGTATGTCCTATGCTAGTTCCATAAAAATGAAATTTAAGAAATAGTAGTAATAAAATATAATTTGCAAGTTCCTATTCTACTACGCACATGCCCAATTTTCGTCTTAATAGACTAAATTCGGCTTTGGGTAGGGGTTTAGTAAATAGGTCTGCTAAGTTAGACTTCGATTTGACGTATTCGAGTTGTATGGCTCCGTTGGCCACATGTTCTCGAATGAAATGGTGTTTGACCTCTTTATGTTTGGTCCTAGAGTGACATATCGGATTCTTAGTAAGATTAATTGAACTAATGTTATCTACGTGAAGTTTAGTATTCGTAAAGTCTAACTTAAAGTCACGGGGAGTCTGCTTCATCCAAAGAAGTTGAGTGACACACTCACCCATCGCGATGTATTCGGCTTCAGTGGTAGATAAGGCAACACAGTGTTGCTTCCTACTGCACCAACTCACTAGACTTGAGCCGAGAAGTTGACACAACCACTCGTGCTCTTTCTATCGATCTTACTACCGGCATAGTCCGAATCGGAGTAGCCGGTTAGTTCGAACTCGGTAGATCTAGGATACCAAATACTGACATTAAATGTACCCTTTAGATATCTAAGGTTACGCTTGACTAGAGTTAGGTGAGACTCCTTGGCACAGGTTTGAAACCTTGCGCACATACTCACTGCAAATAAGATATCAGGTCGGCTTGCAGTTAAGTAAAAGAGACTCCCTATTATGCTCCTATAGTATTTTAAATCAATTGGGTTTCCAATTACATCTTCTTCTATATTAACATTAGTTGTCATTGGGGTATTAATAATTTTAGCATCTTGCATTCCAAAGCGTTTAATTAATTCCCTAGTATATTTGCGTTGATGTAGGTATATTCCATCTTTAGTTTGTTTAATTTGTAATCCTAAGAAGAAACTTAATTCGCCTAATAAATTCATTTCAAATTCTCTTTCCATAAGTGAAATAAACTCATTTAGTAGGATTGAGTTGGTGGTTCCGAAAATAATATCATCTACGTAGATTTGGGCTATGAATATGTCTTTACCTAAGGATTTTATGAAAAGGGTTGGGTCAACTACACCTTGGTTAAAGCCTTTGGACTTAAGATAAATCGAAAGTCTCTCATACCAAGCTCGCGGAGCTTGTTTAAGTCCATAAAAAGATTTCTTTAATCTAAGGACACGATCGGGTTTGTCTAAACTTTCGAAACCGGGGGGTTGACTAACATAAACTTCTTCTTTAATGTATCCATTTAAGAATGCAGATTTCACATCCATTTGAAACAACTTAAATCCTCGATGTACTGCATATGCTAATAGCATTCGAATGGACTCTAATCTAGCTACTGGGGCATAGGTCTCGTCGTAATCTAAACCTTCGACTTGACTAAACCCTTTAGCAACTAGTCTAGCTTTATTTCTAACTACTTCACCTTTATCATCAATTTTATTTCTAAACACCGACCTTGTTCCAATGATTATTTTTTCTTTAGGTGGTGGTACTAATTCCCATACTTCGTTCCTAGTGAATTGAGCCAACTCTTCTTGCATTGCAATAATCCAATCGGGATCAAGAAGAGCTTGGTCAATAGTTTTGGGTTCAATTTTAGAAATCAAAGATATTTGACTAAGGTTTCTGTATGAGGCTCTAGTTCGAACTCCTAGACTTGGATCACCTATCACTTGGTTGATAGGATGATTCGTTTGAGTCCTAGTTGGATTTGGGTTTGATTCTACAACTTTATCCATAGGATGGCTTGTTTGAGTTCTAGTTTGGTTGGAGTCATCTATCACTTGATCAATAGAGTGACTTGGTTGACTTAGGTTAGGATTAACACTAGACGTGATCTCCGGATCAAAGTTAGGTCTAGTATGAATCGGCTCGCTAATTGGGTTTGCCGGGGGTTTTGTAGGTTCGTGTCCTTCATCGAATACTACATTGATAGTTTCCTCGACTCTAAGGGTGTCATGGTTATATACTCTATAAGCTCTACTTGTAGTCGAGTATCCTAGAAAGATTCCGGTCGTGGTTTTGGATGCAAATTTCCCAAGGTAATCTTTAGTGTTTAGGATATGTACCTTACACCCAAATACCCTAAAGTACTTGATGTTAGGTATTTTATCGTGATAAATCTCGTATGAGGTCTTAAGGTGCCTCTTTACCATAAGGATCCTCTTATGGACATAGCATGTCGTACTCATGGCTTCCGTCTAAAACCTATCAGGTAGGTTATACTCATTAAGCATTGTCCTAGCGGCTTCTTGTAGGGTTCTATTTTTGCATTCTACTAGGCCATTTTGTTGTGGAGTTCTAGGGCAAGAGAACTCATGGTGGTATCCATTTAGGTTATAGAATTCTGTAAACCTATGGTTTTCGAATTCACTACCATGATCAGTCCTAAGTCTTTTGATTTTAATGCTTTGTTGATTTTCTATTAACTTAAATAGGTTGATTAATTGATCTAGGGTATAACTTTTGTGTTTGATGAACCTAACCCAAGTAAATCTAGAGTAGTCATCAATAATGACTAAACAGAATTTACTTCCGTTAAGTGACTTAGCTCCGTGTGAATCAAATAGATCCATGTGTAGGAGCTCAAGCACACTTTTGGTTCATTCTTGACTAGTTAGTTGATGTTGTGTCCTAGATTGTTTACCTTGTTGACAAGCATTACATATTTTATTATCCAAGTTGTTGAGGTTAGGCAAACCTCTGACTAAATCATTCTGACTCATCTTGTGGATGAGTCTTGGGTGTGAGTGACCGAGTCATCGGTGCCACAACCATGATTCCTCTTGCCGTGTCATAAGACACTTAGTTGAGGAGTTAATTAAGTTGATAGTGTAAATGTTGTTATTTCTAGTCCCTTTAAGAATTGTTTTAGAGGTTTCGTTTGTAATAATTACGCATTCATTTTCTAGAAATATGACCTTATAGTTATTATCACACAATTGGCTTACACTGAGAAGATTATATTGAAAATTTTCTACTAATAAAACGTTTTGAATGACAAAATTTGAGTTAAGCTCAATATCACCTGACCCGATGATTTTGAGCTTGCCATTATTTCCGAAGGCTACCGATCCTTGTCGTTTGAATCGAAACTTTGAAAACTTGAGTTGATCCCCGGTCATGTGTCAGGAGCAACCACTGTCCAACATCCATTGATCCTACATGCAAGGTAGTTGGATCGGATATTGGATTTATTAAAAATTGGTTGAAAATTATTAACCTAAATCATCTCACCCATGTCTACATGATCAAACATGTTAATCCTATATGTTCTTGTGAGATGACTTCCAATTTTAGTTGAATTAAATTTAATGACTTAAACACTTGTCAACCTTGCGTTAGATTCAGATTTGACCTTAGGCTCATCAAGTCACCTTTTCAAGATCATGGCTTCTAGGTCGTGGCGAGGCATAGAGTCCTTCTTTGATCGGAACAATGACCACTTCCTTAGACAAAGCCATTTTCAAGAAAATAGAGACTTGACTCACCTAAGACCACTTCCTGGTCTAACTAGTCTAGGATACGGCGAGGTAGCTTCAGCTAGTTCCGCTCGGTCAAGTGCACCGAACTAGATATGCCTTATCTAGCCCGAATACACAAGACTCCGCTTTCCTAGCGTACTATCATCTCGCCACATCCTGGTACTATGTTATCAAGTATTGACGAGTTATAGTCCTATCTAACCATTCTAAAAAGAAAAATCAAACTAAATAAAAACCTAATCATGGAATTTCTAAGTTAAAATACAAACAAATTTCATACTAGCTCCCCCTGGACCGTTGAATCGATTCGGTCTCTCCACATAGTGGATTTGGTCCTTGGGAACCCAATACTGGTTTGATCCTAAGTTTGAAATCAAGGTGGTCTTAGGGACCCATGCTTGGATACATTTTTTATGTCGACTTACGATTGACATATACGACTTATTGGTCGTGTTTGAGCTAAACCCTAGCCCGACCTTGTTGTACACGGCCCTTTGCGATCCAAGTAGGAGGTCAAGTCCTTTGGATCCCAAAGTAAACCTTTCCAACATATTCCTAAGATCTTCGACTTGACTCTTCAAGAGTGAGTTCTCAACTTCGAGTTTTTCAAACCGAGTTGAGTCCTTCTCTTGAACTCGACTAGTCGAAGAGGTTAGGGAGACCTCGTGTTTGAGGAGTTTAACTTCCTCAACCAGGGTCTCGACCTTGGACTCGGACTTAGCTAACTTTTTATTTAAAAACTTAATTGCACTATAAAGTGTAGTAATAAGAGACCGACTTACCTTGAGTGTATCTTTTGAATGGGATACGTATCCGTGGCTCGTCTTGAATAGTGCTTCGCAGTCCGACTCATCTTCGGTTTCCGATTCAAGTTTCGGTTTCGACTCCGTCTCCGATTCCACCGGTTTAGCCATGAGGACTCGATCGTTATCTTCTTCCTCAGAAGCTTCTTCCCAAGTAGCGTTAAGTGCCTTTTTGTGTTTTGGTGCCTTACTCTTGAGTTTTGTGCATTCGGACTTAATGTGTCCAAACCTGTTGCATTCATAACATCTTATGTTTGAACTTTTAGGCTTACCTTCGTTGGGTCGATTGATGGCTCATTTTTGGCCCTTGACTATCCTCCGAACTAGGTTGACTAGTTCGGCCTCCATTTCCGAGTCGACCTCCGAATCGGACTCATCCTCTTCTTCCTTCGGGGGTGGCTTGCTGGCGGTTTTCTTCTTTGAACCTGCAAATAGTGCTATACCTTTCTCGGGTTCCGAGTTACACTACTCATGAAGTTTGAAATAAAAAAAAAGTTCATCTAATCTAAGTTTAGAGAGATCCTTGGAGACCTTGTAGGCATCAACCATGGATGCCCACAAGGTAGTCCTCGGAAAGGAGTTTACGACATACCTTATAAGGTCGCGATTTTTGACCTTTTGCCCGATTGCGTGTAGATTGTTGACTATGTCCTGGACGTGAGCGTGGAGTTGAGTTGCCGTTTCATGTTCCTACATTTTTAGATTATATAATTTATTAAATAGAAGGTCGCACTTACATACCTTGGCTTCATCGGTCCCTTCGTGTAGCTCCACTAGCTTTGTCCATAGGTCCTTTGCGCTGATGAAGGGGCCGACGCGATTTAACTCCTCCTTGGACAAGCCGCATTGGAGGATTTGTGTTGCCTTGGCATTGACTTCGACTTGTCATTTTGTCGCAATGGTCCATTGATCATAACCCAAGGATTCACCCACTTCGTTAGTCGGAAGTGTGAAACCCGTTTGGATTATGATCCACATCTCGATTTGGGTTTTGAGAAAGCATTCCATCCGACCTTTCTAGTAACGGAAATCATCTCTGTTGTAAAACGGAGGTCGGACGGTGCTAAAACCCTCGAGATGGGCCATTGGAACAAAAAAAACAAGGAGACTAAAACGAAAACCTAGCAACGACAAAAACACACGAAAGTACCAAGACATGCGTCTTGGATTAGTAGTGCGGAAGAAAATCTAACAAAAAGAGATAAAACAGAATTAAAAAATAAAAAAATCTGTAAATGGCTAGATTTGTGGTTTCACCAAATCTTAGCAATCCCCGGCTCTGATACCAATTGTTGGATCGATTTGAAATGCTAGAGGGGGGGTGAATAGTGTTAAAACTTTCTTTTTGTTCATTCGTTTAAAAACTAAGTAGATAATTAATTTGCAGTGGAAAAGATAAGCAATAAAAAGAGAAGACAAATATTTTACTTGGTTCGTAGCCTTCGGCTACTACTCCAAGGCCCTAGTGGTCCTTGACCATGCACGGAGGGTAAAACACTAAACGAACTCCTCCTCGTTGGAGGTAGGAGTTAATCGATACAAGAAAGAACAAAACTTGAGGTAGAGGGACACTCCCCCTCTCCTCATTTACGATAAAAGCTCCGAAACAAGTAAATAAACAACTGATATAAAGCTAATACCGACGTACAAAAAATAAAGAAAATTAAACCTAGACGTCGGAGAAGAAAGACTTCGTTGTCGGAGAGTTGTAGCTTTGCGGAGGCTTTTGGAAGCTTGGAATTGATGAGAAAACCCTAGGTTAGAACCTCCTTTTATAGCCTTTGAGCCCCTCATCGAATGGATCTTCAACCAATCACAAATGAACACACAACTTCCTTGAAAAGTGGTGATAAGCCTTGACTCCTCGAGGCTGATCCTTTGACCATCAGTCGACTGATGTCCATCATCACGATCGATGGCAGATCGAGGCCGACCTCCGGCGTGATCGATTCACGACGCCTAGTCCTCCAAGCCGCAAATGATCGATGCTTGCTGCAAGTCAAAGTTATCTCAACAAAAACATAATTTCGACGGTCGTCGACCGTCCGATCTCGACCTAGACCATCTATAGGATGTCTTTGGTCGGATCTACGCTTAAGATCATCCCCGTAAAGAGGATACGACCTCACTTATGCTCGCACACATGAGCTTACCTCGATACTTACATGTTGCTTTTGCTTCCGGCCTTCCACTCGATTCCTTCAGCTCCCTCCGAAGTCACTCGAGTGTCGCTCGACCACTGCGGCTTCCTCCGGGCATCGCTAGCCTTCAGCTTTAGCTATAGCAATCTTCTGCACACTCAATTCAGCTCGTGAGATAACGACATGAGCTTAACTTTGTATCGTTTTCTATAATCAAAACTCAGGTTTGACTTAGCTGCCTACTGCACCAACACTTATCACTAGGAAGAGTGAAGGCATCCTAGATGTTTTTGGACCAAGGGAGAGATTATAAGATCTCATTGGGATATGAGACATTGATACCCTTGGGGAGAGTCTTTTTGATGTATGTAAAAAAGGGAGAGAATTTGGAAATTTCCCAGTTGGGAGAATTAGTAGATTTTGGATTGGATTGAGTTAGGTGGCCTAACTCAAAGGTTTTGTGGTCTAAGTTTTTTTTTGGTTTTTGTCAAACATAAAAAAGGGAGAGATTATTGGTGCAATCGGCCTAGGTCACGATTGACCAGACTCGAGTTTGACTTAAGTAGTATTTTGATGTTCGACAAAATGTTTGACAATGTGATTGTCAAGGAAAGTCCAAGAATGGTATTGGCATGAGAAGTCCAAGTCATGGGTACTTGGAAATGGTAAAGTCCAAGTCTTTGGTACTTGGTATGGAAAGTCCAAGCTTGGGTCTTGGCAATGGAAAGTCCAAGTCATGGATACTTGGCAAGGAAAGTCCAAGCATGGGTCTTGGCAATTGGAAAGTCTAAGCATGGGTTTTGAAATTTGGAAAGTCCAAGCATGGGTCTTGCCATTTGGGAAAGTCCAAGGGTATGATATTAGCGGCATAAAATCCAAGCAGTAGTCTTGGGAGCATAAGTCCAATATTTGGCGGCATAAAGTCCAAGCGTGTGTCTTTGCAGCGTAAGCCCAAATGTATGGATGAACAATAGCCGATGGAAGCACCTGAAGGCTAATGTATGGATGAACAAGTCATGGTTGACTTCGAGGGATCTAATAGGTTGAGGCTGATAGAGGTAGCTAGAAGGCTTAGGGCTAGGCTAAGGGTGGTCTATCAAGTATGAGGGCATCATACTTGGCTTTAAACCTCATGGCTAAGGTTTAGCAGTCGACTGGTCAAGTGTTTTGACACTTGACAGCCGAGTCAACTCTAAGCAGTCGACTGGGAGTATAACCAATCGACCGGTCGGGAGTCGACTGGCGATCGACTGTGGTCGAGTGTCCTTGGCAATCGCTTGCCAACTTTGGTCAGTCGACTGGCCTTGAGTAGTCGACTGACATGTAAATTGTTAGTTATATATGAGAGGTGTCCTAAGGCAATCGCCTTATGGTTGTACCATTTATTTTATAAATAAAGATTCATTATTTGAGTGTACATGTTTTCATGTATTTGATTGGATATTAAACTAATTTACTGAATGCCCGTAATATGATTCACAGCTTGAGAGAATTTGTGAATGGATAACAACTAGTGAGTATCTCTACATGTGTAATTGTGATGTATTGGAATTATCCCTAGTCAATGAATTGATGCATTCATACACCATCAATTCTTTTGAGACTAGCACGAGTTATACTCTTTGGTTTATTAAGGCAACTGTTTAACACTAGCTGGAGACATCGGGATATCCAGAGTTAATCGTGGATGCTAGTTATGTTAACTAGTTCATTGGAGTGACTAGTTGTAAGACTTCATATGGTTCTCTGCATATATAGATATGTCAATGAAGCCCTTACTATAGCTTAAGTGCGATGTTCCTTCGACTTGCGGTATTCAAGTCATCTTGGTCATGGAGACTTATGCTTTAACATCTTAAGCAAGCATCTTCGAGGAGATGTGGACACGGGATGATTAGGTATAAGTTGAAGTGGCCGAAGGTGTTTGAATAGTCAACAGATGATTTACCACTCCTTGTACAGAGATGTATACCCTATGGCCACTCATCAGATTGCTACTAAAGTCTTTGGCCAAAGCATTGATGTGAGCAAAACATATAGGATTTTAGGAGTAGTTTTTGCTCACATCTCATCTCATTTTATGTTGGTTTCATGCATATTTTACTTTGTTTTCCATGCATTATCTGTTTTCTGGTTCGGAGATTTGTTCTGTATACTTTTGTGTGTAGGATAGCGTTTCATGGGGATAATGGCGCACTTTTGGAGCTAAAAGAAGACATTTGGCAACTGGGCACAGAAGGGAACATGGCCAGACTGTGTGTTTACACACGTCAGTGTTCAGAAGGCGAAAATGGCCGCCACAGCCCGACACACGGCCATGCCATGTGTTTTCACACAACCGTGTGGCGGCCGATCGATTTAACGTGACTAGGGTTTTTTCCAGATTTCGCAGCGATCTGACGTGATGTCTATATAAGGAAAGCTCTGCCCAAACCCTAAGGGGAGGCACGCTGATGTGAGCAAAACATATAGGGTTTTAGGAGTAGTTTTTGCTCACATCTTATTACATTTTATGTTAGTTTCATGCATATGTTACTCTGTTTTGCACGCATTTTCTATTTTTGGTTCGGAGGTATGCTCGTTGTACTTTTGTGTGCAGGTTAGCATTTCGGGTGAAAAAGACCCGCTTTCGGTGCAAAAGAAGGATATTTTGTAGCTAGACGCAGAGTGGGACACGACCAGGGCATGTGGATTCACATGACCATGCATAATGAGCAAGATAAGCACCCCAAGGCCGCACACGGCCTGGCCGTGTGGAAACACACGGTCGTGTGGCGGCCCTCTAGTTTTGCACGACTAGGGCTTTTCCCATATTTTGCAGCGGTCCGAGGTGATGTCTATATAAGGATGGCTCTGCCCAAACCCTAGGGAGGAGGCATGACGGCTAGGACGACACGATGAATCCCTAAAAAACTTCAGGAACTCGCAACGGGGAGGATGAACGTTGCCGGAGGTCCACGCCTTGCACTTCAACATCGGAGAGAAGACCACGAGAGCAATGTAATTCTTTGCTCCTGTGTTTTATTCCTTATGTATTCGAACATAACCATGCTTTGTGATTCTTCCTTCATATACATAGAGTAGTACTTTCGAGTCTTGGATTAGGGAGTAGCTTGTGTACACATTACAATGTTGGTTCATGTTAAATTCTACCTTTGAATTTGATTTGACAATTGGTAGTTGTTTTTTACTATATCTATGCGTGTTTGGCTTTCTATCTGCTGTGCTTAGGCGATGCGAGGAGTGACAGCCCTCGTATCTAAGATTTAGGGGATTTTATACAAGGAACCTAGGGGTAAACCTGATTCCTTGTAACTGTGGGTAGAAGGGTACAATGGAATCGGGAACGGTTCATCATAGGGATTGATTCGACATCCTTGTACCGTCTATACATCCTTTTAGGCGAAGATAACTCCCGGTAGAAATGGCAGCTCTGCGGGAGAGTGTATGATATCCCTTCCACAAAACCATAGCTAAACGTCTAGACAACACCAATTGACAACATTATTTTGTAACAAGCGAAACCGAAGTCCTAAAATCACCTTTGATGACCTCGGCATACTCCCTTCCTCCTCCATATGACACCGTATAGAGTAAAGTCCACTGACAACCCTCACCAATCAAAACCTCTTTGAGTTACGTCCGAATAATTACAACCACTGAAAATATTGATATTCAAATCCCAGTCTCTGTGGGATCGATAATCTTTATTACTTGACGACATCCGTGCACTTGTGGTCGTTGAGCGCGAGCGCGCACTTTGAGTCTTCGACGGTCTTCGTCACGAGATTTGAGGTCGCGATCGTGCGCATCAAGTTTTTGGCATCATTTTTGAGGACTGATCGATTTGATATCAAATCGAAGAGTGGTAAATTGGATTGGATTTAGTATTAGATTTATTTACTTGCTTGATTTTCTTTTTTGTTTGCTTCATTTGCTTTAGTTCTATATTTTCCATATTTATATTTAGTTTTTACTTTTAGCTGTAGTTTCCTATTTCCTTATTGCATCTTTGATTTTGTTGGCTAGATTTGCTTATTTCCCTTTTCTTGGTATTAGGTAAATACTCCTAACTTTTCTCCTTAACTAAATTTATGGTTTTACCCTCCAAGTCATCTATTTCATATGATCTATTAAGCATCTCTCATCGAAGGGCATTGAAATGTTAATACAGCCCGCTCGACCCTTGAAAGATTACTTAGCGCCTAAAGGAAAAGCCTGGAGCTCCTGCATTGTTATTCCCCGAATTTAGACCTCAAGCTGGGAAATAAACCCTGCATTAATTGCTCTAATTCAAGGAAAGCAGTTTAGAGGGACTTAGATTGAGGAACCCTATCTACACCCTGAAGAATTCCCTGCAAACTGTGGCACGGTGCAATATGAAGGAGTCCCAGTAGATGCCATTAAACTCATTATGTTTCCATTTTCTTGAAAGGAGGGGCTAAGCAATGGATACGCGTGCTACCCGAAAGAAGTATAACGACATGGGAACAAATGGAAGACACTTTCCTAAGTAAATTCCCCCCCCCCCCCCCCCACAAAACAACCTACCTTAAGGATAAAATCCTTTCATTTGAGCAAGGGCGAGAAGAGACTCTGGTTGATGCATGGAAGAGGCTACAGGGGCTGGTGATTTGTTGCCCACACCATGGATTACAAGATTGGATACTCCTCCATGTTTTTTATTCCGGGATAACTAACACGTCGAAAGAACTCTTGGACACAGCCGTGGGGGGTGTGTTGATGAAAAAGAGCACAGACGACACATATAACATTATAGAGACAGTGGTGGGGACTATCGAAATATAGGCTAACAGTGAGCAACACTTTCAGAAGACTTTTCTGACCAAGGGGATAGATAGCACTGAAGTAGTCTACCAGGTACAGGGAGAGGATAAGGAGAGAGAGTACTTGATGGGAAAAAGACTCCTTATCCTCCGGATCAGAAGAAGAGGAAGAATCGGGGCAGGTGGTAGAAGAAAAACACACAGGGCTTGAGATGAAGCCACTTCACCCCAGTCTAAAGTATGAATTTTTAGGCCCACTTGCTGTTAGGGCAATCTCTTGCCGTAATATGGTTTTGATGGTGTGGCAAAGGGTTTAAGTTAGTTTGATATGTTGATGTGATATGTGCGTTGAAGTCGTGCAGGACTTAGTAATTCGCACATGGAGCCGTGGCGAGTTTCACATCTCATGACTCGTGCCTTGAGTCGGTGAAGGATAGCTTTGCGGAAGTCGTGCGCTTGGAGCATCCGAGGGACCACCGGACGAGAAGCTTGGAGTGAAGCCGGAGGAAGTAGACTTCGAGGCAAGAGACGCGAAGGAGCATTGCAGAGTCGTGCGCCTGATGCTACCGAGGGACGTGGTCGAGAACGAAGAGAACTTCGAAGGCGAGGGACTCCGAGAGATGAGAGTGAGCGATTGTAACCCGGGGAAGGGTAGCTCTTAGGTGAAACTTGGCTATTTGGCCAATTGTCGGATGGGTTTTTCCGACACCACGGTCATCGCCATCATGGCAATGATCGCTCAGTCGAGTGAGTTCGACCGGTATACGATCCGGATTGCGCGATCGGCGCCGATCGCCATACGGGGCCGATCGCCAAGACATCGCCGATCGAGCGGCCGATCGGCCGATCAATAGGGTTTCGCCACGTAACCGTTCGTAGCCGATCGGGCGATCGATGGCGGCCGAACATGAGGTCCATCACGATCGCCAAGAGTTCCGCTGACTACAACCCGGCCGGGATCCGACGGTTCGGAGGCCGCTAGAGGACGGGCAATGATCGCCAAGGGCGGCAAATGATCGATGGCGGCCAACGGAAGAAATCAGCCCTCTATAAAAAGAGAGGGTGTAAGCCTTTGAGAGGCTAATGCTTATGCTCCAAGTGATCTTCCTAGTGCCCCTTGAAGCCTAAACTCTTCTACTCGCTTACCCATTCTATTTGTAAGAAGAGTGATCTTGATTGTAAAGGTTACCTCCACCTAGCTTGGTGCAAAGGAGAGACCATTTAGTGGATTGGTTTAAGGAGTGATTCACCGGACTTTAATCGGGATCGGATTAGCGCGAGCCGCGGAACCACGCTACATCTTTGTTAGCGCTTGTTTTATTGTATTTCTATTTGCTTGTATTTGTATATTCCGCTAAGCTTAATTAGTTTTGTAGACGAGCAAATACCGCATCCAAACGAAAGGGCTATTCACCCCTCTAGCCGCCAATCGATCCCCTAGAAGTGGTATCAGAGCTAAGGAAAGCTTGTCAAGGACTAACCGCCTCAACAAGCAACTTTCAAAATGGCCGGCTCCAACATCCATCCTCGGACGTTTGCCGGCGAATTCGCGTGGTGGAAGAAGCGAATGGAGGTATTTTTCAAACGGATTTTGATATAATGATTACAATGGAATCCGGCTTTGCCTAGGGATGAAGAAGGGAAGCCAATAGAGAAATCTAGGTGGACCAAAAGGCAAAGGGAAGAGCACCTTGCAAATTCAAAAGCCAAACATCATCTCTTCAATGTGCTCCCCCAACAAGAAATCAAGATCAATAGGAGAATGCCTAGCGCCAAGGAGATGTGGAGAAGCTAATTGAGCTTCATGAAGGCACATCCGAGCTAGCAAGGAGAGATCTCCTCCGCTCCCAACTATCCAATATAAAACTAGAAAAGGGAGAAAAGGTAACCTCACTACACTCTAGGTTTAAAGAAATTTTAATTGGGCTAACAAGTGTAGGTGAGAAGCTATCAAACCGACATGCTCATGAAGGCCATAGATGCTTTTCCCGTCCTCAAAGTGGAGCTCCATGGTGGACTCATTCTATATCTCAAAGAATTTAGAAGTGAGCACCTTGGAGGAGTTCTTCTCAACAATGGAACTCCACTAAACTAGGCTTGAAGGAATACTAGAGGAGCCTAGAATTCAACCTCAAGAGGAGTGGCTTTGTTGGCAAACAAGGGAAGAAGAAGATGGAAGTCCCTCCTCCTCATCCGATGAAGCCTCCTCCTCCATGGATAGCACCGAAGAAGCCTATATCGTAAGGAGGGTAAGACGTGCATTTAAGAATTTTAGATTTGATCAATCTAATGATAGGCATAGAAGACCCAGGGGGACGGTCCTCTGCTCCAATTGCCACGGAGACGGGCACATAAGGGACAATTGTCCTCTACTAAACAAGAGCAAGGAAGAGAGGAAGAAGAAAGAAGAAAAGAAGAAGAAAAAGGGGAGCAAGAAAAAGAAGGAAGAGGAGAAGAAGACAAAGGAGAAGGGAAAGGCTAAGGCTCTCAAGGCAAGGACTTGGGATGATCCATCCTCATCCTCCTCCTCATCATCCGATGAGGAGAATGCCTTTGTCACCAATTTGGCCTTGATGGCCTGTGATGACTTGGATGGCTCCTCCTCCTCAAATGAAGAATCAAGCTCAAGTGGGAAAGCTCAAGTGATGGGTGAGACTCCACATCCTCCTCATCCGAAGAAGAAGAGGACATGGAAACTATGGTAACAAATCTAACTCCTAAGAAAATAGTTTCCATGGTTTCTAGCTTAACTAGAGATTTATTTAGAGCTAAGAAGAAAAACAAAAGCATGCTAGATCAAATTAAGGACCTAGAAAATAAACTAGAAAATGCATGCTTAAATGATAATATTTCTTCTAGCTTAAATGATGATGCATGCTCACATGATTATATGCCTTTGAATGTTAATGATGCATGCATAGAGGAAAATAGGGCATTAAGGGAAAAGGTAGATTATTTAACCAAAGCCCTAGAGAAATTCACAATTGGCTCCAACACCTTAAATATGATCTTAGGAAGCCAAAGAGCTAGTTTCAACAAAAAGGGCCTAGGCTACAAGGAAAAGAAAAATGAAAAGGCCTACAAATGCCTTATAGCTAGGGGACAAGATAAAAAGAAAGTAATTACTAGGAAATGGATCCCCAAGGAGTATTTAGTGAACCCAATAGGAAAGAATTTATTTTGGGTTCCAAAATCCATCCTTAAGGGTTAGGATAACCCTAGGGTAGTCAACCATATGAACTTGACCTATATCATATTTTGGTTGACTTAGGATGACGGGACAACATTTTTTAGATAGTGTTGGGTGATGATAACGTGCCCATAAATAGATAATATTGCTTAAATCATGATGATTAATGTAATTGCTGTGTATGTTTGAAATCATGATTTATGTTTTTGATATTGGGCACTTCATCATGAGAAATAGGTTTGAATCATGCTTTAGTTGATACATTGGTTATTATCATCTTATAATACCTAATGCATGACTATAAATTGATGAAAACATGCATTTCATGATCATAATGTGAAATTAAATCATATATGTCATTATGATCATGTAGGTTGTTAGGTTGATACTTAACCATGATAGAATTGCATGAATATATTGGTTAAGTATATACAAATACCCCCTAGGATGCATCTCACACCCACTATAGGCTACCTTGATTGCAAACTTAGCATAGGTGAGATGTTAGGATGATACAAATGTCCACTAATGCCTATGGCATTTAGATGGTCATTTAAAGTATCAACATAGCAAAAATAGACCAATCATGGGGAAGGCTTATGTTTAATAAATAGACATATTGCCCAAAGATCACGGTTGAATATTTCATATGTTTTCAAAACAATTTCTTACCTTAAAATACATGTATTCATGTTTTGAAACAATTGGATGCAAAACTAGGTAGCTAACTTGATACTAGAATGATCAAAAACCTAGTGGTTTTTAGAGCTTTTGGATTTTTGGCAAAAACAAGAAAATATAATGAGTTTTCATGATAAACTATTTTTCATTGATAGATATACTTAAAAGAAATATGTTCCCCAAATTTCATGATTTTTCCAATTTTCTGGAATTTATAATATATTTCTGAAATTCATCCAGAAAATCAAAAATTCGGATTCCTTTGTGCCAGTCGACTGCCATACTGATAGCAGTCGACTGGTGGCCTGTAAATCAGAACATTGAAGGCCGAATTCAGTTTGTAAACCAACAAGTGGTACCCAATTTTAAATCAACTTGTCATATTTTCCCTCCATTATACTTGATGCCATGAGCTTATAACTTAGTGTTAATCTTTTTGATGGTGTCAAAGGGGGAGAAATAATTATGTTTAAGTTAATTATTTTAGGGGGAGAAATATATGATAGGGGGAGAAAATTTGCATAGAGAGTTTCATGGATTAAGGGGGAGTTGCATGTTGTTATATCATGTTTATCTTTACATGCTTTCTTACCTTAGAATTTATATCAAATGTTTTTACCTAACTTAAACGGATTGCCACACATCAAAAAGGGGGAGATTGTTAGGGCAATCTCTTACCGTAATATGGTTTTGATGGTGTGGCAAAGGGTTTAAGTTAGTTTGATATGTTGATGTGATATGTGCGTTGAAGTCGTGCAGGACTTAGTAATTTGCACATGGAGCCGTGGCGAGTTTCACATCTCATGACTCGTGCCTTGAGTCGGTGAAGGATAGTTTTACGGAAGCCGTGCGCTTGGAGCATCCGAGGGTCCGCCGGACGAGAAGCTTGGAGTGAAGCCGGAGGAAGTAGACTTCGAGGCAAGAGACGCGAAGGAGCATTGCAGAGCCGTGCGCCTGATGCTGCCGAGGGACGTGGCCGAGAACGAAGAGAACTTCGAAGGCGAGGGACTCCGAGAGATGAGAGTGAGCGATTGTAACCCGAGGAAGGGTAGCTCTTAGGTGAAACTTGGCCATTTGGCCAAGTGTCGGATGGGTTTTCCCGACACCAGTCGACTGCCATGTCATGGCCGATCGCTTCCGAGTCGAGTGAGTTCGACCGTATACGATCGATCGATTAGGGCCAGCAATGATCGCTATACGCGGGCGGGCCGATCGCAAGACATCGCCGATCGCCAAGGCAAAGAATGATCGATCAATAGGGTTTCGCCATTAACGCTCGTAGCCGATCGGGCGCCGATTACGAGGCAGCAGCCGATCGATGAAGTCCATCGGCCGATCGCTAAGAGTTCCGCTGACTACAACGGCCGATCCGACGTGTTCGAGGCCGCTAGGATGGCAGCCGATCGCCAAGGGCGGCAGTCGACTGATGGCGGCCAACGGGAAGAAAACAGCCCTCTATATAAAAAGAGAGGGTGTAAGCCTTTGAGAGGCTAATGCTTATGCTCCAAGTGATCTTCCTAGTGCCCCACAAGCTCTAAACTCTTCTTACTCGCTTTTACTCCATTCTATTTGTAAGAAGAGTGATCTTGATTGTAAAGGTTACCTCCACCTAGCTTGGTGCAAAGGAGAGACCATTTAGTGGATTGGTTTAGCGGAGTGATTCACCGAGGATGAATCGGGGACCGTGGATTAGCGGCGTAGCCGTGAACCACGTTACATTCTTTGTTAGCGTTTGTTTTCTTGTATTTTTATTTGCTTGTCTTTATTAGTCTTCCGCTTGCGCTAATTAGTTTTGTAGACGAGCAAATACCGACATCCAAACGTAAAGGGCTATTCACCCCCCTCTAGCCGGCCAATCGATCCCGTACACTTGCAACCCATCTGGTGATTATAAACACCAATTTGAGTAAGGATGCGATAAGGAAATTGCTGGAGGTGCTCAGGACATATAAAAAAGTGCTGGGTTATACCATCGATGACATAAAAGGGGTAAGCCCATCTCTGTGCATGCATAAGATAATACTTGAGGATGGGTGTAAGTCAACCGTGGAGTGCCAAAAGCGACTAAACCCTCATTTGCAGAAGGTAGTGAAAAAGGAAGTGCTTAAACTCTTGGATGGCGGAATAATATACCCAATTTCAGATAGTGAGTGGGTGTGTCTAGTACACGTAGTCCCAAAGAAAGGCGGCACTACGGTAGTCAAAAATGAAGAGAATGAGTTGATCCCTGTTTGAACGGTAACGGGGTGGAGAATGTGCATAGATTACCGTAAATTAAACAAAGCAACAAAAAAGGATAATTTTCCACTTCCATTTATCGACCAGATGCTTGAACGCCTAGCTAAACATTCCTATTTTTGCTACATTGACGGGTACTCAGGATTTTTCCAAATCCTAATCCACCCTAAAGACCAAGAGAAGACCACCTTCACCTGCCCGTACGGAACCTTCACATACAGATGAATGCCCTTTGGCCTATGTAATGCCCCGGCCACCTTCCAACGTTGTATGACAGCTATCTTTTCGGACATGATCGAACAAATTATGGAGTTATTCATGGATGATTTTTCAGTCTATGGAACAAGTTTCGATGCATGTCTAAAGAATTTAGAAAGGGTTTTGCAAAGGTGTGAGGAGAATATCTTGATTCTAAATTGGGAAAAATGCCACTTCATGGTGACTGAAGGAATAGTTCTAGGGCATAAGATATCAGGGAATGGTATCGAAGTAGACAAGGTGAAGGTAAAAGTAATAGAGAAATTTCTGCCACCCAGGGATGTAAAGGGGGTTCGGAGCTTTCTTGTGCATGCGGGTATCTATCGGAGGTTTATAAAGAATTTTTCCCAAATAACTAGACCGCTGACAAATCTACTAGCTAAAGACACGGACTTTATTTTTGATTAGAAATGTTTAGTGGCATTTGAGGAAATAAAGAGAGTCTTAGTGACATCCCCGATAATTCATCCGCCTGACTGGAGCCTACCATTCGAGGTCATGTGTGATGCTAGTGATTATGCAGTGGGGGCAGTCTTAGGGCAACGGAAGGAGAAAAAATGACATGCCATTCACTATGCCAGTAAGACACTGAACGGGGCACAAATTAATTATGCCACGACTGAGAAGGAATTACTAGCAGTTGTGTTCGCATTCGACAAATTCAGACAATACTTGGTAGGTTCGAAGGTAGTGGTATACACCGACCATACTACAGTTCGTTACTTGCTAAGCAAGAAAGATGCAAAACCCCACCTTATTCGCTGGATTTTATTACTTCAAGAATTTGATATAGAAATCAGGGATAAAAAGGGCACAGACAATGTCGTCGCAGACCACTTATCGCGCATGCCCATAGATCGTAGTATAGAGGAAGGAGACAGTGCCCAAATAGACGATGCTCTACGGGATGATACCCTCATGGCTATTAAGGTCACCACCCCTTGGTATGCAGATTTGGTGAATTTTCTTGCGGGAAGAGTGATACCACCAAAATTCATGACCCAACAAAGGAAAAGATTATTTTCGGAGGTTTGGCAATATGTATGGGATGACCCCTTCCTATTCAAGAAGTGTACAGACTGCGTATATCAGAGGTGCGTACCAGAAGAGGAAGTGGAGAGCATCCTCTTTCACTGTCATTCTTCTGCATTTGGGGGTCATGCCGAGATTGCAAAAATGGCCACGAAAGTGCTTCAGTCAAAATTCTACTGGCCTAGTCTATTTTGGGACACGCGCAACTATGTTGTTTCCTGCGATCGGTGTCAGAGAATAGGAAATATCGGAAGGAGACATGAGATGTCGGCAAGCACCATATTAGAGGTAGAGCTCTTCAACGTATGGGGAGTGGATTTCATGGGGCCCTTTCCCATTTCCGACGGAAACAGATACATCTTTGTCGATGTATACTACATCTCCAAATGGGTGGAGGCCGTGGCATCACCCCGTTGCGATGCTAGAACCATAATAAAAATGTTCAAAAGAAACATTTTCCCTAGATTCGGAGTCCCTCGAGTAGTAATCAGTGATGGAGGATCCCACTTCATTGAAAAATAGTTCGAAAAATTGCTACATAAGTATGGGGTGATCCAAAGAGTCTCAATAGCGTACCACCCACAAACTAGCGAACAGGTGGAAATTTTGAATCGGGAAATCAAAAGTATCCTAGAAAAAATGGTAGTGGCATCACGGAAAGATTGGGCACCGAAACTGGACGATGCTCTTTGGGCTTACCGCACAGCTTATAAGACCCCGATAGGCATGACCCCATTCCACTTAGTCTACGGGAAGCCTTGCCATCTCCCCGTTGAATTAGAACACAAGGCTTTCTGGGCCATCAAGAAGCTCATCTTGGACTACTGCACGGCAGGAGAAAAAAGAAAACTGCAGTTAAGCAAGTTGGACGAAATTCGAAGAGATGCATGCGAGCATGCTAAGGCATATAAGGAAAGAACCAAGAAATAGCATGACCAACACATCTTGAGAAGGAAGTTTGAGGAAGGAGACTTAGTTCTCCTGTATAACTCCAGGTTGAAACTTTTTCCAGGAAAACTAAAATCAAGGTGGTCAGGACTGTTTCAGGTAAAAAGGGTACACCCATATGGGGAAGTGGACATATGGAGTAGAGAATCGGGGGAGATCAAGGTAAATGGACAATGATTGAAGAAGTATCTAGGGGAGTCCTCAGATCCCGAGATGGATGAATGGAGGTTCACTGAACCTCCATAGCCTAGTTGATATTGGAGTGCGGTCGAGCTAAATGACCTTAAACAAAGCGCTTCATGGGAGGAAACCCAAGTTTAGTTTTAGATTTCCCCTTGATTGTATTGCATGCATTTGTTTGATTTTAGTTTTGATTTCCATCTCATTTAGGATTAGGACTAGAAAAGCACTTTTCTAGGAAAAAATAAAATCCATATTAACCTACACGGCGAAAGGTATGAGAGAATTCGAGCTCTGAAAAAAAGCGGGGAGAGAAATGGGGACACACGGCCTGACAGTGTGTTTTCCCACGGCCGTGCCCGACCGACCCGAGGCGCACACGACCTGGCAGTGTGTTTTCACACGGCCGTGCTGTGCGAGGTTAAAAAGGGGTGAGCTGTGTGTTTTCACCCCATTTGCACCGTGTGCTTCAAAAGTTCTTGGCCTAGCCGTGTGATTTCGTCTTCTCCACCATCTAGAAGCACTTTGAACCTCTAAGGAAGCCAAAAGAAGCAAGGATGAGGAGGACCAAGCATGTAGCACCTCGATCCGGTGCCTCGGAGCGACGAACAAGGAGAGTCGACGCCCCTCAAGCTCCGGAGGAGGGTAATGCCCTACCCACTCTTCTTTTTCGCAATAATGAACATAGAGATAGATATAATATGCTCTCTACTCATAAACTCACTCCTACTAGGTACTTAGATGAAGATTTACTAGAATCTTTAGGGTTGTTGGGTGATATGAAAACCCTATTTACAAAAATGGGGTGGGAAGAGATTATGGGAATAAGGCACCTAACCTACCCTAGGATAGTTTTAGAATTTTTGAGTTCCTTAGAGGCAGAAGTTTTAACGGGTAGAGAAAGCGAGGAGGGTAGGATAATTTTTATGCTTTTTAACATTGAGCATGAGTGGACCCTTCACCAATGGAACTCATGCTTTAGCTTGTCAAGTGGGGGAGAGAGAAGAACCCCTATTGGGTTCAACTCTCGGGTATGTTGGACCGAATTGACGGGAGAGCATGCTTATGACCCTTCTAGGGCTAAAGCATCGTGCCTCCAAAACCCCGTCTTTCGATTCCTCCATCGCATCATGGCCAGTACCATATTTGGTCGTGGGGAGAGTGACAATGTAGTTAGAGCTAGCGAGCTACTTTGCCTCTGGGACATGCTGCAAGAAAGGAGTAGCATCGATGTAGGGTCCCACTTCATCATATACTTAGTGAATATGGGCAAAGAAGCACGAGGAGAGATTAATGTGGGAGGCCTACTTATCCACATTTGTCATAGGATGTGGTACGATTACACAACATTAGAGAGTATAGAGGGGAGCCCTAGGATTGACCTAGGAGTATGCATGGCCATTAAAATGATTGTGAGAGAAGGAGACTCCTTATGCTTTGTAAGGAAAAAATCTTACGACCCTTAGGCTCCCTGACCCGGATCGTACCACCATCGCTATATGTGTCAACTGGCACTTGGACCTGATAGTGGAGTCCCCTTCACATGAGGAACCATCCACATCGGTGCCTATCTCTCCACCTTTGTATCACTCTCCCTCTAGTCCACACATGCATAGGAGCCCACCTAGTCCACACTGACACAAACCTACACCTGCACCATCACCTTTTTCTACTTTTGAGCAGGATGTAGGTACGTCGGCCTATGATTTCTTGGAGTTCGGATTGCGCCTTGATGACATATACACTGAGCAACAGACGAAGAGGCAGCGATGGGAGGAGCAGAGTGCCTACCAACAGGGGGAGTTCCACAGATTCCGGGAGCACTTCTAGTGGGCTGAGGAGTTCTACGACGAGGCCCGCATGTACTTCCAAGAGGAGGTTGCTCATCACCAGGATGAGGCCGCCTACCGCAGGGAGATACGGCAGCATATGCATGCCCAGCAGGTGTAGTGGGCTAGGGAGGAGGAGCACCGAGTAGCCTCTGCATCCACCAGCTTTCAGATCGACCACATGTACATGTGGCATCAGCGGCTCAGCAGCAGGTTCTCCCAAGATCCAGAGATGCCGAGGCTCCCAGACTTTCCACCTCGTCCACCATACTAGAGGTATATTTTTATTTAAGTCTGGGTGGGACCCCAAAGTTTATTTTGTTTTGTTTCCTAGCAGTAGTTTCTTTTCTTGTATTTTCACTCATTTATTCATTCATGGGTGGTTGAGTTTCTTTCAGTACTTAATTTTTGTTATCTGTAAAGCTACCTCAGTAGTATTCTTGAAAGTTGCTTGCATGAGTTGTTCCCATAGGTAGCTTAACTTCATTTATCTTGTGGTATTTTATTTTATTCGCTCTATTGAATGTTCTAGACTTACACTGGTTAGCTTTATTTTTACACTTACACATGTCGAACATTCTAAAAGGGAGAATCTATTACATAACGAGTTATGATTTATCTCAGTAGTCTAGTACTTTGGAATCCATAGGTGACTCTAGGTTTAACATTTTAGTTACTGGAGATGCTCGGATTGTGTAAGCCCATTTGAAAAAATCAAAATACAGTGAGAAGAAAAAGATGAAAAAGAGAAAAAGAATTGAAAAAGAAAAAGAAAAAAAAAGAAAGAAAAAAAAAGGAGGGAAAGAGTAAGAAGAGATTATGAGGGATAAAAAATAGTTGTCCTGGGTGGAAATGTCTAGGTGCCCCTTTGAGACCGAGTTAGGTTACTGGGGAAACACCTACCAATTTCTCTCAATACTGAGCACGCCTTTGAGACTTTATACTAGACCTAGGGAACGACCCTCGCTTTGGGTAGGTAAGTGCCAAAGAGCCGGAAACCTTAGGAAAACTATGAGATGATGACTTAACTCACCATGGAACGGGCATCCCCTAAGAATGATTCACCTAGCACGAGCACGAGGAGCTAACTTAGTGAAATTTCTAGGACATATTTATTTTGCTTTGATTGTAAATACCACTTGAAAAATTTAGTTAACATGCTAAGTATGGAACAAAATCTTTTTAATTTTCACGACACTAAGGTTTGCTTTAGGACAAGCAAAGATTTAAGTTTGGGGGAAGTGATGTGAGCAAAATATATAGGGTTTTAGGAGTAGTTTTCGCTCACATTTTGTTAAATTTTATGTTAGTTTCATTCATGTTACTCTGTTTTGCACGCATTTCCTATTTTTTGTTTGGAGGTCTGCTCGTTGTACTTTTGTGTGTAGGTTAGCATTTCGGGTGAAAAAGATGCATTTTCGGAGCAAAAGAAGGATATTTTGCAGCTAGACGCAGAGTGGGACACAGCTAGGGCGTGTGGATTCACCCGACCGTGCTCAATGGACAAGATCAGCACCCCAGGGTCACACACAGCTTGTCCGTGTGGAAACACACGACCGTGTGGCGGCCCGCCATTTTTGCGTGACTAGCGATTTTTTCGGATTTTGCAGTGGTCCGAGGCGATTTCTATATAAGGATGGCTCTGCCCAAACCCTAGGGAGGAGGCACGATGGCTAGGATGGCACACCGAAGCCCTAAAAAGCTTAAGGAAATTACAACGGAGAGGAGGAACATCGTCGGAGGTCCACGCTTTGCACTTCAATGCCGGAGAGAAGACCACGAGAGCATTGTAATTCTTTATTCCTGCATTTTATTCCTTATGTATTCGAACATAGAAATGCTTTGTGATTCTTCCTTCATATACATGGAGTAGTACTTTCGATTCTAGATTTAGGGAGTAGCTTGTGTACACATTACAATGTTGGTTAATGTTAAATTCTGCCTTTGAATTTGATTTGACAATTGGTAGTTATTTTTTACTATATCTATGCGTGTTTGGCTTTCTATCCGCTGTGCTTAGGCAATACAAGGGGTGACAACCCTCGTATCTAAGATTTAGGAGATTTTATATAAGGAACCTAGGGGTAAACTTGATCCCTTGTAATTGTGGGTAGAAGGGTATGATGGAATCGGGAACTGTTTATCGTAGGGATTGATTCGGTATCCTTGTACCGTTTATCCCATCCTTTTAGGCGGAGATAGCTCCCGGTAGATGCGGCGACTCTGCGGGAGAGTGTATGATGTCCCTTCCATAAAACCATAGCTAAACGTCTAGACAACGCTAATTGACAACATTGTTTTGTAGTTCACAAGTGAAATAAAAGTCCTAGAATCACCTTTGAAGACCTCGGCATACTCCTTCCTCCTCCATGTGACACCGTATAGAGTAAAGTCCACCGACATCTCTCACCAATCGAAACCTCTTTGAGTTACGTCCGAACAATTACAACCACTGAACATATTGATATTCGAATCCTAGTCCCTGTGGGATTGATAATCTTTATTACTTGACGACATTCGTGCACTTGCGGGCATTGAGCGTGAGCACACACTTTGATTCTTTGACGGTCTCCGTCACAAGATTTGAGGTCGCGATCATGCGCATCTCACGCCGATCGGGACGACACTCCGGAGCCCTAAAAAGCTTCGGGAACTCGCATCGGAGAAGGAGAGAGCTGCTCGAGGATCATGATCCGCACCACAATGCCAGAGGGAAGAGTTGCAATTACATTGCACATTTATTGTTTTACTCATGAATTCTATAATGTATTGTGACTCTCTTCTTGTATCCATGGAGTAGATTCTCCGATTCTAGGATTAGGGAGTAGTTTGTGTTGAGTAGAACATTACTATTTCAAATATGTTTCCGTTCTTGAAATCTATTTGCAATTAAATGATTGTTTAGATCTATAGCTTTGTGTTTTGGTTTTCTATCTTCTGTGTGTAGATGATACGAGGAGTGACAGTCCTCGTATCTAAGATTTAGGGGATATTAGGAGGAACCTATAGGTTGGCCTCATGGCCTGCAACTGTGGATAGAAGGATTCGATAGAGTCGGTAACGTGTCTCATTTCAGCCTCATCGTAGGGATCGATTTGGCCTCCTCATACCATAGTGTATGATGTCCTTTCCACAAAACCCTAGCTAGAAAATCTGGATACATTCAATTGATAGCATGTTCTGCAACACACAATCGAAACTGAAGTCCTAGAATCCCATTCAAATCCTCGTAGCGACCTTTTCTCTTCTTTCGTGTGACACCGTACTGAGTTTAGACCACCGACGACCTCTCATTCATGAACCCTCAGATTACCAATCAGAAAAACAACACATCCACTGGACAGACCGATACTCGAAATATCAGTCCCTATGGGATCGATATTTTTATTACTTGACGACATTCGTGCACTTGCAGGTGTTGAGCGCAAGTGCACACTTCGAGTCCTCGATGGTCTCCATCGCGAGATTTGAGGTCACGTTTGTGTGCATCAGGTTTTTGGCACCGTTATTGGGGACTGATTGATTCGATATTGATTTAAGAAGTAGATAGTTGGATCGGACCTAGGCTAGATTTACTTTTCTTATTTTATTTTATTTTATTTCAGTTTTGTTTATTTTGTTGCTCTTTCCTTATTTATAATATCCTGCATATAACGATGCATGCTTTTACTCATGATTATGGTCAATTTAATGTTGTAAGTTTTGGTAACATTTATTGTGAGCATTGTGGTGAAACATGACATACTATTAATGATTGTCCGGATATATTCGAACCTTCAAAATTTGAACAAGAAGATGTCACCTACAATTACAACGTGTGGTCACAAGATGATTCCTATTTATATAGTTATGACCATCGCTTCTTAAACCCTCAATATTGTATGCCTAAATCCCGACTGGAGCAAATGATGGAAGATTTTATTCAAACACAAAAAGCAGAAAATGCTGAATTCCGACGGCGACATTTGCAGACAAAGACTCAATATTGTTTCCAAAATGAGAATGAGAGCTATGAGTCACTATGCAAATTTTATCCAGAACCAAGTCCCCACTTAGAAGCCCCGCTAGATAATTTTACTAGGGAATGCGAGGAGCATAGCCAACAATTTGCGAAGATTATGCAACGAGATCTAGCAAGAGAAGAAACCAAACGACTAGAAGGTGGCTTTAATGACTAGATCACACCTAATAGGGGGGAGACTCACTTTGAGTGAATGGATGAGGAGGACATAGATGACATAGGAAGTAAAGAAGAACAATCCATTCAATCACCACTTGGAGAAGAACTTGAGGATTATATAATGGACACTTTAATTAAGGAGTGCATTGCTTCAATCAAAACACCTCCTAACCTCAAGGATCTAGAAGAGCCTACCTTAATCCTCACTGAAATTTTATTTACTAATAATGAACCCCTTTTAATGATTGATAATGATAAAATTTCAGTTGACATATTGGAATCTACTGATCAATCTTTTGGTGAAGATATTTGTGGTGAGTTATATTATTTACAGCATATGAATGAAATGAAATATTATGATCAAACTCCTAAAAATTTTTTGAGGCTAAGCATGCTCAATCTCGAGCCAAGGAAAGTTGCTAACAAGTATCTTGCCCCTCCCCATGCAAGATTTAAGGGATATAGTGATGGAGGACCAAATGGCAAGAGGTGAAAAGTGAGCAAGTATCTTGCTCCCCCACGAGCAAGATTCAAACACATCAGGGGAGGGAGAAAGATCTCCTTCGGCCATCAGAGTCAAGCTGAAGCATAATGATACAGTTGAGCTAAAGACCTTAAACAAGTGCTTCTTGGGAGGCAACCCAAGTTTAATTTTACATATTTTTAATTTTTCTTCATTCATGTGTATAATTTAGAATTTGATTTATGGTCACTTATGATTTTTGCAAATAGTTTAGGATTAGAAAGGACTTGATAGGTATAAATAAAAATCATTTTGAACCTACACGATTGAGCGTGTAAGGAGAATTCGGACCATTGTGCACCATGAGAGAGAAATTGGGGGCACACAACCTAGCTGTGTATTTTCACATGGTCGTGCCCCATATTCCAGCAGCGCACATGCCTAGTCATGTGTTTTCACATGGTTATTTTACGCAAGGTATAAAAGGCACTGCACCGTATATTTTGCCCCTATACATCACTCTCCAGTCCACACATGTATAGGGGCCCACCTAGTTAACATCAACATGAGCCTGAACCTGCACCACCACTTTTTTCAACTTTTGAGCATGATGCAAGTACATATGCCCATTATATTTTGGAGTTTCGATCATGCCTCGACGACATATATGCCGAGCAGCAAACGCAAGGGCAGCGATGGGAGGAGCAGAGCGCTTACACACAGGCAGAGTTTCAGGACTTTCAGGAGCAGCGGGCTGAGGAGTTCTACGATGAGGCCCACATCTACTTCCAGGAGGAGGCTGCCCGTCACCAGGATGAGGCCACCTACCACCAGGAGATGCGGTAGCACATGCATGCCCAATAGGCATAGTGGGCATGGGAGGAGGAGCACAGAGCGACCGCTGCATCCACCAGCTCTTAGATCGACCACATGTACATGTGACATCAGTGGCAGAGCACTAGGTTTTCCCAGGAGCCTGACATGCAGAGACTCCCGGACTTCCCACCTCGGCCACCATATTAGCGGTATGGTCTCATATAAGTCTTAGGGGGGACCCCAAGTTTTGATTTATTTTGTTTCTAGCAGTAGTTTCTTTCTTGATATTTTCATCTTAGTTAGCATTCATTTGTTCATGCATAAGTTGTTCATTTTCTTTCAGCACTTAGTTTTTGCTGTCTTTAAGCTACCTCAGTAGTAATTTTAGAGTTTTCTTTTATGAGTTGTTTCCATGGGAAGCTTAACTTTATTTACCTCGTGGTATTTTATTTTAGTTACTCTAATGAATGTTCTAGACTTACACTGATTAGCTTTTATTATTACACCTACACATGACAAACATTCAGAAAAGGAAAATCTAGTACGTACCTAGTTATGATTTATCTCAGTAGTCTAGTACTTTGGAATTCATAGGTGACTCTAGATTTAGCATTTTAGTTACTAGAGATGCTCGGATTGTGGAAGCTCATTTAGAAAAATCAAAATCCCAATAGAGAGAGATGAAAGAAAAAAAAAAGAATAAGAAAAGAAAAAAAAAAGAGAAAGAAAAAAATTTTGAAAAAAAAAATTATGAGGGATAAAAAAAATAGTTGTCGTGGCAGGAAATGGTTAGGTGCCCCTTTGTGACCGAGTTAGGTTACTGGGGAAACACCTACCAATTTCTCTCAATACCGAGCACGCCTTTGAGACTTTGTGCTAGATCTAGGGAATGACCCTCGCTTTGGGTAGGTAAGTGCCGGAGACCTTAGGAAAGCTATAGGATGACGACTTAACTCACCATAGAATGAGTATCCCCTTAGAAGATTCGCTTAGCATGAGCACAAGGAGCTAACTTAATGAATTTCTTGAACATATCTATTTTTCTTTGATTGCAAATACCACATGATAAATCTAGTTAACATGCTAAGTATAGAACAATGCCTTTTGAAATTTCATGGCACTGAGGTTTGCTTGAGGATAAGCAAAGACTTAAGTATGGAGGAATTGATGTGAACAAAACATATAGGATTTTAGGAGTAGTTTTCGCTCACATCTCATCTCATTTTATGTTGGTTTCATGCACATTTTACTTTGTTTTCCATGCATTTCCTATTTTCTAGTTTGGAGATCTGCTCTGTATACTTTTGTGTGCAAGATAGCATTTCGTGGGGATAACGACACACTTTCGAGGCAAAAAGAAGACATTTGGCAGCTGGACGCACAAGGGAACATGGCCAGGCCATGTGTTTACACACGCCCGTGTTTAGAAGGAGAAAACGACCGCCATGACCCGACACATTGCCAGGCCATGTGTTTTCACACGGTCGTGTGGAGACCGATCGATTTGACGTGACTAGGGTTTTTTCTAAATTTCGCAGTGATCTAGCATGATGTCTATATAAGGAAAGCTCCACCCAAACCCTAGGAGGAGACACGCCGACTGAGACGACACTCCGAAGCCCTAAAAAGCTTCATGAACTCACATCGGGGATGGAGAGAGCCGCTTGAGGATCAAGATCAGCACCACAATGCCAGAGGGAAGAACTACAATTACATTGTAATTCATATTTCTTGCATGTTTATCGTTTTACTCATGAATTCTATAATGTATTGTGACTCTCTTCTCGTATCCATGGAGTAGATTCTCCGATTCTAGGATTAGGGAGTAGTTTGTGTTGAGTAGAACATTGCTATTTCAAATATGTTTCCATTCTTGAAATCTATTTGCAGTTGAATGATTGTTTAGATCTATAGCTTTGTATTTTGGTTTTCTATCTTCTGTGCATAGACGATACGAGGAGTGATAGTCTTCCTATCTAAGATTTAGGGGAGATTAGGAGGAACCTATAGGTTGGCCTCATCGTCTGCAACTGTGGAAAAAAGGATGTGATAGAGTCGGTAACGTGTCTCATTTTTGGCTCGTCGTAGGGATCGATTCGGCCTCCTCGTACCATAGTGTATGATGTCCTTTCCACAAAACCCTAGCTAGAAAATCTTGATACATTCGATTGATAGCATGTTCTGTGACACACAAACGAAACCGAATTCCTAGAATCCCATTCAAATCCTCGTAGCAACCTTTTCTTTTCTTCCGTGTGACACCGTACTGAGTTCGAATCACCGACAACCTCTCATTCGTGAACCCTCAGATTACCAATCTGAACAACAACACATCCACTAGAAAACCCATACTTGAAATCTCAGTCCCTGTGGGATTGATATTTTTATTACTTGATGACATCCATACACTTGCGGGCGTTGAGTGTGAGTGCACACTTCGAGTCCTCGACGGTCTCCATCGCGAGATTTGACGTCACATTTGTGTGCATCAAGCATTACATGTTTAGAGTATGGTACTCTTGGATACATGTGCAGTAACTAGAATCCGTAGGACGAGGAAATGATACTTGGGTTAGGTGTTAGATAGTCAGCCTAGTGGGGACTGACACAATAGCCCATGTCCTGAACCAAGTGGGTATAAGATGAGTGAAGGGAACGAGACACGATTCACTATAGCTACTGAAAGGTTTCAGAAGTTATTTTGAGGTCAACTGTTGATTTTTCGATTAATTGGAGATCATGATGCACTACTAGGTGCCACTCATGATTATTCTATAATTAATGATTAATTATAGATGACCAACAAAAACTGGGAACCTATTTGGTCAAACGCACATGAGTGTTATCTGAAGGATTTAAAACGAGTTTGAGAATGAGATTATCATATCGAGAGAGACTTGGTTTGGTTGGACCAAACAAGGAGTGAGCATGAAATTGTTTCAATCGCATCGGAAGCATGGATGGGCCGAGTCTTTTGAAGACATGATGGATGAACAAAATTGGTTTGGTTCTAATCCAATGGTGGAAAATAAACCAAAGGGGTTTAGTTTATATTAAACAAATGAACCAAAATTGGTATGGTTTATTTTAACTTAAAATAGACACATGCAATTTGGTTTATTTTAACATAATTAATGGAGCAGGGTTAACGGGTTATGGTTTTCAACCAATTACCGTTGAGAGAGGGTTTCTTGATGGTCAAGAAATACATTCTCTATAAATAAAAAGGTTGAGACTAATTTCGTGGATGAGTTAGTGTTTGTGAAACCCTAGCCACCTTCCTCTCTTCCTCTCTTGTGCACCGCTCACCCTAGGTGTTGTCGCCACCCAAGCTTTGTCGCCCTTCCCCTCCATCCACCAGCCAGCTCCAACCGTCGGCCATCCTCTGGCCAGCAGCTCCAGCCGTCGACCGGCCTACAACCGTCGACCACCTTGATTCAGCCGACCAATTTGATTGGTCGGCACTTCCGAGGAAACAAATTTGTGGAACTTATTTTTGTGATCATCTCTCGATCACAATGTTTTCGATGCAAGACTAGTTTATCACATCAAGGCGGGGCTCGTAGCTTGAGATGTTTTCCCGACGATACTCGGCGTGGACTCGGATAGAGGCGAAACATGCGAGGGTCGCTAAGGTTGATGCCCTTTATGCTACGTGTTATTCGTCAGGTATAGCCAATGTAATTTCCTTATTGCAAAATTTTAAATGTACGATTATATCTACATTGTTGTATCCTGCATGTGTGTAGTGTGTGTATTGTAATAAAATAGTTTATTACCATTTTTATTTGGTTCCACTGTGCATGTTTACGAAACATGTTCGAACACACGCCCACGTCGGGACCCCGAAAACTCAACAACGGTATCATAGCCCGACTATGTTCTGACATAATCGTAAAATTATTTTACAATAAATGTTTTGTCATAATTGTAATTTTAGAAATTTTCTACTTTTGGAAAGTTTAGGAAAAATTATGGAAATTTGAATTAGTTAAGAAATTTAAATTAGGAATTTCCTAATGTGATTAGGAAACTAGAATTTAAGAAATTTGTTTCCTAAATTAAATTTGAATTTCCTTA
Organism: Wurfbainia villosa; assembly: GCA_025175895.1. NCBI lineage: Eukaryota > Viridiplantae > Streptophyta > Magnoliopsida > Zingiberales > Zingiberaceae > Wurfbainia > Wurfbainia villosa. The sequence goes on along the minus strand of CM045987.1, from coordinate 72,901,924 downwards.
ATTAATATTTCCATAAATAATGTATGTGATTAGATATGGAAATTTTTTTTCTAATTTAATCAATGAGATTTGATTTGAGAAATCAAATCACAAACATATTTTATTTTCAAAATTAATCATGACAATTTGGAAATAACTTGAACATGTCATAATTGTATGTCATGTAATTGCATTAGATGCATATCATTATGTCATATGTGTCGTGACATGTAGATGCATTAGTTGCACATATGTATGCCATGAGTGTCATTCCGTGTAGATAATAGTTATGTGCATGGAAAGGAGGATGAGACCTCATATCCCTTACACAATATTAAAGCCTACACCTTCCATTAATATAGTTAGGACCGGAGTTCCATTTCTTGTTTGGGTTGTTGGACTTTCTCCAAGCCCGGCTTGAACTTGAACATGTTCAAACCATTGAAATAGTTTAATACTAATATCGTATGAGTCAGAGGTCAATCTTTAGTTTGGGTTGTTGGACTCTCTCCAAGCCTGACTAAACAATGGAATGCGCTCTAACCATATTAAAACTATTTCTTGATTACAATTTTAACTTAGAGCATCAGCTTGTTGGACTCTCTCCGGCATACTTGTTAATGTGTTAACAACCCAATGTTTGTGTGAACATTCAATTAGTTGATAGAACAATGTGATAGTTACATATATGTGATATGTAATTGGTATATTTGATACCTACCATCGTAGCTATGAATGACTTGTTGGACTCTCTCCAAGGTTGTTCTTATCTATGTTAGATATCAACCCATTCGGAGAGGGACCTATGATCTCCTGAATTGATTTTAAGGGTTTTTGAATTCAAAAAATGAATGGGATTTATAAATGTATCTTGATGCATTTTAAATCATCTTTCTCATATATGCTCGATTAGTATTTCTAGGTTAATTGCTTGATCATGACATCTTTAAACTTGTGCTCTATTTTGGATTCAAATAAGTTGACTGGGGCAAACTTCTTGGACTGGCTTAGAAACCTGAGAATTGTTCTCAAGGCGGAAAAGCTTGCGTATGTCCTCGAAGAGCCTCTTACCACTTGTCCTAAAGATGATGCAATTACAGATCAATTGTTGGCCTATCAGAAACATGTGACTGATTCTGAATTGGCATGTTGCATCATGCAAGCCACAAGGGTACCCAAGCTTTAGAAGTAGCATGAGCATATGGATGCTAATACCATAGTCTTTCATCCTCATGTGTTGTTTGATGAGCAAGTGAGATCTGAAAGGTTCGAAATCTCTAAGCTTCTCTTCACCTCTAAGATGCAAGTGTTAGTGAAAGCCCTAGAGTCGATCATATGATGATTGTTGTATGGACTTGTTGTATCATATTCCTATATATATTTATAAAGGCATTTCTTTATGGTTATTATACTTACTTGTATTGGTGTCAAATAACCAGGTATAATAACGTCCTTGAGTAGAAGGTTCTTATCTATATCAATCGATTGGTTGAATCGATAATGAGATGATATAGAGAATACTACTCTTAATCATTCCTAGTCAAGTATTAATATTCAGGGACAATGTTAATGCGAAGAGACTAGCATGTAGGTCAACTCGATGACTTGATCTCACAAGTCATGGATATGAGATATCAAGATGACACATGGGTATGCATTGGAGAATGTATACTGAATGACCCACCATGAGAAATTATCATGGATCATTATATGAGTGTCATATATTTTCTCATGTAACTATTAGTCCTTGTACCTGAAGTCACCATGGTTCCCTACATAAGGAGTTGCATACTTTGGCTTCGTCAAACGTCACCCGTAAATGGGTAGACTATAAAGGCAATTACTGGGTATGTAACAAATTATGCGGAGGGATGTGAGTGATGTAGATGGGATCTATCCCTCCTATATGACGGGAGTGATATCATGATTCTTGATAGAGCGAGACCACTAAGTGCATGTTCATGCCCAAATGAGTCAATATGAGATATTAAGCTCATTTGATTAGAGTAAGTCTACTTGGAGTTCAAGATATAAATTGTACAGAGGATGACATGGTCTATGTCTCAATTGTTTAATTTAGATGTCAAGGATAGAGGGACATTGTCACATATTCTGAGAGTCACAATTAGTAGTCACAAAGGTGATGTTGGATCTCAATATTTTTGTAACTTGGGTAGAAATGATGTGTTGCTAGATACCGCTAATTGCTTATATTTCAAAATTGGTTTAGGAGCATTGCCAACATTACAAGAACCTATAGGGTCACACACAAAGGGCAATTAGATGGAGATTAGGTTCATATGATGGACCAATAGGATTAGGTTCATGTGATGAACCAAATTGAATTAAGAGTAATCCAAATTAGACTAATTGAGTTGGACTCAATTTGGTTCAAGTGTTGAATGAGTCTAATTTAGATATGATTCATTAAATCAATTTAAACTAATGAATAGAGATTCATTAAATTAAATTGACTTGAATCAAAGGTTGGATTTGATCAACCATGGGAGATAAGAGGTCAAGTTTGACTTGACTTGAGAGGGAAGATGAAGGGTCAAGTTTGACTTGACCAAATGCCACTTTATGGTGACTTGGCAAAGTGGCCAGCCAATGATGATGTTCCACATCATCATGGACACATCATGGTGTTCCACCTCTTGAGGAAGACCAAGAGTCATGGCTCTTGGTATTACATGGATGTTTATAACCCCATCCTTAATGTGGTCGGCCATAGCATTAGTGGTGAATTGATTTCATCTTTTTCCCTCTCCCTTCTTTCTCTCTCCCTTTCCTCCATTGCCGTGACATCCAAGGGTGCTAGCACACTCTAAGTGGTCTTCTCCACCTTTTGTCTGTGTGGATTCATGTAGAAGAGTGTACACTTGACACTCTACAATATCTGACAACCGTTTGGATGAGCGGGATAAGCGAAGGGCATCGCTATAAGGGTAACACTCTTCCATATGGATCTAAAGTAGATCTAGTATTTCTAAACATGTACATGAATTAATTTTATTTATCTTCACACGGATCTATGGCCGGCTTCTGAGATTTCCGCAACGCAAAAATCAATTTTTGCAGCTCGGAGAGTCTAACAACAAGAAGGATCTATGGTGCAATTTGTGCTAAAGATGAATGGGTACATCGAGAAATTAGCTACACTAGGGTTTGTGATGGATCATGAATTAAGTATTGACTTAATTCTACATTGTTTGCCCAAGAGTTATTCACAGTTTGTGATGAACTACCGGATGAACAAACTGGAATCCACCATTTCTAAACTCCTCAACATGCTGAAGAATGTGGAACCTTCTGTGAAGCATGAGGATAAGACGGTGATGTTAGTTGATTCCTCAAAGAAATGTTCTAAGAGGAAATCAAAGGAACAACATAAGGGGAAGAAGAAGGCTAAGAAGGCAGAACCATCTCAAAAGGGCAGTTTCCATCATTGTGGTAAGGAGGGCCATTGGCGAAGAAACTGCAAGATTTATCTTTAGTCTGTGAAGAAGAAGAAGGCATCTGATGCCTCATCCTCTTCAGGTATCTTCGTTATTGATTGTCATTCTATTTCCTTAGAGACTTGGGTATTGGATACTGGGTGTGGCTCACATATATGTAATGACATACAAGAGCTAAAGAATAGAAGAAGACTCGTTAAGGGAGAATCAAATTTGTGAGTTGACAATGGAGCAAAGGTTGCTGCAGTCGCCATCGGAATATATTTGTTGAAGCTCCCTACAGGACTTGTCTTATAACTGAATAATTGCTATTATATTCCTTCGTTAATAAAGAACATTTTTTCTACTTCCTGCTTAAATAGAAATGGGTATCATTTGACTTTTAGTAAAAATTATTGTTACATAACTTTCAATGGCATTCTTTATGGGACTAGAACTTTATGCAATGGTATATATATGTTAGACGTATCCAGTGACATTTTCAATATCGAAGCGAGCAACAAGCATGCTTGAAAATAAAATCAATTAGCCTCTTACATGTGGCATTGTTGTCTTGGCCATGTAAGTAAGAAATGCATGTACAAATTACACCGATGTGGAATTCTAGAATCATTTGAATTTGATTCATTCGATACATGTGAATCATTCTTAAAAGGCAAGATGACTAAGTTACCTTTTACTAAAAAAGGTGAACTAGTGAGAGAGTTGCTTGGTCTAATACATACTGATGTATGCGTACCTATGTCAACTCATGCTCTAAGAGGCTATAACTACTTCATTACCTTTATCGATGATCACTCATGATTTGGGTATGTGTTCTTGATGAAACACAAGTTTGAAACCTTTGAAAAGTTCAAAGAATTCAAAAGTGAAGCAAAGAAATAACTTGGAAAAAGTATTAAAATTCTTCGATTTGATCCAGGTGGTGAATTCTTGAGTCAAGAGTTTCTGGATTATCTAAGAGACAATGGTATATTGTCTAAATGGACTCAGCCGTATACACCATAGCATAATGGTGTATCTGAGAGGCGAAACTGAACTTTGTTAGACATGGTTAGGTTGATGATGAATCATGCGAATCTTCCCAAGTCCTTTTGAGGCTATGCACTTCAGATAGCTGTTTACTTGCTAAACAGAGTCCCAACCAAGGTAGTCTCTACTACTCCATATGAGATATGGAATAGTAAGAAACCTCATTTGTCTTACTTGAAGATATGGGGTTGTGTTGCTTATGTGAAGCGGACTGTATCAGAAAAATTGGATGCTAAGTCTGATAAATGTTTATTTATTAGATACACTTAAGAAATGAGAGGTTACAAATTCTATCACCCTGTGGAACAAAAGGTGTTTGTTTCAAGTCATGTTGTGTTTCTAGAGAAAGAGTTTCTCTTGCAAGAAAATAGTGGGAGTATCATTAAACTTAAGGAGGTTCAAGAGACTCCAATAGACATTGATGAGATACCTGGTCAAGCACCACAACCGATAACTCATAGTGATGAGCCATCAATTAACCTATTGATGTGAGCAAAACATATAGGGTTTTAGGAGTAGTTTTCGCTCACATCTCATTTCATTTTATGTTTGTTTAATGTATATTTACTTTATTTTGCATGCATTTCCTATTTTCTGGTTTGGAGATCTGCTCATTGTACTTTTGTGTACAGGACAGTATTATACGGGGAAAATGGCGCACTTTTAGAGCGAAAAGAAGACATTTAGTAGCTAGAGTAGAATGGCACATACCCTGGCCCTGTGAAAACACATGACCTATGCCACAGTGCCACACACTGCCTGGCCGTGTGGATCTAAAAGAGCCTACCTTAACCCTCAACATCTAGTTACCAATAGAATCTACTAATCAATCTTTTGGTGAGAATATTTGTGGTGAGTTACATTATTTATAGCATATGGATGAAATGAAATATTATGATCAAACTCCTAAAAATTCTTTGAGGCTAAGCATGATCAATATCGAGCCAAGAAAAGCAGCTAATAAGTATCTTGCCCCTCCACGAGCAAGATTTAAGGGAGATAGTGATGGAGGACCAAAAGGCAAGAGGAGAAAAGTGAGCAAGTATCTTTCTCCCCCACGAGCAAGATTCAAACACATCAGGAGAGGGAGAAAGATCTCCTTTGGCCATCAAAGCCAAGCTGAAGTATAATGGTACGGTCGAGCTAAAGACCTTAAACAAGCGCTTCTTGGAAGGCAACCCAAGTTTAGATTTTGTGTTTATTTCTTATTAGTTATTGCATTTGTTTTTTTTGAACTTTGATTTATATTCTTTTAGCATGTTGCATTTGAATTAGGACTAGAAAGGACTTGCTAGGTAGAAAGAAAAATCATTTTGAACCTATATGACTGAGCGTGTAAGGAGAATTCGGACCATTGTACACCATGAGAGAGAAACGGGGGCACACGGTTGGCCGTGTGTTTTCACACGATCGTACCCACATTCCAACAGCGAACACGGCCTGGTCGTGTGTTTTCACATGGGCGTGTTGCGCAAGGGATAAAGGATGCCGCACTATGCGTTTTGCCCCTGTACATCACTCTCCTTCCAGTCCACACATGTATAGGAGCCCACCTAGTCCACGTCGACATGAGCCTGCACCTGCACCACCACCTTTTTCTACTTTTGAGCATGATGCAAGTACATCTGCCTATGATTTTTCGGAGTTCCAATTGCACCTCGACAACATATATACTGAGCAGCAGACACAGAGGCAATAATGGGAGGAGCAGAGCGCCTACACCAAGGCAGAGTTTCAAGGCTTCTGGGAGCACTTCCAGTGGGCCGAGGAGTTCTATGATGAGGCCCGCATCTACTTCCAGGAAGAGGTTGCCCATCGCCAGGATTAGGCTACCTACCGCCAGGAGATGCGACAACACATGCACGCTCAGCAAACACAATGGGCTAGGGAGGAGAAGCACCGATCAACTACTGCATCCACCAGCTCTTAGATCGACCACATGTACATGTGGCATTAGCGTCTCAACACCATATTTTCTCAGGACCACGAGATGCGGAGGCTACCGGACTTTCCACCTCGTCCACCATACTATAGGTATGCTTCGCTTAAGTCTGGGAGGGGCCTAAGTCTTGATTTATTTTGTTACTAGTAGTAGTTTTATTTCCTTTCATTTGCATTTTTAGTTCGCATTCATTTGTTCTTACATAGAGTTTTTAGTTTCTTCAGTACTTAATTTTTTCTATCTTTAAGCCACCTCAGTAGTATTGCTAAAGTTTTCTTCATGAGTTGTTTCCATGGGTATCTTAACTTCATTTACCTCGTGGTATTTTATTTTATTTTCTTTAATGAATGTTCAAGTCTTAGACTGGTTAACTTTTTTTTTTACACCTACACATGATGAATATTCTGAAAGGGAGAGTCTAGTACGTATCTAGTTATGATTCATCTTAGTAGTCTAGTACTTTGGAATCCATAGATGACTCTAGATTTAGCATTTTAGTTACTGGAGATGCTCGGATTGTGGAAGCCCATTCGGAAAAATCAAAATCCTAAGAGAGATAAAAAAATTGAAAAAAAAATATATTATGAGGGATAAAAAAATAGTTGTCATGGGTGGAAATGGTTAGGTGCCCCTTTAAGACTGAGTTAGGTTACTGGGGAAACACCTACCAATTTCTCTCAATACCGAGTATGCCTTTGAGACTTTGTGCTAGATCTAGGGATCGATCCTTGCTTGGGGCAGGTAAGTGTCTAAGAGCTTGAGACCTTAGAAAAGCTATAGGATGACGACTTAACTTACCACGGAACGGGTATCCCGTGAGAAGATTTGCTTTGCATGAGCACGAGGAGCTAACTTAGTGAATTTCTAGAACATATCTATTTTGCTTTGATTGCAAATACCACTTGATAAATTTAGTTAACATGCTAAGTATGGAACAATACCTTTTTAAAATTTCATGGCACTGAGGTTTGCTTGAGGACAAGCAAAGATCTAAGTCTGGGGGAATTGATGTGAGCAAAACATATAGGATTTTAGGAGTAGTTTTTGCTCACATCTCATTTCATTTTATGTTTGTTTCATGCATATTTTACTTTGTTTTGCATGAATTTCCTATTTTCTGGTTGCAAGTGTTAGTATGAGCCCTTAGTGCCAATTATGAGATGATTGGTGAGGGAGACTTTTGTATTATATTCTTGCATTAATAAAGGCAAAGATTGATTATTATATTTCTTTATGCGTGTGCCAGCTAAATAAATATAATAATGTCCATGAATAGTAGGTTATTATCTACAGTATATCAATTGGTAGAATTGATTATGAGAAGCTGTAGAGAACACTATTCTTAAATATTCCTAGTCGAGTATTGTATTAATAGACAAGGGTTATATTGATACATTGAGACTAGCATGTAGGTCAATGGATGACTTGATCTCACAAGTCATGGATATATGATATCACATTGATACATGGGTATATATATAGGAGACTATATATACTGAATTGACCCACCATGAGAAAGTATCATGAATCGTTATATGAGTGTCATATACTTTCTCATGTGACTATTGGTGTGAATAGTCCTTAGACCTGAAGTCACTACGGTTCCCTACATAAGGAGTTATGTACTTTGGTATCGTCTAACGTCACACCGTAATTGGGTGACTATAACGGCGATCACTGAGTATGTAACGAATTATGCGGAGGGATGTGAGTGATGTAGATGGGATCTATCCCTCCCATATGACGGGAGTGATATCTTTGGCCTCTTGATAGAGTAGGACCACGAAATGCATGGCCATGCTCAAATGAGTCAATATGAGATATTGAGCTCATTTGTTTGAGTGAGTCTACTTGGGGATCAAGAAAAATAAAGATTGATAAGAGGGTGACACGGTCTATGCCTCATTGATCGATCTGAGATATCAAGGATAGAAGGACACTGTCATATGATAATAGTCACGGAAGAGGTTGTCGGATCTCGACATTCTCATCACTTGGGTAGCAATGATGTATTGCTAGATGCCGCTCATTGCTTATGTATCTAAAATGGTTTTGGATACATTGCCAACGTTATGAGAGCCTATAGGGTCACACACAAAGAACATATTATTTTGGAGAGGAAATCATTTTGGTTTGACTAAAATGAATTATTAGTTAATTGGATTAACTAGAATGAGTAAGACTCATTACTTGGCTAAATTTGAGTTGGACTCAAATTGGTTTATGTTGAGTTAGACTCAAGTCAAACCAAGAGAAGAAGGCTAAAATGATTAATCATAATTAATCATGTAATACACGAATTAATAATGTAATACACGAATTAATAAATGGGGTTTTAAATGGGATTTAAAAGCTCATTAATGTGCATTTAATGAGAATTATTGATTTCCTTTCTTTTACCATGGAGAATAAGGAAGTGCATTTAATGTCTAATTAAGGTGTATTATTGTTTCTTCTTCTTCTTCAACGTGAGAATGAAAAACAAATTGAATCTGATTTTATTTTGTTCTAAAAAAAATCCAAGTATAGAGTGAAAAGAGAGACCTTGGTGTGGTTGCTAGCACAACCGAAAGGGTTTACCTCTTCTCTCCAAGATCGTGTGTGTGTGCACCGTAGAGGCGTGGACATTCTGACCACGCTGAGATCCGCAAGTGTTGCTGACTGGAATTCGAAGGGCACACTTCGAAGGTAATCTCGATTCCTATAGGATAGAATCAATAATAGAAACGAGTATGTTTTTTTTTTGCTTGGATCTCTGGAGGGATCCTAAGTTTTCTGCTGCGAATTTTGTTTATCGCTCGGGATCCCTACAGTGGTATCAGAGCCACTCGTGAAAAAAAAAGGTACATGTTTTTTTTAGATGTTTTATGTGATATAAACATGAGATTAGTTTTATTATGTTTTTTTTTGCTGACTCGGTATATGTCGGAGTTGATTTAGCCAAGCAGATAGTCTGCCGAGTGGGCTGAATCAAGTCGGATGGTGCCGACTCGGTCTATGTCCGAGTTGATTTAGCCAAGAAGATAGTCTGCCGAGTGGGCTGAATCAAGTCGGATGGTGCCGACTCCGCCTGTGTCCGAGTTGATTCAGCCAAGCAGATGGTCTGCCAAGTGGGCTGGTTCAAGTCGGACGGTGTCGAACACACCTGGCCATCTGGAGGTCTCAAGTTCATAGAGATGGACAAAATGGGCAGTGACTCATAAGATGAATTAGAAAAAGAAAATTTGCGTATTGCCCCCTCATCCCCATGAGCGCTTATAACCCCTTGCCTAAGTGGTGTTGCGGCTAATCGACATAGTGGCTTAAAAATTGCACATAATAAAACTGATAAATAAAATAATTTATTAAATCATTGTGAATGATTTGTATATGGTGCATTGTTATGGCCTAGGACCCAATATGATTGTGGTTATGTGTTGTAATTCATAATACGGCCTGTGTGTCATCATATGTATGTAGGTGTTGTAATTTTTTTTACACGGCCTGCGTGTCGTGCCTTCACTTCTATTTTCTAGTTGTAAAATAGATTTAGACTCGAATGTAACTCGAGTGTTCTCATTTTGTAATGTACAAAATAAATAAGCAATGAAAGTCCATTGAAGGTGGATGTTATTGACAACACATGCTGACCAAAGGAAGCGCTTGGAGAAGATGCTATCCCTAGGGTAACCAATCAATTTTCTCATTGGCTTGAGAAATCGTAGAATAAGGGCCATAACCATGTCACGTTTAGCGTATATGTGATATATTTGATGTGTATGTGATGCATGCTAGATAATTTGTTATCTTAAAATTAAGTCAAATGAATATTCCTACCAAAGTTTGGTACTCATAAACTACCTCAATCATTTGTGTTGGGTTTGCCAAAGCAAAGCAACGCATTTTATCTTAGTAGAGTGCGAGAGGACAATTGTGATGTCCCGCTATCAAACTTTGGATGAGACTTCACTAAGTGTCTCAATTAGATTGAGAAATACTTAGAGACATTTCCTAATAGTTAGGAGACACGGATAAGGGAACATTTATACTAAGTCTTGGGCGATTAGCCAAAGCTAACTCAAGATGATGTATAATGTGAATATTGATCCTTTATTCCAAGAGTTGCATACGATGCAATTGGTAAAATGTTACCTACCTAGTGATACTAAATCTTGGGTGATTACCCAAAGCTAACTCAAGGTGAGGTATGATGTGGATCTTATCCCACATGAACTTGAAGCTCAATAGAACTGGTATGACTAGCTCCTATTGAAGCTAAAGGAATCAGTGGGAGTCTCATTTAATTAAAGGCCTAATTAAATGATTTCAGATATAATACTCAATTTTGCATATTATTTCTGTTGTAGATTACTATGTCTTCAAATACGTTAAATACCCTCTCTCTGCGATCGATCCTTGAGAAGGACAAACTTAATGGAGCAAACTTCATTGACTGGTTCAGAAATTTGAGAATAGTTCTCAAACAGGAGCAGAAACTCTATGTCCTAGAGCAACCCATTCCTGAACCACCCACCAATAATGCTACTCGTACAGGTAAGGATGCATACAAGAAGCATCAAGATGATGCATTAGATGCATCATGCCTTATGCTTGCAACCATGAACTCTGAGCTTTAGAAACAACATGAGAACATGGATGCCTTTGATATGGTTGCACACTTAAAGAAACTATATCAAGGGCAGGCAAGGCATGAGAGATCTGAGGTATCTAAGGCATTATTTTCATGCAAAATGCAAGAAGGAACACCCGTAGGAACTCATGTACTCAAGATGATTGGGTATGTTGAGAACCTTGAAAGATTGGGGTTTCCTTTAGGCCAAGAGTTGGGCACTGACCTTATTCTATATTCGCTTCCTAGAGGCTTTAGTCAATTTGTCATGAATTATTACATGAGCGAAATTGACAAACCATTGCCTGAGCTCTTAAGCATGTTGAGAACTGCTGAGAGCAATCTTAAGAAGATGCAACCTGGTACTAATGATGTACTTATGGTTAAAAAGGGCAAGGGTAAGAAAAAGTCTAAAGGCAAGGGTAAGACCCAGAATAAAGATAAGGACAAAGCATTGAAGCCTAAAGGTGGGGTGGCCAAGGAAGGGACTTACTTCCACTGCAAGGAAGCTGGACATTGGAAGAGGAACTGCAAAAAGTACCTCGAGGAAGTTCAGAAGAAGAAAGGAAGTGAGACTTCCACTTCAGGTATACATGTTATAGAAGTCAATCTATCTATTTCTTCCTCATGGGTATTGGATACCGGTTGTGCTTCTCACATTTGTACCAATGTGCAGGGCTTGAGAAGAAGTAGATCTTTGACAAAAGGAGAAGTGGACCTACATGTTGGCAATGGCGCAAGAGTTGCTGCTATAGCTATAGGAACATATTCCTTATCATTACCCAAATTCTAGAACTTGAAGAGTGTTATTTCGTACCTGCAATAACTAAGAACATTATGTCTATGTCTTGTTTGGACAAGAAAGGTTTTTCATTTATAATTAAGGACAAGTGTTGTTCTGTATATTTAAATGAAATGTTCTATTGCAGTGCACACTTGATGAATGGACTCTATGCTCTAGACCTTGAAAACCCAGTCTATAACATAAATACCAAACGATTCAAATCTAATCATTTGAATCAAACGTATCTTTGGCATTGTCGCTTGGGTCACATAAATGAGAGTCGCATAGCCCAACTCCATAAGGATGGATTACTGGACTCATTTGATTTTGAATCATATGAGGTATGTGAATCTTGTCTTTTAGGCAAGATGACCAAGACTCTATTTAGTGGACAAGGGGAATGAGCGACAGATTTGTTAGGCCTCATACATAGTGATGTATGCAGTCCTTTCAAAGTCGCAGCCAGAGGAGGTTATCAGTACTTCATCACATTTACTGATGATTTCAGTAGATATGGATATGTGTATCTTATGAGACACAAATCAAAATCCTTTGAAAAGTTCAAAGAATTCAAGAATGAAGTACAGAACCAACTTCGTAAGAGTATTAAGATGCTTTGATCAGATCGAGGTGGGGAATACCTAAGCCAAGAGTTTAGTGACTATCTAGTTGAGTGTGGGAAAAAAATCTCAGCTCACTCCACCTGGAACACCACAGTTGAATGGTGTATCCGAGAGGAGAAATCATACTCTATTAGATATGGTACGATCAATGATAAGTCATACAGAACTTCCTCCTTCCTTCTGGGGATATGCTCTAGAGACCGCCACTTTCACACTTAATCGTGTTCCGTCTAAGGCAGTCGTAAAGACACCATATGAGATATGGACTGGGAAGAGTCCCAAGATGTCTTTTATGAAGATTTGGGATTGTGAGGCTTACGTATGACGTCAAGTATCAGATAAACTAGGCCCCAAATCAGATAGATTCTATTTCGTTGGATATCCCAAGGAAATTAAGGGATATTACTTTTACAACCCCACACAAGGCAAAGTGTTTGTTGCTAGAAATGGTGTTTTTCTAGAAAGGGAATTTATTTCTAGAAAAATAAGTGGGAGTAAAATTGATCTTGAAGAAGTTCAAGATACACAAAATAGCACTGATACCTTAATGGAACAAGAACAGTCATCACAAGGAGTGGTGATACAACCTATTCAGGTAGACCAAGATCTGTGCAGGTCTGATAGGATACATCATCAACCTGAGAGATATTCTTTTCTCTTGGATGACAATGATGGTATCATGCTTGATGAGCCGACATCCTATCAGGAAGCTGTAATGAGCCCAGATTCTGAGAAATGGCTCGAGGCCATGAGATCCGAAATGGAATCCATGTACACTAACCAAGTTTGGACTTTGGTTGATCCACCTGAAGGGCTCAAACCCATTGGGTGTAAGTGGGTCTTTAGGAGAAAGGCTGACATGGAAGGTAATGTGCATACCTATAAAGGGCGATTGGTAGCAAAAGGATTCAAGCAGATTCATGGTATTGACTATGATGAAACCTTTTCTCCAGTTGCGATGCTCAAATCCATTCGGATCATGCTTGCTATTGCAGCTTACTATGACTATGAGATCTGGCAGATGGATGTCAAAATAGCATTTCTTAACGGAAATCTATTCGAGGATGTGTATATGACACAACCTGAGGGTTTTGTCGATCCAAAGGATGCTGGAAAGGTTTGTAAGTTGCATAGGTCCATATATGGTTTAAAGCAAGCTTCTAGAAGCTGGAATCTTCGTTTCGATAATACGATCAAAATGTTTGGTTTCATTAAGAACGAAGATGAACCTTGTGTCTACAAGAAGGTTAGTGGGAGCTCAATTGTTTTCCTCATATTGTATGTAGATGACATACTGCTCATTGGAAATGATATCCCTATGCTGCAGTCTGTGAAGACTTGGCTTGGGAATTGTTTTTCAATGAAAGACTTAGGTAAAGCAGCCTATATTCTAGGCATCAAGATCTATAGAGATAGATCTAAGAGATTGCTTGGCTTGAGTTAGAGTACATATGTTGACAAGGTGCTTAAGCGTTTTGCCATGCAGAATTCCAAGAAGGGATTTTTGCCAATGTCACATGGTATGAGTCTTTCAAAGACTCAATCTCCCTCTTCTAAGGAGGACAGAGATCGCATGGATCAGATCCCTTATGCATCAGCTATAGGATCTATCATGTATGCCATGATTTGTACTCGCCACGATGTCTTGTATGCTTTAAGCATGACGAGCAGTACTCGATCGGTGAATGTCATCGATAGCACAAGAATATTCTTAAGTACTTGCGAAGGACAAAAGAATATTTCTTGATATTTGGAGGCAATGAGGAGCTAGCTGTAAAGGGTTACAGTGATGCAAGCTTCCAAACTTACAAGGATGACTCCAGATCGCAGTCAAGGTATGTATTTTGCTTAAATGGTGGCGCTATGAGCTGGAAGAGTTCGAAGCAGGACACAGTTGCAGATTCTACAACAGAAGCCGAGTATATTGTCGATCTTAAAGAAAGGAGGCTGTTTGGATCCGAAAGTTCATCACTGAGCTTGAGGTGGTTCCTAGCATAGTAGACCCAATAGACCTCTATTGTGACAACAATGGGGCTATTGCTCAGGCTAAGGAACCTCGCTCTCATCAAAGGACCAAACACATACTATAGCAGTATCATCTCATTCGAGAGATCATCAATAGAGGAGATGTTCAGATATGCAGAGTAGACACTGATGCTAACATTGCGGATCCCTTGACCAAGGCTTTGGCACAGAGGAAGCATGATGGTCACATTAGGTCACTGGGTCTTAGAGATTACAGTGATTGACACTAGTGCTAGTGGGAGATTATTAGTATGAGCCCTTAGTGCCAATTATGAGATGATTGGTAAGGGAGACTTTTGTATTATATTCTTGCATTAATAAAGGCAAAGATTGATTATTATATTTCTTTATGCGTGTGCCAGCTAAATAAATATAATAATGCCCAAGAATAGTAGGTTATTATCTATAGTATATCAATTGGTAGAATTGATTATGAGAAGCTATAGAGAACACTATTCTTAAATATTCCTAGTCGAGTATTGTATTAATAGACAAGGGCTATATTGATACATTGAGACTAGCATGTAGGTCAATGGATGACTTGATCTCACAAGTCATGGATATGTGATATCACATTGATACATGGGTATATATATATAGGAGACTATATATACTGAATTGACCCACCATGAGAAAGTATCATGGATCGTTATATGAGTGTAATATACTTTCTCATGTGACTATTGGTGTGAATAGTCCTTAGACCAGAAGTCACTACGGTTCCCTACATAGGGAGTTATGTACTTTGGTATCGTCTAACGTCACACCATAATTGGGTGACTATAACGGCGATCACTGAGTATGTAACAAATTATGCGAAGGGATGTGAGTGATGTAGATGGGATATATCCCTCCCATATGACGGGAGTGATATCTTTGACCTCTTGATAGAGTAGGACCACGAAATGCATGGCCATGCTCAAATGAGTCAATATGAGATATTGAGCTCATTTTTTGAGTGAGTCTACTTGGGGATCAAGAAAAATAAAGATTGATAAGAGGGTGACACGGTCTATGCCTCATTGATCGATCTGAGATATCAAGGATAGAAGGACACTGTCATATGATAATAGTCACGGAAGTGGTTGTCGGATCTCGACATTCTCATCACTTGGGTAGCAATGATGTATTGCTAGATGTCGCTCATTGCTTATGTATCTAAAATGGTTTTGGATACATTGCCAACGTTATGAGACCCTATAGGGTCACACACAAAGAACATATTATTTTGGAGAGAAAATCATTTTGGTTTGACTAAAATGAATTATTAGTTAATTGGATTAACTAGAATGAGTAAGACTCATTACTTGGCTAAATTTGAGTTGGACTCAAATTGGTTTATGTTGAGTTAGACTCAAGTCAAACCAAGAGAAGAACGCTAAAATGATTAATCATAATTAATCATGTAATACACGAATTAATAATGTAATACACGAATTAATAAATGGGGGTTTAAATGGGATTTAAAAGCTCATTAATGTGCATTTAATGAGCATTAATTGATTTCCTTTCTTTTACCATGGAGAATAAGGAAGTGCATTTAATGTCTCATTAAGGTGTATTATTGTTTCTTCTTCTTCTTCAATGTGAGAATGAAAAACAAATTGAATCTGATTTTATTTTGTTCTTAAAAAAAGACAAGTATAGAGTGAAAAGAGAGACCTTAGCGTGGTTGCTAGCACAACCGAAAGGGTTTACCTCTTCTCTCCAAGATCGTGTGTGTGTGCACCGTAGAGGCGTGGACATTCTGACCAAGCTGAGATCTGCAAGTTTTGCTTACTAGAATTCGAAGGGCACGCTTCGAAGGTAATCTCGATTCCTATAGGATAGAATCGATAATAGAAACGAGTATGTTTTTTTTTGCATGGATCTCTGGAGGGATCCTAAGTTTTCCGCTGCGAATTTTGTTTATCGCTCGGGATCCCTACAGCAAGATCTGCTCGTTGTACTTTTGTGTGCAGGACAACATTATAGGGGGAAAATGACACACTTTTGGAGCGAAAAGAAGACATTTGGCAGCTAGAGCAGAATGACACACACCCTGGCCCTATGAAAACACACAACCTACACCACACACGGCCTGGTCATGTGGATATACACGATCGTGTGGTATTGTGCGATTTTGACGTGATTCGATTAATTTTTAGGTTTCGAGGAGATCCAGGCTGATGTCTATATATGGAGGCTACGCCCAAACCCTAGCGAGAGGCTCGACAACTAGGATGGCACACCAGTGCCTTAAAAAGCATCGAAAACTCACAATGGGGAGGAAGAAAGCCGTCGGAGATCCAAATTCTACACCTCAAAGCCAAGGAGAAGAGCACCATCACATTGTAATCTATATTCTTTCCATGCTTTATCTTGTATATACGAATTCGACAATGCCTTGTGTTTTTTTTCTCATATTCATGGAGTAGATTCTCTGATTCTAGGACTAGGGAGTAGTTTGTGTTGAGTTAGAACATGTTGATTCAAATATCTTTTTGTTCGTGGATTTATATTTGCAATTGGCGTTTGGTTTAGATCTATAGCTATTGTTTTGGTTTTCTAGTAACTGTACTTGGCCGATACAAGGGGTGACAACCCTCGTATAAAAGATTTAGGTGAATTAAGGAGGAACCTATGGGTTGGCCTCATCGCCGATAACCGTGGGTAGAAGGATGCGATAGAGTAGGAAATGTGTCTCGTTTTCGACTCGTCACAGGGATCGATTCAGCATCCTCGTACCAGCTATCCCATCCTAAAGCCAGGGGTCGACTTGGTATGGCAGAGGTAGCTTTCGATAGATGCGAAGGCTCATTAGGGGAGTGTATGATGTCCTTTCCACAAAATCGTAGTTAGAAACCTAGATAAAACTCAATTGACAACGTGTTCTGTGACACACAAGCTAAATCGAAATCCTAGAATCCCATCTAAAGACTCATACCAACCCTTCTCTTCCTCCGTGTGACACCGTACTAAGTTAGGACCACCAATGACCTCCTAAGCACAACCATTAGAACTGAGTTTTGAACAATAACGTCCACTGAATAGATAAATACTCAAATCTCAGTCCCTGTGGGATCGATAATCTATATTATTACTTGATGACACCTGTGCACTTGCAAGCGTTGAGCGTGAGCATGCGCTTCAAGTCCTCGACGGTCTCCGTTGTGAGATTTGAGGTCGCGTTCACGTGCATCACCTATTGTAACATCACATCTTTGTAGATCTGGTAGAACACACAACATTCCTGAGAGATATGGATTTCTCGTAAGTGAATTGAACGACGTGTTACTCATTGATGATGAGGAGCCTACTAGTTATGAAGAAGTTCTGAAAAGTTTAGAAATGGACAAATGGCTTGAAGCCATGAAGTCGGATATGGATTCCATGTATGAAAATCAAGTTTAGAACTTGATGGACCCACCTGAAGGCATTAAGCCTATAGGGTGCAAGTGGGTTTTCAAGAAGAAAATTGACATGGATGGTAATGTGATTACCTATAAGGCTAGATTAGTGGCGAAAGACTATCATCAAAATCAAGGTGTTGATTATGACGATACCTATTCACCAGTAGCTATGCTTAAATTCAATCGGATGCTCCTGGCCATAGTGGCTCATTATGACTATGAGATATGGAAGATGGATGTGAAAATGGCTTTCCTTAATGGAAACCTACTCGAGGATGTGAATATGATACATGACGAGGGTTTCACATAGGTTGATAAAACCAAGGAATGCAAACTTCGACGATCTATATATGGACTGAAGCAAGCATCTAGGAACTGGAATATCCGTTTTGATGAGACAATCAAAAGGTTTGATTTCTCACAAAATCCAGATGAACCCTGTCTGCACAAGAAGGTTAGTGGGAGTGTAGTCATGTTTCTAGTGTTGTATGGTAATGACATATTACTTATAGGAAAAAATATATCTATCTTACTGTTGGTCAAAATTTGGCTATCCAAAACATTCTACATGAAAGACCTAGGAGAAGTGACCTATATCCTCGGAAATAAGATCTATAGAGATAGATTGAAATGGTTGCTTAGTCTTTCGCAGTCTACATATATAGACCGAGTGCTAACGAGGTTTAACATGTCGGAATCCAAGAAAGATTTCATTCCCATCAGGCATGGGATACACCTTTCGAAGTCTATGTGTCCATGCACAAAAGACGAGAGGATTTGCATGAGTAAGATTCCCTATGAATTCACAATAGAATCTATCATGTATGTTATATTATGTACGAGGCCCAATGTATCGTATGCTCTGAGTGTCACGAGCAGATACCAGTCAGATCTAGGAATGGATCATTGGGCGGCTATTAAGATAATTCTTAAGTACTTGAGAAGAACTAAGGATGTGTTTCTAATATATGGAGAAGGTGATATGATAATACGCAGGTATATGGATGCCAACTTCCAGAAAGACAAGGATGATTCCAGGTCTCAGTCTGGGTACATATTCACCTTGAATGGAGGCATAATAAGTTGGAAAAGTTCCAAGCAAGACACTGTAGCAGATTCTACCACTGAGGCAGAATATATTTCAGCTTCAGAAGCAACAAAGGAAATGATTTGGATCAAGAAGTTTGTCTCTGAACTTGGTCTTGTTTCAACCATTGTTGAAGCAATACCAGTCTACTGCGACAACAATGGAGCGATTGCATAGGCAAAAGAGCCAAGGTCTCATCAACGATCCAAATATGTGCTCATCACTATCATCTGATTAGAGAGATCATCAGTAAGAAGGAAATACAAATCGAGAAGATTCCCACTGAAAGGAACTTAGAGGACCCTTTAACTAAGGCCTTACCTCAAAGTAAGTTTGAGGGTCATGTTAGAGCTTATGGTATTGGATACCGTGGCGATTGACATTAGGCCAAGTGGGAGTTTGTTAATTATATATGAGAGGTGTCCTAAGGCAATCACTTTATGGTTGTACCATTTATTTGATAAATAAAGATTCACTATTTAAGTGTACATGTTTTCATGTATTTTATTGGATCTTAAACTCATTTACTGAATGTCTGCAATATGATTCACAGCATGAGAGAATTTGTGATTGGATCACAACTAGAGAGTATCTCTACATGTATAATTGTGATGTATTGGAATTATCCCTAGTCGATGAATTTATACATTCGGACACCATCAATTCTATTGAGACTAGCACAAGTTATACTCTTTGGTTTATCCAAGCAGTCGTTTCACACTGGTTGGAGACATCGGGATGTCCGGAGTTAATCGGGGATTCTAGTTTTGGTAACTAGTTCATTAGAGTGACCAACTGTAAGACTTCATATGATTCTCTACATATTCAGATATGTCAATGAAGTCCTTACAACAACTTAAGTTTGATGTTCGTTTGACTTGCGGTATTCAAGTCATCTTGGTAATGGAGACGTATGCTTTGCCATCTTAAGCAAGCATCTCCAAGGAGATATGGACCCGGGATGATTAGGTATAAGCTGATGTGGTCGAAGGTGTTTGAATATCCTATAGAGGATTCACCACTCCATGCAAGGAGATGTATACCCTGTGGCCCACTTGTTGAATTGTTACTAAAGTCTTTGGCCAAAGTATTACATATTTAGAGTATGATACTCTTGGATACATGTGCAGTAACTAGAATCCGCAGTATGAGGAAATGATATGGGCTAGGTGTGATGTAGTGATGTTCGAGAATGCGTCCTCAAATCTCGCGATGGGAACCATCGAGGACTCGAAGCTCACAATCGTGCTCAATGCCCGCAAGTGCACGGATGTCGTCAAGTAATAAAAAAATTATCGATCCCACAAGGACTAATATTTGAATACCGATTGTTCAGTGGACATTATTGTTCAGAGTTTAATGTTAAGGGTTGTGCTTATGAGGTTTGTTAGTGGTCCTAACTCTAGTACGGTGTCACACAAAGGAAGAGAAGGATTTCTACGAGTCTTCTAAGGGAATTCTAGGATTTCGGTTTCGCTTGTGTGTCACAAAACACACTATCAATAGGGTATTATCTAGATGTCTAACTATTGTCTTGTGGAAGGGGCATCATACACTTCCCCAATGAGCCTTCACATATAACTACCTCTAAGTTGACTGGCTTTAGGGCCGGGATAAGCACAGGATCTTTGGATCGATCCTTGTAGTCGGAGCGTGTCGTTCGACTCTATCACACCCTTCTATACACAATTATCGAAGATGAGACCAACCCCTAGGTTCCTCCTTAATTCTCCTAAATCTTTGATACGAGGGTTGTCACCCCTTGTATCAGTTATGCACAGTAAATAGAAGACTAAAACAAATAGCTATCGATCTAAACAATCACCAATTCCAAATATGAAATCAAGAACAAACATATATTTGAAATAGCATGTTCTACGCACACAAAATACTCCCTAATCATATAATTAGAGAATCTACTCCATAAATACGAGAAGAGAAATACAAACCATAATTGAATTCATAGATACAATGCAAATTATGTAAGGAAAGTGAATTACAATGCACTTTGGTTCTTCTTCCTGGCGTTGAAGTGCAAAATTTGGTCCTCGAGCGACCTCCTTACTCCCTGTTGCGAGTTCCCGAAGCTTTTAAGGGTGTCGGTGTTTCATCTCGGCCGTCGTGCCTCCCCCCCTAGGGTTTGGGCATAGCTTCCTTTATATAGACATGAGGTTGGATCTTCCCAAACCCTGGAAAAAATTAAATCGGATCAAAATCACCCCGGTGCCAAACGCCCTTGTGGATTCACACGGCTAGGTCGTGTGTGATGCTAGTGTGTGCTCCAGGGATGGCCGTCTGGATTCACAGGGTTAGGTTGTGTCTCCTTCGATTCTAGCTGCAAAATACCTTTCTTTTCCTCCAAAAATGTGACATTTTCCCCGTAGAATGTTGTCCTGTACACAAAAGTACAAAGAGCAGATCTCCGAACCAGAAAATAAGAAATGCATGCAAAATAAAGTGAAATATGCAAGAATCAAATATAAAAGAAAGATGTTTGTTCAAATCCAAATTTTGTAATCTAATACTCACTAATTTATAAATTTTAACGATGTTTGTTTAGGCCTAGGAGACGGGGATTGAGCCATTATTTATAGACACTTTCACCCGTACATTCCAAAAGAAAGATAAGATGTGGAGTGGGGAAAGAGCTAGAACAATGAAGGTTTGTAATTTTAAAAGTTTTATGGTCTTTTGTTATTATTTAACATTTTTTTAAAATAGGAGAAATACGATGAACTGACACAGATAAATTCAAGTGTAGGTGTTGATGAAGTCGAATCTAAGCCTTCAATTTATGGCTCGAAGCAACTGGAGAGGCGAAAAGTGGAAGAATAATTGAACTTGGTTCTTGGAGATGAACCTATAATGTAACACCCCCCCTCCTCCTCTCTCTACTCTAGTAAGGGAGGTTTTACCATCATACTTTAATTATAAACCAAACATGTCTCAATTATTCCATGAACACACTTACACTATTTACTAACTAATACCAGATTTAAAACAAAAGATTGTCAATAACTCGTAACAAGATCTAAACATGGTTTCTAAACAAGTATCATAGTTCAAACTCTTCACTTGAAACAGCGGAGGCTAAAGAAATAAATCAACTACATTGGCATGTTGACACTAGGATATTACACAAGTTCTTAACCTATCTAGGCATGCAAATAAGTTCTAACATAAAACAATCTTAAGTAATTCAACCTCATGCATGGCGATAGTAATGATATGCATCTTTGACATAAAAATAAACATAAACAATAGCACATCACATCAACACTAGCACCTAACATGAACAATAGAAAATAACATGAACACTAGCACACTAGTAAGTTCAAGGGTCTTTAACAAAGCAAAATAGCACACTAGCAAGATCAAAGGTCTTTAATATAGCATAATACTAGCAAGTTTGACATTCTTAAACACAACATAATCACTAGTAAATTCAGAGTTCTTAGACATAACATAAACTTTAGCAAGCTCAGAATTCTAGTAAGTTCAAAATCGTAATCTACTGTTCCGCTGCCACACACACCAAGCTCTTCATCCGCTGTCCCGTCTTACTCAAGTCTTGCTTTACCCTTATCTGCAATATAAGGAATGAAAACTATAAGCAATGAAGCTTAGTAAGTACATCCTATTCTCACAAAACATCGCATTATAAGAAAAACATGCTATTAGAATACTTGCATGCAAACATATGCTCATACTTGCCATTCAGAAAATTCTGCATTTAATATTTAGAAACAATTGTACATAACACAATGATTTAACTTGAAATGCATGAACTTTCTACATTAAACATATAGAAACATTTGTACATAACACAATGCATGAACTTGAAATACACAACTTGCAATACATGATTTTGAAATATGCTCCGCTTATAGAAACATGCACATGAGATATACTTAAGCTTGTGAACCTTGTGCTTTGGTTAACTTTAGAAACCATATATATATATATATATATATATATATATATATATACACACACTTTAAAATCAGTAATAATCCTTGTTTGGGCAGCCCGACATAGTACCAATTTGTCCGCAACCCTAATAGAATTCGGGGTAGCTGGCCACCGAACTTATTAGGGCAACTTACTAAGGGCGGTCTAGGGCCCATGGGCGATCTAAGGGCCCGGTACATGCCACTTTAAAGTAAAATACTTTCTTTATATATATCCTACTGATTTTATCATTTAACAAATATTTAACATGATCATACTCCCAAAACTCATATAGGAAGCATTTCAAGACATTTAATCATGCTCTTTGTCCCCAAAACTCGTAGGGGAAGCATCTTTGCGATCTTATGTCTTGCTTCAAAATAAATATACCTATAATACCTATCAATCTGAACAAATATAATCTGAAAAAAACATATAATCTAAACAAAAGATAGAAAAAGGAGCTAGATAGCATTTCAAGACATTTAATCATGCTCTTTGTCCCCAAAACTTGTAGGGGAAGCATCTTTGTGATCTTTACATCTTGCTTCAAAAGAAATATACCTATAATACCTATAAATCTGAACAAACATAATCTGAATAGAACATATAAATCTGAAAAAAAACAAGATAATAGAAGCAAGATGCACAAATCGAAGAGCTACTTATACTGTAGGTGAGAAATACTTACATCCTCTCGCTGTCTTACTAATATACAACTAGGGTTTTTGTGAGATGAAGACCTTCCCTTGTTCCTTAGCCTTAGGAGTGATCCTCTAGCATATACTAAGCCCTTGAAACCTCTCTTTAGAACCCCAACCAAGAGCCCTAAGGGTTCGGATGAGAAGGCAAAACAAGGAGATGGAGTTTCTAGGTTTCGGTGGAGAAGGAGGAAGAAGGATGAAAAAAAATTTCGGTGGAGAGGGGAGAAGGAAGAAGAAAATTTCAGTTTTCCCTCTCTTAATTCCCCTTTAATACTTAGGGATATGAAATAAAACTACTCATCTTCTCATACTTATATTATATAATCTTTGTACATTCTAGACAAGAAGCATCCTAGGCATAGTGGTATCATGGCTATCTCCCAATCTAAAGATTCATGGTTCGAATCCTAGCTATAATGAACCATATTCTATTATTTTTATTTTTTATTATTTTGGAACCTTTTAAAATCTATATTACCACTTTGAATGGATTAAAATTTTATGGGTGTTACAATCCTCCATACCTTATAAAAGTTTCGTTTTCAAAACTTAGAACAACACCCGATACTTTTGTTTCATGTCATCCTCACGTTCCCAAGTTGCTTCTTCAAACCTTTGATTTTGTCATATGACTTTCACTAATGGTACCTCTTTGTTTCTCAATTTCTTGATTTCTCGATCTATTATCTGAATAGGTCGACTTTCATAACTCAAATCTTCTTGAACTTGTACCTTCTGTGGCTCAATCACATGGTCTGCATCAGGAACATACTTTTTAAACATTTAGACATGAAATACGTTGTCAATAGCTGACATTTCTTGAGTTATCTCTAACTCATAAGCTACTTTGCCAACTCTTTTTGTGATCTGGTAAGGTCCTACATAATGTGGACTCAGCTTGGCCTTCTTTCCAAATCTCATCACTGTTAGTAATATATGAGAGATGTCCTAAGGCAATCGCCTTATGTATGAACCATTTATATGATAAATGAAGATTCACTATTTGAGTATACATATTTTATGTATTTGATTGGATCTTAAACTCATTTACTGAATGTCCACGATACGATTCACAGCATGAGAGAATTTGTGATTGGATCACAACTAGTGAGTATCTCTACATGTGTAATTGTGATGTATCGGAATTATCCCTAGTCAATGAATTGATGGATTTGGACACCATCAATTCTGTCGAGACTAGCACGAGGTATACTCCTTGGTGTATCCAAGCAGCTGATTCTCACTGGCTGGAGACATAGTGATGTCCGGAGTTAATCGTGGATGCTAGTTATGGTAACTAGTTCATTGGAGTGACCAACCGTAAGACTTCATATGGTTTTCTGCATATATAGATATGTCAATGAAGTTCTTACTGTGGCTTAAGTGCGATGTTCCTTTGACTTGCGGTATTCAAGTCATCTTGATCATAGAGACTTATGCTTTGACATCTTAAGCAAACATCTCTAAGGAGATGTGGACCCGGGATGATTGGGTATAAGTCGAAGTGATCGAAGGTGTTTGAATAGCCTATAAAGGATTCACCACTCCTTGCGAGGAGATGTATACCTATGGCCTCTCGTCGGATTGTTACTAAAGTCTTTGGCCAAAGCATTACATGTTTAGAGTAAGGTACTCTTCGATACATGTGGAGTAACTAGAATCCGTAGGACGAGGAAATGATACTTGGGCTAGGTGTGACGTAGTCACTAGTGGGGATCGACACAATAGACCATGTCCTGAACCAAGTGGGTATAAGATGAGTGAAGGGAATGGGGCACGATTCATTCGAGCTGCTGAAGGGTTTCAGAAATAGTTCTGGATCAACCGTTGATCTTTTCGGTTAATTGGGGATCATGATGTACTACTAGGTGCCACTCATGATCGGTCTATAATTAATGGTTAATTATAGACGGCCAACATAAACCGAGAACCTATTTGGTCACACGCACAACGAGTGTAATCCAAAGGATTTAAAACGAGCTTGAGAATGGGATTCTCAGACCGAGAGAAACTATGTTTGGTTGGACCAAACATAAAGCGAGCTTGAAATTGTTTCAGTCGCAATGGAAGCGTGGATGGGCAGTGTCTTATGAAGACATAATGGATGGACCAAAATGGTTTGGTTCTAATCCAATGGATAAGAATAAACCAAAGGGTTTGGTTTATTTTAAACGAATGAACCAAAAGTTGGTTCGGTTCGTTTTAACTTAAAATAAACCATCATGGTTTGGTTTATTTTAACTTATCTTAATGGAGCGGGTTAACGGGCTTTATGGATATGATCCATTAACCATTAAGAGAATTAGTTCTCTATAAAATAGGGATTAAACCCTAACCCTAAACCTAATCCAATTAGTGGTCGCCCAACATCAAGAGTTGCCTGTCTGTTTTGCCGCCCGACTTGTGTTGCCGCTTGACCCGGCTCCTCAACCGGCGTCAGAGCGGCTTCCTTCCTCCGCCGGCGTCGAGCTGCTGCCGGAAGAGTTCCGGTGATCCTCGTTAGGTTTGGCATCAAGGTAAGCACTTGGCTTCCTTTGTTGGCCGGCGCCTATCTCCTCCACCAAGCTGTCCAGTTTTCTGGACAGCTTCTTCTCCTCTCGTCGGAGCGTCGTTTGGACGACGGTTAGTGCTCGACAGCGGCTAACATCGGGATTTGATCTCGGTAATCCTCTGAGGTGGAGGATGAAGGATTCGCCAATCGGTTGACGAATACCTCTCGGAGAAGCAAGTCTTGAGGACTTGTTTTAGGTCCGAATTTGGATTCGGACCGTGATCATCTCTCGATCACGCCGCCTTCAACACGAGGCTAGTAACCCGCACGTAAGACGAAGCTCGTGGCTTGCGAAGTCATCCCGAGGAGCTCGGCGTGGATACGGATAGAGACGATTCTTACGAGAATCGTTCGGTTGATGCCGTTCCCGCTACACGTCATACGGAAGGTATAACGTAGTTTAATTTCTTTTATTGCAATTTTAATTTACGGTTATGTCTACACTTGTTGTAATAGCATGCGTGTGTTGTGTGTGTTGTAATAAATAGGAGTATTTATTATTTTTAATTGCTTCCGCTGTGCTCATGTTTACGAAACATGATCGAACACACACACGCCGCGGTGCCGGAAACCCAACAGGGTTATTAGAGCCCAGGTTGTGTTTCGACATAATCGTAAAATTGGTTTTGCGATAGTCATAATGTATTTCTGGAAATTTTCTAAATTTTGGAAATTTAGAAGTATTTATGGAATTTTTCAATTTTGGAAAGTCTAGAAGTATTTATGGAAATCTTCCACTTTTGGAAAGTTGGAAGTATTTATGGAAATTGATATTTTCCATAAATAAAATATTTGATTAGATTCTGGAAATTTGTTTCCTAATTTAATCTTGATTTGATTTGGGAAATCAAATCTTTAAAATATTTTATTTCCATAAGTAGTTTTGAAGATTTAGGAAATTGGTTTCCTAAATAGATTTTCCTTAATCAAATAATTCCATGAATAAAATATGTGATTAGATTTGGAAATTTGTTTCCTAATTTAATTATGATTTGATTTGGAGAATCAAATCTTAAACATATTTTATTTCCATAAATAGTTATGACATATAAGGAAATATTGTACATGACATAATTGTATGACATGTAATTGCATTAGATGCATAACATAATGCCATGCGTGTCGTGACATGTAGATGTATGCCATGTATGCCATGCCATGTAGATAATAGTTATTTGCATGCAAAGAGGATGAGACATAAAACCCTTAAACAATATTAAAGCCTACACCTTCCATTAATATGGTTTGAACAGTTCCGTTTCTTGTTTGGGTTGTTGGACTCTCCAAGCCCGGCTCGAACCCGAACATGTTCAAACCATGGAATAGTTTAATACTAATATGGTAAGAGTCAGGGGTCAATCGTTAGCTTTGGTTGTTGGACTCTCTCCAAGCTGGGCTAATTGGTTGAATGCGCTCTAACCATATTAAAACTATTCTTGATTAATGGGTTGGCTTTAACCTGGAGCATCGGCTTGTTGGACTCTCTCCAAGGTCGATGTTAAGGGAGGTGAAGTGCTATGCATAAGATGCATACTTGTTAATGTGTTAACAACCCAATGTATGTGTGAACATTCAATTAGTTGATAGCACATTGTGATAGTTGCATATACGTGATATGCAATCGGTATAGATGATACCTACCGTCGTAGCTATGAATGGCTTGTTGGACTCTCTCCAAGGTTATTCATAACTATGATGGATATCAACCCATTCGGAGATGAACCTACAATCTCCCGAAGTGATTTTGAGGTTTTTGAAATTCGAAAAATGAATGGGATTTATAAATGTATATTGATGCATTTTAAATCGTTTTCTCATATATGCTCGTTTTGTATTTCTAGGACAATAAATTGATCATGACGTCTTTGAATTTGCACACTATTTTGAATTCGAACAAACTGACTGGGCCTAACTTCCTGGACTGGCTTAGAAACCTGAGAATTGTTCTCAAGGCGGAAAAGCTTGCATATGTCCTTGAAGAGCCTCTTCCTGACCGTCCTAAGGACGATGCAACTCCAGACCAAATGTTGGTCTATCAGAAGCATGTGGCAGATTCTGAGCTGGCGAGTTGCATCATGCTAGCGGCGATGGTACCTGAGCTGCAGAAGCAGCATGAGCATATGGATGCTAACACTATGGTCTTCCATCTTCATGAGTTGTTCAATGAGCAAGCGAGATCCGAAAGGTTCGAGGTCTCTAGGCTCCTCTTCACCACGAAGATGCAAGAAGGTTCGTCTGTAGTACAGTTTGTGCTAAAGATGAACGGGTACATCGAGCGGCTAGCTACCCTCGGTTTTGTGATGGATCATGAGTTAAGTATTGACTTAATTCTGCATTGTTTGCCCAAGAGTTTCTCGCAATTTGTGATGAACTATCGGATGAACAAATTGGAATCCACCATTCCCGAGCTCCTCAATATCAAGACTGTGGAGCCTTCTGTGAAGCATGAGGAGAAGGCGGTTCTGTTAGTTGATTCCTCAAAGAAAGGTTCTAAGAGGAAGGCAAAAGAACAGAAGAAAGGAAAGAAAAAGGCAAAGAAGGCGGAACCAGCGCAAAAGGGCACTTGCCATCACTGTGTCAAGGAAGGCCACTGGCGAAGAAACTGCAAGATTTATCTTGAGTCCATGAAGAAGAAGAAGGCATCCGATGCCCCATCCTCTTCAGGTATCTTCGTTATTGATTGTCATTCTATTTCCTTAGACACTTGGGTATTGGATACTGGGTGTGGCTCACATATATGTAATGACATACAGGGGCTAAGGAATAGAAGAAGACTTGTCAGAGGGGAGTCAAATTTGCGAGTTGGCAATGGAGCAAAGGTTGTTGCGGTCGCCATCGGAACTTATTTGCTGAAGCTCCCTAGTGGACTAGTCTTGGAACTGGACAATTGCTATTATGTTCCTTCTCTAATAAAGAACATTGTTTCTATTTCCTGCTTAAATAGAAATGGTTTCCATTTAACGTTTAGTAACAATTGTTGTTATATAACTTTGAATGGCGTACTTTATGGAACTGGAACTTTGAGTAATGGCATTTATACGTTGGACGTATCCAGTGACATCTTCAATATCGAAGCGAGCAACACGCGTGCTCGAAAGGATAATCACATAGACTCCTATATGTGGCATTGTCGTCTTGGCCATATAAGCAAGAAACGCATGTCCGAATTACACCGATGTGGAATTCTGGAATCGTTTGAATTGGATTCATACGATACATGCGAATCATGCTTAAAAGGCAAGATGACTAAGTTACCTTTTACGGGAAAAGGTGAACGAGTGGGAGAGTTACTAGGTTTAGTACATACTGATGTGTGTGGACCTATGTCAACTCAAGCATTAGGAGGCTATAGCTACTTCATTACCTTCACCGATGATCACTCACGGTTTGGGTATGTGTTCTTGATGAAACACAAGTCTGAAGCCTTTGAAAGGTTCAAAGAATTCAGAAATGAAGTAGAGAAACAACATGACAAGAGTATTAAAATACTTCGATCGGATCGAGGTGGTGAATACTTAAGTCAAGAGTTTCTTGATTATCTAAGAGACAATGGCATATTGTCTCAATGGACTCCGCCATATACACCACAGCATAATGGTGTATCTAAGAGGCGTAACCGGACCTTGTTGGACATGGTCAGGTCAATGATGAATCATGCGACTCTTCCCAAGTCCTTTTGGGGTTATGCACTTCAGACAGCTGTTTACTTGTTAAACAGAATGCCTACCAAGGTAGTCTCAACTACTCCATATGAGATATGGAATGGTAAGAAACCTCATGTATCTTACTTGAAGATATGGGGTTGTCCTGCTTATGTGAAGCGGACTGTATCAGACAAACTGGATGCTAAGTCTGATAAATGTCTATTTATTGGATACCCTAAGGAAACAAGGGGTTACCAATTCTATCATCCTGTGGAACAAAAGGTGTTTGTTTCAAGGCATGCTGTGTTTCTAGAGAAAGAGTTTCTCTTGCAAGAAAACAGTGGGAGTGTCATCGAGCTTGAGGAAACTCGAGATACTCAAATAGACATTGATGAGATACCTGGTGAAGCACAACAGCCGATAACTCATAGTGATGAGCAATCGGCTGGACCTACTGTAACACCACATCTTCGTAGATCTGGTAGAACACGCAACATTCCTGAGAGATATGGATTTCTCATAAGTGAATCGAACGACGTGTTACTCATTGATGATGAGGAGCCTACCAGTTATGAAGAAGTGCTGACAAGTTCAGAAAGGGATAAATGACTTGATGCCATGAAGTCGGAAATGGATTCCATGTATGAAAACCAAGTTTGGAACTTGGTTGACCCACCTGAAGGCATCAAGCCTATAGGGTGCAAGTGGGTTTTCAAGAGGAAAACCGACATGGATGGTAATGTGATTACCTATAAGGCTAGATTGGTGGCAAAAGGATATCGTCAAAAACAAGGTGTTGATTATGACGAAACCTATTCGCCTGTAGCTATGCTTAAATCCATTCGGATGCTCCTGGCCATAGCGGCTCATTATGATTATGAGATATGGCAGATGGATGTGAAAACAGCTTTCCTTAATGGAAACCTGCTCGAGGACGTGTATATGATACAGCCTGAGGGTTTCACATCGGTTGATAAAACCAAGGTATGCAAATTGCGACGATCCATTTATGGATTGAAGCAAGCATCCAGGAGCTGGAATATCCGTTTTGATGAGACGATCAAAAAGTTTGATTTCTCACAAAATCCAGACGAACCTTGTGTGTACAAGAAGGTTAGTGGGAGTGCAGTCGTGTTCCTAGTATTGTATGTCGATGACATATTACTTATAGGAAACGATGTGTCAATCTTACAGTCAGTTAAGGTTTGATTATCCAAGACATTCTCCATGAAAGACCTGGGAGAAGCAACCTACATCCTTGGGATTAAGATCTATAGAGATAGATCGAAACGGTTGCTTGGTCTTTCGCAGTCTACATATATAGACCGAGTGCTAAAGAGGTTTAGCATGTCGGAATCCAAGAAAGGTTATCTGCCCATCAGGCATGGGGTACACCTTTCAAAGTCTATGTGTCCGCGCACAGAAGACGAGAGGATTTGCATGAGTAAGATTCCCTATGCATCCGCAATAGGATCTATCATGTATGCTATGTTATGTACGAGGCCCGATGTATCGTATGCTCTGAGTGTCACGAGCAGATACCAGTCTGATCCAGGAATGGATCATTGGGCGGCTGTTAAGACGATCCTTAAGTACTTAAGAAGAACTAAGGATGTGTTCCTAATATATGGAGAAGGGGACATGGTGATACGCGGGTATCTGGATGCGGCTTCGAGACAGACAAGGATGATTCAGTGTCTCACCGATACGTGTTCACCTTGAATGGGGGCGCAGTGAGTTGGAAAAGTTCCAAACAAGAGACTGTAGCGGATTCTACCACTGAGGCAGAATATATTGCAGCTTCGGAAGCAGCAAAGGAAGCGGTTTGGATCAAGAAGTTCGTACATGAACTTGGTGTGATTCCGGCCATTGTTGAAGCAATACCGGTCTACTGCGACAACAATGGAGCAATTGCACAGGCGAAAGAGCCAAGGTCTCATCAACGATCCAAACATGTGCTTCGCCGCTATCATCTTATCAGAGAGATCATCAGTAGGAACGAAATACAAATCGAGAAAATTCCCACTGAAAGGAACTTAGCGGATCCCTTGACTAAAGCATTACCTCAAAGCAAGTTTGAGGGTCATGTTAGAGACTATGGTATTGGATACCGTAGCGATTGGCATTAGGCCAAGTGGGAGTCTGTTAGTAATATATGAGAGATGTCCTAAGGCAATCGCCTTATGTATGAACCATTTATATGATAAATAAAGATTCACTATTTGAGTATACATGTTTTATGTATTTGATTGGATCTTAAACTCATTTACTGAATGTCCACGATACGATTCACAGCATGAGAGAATTTGTGATTGGATCACAACTAGTGAGTATCTCTACATGTGTAATTGTGATGTATCGGAATTATCCCTAGTCAATGAATTGATGGATTTGGACACCATCAATTCTGTCGAGACTAGCACGAGGTATACTCCTTGGTGTATCCAAGCAGCTGATTCTCACTGGCTGGAGACATAGTGATGTCCGGAGTTAATCGTGGATGCTAGTTATGGTAACTAGTTCATTGGAGTGACCAACCGTAAGACTTCATATGGTTTTCTGCATATATAGATATGTCAATGAAGTTCTTACTGTGGCTTAAGTGCGATGTTCCTTTGACTTGCGGTATTCAAGTCATCTTGATCATAGAGACTTATGCTTTGACATCTTAAGCAAACATCTCTAAGGAGATGTGGACCCGGGATGATTGGGTATAAGTCGAAGTGATCGAAGGTGTTTGAATAGCCTATAAAGGATTCACCACTCCTTGCGAGGAGATGTATACCTATGGCCTCTCGTCGGATTGTTACTAAAGTCTTTGGCCAAAGCATTACATGTTTAGAGTAAGGTACTCTTCGATACATGTGGAGTAACTAGAATCTGTAGGATGAGGAAATGATACTTGGGCTAGGTGTGACGTAGTCAGCCTAGTGGGGACTGACACAATAGACCATGTCCTGAACCAAGTGGGTATAAGATGAGTGAAGGGAATGGGGCACGATTCATTCGAGCTGCTGAAGGGTTTCAGAAATAGTTCTGGATCAACCATTGATCTTTTCGGTTAATTGGGGATCATGATGTACTACTAGGTGCCACTCATGATCGTTCTATAATTAATGGTTAATTATAGACGGCCAACATAAACCGAGAACCTATTTGGTCACACGCACAACGAGTGTAATCCAAAGGATTTAAAACGAGCTTGAGAATGGGATTCTCAGACCGAGAGAAACTATGTTTGGTTGGACCAAACATAAAGCGAGCATGAAATTGTTTCAGTCGCAATGGAAGCGTGGATGGGCAGTGTCTTATGAAGACATAATGGATGGACCAAAATGGTTTGGTTCTAATCCAATGGATAAGAATAAACCAAAGGGTTTGGTTTATTTTAAGCGAATGAACCAAAAGTTGGTTCGGTTCGTTTTAACTTAAAATAAACCATCATGGTTTGGTTTATTTTAACTTATCCTAATGGAGCGGGTTAACGGGCTTTATGGATATGATCCATTAACCATTAAGAGAATTAGTTCTCTATAAAATAGGGCTTAAACCTAACCTAAACCTAATCCAATTAGTGGCGCCCAACATCAAGAGTTGCCCAATCTTTTTGGCCGCCCGGCTTGTGTTGCCGCTTGACCCAGGCTCCTCAACCGGCGTCAGAAGGCGGCTTCCTTCCTCCTCGCCCGGCGTCGAGCTGCTGCGGAAGAGTTCGGCGATCCTCGTTAGGTTTGGCATCAAGGTAAGCACTTGGCTTCCTTTGTTGGCGGCGCCTATCTCCTCCACCAAGCTGTCCAGTTTTCTGGACAGCTTCTTCTCCTCTCGTCGGAGCGTCGTTTGGACGACGGTTAGTGCTCCGACAGCGGCTAACATACCGGGGATTTGATCTCCGGTAATCCTCTGAGGTGGAGGACGAAGGATTCGTCAATCGGTTGACGAATACCTCTCCGGAGAAGCAAGTCTTGAGGACTTGTTTTAGGTCCGAATTTGGATTCGGACCGTGATCATCTCTCGATCACGTCGTCTTCAACACGAGGCTAGTAACCCGTACGAAGACGAAGCTCGTGGCTTGGCGAAGTCATCCCGAGGAGCTCGGCGTGGATACGGATAGAGACGATTCTTACGAGAATCGTTCCGGTTGATGCCGTTCCCGCTACACGTCATACGGAAGGTATAACGTAGTTTAATTTCTTTTATTGCAATTTTAATTTACGGTTATGTCTACACTTGTTGTAATAGCATGCGTGTGTTGTGTGTGTTGTAATAAATAGGAGTATTTATTATTTTTAATTGCTTCCGCTGTGCTCATGTTTACGAAACATGATCGAACACACACACGCCGCGGTGCCGGAAACCCAACAATCACCCCCTTCATAGGAGCTACTTTAAGAAATACAGAATCCCTAGGTTCGAATTCAAGTGGCCTATGCCGTACATCGGCATAACTTTTCTGCTGACTCTGAGCAGTCTCTATTATTTGGTGGATGCTCTTTATAGCTTTGCTGGTGTCATCTATAAAGTCGGTCTTAAGCCACATTTCTTTCTTCTCACCACCTTCATACCAACAAATGGGAGACCTACACTTCCTTCCATATAGAGCTTCATAGGGTGTCATTCCAATTGTAGCTTGGTAGTTGTTATTGTAAGCAAACTTTGTCAAACATAGGTATTTGCACCAGCTTCCTTTAAAATCTAAGGCACTAGCTCGTAGCATATCCTCTAGAATTTGATTTACTCGTTCGATTTACCCATCTGTTTGAGGATGAAATGCTGTGCTGAATTGTAACTTAGTGCCAAGGGCCTTCTGTATACACTCCCAAAAGTGTGAAGTAAATTGACTATCCCTATCAGAAATGATGGTCTTAGGAACTCCATGCAATCTTATCTTAACATACAACTGAGCTAGTTGTTCCATTGAGTACAATATTCTGATTCCCAGAAAATGAGCAGATTTTGTCAATCTATCAACAATCACCCAAATAGCATTATAACCATTAGTTGTTTTGGGTAGTCCTACTATGAAATCTATAGTTATATCCTCCCACTTCCATTCTGGGATCTGAATAGGCTGCAGAACTCCTCCTGGTCTCTGATGTTCTGCTTTAACTCTTTGACACGTCAGACAGGTGCTGACATATTTAGCCACATCCTTTTTCATACCGAACCACCAAAACATTTCTTTCAAATCTTGATACATCTTGGTAGATCTAGGATGCATTGAATATGGTGTCCCATGAGCTTCATCCAAAAATCTCTTTCTTAATTCTGAATCGTTAGGAATACATAAGCGTTCACCAAGATATAATACCCCACTGTTAGACACATGAAATCCTTCATCCTTTCTTTCTTGGATCTCTTGCTTCATCCTCTGGATGCTTGGATCTTCATCTTGCTTTGCTAGTATATCATCAAACAGTGTTGGCGCTATTGTTAAGGTAGAAAGCTGTCCAAAAATAATCTCAACCCCAAAGTTCAACATCTCTTTCTCCAATGGTTGGGATAATGAAGATAAGGGTATTAAGGTGGCGTAGGATTTCCTACTCAGTGTTTCTGCTACTTTGTTTGCCTTTCCACGATAGTAGAAGATTTTACAGTCATAATCTTTAACCAGCTCAAGCCATCTACGCTGTCTCATGTTTAAATCCTTTTAAGTGAAGAAATATTTCAGACTCTAGTGATCTGTATAGATCTTGCACTGGACTCCATACAAATAATGTCTCCAAATTTTGAGAGCGAAGACCACTACGGCCAACTCAAGGTCATGAGTGGGATAATTCTTTTCATAATCCTTGAGTTGTCTAGACACATAGACATTGACTTTACCATTCTGCTTGAGCACAGCTCTGAGTCCCATTTTGGATGCATCACTATACATATTAAAGTTTTCATTACTTTCTGGAAGAGAAAGAATTGGAGCCCTTGTTAGTCTTATCTTTAGTTCAATGAAACTATTCTCACAATCCTTGGTCCATTCAAACTTCCTGTTATTTTTGGTAAGAACCGTCAATGGTGAAGCTATCCTCGAGAAGTATTCTATAAATTTTCTAGTGTACCCTGTTAAACCAAGGAAACTTCTGATTTCACTGGCATTCTTTGGTCAACTCCAGTTACTAATAGCTTATATCTTTGTCGGATCTATCATAACCTCATCTTTTGAAATAATGTAACCAAGGAAAGATACTCGATCGACCAAAATTCACACTTGGACAACTTTGCATATAATTATCTCTGCTGAAGGGCCTGTAACACTATATTCAAGTGTTCAACATGTTCTTCCAGAGTTCTTAAGTAAATAAGGATATCATCAATGAAGACAATCACAAACTTGTCAAGGAATGCCTTAAATACCCGATTCATTAAGTCCATAAATGTTGCTGGAGCATTTGTCACTTCGAAAGGCATGACCACAAAGTCATAGTGTTCATACCTCATTCGAAAAGTTATTTTCGATACATCATCCTCTTTAACTTTTACCTGATGATAACCGGACTGCAAGTCAATCTTGAAGAAAATGGTAGCTCCCATCAATTGATCAACAAATCATCAAGCCTTGGCTAAGGATATATATTTTTTTTGTCACCTTATTCAGTGCTTGGTAATCTATGCACATTCTCATAGACCCATATGTTGGTGTAATCAGCCCAGGTCACCCAGGTCACGATTGACCAGAATCGAGTTTGACTCGAGTGATGTTTTGATGTTTGACATAGTATGTTTGACATTGATGTCAGTTAATATTTTAGGGAAATTGTTTATAAAATCGACCCAGGTTATAATTGACCAGACTCGAGTTTGACTCGAGGGAGACTTTGATGGTTGACTAGGGTTGACCATGTGATTATGGGAAAGTCCAAGCATGGGTCTTGGCAAGGTAAAGTCTAAGTCATGGGTATATGGCATGAAAAGTCCAAGCATGGGTCTTGGCATGGAAATTCCAACATGGGTTGGCAAGGGAAAGTCCAAGCTTGAGTCTTGGCATTTGAGAAGTCCAAGGGGTTTGATATTTGTGGCATAAAGTCCAAGGGTGGAGTCTTGGCAGCATAAGTCCAATGGTTGGTGGCGTAAAGTCCAAGAGGAGTCTTGGCGGCGTAAGTCCAATGTGCTTGGCGGTGTAGACATCGTTAGCATGACATAGCTGATGGAAGCACCTGAAGGCTAGCGCGATGGATGAATAAGTCATGGATGACTTGGAGGGATCCGAGAGGCATGAGACTGATGGAGGTGGCTAGAAGGCTTAGGTCTAGGCTAACGGTGGTCTAGCAAGTATGGGGGCACCATACTTGGGTTAAAACCTCATGTTTGAGGTTGGCAGTCGACTGACATTATGGCCGGTTCGACTGTCGTGAGTCAACTAGAGTTCGACAGCCGGTTTAGAGCTGAAATGGCTCTGGCAGTCGACTGCTCATTGGAGCAATGATCGATGTGGACACAATGATCGCAAGGGACGAAAGTCAATCGCTAGTTCACCGCGGAGCATGAATGCTCAGAAGCCGATCGATACGACTGCCAATGTTGGCAATCAACTGCTAAGAGATCCGTTGGAGTTTTTCCAACGTGAATCGACCCATTGTCTCACGACAACAGTGGCATCAGTCGACTAGTGACTTATGGTAGTCGACTGATCGGCGAAAATCTAGCCCGACGCAAGATATAAAGGCAGCTCAGAAGGAGGCTTTTTGCAGAGATTTTCTTGGGCGAAATTGAAGGGGAGAGTTGGTGCTTTCCAGTACTTCAAAGCTAGTTCAAGGCAATCAAAGATCAAGCAATCAAAAGCTCTTGTAAAGTGTTTTTCCTTTACTTGTATTTGTATTTCATTATCCTATTTGCTTGTATCTATTTGTTTATTATTGTAAACAATTGTAAGAGGTTTCTCCACCTCCGACTTGTGTCGAGAAGGAGTTAGTTTTGATTAGTGAGTGTGTGTGCATCACTAGAGCTCTTTAGAGCTCGATCCGTAGAGTAGGAACCGTTCGGTTCCGAACCATGTTATATCCTTGCATTTGTGTGTTTGTGTTTTCGTTATTTCTTTATTATCTTTGTTTCCGCTGCGCTAACGAAAATTTTAGACAAGCACGCGAACGATTTCCATCAATGTACGAGCGAGCGCTATTCACCCCCCCTCTAGCTGGTGCATAGGTCCTAACAAGTGGTATCAGAGAGAGGCCGCTCTTGAAGTTTAACAACTAAGGGAGCACGCTATACGGTGAAGATGGAAGTCCAAGAACAACTAGGTTGGGACATCAACACACCGGTGCCCTACACCCTATTCGGACGAGAAGGCTTCAATTCTTGGAAGAAAAGAATTAAAGATTTTTTGATGATGAGAGACCTTGAGGAATGGTCCCTATTAATGGAAGGATTTGAGTATCCAAGAGGACCAAAAGGTAGATTCCTCAAAAAGAAGATATGGAGTGAAGATCAAATTCAAGCCTTCGAGAAAAATATTAAGGTAGTAAAATTTATTTTTGATTTGGTCCCTAATGATATTGTGTGTATGGTAGGGGCCTATATGGATGCTAAGGAGTTGTGGAGCCAAGTGGCAAAGCTCCATGAAAATCCATCATCAATCCAAGAAGAAGTAGAAGAAGAGGAGTGCTTACCCTCTCAAGCTCAAAAAGAAGCAAGTACATCATCATCCAAAGAGCTTGAGGATTCGGAGGTTGATAGGGAATCAACATCCGGATCGGAAGAGGTGGAAGAAGTGGAAGAAGAATCCACATCCAGGATTGAGGGGGAGGAGTGAACTTCCACACCGGAACATCAAGAAGAAGCTTCGACATCCGGTCAAGATGAAGAAGCTAAAAATCCAACTCCGGCACCTTCCACCACGAACCTAGGTAACTCAAGTAATGTAGTTTTAAATAAAAATCACATAGTTTGCTTTGAGTGTAGGGAAGTAGGACATTACAAGAGTAAATGCCCTAAAAGAGTCAAGAAGAGTCCACCCATGCCAAAAGTCAAGGAAACCGGTCCCCCAACTATCAAAAGCAAGGAGAAAGTCATTTGCTTCAAATATCGACTACCGAGACATTACCGGAGTCAATGCCCAAGAGGGAAGAAGAAGGGGCAAGAAGGAGCTACACAAGTAGGGGGAGCTTTCAAAGCTAACCCTAAGGTATTTTTAAATAAAGCTCCTCATTCAAATAATGTCAAAAAGCATTCTAGAAATAATTTTAGCAATCTTGCTATCTATCATAAAGAGAATGCTAGAAATAAGGAATTGTGTCTAGGAGCTAAGAATGTCTACCTTCCAAATAAGGAAAAATTTGGGACTAATGTCCCTAAAAATGTCATACCTAGGGAATCTATTAGGAAAATACAAGAGCACCTAGGTTTTAACCCCAAATGGACTAGACATATGCCTAGGAAGAACTATGCCCAAGGATTAAATCAAAATTCTAAAATTGGGCAATTAGAATTAGAGAACCAAGCCTTGAGATCAAGGCTTGAAAAACTTGAGAAGACCCTTAAAATTATGCAAAATCAATTTAAAGGGTCAAGTGATCAAAAGTCTAGGTCCAAAAGTCAAAGTCAACACCTTGGACCTAAGAGTCAAAAGTCAACCAAGGGCAAGCAAGGTTTGGGTCACAAACCTAAGCCTATGGTGGCTTATCATACTGTTCCATTTGACTATGGAACACGCACAAGGTCTAGGAAGACCAAGGTCAATAGGAAAGTCATCCCTAAGGCTGACCAAGGTGTGTGCCTAGTGGCTAGGTTTTCAAGGAAACCTAGGATGGCCACTAAGAAGGTTGCAAGGGGAGTTACCCCTAGAGTCAACCTAGGTAAGACCCAAATGACCAAGGCTACCGAGCCTAGGAGGGTCATTCGAAAGGTATCTAGGGAGGTTATCCCTAAGGAATACATAATTAACCCTAGAAGCTCAAATAGGTTTTGGGTTCCTAAGAGCGTGATAGATTCACGCTAAATGGGTTAGGGTGTGCCAACTTTAAATGGAAGGGTAGTTAACCTAACCATGGTAAAGGTGGCACTTTAGGTCATTTTCAAGGTTATGGTTACCTTGGGAATGTGGTTTGATTTGAATCCTAAAGGTTTTTAGGATGTGCCAATATTAATTATGAAGTTAGATAAATCAATCAAATTGGTACAACTTAGGGTTTAGAGTCATAGTGTGTCATTTTGGGTTTTTGGCACACTAGGGAGAAAAGTAATATTATGGAAAAAATATACTTAATCATATCAAATGACAACTAATATTAAAATTTAGATATTCTTATACCTATACATTTTATATGTCATGCTTGATTTGCCATATGTCATGACATGACATAATGTTTATTTTCCTCATTTATATGTCATGATCATGTTTTAGGATTAAGGATTAATATCATGTGTTTTTAGATTATGTCATGACATCATGATTATGAGCATAGGCTTATTTATATCATCATTAATGCCATAATCATTCATGCATTTGATTAAAATTGAGTTAAGGACAATTGACATGACTTGAAGTCCAATTTATAAGGGAATCAAGTAGGGTTGCCTTAGAAAATGCATGAAACCCTAGATTAGGGAGAACTAAACCCACATCTCACATCACATTGACATGTATGTGTATTTATACACCCTAGATACATGTGAGATGCTAGGATATGAGTTAAGTTCAAGGTGCATAGTTTTTGCATCTAGATGAACTCAAACTCATCTTATATGAGTGGTGGATCATTGGGAAAGCTTGTGTACAAGTCATGTACATTGAGCCCAAGGAACATGATCCAATAGAGGTTTTCAAAATCATTTTAAAATCCATTTAGAAAACCTTGTTGAAGTCTATCTTTTGATAGTAATCACCTTTGTTGAGATTGATACAAAGTGAGCTAAAACATTGAAGTTTTTCTTCACTTTTGGATTTTGTATCAATTTCGATATTTTATGGGTAAAATAATTTTTAAATATTTTCCACTCATTGTATTGACTAAAAGTAATGTATGTATCAAATTTCATGATTTTTCGATATACGTAGAATTACTTATGATTTTCTGAAATTCAACTCTAATAATTGAAATTTGGAAATTTAAGTTATCGATGGGCGCCCTTTGTGTGATCGTGATGTCGATGTGATCGTGATTCGTAAGTAGTCATTGCCAAAAACAATGTTGTTTAGCCCATGTTTAGCCATGGTAAAGGTCCCTAACCACTCCTAACTCTAGGATATTCTTTGGGAAGCATTATAAAGGGTGAAAATCCATTGGATATGAATTTGGAGAGGTGTTAGGTCAAAGTATCAAATTTAAGGGTGGAAGAGTTCATGGTTGAACTTAGAGCCTTAATTTTGATGGTTTAGAGTTCCTATTGGCTTAGGGACTTCCCAAGGACATTGTTGGTGCAATGGTCAAGGGGGAGCAAGCCTTTAGGGGGAGGTATCCATCATGGGATGATGGATGTGTTTTTCTCTTCTTGAAGGGGTGAAGTTATGGGGAGAATGTTATCAATTTGGAAAATTGATGGGATTTTGAGAGACCCAATTTGGAAATTGGGAGAGTGGATAGGATTGCCTCTCTTAGGTGATGTGAGACTTATCACTAGGAAGATGGTAGGCATCCTAAGTATTTTTGGATCAAGGGGGAGATTGTAAGATCTCATTGGGACATGAGACATTGACCTCCTTGGAGAGATAACCTTTTTGATATATGTCAAAAAGGGGGAGAAGGTTAAATTACCAATTTGGAAAATTGATAAGGGAATTTAAGTTAGGGGCCTAACTCAAGGTTTGTTTTGTCAAATATCAAAAAGGGGGAGATTGTTGGTGCAATCGACCCAGGTCACCCAGGTCACGATTGACCAGACTCGAGTTTGACTCGAGTGATATTTTGATGTTTGACATAGTATGTTTAACATTGATGTTTGACATTGATGTCGGTTAATGTTTTGGAGAGATTGTTTATACAATCGACCCTGGTTATAATTGACCAGACTCGAGTTTGACTCGAGGGAGTCTTTGATGGTTGACTAGGGTTGACCATGTGATTATGGGAAAGTCCAAGCATGGGTCTTGGCAAGGTAAAGTCCAATTCATGGGTACTTGGCATGAAAAGTCCAAGCATGGGTATTGGCATGGAAAGTGTTAGGGCAATCTCTTGCCGTAATATGGTTTTGATGGTGTGGCAAAGGGTTTAAGTTAGTTTGATATGTTGATGTGATATGTGCGTTGAAGTCGTGCAAGACTTAGTAATTCGCACATGGAGCCGTGGCGAGTTTCACATCTCATGACTCGTGCCTTGAGTCGGTGAAGGATAGCTTTGCGGAAGCCGTGCGCTTGGAGCATCCGAGGGACCGCCGGACGAGAAGCTTGGAGTGAAGAGGAAGTAGACTTGAGGCAAGAGACGCCGAAGGAGCATTACGAGCCGTGCGCTGATCTTTGCCGGAGGGACGTGGCGAA
This sequence comes from Wurfbainia villosa, assembly GCA_025175895.1. Taxonomy (NCBI): domain Eukaryota; kingdom Viridiplantae; phylum Streptophyta; class Magnoliopsida; order Zingiberales; family Zingiberaceae; genus Wurfbainia; species Wurfbainia villosa. Next base: position 72,859,743 of record CM045987.1, on the reverse strand, counting down.
CGCGAAGAACTTCGGCGAAGGACTCAGAGATGAGAGTGAGCGATTGTCACCCGGGGAAGGGTAGCTCTTAGGTGAAACTTGGCCATTTGGCCAAGTGTCGGATGGGTTTTCTCGACACCGACCGATCATGTGCCATGTCATGGCAAATCGACTTCTCCGAGTCGAGTGAGTTCAACCGTATACGATCACTGGATTGCGGAATGATCGCCATCGTACGTGGGCAGACTACCGACACGTCGATCACCGGCGCAGCGTGATCGATCAATAGGGTTTCGGCCATTAACCATTCGTAGCCGATCGGGCGCGATTGACTCTGAAGCGCAATGATCGGCGATGAGGTCCATCACGATCGCCAAGAGTTCCGCTGACTACAACGGCCGATCCGGCGTGTTCGAGGCCGCCAGAGAAGTCGATCGCCAAGCGGCAAATCGTGATGGCGGCCAACGGGAAGAAAACACCCCTCTCTATAAAAAGAGAGGGTGTGAGCCTTTGAGAGGCTAATGCTCATACTTCAAACAATCTTCCTAGTGCCCCACAAGCTCTAAACTCTTCTTACCTGTTCTTACTCCATTCTATTTGTAAGAAGAGTGTGCTTGAGTTGTAAAGGTTACCTCCACCTAGCTTGGTGCAAAGGTGAGACCATTTAGTGGATTGGTTTAACGGAGTGATTCACCGAGGACGAATCAGGGACCGTGGATTAGCAGCGTAGCCGTGAACCACGTTATACCATCGTGTTAGCATTTGTTTTATTGCTTGTCTTTTGCTTTGTATTTGTATATTCCGCTTGCGCTAATCTTTTGTAGACGAGCAATTTACGACGTCCAACATACGAGGGCTATTCACCCCCCTCTAGCCGGCCATACCGATCCCCTACAGAAAGTCCAACATAGGTTGGCATGGGAAAGTCCAAGCTTGAGTCTTGGCATTTGAGAAGTCCAAGGGGATTGATATTGGCGGCATAAAGTCCAAAGGTGGAGTCTTGGCAGCAAAAGTCCAATGGTTGGCGGCGTAAAGTCCAAGCGGATTCTTGGCGACGTAAGTCCAATGTGCCTTGGCGGTGTAGACACCGTTAGCATGACATAGCTGATGGAAGCACCTGAAGGCTAGCGCGATGGATGAACAAGTCAAGGATGACTTGGAGGGATCTGAGAGGCGTGAGACTGATGGAGGTGGCTAGAAGGCTTAGATCTAGGCTAAGGGTGGTCTAGCAAGTATGGGGGCACCATACTTGGGTTAAAACCTCATGTTTGAGGTTGGCAGTCGACTGACATTATGGTTGGTTCGACTGCCATGAGTCGACTAGAGTTTGACTGCCGGTTTAGAGATGAAATGGCTCTGGCAGTTGACTACTCATTGGAGCAGTCGACTAATGTCGACATCAATCGACTGCCAAGGGATGGCAGTCGACTGCTAATTCAGCCGCGAGCACATAATGCTCCTTAGCCGACTGGGCAGTCGACTACGCGGCTGGCAGTCGACTGCCAATGTTGGCAGTCGATTTCCAAGAGATCCGTTGGAGTTTTTCCAGTGTGGATTGACCCGTTGTCTCACGACGCATGGCATCGGTGACTTACGGCAATGATCGATAGGCGGAAATCCAAATCACGCACGCAAGGATAAAAGGAAGAGCTCAAGGAGGATTTTTGGCAATGGTTTTCTGGGCAAATTGAAGGGAAGAATTGATGCTTTCCAGTCCTTCAAAGCTAGTTCAAGGCAATCAAAGATCAAGCAATCAAAAGCACTTGTAAAGTATTTTTCCTTTACTTGCATTTGTATTTCATTATCGTATTTGCTTGTATCTATTTGTTTATTGTTGTAAATGATTGTAATGGTTTCTCCACCTCCGACTTGTGTCGAGAAGGAGTTAGTTTTGATTAGTGAGTGTGTGTGCATCACTAGAGCTCTTTAGAGCTCGATCCGTGGAGTAGGAACCGTTCGGTTCCGAACCACATTATATCCTTGCGTTTGTGTGTTTGTGTTTTCGTTATTTCTTTATTATCTTTGTTTCCGCTGCGCTAACGAAAATTGTAGACAAGCACGCGAACGATTTCCATCAATGTACGAGCACTCGCTATTCACCCCCCCCCTCTAGTGGGTGCATAGGTCCTAACAAGTTGTATCAGAGTGAGGGCGCTCTTGAAGTTTAACAACTAAGGGAGCACGCTATAGGGTGAAGATGGAAGTCCAAGAACAACTAGGTTGGGACATCAACACACCGTTGCCCTACACCCTATACGGACGAGAAGGCTTCAATTCTTGGAAGAAAAGAATTGATGATTTTTTGATGATGAGAGACCTTGAGGAATGGTCCCTATTAATGGAAGGATTTGAGTATCCAAGAGGACCAAAAGGTGGATTCCTCAAAAAGAAGAGATGGAGTGAAGATCAAATTCAAGCCTTCGAGAAAAATATTAAGGTAGTAAAATTTATTTTTGATTTGGTCGCTAATGATATTGTGTGTATGGTAGGGGCCTATATGGATGCTAAGGAGTTGTGGAGCCAAGTGGCCAAACTCCATGAAAATCCATCATCAATCCAAGAAGAAAAAGAAGAAGAGGAGTGCTCACCCTCTCAAGCTCAAAAAGAAGCAAGTACATCGTCATCCAAAGAGCTTGAGGATTCGGAGGTTTATAGGGAATCAACATCCGGATCGGAAGAGGTGGAAGAAGTGGAAGAAGCATCCACCGCTAGGATTGAGGGGGAGGAGAGAACTTCCACACTGAAACATCAAGAAGAAGCTTCGACATCCGGTCAAGATGAAGAAGCTAAAAATCCAACTCCGGCACCTTCCACCACGGACCTAGGTAACTCAAGCAATGTAGTTTTAAATAAAAATCACATAGTTTGCTTTGAGTGTAGGGAAGTAGGACATTACAAGAGTAAATGCCCTAAAAGAGTCAAGAAGAGTCCACCCATGCCAAAAGTCAAGGAAACTGGTTCCCCAACTATCAAAAGCAAGGAGAAAGTCATTTGCTTCAAATGTCGTCTACCGGGACATTACCGGAGTCAATGCCCAAGAGGGAAGAAGAAGGGGCAAGAAGGAGCTACACAAGTAGGGAGAGCTTTCAAAGCTAACCCTATGGTATTTTTAAATAAAGCTCCTCATTCAAATAATGTCAAAAATCATGCTAGAAATAATTTTAGCAATCTTGCTATCTATCATAAAGAGCATGCTAGAAATAAGGAATTGTGTCTAGGAGCTAAGAATGTCTACCTTTCAAAGAAGGAAAAATTTGGGACTAATGTCCCTAAAAATGTCATACCTAGGGAATCTATTAGGAAAATACAAGAGCACCTTGGTTGTAACCCCAAATGGACTAGACATATGCCTAGGAAGAACCATACCCATGGATTAAATCAAAATTCTAAAATTGGGGAATTAGAATTAGAGAACCAAGCCTTGAGATCAAGGCTTGAAAAACTTGAGAAGACCCTTAAAATTATGCAAAATCAATTTAAAGGGTCAAGTGATCAAAAGTCTAGGTCCAAAAGTCAAAGTAAACACCTAGGACCTAAAAGTCAAAAGTCAACCAAGGGCAAGCATGGTTTGGGTCACAAACCTAAACCTAAGTTGGCTTATCATAGTGTTCTATTTGACTATGGAACATGCACTAGGACTAGGAAGACCAAGGTCAATAGGGAAGTCATCCCTAAGGCTGACCAAGGTGTGTGCCTAGTGGCTAGGTTTTCAAGGAAACCTAGGATGGCCACTAAGAAGGTTTCAAGGGGAGTTGCCCCTAGAGTCAACCTAGGTAAGACCCAAATGACCAAGGCTACCGAGCCTAGGAGGGTCATTCGAAAGGTATCTAGGGAGGTTATCCCTAAGGAATACATAATTAACCCTAGAAGCTCAAATAGATTTTCGGTTCCTAAGAGCGTGATAGATTCACGCTAAATGGGTTAGGGTGTGCCAACTTTAAATGGAAGGGTAGTTAACCTAACCATGGTAAAGGTGGCACTTTAGGTCATTTTCAAAGTTAAGGTTACCTTGGGAATGTGGTTTGATTTGAATCCTAAAGGTTTTTAGGATGTGCCAATATTAATTATGAAGTTTGATAAATCAATCAAATTGGTACAACTTAGGGTTTAGAGTCATAGTGTGTCATTTTGGGTTTTTGGCACACTAGGGAGAAAAGTAATATTATGGAAAAATATACTTAATCATATAAAATGGCAACTAATATTAAAATTTAGGTATTCTTATACCTATACATTTTATATGTCATGCTTGATTTGTCATATGCCAAGCCATGACATCATGTTTATTTTCCTCATTTATATGTCATGATCATGTTTTAGGATTAAGGATTAATATCATGTGTTTTTAGATTATGCCATGACATCATGATTATGAGCATAGGATTATTTATATCATCATTAATGCCATAATCATTCATGCATTTGATTAAAATTGAGTTAAGGACAATTGGCATAACTTGAAGTCCCATTTATAAGGGAATCAAGTAGGGTTGCCTTAGAAAATACATGAAACCCTAGATTAGGGAGAACAAAACACACATCTCACATCACATTGACATGTATGTGTATTTATACACCCTAGATACATGTGAGATGCTAGGATATGAGTTAAGTTCAAGGTGCATAGTTTTTGCATCTAGATGAACTCAAACTCATCTTATATGAGTGGTGGATCATTGGGAAAGCTTGTGTACAAGTCATGTACATTGAGCCCAAAGAATATGTCCAATATAGGTTTTCAAAATAATTTTAAAATCCATTTAGAAAACCTTGGTGAAGTCTATCTTTTGATAGTAATCACCATTGATGAGATTGAAACAAAGTGAGCTAAAACATTGAAGTTTTTCTTCACTTTTGGATTTTGTATCAATTTCGATATTTTATGGGTAAAATATTTTTCAAATATTTTTCACCCATTGTATTGACTATAAGTAATATACGTATCAAATTTCATGATTTTTTGATATACGTAGAATTACTTATGATTTTCTGAAATTCAACTCTGATAACTGAAATTCGAATTTTTCATATCACGATCGCTTCTTTGTGGCGCTTCATCATCGATGTCGATCGACTAATTATTGTAAGTTGTTGACTGCCAGGCTGATTTCAAGAAAAACAAGGTTATTTTCCTATTTTTCAGCCATGGTAAAGGTCCCTAACCACTCCTAACCCTAGGATATGCTTTGGGAAGCATTATAAAGGGTGAAAATCCATTGGATATGAATTTGGAGAGGTGTTAGGTCAAAGTATCAAATTTAAGGGTGGAAGAGTTCATGTTTGAACTTAGAACCTTAATTTTGATGGTTTAGAGTTCTTATTGTCTTAGGGACTTCCCAAGGACATTGTTGGTGCAATGGTCAAGGGGGAGCAAGCCTTTAGGGGGAGGTATCCATCATGGGATGATGGATGTATTTTTCTCTTCTTGAAGGGGAGAAGTCATGGGAAGAATGTTATCAATTGGGAAAATTGATGGGATTTTGAGAGACCCAATTTGGATATTGGGAGAGTGGGTAGGATTGCCTCTCTTAGGTGATATGGGACTTAACACTAGGAAGATCGTAGGCATCCTAAGTATTTTTGGATTAAGGGGGAGATTGTAAGATCTCATTGGGACATGAGACATTGACCTCCTTGGAGAGATAACCTTTTAGATGTATGTCAAAAAGTGGGAGAAGGTTAAATTACCAATTTGGAAAATTGATAAGGGAATTTAAGTTGGGGGCCTAACTCAAGGTTTGTTTTGTCAAACATCAAAAAGGGGGAGATTGTTGGTGCAATCGGCCCAGGTCACCCAAGTCACGATTGACCAGACTCGAGTTTGACTCGAGTTTGACATAGTATGTTTGACATTGATCTTTGACATTGATGTCAGTTAATGTTTTGGGGAGATTGTTTATACAATCGACCCTGGTTATAATTGACCAGACTCGAGTTTGACTCGAGGGAGACTTTGATGGTTGACTAGGGTTGACCATGTGATTATGGGAATGTCCAAGCATGGGTCTTGGCAAGGTAAAGTCCAAGTCATGGGTACTTGGCATGAAAAGTCCAAGCATGGGTCTTGGCATGGAAAGTCCAACATGGGTTGGCAAGGTAAAGTCCAAGCATGGGTCTTGGCATGAAAAGTCCAAGCTTGAGTCTTGGCATTTGAGAAGTTCAAGGGGTTTGATATTGGCGGCATAAAGTCCAAGGGTGGAGTCTTGGCAGCATAAGTCTAATGGTTGGCGGGGTAAAGTCCAAGCGGAGTCTTGGCGGCGTAAGTCCAATGTGCCTTGGCCGTGTAGACACCTTTAGCCTGACATAGCCGATGGAAGCACCTGAAGGCTAGCGCGATGGATGAACAAGTCATGGATGACTTGGAGGGATCCGAGAGGCGTGAGGCTGATGGAGGTGGCTAGAAGGCTTAGGTATAGGCTAAGGGTGGTCTAGCAAGTATGGGGGCACCATACTTGGGTTAAAACCTCATGTTTGAGGTTGGCAGTCGACTGACATTATGGCCGATTCGACTGTCGTGAGTTGACTAGAGTTCGACTGTCGGTTTAGAGCTGAAATGGCTTTGGAAGTCGACTGCTCATTGGTGCAGTCGACTAATGTCGAAAGCAATCGACTGCCAATGGACAACAGTCGACTACTAGTTCAACCGTGAGCACAGATTGCTCCGTAGCCGACTGGGAAGTCGACTACGCGGCTGGCAGTCGACTGCCAAGAGATCCATTGGAGTTTTTCTAGCGTGGATCGACCCGTTTATCTCACGACAACAGTGGCATCAGTCGACTGGTGACTTATGGAAGTCGATTGATCGGCGGAAATCCAGCTCGACGCAAGATATAAAGGTAGCTCGGAAAGAGGGTTTTTGCAGCGATTTTCTTGGGTGAAATTGAAGGGGAGAGTTGGTGCTTTCTAGTCCTTCAAAGCTTGTTCAAGGCAATAAATGATCAAGCAATCAAAAGCTCTTGTAAAGTGTTTTTCCTTTACTTGCATTTGTATTTCATTATCGTATTTGATTGTATCTATTTGTTTATTGTTGTAAACAATTGTAAGAGGTTTCTCCACCTCCGACTTGTGTCAAGAAGGAGTTAGTTTTAATTAGTGAGTTTGTGTGCATCACTAGAGCTCTTTAGAGCTCGATCCGTGGAGTAAGAACCGTTCGGTTTCGAACAACGTTATATCCTTGCGTTTGTGTGTTTGTGTTTTCGTTATTGCTTTATTATCTTTGTTTCCGTTGTGCTAACGAAAATTGTAGACAAGCATACGAACGATTTCCATCAACGTACGAGCACGCGCTATTCACCCCCCCTCTAGCGGGCGCACAGGTCCTAACACCATCTTTCTTTTTCATGAACAATATCGGAGCTCCCCACGATGAGTGACTAGGGCGAATGAATCCCTTATTGAGTAACTCCTGTAATTGTTGCTGAAGCTCTTTCAATTCTGTCGGAGCTATACGATAGGGTGCTTTTGAGATTGGATTGGTACCAGGAATACGTCCAATCTCAAACTCGATTTCTCTGTTAGGAGCCAACCCTGGCAACTCATCAGGGAATACTTCTGGGTAGTCACATACAACTCAGACTTCTTCGAGCTTTTGGCCTCTTTCTTGCTTTGTTTCCACCACATATGCTAGATACCCAGCGCATCCATTGACTAACATCTTTTTGTCTTTTATGATAGATAATAACTTCTTAGTTCTTTTCTTTGGTTCTTCTATAAATTCAAACTTAGACTCTACCTCAGGTTGGAATACGACTCTTCGCTTACAACACTCAATGGAAGCACCATACATGCTCAGAAAGTCCATTCCAAAAATGACATCATAATCATGCATGTCCAACATTATCAGATCACTATAAAGTTCTCTTTCTGAAATTCTGATTGGTGTGGCACGTAACCAATGCATAGATGTCATTACCTCTACCGAAGGCAATGTCATTACAAACTTAAGATCCAGGACATTCGGAGGTATATCTATCTTCTTAGCAAATATCATGGAAATAAACAAATGGGTTTCCCTAGTATCAAATAGTACAGTAGAATACTGATTAAAGATAAGTATCTAACCTATGAGAATAGTATAATCATTTGCTACCTCTTCTTTGGTGAGAGAAAAGATCTGAGCATTCAGTGTAACTGGTGAGGACCCTCAGTGCTACTTGCATTTGGTGTAATTGAGCAGATTTACCCCAATACTGATTTGACTATAGTGGAGGTGGATTGGTCTTGGTAGGGCAATATCTGGCCAAGTGTCCCTCTAAGCCACAAGTATAACACCCACTCGTGCCCTGGCAGCAAACTCCTGGATGCATCTTCCCACATTTAGAACAGGTAGGATGCTTAGGTCGCTTGCTTGTTGAACCTTTCTTTGAGTTATTCCATTGCTTCTTCTTGTCGTTGTTATTTCCCTTCCAGTTAGAATTATTGCTCTGAGATTTCTGACTTCTAGAATTTTCATGACTCTATTTTCAGTCGAGGCCTGTTTTGGTTGCTTGATGTTGTTCAGGTAATGCTCCGTGATTAAAGCACTACTGATTAACTCTTCTACAGTCTGCGGTCTATTAATTCCATTTCCCACATTCAAAGCTATCTCAGGTTTCAACATTTTGATCATAAGTCTAACCCTTTCTCGTTTAGTCCTGACTAGCTCTGGACATAAGCGAGCTAGTCTATTGAATTTATTCACGGCTTCATTAACTGACAAGTCCCCTTGTCAGAATTCTGTGAACTCATCGTAGTGCTTATTCGTGACTCACATATGGAAAAACTCCTCAAAGAACTCCATTTCATAGTTAGCCCATGTCATCTGATTAATCACTCTTTTTGCCTTTACTCGTTCCCACCACATTCTGGCATCTCCAGTCAAGCATAATGATGCACATTTGACTTTCTCATTTTCAAGAAAATCCAGCAGTTCTACAATACTTTCTATCATCTTGAACCAGGCCTGAGCATCCCATGGTTCACTTGTACCAGCAAAACTCTCTGGCTTCAGCCTTTGCTATTGAATTAAGTACGCCTCTTGCCTCACCCCCACTACTGGGGCTATTGGGAGAACTGGTGGGGCAAGGGGTGTAGCCGGTATGACATTCTGAGTAATTGGTGGAGTAACAGGATTATCTTGTTAGTTCATCATCAAGGTATTGATAACCTATTGCTGCTCTACAACTTGATGCTAAAGCTGAGTGACTACCTACATCAAGTCAGGTGGTGGTACTGCTTCATTTTCCCTCTGATTTCCATTGGTCCATCTTCTAGCCATTTTTCTTCATAATATAAGACCAATATAAGACTACTACTATTACTTACTTTCTATCATCATCACCTACATATGTAAGCAAGTTTAACAAAAAAAACATTCTTTACTAAGCATAGAAGAAAGTAAAACATAAATGAACTTTCTTACTTGGAAGCCACAGGATTTGATGCTTGATATGTGTGTGGCAGAAGGGAGGAACTTGCTCTGATACCATACTGTAACATCCCTCTCTTTACTCGAATATAGGAAGCGTTACCATCATACTTTTTCTTTTTCTTTACGTCCAGAGGCAAAATATGACTCAATTATCCCTTAAACTCACTTACACTATTCATAAATTAACTAATACTGGATTTAAAATAGAAGAGTATCAACAACTCGTAACAAGATCTAAACATGGTTTCTAAACAAGTATCATAATTCAAACTCTTCACTTGAAATGACGGAGGCTAAAGAAATAAATCAACTACATTGACATGTTGACACTGGGATATTACACAAGTTCTTAACCTATCTAGGCATGGACATAATTCTAACATAAAACATTCTTAAGTAATTCAACCTCATGCATTGTGATAGTATTGATATGCATCTTCGACATAAACAATAGCACATCACATCAACACTAGCACCTAACAGAAACAATAACACATAACATGAACACTAGCACACTAGCAAGTTCAAGGGTTTTTAACATAGCATAATAGCACACTAGCAAGTTCAAAGGTCTTTAACATAGCATAATACTAACAAGTTCGACATTCTTAAACACAACATAATCACTAATAAATTCAGAGTTCTTAGACATAACATAAACTTTAACAAGCTAAAAATTCTAGCAAGTTTAGAATCGTAATCCACTGTTTCGCCGCCACACACACCAAACACTTCATCCACTGCCCCCTCTTACTCAAGTCTTGCTTTACTCTTATCTGCAGTATAAGGAATGCAAACTATAAGCAATGAACTTAGTAAGTACATCCTATTCTCACAAAACATCGCATTATAAGAAAAACATGCTATTAGAATACTTGCATGCAAACATATGCTCATACTTGTCATTAAGAAAATTCTGCATTTAACATTTAGAAACACTTGTACAAAACACAATGATTCAACTTGAAATGCATGAACTTTCTGCATTAGACATATAGAAACATTTGTACATAACACAATGCATGAACTTAAAATACACAACTTGCAATACATGATTTTGAAATATGCTTCGCTTGTAGAAACATGCACATGATATATACTTAAGCTTGTGAACCTTGTGCTTTGGTTAACTTTAGAAACCACACACACACACACACATCCTTGTTTGGGCAGCCCGACATAGTAGCAATTTGCGTGCAACCCTAATAGAATTCGGGGTAGCTAGCCACCGAACTTACTACGACAACTTACTAAGGGAGGTCTAGGGCTCGTGGGCGATCTAAGGACACGGTACATGCCACTTTAAAGTAAAATAATTTCTTTATATATATCCTACTGATTTTGTCATTTAACAAATATTTAACAAGATCATACTCCCTAAACTCATATAGGAAGCATTTCAAGACATTTAATCATGCTCTTTGTCCCCAAAACTAGTAGGGGAAGCATCTTTGTGATCTTATGTCTGTTGGAGATTTGAGGCCGCTAGAGGGGGGTGAATAGCGTTGCGTGATGGAATTTGTTCGCGTTCGTCACTACAAAACTCGTTTTGCACAGCGGAATGATAATAATAAAAGCAATAATGAAGTAAGATAAACACGAACACACCAATACACAAATATTTAATGTGGTTCGGAACCGCACGGTTCCTACTCTACGGATCGAGCTCTAAGGAGCTCTAGTGATGCACACGCACTCACTAATCACAAATAACTCCTTCTCAACACAAGTCGGAGGTGGAGAAACCTCGTACAAGGATTACACTAAGTAATACAAAAGATACAAGCTAATACAAGTAAGAAATACAATGCAAGTAAAGAAAAACACTTTACAAGAGCACTTTGGTTGCTTGATCTTTGGTTGCCTTGGACTAGCCTTGAAGGACTGGAAGAGCACCAACAATTCCCCTTCAAATCGCCCAAGAAAATAGCTACAAAAACCCTCCATCCGAGCTGCCTTTATATCCTGCGTCGGGCTGGATTTTCACCTGACAGTCGACTACCATAAGTAACCAGTCGACTGCCAACACTGTAGCTGTGAGACAACGGGTCGATACACGTTGGACAAGTTCCAACGGATCTCTTGGCAGTCGACTGCCAACGCCCGTAGTCGACTGCCCAGTCGGCTACGGAGCGTTCTGTGCTCGCAGCACAACTGGCAGTCGACTGCCATCCATGGCAGTCGACTGCCATCAGTCAACTGCTCCAGTGAGCAGTCGACTCCCAAGGCAATTTCAGCCCTATGTGGAAGTCGAGCTCTAGTCGACTCTCGCCAGTCAAACTGGCCAGAATGTCAGTCGACTGTCAACCTCAAGAATGAGGTTTTAACCCAAGTATGGTGTCCGCATACTTGCTAGACCACCCTTAGCCTAGACCTAAGCCTTTTAGCCACCTCCATCAGCCTCACGCCTCTCGGATCCCTCCAAGTCATCCATGACTTGTTTATCTATCGTGCTAGCCTTCAGGTGCTTCCATCAGCTATGTCATGCTAACGGTGTCTACACCGCCAAGGCACATTGGACTTACGCCGCCAAGACTCCGCTTGGACTTTACGCCGCCAACCATTGGACTTATGCTGTCAAGACTTCACCCTTGGACTTTACGCCGCCAATATCAAACCCCTTGGACTTCTCAAATGCCAAGACTCAAGCTTGGACTTTTCCTTGCCAACCCATGTTGGACTTTCCATGCCAATGCCCATGCTTGGACTTCCCTTGTGCCAAGTACTCAAGACTTGGACTTTCCCAAATGCCAAGTGTCCCACTTGGACTTTCCATGCCAAGTACCCATGACTTGGACTTGACCTTGCCAAGACCCATGCTTGGACTTTCCTATAATCACATGGTCAATCCTAGTCAACCATCAAAGTCTCCCTCGAGTCAAACTCGAGTCTGGTCAATTATAACCTGGGTGGATTGTATAAACAATCTCCCCAAAACATCAACCGACATCAATGTCAAACATCAATGTCAAACCACTTTGTCAAATATCAAAACATCACTCGAGTCAAACTCGAGTCTGGTCAATCGTGACCTGGGCCGATTGCACCAACAATCTCCCCCTTTTTGATGTTTGACAAAACAAACCTTGAGTTAGGTCACTAACTCAAATTTCCTTACCAATTATCCCAAATTGGTAATCCCAAATACTCTCCCACAACTTCTCCCCCTTTTTTGACTAACATCAAAAAGATTATCTCTCCAAAGAGGTCAAAGTCTCATGTCCCAATGAGATCTTACAATCTCTCCCTTGGTCCAAAAATACCTAGGATGCCTACCATCTTCCTAGTGATAAGTCTCATATCACTCTAGAGAGGCAATCCTATTCACTCTACCAATTTCCAAATTGGGTATAAAAAACCCATCAATTTTCCCAATTGATGACACTCTCCCAATAAGTTCTCCCACTTCAAGAAGAAAAACACATCCATCATCCCATGATGGATACCTCCCCCTAAAGGCTTGCTCCCCCTTGACCATTGCATCAACAATGTCCTTGGAAAGTCCCTAAGCCAATAGAAACTCTAAACCATCAAAATTAAGGTTCAAAGTTCAACATAGAACTTTCAATCACCTTAAGATTGATACAAACCCTAAAAACTCTCCTAATCCATATCCAATGGATTTTCACCCTTTATAATGATTCCCAAAGCATACTCTAGGGTTATGAGTGGTTAGGAAACCTTACCATAGCTGAAATCAGGCTAAATAAACTTTGTTAACCCGTAATCAGACCTGGTAGTCGACTCCTAATAGTAATCAGTCAAACTACCCTTCATCAGTCGACTGCCATCAGGCGACAGTCGACTAATAACTGAAATTCTCGAATTTCAACTATCAGAATCGAATTTTGAAAAAGCATAAGTAATTCTACATATTTTGAAAAATCGTGAAAATTCATACGTATATTACTTATAGTCAATACAATGGGGGAAAAATATTTGAAAAATATTTTACCCATAAAATATCAAAATTGATACAAAATTCAAAAGTGAAGAAAAACTTCAATGTTTTAGCTCACTTTGTATCAATCTTATCAATGGTGATTGCTATCAAAAGATAGACTTCACCAAGGTTTTCTAAATTGATTTTAAAACGATTTCAAAACCTTATTTTGTATCATATCCCTTGGGCTCTATGTACATGACTTGTACACAAGCTTTTCCAAATATCCACTAATGAAATTAGATGAGTTATAGTCCATCTAGATGCAAAAACTATGCACCTTGAACTCAACTCATATTCTAGCATCTCACATGTATCTAGGGTGTATAAATACACATACATGTCAATGTAATGTAAGATGTGGGTTTTGTTCTCCCTAATCTAGGGTTTCATGCATTTTTCTAAGGCAACTCTACTTGATTCCCTTATAAATGGGACTCCAAGTCATGCCATTGTCCTTAAATCAATTTTAGTAAATTTAAATTAATGAAATGATCATGGCATAATAATAGAAAAAATAAATCATGGCCAATGATCATGATGTCATGGCATATGATATAAAACTTAAACTCATGACATTCAATCCTAATTCCTAAACATAATCATGACATATAAATGATAAAAATAGGCATGATGTCATGACATGACATATAGCAAACAAAGCATGGCATATAAAATACATAGGTATAATAATACCTAAATTTTAATATTAGTTGCCATTTCATATAATTAATTTTATTTTTCCATATTTCAACTTTTCTCCCTAGTATGCCAAAAACCCAAAATGGCACACTAACCTCTAAACCTAAATCGTGCAAATTAATTGATTTTTCATAATTCCAAAAATACATTGGCACATCCTAAAATATTTTAGGATTATAATCAAAATCTATTTCCAAGGTATCCATAACCTTGAAAATAATCCTAAAGTGTCACCTTTATCATGGTTGAGTTAACTACCCACCCAATCAAGGTTGACACACCCTAAACCCATCTAGCGTGAATCAATCATGCTCTTAGGAACCCAAAACCTATTTGAGCTCCTAGGGTTAACTAGGTATTCCTTAGGGATAACCTCCCTAGATACCTTCCTAATGACCCTCCTAGGCTTGTTATCCTTGGTCATTTGGGTCTTACCTAGGTTGACTCTAGGGGTAACTCCCCTTGCAACCTTCTTAGTGGCCACCCTAGGTTTCCTAGAAACCCTAGCCACTAGGCACAACCTTTGGTCAACCTTAGGGATGACTTCCCTATTGACCTTGGTCTTCCTAGACCTAGTTTGTGTTCCATAATCAAATGGAACACCATGGTAAGCCACCTTAGGCTTAGGTTTGTGACCCAAACCTTGCTTGCCCTTGGTTGACTTTTGTTTCTTAGGTCCTAAGTGTTGACTTTGACTTTTGAACCCTTGACTTTGACCATTAGACCCTTGCATTTGATTTTGCATAATTTTGAGGGTCTTTTATAATTTCTCAAGCCTTAATCTCAAGGCTTGGTTCTCTAATTCTAATTGCCCAATTTTAGAATTTCGATTAGGTCTTTGGTCTTGGGACTTCCTAGGCATGTGTCTAGTCCATTTAGGATTAAGGTCCAAGTGTTCTTCTATTTTATTAATGGATTCCCTAGGAAGGACTTTTCTAGGATTGTTTGACCTAGGGTTGTCCTTAGGTAAAATATTTCTTGGGACATTAGTCCCAAATTTCTCCTTCTTCCTAAAGTTGACTTTCTTGGCTCCTAAACAATATTCATTGTTTCTAGCATGCTTTTCATGATAGATAGCAAGTGAATTGAAATTCCTAGCATGCTTTTTAACATTTAAATTAGAAGAAGCATTATTTAGATATACCTTAGGGTTTGCCTTAGAGGCTCCCCCTACTTGTGATGCTCCCCTTTGCCCCTTCTTTTCCCCCTTTTGGCATTGACTCCAGTAATGTCTCGGTAGTCTGCACTTGAAGCAAGTGATTTGTTCCTTGCTTTTCTTGGTGGGAACACCGGCTTCATTGACTTTTGGCACCAGTGGACTCTTCTTGATTCTTTTAGGACATTTACTCTTGTAATGTCCTACCTCCCTACACTCAAAACAAATTATGTGATTTTTATTTGAACCTACATTGCTTGAGTTACCTAGGGTATTTGTGGTGGTAGGTGCTGGAGTTGGAGCTTCTTCATCTTGACCGGATGTGGAAGGCTCTTCTTAGGGTTGCTCCAGTGTAGATGTTCTAATCCCCTCCCCCTCAATCCTAGAGGTTGACGTTTCTTCTAATTCTACCTCTTCCACCACTTCTTCCTCCTCGCATGTCGAACACTCCTCGACCTCCGAATCCTCACTTTCTTATGAGGATGAGCTCTCTTCCTCATCCTCCTCATCTTCTTGGATTGAGTGAGGCTCTTCATGGAATTTTTTCAATTTGTTCCATACCTCCTTGGCGTCTTTACAATCCCCTATCTTGATCAAAATATCATTAGGGATTATATTAAGCAAAATGCCCATTACCTTATTGTTGATGTTATAGTATCGGAGTTGTTCTTGACTCCAATTCTTCTTCTAAATTTTTCTTCCTTCTTAGTCTTTTGGAGTGTCAAAACCTACTAAGACACTAATCCAATTATCAAAGTCACACATTAGAAAATGCATCATTCTACCTTTCCAATATGCAAAATCTTTGCGGTCGAAGGAAGGCAGAACGTTGATGTCGTCACCCAATCTCTCCTTGAATTCCATCTTGTTCCTCTAGCGTCTTGACCCTGGGCTCTGATACCAATTGTTGGAGATTTGAGGCCGCTAGAGGCGGGGTGAATAGCATCGCGTGATGAAATTCGTTCGCGTTCATCACTACAAAACTCATTATGCACAGCGGAATGATAAAAATAAAAGCAATAACGAAGTAAGACAAACACGAACACACCAATACATAAATATTTAACGTGGTTCGGAACCGCACGGTTCCTACTCCACGGATCGAGCTCTAAGAAGCTCTAGTGATGCACACACACTCACTAATCACAAATAACTCCTTCTCGACACAAGTTGGAGGTGGAGAAACCTCGTACAAGGATTACACTAATCAATACAAAAGATACAAGCGAATACAAGTAAGAAATACAATGCAAGTAAAGAAAAACACTTTACAAGAGAACTTTGGTTGCCTTGGACTAGCCTTGAAGGACTGGAAGAGCACCAACAATTCCCCTTCAAATCGCCCAAGAAAACCCCTACAAAAACCCTCCATCCGAGTTGCCTTTATATTTTGCGTTGGGCTAGATTTCCTCCTGGCAGTCGACTGCTATAAGTCACCAGTCGATTGCCAACACTGTAGCTGTGAGACAACGAGTTGATCCACGTTGGACAATGATCGATCTCTCTCAATCGCTTCCAATGAGCAGTCGACTACCAAGGCAATTTCAACCCTAAGTGGCAGTCGAGCTCTAGTCGACTCTCGGCAGTCGAACCGCCCATAATTCCAGTCGACTGTCAACCTCAAGGATGAGGTTTTAACCCAAGTATGGTGTCCCCATACTTGCTAGACCACCCTTAGCATAGACCTAAGCCTTCTAGCCACCTCCATCAGCCTCACGCCTCTCGGATCCCTCCAAGTCATCCATGACTTGTTCATCCATCGCGCTAGCCTTCAGGTGCTTCCATCGACTATGTCATGCTAATGGTGTCTACACCGCCAAGACACATTAGACTTACGCCGCCAAGACTCCCCTTGGACTTTATGTCGTCAACCATTGGACTTATGCTGTTAAGACTTCACCCTTGGACTTTACGCCGCCAATATCAAACCTCTTGGACTTCTCAAATGCCAAGACTCAAGCATGGACTTTTCCTTGCCAACCCATGTTGGACTTTCCATGCCAAGGCCCATGCTTGGACTTCCCTTGTGCCAAGTACTCAAGACTTGGACTTTCCCAAACGCCAAGTGTCCCACTTGGACTTTCCATGCCAAGTACCCATGACTTGGACTTTACCTTGCCAAGACCCATGCTTGGACTTTCCTATAATCACATGGTCAACCCTAGTCAACCATCAAAGTGTCCCTCGAGTCAAACTCGAGTCTGGTCAATTATAACCTGGGTCGATTGTATAAACAATCTCCCCAAAACATCAACTGACATCAATGTCAAACATCAATATCAAACCACTTTGTCAAACATCAAAACATCACTCGAGTCAAACTCGAGTTTGGTTAATCGTGACCTAGGCCGATTGCACCAACAATGTCTTGCTTCAAAAGAAATATACCTATAATACCTATAAATCTAAACAAATATATGTTGGATCGAAATGAATCGCTAGAGGGGGGTGAATAGTGTTCGTGAAAACTTTTCTTTTTCGACTATTAAAACCAAGTACGCAGCGGAAAACTAAAAGATAAACACAAGAAAGGCACAAAGCTCTTTTACTTGGTTCACAGCCCACCGACTGCTAATCCAAGGCCTTGCGATTCTTGATCGCTTCCGAAGGGCAATCACTAAAAGTCTCTTCCTCATTGGAGGTAAGAGACAAGACGATTACAATGATTATAAGGTCGGTAACAACCTTACCGGTCCTTATACAAATTAAGTACAGAAAGATAATAAGAATACCGACAATTAATTAGAAGATGGAACATGGTCAGAGTAGCATTGTAGAGAGCATGAGCACTAGAGAGATTCTTGAATTTGGATTTGAGTCCTCCCCCCCCCCCCCTTTTATAGATTTCTGCCTTGGAATTTGTCCCTATCCAGATCCAAAAATCGTGGATCTTATCTTGAGGTGGCAACTTATCTTATCATGAGGTGGCGGCATCAATCTCTATCTCTTTGACCTTGTGCACTAGGCTGATTCGTCGACATCAGTCGACTGATCATCTTAGCAGTCGACTGTTTTTAGTCGATTGCTAACACCTCCAGTCGACTGTTGCACTTGAGAATTTCTACAACACAAGATTAGCACAATAGATGCATAATGCCATGCAGTGTGACAATCCTTTGACTGTCCGATCTCGACTTTGGCATTCCTCCAGAAGCCTTAGTCAGATCGACGCCTAGGATTGTCCTCTAACCGAGGACGTGTCCTTACCTCCGCTCCACACCCGGAGCTTACCTTTGGTCGTCCTGACCTATCATTTAGCTTTCGGTCACCACTAAGGTTTCTCAACTCCCCGAGGTTCTCCTGGTATCGTCCTGTTGGTGCAATCGGCCTAGTTTGACTCGGTTTTGACTCGAGCAGTACCTTGATAGTATTTTGATGATAGACAAAACTCATGACATGGGATTGCCATGGAAAAGTCCAACATGGGGTTGACATGGAAAATCCAAGCATGGAGCTTGGTGTGGAAAAGTCCAAAGCATTGCGAAGTCGTGCGCTTGGTGCATGTGGGAAGTCTTGAGGACTTGGTAAGTTCACTAGGCTCGGGGTCCTTGAGTCAGTGAAGGATGGCATTGTGAAGCTGTGCGCTTGGTGCATCCGAGGGACCGTCGGACGGGGAGCGAATGGAGTGAGCCCAAAGGGAAGCATACTTTGAGGGTAAGAGACGGGAAGGATGGTGTTGCGAAGCCGTGCGCTTGGCGCATCCGAGGGACGTAGGCCGAGGGAAGAGAGCTTCAGTGGGGAACTCCATGAGGGAAGATGTGGACTTGGCCAAGTGGCTAAGACTGAGTGTCGGGGGCTCAAACTTGATGTTTGAGGGTTTACTCGACGGTCGAATGCTCAAACAACTTGGTGTTTGAGGTTTTGCCCGATAGCAGTCGCTGGCATAGGTGTCAGTCGACTGGTCCAAGTCGACTTGGATTCGACTTGTGTTAGACTGCAAGTTTTGTGCTTGGCAGTCGATTGCCATGGACTGGCAGTCGACTGATGTCGATAGCAGTCGACTGTCGAGGGATGGGAGTCAATTGATGGTAATGTCGTGAGCATAGAATGCTCCGTAGCTGATTGGGTAGTCGACTACTAGGTCACCATTCGACTGCCATGGACTGGCAGTTGACTGGTAGGAGATCCATTGGAACTTGTCCAACGTGGATCGTGAGAGTGGGCAATGATCGGGCCTTTTGGCACGGCGATCGGGTGCAAAAACAGCTTGATGCAGGTTATAAATGGAGCTCAAGTGGGAGGATTTCGCCAAGACTTTTGTGAAGCTATTGGAGGGGAATTGTTGCTGCATTCCAGACCTTCAAGAGCCATCTAAAGAAAGCTACAAGCAAAGGGTTCAAAGCAAGCGTTGTAAAGTGTTTTTTACGTGTATTTCATATTTGTCTTTGTATTGCTTGTATTTGATATATTACTTGTTGTAATAGCTTGTGAGAGGTTTCTCCACCTCCAACGTGTAGTCGAGAAGGAGTTTAGTTAGTGTTGTGCGCATAACTAGAGCTCGGTGAGCTCGCCCGTGGAGTAGGAACCATTCAGTTCCGAACCACGTATATGCTTGTGTATTGCTTGTGATTGTTACGTGTTGCTAGTATTGTTATTATCATTGTTATTCCACTGCGCTAACAATAATCGTAGACAAGCAACGCAACGAGAATGAGCAAATTCCACCATCGGATGATTGAGGGCTATTCACCCCCCTCTAGCCGGCCAATACACACCGATCGATTTCCTACAAGTGGTATCAGAGCCAAGTCGCTTGTCAAGAACTAATCGCCGACACAAGCAGTACAAAATGCCCGGCTACAACCTCCAACCACCAAAATTCGAAGGAGATTTCCTATGGTGGAGAAGAAAAATGGAGGTATACCTAGAAACTGATTTTGATTTTATGCTAATCTTATAAAACAGTTTCGAATTGCCTAGGAATGAAAGAAATAGGCAAATTGAGAAGTTAAGGTGGACCGAAGACCAAATCAAGGACTTCGAGACAAATCGCAAGGTAATCGAATTACTTAGTGATTTGATTCCTAACAGCATTTGGTCTAGGTTGGGTAATTTTAGGGATGCAAAAGAATTATGGGATAAAGTAATAAAATTCCAAGAAAATTCCCAACCGGCACAAGTAGAGGAGAATGCCATCGAAGAATTGGCATCCACATTCAAAGATGTGGATGATTTGGTGGAGACCTCCACCTCTAGCATTAAGGGGGAGGAAAGGGTTTCTATTTCGGAGCAAGATCAAAATGAAGCTTCTACCTCCGGAAGAAGTGAAGAGGCCTCCACCACCTCCCTAGGTAACTCAAGTGTTATTATTTTAAATAAAAATCACATAATATACTTTGAGTGTAGGCAGAAAGGGCACTACAAGAGTAAATGCCCTAAATTGGCTAAGGAAAAGGCATCGACACCAAAAGTCAACCCAAAGTCAAAGGATGCCGGAGTCCCCTCAATTAAGAGCAAAGAGCGCATTGTGTGCTTCAAATGCAACCAAAGAAGGCACTACCGAAGCCAATGCTTTAGGGGGAGGAAGAAAGGGCAAGAAGGTGTATCTCATGTAGGGGGAGCTTCCCAAGCTAACCCTAAGTTAAATTTAAATAATGCACTTTCAATTCCTAAAGTTAAAAAGCATGCTAAGAATTATTTTAGCTCTGTTGCAATTATCAATGAAAAGCATGCAAGTAGGAAGAAATATGTTTGCTTAGGTGCCAAGCATGTTCATATCTCTAAGGACAAACCTAGGAGTCAAAACACTAGACCTATTTTACCTAAAGAGTCAATTAGAAGAGTTGAAAACCATCTAGGCATTAACCCTAAGAAGAGTAGACACATGCCTAAGAAGAAGAATATTTCCCAAAAGATTAATGAAAAATCAAAATTCGGAAAATTAGAGCTAGAAAACCAAGCTTTGAGGTCAAGGCTAGAAAAACTTGAGAAGGCCCTAGCAATAATCACAAATTCAGTTAAGGGGTCTAATGTACAAAAGTCAAGGCCTAGGAAACAAGAACGGTCTAAGGGCATGAAAGGTTTGGGTCACAAACCTATGTCCTATCACAATGTTCCATTTAATTATGGAACAACATCTAGGTCTAGAAAAACTAAGGCTAATAGGGAAGTTATCCCTAAGTCTAGCCATGGTGTTTGCTTAGTGGCTAAGACCTCAAAGAAATCAAATGTAGCCACTAGGAAGGTCAAAGGAGGAGTCACCTCTAGAGTTGACCTAGGAAAGACCAAAAAGACTATGGCTTTAAAGCCTAAAAGGGTCATTAGGAAGGTATCTAGGGAAGTTATCCCTAGAGAATACCTTGTTAACCCAAGGAGCTCCAATAGATATTGGGTTCCTAAGAGCGTGATTGATTCATGCTAAATGGGTTAGGGTGTGTCAACCCTAAGTGGATGGGTAGTTAACCTAACCATAGTAGAGTTGACACATTAGGGTGTGCCAATGTGCTTGAGAAGTTAAAATTGATTTAAATTGGCACAATTAGGTCTTAGAGGTATTGGTGTGCCATTTTGGGTTTATGGCACACTAGGGAGAATGATGGCTTTAAGGCAAAATGGACTTAACTCTAGAAATGGCAATTTGGATTTAGCACTTAGGTATTTTATACCTTAGTATAGTTTACTTGCCATGATTTGTTTGCCTTGCCATGTCATGACATCATTTTCATTTTTATCTATAAAAAGGTCATGATCATGTTTAGAATTATTTTTAGATGTCATGTATGCTTAGATGTCTCTCACATGCCATGACATCATGATTTTGGCATATGCTTTTATCTATATCATATCTATGCCATAATCATCATCATGCATATAACTAAAATGAAATTAAGGACCATGGCATAATTTGATGGGAATCAAAGAACATTGCCTAGAAATATGCATGAAACCATTAAAAGGACAAAAAACCCACATCTCACTAGAAACTTGACTTGTATGTTTTTTACACATCTAGATATAAGTGAGATGTTTAGGAAAAAGAAATTAAAGGTTTCGAAAACATTTTGAAAACCCTTGGTGAAGCCTATCTTTTGATAGCTATCACCATTGAATGGGATGATACAAAGAGGGCTCTTTATTGAAGCTTTTCTTAACTTTTGGACTTTGTATCAATCTCCTAATTTAGTGGGTAAAATAATTTTCTAATTTTTTTCACCCATAATGATTGTGATAAGTAATATACATACCAAATTTCAAGATTTTTAAACCTATGTATATTTACTTATGAATTTTGAAAAGTCATTTAAACTACAAATGATTATCGATGATCGCCATGGTGGCTACGATCGATGGAGGTGGCAAATGATCGATTTTTGAATTCAGTTGACTGCCTAAGCTGATTTCGGGTAAATTTTGTTGGTTAGGCCCATGTTCAGCTAGGTTAAGGTCCCCTAACCACTCCTAACCCTAGGATATGCTTGGGAGAGCATTAGAAAGGGTGGAAATCCATTGGACATAGATTAGGAGAAGGGTTTAGGGAGAGTATCAATTTTAAGGTGGAAGAGATTTCATTGTTGAACTTTACCTTAATTTTGATTGGTTAAATATTCCTATTGGCTTAGGGACTCTCCAAGGACATTGTTGGTGCAATGGTCAAGGGGAGCAAGCCTCTAGGGGGAGGTATCCATCATGGGAAGATGGATGTGTATTTCCTCATGGGAGGAAAATTGGGTTGCCTCTCTTTAAGTGATATGAGATCACTAGAAAGATTGTAGCCATGTGTTCCTCCAAGGGAGAGATTATAAGATCTCATTGGGATATGAGACATTCATACCCTTGGGGAGGACCTTTTTGATGTAATGTCAAAAAGGGGGAGAAGTTACCAAGTTACCAATTAGGTTTGGAATTCTCATTTGGATGTGAGAATTGCCAATATGGGAGAATTGGTAGACTTGAGATGGTAGTTTTGTCAATCATCAAAAAGGGGGAGATTGTTGGTGCAATCGGCCCAGGTTGACTCGGTTTTGACTCGAGCAGTACCTTAATAGTATTTTGATGATAGACAAAACTCATGACATGGGATTGTCATGGGAAAGTCCAACATGGGGTTGACATGGAAAATCCAAGCATGGAGCTTGGTGTGGAAAAGTCCAAAGCATTGCGAAGCCGTGCGCTTGGTGCTTGGTGAGAAATGCATTGCGAAGTCGTGCGGTTGGTGCATGTGGGAAGTCTTGAGGACTTGGTAAGTTCACTAGGCTCGGGGTCCTTGAGTCGGTGAAGGATGGCATTGCGAAGCCGTGCGCTTGGTGCATCCGAGGGACCGCCAGACGGGGAGCGAATGGAGTGAGCCCAAAGGGAAGCATACTTCGAGGGCAAGAGACGTGAAGGATGGTGTTGCGAAGCCGTGCACTTGGCGCATCCGAGGGACGTAGGCCGAGGGAAGAGAGCTTCGGTGGGGAACTCCATGAGGGAAGATGTGGACTTGGCCAAGTGGCTAAGACTGAGTGTCGGAGGCTCAAACTTGATGTTTGAGGGTTTACCCGACGGTCGAATACTCAAACAACTTGGAGTTTAAGGTTTTGCCCGATAGCAGTCGACTGACATAGGTGTCAGTCGACTGGTCCAAGTCGACTTGGGTTCGATTGGTGTTAGACTGCAGGTTTTGTGCTTGGCGATGATCGCCATGCGGCGATCGATCGATGTTGATAGCAATGATCGCCGAGGGATGGCGATGAGATCGATGGGAATGTCGTGAGCATAAAATGCTCGTAGCCGATCGCGATCGGCTACTAGGTCTGACTGATCGCCATGGGTAGTAGTCGACTGGTAGGATATCCGTTTGAACTTGTCCAACGTGGATATGTCCGTTGTGAGACAATTGTTACAGGGGCAGTCGACTGGGGCCTTTTGGCAGTCGACTATTGGGCGCAAAAACAGCTTGATGTAGGTTATAAATGGAGCTCAAGTGGGAGGATTTCGCCAAGACTTTTGTCATGTTATTAGAGGGGAATTGTTGTTGTATTCTAGACCATCAAGAGCCATCTAAAGCAAGCTACAAGCAAAGGGTTCAAAGCAAGCATTGTAAAGTGTTCTTTACGTATATTTCATATTTGTCTTTGTATTGCTTGTATTTCATATATTACTTGTTGTAATATCTTGTGAGAGGTTTCTCCACCTCCGACGTGTAGTCGAGAAGGAGTTTAGTTAGTGTCGTGTGCTTAACTAGAGCTCGGTGAGCTCGCCCGTGGAGTAGAAACTATTCAGTTCCGAACCACCTATATGCTTGTGTATTGCTTGTGATTGTTATGTGTTGTTAGTATTGTTATTATCATTGTTATTCCTCTGCGCTAACAACAATCGTAGACAAGCAATGCAACGAGAACGAGCAAATTCCACCATTGGACGATTGAGGGCTATTCACCCCCCTCTAGCCGGCCAATACACACCGATAGATTCCCTATGTCGTTCGACCACTACGGTTTCTCGACTTGAGATTCTTTGGGTGTCGCTCGACCTTTGGCTTAGCTGAAACACTTCCTGCACACTTAGCATATCACATGAGATAACAAAATAGCTTAACTTTGAATCTTTGTCATCATCAAAACTAAGGTTTGATTATTTAGTGCCCCTGCACCAACAATCTCCCCCTTTTTGATTTATGGCAAATCAATTCAAAGTTAAGAGAAAATAAGCAGTAAGCATTGAACAATCATTTTTCAAAACCTCCCCCTTAACCTTAAATGAGTTTTGAAAAACAATTACGTTTTGGAAAAAAATAAGTAACCTCTTAACTTTATCCTCTCTCCCCCTTTGACATATATCAAAAATAACTTTTTAAGGGGTGCATTGTTAACGTTATCATTTGCCAAGAAATAGAATTTTTAAGCATTATAATCAATTTGATTTAATATGATCAACTCCCTTTAATGCTTAAGAGTTTAGGCTTCTAGATCCTACACCAACAATGTATATCCTAGGTTAAGATGTGACCCCCTAACCTTTAACATTGTTATAAAATTTTGAGAAAGAATTTTTTTTTCTTAAAAAAACATTTTAAAGGCTCATGTCTATTGGGTTTTATGCCAAACTAGAGGTAGCTAGATACTAAGTTTGTCCAACTTATGTCTTCTCTTCCCCTTGGCATATTATCAAAATAAGAATTTAAATTTAGAAAGTATTTGTGATTTAAAAAAAAAATTTTTTTAACAACTTCTATGATAATTATCCAATTAGAACCTCCCCCTTAACCTAGCATCCTTGTTAGCCACAAGGAAGGCTTACCTAGAGGGTCTCCCCTTTTGTCTAACAAACTCTTAGGATATCCTTGTTGGCCACAAGGAAGGCTCACCTAAGTGTTCAGAGGGTCTAGGTGTCTAAAGTTGACCTAAGGATTTAGACATTCACTATTGGTAACTAACCATCATTTTAATAAGCATAGTTGTTTTGAAAACTATGTATAACTACACACAACAATCATGACAACCAATAAAAATAGTTTTAAGAATCTATTTATGTGTATATACATTTTGAAATCGTTTTCAAAACCATTTTTAATTTGTTGTCCTTACCATCTCACCCATTCTACATGATCAACCAAGTTATCCTTATAGGTATTGTGAGATGAATTTAATTTAAAGCCTTAGAAATTAATTAACCATGGGTTAGATTCAGATTTAACCATTAGTTAGTTAAGTGAACATTTCAAAAGAGTGTTGGTGCAGTAGGCACCTAAGTCGAACCTGAGTTTTGATTATAGCAAACGATACAAAGTTAAGCTCATGTCGTTATCTCACGAGCTGAATCGAGTGTGCAGAAAATTGCTATAGCTAGAGATGAAGGCTAGCGACACCCGAAGGAAGCCGCGGTGGTCGGGCGACACTCGAGTGACTTCGGAGGGAGCCCAAGGAATCAAGTGGAAGGCCGGAAGCGAAAGCGACACAGTAAGTATCGAGGTGAGCTCGTGTGTGCGAGTGTAGTGAGGTCGTATCCTCTTTACGGGGATAGACTTAAGCGTAGATTCAACCCAAGACATCCCATTGGTGGTCTAGGTCGAGATCAGACGGTTGGAGGTCATCTAAATAATATTTTGTTCTAACTTTGCTTCAGAAGCTAGCATCACGATCCGCTAACTTGGAGGACTCGATTGTCAATCACCGACCGCCTACATCGATTCGATCGATGTCGCCATCGATCGACTAATCATGGCCATCAGTCGACTGATGGTCAAGGATCATCCTCGAGGAGTCAAGCCATATCACCATTTTTCAAGGAGCCATGTGCCTAATTTCCATTGGTTGAAGGTCCTCTCGAAAAGGGGATCAAAGGCTATAAAAGGAGGGCCTCTCCTAGGGTTTCATCATCAATTTTAAGCTTCCAAAAGCCTCCGCAAAGCTACAACTCTCCGACAACGAAGTGCTTCCTCTCCAACGTCTAGGTTTAATTTGTTGTTATTTTGTTACGTCGATTTAAGCTTTATATCAGTTTGTTGCTTTAATTTTTTGGAGCTTTTATTTTAATGAGGAGAGGGGGAGTGTCCCTCTACCTCAAGCTTTTGGTGTATTCTTGTATCGATTAACTCCTACCTCTAACGAGGAGGAGTTCTTTAGTGTTTTGCCCTCCGTACATGGTCAAGGACCACTAGGGCCTTGGAGTAGTAGCCGAAGGCTACGAACCAAGTAAAAACATTTGTCTCCTTTTATTTATTGCTTATCTTTCCGCTGCAATTAATTGTCTACTCGAGTTTTAACGAACGAACGAAAAGGAAAAAAAAAGGTTTTATCGCTATTCACCCACCTCTAGCGATCCGCTTCGATCCAACAATTGGTATCAGAGCCGGGGGTTGCTAAGATTTGGTGAAACCACCGATCTAGCTTTTTACATATTTTTTTCTTTTTAATTTTGTTTATTTCATTTGGTTAGTTTTCCTCCCGCACTACTAATCCAAGACGCGAGTCTTGGTACATTTCGTATGTTTTTGTCGTTTCTAGGTTTTTCGTCTTCATCTCCTTGTTTCTTTTATTTTAATGGCCCATCTCGAGGGTTTTAGCACCGTCCGACCTCCGTTTTACAATGGAGATGACTTCCTTTATTGGAAGGGTCGGATGGAATGCTTTCTTAAAACTCAAATCGAGATGTGGATCATAATCCAAACGGGATTCACACTTCCGACTAACGAAGTGGGTGAATCCTTGGATTATGAACAATGGACCATTGCGACAAAAAGACAAGTCGAAGCCGATGCCAAGGCAACTCAAATCCTCCAATGCGGCTTGTCCAAGGAGGAGCTTAATCGCGTCAGCCTCTTCATCAGCGCAAAGGACCTTTGGACAAAGCTAGTAGAGCTACACGAAGGGACCGATGAAGCCAAGGAATGCAAGCGCAATCTTTTGTTTAATAAATTGTATAATCTAAAAATGCAGGAACACAAAATGGCAACTCAACTTCACGCCCGCATTCAAGACATAGTCTATAATCTACACGCGATCGGGCAAAAGGTCGAAAACTGCGACCTTATAAGGTATGTTCTTAACTCCTTTCCGAGGACTACCTTGTGGGCATCCATGGTCGATGCCTACAAGGTCTCCAAGGATCTTTCGAAGCTTAGGTTAGATGAATTATTTTCCGATTTTGAACTTCATGAGCAGTCTAACTCGGAACCCGAGAAGGGTATAGCACTTTTTGCAGGTTTGAAGAAGAAAACCGCAAGCAAGCCACCTCCGAAGGAAGAAGAGGATGAGTCCGATTCGGAGGTCGACTCGGAAATGGAGGCCGAACTAGTCAACCTAGTTCAAAGGATAGTCAAGGGCCGAAAACTAACCGTCACTCGACCCAATGAAGGTAAGCCTAAAAGTTTAAATATTAGATGCTACGAATGCAACATATTTGGACATATCAAGTCCGAATTGCCAAAACTCAAGAGCAAAGAACCAAAACACAAAAAGGCACTCAACGCTACTTGGGAAGAAGCATCCGAGGAAGAAGATAGTGATCGTGTTCTCATGGATAAACCGGTGGAATCAGAGATGGAGTCAGAACCAGAACATGAATCGGAAACCGAAGACGAGTCGGACTGCGAAGCACTATTCAAGACAAGCCACGGATACACATCCGGTTCAAAAGATACACTCAAGGTAAGTCGATCCCTCATTAGTACACTTTATAATGCAATTAAGTTTTTAACTAGAAAATTAGCTAAGTCCGAGTCCAAGGTCGATACCCTGGTTGAGGAAGTTAAACTCCTCAAACACGAGGTCTCCCTAACCTCTTCGACTAGTCGAGTTCAAGAGGAGGACTCAACTCGGGTTGAAAAACTCGAAGTTGAGAACTCACTCTTGAAGAGTCAAGTCGATGATCTTAGGAACACGTTGGAAATGTTTACATTGGGATCCAAAGGACTTGACCTCCTACTTGAATCGCAAAGGGCCGTGTACAACAAGGTCGGACTAGGGTTTAGCTCAAACATGACCAACAAGTCATTTATGTCGATTGTAAGTCGACATAAAAAACGTGTCCAAGCATGGGTCCCTAAGACCACCTTGATTTCAAACTTAGGATCGAAACAGTATTGGGTTCCCAAAGACCAAATCCACTATGTGGAGAGACCGAACTGATTCAATGGCCCAGGGGGAGCTAGTACGAAACTTGTTTGTATTTTAACTTAGAAAATTGCATGCTTAGGTTCTTTATTTAGTTTTAATTTTCTTTTTAGAATGGCTAGATAGGACTATAACTTGTCAATACTTGATAACATAGTACCAGGACGCAGCGAGATGAAAGTACGCTAGGAAAGTGGAGTCTCGTGTATTCGGGCTAGATAAGCCATATCTAGTTCTGTGCACTTGATCGAGCAGAACTAGCTAAAGCTACCTCACCGTATCCTAGACTAGTTAGACCAAGAAGTGGTCTTAGGTGAATCAAGTCTCTATTTTCTTGAAAATGGCTTTGTCTAAGGAAGTGGTCGTTGTTCCGATCAAAAAATGCATCTGTGCCTCTCCACGACCTAGAAGCCATGATCTTGAAAAGGTGACTTGATGAGCCTAAGGTCAAATCCGAATCTAACGCAAGGTTGCCAAGTGTTAAAGTCATTAAATTTAATTCAAGTAAAATTGGAAGTCATCTCACAAGAACATATAGGGTTAACATGCTTGATCATGTAGACATGGGTGAGATGATTTAGGTTAATAATTTTTAACCAATCTTTAATAAATCCAATATCCGATCCAACTACCTTGCGTGTAAGATCAATGAATGTTGGACAGTGGTTGCTCCCTACACATGACCGGGGATCAACTCAAGTTTTCGAAGCTTCGATTCAAATGTCAAGGATCGGTAGCCTTCGGAAACAACGACAAGCTCAAAATCATCGGATCAGGTGATATTGAGCTCAACTCTAACTTTATTATTCAAAATGTCTTATTAGTATAAGATTTTCAATATAATTTACTTAGTGTAAGCCAATTGTGTGATAATAATTATAAGGTCATATTTCTAGAAAATGAATGCGTAATTAATACAAATGAAACTTCTAAAACAATCCTTAAGGGAACTAGAAATAACAATATTTACACTATTAACTTAACTAACTCCTCAACTAAGTGTCTTATGACACAGCAAGAGGAATCATAGTTGTGGCACCGACGACTTGGTCACTCACACCCAAGACTCATCCACAAGATGAGTCAGAGTGACATAGTTAGAGGTTTGCCTAACCTTAATAACTTGAACAACAAAATATGTAATGCTTGTCAACAAGGTAAACAATCTAGGACACAACATCAACTAACTAATCAAGAACGAACTAAAAGTGTTCTTGAGCTCCTACACATGGATCTATTTGATTCACACGGAGCTAAGTCACTTAATGGGAGTAAATTCTGCTTAGTCATAATTGATGACTATTCTAGATTTACTTGGGTTAGGTTCATCAAACACAAAAGTGATACCCTAGATCAATTAATTAACCTATTTAAGTTAATAGAAAATCAACAAAGCATTAAAATCAAGAGACTTAGGTCTGATCATGGTGGTGAATTCAAGAACAATAGGTTTATAGAATTCTGTAACCTAAATGAATACCACCATGAGTTCTCTTGCCCTAGAACTCCACAACAAAATGGCCTAGTAGAACGCAAAAATAGAACCCTACAAGAAGCCGCTAGGACAATGTTAAACGAGTATAACCTACCCGATAGGTTTTGGGCGGAAGATGTAAGTACAACATGCTATGTCCAAAATAGGATCCTTATGGTAAAGAAGCACCTTAAGACCTCATAAGAGATTTATCACGATACAATACCTAACATCAAGTACTTTAGGGTATTTAGATGTAAGGTACATATCCTAAACACTAAGGATTACCTAGGGAAATTTACATCCAAAACCTCGATTGGAATCTTTCTAGGATACTCGACTACAAGTAGAGCTTATAGAGTATATAACCATGACACACTTAGAGTCGAGGAGACTATCAATGTAGTATTTGATAAAGGACATGAACCTACAAAACCCCCGGCAACCCCAATTAGCGAGCCGATTTATACCAGACTCCACTCCGATCCGGAGATCAAGTCTAGTGGTAATCCTAACCTAAGTCAACCAAGTCAGCCTATCGACCAAGTGATAGATAATTCTAACTAAACTAGAACTCAAACGAGTCATCCTATTGACCAAGTGGTTGATTCAAACCCAAATCCAATTAGGACTCAAACAAATCATCCTATCAACCAAGTGATAGGCGATCCAAGTCTAGGAGTTCGAACTAGAGCCTCATATAGAAACCTTAGTCAAATCTCCCTGATTTCCAAAATTGAACCCAAAACTATTGACCAAGCTCTTCTTGATCCCGATTGGATTATTGCAATGCAAGAAGAGCTGGCTCAATTCACTAGGAACAAAGTATGGGAATTAGTACCACCACCTAAAGATAAAACAATCATTGGAACAAGGTGGGTGTTTAGAAATAAACTTGATGATAAAGGTGAAGTAGTTAGAAATAAAGTTAGACTAGTCGTTAAAGGGTTTAGTCAAGTCTAAGGTTTAGATTACGAAGAGACCTATGCTCCAGTAGCTAGATTAGAGTCCATTCGAATGCTATTAGCGTATGCTACACATCGAGGATTTAAGTTGT
Source organism: Wurfbainia villosa (assembly GCA_025175895.1). Lineage (NCBI taxonomy): Eukaryota > Viridiplantae > Streptophyta > Magnoliopsida > Zingiberales > Zingiberaceae > Wurfbainia > Wurfbainia villosa. The sequence continues at coordinate 72,828,491 of CM045987.1, read as the reverse complement.
TTCAAATGGATGTGAAATCAACATTCTTGAATGGATATATTAAAGAAGAGGTTTATGTTAGTCAACCCCCCGGTTTCGAAAGCCTAGATAAACCCGATCATGTCCTTAGGTTAAAGAAAGCCCTCTATGAACTTAAACAAGCTCCTCGAGCTTGGTACGAGAGACTTTCGATGTATCTTAAGTCCAAAGGATTTAACCAAGGTGTAGTTGACCCAACTCTTTTCGTAAAAACCTTAGGTAAAGACATATTCATAGCCCAAATCTACGTAGATGATATTATTTTCGGAACCACCAACTTGATCCTACTGAATGAGTTCATTTCACTTATGGAAAGTGAATTTGAAATGAATTTAGTAGGAGAGTTAAGTTTCTTCTTAGGTTTACAAATTAAACAAACTAAAGATGGAATATACCTACATCAACGCAAATATACTAGGGAATTAATTAAATGCTTTGGAATGCAAGACGCTAAAATTATTAATACCCCAATGGCGACTAATGTGAATATAGAAGAAGATTTAATCGGAAACTCAATTGATTTAAAATACTATTGGAGCGTAATAGGGAGTCTCCTTTACTTAACTGCAAGCTGACCTGATATCTTATTTGCAGTAAGTATGTGCGCAAGGTTCCAAACCTGTGCAAAGGAGTCTCACCTAACTCTAGTGAAGCGTATCCTTAGATATCTAAAGGCTACACTTAATGTCAGTATTTGGTACCCTAGATCTACCGAGTTCGAACTAACCGGCTACTCCGATTCGGACTATGCTAGTAGTAAACTCGATAGAAAGAGTACGAGTGGTTGTTGTCAACTTCTCGGCTCGAGTCTAGTAAGTTGGTGCAGTATGAAGCAACACTGTGTTGCCTTATCTACCACCGAAGTCGAATACATCGCGATGGGTGAGTGTGTTACTCAGCTTCTTTGGATGAAGCACACTCTCCGCGACTTTAAGTTAGACTTTACAAATACTAAACTTCACGTAGATAACATTAGTTCAATTAACCTTACTAAGAATCTGATATGTCACTCTAGGACCAAACATATAGAGGTCAAACACCATTTCATTCGAGAATATGTGGCCAACGGAGCCATACAACTCGAATACGTCGAATCGAAGTCTAACTTGGCAGACCTATTTACTAAACCCCTACCCGAAGCCGAATTTAGTCTATTAAGATGAAAATTGGGCATGTGCATAGTAGAATAGAAACTTACAAATTATATTTTCTTACTACTATTTCTTACTTTTCATTTTCATGGAACTAGCATAGGACATACCTTCGATATCATGCACCTATAAATTTAAGGAGCCAATACATCTCACAACACATTGGACTAATGTGCTTGTGTACTTAGCCACGTAGATGGGCATGAGATGTTAGGACCTTACTCCTGGTTCCAGATGTAGAGCTAGTGCATCGCCATGAACCATGGAGTATAATCATACATATTAACCGACTCTGACTAGGACTGGTTGATCTTTCATATCAATCAAGCCAAATATGAGTCGAACATTTTATAGATGAGCTTATTTTCAGTATATTATTTTCAAAATAATATGGAACATGCTTGGACTTTAAATTTAATACTTATTTTTGTTTTCCACATACCCTTACTCTTTTCGATATATGGCAAAAGGGGGAGAAAAAGGCCAAAGTTAAGGGGTCAAAATTTTAATTTTTGATAACTTAACTCTGACTTCATATTTATTTACATGACCAAAAGTTAACTTTAAGTTTTGAAAACTTAATTAACTTTTTAACAAAAAGAAGTAAAGGCCAAGTTAAGAGAAATCTTAACTCAAACATATTTTTAACTCTATGACGTTAATGTTTTACTTAAAGGGGGAGAAAGGCCCAAGTTAAGAAGACCTCTTAACTTAAACGTTTTACTAAGACCAACTTTAAGTAATGTTAATTACTTAAACTCTTCCTAGATAGCAACCCTCAAGGAGGAGGATTAAGGTCTTCTTTCAGGACTCACCCTCGGTCAAGGGGGAGGTTTCCTCAAGGGGGAGTACTTGAAGAAAATCCTTACTACTCCTACTAATCTTTATTATTATTGTTTGTTTCTCATCCACATTATTATTCTTCATGCATGCTATTTTCTTAACTTTGTACGTGGGTTTTCGATAAATCAAAAAGAGGGAGATTGTTGGTGCAGTAGGCACCTAAGTCGAACCTGAGTTTTGATTATAGCAAACGATACAAAGTTAAGCTCATGTCGTTATCTCACGAGCTGAATCGAGTGTGCAGAAAATTGCTATAGCTGGAGCTAAAGGCTAGAGACACCCGGAGGAAGCCGCGGTGGTCGGGCGACACTCGAGTGACTTCGGAGGGAGCCAAAGGAATCGAGTGGAAGGCCGAAAGCGAAAGTGACACAGTAAGTATCGAGGTGAGCTCGTGTGTGCGAGTGTAAGTGAGGTCGTATCCTCTTTACGGAGATAGACTTAAGTGTAGATCCGACCCAAGACATCCCATTGGTGGTCTAGGTCAAGATTGGACGGTTGGAGGCCGTCGAAATAATGTTTTTGTTGGAGGACTCATGCCATCAATCGTCGTATCTGCGGTTAGCATTCGACGATCTTTGCGATCGATCGTGATGATGGCCATCAGTCGACTGATGGTCAAGGATCAGCATCGAGGAGTCAAGCCTTATCATTATTTTTCAAGGAGCCATGTGCCTAATTTCCATTGGTTGAAGGTCCTCTCGAAAAGGGGCTCAAAGGCTATAAAAGGAGGGCCTCTCCTAGGGTTTCATCATCAATTTTAAGCTTCCAAAAGCCTCCGCAAAGCTACAACTCTCCGACAATGAAGTGCTTCCTCTCCGACGTCTAGGTTTAATTTGTTGTTATTTTGTTACGTCGATTTAAGCTTTATATCAGTTTGTTGCTTTAATTTTTTGGAGCTTTTATTTTAATGAGGAGAGGGGGAGTGTCCCTCTACCTCAAGCTTTTGGTGTATTCTTGTATCGATTAACTCCTACCTCTAACGAGGAGTTCTTTAGTGTTTTGCCCTCCGTACGTGATCAAGGACCACTAGGGCCTTGGAGTAGTAGCCGAAGGCTACTGACCAAGTAAAAAACATTTGTCTCCTTTTATTTATTGCTTATCTTTCCGCTGCAATTAATTGTGTACTCGAGTTTTAATGAACGAACGAAAAGGAAAAAAAAGGTTTTATCGCTATTCACCCCCCCCCCCCTCTAGCGATCGGCTTCGATCCAACAAAGAGGGCTTCCATGTCGTGGCGAGGCATAGGGGCCTTCTTTGATCGGAACAACGACCACATTTTTAGACAAAGCCAAATTAAGAAATTACATACTTAATTCACTTAGGGTTATGTCCTGGTGTAACTAGTTTAGGATGGGGTGAGGTAGCTTCAGTTAGTTCCACTTAGTTAAATGCACCAAGCTAGATACTCCTTATCCAACTCAGATACACTTGACTTCGTTTCCTTAACGTACTATTATTTCACCATGTCCTGATACTATATTGTCAAGATTAATTAATTATTTCCTATCTAACCATTCTATAAGAATTAATTTAAAACTAGTATGTATGACATGACAAAACAAGCATGATAATGATATGTATGCATGAGCAACCTACATTCAATCAATTTAAAGAAATGGTTGTTTTCTTGGGTAGACTTTTATTTGTTCCATAGTTATCAGATACTTTATTATAATTAGGTTTACAAAATTTAGTGTCTTGATTTTTGGTTAGCTTAGACTTTTAACCAAAGTCTACATATTTATTAGTTGAATTTTTAAAAGTTGAAGGTTTAATTACTAGATTATTAAATTGTGTATAATCAAATGGTACTCTATTATAATTAATTTTATTTGTTTGATTATCTAATTTTGAATTTTTAATTAAGTTAGATTGTGAATTATTTAAAATAGGATTATTAGAATTTTTCAAAATAATATTATTACACTTTTTCAAGATAAGATTATTAGACTTTTTAAAAGTAGAATTATTAGAATTTTTTAAGATAAGATTATTAGACATTTTAAAAATTGAATTATTAAAATTATTAGAATTTTTTAAGGTAGAATTATTAAAAAATTTCAAGATAAGATTGTTATAGTTTTTAAAGGTAAAATTATTATTAGAATTATTTAAGATAAGATTGTTAGAGTTTTTAAAGGTAGAATTATTATTAGAATTATTTAAGATAAGATTGTTAGAGTTTTTAAAGGTAGAATTATTATTAGAATTATTTAAGATATGATTGTTAGAGTTTTTAAAGGTAAAATTATTATTAGAATTATTTAAGATAAGATTGTTAGAGTTTTTAATGGTAGAATTATTCAAATTATCTTTGAAATTTTTTAAAGTTAATTTCGAATTTTTTTATGGTTGAATTTTTCAAAACATAATTTTTTAATTCGGAATTATCTTGATTAATAGGATCTAGGATTTGATGATTCTGTGATATGGTTTGATTATTCTGATCAAGGGTTTGATTATTCTGATTAAGTCCTAGGTTGGTTTTATTTTTGACTTGATCTAAATCTATTTTGATTAAACTAAAAATTTGATTAATATCTTAGTTAATTTTATCAAATGTTAGATTAATTTGATCATTTTCTTCCATGATATTGTTATTATTATTATTTAAACTAATTAAATCTGAATTAATTAATTTTTTATTAGTTGAATTATTAATTGTATTAATTAATTGACAACAATTACACAATTTATCTAAATTATCAACTATTCTAAAACTCAACTTTTCAAAATTATTAATTTTACTAACCTTTTTCTCTGGATACCGATTCTTGTAGTGATCGAATCTTCCGCATCCGAAGCATTTGATGTGCTCTTTGTTCTTCCGGACTTCTGGCAATGGTGTCTCCTTTGTCGCCGGTTGTGTCGTTCGAGTCTTATGAGTAGGACACTTATTTTTATAGTGTCATCTCTCTCTACACTTGAAGCAAATAATATGGAATTTAAAATTTAAATTGACATTGTTACCTTTAGGCATTGAGTGATACTCTTCCATGGTTAGCTCGGTCAACGATCTTCCAATACTCGTAAAAAAAAATACAAACCAAAAAGTCCCAAGAATTGGTCTTAGATTAGTAGTGTGGGAGATAATTAAAAATAAAAATAAAAATAAAGAAAAGAAAATGCTCGACCGGTGGTTGCACCGAATCTAAGCGCCCCCGCTCTGATACCAATTGTTGAATCGAAATGAATCGCTAGAGGGGGTGAATAGCATTCGTGAAAACTTTTATTTTTTGACGATTAAAACCAAGTACACAGCGAAAAACTAAAAGATAAACACAAAGCTTTTTTACTTGATTCACAGCCTACTGGTTGCTAATCCAAGGCCCTGCGATCCTTGATTGCTTCCGAAGGGCAATTACTAAAAGTCTCTTCCTCGTTGGAGGTAAGAGACAAGACGATTACAATGATTATAAGGCCGGTAACAACCTTACCGGTCCTTATACAAATTAAGTACAGAAAGATAACAAGAATACCGACAATTAATTAGAAGATGGTGCACGGTCGGAGTAGCGTTGTATAGAGCACGAGCACTTGAGATATTCTTGAATTTGGATTTGAGCCCTCCCCTCCTTTTATAGATTTGCTCCTTGGAATTTGTCCCGATCCATATCCAAAACTCGTGGATCTTATCTTGAGGTGGCAGCTTATCTTATCATGAGGTGGCAACATCAATCTCTATCTCTTTGACCTTGTGCACTGGGTTGATTCATCGACATCAGTCGACTGATATTCTTAGTGTTGGGATGTATACTGAAAGCCTAGCTCTTTTGTATGAACATTTTTATTTTTTGAAATAAGAATCACATGATCATTGTTTGCACTTTATATGTGTGCATATTGTCAAATATTTTACATTGTAGATAACATGGTGCTTGGTGTGGCACAGAAGATCATGTTATCAGTTCCTTGTAGAATATGAGTAGAGGCTCACAACCAAGATGGTTTTGGACAAACCATTGGCATGGTTGTAGTGTAGCTTGGTATTGTTTTGTCTTGAACATAGAGTTACACTAGTACACTTAGGTGTATTGAGCAGGACTGACATAGAGGTGATTCAATTTATTGCTGACTACATAATTGAATCGGACCTCGGATATTATGTTGTACATGCTCTTAATCCCGATATAATAACGGGCACATGTACTTACTATTTATTTCTTTGATTTACCAAAGGGTGAGATTTCTATGGATTAAATCAATATGCCCGGTAAGTTGGGAAATGATATTATTTACATGGTGTGTCATTGATTATAGGAGGAAACCGTGTCCTATATATTAGGTTGATGATGTCCCCTTGAGGAGCTCATAAGGTTCATCATGTAAACCCTGCAGGATGACTTAGTCAACATGATGATAAGGTTGAGTGGTACTACTCGAGGAGTTAGATGTTAATTAATTGATGGTTAGTAAATCAATTAATTGACGGACATTCGATATCTTAAACATGGGGAGATGGATGTACAAATAATATATGGAGCCCATATTAATTTATGGGGGTTGGTGAGGTAATTCAATGATGATCCTCTAGTGGAATGGAACATCATTGATGGATCAAGTTTGTGTGGTTCCGATCCATCGGGTGGCCAAGATCCAACTACTCCTCATGGTCCCTATCGTAGCCTAATATAATCCTCATGAAGCTCTAGATCCAAGGATGTAAAACAAAACTCTAGAACCGATGGTTAAGATTAAATCTCTAGATCCGACGGTGGAGATTAAATCTCTAGAACCGACGGTTGAGATTAAATCCCTAGAACCGATGGTTAAGATTAAATCTCTAGATCCGACGGTGGAGATTAAATCTCTAGAACCGACGGTTGAGATTAAATCCCTAGAACCGAGGGTTGAAATTAAATCTCGAGATCCGACGGTGGAGATTAAATCTCTAGAACTGACAGTTGGGATGAAACCCTAGATCCAACGGTTGGGATGAAACCCTAGATCTGACGGTTGGGATGAAACCCTAGATCCGACGGTTGGGATGAAACCCTAGATCCGACGGTGGAGATTAAATCCCTAGATCCGACGGTGGAGATTATAGGAGGCTTAAGCCTAACTGTATAAATAAGGCTCTATAGGTTGGGCGGAAAAAGATATAAGAGTTAGAGGTTGGTTTTGGAAACTAGGGTTTGGCCTTCCATTAGTGGGCGGCAAGAAACCCTAGAGCTTTCCTTTCCTTGGTTGGGTGGCTAGGTTTTGGAGGGGAAAGTGGGTGGCAACTAGAGGAGAGGATCTCTTCTTCTTCTTCCTAGGGTGTGGCCGGCTCCTAGATCTCTTCCCTCTACCTTGGTCGGCGCTCAACCTATTCCTCTTCTCTTCTTCTTTTTCTCTTGGCCGGCGGCATTAGGAGAAAGGGTTTGTCCCTTGTTCGGTTCCTTGGTTGTTTCCATTTTGTTCTCTCCATTCTTGGGGCCGTCGGCATCAATTCTTTGTGAATTGGTGGTTGGCTCAAGAAAGAAGGAAAGGAGAGTTCTTCTTTCTTTGGATTGAAGGAGATCAAGGAAGCTTCAACTTGTGGAGGATCTTCGCCCACACGGAGTCTACAAGGAGGTTAGGATATACGATAGAAGATCGAGAGGTATAAAACTTTTACAAGTTTTATTATTGATCTTTGCGTGTTCTTATTTATATGTTTGTATGTGTTGATTATACTAGTTTACATTTGTATGTATTTGTATAATCATGGACCCTGAAGATAAACACAAAAACTGACGATCCGTCCGTCGTCTCTTCCGCGGCTAATCGACTAGAAGAGTTTGGTTGCTTGAACAACTAGTTTGTTCAAGCGATCGCTCAAGTCGATAGCACGACGATGAATTGGTTGAGCTTAGGAAACTCATCCCATCCGGATTAGTTTTCATTAGTGAAAATTTTAATCTGGGGACATGGGAGCCAATGAGCCTACGAAGCAATTCCCTTCAATTGGTATCAGAGCCACGGTTTCTGATTTTTTGTGTTTTGGATTCGGTTACTTTCATGCACATATCATATATTGAGTATGCCGGATAATAGTAGGATGTGCGTAGGCTAACTTTTTGGTTGCAGGCATAAGATCCGACTATTATGGCTATATGTGTGTATGTGATTGTTTGTGTGTGATTGTATGTATATCATTTGAATCCTCGGGGTTGACGAGGCTAGATTAGTATTTAATTTTTGTAATTAAATACGACATTGTTTAGCCGATCATTTTAGTTTACTTTCGATCTAGATTATTTGTGCACTCCTTCGTGGAGTATAAGATCGATGGATGTAAATTAAAATAGATTATCTCGGCTCGGATCGCTTTGGTGACTTTCGCACGGGAAAAGGTGGAGCGGACGAGGTGGCGACACGACGGGACGCATATTGGAGAATAAAGCCATAATAGTTGGAAAAAATTCTGTTTTTTCCATATTTATTGCTGATTTATTTTATATGCATGTTGTGTGTGCTTGAAAATTCCTCATTTTCAATTTACTAAGCGGGAGAGGGATATTTTAATTAATTCTCGCGGCCTCCATTACAATTTGACGTATGATGCAACAAACTTGCGTGTCGGCTCTGAGTGCCTTCCTCCCCATCGGATGAGTTTGTTTGCGGATCACTAGGTCAAATAATGGTTATCGGAAATTATTTAGGAGCGTGTGTACTTCCTCATCGGTAAGGCACATAATCCGAGATAATTCCCTTAGTATCGTGTAATGGTGCACACTTAGATGCAAATAAAAAGTATCCTCCCCATCGGAGTCACTGCTTTTATTTGTAAGGGCAAAGAGGAACCAACTATTAATTTTATTTGTCAAAAAGTAAGGTTGACAAGATAATAAAATTAATGGGTAAAACCTCCTCTTACAAATGTAGAATTCGTATATGTCCACACTATCGTGGCATGCGATATTTTCGGTGTTTTGAGGTGTTGGTTGATTTCGGAATTTTATTGTTTTGAGAAATCAATAATATTTGAAATCTAATATTTTGATCATTGTGATTCTTAGGATTTTCAAATGGCTTTAAACCCACTTACTATGATACTAAAGGAAATAAACTTACTGTACCCAAATAATGTTGATTGGAAAAGAATCTACATATTGTCTTATCTGTTGGTGCAATCGGCCCAGGTCACGATTGACCAGGACTCGAGTTTGACTCGAGTGATGTTTTGATGTTTCGACAAAAACATATGACAATGTAATTGTCATGGGAAAGTCCAAGTGGAACACTTGGCATTTGGTAAAGTCCAAGTCTTGAGTATTTGGCATGAAAAGTCCAAGTGGGACACTTGGCACATGAAAAGTCCAAGCATGGGTCTTGGCAATGTAAAAGTCCAAGCATGGGTCTTGGCAATGTAAAGTCCAACATGGGTTGGCAAGGAAAGTCCAAGCATGGTCTTGGCATGAAAAGTCCAACATGGGTTGGCAAGGAAAGTCCAAGCATGGTCTTGGCATGGAAAGTCCAACATGGGTTGGCAAGGGAAAGTCCAAGCTTGAGTCTTGACATTTGAGAAGTCCAAGGGTTTGATATTGGTAGCGTAAAGTCCAAGCGGGAGTCTTGGCAGCATAAGACCAATGGTTGGCGGCGTAAAGTCCAAGCGGAGTCTTGGCGGCGTAAGTCCAATGTGCCTTGGCGGTGTAGACACCGTTAGCATGACATAGCCGAGGGAAGCACCTGGAGGCTAGCGCGATGGATGAACAAGTCATGGATGACTTGGAGGGATCCGAGAGGTGTGAGGCTGATGGAGATGGCTAGAAGGCTTAGGTCTAGGCTAAGGGTGGTCTAGCAAGTATGGGGGCACCATACTTTGGGTTAAAACCTCATCTTTGAGGTTGGCAGTCGACTGACATTATGGCCGGTTTGGTATCGTGAGTCGACGAGTTATTTGCCGTTTAAGCTGGCCTGCGCGTCTCGCTCATTGACGATCGAACTAATGTCTCTGGCGATCATTGCCAAGTCGGATTGTGCTAGTTAGTTCACCCATGACCAGAATGCTCCGTGGCCGTAGGCGATCGACTCGTGGTGGCGATCGGCTAAGAGTCCCGTTGGAACTTGTCCAACGTGGATTGAGCCGTTGTCTCACAACAACAGTGGCATCAGTCGACTGGGGACTTATGGCAGTCGACTGATAGGCGGAAATCCAGCCCGACGCAGGATAAAAGGGAGTTGTTCATGGAGATTGCGGTATCAGATTTTTGGGAGCTTTGGTGAGGCAATTTGAAGGCGATTTGCAGGTGCATTTCAGGGTCCTTCAAGCTCATCCAAGCAACCAACAAGCAAGCGCTCAAAACCATAGTTTGTAAAGTGTTCTTTACATTTCCTTTGTATTTGCTTGTATTTCTTTCATTTATTGTTGTAAACATTTGTACGAGGTTTCTCCGCCTCCTACTTGTTGTCGAGAAGGAGTTTATTGATTAGTGATTGCATTGGCGTCGCTAGAGCTCGTTAGAGCTCAATCCGTGGAGTAGGAACCATGTGGTTCCGAACCACGTTATATCTTTGTGTTCGTGATTGTTGTATTTCGTTATTGCTTTCATTTCTATATTCCGCTGCGCTAACGAAATTGTAGACACGATCATGATTGAATTCCATCTTCCTACGGGCACATCGCTATTCACCCCCCCCCTCTAGCGGCGTCAAATCTCCAACAATTGGTATCAGAGCCCGGGGCTCTTCTACGGATTAACAACCCGGAGTCAAGACGCTAGAGGAAAAGATGGAAGTTCAAGGACAATTGGGATGGGACATCAACACCCCAATTCCCTATTCCTTCTATGGACGAGAAGGTTTCAATTCTTGGAAGGCGAGAATTGAAGATTTTTTGATGATGAGAGACCTTGAGGAGTGGTCCGCATTGATGGAAGGATTTGAATATCCTAAGGGACCAAAGGGAGGGTTTCTCAAGAAGAAGAAGTGGAGTGAGGAGCAACTCCAACAATTCGATAAAAATAAGAAGGTAATAAAATTCATTTTTGATTTAATTCCTAATGACCTCTTGTGTAGTCTAGGTGACTATGTGGATGCCAAGGAGCTATGGAGCGATTTGGCCAAGCTCCATGAAAGTCTATCATCGGTCCAAGAAGAAGGACCATCATCCTCTCAAGCTCAAGAAGAAACAACCAAAGAGCTAGAGGATTCGGAGGTTGATAGGGAATCAACATCTGGATCTGAAGAGGCAGAAGCAGTGGAAGAAGTGGAGGAGGCATCCACCTCAAGGATTGAGGAGAGACCATCCACACCGGAGCCGGAACCAATTCAAGAAGAAGCCTCAATCTCCGGGTGGAATGAAGAATCCGCTCTGGCACTCACCACAAATACCCTAGGTAACTCAAGCAATTTAGGTTTAAATAAAAATCACATAACTTGCTTTGAGTGTAGGGAAAGTGGGCATTACAAGAGCAAATGCCCAAAGAGAGTAAGAAAAGCTCCTCCGGCGTCCAAAAGTCAACAAAAGTCAAAGGATGTCGGTGCCTCAAGTCAAAAGAGCAAGGAGCATATCATATGCTTCAAGTGCAACTCAAAGGGGCACTATAGAAGCCAATGCCCTAGGGGGAGCAAGAGAGTCAAAGAGGGAGCTACACATGTAGGGGGAGCCTCCAAGGCAAACCCTAAGGTATATTTCAATAATGCACCTTCTAGATTTAAAAGTCAAAAGCATGCTAGAAATTTTAATTCTCTTGCAATTCACCATGAAAAGCATGCTAGAGATAAATATTTTTGCTTAGGAGCCAAGAGGGTAAATTTTTCAAGAAAGGAGAAATTTGGGACTAATGTCCCTAGAAAAACTCTTCCTAAGGAAAGTATTAGGAAAATAGAAAACCACTTAGGCATTAACCCTAAGAAGGGTAGGCATATGCCTAGAGAAAATGGTAATGCCCAAAAACTTAATCAAAAAACAATTGGGCAATTAGAGGTTGAAAATCAAGCCTTGAGGTTAAGGCTTGAAAAACTAGAAAAAACTCTCAGGAATATACAAAATAAATTTCAGGGGTCTAATGGTCAAACTCCTAGGTCAAAAAGTCAAAGTCAACATCTAGGACCTAAGAGTCAAAAGTCAACCAAGGGCAAGAAAGGTTTGGGTCACAAACCTAAGCCCAAGGTGACTTACCATAGTGTTCCATTAGATTATGGGACACTAACTAGGTCTAGGAAGACCAAGGTCAATAGGGAAGTCATCCCTAAGGTTGACCAAAGGTTGTGCCTAGTGGCTAGGGTTTCAAGGAAACCTAGGGTGGCCACTAAGAAGGTTGCAAGGGGAGTTACCCCTAGAGTCAACCTAGGTAAGACCCAAATGACCAAGGCTAATAAGCCTAGGAGGGTCATTAGGAAGGTATCTAGGGAGGTTATCCCTAAGGAATACCTAATTAACCCTAGGAGCTCAAATCGGTTTTGGGTTCCTAAGAGCGTGATTGATTCACGCTAGATGGGTTTAGGGTGTGTCAACCTTGATTGGATGGGTAGTTAACTCAACCATGGCAAAGGTGGCATTTTAGGTCATTTTCAAGGTTATAGTTACCTTGGGAATGTGGTTTGATTTTAATCCTAAAAGGATTTTAGGATGTGCCAATATTAATTATGAAGTTTGATAAAATGATCATTTTGGCACAATTTAAGTTTAGAGGTTAGTGTGCCATTTTGGGTTTTTGACACACTTGGGAGAAAAATAGAAATATGGCAAAATATATCTAATTATATCAAATGGCAATTAATATTAAAATTTGGGTATTACTATACCTATATATTTTATATGACATGCCTTGTTTGCCATATGCCATGTCATGACATCATGCCTAGTTCTATGATTTTATATGTCATGTTCATGTTTAGGATTAAGGTTTTAAATGTCATGTGTTTTTAGATTTCATATTATGCCATGACATCATGATTATGAGCATGTGTTTATCTATATCATCTCTAATGCCATAATCACTCATGCATTTAAGATAATTTGATTGAAATTGATTTAAGGACAATGGCATGACTTGGAGTCCCATTTATAAGGGAATCAAGTAGGGTTGCCTTAGAAAAATGCATGAAACCCTAGATTAAATGAACCAAAACCCACATCTCACATCCAATTGATATGTATGTGTATTTATACACCCTAGATATATGTGAGATGCTAGGATATGAGTTAAGTTCAAGGTGCATAGTTTTTGCATCTAGATGAACTAAAACTCATCTTATATGATTTGTGGATCATTGGGAGAGCATGTGTACAAGTCATGTACATAGAGCCCAAGGAATATGATCCAAAATAAGGTTTTGAAAACATTTTAAAATCATTTTGAAAAACCTTGGTGAAGTCTATCTTTTGATAGCAATCACCATTGATAAAGTTGATACAAAATAGGGCCAAAACATTGAAAATTTCAATGGTTTTGAGTTTTGTATCAAACACAAATATTTTTCACCCATTGTGTGTGTCATAAGTATTATACGTATGAATTTTCACGATTTTTTGAATTACGTATAATTATTTATGAATTTCCAAAATTCATTTCTGATAGCTGAAAATTGAGATTTTCAGTTATCGATCAGCCTTGGTGACTAATAATGTGATGTGATGATTCTTGTGTTTGTTTAGCCCATTTTCAGTCATGGTAAAGGTCCCTAATCACTCCTAACCCTAGGATATGCTTTAGAAAGCATTATAAAGGGTGAAAATCCATTGGATATGGATTAGGAGATGTGTTAGGTCAAAGTATCAAATTTAGGATGAGTGAAAGTTCTATGTTGAACTTAGAACCTTAATTTTGATGGTTTAGAGTTCCTATTGGCTTAGGGGCTTCCCAAGGACATTGTTGGTGCAATGGTCAAGGGGGAGCAAGCCTTTAGGGGGAGTTATCCATCTCGGGATGATGGATGTATTTTTCTCCTTGGAGAGGGGAAGTTATTGGGAGAGTATCATCAATTGGGAAAATTGATGGGTTTTTGATACCCAATTTGAAAATTGGGAGAGATTATAGGATTGCCTCTCTTGAGTGATATGAGACTTATCACTAGGACGATGGTAGGCATACTAGATATTTTTAGGTCAAAAAGGGGGAGATTGTAAGATCTCATTGGGACATGAGACATTGACCTCCTTGGAGAGATAACCTTTTTGATGTTAGTCAAAAAGGGGGAGAATGTTTGGGGAGAACATTTGGAGAGTGTTTACCAATTTGGGATAATTGGTAAGGGATTTGAGTTAGTGGTCTAACTCAAATGATTTGTTTGGTTTTGTCAAACATCAAAAGGGGAGATTGTTGGTGCAATCCGGTCATGATTGACACGAGGACTCGAGTTTGACTCGAGTGATGTTTTGATGTTTCGACAAAAACATATGACAATGTAATTGTCATGGGAAAGTCCAAGTGGAACACTTGGCATTTGGTAAAGTCCAAGTCTTGAGTACTTGGCATGAAAAGTCCAAGTGGGACACTTGGCACATGAAAAGTCCAAGCATGGGTCTTGGCAATGTAAAAGTCCATGCATGGGTCTTGGCAATGTAAAGTCCAACATGGGTTGGCAAGGAAAGTCCAAGCATGGTCTTGTCATGAAAAGCCCAACATGGGTTGGCAAGGAAAGTCCAAGCATGGTCTTAGCATGGAAAGTCCAACATGGGTTGGCAAGGGAAAGTCCAAGCTTGAGTCTTTGCATTTGAGAAGTCCAAGGGTTTGATATTGGCAGCGTAAAGTCCAAGCGGGAGTCTTGGCAGCATAAGACCAATGGTTGGCGGCGTAAAGTCCAAGTGGAGTCTTGGCGGCGTAAGTCCAATGTGCCTTGGCGGTGTAGACACCGTTAGCATGACATAGCCGAGGGAAGCACCTGGAGGCTAGCGCGATGGATGAACAAGTTATGGATGACTTGGAGGGATCCGAGAGGCGTAAGGCTGATGGAGGTGGCTAGAAGGCTTAGGTCTAGGCTAAGGGTGGTCTAGCAAGTATGGAGGCACCATACTTTGGGTTAAAACCTCATCTTTGAGGTTGGCGGTCGGGGCATTATGGCGGTTCATTTGCCATGAGTCGACAGTTCGAGTTATTTAGTTAGGCTAGGTCGGCGATCATTGCTCATTCGAAGCGATCTGATGTCTCTGGCGATCGAATGCCAAAGTCGGCCGATCATTGCTAGTTCACACACAGAATGCTCCGTGGCCGTGGCGATCGACGGTGCGGTGGTCGGCCGATGTTGGCGATCGGGCCAAATCCCGTTGGAACTTGTCCAAGCGTGGATTAGTCGTTGTCTCCACGACAACGGTGGCATCGATCGGTAGGACTTATAGCGATCGGTGATGGCGAAATCGGCCGCAGGATAAAGGGATTCATGGAGATTGCAGTATCAGATTTTTGGGAGCTTTGGTGAGGCGATTTGAAGGCGATTTGCAGGTGCATTTCAGGGTCCTTCAAGCTCATCCAAGAAACCAACAAGCAAGCGCTCAAAACCCTAGTTTGTAAATTGTTCTTTACATTTCCTTTGTATTTGCTTGTATTTCTTTCGTTTATTGTTTTAAACGTTTGTACGAGGTTCCGCCTCCGACTTGTTGTCGAGAAGGAGTTTATTGATTAGTGATTGCATTGGCGTCGCTAGAGCTCGTTAGAGCTCGATCCGTGGAGTAGGAACCGTGTGGTTCCGAACCACGTTATATCTTTGTGTTCGTGATTGTTGTATTTCGTTATTACTTTCATTTCTATATTCCGCTGCGCTAACGAAATTGTAGACACGATCACGATTGAATTCCATCTTCCTACGGGCACATCGCTATTCACCCCCCCTCTAGCGGCGTCAAATCTCCAACATTATCTGCTAAGAAGTACAAGTATGCACACTTCAAAGAGTGTCCTCAATCCATGGTTTCTCAAAAAGGTTTCTACTTCTAAGCCGAAAGGCAAGAAGAAGGAGAAACAAGGTGGAGCAAAGGTGGTGGGAGGATCTCAGGGAGGAGTGAAGAAGCCGAAAGGCAAGTACTTCACTTGCAAGCAGACTGGACATAAGAAGAAGGATTATCCCAATCCGAAGCAAGAACAAATGTATATCTTTTGGTCCAGTCGTTGAAACAGTGTTAGAGGCATTATCTACCGGCACCTGGTGGGTAGATACGAGAGCCATGAATCATGTCTGCAACACTTTGCAGGGGTTCCAGGAAACCCGACGACTAGCAAAAGAGGAGATTACCATTTACTTGGGCAATGCCATGAAGGTGGCGGCTATTGCAGTGGGAGAAGTTTTATTTATCTCTTAAGAAAAATAAAATTTTGGTTCTGGAAAATTCCCTTTATGTACCTTTATTTAGAAAGAGTTTAATTTCGGTTTCTAAATGTTGGTGCAATCGGCCCAGGTCACGATTGACCAGGACTCGAGTTTCACTCGAGTGATGTTTTGATGTTTCGACAAAAACATATGACAATGTAATTGTCATTTGGTAAATTCCAAGTCTTAAGTACTTGGCATGGAAAGTCCAAGTGGGACACTTGGCACATGAAAAGTCCAAGCATGGTCTTGGCATTTGAGAAGTCCAACATAGGTTGGCAAGGGAAAGTCCAAGCATGGGTCTTGGCATGGAAAGTCCAAGCATGGGTCTTGGCATGAAAAGTCCAACATGGGTTGGTAAGGGAAAGTCCAAGCTTGAGTCTTGGCATTTGAGAAGTCCAAGTGTTTGATATTGGCGGCATAAAGTCCAAGCGGGAGCTTGGCAGCATAAGTCCAATGAGTCTTGGAATTTGAGAAGTCCAAGGGTTTGATATTGGCGGCGTAAAGTCCAAGCGGGAGCTTGGCAGCATAAGCCTTCTAGATCGCTTTCTTCTCTACCTTGTCGGCTGCAAACAAAGAGAAGAAATCACAAAATCCTTTCCTATCTAGAACCGGCCACCAAATTAGGGAATTTGGTGCAACCGCCGGCCAAGGAGCAATGGATGATGCGCCGGCCAACTTCAAGAAGTGTTGCCGCCGGCCACTTTGGAGAATAGGGAGAAGGAAGAGAACCGGCCACCAATGGGAGGAGAACCGCCGGCCAAGGAAGAAGGGAAAGACCTTAAGGTTGGGCGCCGACCAAGTATTGATGGTGCAAGTTGGGCGCCGGCAACAACTAGAAGGAAGAAGAAGTTGCCGCCCAACCCTAGCTCCAAACCCTAGGCGCCCACCTCCAAAAGCCAAAACCTAATTCCTAATTCTTGATTATTCTTGCCGCCTAACCCTAGCCATCTATTTATAGAATAGGGCTTAAGCCTCCTTTAATCTCCACCGTCGGATCTAGGGATTTAATCTCCACCGTCGGATCTAGGGTTTTATCCCAACCGTCGGATCTAGGGTTTAATCCCAACCATCGGATCTAGGGATTTAATCTCCACCGTCGGATCTAGGGTTTCATCCCAACCGTCGGATCTAGGGTTTTATCCCAACCGTCGGATCTAGGGATTTAATCCCAACCGTCGATTATAGGATTTCATCCTAACCATCGGATCTAGGGATTTAATCCCAACCGTTGGTTCTAGGGTTTCATCCAACCATCGGATCTAGGGATTTAATCCCAACCGTTGGTTCTAGGTTTTGTTTTACATTCTTGGATCTAGACTTCATAAGGATTATATTAGGCTACGATAGGGACCATAAGGAGGAGTTGGGTCTTGGCCACCCGATGGATCGGAACCACACAAACTTGATCCATAAATGATGTTCCATTCCACTAGAGGATCATCATTGAACTACCTCACCAACCCCCATAAATCAATATGGGCTCCATATATTATTTGTACATTAATCTCCCCGTGTTTAAGATATCGAATGTAGTAATATATGAGAGATGTCCTAAGGCAATATGTATGAACCATTTATATGATAAATGAAGATTCACTATTTGAGTATACATGTTTAATGTATTTGATTGGATCTTAAACTCATTTCTTGAATGTTCACGATACGATTCACAAGATGAGAGAATTTGTGATTGGATCACAACTAGTGAGTATCTCTACATGTGTAATTGTGATGTATCGAATTATCCTAGTCGATGAATTGATGGATTTGGACACCATCAATTCTCACGAGACTAGCACGAGTATACTCCTTGGTGTATCCAAGCGGTGATTCTCCTTTGGTGGAGACATTGTGATGTCGGAGTTAATCGTGGATGCTAGTTATGGTAACTAGTTCATTGGAGTGACCGGTAGTAAGACTTCATATGGTTCTCTGCATATATAGATATGTCAATGAAGTTCTTACTGTGGCTTAAGTGCGATGTTCCTTTGACTTGCGGTATTCAAGTCATCTTGATCATGGAGACTTATGCTTTGACATCTTAAGCAAACATCTCCGAGGAGATGTGGACCCAGGATGATTGGGTATAAGTCGAAGTGATCGAAGGTGTTTGAATAGCCTATAAAGGATTCACCACTCCTTGCGAGGAGATGTATACCCATGGCCTCTCGTCGGATTGTTACTAAAGTCTTTGGCCAAAGCATTACATGTTTAGAGTAAGATACTCTTCGATACATGTGGAGTAACTAGAATCCGTAGGACGAGGAAATGATACTTGGGCTAGGTGTGACGTAGTCAGCCTAGTGGGGACTGACACAATAGACCATGTCCTGAACCAAGTGGGTATAAGATGAGTGAAGGGAATGGGGCACGATTCATTCGAGCTACTGAAGGGTTTCAGAAATAGTTCTGGATCAACCGTTGATCTTTTCGGTTAATTGGGGATCATGATGTACTACTAGGTGCCACTCATGATCGTTCTATAATTAATGGTTAATTATAGACGGCCAACATAAACCGAGAACCTATTTGGTCACACGCACAACGAGTGTAATCCAAAGGATTTAAAACGAGCTTGAGAATGGGATTCTCAGACCGAGAGAGACTATGTTTGGTTGGACCAAACATAAAGCGAGCATGAAATTGTTTCAGTCGCAATGGAAGCGTGGATGGGCCGTGTCTTATGAAGACATAATGGATGGACCAAAATGGTTTGGTTCTAATCCAATGGATGAGAATAAACCAAAGGGTTTGGTTTATATTAAACGAATGAACCAAAGGTTGGTTCGGTTCGTTTTAACTTAAAATAAACCATCATGGTTTGGTTTATTTTAACTTATCTTAATGGAGCGGGTTAACAGGCTTTATGGATATGATCCATTAACCATTAAGAGAATTAGTTCTCTATAAAATAGGGCTTAAACCCTAATCCAAAACCCTAGCCCTTGGAGTTGCCGCCCACCCCTTGAAGGAGGTTTTCGGCGCCAACCCTAGTGTGCCGCCGCCCAACCTCTTGTGCCGCCGTCCAACTTGTTGCCGGCATCCAAGCTTCAGCCGGCTATCCTCCGGCGACCCTCCGGTGATCTCCTATAGGTTTGGCATCAAGGTGAGCCTTTTCTTTCCTTGGTTGGCCGGCGCCTATATCCTCCACCAAGCTGTCCAGTTTTCTGGACAGCTTCTCCTCTCGTCGGAGCGTCGTTTGGACGACGGTTAGTGCTCCGACAGCGGCTAACTTACCGGGGATTTGATCTCCGGTAATCCTCTGAGGTGGGGGATGAAGGATTCGTCAAACGGTTGACGAATACCTCTCCGGAGAAGCGAGTTTTGAGAACTCGTTTTAGGATCCGAATTTGGATTCGGATCGTGATCATCTCTCGATCACGTCGTCTTCAACACGAGGCTAGTAACCCGTACGAAGACGAAGCTCATGACTTAGCGAAGTCATCCCGAGGAGCTCAGCGTGGATACGAATAGAGACGATTCTTACGATGATCGTTCCGGTTGATGTCGTTCCCACTACACGTCATACGAAAGGTATAACGTAGATAATTTTCTTTTATTGCAAATTTTAATTTACGGTTATGTCTACACTTATTGTAATATGCATGCGTGTGTTGTGTGTGTTGTAATAAATATAGATTTATTATTTTTAATTGCTTCCGCTGTGCTCATGTTTACGAAACATGATCGAACACACACACGCCTTGTGCGGAAACCTTGAACGGTATCGAGCCCAGGTTGTGTTTCGACATAATCGTAAAAATGGTTTTGCGATAGTCATAATGTATTTCTGGAAATTTTCTAAATTTTGGAAATTTAGAAGTATTTATAGAAATTTTTCAATTTTGGAAAGTCTAGAAGTATTTATGGAAATCTTCCACTTTTGGAAAGTTGGAAGTATTTATGGAAATTGATATTTTCCATAAATAAAATATTTGATTAGATTCTGGAAATTTGTTTCCTAATTTAATCATGATTTGATTTGGTAAATCAAATCTTAAAATATTTTATTTCCATAAGTAGTTTTAATGATTTAGGAAATTGGTTTCCTAAATAGATTTTCCTTAATCAAATAATTCCATGAATAAAATATGTGATTAGATTTGGAAATTTGTTTCCTAATTTAATTATGATTTGATTTGGAGAATCAAATCTTAAACATATTTTATTTCCATAAATAGTTATGACATATAAGGAAATTATATACATGACATAATTGTATGCCATGTAATTGCATTAGATGCATAACATTATGCCATGCGTGTCGTGACATGTAGATATATGCCATGTATGTCATGCCATGTAGATAATAGTTATTTGCATGCAAAGAGGATGAGACATACAAACCCTTAATCAATATTAAAGCCTACACCTTCCATTAATATGGTTAGAACCAGAGTTCTGTTTCTTGTTTGGGTTGTTGGACTCTCTCCAAGCCCGGCTCGAACCTGAATATGTTCAAACCATGGAATAGTTTAATACTAATATGGTAAGAGTCAGAGGTCAATCGTTAGCTTTGGTTGTTGGACTCTCTCCAAGCTGGGCTAATTGGTTGAATGCGCTCTAACCATATTAAAACTCTGTCCTGATTAATGGGTTGGCTTTAACTTGGAGCATCGGCTTATTGGACTCTCTCCAAGGTCGATGTAAAGGGAGGTGAAGTTGGGTGCTATGCATATGATGCATACTTGTTAATGTGTTAACAACCCGATGTATGTGTGAACATTCAATTAGTTGATAGCACATTGTGATAGTTGCATATACGGGATATGAAATCGGTATAGATGATACCTACCGTCGTAGTTATGAATGACTTGTTGGACTCTCTCCAAGGTTGTTCATAACTATGATGGATATCAGCCCATTCGGAGATGGACCTACAATCTCCCGAAGTGATTTTGGGGTTTTTAAAATTCAAAAAATGAATGGGATTTATAAATGTATATTGATGCATTTTAAAATCATCTTTCTCATATATGCTCGTTTTGTATTTCTAGGTCAATAAATTGATCATGACGTCTTTGAATTTGCGCACTATTTTGGATTGAACAAACCGACCGGGCCTAACTTCCGGGTGGCTTAGAAACCTGAGAATTGTTCTCTAGGCGGAAAAGCTTGCATATGTCCTTGATGAGCCTCTTCTGGCCGTCAAAGGCGATGCAACTCAGACAAATGTTGGTCTATCGAAACATGTAGTAGGTCGATTGGTGGCGAGTTGCATCATGCTAGCGGCGATGGTACCTGAGCTGCAAAAGCAGCATGAGCATATGGATGCTAATACTATGGTCTTCCATCTTCATGAGTTGTTCGATGAGCAAGCGAGATCCGAAAGGTTCAAGGTCTCTAGGCTCCTCTTCACTACGAAGATGCAAGAAGGTTCGTCTGTAGTGCGGTTTGTGCTAAAGATGAACAGCGGGTACATCGAGCGACTAGCTACCTCGGTTTTGTGATGGATCATGAGTTAAGTATTGACTTAATTCTGCATTGTTTGCCCAAGAGTTTATCGCAATTTGTGATGAACTATCGGATGAACAAATTGGAATCCACCATTCCCGAGCTCCTCAATATGCTGAAGACTGTGGAGCCTTCTGTGAAGCATGAGGAGAAGGCGGTTCTGTTAGTTGATTCCTCAAAGAAAGGTTCTAAGAGGAAGGCAAAAGAGCGAGAAGAAAGGAAAGAAAAAGGCAAAGAAAGGCGGAACCCGTAGCAAAGGGCACTTGCCATCAACTGTGGCAAGGAAGGCCACTAAGAAAAAGCGCAAGATTTATCTTGAGTCCATGAAGAAGAAGAAGGCATCCGATGCCCCATCCTCTTCAGGTATCTTCGTTATTGATTGTCATTCTATTTCCTTAGACACTTGGGTATTGGATACTGGGTGTAGCTCACATATATGTAATGACATACAGAGGCTAAGGAATAGAAGAAGACTTGTCAGAGGGGAGTCAAATTTGCGAGTTGGCAATGGAGCAAAGGTTGCTGCGGTCGCCATCTGAACTTATTTGCTGAAGCTCCCTAGTGGACTAGTCTTGGAACTGGACAATTGCTATTATGTTCCTTCTCTAATAAAGAACATTGTTTCTATTTCCTGCTTAAATAGAAATGGTTTCCATTTAACGTTTAGTAACAATTATTGTTATATAACTTTGAATGGCGTACTTTATGGAACTGGAACATTGAGTAATGACATTTATACGTTGGACGTATCCAGTGACATTTTCAATATCGAAGCGAGCAACACACGTGCTCGAAAGGATAATCACATAGACTCCTATATGTGGCATTGTCGTCTTGGCCATATAAGCAAGAAACGCATGTCCGAATTACACCGATGTGGAATTCTAGAATCGTTTGAATTGGATTCATACGATACATGCGAATCATGCTTAAAAGGCAAGATGACTAAGTTACCTTTTACTGGAAAATGTGAACGAGTGGGAGAGTTACTAGGTCTAGTACATACTGATGTATGTGGACCTATGTCAACTCAAGCTTTAGGAGGCTATAGCTACTTCATTACCTTCACCGATGATCACTCACGGTTTGGGTATGTGTTCCTGATGAAACATAAGTCTAAAGTCTTTGAAAGGTTCAAAGAATTCAGAAATGAAGTAGAGAAACAACATGACAAAAGTATTAAAATACTTCGATCGGATCGAGGTGGTGAATACTTAAGTCAAGAGTTTCTTGATTATCTAAGGGACAATGGCATATTGTCTCAATGGACTCCGCCCTATACACCACAAAGATAATGGTGTATCCGAGAGGCGAATCGACCTTGTTGGACATGGTCAGTCAATGATGAATCATGCACTCTTCCCAAGTCCTTTGGGGTTATGCACTTGCATACCGCTTACTTGTTAAATGTAATGCCTACCAAGGTAGTCTCAACTACTCCATATGAGATATGGAATGGTAAGAAACCTCATGTATCTTACTTGAAGATATGGGGTTGTCTCGCTTATGTGAAGCGGATCAGACGCATAAACCGATGCTAAGTCCGATAAATGTCTATTTATTGATACCCTAAGGAAACAAGGGGTTACTAATTCTATCATCCGTGGAACAAAAGGTGTTTGTTTCAAGGCATGCCGTGTTTCTAGAGAAAGAGTTTCGAAAACAAGTGGGAGTATCGCCGAGCTTGAGGAGGCTCGAGAGACTCAAATAGACATTGATGAGATACCGGTGAAGCACAATGTACACAACTCATAGTGATGAGCAATCTACGACCTATTGTAACACCACATCTTCGTAGATCTGGTAGAACACGCAATATTCCTGAGAGATATGGATTTCTCGTAAGCGAATCGAACGACGTGTTACTCATTGATGATGAGGAGCCTACCAGTTATGAAGAAGTGCTGACAAGTTCAGAAAGGGATAAGTGGCTTGGTGCCATGAAGTCGGAAATGGATTCCATGTACGAAAACCAAGTTCGAACTCGTTGACCACCAAGGCATAAAGCCTATAGGGTGCAAGTGGGTTTTCAAGAAGAAAACCGACATGGATGGTAATGTGATTACCTATAAGGCTAGATTGGTGAAAGGATATCGCCAAAAGCAAGGTGTTGATTATGACGAAACCTATTCTCGTAGCTATGCTTAAATCCATTCGATGCTCGCCATAGCGGCTCATTATGATTATGAGATATGGCGATGGATGTGAAAACAGCTTTCCTTAATGGAAACTCGCCGAGGACGTGTATATGATACACCGAGGGTTTCACATCGGCTGATAAAACCAAGGTATGCAAATCGACGATCCATTTATGGATCAAGCAAGCATCCAGAGTCGAATATCCGTTTTGATGAGACGATCAAAAAGTTTGATTTCTCACAAAATCCAGACGAACCTTGTGTGTACAAGAAGGTTAGTGGGAGTGCAGTCGTGTTCCTAGTATTGTATGTCGATGAGATATTACTTATAGGAAACGATGTGTCAATCTTACAGTCAGTTAAGGTTTGGTTATCCAAGACATTCTCCATGAAAGACCTGGGAGAAGCAACCTACATCCTTGGGATTAAGATCTATAGAGATAGATCGAAACGGTTGCTTGGTCTTTCGCAGTCTACATATATAGACCGAGTGCTAAAGAGGTTTAGCATGTCGGAATCCAAGAAAGGTTATCTACCCATCAGGCATGGGGAACACCTTTCGAAGTCTATGTGTCCGCGCACAGAAGACGAGAGGATTTGCATGAGTAAGATTCCCTATGCATCCGCAATAGGATCTATCATGTATGCTATGTTATGTACGAGGCCCGATGTATCGCACGCTCTGAGTGTCACGAGCAGATACCAATCTAATCCAGGAATGGATCATTGGGCGGCTGTTAAGACAATCCTTAAGTACTTGAGAAGAACTAAGGATGTGTTCCTAATATATGGAGAAGGGGACATGGTGATACGCGGGTATACGGATGCGGCTTCCAGACATAAGGATGATTCCTGTGTCTCACTGATACGTTTTCACCTTGAATGTTGGCGCAGTGAGTTGGAAAAGTTCCAATGATTCTACCGAATATATTGCGCAAGAAAGGAAGCGGTTTGGATCAAGAAGTTCGTTTATGAACTTGGTGTGATTCCAGCCATTGTTGAAGCAATACCGGTCTACAACGACAACAATGGAGCAATTGCACAGGCGAAAGAGCCAAGGTCTCATCAACGATCCAAACATGTGCTTCACCGCTATCATCTTATCAGAGAGATCATCAGTAGGAACGAAATACAAATCGAGAAAATTCCCACTGAAAGGAACTTAGCGGATCCTTTGACTAAAGTATTACCTCAAAGTAAGTTTGAGGGTCATGTTAGTGCTTATGGTATTGGATACCGTAGCGATTGGCATTAGGCCAAGTGGGAGTCTATTAGTAATATATGAGAGATGTCCTAAGGCAATCGCCTTATGTATGAACCATTTATATGATAAATGAAGATTCACTATTTGAGTATACATGTTTAATGTATTTGATTGGATCTTAAACTCATTTACTGAATGTTCACGATACGATTCACAGCATGAGAGAATTTGTGATTGGATCACAACTAGTGAGTATCTCTACATGTGTAATTGTGATGTATCGGAATTATCCCTAGTCGATGAATTGATGGATTTGGACACCATTGATTCTGTCGAGACTAGCACGAGGTATACTCGGTGTATCCAAGCAGCTGATTCTCACTGGCTGGAGACATTGTGATGTCCGGAGTTAATCGTGGATGCTAGTTATGGTAACTAGTTCATTGGAGTGACCAGCTGTAAGACTTCATATGGTTCTCTGCATATATAGATATGTCAATGAAGTTCTTACTGTGGCTTAAGTGCGATGTTCCTTTGACTTGCGGTATTCAAGTCATCTTGGATCATGGAGACTTATGCTTTGACATCTTAAGCAAACATCTCTGAGGAGATGTGGACCCGGGATGATTGGGTATAAGTCGAAGTGATCGAAGGTGTTTGAATAGCCTATAAAGGATTCACCACTCCTTGCGAGGAGATGTATACCCATGGCCTCTCGTCGGATTGTTACTAAAGTCTCGCCAAAGCATTACATGTTTAGAGTAAGGTACTCTTCGATACATGTGGAGTAACTAGAACTGTAGGACGAGGAAATGATACTTGGGCTAGGTGTGACGAGTCACTTAGTGGGGATCGACACAATAGACCATGTCCTCGAACCAAGTGGGTATAAGATGAGTGAAGGGAATGGGGCACCATTCATTCGAGCATCAAGGGTTTCGTAAATAGTTCGATCAACCGCTGATCTTTCGGTTAATTGGGGATCATGATGTACTACTAGGTGCCACTCATGATCGCTCTATAATTAATGGTTAATTATAGACGGCCAACATAAACCGAGAACCTATTTGGTCACACGACAACGAGTGTAATCCAAAGGATTTAAAACGAGCTTGAGAATGGGATTCTCGCATCGAGAGACTATGTTTGGTTGGACCAAACATAAAGCGAGCATGAAATTGTTTCAGTCGCAATGGAAGCGTGGATGGGCCGTGTCTTATGAAGACATAATGGATGGACCAAAATGGTTTGGTTCTAATCCAATGGATGAGAATAAACCAAAGGGTTTGGTTTATATTAAACGAATGAACCAAAGGTTGGTTCGTTTTTTAACTTAAAATAAACCATCATGGTTTGGTTTATTTTAACTTATCTTAATGGAGCGGTTAACGGGCTTTATGGATATGATCCATTAACCATTAAGAGAATTAGTTCTCTATAAAATAGGGCTTAAACCCTAATCCAAAACCCTAGCCCTTGGAGTTGCCGCCACCCCTTGAAGGAGGTTTTCGGCGCCAACCCTAGTGTGCCGCCAACCTCTTGTGCCGTGCCGCCCAACTTGTTGCCGGCGCCCAAGCTTCAGCCGCTATCCTCCGGCGACCCTCCGGTGATCTCCTATAGGTTTGGCATCAAGGTGAGCCTTTTCTTTCCTTGGTTGGCCGGCGCCTATATCCTCCACCAAGCTGTCCAGTTTTCTGGACAGCTTCTCCTCCTCTCGTCGGAGCGTCGTTTGGACGACGGTTAGTGCTCCGACAGCGGCTAACTTACCGGGATTTGATCTCCGGTAATCCTCTGAGGTGGAGGACGAAGGATTCGTCAAACGGTTGACGAATACCTCTCCGGAGAAGCGAGTTTTGAGAACTCGTTTTGGATCCGAATTTGGATTCGGATCGTGATCATCTCTCGATCACGTCGCCTTCAACACGAGGCTAGTAACCCGTACGAAGACGAAGCTCGTGACTTAGCGAAGTCATCCCGAGGAGCTCGGCGTGGATACGGATAGAGACGATTCTTACGAGGATCGTTCCGGTTGATGCCGTTCCCGCTACACGTCATACGAAAGTTATAACGTAGATAATTTTCTTTTATTGCAAATTTTAATTTACGGTTATGTCTACACTTGTTGTAATATACATGCGTGTGTTGTGTGTGTTGTAATAAATATAGATTTATTATTTTTAATTGCTTCCGCTGTGCTCATGTTTACGAAACATGATCGAACATACACACGCCGCGGTGTCGGAAACCCAACAGTGGTATCAGAGCCCAGGTTGTGTTTCGACATAATCGTAAAAATGGTTTTGCGATAGTCATAATGTATTTCTGGAAATTTTCTAAATTTTGGAAATTTAGAAGTATTTATGAAAAATTTTCAATTTTGGAAAGTCTAGAAGTATTTATGGAAATCTTCCACTTTTGGAAAGTTGGAAGTATTTATGGAAATTGATATTTTCCATAAATAAAATATTTGATTAGATTCTAGAAATTTGTTTCCTAATTTAATCATGATTTGATTTGGGAAATCAAATCTTAAAATATTTTATTTCCATAAGTAGTTTTAATGATTTAGGAAATTGGTTTCCTAAATAGATTTTCCTTAATCAAATAATTCCATGAATAAAATATGTGATTAGATTTGGAAATTTGTTTCCTAATTTAATTATGATTTAATTTGGAGAATCAAATCTTAAACATATTTTATTTCCATAAATAGTTATGACATATAAAGAAATTATATACATGACATAATTGTATGCCATGTAATTGCATTAGATGCATAACATTATGCCATGCGTGTCGTGACATGTAGATGTATGCCATGTATGCCATACCATGTAGATAATAGTTATTTGCATGCAAAGAGGATGAGACATACAAACCCTTAATCAATATTAAAGCCTACACCTTCCATTAATATGGTTAGAACCAGAGTTCTGTTTCTTGTTTGGGTTGTTGGACTCTCTCCAAGCCCGGCTCGAACCTGAATATGTTCAAACCATGGAATAGTTTAATACTAATATGGTAAGAGTCAGAGGTCAATCGTTAGCTTTGGTTGTTGGACTCTCTCCAAGCTGGGCTAATTGGTTGAATGCGCTCTAACCATATTAAAACTATGTCCTGATGAATGGGTTGGCTTTAACCTGGAGCATCGGCTTGTTGGACTCTCTCCAAGGTCGATGTAAAGGGAGGTGAAGTTGGGTGCTATGCATATGATGCATACTTGTTAATGTGTTAACAACCCGATGTATGTGTGAATATTCAATTAGTTGATAGCACATTGTGATAGTTGCATATACGGGATATGCAATCGGTATAGATGATACCTACCGTCGTAGTTATGAATGACTTGTTGGACTCTCTCCAAGGTTGTTCATAACTATGATGGATATCAGCCCATTCGGAGATGGACCTACAATCTCCCGAAGTGATTTTGGGGTTTTTGAAATTCGAAAAATGAATGGGATTTATAAATGTATATTGATGCATTTTAAAATCATCTTTCTCATATATGCTCGTTTTGTATTTCTAGGTCAATAAATTGATCATGACGTCTTTGAATTTGCGCACTATTTTGGG
The DNA here is from genome assembly GCA_025175895.1 of Wurfbainia villosa. Classification (NCBI taxonomy): domain Eukaryota; kingdom Viridiplantae; phylum Streptophyta; class Magnoliopsida; order Zingiberales; family Zingiberaceae; genus Wurfbainia; species Wurfbainia villosa. Next base: position 72,799,893 of record CM045987.1, on the reverse strand, counting down.
TGGATGCTTCGGAGGCTCATTGGCTCCCATGTCGCCGGATTAAAATTTTCACTAATGAAAGGATTAATCCGGATGGGATGAGCTTCCTTAACAACACCATTTCGTCGTCGTGCTAACAACTTGAGTGGTCGCTTGAACAAACTAGTTGTTCAAGCAACACAACTCTTCTAGTTGGTTAGCCGCGGAAGAGACGACGGATGGATCGCCGGTTTTTGTGTTTGTCTTCGGGGTCCATGATTATACAATATATATTCATACACACACATGCATAATCAAAACAAATAAGAACATGCTCAGATCTGTACATAAAGTTAAAATAACTTTATACCTCACGATCTTCTACCGTATGTCCTATCCTTCTCGTGGACGACGTGTGGACGAAGTTCCTCCACGAGTAGAAGCCTTCTAGATCGCTTTCTTCTCTACCTTGTCCGCTGCGAACAAAGAGAAGAAATCACAAAATCCTTTCCTATCTAGAACCGGCCACCAAATTAGGGAATTTGGTGCAACCGCCGGCCAAGGAGCAATGGATGATGCGCCGGCCAACTTCAAGAAGTGTTGCTGCCGGCCACTTTGGAGAATAGGGAGAAGGAAGAGAACCGACCACCAATGGGAGGAGAACCGCCGGCCAAGGAAGAAGGGAAAGACCTTAAGGTTGGGCGCCGGCAACAACTAGAAGGAAGAAGAAGTTGCCGCCCAACCCTAGCTCCAAACCCTAGCCGCCCACCTCCAAAAGCCAAACCCTAATTCCAATTTCTTGATTATTCTTGCCGCCCAACCCTAGCCATCTATTTATAGAATAGGGCTTAAGCCTCCTTTAATCTCCACCGTCGGATCTAGGGATTTAATCTCCACCGTCGGATCTAGGGTTTTATCCCAACCGTTGGATCTAGGGTTTAATCCCAACCATCGGATCTAGGATTTCATCCCAACCTTCGGATCTAAGGTTTCATCCCAACCGTCGGATCTAGGGTTTTATCCCAACCGTCGGATCTAGGGTTTTATCCCAACCGTCGGATCTAGGGATTTAATCCCAACCGTCGATTCTAGGATTTCATCCTAACCATCGGATCTAGGGATTTAATCCCAACCGTTGGTTCTAGGGTTTCATCCAACCATCGGATCTAGGGATTTAATCCCAACCGTTGGTTCAAGGTTTTGTTTTACATTCTTGGATCTAGACTTCATAAGGATTATATTAGGCTACGATAGGGACCATAAGGAGGAGTTGGGTCTTGGCCACCCGATGGATCGGAACCACACAAACTTGATCCATCAATGATGTTCCATTCCACTAGAGGATCATCATTGAACTACCTCACCAACCCCCACAAATTAATATGGGCTCCATATATTATTTGTACATTAATCTCCCCGTGTTTAAGATATCGAATGTCCGTCAATTAATTGATTTACTGACCATCAATTAATTAACATCTAACTCCTCGAGTAGTACAACTCAACCTTATCATCATGTTGACTAAGTCAACCAGCTGGGTTTACATGATGAACCTTATGAGCTCCTCAAGGGGACATCATCAACCTAATATATAGGACACGGTTTCCTCCTATAATCAACGGCACACCATGTAAATAATATTATTTCCCAACTGGGCATATTGATTTAATCCATCTAAATCTCACCCAGTAAATTAAAGAAATAAATACTAAGTACATGTGCCCGTTATTATATCGGGATTAAGAGCATGTACAACATAATATCCGAGGTCCGATTCAATTGTGTAGTCAGTACTAAATTGAATCACCTCTATGTCGGTCCTACTCAATACACCTAAGTGTACTAGTGTAACTCTATGTTCAAGATAAAACAATACCAAGCTACACTACAACCATGTCAATGGTTTGTCCAAAACCATCTTGGTTGTGAGCCTCTACTTATATTTTACAAGGTACTGATAACATGATCTTCTGTGCCACACCAAGCACCATGTTATCTACAATGTAAAATATTAGACAATATGCACACATATATAATGAATATATAAAATGCAAATAATGATCATGTGATTCTTATTTCAAAATAAAATTTTCATACAAAAAGAGCTAGGCTTTCAGTATACATTCCAACAATCTCCCACTTATACTAAAAGACTATGCCGTCATCACTCTGCCATACATCTGATCCACATGTCCTCCACATGCCTATCAAACGCTTTCGCTGGAAGGGCCTTAGTGAATGGATCCGCCAGGTTATCCTCTGATGCAATCTTGGCGACAGCAACTTCTCCTCGCTTTACGATCTCTCGTATGAGGTGGTACTTGCGCTCTATGTATTTACTCGCCTTATGGGCTCGTGGTTCCTTCGAGTTTGCAACTGCACCACTGTTATCACAATAAATTGTGATAGTTCTGGGCAAACCAGGAATCACATCCAAGTCCATCAAGAAGTTCCTGAGCCATACAGCTTCCTTGGCTGCCTCAGAGGCTGCCACATACTCAGCTTCCATGGTAGAGTCCGCCACGCATTTCTGCTTGACACTCCTCCATGCTATGGCTCCACCTCCAAAAGTAAACACAAACCCCGAGGTAGACTTACTCTTGTCCCTATCTGATTGGAAATCCGAATCCGTGTAACCCACAGGGACTAATTGATCTGCCCGGTAAACCAGCATATAATCCCTAGTCCTTCTCAGGTACTTCAATATATGCTTTACCGCAGTCCAATGTCCCTGTCCAGGATTACTCTGATATCTGCTAACCATGCCCACGGCAAAGCAGATATCCGGTCTCGTACATAGCATAGCATACATAAGGCTTCCTACTGCCGAAGCATAAGGAACCGCCTTCATGTCCTCTATCTCCTTTGATGTTTTGGGACACATCTCTTTAGATAAAGGAACTCCATGCCTGAAAGGTAGGAAACCTTTCTTGGAGTTCTGCATGCTAAAACGAGCAAGGATAGTGTCAATGTATGAAGCTTGAGATAAGCACAACATCCTTTTCTTGCGATCCCTTATAACTTTGATCCCAAGGATGTGTCCTACTTCTCCCAAGTCCTTCATATCAAACTGTTTGGACAACCATACCCTTACGTCTGATAACACTTTGATATTATTGCCAACTAACAAAATGTCATCTACGTATAGTACAAGAAACACCACTACGTTTAGTCACATCTCTTGTATACACAAGGCTCATCCGGACTTTGAATAAATCCATAATGGTGGATTACCTCATCAGCGGATGTTCCAAGATCTAAACTTGCTTCAATCCATAAATGGAGATTAAACACATACAAGATGCTCTTTGCCTTTAGCAATGAATCCGTCTGGTTGCCGCATATAGATGTTCTCCTCAAGACTTCCGTTAAGGAAAGCTGTCTTGACATCCATCTACCAAATCTCATAATCCATATGAGCAGCTATAGATAAGAGAATCCGGATAGACTTAAGCATAGCTACCGGCGAAAAGGTCTCCTCATAATCGATACCCTCTTTCTGAGTATACCCTTTCGCAACAAGCCTAGCTTTGAAGGTCTCAACCTTCCGTCTACTCCTCTCTTTCTCTTGTAGATCCACTTGCATCCAATGGTTTTACACCATCGGGTGGCTCTACTAGCTCCCGGACGATTAGAATCCATAGATTCTATCTCTGAATTCATCACTCTTTGCCAAGATCGCATCTCTATCTTGGATTGCCTCATCATATATGTCCGAGGATCGGGTTCATGTTCACGGGGACTAAGTCGAAGACTCTCCCAAAAACATGAATCTCTCGGGTTGTCTAACAACCCTCCCACTCTGACGAGTGCCTCTGTGTATGCTCTGTGACAGCAGTGTGCGATGACTTGTAGTGTCTCCTCTTATGCAGTGATGCTGAAGTCGGGACTTCCCCTGTCAACTCCTCAAGAACAATCCTACTCTTGGGCTTGTGGTTCATTACATAATCCTCCTCTAGAAATCTGGCATTCGTGCTAACGATCACCCTCTGATCTCAAGGATTATAAAACAAACCACCTTTCGTTCCCTTAGGGTAGCCAACAAACATGCATACTTCTGTACGAGGTTCCAACTTACTAGCATCTGCCTTCAGCACATGTGCTGGACTCCCCTATATCCGAATATGTTTCAGACTAGGTTTTCGCCCACTCCACAATTCTACAGGGGTAGAAGGTACTGATTTAGATGGAACCAAGTTCAGAGTGTACATTGCTGTATCGATTGCATACCCCCGAGCGAAACGGGTAACTCAGAATAACTCATCATCGATCTGACCATCTCCATAAGAGTCCTATTCCTTCGCTCCGCTACACCATTCTGCTGGGGTGTGCCAGGTGCAGACAATTGAGATTGAATCCCAGCCTCTGATAAGTAACTCCTAAACTCTCCCAAGAGGTACTCGCCACCACGATCAGATCGTAATGTCTTGATACTTTTACCTTGATGGTTCTCCACATCAGCCTTGAATTCTTTGAACTTGTCAAAGCATTCAGACTTGCGGCGCATCAAGTAAATGTATCCATACCTTGAATAATCGTCTATAAATGAGGCGAAGTATTCAAAGCCACCTCTTACTGGATTGACATAGGACCGCACAAATCAGAATGAACCAATTCTAACACATCTTTGGCTCTATACCCCTTGGCCTTTAAAGGCCTCTTGGTCATTTTACCTTCCAAGCAAGATTCGCAGGTTGGGAGATCCTCCACCACTAATGAACCCAAAGGTCCATCAGCTATCAACCTTTGAATTCTACTTAGGTTAATATGACCAAGCCTTAGATGCCAAAGATATGTTTGGTTCATTCTTGAAGGTTCTTTTCTCTTATTAGATTTAGAAGATGAGTTATTTACTTCTATTTGCATCGTGGGAGTTTTTGGTTCAAGAGTATATAAATTGCCAACCAATGTACCAGAACAGATAATCTCCCTATTCCTTTTTATAACCACCTTGTCATTAAAAGAAACAGAATATCCATCCATAAACAATTTAGAAACTGAAATTAAATTCTTTCTAAAAGTAGGTACATAAAGACAATTTCTCAAAATCAAAATTTTATTCTTATCAAAAGATAAATAAACGTCTCCCACTGCAATAGCCGCCACCTTTGAAGCATTGCCCATGAAGACGGTAATCTCTCCCTCAGCTAGTCGTCGGGTTTCCTGGAACCCTGCAAGTATTGCGAGACATGATCGATGGCTCTGTATCTACACACCGAGCATCGTAGATAACACCGCTAAACATGTTTCAACAACTAAACAAGAAGATATACCTTTGTTCTTTCGGCGAGGACACCGCCTTCCAATCGATCTGCTTGCAAGTGAAGCACTTGCCTTTCGCTTCTTCACTCCTGCTGAGGTCCGTTGCCACCTTCTTCGCTCCACCTTGCTTCTTCTTCTTTTACCTTTCGGTTTAGAGGAAGAAACCTTCAGCGACCATGGCTTGAGCACTACGAAAAAGTCCCTCTGCTGGAGTTCACGAAGCTCCGCCAATGAATACAACCTTTTGTTCATGTTGTAGTTTAGGCGAATGCTCAAAACTCCTAGCGCAGAGATCGAGAATGATATCGACACTGGGTTTCCCCATCGATCTCGGCTCCTAGGACTTCCATCTCATTAAGATGAGCCATCATCTTGAGAACATGATCCCTAACGGGTGTTCCTCGATCATGGAGGTCATCAAGTTTCTCATAGCCTCACCTGTAGCCCTACTCGATGTCCGAAAAGTTCCTTGAGATTGAACATCATGTCATAAGCAATGGCTATGGCACGATCTTTGATGTTGCGACACATTTGACATAGATGCCAAAATGTAACACCGCGCCATCTCATACCCTTAACCCATTTCTTATAACGTTCTTTCTCCTTTTCATCAGTCATCGGTGGCTTAGGAGGACAGACCTCGAAAAGTACAAATTTGTACTCCTCATGATTAAGACAATATCGAGTTTCTTTTCCAATCAATGTAGTTTGGACGATAAGTTTGTTTCTTTTAAAATCACAGCAAGTGGGTTGAAAGCCATTTGAAAATCCTAAAAATCACAATGATCAAAATATTAGATTTCAAATATTATTGATTCCTCAAAACAATAAAATCCAAAATCAACCAACACCTCAAATCAAAGAATGTATGCATGCCACTTGATGTGGGCGTATACGAATTCTACATTTGTAAGAGGAGATTTTACCTATTAATTTTATTATCTTGTCAACCTTACTTTTTGACAAATAAAATTAATAGTTGCTTCCTCTTTGGCCCTACAAATAAAAGTAGTGACTCCGATGGGGAGGATACCTTTATTTGTATCTAAGTGTGCACCATTACACGATACTAAGGAAATTATTTCGGATTATGTGTCTTACCGCTGTGGAAGTACACATGCTCCTAGATAATTTCCTATAACCATTATTTGACCTAGTGATCCGCAAACAAACCCGTCCGCAGGGAGGAAGGCACTCAGAGCCAACACACAAGTTTGTTTGCATCACACGTCAAATTGTAATGGGCCATGAGAATTAATTAAAATATCCCTCTCCCACTTAGTAAATTGCAATCGAGGAAATTTAAACATACACAACATGCATATAAAACAAATAAGCAATAAATATGGAAAAACAGAAATTTTTTCCAACTATTATGGCATTGTCCTCCAATATTCATCCCGTTGTGTCGCCACCTCGTCCGCTCCATCTTTTCCCGTGCACAAGTCACCAAAGAGTTCCGAGCCGAGATAAATCATTTTATTTACATACATCGATCCTATACTCCACGAAGGAGTGTACAAATAATCTAGATCGAAAGTAAACTAAAATGATCGGCTAAACAATGTCGTATTTAATTACAAAAATTAAATACTAATCTAGCCTCGTCAACCCCGAGGATTCAAATAATAAATTTTTACACACATCCATTCACATACACACACATGGCCATAATAGTCGGATCTTATGCCTGCAACCAAAGAGTTAAACTACGCATATCCTACTATTATCCGGCACATATAATATATGAAAAATGCATAAAAAATTAATCGAATCCTAAACACACAAAACCGGAAACCGATGGCTCTGATACCAATTGTAGGGTGGATGCTTCGGAGGCTCATTGGCTCCCATGTCCCCGGATTAAAATTTTCACTAATGAAAGGATTAATCCGGATGGGATGAGCTTCCTTAACAACACCATTTCGTCGTCGTGCTAACAACTTGAGTGGTCGCTTGAACAAACTAGTTGTTCAAGCAACACAACTCTTCTAGTTGGTTAGCCGCGGAAGAGACGACGGATGGATCGCCGGTTTTTGTGTTTGTCTTCGGGGTCCATGATTATACAATATATATTCATACACACACATGCATAATCAAAACAAATAAGAACATGCTCAGATCTGTACATAAAGTTAAAATAACTTTATACCTCACGATCTTCTACCGTATGTCCTATCCTTCTCGTGGACGACGTGTGGACGAAGTTCCTCCACGAGTAGAAGCCTTCTAGATCGCTTTCTTCTCTACCTTGTCCGCTGCGAACAAAGAGAAGAAATCACAAAATCCTTTCCTATCTAGAACCGGCCACCAAATTAGGGAATTTGGTGCAACCGCCGGCCAAGGAGCAATGGATGATGCGCCGCCAACTTCAGAAGTTGTTGCCGCCACTTTGGAGAATAGGGAGAAGGAAGAGAACCGGCCACCAATGGGAGGAGAACCGCCGGCCAAGGAAGAAGGGAAAGACCTTAAGGTTGGGCGCCGGCCAAGTATTGATGGTGCAAGTTGGCGCCGGAATAACCAGAAGGAAGAAGAAGTGTCACCAACCCTAGCTCCAAACCCTAGGCGCCCACCTCCAAAAGCCATACCCTAATTCCAATTTCTTTATTATTCTTGCCGCCCAACCCTAGCCATCTATTTATAGAATAGGGCTTAAGCCTCCTTTAATCTCCACCGTCGGATCTAGGGATTTAATCTCCACCGTCGGATCTAGGGTTTTATCCCAACCGTTGGATCTAGGGTTTAATCCCAACCATCGGATCTAGGATTTCATCCCAACCTTCGGATCTAAGGTTTCATCCCAACCGTCGGATCTAGGGTTTTATCCCAACCGTCGGATCTAAGGTTTCATCCCAACCGTCGGATCTAGGGTTTTATCCCAACCGTCGGATCTAGGGATTTAATCCCAACCGTCGATTCTAGGATTTCATCCTAACCATCGGATCTAGGGATTTAATCCCAACCGTTGGTTCTAGGGTTTCATCCAACCATCGGATCTAGGGATTTAATCCCAACCGTTGGTTCAAGGTTTTGTTTTACATTCTTGGATCTAGACTTCATAAGGATTATATTAGGCTACGATAGGGACCATAAGGAGGAGTTGGGTCTTGGCCACCCGATGGATCGGAACCACACAAACTTGATTCATCAATGATGTTCCATTCCACTAGAGGATCATCATTGAACTACCTCACCAACCCCCACAAATTAATATGGGCTCCATATATTATTTGTACATTAATCTCCCCGTGTTTAAGATATCGAATGTCCGTCAATTAATTGATTTACTGACCATCAATTAATTAACATCTAACTCCTCGAGTAGTACAACTCAACCTTATCATCATGTTGACTAAGTCAACCAGCTGGGTTTACATGATGAACCTTATGAGCTCCTCAAGGGGACATCATCAACCTAATATATAGGACACGGTTTCCTCCTATAATCAACGGCACACCATGTAAATAATATTATTTCCTAACTTACCGGGCATATTGATTTAATCCATCTAAATCTCACCCACTGGTAAATTAAAGAAATAAATACTAAGTACATGTGCCCATTATTATATCGGGATTAAGAGCATGTACAACATAATATCCGAGGTCCGATTCAATTGTGTAGTCAGTACTAAATTGAATCACCTCTATGTCGGTCCTACTCAATACACCTAAGTGTACTAGTGTAACTCTATGTTCAAGATAAAACAATACCAAGCTACACTACAACCATGCCAATGGTTTGTCCAAAATCATCTTGGTTGTGAGCCTCTACTTATATTTTACAAGGTACTAATAACATGATCTTCTGTGCCACACCAAGCACCATGTTATCTACAATGTAAAATATTAGACAATATGCACACATATATAATGAATATATAAAATGCAAATAATGATCATGTGATTCTTATTTCAAAATAAAATGTTCATACAAAAAGAGCTAGGCTTTCAGTATACATTCCAATACAGTCGACTGGTGCTCGAGAAATCGGCCACAGAATGGAGTCGAGACTCGACTGGTCGAGTGAGGACTCCATCAGTCGACTGATGGGTATGATCAGTCGACTGATGGTAGATCCGTTGGACTTATCCAACGTGGATCTAGCCATTGTCTCACGACAACAGTGGCATCAGTCGACTGATGGTCCCGAGCAGTCGACTGATTGACCTTTTCCAGCACAGGTTGAAGCTATATAAGGAGCTCGTGATGGAGGAAAAGATAGCGATTTTCTTGGGCGAAATTGAAGGGGGAAGTTGGTTCTTTCCAGTCCTTCAAAGCTTGTTCAAGGCAATCAAAGATCAAGCAATCCAAAGCTCTTGTAAAGTGTTTTTCCTTTACTTGCATTTGTATTTAATATTGTATTTGCTTGTATCTAACTGATTATTGTTGTAATCATTATTGTACGAGGTTTCTCTGCCTCCGGATTGTTCCGAGAAGGAGTGTTTATTAGTGGTTGAATGTGCATCTCTAGAGCTCGTAGAGCTCGATCCGTGGAGTTGGAACCGTGCTGTTCCGAACCATGTTATATCATTGTGTTAGCGTGTTGTGCATTTCATTATCGTTATTACTCTTCTATTTCTGCTGCGCTAACGAAATTGTAGAAACAAACGCGAATGAATTCCATTGACGCTATTCACCCCCTCTAGCCGTTACAATATTCCTAACAAGTGGTATCAGAGCTCGGGGCTCTTCTACGGACTAACCGCCGGGAGCTAAGACAAAAGACTAGAGGGTGAAGATAGTATTCCAAGTCAAGCTTGGATGGGATATCAATACTCCACCTCCATATGATCCAGAAGATTTTTCGGCGTGGAGAGCAAGAATGGAAACATTCTTGATGATGAACATAGAGGATTGGTTCATCCTCGTTGAAGGCTTTGAACCTCCTAGGGATAAGAAGGGGAATATCCTAAAATTGAAAAAGTGAACCCAAGAGCAACGCCAAACGTTCAAGACCGAAGTTAAGGTAACGAAACTGTTGGAAGATTTAATCCCTAATGATGTTTTGTGCAAGCTAGGGGATTACATGTATGCCTAGGAGCTATGGAGAAAATTGGCAAGACTCCATGAGGAGAGTTCATCCTCAAGTGAAAGTGAGGAATCGGAAGTTGAGATGGAGTCAACTTCCGAATTGGAGAAAGAAGAAGTAGAAGAGGTGGAAGAAGCATCTATTTCTAGGATTGAGGAGAAGAGATCATCCTCTACACCGAAGCAACCTTAAGAAGAGCCTTCAACATCCGATCAAGATGAGGAAGCTCAAAATTCAACTCCGGCACCTACCACCACTCTAGGTAACTCAAACACTTTATTTTCAAATAAAAATCATATAATGTGCTTTGAGTGTAGGGAGTATGGGCATTACAAGAGCAAATGCCCAAAGAAGGTTAGGAAAACTTCTCCGGCGCCCAAAAGTCAACAAAAGTCAAAGGATGCCGGTTCCCCAAGTCAAAAGAGCAAGGAGCATATTATATGCTTCAAGTGCCATCAAAAGGGGCATTATAGAAGCCAATGCTCTAGGGGGAGGAAAAAGACCCAAGAAGAAGCATCACAAGTAGGGGGAGCTAAGGCTAACCCTAAGGTACATTTTAGTAGTGCATCTTCTAATTTAAATGTTAAAAAGCATGCTAGGAACTTAAATTCTCCTGCAATTTATGAAAAGCATGCTAATAGGAATAAATGTTTTTGCTTAGGAGCTAAAAGTGTCCATTTTAGTAATAAGGAGAAATTTGGGATTAATGTCCCTAGAAAAACCATACCTAGGGAATCTATTAAGAAAATATAAGAACATCTAGGTTTTAATCCAAAATGGACTAGGCATATGCCAAGAAAGTCCAATGCCCAAGATTTAAATCAAAATTCTAAAATTGGGCAATTAGAATTAGAAAACCAAGCCTTGAGGTCAAGGCTTGAAAAACTTGAGAAGACCCTCAACACTATGCAAAATCAATTTAAAGGGTCTAATGGTCAAACCCCTAGGTCAAGAAGTCAAAGTCAACATCTAGGACCTAAGAGTCAAAAGTCAACCAAGGGCAAGAATAGTTTGGGCCACAAACCTAAGTCCAAGGTGACTTATCATAGTGTTCCATTTGATTATGGAACACTAACTAGGTCTAGGAAGACCAAGGTCAATGGGGAAGTCATCCCTAGAGTTGACCAAGGGTTGTGCCTAGTGGCCAAGGTTTCGAAGAAACCTAGGGTGGCCGCTAAGAAGGTTGTTAGGGAGGCAATCCCTAAGGTTAACCTAGGCAAGACCAAAATGACCAAGGCTAATAAGCCTAGAAAGGTCATTAGGAAGGTATCTAGGGAGGTTATCCCTAAGGAATACCTAATTAATTCAATGAGCTCAAATAGATTTTGGGTTCCAAAGAGCGTGATTTATTCACGTTAAATGGATTAGAATGTGCCAACCATGATTGGATGAGTAGTTAACTCAACCATGGTAAAGATGGCACTTTAGGTTGTTTTCAAGGTTATGGGTGCCTTGGAAAAATATTTGAGCTTTAATCCTAATGGATTTTAGGATGTGCCAATATAGTTTTTGAAAAACATGAAAATCAATAAAATTGGCACAATCTAGATTTAGAGGTCATAGTGTGTAACTTTGATTGTTGGCACACTTTAAAAGTTCATGTAAAAGTAACATCAAGAGTGATACTCAAGTGTCACACAACTTGATGTCTTGTACTCACCATGCTTCATATGTTTTACCATATGTTTGCATGGAAGGAATGTCTAGGATGGATTGCATCTCACAAAACAAGTCTTTTACCTTGATTGTGTATTTCAACACTTAGAAAGGGTGAGATGTTAGGATTTGGAAATCATTGAATGTTAATGTTTGCAAAAATGAAATAAAACAATAAAATACATTAACGAATACATGAATGTAAGTGTAACATCAATATGTTCGATATACAAGAATAAAAATGATAAAATGGATTAATTAGATGAAGAAATTGAGTTTTTTAGAATTTCAGAACTGGAAATCAGATATCAGTCGACTGATACAGTTATTAGTCGACTGATAACACTGTAGCACGATATGATGCGGTCATCAGTCGAGTGCTAGCTTCATGACTCGACTGTTTGAACATCAGTCGACTGATGGGATACATCAGTTGACTGATGGTACTGTTCACCGAGGCTGAGGGTCATCAGTCGAGTGCTCAACGAGCAGTCGAGTGATGCGCATCGCCGATCGATGAGCAACATCACCGATCGATGATAATCGTAGCACGTCACGAAGGTTCATCACCGATTGCCGAGCCGGATCGCCGACCGCTCGTTAAACTCAGTAATAAACCACGATCAGTCGACTGATGGTGCACATCAGTCGACTGCATCGCGATTTTATAACGCCGAACCGCTAGGGTTCGGCGTCTTCACGCGACGCGCCTTCGTTCTCTTCTCCTTCTCCGATCGCCATCCTTTTCTCCGACCGATCCTTCCGGCCGTGCCAGCCGCCCAAAGTGTTAGGTTTGATAGATAAGCCTCTCTTCTTACGTTTTTCACTTATTTCAAGCCCTAGTTCACGCGTTTTAGGGTTTGTTTTCCCTATCTCCGATTAGGGTTCCGGCGTCTGAGTTTTCCGGCGAACCTTCCGGCGACTCCTCAGCAATATCTGAGCATTTCCTCCGGCCACACCTCCAAATGGCGCCTAAGTAACACTCTTCTTACCCAAGCCCTAATTTGCCTTTCCATTATAATTTAGTTTTTATCTAATCATGTATTATGTCCTTGCATGTCATATCATTACATTGCATTCATAATAGGAGAGCCCGTAGGAATGATCCACCCGAGGGTGAATCTCGATTGTACCAACCTATGTTGGTTAGGTACATCGATAGGGACTTTTTCAATCGCCATTGTAGTGATGTCATGGAATTAATTGCATACTATAATCTCATGAAAATTATCCTATGCACCCATCATATTAACGATGACCTTCTTAAGGAATTTTATCAAAACCTAAAAAAGGTGGATGATGGCCCTACCTACACTACTCGCATTGTAAAACACGAGTTAGAGTTCACTCCTGCGATACTGCAGGAGTTTCTCGAGTGTAAGCCCTCAGATGACACCTTTATCTTTTTCCCTACCATGGATTTTCCTTTACCCGAGCCCTTTGACCATATCTCTATGGAGTCCATGCATGAGCATATCTTTGGTTATCCTCGTCCCACGCCCAAATTTATTCCCTATCACTGAAGATTCGCGTTCATCATATGCCATGACATCATGATCATTGGTCATGTTTTTATTTTGCCATCACTATGCCATGATCATTTCATGCATTAATTTGATTGAACATTGATTTAAGGAAAATGGCATGACATGAAGTCTCACTTATAAGGGAATCAAGTAGAGTTGCCTAGAAAATGCATGAAACCCTAGATAAAGTGAATCAAAACCCACATCTCACATCGCATTGACATGTATGTGTATTTATGCACCCTAGATACATGTGAGATGCTAGGATAATAAGTTAGGTTCAAGGTGCATGGGTAGTGCATCTAGATGAACTCAAACTTATTTTAATTATCACCAAGAATCATAAGGAAAGCTAATATACAAGCTATGTATATTTATCCAATAAATTATGGTTCAAAATAGGCTTTCAAAAACATTTTAAAATCAATTTAGAAAACCTTGGTGAAATCTATCTTTTGATAGCCATCATCATTGTAGAAGTTGATACAAAGTGGTTCAAAAACTTTAAAGTTTTTAATAGTTTTGAACTTTGTATCAATCTCCTATTTCAATGGTAAAAATATTTTTCCAAAATTTTTCACGCATTGTATTGCTCATAAGTATTATACGTACCAAATTTTGTGATTTTTCGATATACGTATAATTATTTATGATTTTCTAAAATTCAACTCTGATAACTGAAATTCAGAAATTTCAGTTATCAATCGATGATCGCCATTGCGGCAATGATCGATGGAGTGTGCCAATGACCGATTTCAATCACTGATCCGTATTCGATTTTGGGGTAAACAAGGTTGTTTAACCCGATTTCAACTACGGTTATGGTCCCAAATCACTCCTAACCATAGGATATGCTTTGGGTAGCATTATAAAGGGTGAAAATCCATTGGATATGGATTAGGAGAAGTGTTTAGGGTTTGTATCAATTTTAAGGTGTTGGAAAGTTCAATATTGAATTTCTAACCTTAATTTTGATGGTTTAGAGTTCCTATTGGCTTAGGGACTTCCCAAGGGCATTGTTGGTGCAATGGTCAAGGGGGAGCAAGCCCTTAGGAAGAGGTATCCATCTTGGGATGATGGATATGTTTTTCTCCTTGAAGAGGAGAAGTTATTGGGAGAATATGACATCAATTGGGAAATTGATGGGACTTTTGAGAGACCCAATTTGGAAATTGGGAAAGTAAATGGGATTGTCTCTCTTGAGTGATATTGGACTTATCACTAGGAAGATGGTAGGCATCCTAAGTATTTTTGGACCAAGGGGGAGATTGTAAGATCTCATTGGGACATGAGACATTAACCTCCTTGGAGAGGAAACCTTTTTGATGTTAGTCAAAAAGGGGGAGAATGTTTGGGGGAGAACATTTGGAGAGTATTTACTAATTTGGAATAATTGGTAAAGGATTTGAGTTAGTGTTCTAACTCAATAATTTGTTTGGTTTTTGTCAAACATCAAAAAGGGGCAGATTGTTGATGCAATCGGCCCAGGTCACGATTGACCAGGACTCGAGTTTGACTCGAGTGATGTTTTGATGTTTTGACAAAAACATATGACAATGTAATTGTCATTTGGTAAAGTCCAAGTCTTGAGTACTTGGCATGGAAAGTCCAAGTGGGACACTTGGCACATGAAAAGTCCAAGCATGGTCTTGGCATTTGAGAAGTCCAACATAGGTTGGCAAGGGAAAGTCTAAGCATGGGTCTTGGCATGGAAAGTCCAAGCATGGGTCTTGGCATGAAAAGTCCAACATGGGTTGGCAAGGGAAAGTCCAAGCTTGAGTCTTGGCATTTGAGAAGTCCAAGGGTTTGATATTGGCGGCGTAAAGTCCAAGCGGGAGCTTGGCAGCATAAGTCCAATGAGTCTTGGCATTTGAGAAGTCCAAGGGTTTGATATTGGCGGGGTAAAGTCCAAGTGGGAGCTTGGCAGCATAAGTCCAATGATTGGCGACGTAAAGTCCAAGTGGAGTCTTGGCGGCGTAAGTCGAATGTGCCTTGGCGGCGTAGACACCGTTAGCATGACATAGCCGATGGAAGCATCTGAAGGCTAGCGCGATGGATGAACAAGTCTTGGATGACTTGGAGGGATCCGAGAGACGTGAGGCTGATGGAGGTGGCTAGAAGGCTTAGGTCTAGGCTAAGGTGGGTCTATCAAGTATGGGGGAACCATACTTGGGCTAAAACCTCATGTTTGAGGTGTGCCAGTCGACTGGTGCCATGTGGCAGTCGACTGGACCGAGTCAACTAGGGTTTGACTATGGGTTATGGCCTAGCAGTTGACTTCTAGAGGTGGGCCGATCGATGAGAGCTGAGGCAATGATCGATCGTGTGATCACCGATCGGGTGCTCGAGAAATTGGCCACGTATCGGAGTCGAGACTGATCGGCGTTAGTGAGGATTCCATCACCGATCGATGGGTATGATCAGTCGAATGATGGTAGATCCGTTGGACTTATCTGTTAGTGCATATAAGATCCACATATCTCCACAATGGTATGATATTGTCCACTTTGGGCCCAAGCCCTCATGGTTTTGTTTTTGGGCTTTACCCAAAAGGCCTCATACCAATGGAGATATCTTTTTTTCTTATAAGCACATGATCTTTTCCATGTCTTACCAATGTGGGACTTTGATTGTATTCCCCATACTCCCAACAATCCCCCCCTCAAACGAAGGACCACATTGGGCCCCCCCTCAAGCCTATCCTCCTCAAGGATTTTTCTCGCTTGATGTCCGATCTTCAACCCACCAGACTTCACGCGATTGTTCGGTCCCCCCGACCCAACTAGACTTCCTTCCTGATGTCTGGTTCTCTTGATCCGGACGTGGGAGCTCAACTTCCTTCGTTCGAGGTTCATGGCTTGACATGGACCATGGCTCTGATACCAATTGTTAGTGCATATAAGATCCACATATCTCCACAATGGTATGATATTGTCCACTTTGGGCCCAAGCCCTCATGGTTTTGTTTTTGGGCTTTACCCAAAAGGCCTCATACCAATGGAGATATCTTTTTTTCTTATAAGCACATGATCTTTTCCATGTCTTACCAATGTGGGACTTTGATTGTATTCCCCATACTCCCAACAATATCCAACGTGGATCTAGCCGTTGTCTCACGATAACAGTGGCATCAGTCGACTGATGGTCCCGAGCAGTCGACTGATTGACCTTTTTCAGCACAGGTTGAAGCTATATAAGGAGCTCGTGATGGAGGAAAAGATAGCGATTTTCTTGGGCGAAATTGAAGGGGGAAGTTGGTGCTTTCCAGTCCTTCAAAGCTAGTTCAAGGCAATCAAAGATCAAGCAATCCAAAGCTCTTGTAAAGTGTTTTTCCTTTACTTGCATTTGTATTTCATATTGTATTTGCTTGTATCTAACTGATTATTGTTGTAATCATTATTGTACGAGGTTTCTCCGCCTCCGGATTATTCCGAGAAGGAGTGTTTATTAGTGGTTGCATGTGCATCACTAGAGCTCGTAGAGCTCGATCCATGGAGTAGGAACCGTGCGGTTTCGAACCATGTTATATCGTTGTGTTAGCGTGTTGTGCATTTCGTTATCGTTATTACTCTTCTATTTCCGCTGCGCTAACGAAATTGTAGAAACAAACACGAAAGAATTCCATTGACGCTATTCACTCCCCTCTAGCCGTTATAATATTCCTAACACTAAATTGTTTATGGATGGATATTCTATTTCTTTTAATGATAGAGTTGTTATAAAAAGGAATAGGGAAAATATCTGTTCAAGTACATTGATAGGAAATTTGTAAACACTTGAACAAAAAACCTCCCACGATGCAAATTGAAGTTTATAACTCATCTTCTAATTCTAATAAGAGAAAAGAACCTTCGAAGATGAACCAAACATATCTTTGGCATCTAAGGCTTGGTCATATTAACCTGAGTAGAATTCAAAGGTTGATAGTTGATGGACCTTTGGGTTCATTAGTGGTGGAGGATCTCCCAACCTGCGAATCTTGCTTGGAAGGTAAAATGACCGAGAGGCCTTTTTAGGCCAAGGGGTATAGAGCCAAAGATGTGTTAGGAATGGTTCAATTTGATTTGTGTGGTCCTATGACTATCTAGGCAAGAGGTAGTCTCGAATATTTCATCTCTTTCATAGATGATTATTCAAGATATGGATGACACCACGATCTGATCGTGGTGGTTAGTACCTCTTGGGAGAGTTTAGGAACTACTTATCAGAGGTTGGGATTCAATCCCAATTGTCTGCACCTGACACACCCCAGCAGAACGGTGTAGCAGAGCGAAGGAATAGGACTCTTATGGAGATGGTTAGATCGATGATGAGTTATTCTTAGTTACCTGATTCGTTCTGGGGGTTTGCTCTGGAAACGACAGCACACATTCTGAACTTGGTTCCATCTAAGTCAGTACCTTCTACTCCCATAGAATTGTGGACTGGGCGAAAGCCTAGTCTAAGACATATTCGGATTTGGAGAGTCCAGCACATGTGCTGAAGGCAAATACTGGTAAGTTGGAACCTCGTATAGAAGTGCGCTTGTTTGAGTTAGTTATAGCCCTAGAACCAATCATGTGATGGTTGAATAGGGAACATTTTGTATCATATTCTATAAAGGCAAAGGATTGGTTATTATATTTACGTCTTGCTTGTGCCAGCTAAATTAAATATAATAATGCCCTAGAAAAGTAGATTCTTATCTACAGCACATCAATTGACAGAATTGATTATGAGAGGCTGTAGAGAACACTTTCCTAAATGTTCCTAGTCAAGTATTAATATGCAAGGGCAATATTAATACATAAAGACTAGCATGTAGGTCAATTGATGACTTGATCTCATAAGTCATGGATATATGATATCAAGTTGACACATGGGTATATATTAGAGAATATATACTGAACTGATCCGCCATGAGAAAGTTTCATGGATCGTCATATGAGTGTCATAAACTTTCTCATGTGACTATTGGTATGAATAGTCCTGAAACCTAAAGTCACTACGGTTCCCTACATAAGGAGTTAAGTACTTTGGTATCGTCAAACGTCACCCGTAACAGGGTGGACCATAAAGACAATTACTAGGTATATAACAAATTATGCGGAGGGATGTGAGTGATGTAGTGGGATCTATCCCTCCCATATGACGGGAGTGATATCTGTGGGCCCCTTGATTGAGTAGAACTACTAAAAGGCATGGCCATGCTCGAATGAGTCAATATGAGATATTGAGCTCATTTGTTTGAGTTAGTTTACTCAGGGATCAATAAACACATAGATTGATCGAGGATGACACGGTCTATGCCTCATTGGTTAATCTGATATCAAGGATAGAAGGACACGGTCATACATTATAGTAGTCACGGAAAGGTTAGTCGGATCTTGACTTATTTCGTAACTTGGGTAGCAATGATGTATTGCTAGATGCCGCTCATTGCTTGTGTATCTAAAAGAGTTTAGATCCACTGCCAACGTTATGAGAGCCTATAGGGTCACACACAAAGAGCATGATGATTAGAAGAATTAGTGCATTCTAGTTTGACTAGAATAATTTGGGAATAAGCTTAAGTACAAAATGGTTTTTGGACTTTAAGCTTAATGAGAATTTTAGCTTATTGATTTAATGAAATTAATTCAATATGCTAAGCTTATTAATTTAATAAGATTAAATAAATATGTTATCATGATAGCCTAAGCTTAATTGATTTAATAAGATTAATTCAATATGTTACCTTATTGATTTAATGAGATTAATTCAATATGATAACATAAGCTTATTGAATTAATAAGATTAATTCAACATGCATGAATGCCACATAAGCATGTCACCTAAGCTTGATGAGGTGGAAGGAGTCAAAGGGTTTTGACCTTTGGAATTTCTCCACATTTGGCCGGCCGATTATTTTTCAATGCAATTGATTGCATTGAATGTGATAGGAGGTGAAAGGTTTTTTCAATCCTATAAAACACTCCACGGGGTGGTCGGCTAAGGTGGTGGAAGCTTGAGGCTTGGAGAGAGCTTGGTGGAAGCTTGAGGCTTGGAGAGAGCTTGGTGGTGAGAGGCTTTGGTTGTGTGGCTTTTGTGAGTGTAGGCTAGCAAGAAGAGTGGTCTTCTTCTTCTTTTCTCTTTTTCCCTACCTTCTTCTCCTTTAGGGACTTCTCTAGCAAGAAATAAAGGAGAGCTCTTCTAGTTTCTTTTGTGAGACAAGAGCTTGCTCGTGTGGATACATATAGAGGCACGGACATTTGAACGTGCTAAAAGATCCAACAAACCCAAGGAGAAGCGGGATTAAAAAGGGCACGCAACAAAGGTAATATTCTCCTATAAGATAGGTTTTGAGAAATTTTTTTTTTTGTACGAGGTTTTCTTTCACAAGGATCACTTGGAAGGGATCCTATTTTTCCGTTGCGCATATGCTATTTTGCATAAAAAAAATCCCTACAGTGGTATCAGAGCCACTTGCGAAAGATCGTATAAAAAAAATAGGTTTTCTCTATTTTATATATGATATAGAAGTAGGATAAATTTTATTATGAGTTGATAATTGCATTAGCAATTTTTCAAACATAATAAAATATCCGATGTCTTTTAAAAGTTAAAATTGACATGGTGCATGGTTATGGCCTAGTCCCAAAAAGTTTGTGAATGTGTGTGTTGTAATTCTTAATACGGCTCATGTGTCGTGGCCTTTCTCCTAAAATTCTTGTTGTAAAATTAGTTTTAGACTCGAATGTAACTCGAGTATTTCTCCTTTTGTAATATACAAAATAAAGATGGAGGGTCCATTGGAAGATGACGTTACAAGGAGGAAGTCAACAACACAAGACAACCAAAAGGAAGCACTTGGGAGAAGATGCTATCCCTAGGTTGACCAATCAATCTTTTCATTGGCTTGAGAAGATTGTAGAATAAGGGCCATAACCATGACACGCTTAGTTTAATATGTATGTGATGCATGTTAATTTAGCTTCTATGTGATGTATGCTAATATGTATATGATGCATGTTTAAGTTTATTTCTTAATAAGTCAAAAACGATATGCCTACCAAAGTTTGGTACTCACTACTTCCTCGATCATTTGTTGTTGGGTTTGCCAAAGCAAAGCAATGCATTTTATCTTGGAAGAGTGCGAGTAGACAATCGTGATGTCCCGCTATCAATCTTGGTTAAGACTTAATTAAGTTTTTCTTAATTAATTAAGAAAGTAGAGGCATATATTAGCTTTGAACATAAGTTTTAAAAATTAGTTTTGTGTGATTTCCGAACATCAGCTTTGTCTTAGAAAGTGGTCGTTGCTCCGATATCAAAGAATGCCTCTGCCTGTTCGCCACTACCGAAGCCGTTTAGGAATAAGCACTAAACTAATCTAAACTTAACCAAAGCTATTAAAGAGTTACATCAGATGTAATTGGCAAAAGATTGCCTACCTAATCATACTACGTCTTGGGCGATTAGCCAAAGCTAACTCAAGATGAAGTATGATGTGGATCTTTATCCCATATAAATTTATAGCTAAATAGAAGCTAATGATGTAAGCAAAATGTGTTTGCCTACATCAATGATTAGATCATATCAAAGCTATGAGAATTTAGTGGGAGCCTCATTTAACTAAAGGCCTAATTAAATGACTTAGGTATGATACTTAATTTTGCATTTTAATGTTGTAGATCACCATGTCATCTAACACGACACACCCCCTCAACTTGCGATCTGTCCTTGAGAAAGACAAGCTCAATGGAGCTAACTTTCTAGACTGGTATAGGAACTTGAGGATTATCCTCAAGCAAGAACGTAAACTGTATGTCCTAGAGCAGTCTATCCCTGAAACACCCACCCCTGCAACCACTCGTGCTGAAAAGGATGCTTATAAGAAGCATCAAGATGACGTATTAGATGTGTCATGTCTTATGCTTGCCACCATGAACTCTGAGCTTCAGAAGCAACATGAGAACATGGATGCCTATGGTATGGTTGAGCATTTGAAACAACTATATCAAGGACAAGCTAGGCACGAGCATTTTGAAGTGTCTAAGGCTCTTTTTGCATGCAAGATGCAAGAAGGAACACGAGGAACTCATGTACTTAAAATGATAGGTACGCTTGAGAACCTTGAAAGACTAGGTTTTTCATCGAGCTAAGAATTGGCAACCGATGTTATCCTCGCAATCATTGTGAAGCATATAATCAATTCGCCATGAATTATAACATGAATGAAATTGATAAGTTTGCTCGAGATTCTCAAAGATGTTAAGAATTGCTGAACCAAATCTCAAGAAGAAAGTTAGTAACGTACTAATGGTCAAGAAGGGAAAAGGTAAGCGCAAAGGCAAGGGTAAGACCCAAGCCAAAGGCAAGGCCAATTCATCCACTTCAAAGGGTAAAGGTAATGTACCTAAGGAAGGGGACTGTTTCCATTGCGGTGAGACTGGACACTGGAAGCGGAATTGCAAAGTCTACCTTGAGGAAGTAAAGAAGAAAAGAAGTGGGACTTCTGCCTCAGGTATACACGTTATAGAAGTTAATCTATCTATTTCTTCTACATGGGTATTAGATACCGGATGTGCATCTTACATTTCTACTAATGTGCAGGGACTGAGAAATAGTAGACTAATGGCAAAGGGCAAAGTGGACCTATGAGTAGGCAATGGCGCAAAAGTTGCTGCTGTAGCTGTAGGAACATATTCTTTGTCTTTGCCCATTGGGCTTATCTTAGAACTAGAGGAGTGCTTTTA
Organism: Wurfbainia villosa; assembly: GCA_025175895.1. NCBI lineage: Eukaryota > Viridiplantae > Streptophyta > Magnoliopsida > Zingiberales > Zingiberaceae > Wurfbainia > Wurfbainia villosa. The sequence continues at coordinate 72,777,740 of CM045987.1, read as the reverse complement.
TGTGTTGGATCGAGTGGATCGCTAGAGGGGTGGGGGGGTGAATAGCGATAAAAACTTTTTCTTTTAAATCGTTCGGTAGACAATTAAATGCAGCGAAAATGTAAATAAAAACTAAATGAGAAAAATAGTTTTTTTACTTGGTTCATAGCCTTCGGCCACTACTCCAAGGCCCTAACGATCCTAGACCGTGTACGGAGGGTAATTCACTAAAACACTCCTCCTCGTTGGAGGTAGGAGTTTTATGATTACAAAAACCTTCGAAGCAAAAGATAGAGAGACAACCCCTCTCTTCTATTAAAATAAAATGCAACGGTAGAAAACCTCGATTAACAAACGAATTGCAAGATTAAGAGAAATGACAAACTAAGATTATACCAACAACTCGAAGATAGGACTTAAACTAGGGTTGTTGGCAGCACTTCGTTGTTGTAGAGTCGTCGGAGAGTCGCAACGTTGCGGAGGCTTTTGAGCACTTAGAATTGATGAGAAAACCCTAGGTTAGGACCTCCTTTTATAGCCTTTGAGCCCCTTTTCGAGAGGATCCCTAGCCAATCACAATTGAGCACCACTCCCCTTGAAATTTGGTGATAAACCTTGACTCCTCGAAGCTGATCCTTTGACCATCAGTCGACTGATGGCCATCATCACGATCGATGGCAAGATCGGGCCGATTGTCGACCTCCCAGCCGATCGATTGACGACGAGTCCTCCAAGCGCGGCAATGATCGATCCTTGCTGCAAGGCAAAGTTAGCTTAAAGAAAACATTATTTCAACGGCCTTCAACCATCTGATCTCGACCTAGACCATCGATGGGATGTCTTTGGTCGGATCTACGCTTAAGACCATCCCCGTAAGGAGGATATGACCTCAATTACACTCGCACACACGAGCTTACCTCGATACTTACCATGTCGCTTTTGCTTCCGGCCTTCCACTCGATTCCTTTGGCTCCCTCCGAAGTCACTCGAGTGTCGCCCAACCACCACGGCTTCCTCTGGGTGTCACTAGCCTTCAGCTCCAGCTTTAACACTTTTCTGCACACTCGATTCAGCTCGTGAGATAACGATATATCCTTGACTTTGCGTCTTTTGCCATAATCAAAATATAGGTTCGACTTAGGTGCCCCTGCACCAACATTATGTACCTGCATTAATGAAGAACATAATTTCTGTATCTTGTTTAGACAAGAAAAACTTTTCTTTTATAATAAAGGACAAATGTTGTTCCATTTATTTGAATGAAATGTTCTATTGTAATGCACCACTTATAAATGGTCTCTATGTTCTAGATTTAGAAAACCCAATTTATAACGTAAATACCAAACAGTTCAAATCGAATAATTTGAACCAAACATATCTCTGGCACTGTCGCCTAGGTCACATAAATGAAAAACGCATATCCCAACTCCATAAAGATGGATTATTGGACTCATTTGATTTTGAATCATATGAGGTATGCGAATCTTGTCTTTTAGGAAAGATGACTAAAACTCCATTTAGTGGACATGGCGAGAGAGCGACGGACTTGTTAGGACTCATACATACTGATGTATGTGGCCCTTTCAATGTCGGCAGGAGGAGGCTATAAGTACTTTATTACTTTCATGATGAGTAGATTTGGCTACTTATATTTGATGAGACATAAGTCAGAATCCTTTGAAAAGTTCAAAGAATTCAAGAATGAAGTACAAAACCAACTTGGTAAGCGTATTAAGCTACTTCGATCAGATCGAGGTGGTGAATACCGTAGTCAAGAGTTTCGTGATCACCTGGCTGAGTGTGGGATAATATCCCAACTCACTCCACCTGGAACACCACAATGAAATGGTGTATCTGAGAGGAGAAATCATACTCTATTAGATATGGTACGATCAATGATGAGCCAGACTGATCTACCTACTTCCTTTTGGGGTTTAGCTCTAGAGACAGCCGCTTTCACACTTAATCGCATCCCATCAAAAGCCGTAGAAAAGACACCATATACGTTATGGACTGGGAAGAGTCCCAAAATGTCTTTTATAAAGATTTGGGGTTGTGAAGCTTATGTTAGACGTCAAGTCTCAGATAAACTAGGACCCAAATCAGATAAGTGTTATTTTGTAGGATATCCCAAGGAAACTAAGGGATATTACTTTTACAATCCCACACTTGGCAAGGTGTTTGTTGCCAGAAATGTTGTCTTTCTAGAAAGAGAATTTATTTCTAGAAAAACTAGTGGGAGTAAAATTCATCTTGAAGAAATTCAAGATGAAGATAACACTAAGACTTCGATGGAAAATGAATAGGCACCACAAAGTATTGTGGATGAGGAAATTGTTGCCCAAAGAGTTGTGGAGCAAACACCTGTTCAAGTAAACCAATCTCTTCGTAGATCTGATAGGATCCGTCGTCAACCCGAGAGATATTCTTTTCTCTTGACTGACAACGGTGATGTATTGCTTGTCGATCTTGACGAGCCTACATCCTATCAAGAAGCTATGATGAGCCCAGATTCCGAGAAATGGCTAGAGGCCATGAGATCCGAAATGGAATCCATGTACACTAACCAAGTATGGACTTTGGTTGATCCACCTGAAGGGGTAAAACCCATTGGGTGTAAGTGGGTCTTTAAAGTAAAGACTGACATGGATGGTAATAAGCATACCTATAAAGGTAGATTGGTGGCTAAAGGATTCAAACAAATTCATGGTATTGACTATGATGAAACCTTTTCACCAGTTGCGATGCTTAAATCCATTCGGATCATACTTGCTATTGCAGCCTACCACGATTATGAGATCTGGCAGATGGATGTCAAAATCGCTTTTCTGAATGGAAAGCTACTCGAGGATGTGTACATGACATAGCCTGAGGGTTTTGAAGATCCAAAGCATCCTTGAAAGGTATGCAAACTGCAAAGGTCCATTTATGGACTAAAGCAAGCCTCTCGAAGCTGGAATCTTCGATTCAATGATGCAATCGAGGAGTTTGGTTTCATCAAGAATGAAGATGAACCTTATGTCTACAAGAGAAATAGTGGGAGCACAGTTGTATTTCTTATCTTGTATGTAGATGACATACTTCTCATCGGAAATGATATTCCCTCACTCCAGTCTGTGAAGATGTGGTTAGGGAATTGTTTCTCGATGAAAGACTTAGGTGAAGCTGCCTATATTCTAGGCATCAAGATCTATAGAGATAGATCTAAAAGATTACTTGGCCTAAGTCAGAGTACATACATTGATAAAGTGCTAGATCGTTTTGCTATGTAAAATTCCAAGAAAGGATTTCTGCCTTTATCACATGGTGTGAGTCTTTCGAAGACTCAATGTCCCTCTTCTAAGGAGGAGAGAGATCGCATGGATAAGATCCCTTATGCATCTGCTATAGGGTCTATCATGTACACCATGCTTTGTACTCGTCCTGACGTCTCGTATGCTTTGAGCATGACGAGTAGATACCAGTCGGATCCAGGTGAAAGTCACTGGATAGCAGTCAAAAATATTCTTAAATACTTACGAAGAACGAAAGAATATTTCTTGATATTTGGAGGCAATGAGGAGCTAACTGTAAAGGGTTACAGTGATGCAAGCTTCCAAACAGACAAGGATGACTATAGATCGCAATCGGGGTACGTGTTTTGCCTGAATGGTGGAGCTGTGAGCTGGAAGAGTTTGAAGCAGGACACAGTTGCTGATTCTACAACAGAAGCCGAGTATATTGCTGCGTCTGATGCAGCAAAGGAGGTTGTTTGGCTCTACAAGTTCATCAGTGAACTTGGGGTAGTTCCTAGCATTGCAGATCCAATAGACCTCTATTGTGACAATAATGGGGCTATTGCACAGGCTAAGGAACCTCGATCACATCAGCGAACCAAACACATATTGCGGCGCTTCCATCTCATTCGAGAGATCATCGATAGAGGAGATGTGAGGATATGCAGAGTACCGACAGAAGCTAACATCGCAGATCCATTGACCAAGGCTTTGGCACAGAGGAAGCATGATGGTCACACTAGGTCACTAGGTATCAGATATTATAGTGATTGGTACTAGTGCTAGTGGGAGATTGTTAGTTATAGCCCTAGAACCAATCATGTGATGGTTTAATAGGGAACATTTTGTATCATATTCTATAAAGGCAAAGGATTGGTTATTATATTTACGTCTTGCTTGTGCCAGCTAAATTAAATATAATAATGCCCTAGAAAAGTAGGTTCTTATCTACAGCACATCAATTGGCAGAATTGATTATGAGAGGCTGTAGAGAACACTTTCCTAAATGTTCCTAGTCAAAGTATTAATATGCAAGGACAATATTAATACATAAAGACAAGCATGTAGGTCAATTGATGACTTGATCTCACAAGTCATGGATATATGATATCAAGTTGACACATGGGTATATATTAGAGAATATATACTGAACTGACCCGCCATGAGAAAGTTTCATGGATCGTCATATGAGTGTCAGAACTTTCTCATGTGACTATTGGTATGAATAGTCCTCAAACTCAAGTCACTACGGTTCCCTACATAAGGAGTTATGTACTTTGATATCACAAACGCCACCCATAACAGGTGGACCATAAAGGCAATTACATCGGGTATATAACAAATTATACGAGGGATGTGAGTGATGTAGATGGGATCTATCCCTCCCATATGAGAGTGATATCTATGGGCCCTTGATTGAGTAGAACTACTAAAACGCATGGTTATGCTCGAATGAGTCAATATGAGATATTGAGCTCATTTGTTTGAGTTAGTTTACTGTGAGATCAAGAAACACATAGATTGATCGAGGATGACACGCCTATGCCTCATTGGTCAATCTGATATCAAGGATAGAAGGACACGGTCCATACATTATAGTAGTCACGAAAGGTTAGTCGGATCTTGACTTATTTCGTAACTTGGGTAGCAATGATGTATTGCTAGATGTCGCTCATTGCTTGTGTATCTAAAAGAGTTTAGATCCACTGCCAACGTTATGAGAGCCTATAGGGTCACACACAAAGAGCATGATGATTAGAAGAATTAGTGCATTCTAGTTTGACTAGAATAATTTGGGAATAAGCTTAAGTACAAAATGGTTTTTGGACTTTAAGCTTAATGAGAATTTTATCTTATTGATTTAATGAGATTAATTCAATATGCTAAGCTTATTAATTTAATAAGATTAAATAAATATGTTATCATGATAGCCTAAGCTTAATTGATTTAATAAGATTAATTCAATATGTTACCTTATTGATTTAATGAGATTAATTCAATATGATAACATAAGCTTATTGAATTAATAAGATTAATTCAACATGCATGAATGCCACATAAGCATGCCACCTAAGCATGCCACATAAGCATGTCACCTAAGCTTGATGAGGTGGAAGGAGTCAAAGGGTTTTGACGTTTGGAATTTCTCCACATGTGGCCGGCCAAACAAGGAGTGTTATAAAACACTCCATGGGGTGGCCGGCCAAGGTGGTGGAAGCTTGAGGCTTGGAGAGAGCTTGGTGGAAGCTTGAGGCTTGGAGAGAGCTTGGTGGAAGCTTGAGGCTTGGAGAGAGCTTGGTGGTGAGAGGCTTTGGTTGTGTGGCTTTTGTGAGTGTAGGCTAGCAAGAAGAGTGGTCTTCTTCTTCTTTTCTCTTTTTCCCTACCTTCCTCTCCTTTAGGGACTTCTCTAGCAAGAAATAAAGGAGAGCTCTTCTAGTTTCTTTTGTGAGACAAGAGCTTGCTCGTGTGGATACATATAGAGGCACGGACATTTGAACGTGCTAAAAGATCCAACAAACCCAAGGAGAAGTGGGATTAAAAAGGGCACGCAACAAAGGTAATATTCTTCTATAAGATAGGTTTTGAGAAATTTATTTTTTTTTGTACGAGGTTTTCTTTCGCAAGGATCACTTGGAAGGGATCATATTTTTCCGTTGTGCATATGCTATTTTGCATAAAAAAATCCCTATAGTTTGTTGGCTATCCTAAGGGAATGAAGGGTGGTTTGTGTTATAGTCCTAGAGATCAGAGGGTGATCGTTAGTACGTATGCCAGATTTCTAGAGGAGGATTATGTGATGAACCACAAGCCCATGAGTAGAATTGTTCTTGAGGAGTTGACAGGGGAAGTCTCGACTTCAGTACCACTGGTACAAGAGGATATACCACATGTCACTGCACCGCATGTCACAGAGGATACACAGGTGATACCTCATCGTAGTGGGAGGGTTGTGAGACAGCCTGATGGATTCATGTTCTTGGAAGAATCTTCCAATTTGGTCCCTGGCAAACATGAACTTGATCCCTGGACATATGACGGTGCAATCCAAGATAAAGATGCAGCATCTTTGCAAAGTGCAATGAATACTGAGATTTAATCTATGGATTCAAATCAGGTCTGGGAGCTCTTATGCATAGCAGCTCATATGGATTATGAGGTGTGGCAGATGGATGTCAAGACAACTTTCCTTAATGGAAGTCTTGAGGAGAATATCTATATGAAGCAACCAGAGGGATTCATTACTAAGGGAAAAGAGCATCTTGTATGTAAGCTTAATCGGTCCATTTATGGATTGAAACAAGCTTCGAGGTCTTGGAACATCCGCTTTGATGAGGTAAATTCAGACTTATGGATTTATTCAAAGTCCGGATGAGTCTTGTGTATACAATAGATGTGATGGAAATGTAGTGGTATTTCTTGTACTATACGTAGATAATATTTTGGTAGTTGGCAACAATATCAGAGTGTTATCAGACGTAAGGGTATGGTTGTCCAAACAGTTTTGAAGAACTTGGGAGAAGTGGGACACATCCTTGGGATCAAGGTTAGTGTGCTAATCCCAAGCTTCATACATAGACACGATTATGGATCATTTTAGCATGCAAAACTCTAAGAAAGGTTTTCTACCTTTTCAGGCATGGAGTTCCTTTATCTAAGGAGATGTGTCCTAGATCATCTGAGGAGATAGAGGAGATGAAGGCGGTTCTTTATGCTTCGGCAGTAGGAAGCCTCATGTATACGATGCTATGTACGAGACCCGATATCTGCTATGCCGTGGGCATGGTGAGCAGATATCAGAGTAATCTAGGACAGAGACATTGGACTACGGTAAAGCATATATTGTAGTGCCTGAGAAGGACTAGGGATTATATGCTAGTTTACCGGGCAGACCAATTACTCCCTGTGGGTTACATAGATTTCGATTTCCAATCTGATAGGGATAACAGTAAGTCTACCTCAGGTTTTGTATTTACTTTGAGAGGTGGAGCAATTGTATGGAGGAGTGTTCAAATGAAATGCGTGGCGGACTCCACCATGGAAGTTGAGTATGTGGCAACCTCTAAGGTGGCCAAAGTAGCTGGGTGGCTCAGGAACTTCCTGATGGACTTGGATGTGATTCCTGGTTTGCCCAGAAATATCACAATTTATTGTGATAATAATGGTATAGTTGCAAACTCGAAGGAACCACGAGCCCATAAGGTAAGTAAATGCATAGAGCGTAAGTACCACCTGATACGAGAAATCGTAAAGGAGGTAGAAGTTGCTGTCGGCAAGATTGCATCAGAGGATGACCTGGTAGACCCTTTCACTAAGGCCCTTCTAGCAAGAGCTTTGATAGGCATGTAAAGGGAAGGGGAATCAGATGTATGGCAGTGTGATGACAGCATAGTCTTTCAGTATAAGTGGGAGATTTTTGGGATGTATACTGAAAGCCTAGCTCTTTTGTATGAACATTTTTATTTTTTGAAATAAGAATCACATGATCATTGTTTGCACTTTATATGTGTGCATATTGTCTAATATTTTACATTGTAGATAACATGGTGCTTGGTGTGGCACAGAAGATCATGTTATCAGTTCCTTGTAGAATATAAGTAGAGGCTCACAACCAAGATGGTTTTGGACAAACCATTGGCATGGTTGTAGTGTAGCTTGGTATTGTTTTGTCTTGAACATAGAGTTACACTAGTACACTTAGGTGTATTGAGAAAGACCGACATAGAGGTGATTCAATTTATTGCTAACTACATAATTGAATCGGACCTCGGATATTATTTGTACATGCTCTTAATCCCGATATAATAATGGGTACATGTACTTAGTATTTATTTCTTTGATTTACCAAAGGGTGAGATTTCTATGGATTAAATCAATATGCCCGGTAAGTTGGGAAATGATATTATTTACATGGTGTGTCGTTGATTATAGGAGGAAACCGTGTCCTATATATTAGGTTGATGATGTCCCCTTGAGGAGCTCATAAGGTTCATCATGTAAACCCTGCAGGTTGACTTAGTCAACATGATGATAAGGTTGAGTGGTACTACTCGAGGAGTTAGATGTTAATTAATTGATGGTTAGTAAATCAATTAATTGACGGACATTCGATATCTTAAACACGGGGAGATGGATGTACAAATAATATATGGAGCCCATATTAATTTATGGGGGTTGGTGAGGTAATTCAATAATGATCCTCTAGTGGAATGGAACATCATTGATGGATCAAGTTTGTGTGGTTCTAATCCATCGGGTGGCCAAGATCCAACTCCTCCTCATGGTCCCTATCGTAGCCTAATATAATCCTCATGAAGCTCTAGATCCAAGGATGTAAAACAAAACTCTAGAACCGACGATTAAGATTAAATCTCTAGATCCGACGGTGGAGAATAAATCTCTAGAACCGATGGTTGAGATTAAATCCCTAGAACCGACGGTTAAGATTAAATCTCTAGATCCGACGGTGGAGATTAAATCTCTAGAACCGACGGTTGAGATTAAATCCCTAGAACCGAGGGTTGAGATTAAATCTCGAGATCCGACGGTGGAGATTAAATCTCTAGAACCGACTGTTGGGATGAAACCCTAGATCCGACGGTTAGGATGAAACCCTAGATCCGACGGTTGGGATGAAACCCTAGATCCGAAGGTTGGGATGAAACCCTAGATCCGATGGTTGGGATAAAACCCTAGATTCAACGGTTGGGATGAGACCCTAGATCCGACGGTTGGGATGAAACCCTAGATCCGACGGTGGAGATTAAATCCCTAGATCCGACGGTGGAGATTAAAGGAGGCTTAAGCCTAACTCTATTAATAAGGCTCTATAGGTTAGGCGGAAAAAGATATAAGAGTTAGAGGTTGGTTTTGGAAACTAGGGTTTGGCCTTACATTAGTGGGCGGCAAGAAACCCTAGAGCTTTCCTTTCCTTGGTTGGGCGGCTAGGTTTTGGATGGGAAAGTGGGCGGCAACTAGAGAAGAGGATCTCTTCTTCTTCTTCCTAGGGTGTGCCCGGCTCCTAGATCTCTTCCCTCTACCTTGGTCGGCGCTCAACCTATTGCTCTTCTCTTCTTTTTTTTCTCTTGGTCGGCGGCATTAGGAGCAAGGGTTTGTCCCTTGTTCGGTTCCTTGGTTGTTTCCATTTTGTTCTCTCCATTCTTGGGGTCGGCGGCATCAATTCTTTGTGAATTGGTGGTTGGCTCAAGAAAGAAGGAAAGGAGAGTTCTTCTTTCTTTGGATTGAAGGATATCTAGGAAGCTTCAACTTGTGGAGGATCTTCGCCCACACGGAGTCTACAAGGAGGTTAGGACATACGATAGAAGATCGAGAGGTATAAAACTTTTACAAGTTTTATTATTGATCTTTGCATGTTCTTATTTATATGTTTGTATGTGTTGATTATACTAGTTTACATTTGTATGTATTTGTATAATCATGGACCCCGAAGATAAACACAAAAACCGGCGATCCGTCCGTCGTCACTTCCGTGGCTAATCGACTAGAAGAGTTTGGTTGCTTGAACAACTAGTTTGTTCAAGCGATCGCTCAAGTCGATAGCACGACGACGAATTGGTTGAGCTTAGGAAACTCATCCCATCCGGATTAGTTTTCATTAGTGAAAATTTTAATCCAGGGACATGGGAGCCAATGAGCCTCCGAAGCAATTCCCTTCAATTGGTATCAGAGCCACGGTTTCCGATTTTGTGTGTTTTGGATTCGGTTACTTTCATGCACATATCATATATTGAGAATGTCGGATAATAGTAGGATGTGCGTAGGCTAACTTTTTGGTTGCAGGCATAAGATCCGACTATTATGGCTATATGTGTGTATGTGATTGTTTGTGTGTGATTGTATGTATATCATTTGAATCCTCGGGGTTGACGAGGCTAGATTAGTATTTAATTTTTGTAATTAAATACGACATTGTTTAGCCTATCATTTTAGTTTACTTTCAATCTAGATTATTTGTACACTCCTTCGTGGAGTATAGGATCGATGGATGTAAATTAAAATAGATTATCTCGGCTCGGATCGCTTTGGTGACTTTCGCACGGGAAAAGGTGGAGCGAACGAGGTGGCGACACGACGGGACGCATATTGGAGAACAAAGCCATAATAGTTGGAAAAAATTCTATTTTTTCCATATTTATTGCTGATTTGTTTTATATGCATGTTGTGTGTGCTTGAAAATTCCTCATTTTCAATTTACTAAGTGGGAGAGGGATATTTTAATTAATTCTCGCGACCTCCATTACAATTTGACGTGTGATGCAACAAACTTACGTGTCGGCTCTGAGTGCCTTCCTCCCCATTGGATGAGTTTGTTTGCGGATCACTATGTCAAATAATGGTTATAGGAAATTATTTAGGAGCGTGTGTACTTCCCCATCGGTAAGGTACATAATCCGAGATAATTCCCTTAGTATCGTGTAATGGTGCACACTTAGATGCAAATAAAAAGTATCCTCCCCATCGGAGTCACTGCTTTTATTTGTAGGGCCAAAGAGGAACCAACTATTAATTTTATTTGTCAAAAAGTAAGGTTGACAAGATAATAAAATTAATGGGTAAAATCTTCTCTTACAAGTGTAGAATTCGTATACGTCCACACTATCTTGGCATGCGATATTCTCGGTGTTTTGAGGTGTTGGTTGATTTCGGAATTTTATTGTTTTGAGGAATCAATAATATTTGAAATCTAATATTTTGATCATTGTGATTCTTAGGATTTTCAAATGGCTTTCAACCCACTTACTATGATACTAAAGAAAATAAACTTACTGTACCCAAATAATGTTGATTGGAAAAGAATCTACATATTGTCTTATCTGCTAAGAAGTACAAGTATGCACTCTTCAAAGAGTGTCCTCAAGCCATGGTTGCTCAAAAAGGTTTCTACTTCTAAGCCCAAAGGCAAGAAGAAGGAGAAACAAGGTGGAGCAAAGGTGGTGGGAGGATCTCAGGGAGGAGTGAAGAAGCCGAAAGGCAAGTACTTCACTTACAAGCAGACTGGACATAAGAAGAAGGATTATCCCAATCCGAAGCAAGAACAAATGTATATCTTTTGGTCCAGTCATTGAAACATGGTTAGAGGCATTATCTACCGGCACCTGGTGGGTAGATACGAGAGCCACTAATCATGTCTGCAACACTGCGAGGTTCCAGAAATCCGACGACTAGCTAAAGGGGAGATTACCATTTACTTGGGCAATGCCATGAAGGTGGCGGCTATTGCAGTGGGAGAAGTTTTATTTATCTCTTAAGAAAAATAAAATTTTGGTTCTGGAAAATTCCCTTTATGTACCTTTATTTAGAAAGAGTTTAATTTCGGTTTCTAAATTGTTTATGGATGGATATTCTATTTCTTTTAATGACAGAGTTGTTATAAAAAGGAATAGGGAAAATATCTGTTCAGGTACATTGATAGGAAATTTGTAAACACTTGAACCAAAAACCTCCCACAATGCAAATTGAAGTTTATAACTCATCTTCTAATTCTAATAAGAGAAAAGAACCTTCGAAGATGAACCAAACATATCTTTGGCATCTAAGGTTTGGTCATATTAACCTGAGTAGAATTCAAAGGTTGATAGCTGATGGACCTTTGGGTTCATTAGTGGTGGAGGATCTCCCAACTTGCGAATCTTGCTTGGAAGGTAAAATGACCGAGAGGCCTTTTTAGGCCAAGGGGTATACAGCCAAAGATGTGTTAGGAATGGTTCATTCTGATTTGTGTGGTCCTATGACTATCTAGGCAAGAGGTAGTCTCGAATATTTCGTCTCTTTCATAGATGATTATTCAAGATATGGATGACACCACGATCTGATTGTGGTGGTTAGTACCTCTTGGGAGAGTTTAGGAACTACTTATCAGAGGTTGGGATTCAATCCCAATTGTCTGCACCTGGCACACCCCAGCAGAACGGTGTAGCAGAGCGAAGGAATAGGACTTTTATGGAGATGGTTAGATTGATGATGAGTTATTCTTAGTTACCTGATTCGTTCTGGGGGTTTGCTCTGGAAACGGCAGCACACATTCTGAACTTGGTTTCATCTAAGTCAGTACCTTCTTCTCCCACAGAATTGTGGACTAGGCGAAAGCCTAGTCTAAGACATATTCGGATTTGAGGAGTCCAGCACATGTGCTGAAGGCAGATACTGGTAAGTTGGAACCTCGTACAGAAGTACGCTTATTTGTTGGCTATCCTAAGGGAATGAAGGGTGGTTTGTTTTATAGTCCTAGAGATCAGAGGGTGATCGTTAGTATGTATGCCAGATTTCTAGAGGAGGACTATGTGATGAACCACAAGCCCATGAGTAGGATTATTCTTGAGGAGTTGACTGGGGAAGTTCCGACATCAGTACCACCGGTACAAGAGGATATACCACATGTCACTGTACCGCGTGTCGCAGAGGATACACAGGTGATACCTCATCGTAGTGGAAGGGTTGTGAGACAACCTGATAGATTAATGTTCATGGGAGAATCTTTCGATTTGGTCCCTGGCAAACATGAACCTGATCCCTGGACATATGACGAGGCAATCCAAGATAAAGATGCAGCATCTTTGCAAAGTACAATGAATACTGAGATTGAATCTATGGATTCAAATCAGGTCTGGGAGCTCTTATGCATAGCAGCTCATATGGATTATGAGGTGTGGCAGATGGATGTCAAGACAGCTTTCCTTAATGGAAGTCTTGAGGAGAACATCTATATGAAGCAACCAGAGGGATTCATTGCTAAGGGAAAAGTGCATCTTGTATGTAAGCTTAATCGGTCCATTTATGGATTGAAACAAGCTTCGAGGTCTTGGAACATCCGCTTTGATGAGGTAAATCCAGCCTTATGGATTTATTCAAAGTCCGGATGAGTCTTGTGTATACAATAGATGTGATGGAAATGTAGTGGTATTTCTTGTACTATACGTAGATAATATTTTGGTAGTTGGCAACAATATCAGAGTGTTATCAGACGTAAGGGTATGGTTGTCCAAACAGTTTTGAAGAACTTGGGAGAAGTGGGACACATCCTTGGGATCAAGGTTAGTGTGCTAATCCCAAGCTTCATACATAGACATGATTATGGATCGTTTTAGCATGCAAAACTCTAAGAAAGGTTTTCTACCTTTCAGACATGGAGTTCCTTTATCTAAGGAGATGTGTCCTAGATCATCTGAGGAGATAGAGGAGATGAAGGCGGTTCTTTATGCTTCGGCAGTAGAAAGCCTCATGTATACGATGCTATGTACGAGACCCGATATTTGCTATGTCGTGGGCATGGTCAGCAGATATCAGAGTAATCCAGGACATGAACATTTGACTGCAGTAAAGCATATATTGTAGTGCCTGAGAAGGACTAGGGATTATATGCTAGTTTACCGGGCAGACAAATTACTCCCTGTGGGTTACATAGATTCCGATTTCCAATCTGATAGGGATAACTGTAAGTATACCTCAGGTTTTGTATTTACTTTCGGAGGTGGAGCCATTGTATGGAGGAGTGTCCAGAAGAAATGCGTGGCGGACTCCACCATGGAAGTTGAGTATGTGGCAACCTCTAAGGTGGCCAAAGTAGCTGGGTGGCTCAGGAACTTCCTGATGGACTTGGATGTGATTCCTGGTTTGCCCAGAAATATCACAATTTATTGTGATAATAATGGTACAGTTGCAAACTCGAAGGAACCACGAGCCCATAAGGTAAGTAAATGCATAGAGCGCAAGTACCACCTGATACGAGAAATCGTAAAGGAGGTAGAAGTTGCTGTCGGCAAGATTGCATCAGAGGATGACCTGGTAGACCCTTTCACTAAGGCCCTTCTAGCGAGAGCTTTGATAGGCATGTGGAGGGAAGGGGAATCAGATGTATGGCAGTGTGATGACAGCATAGACTTTTAGTATAAGTGGGAGATTGTTGGAATGTATACTGAAAGCCAAGCTCTTTTGTGTGAACATTTTTATTTTTTGAAATAAGAATCACATGATCATTGTTTGCACTTTATATGTGTGCATATTATCTAATATTTTACATTGTAGATAACATGGTGCTTAGTGTGGCACAGAAGATCATGTTATCAGTTCCTTGTAGAATATAAGTAGAGGCTCACAACCAAGATGGTTTTGGACAAACCATTGGCATGGTTGTAGTGTAGCTTGGTATTGTTTTGTCTTGAACATAGAGTTACACTAGTACACTTAGGTATATTTAGCAGGAACGACATAGAAATGATTCAATTTATTGCTGACTACATAATTGAATCGGACCTCTGATATTATATTGTACATGCTCTTAATCCCGATATAATAACGGGCACATGTACTTAGTATTTATTTCTTTGATTTACCAAAGGGTGAGATTTCTATGGATTAAATCAATATGTCTGGTAAGTTGGGAAATGATATTATTTACATGGTGTGTCGTTGATTATAGGAGGAAACCGTGTCCTATATATTAGGTTGATGATGTCCCCTTGAGGAGCTCATAAGGTTCATCATGTAAACCCTGCAGGTTGACTTAGTCAACATGATGATAAGGTTGAGTGGTACTACTCGAGGAGTTAGATGTTAATTAATTGATGGTTAGTAAATCAATTAATTGACGGACATTCGATATCTTAAACATGGGGAGATGGATGTACAAATAATATATGGAGCCCATATTAATTTATGGGGGTTGGTGAGGTAATTCAATGATGATCCTCTAGTGGAATGGAACATCATTGATGGATCAAGTTTGTGTGGTTCCGATCCATCGGGTTTGCCAAGATCCAACTCCTCCTCATGGTCCCTATCGTAGCCTAATATAATCCTCATGAAGCTCTAGATCCAAGGATGTAAAACAAAACTCTAGAACCGACGGTTAAGATTAAATCTCTAGATCCGACGGTGGAGATTAAATCTCTAGAACCGACGGTTGAGATTAAATACCTAGAACCGACGGTTAAGATTAAATCTCTAGATCCGACGGTGGAGATTAAATCTCTAGAACCGACGGTTGAGATTAAATCCCTAGAACCGACGGTTGAGATTAAATCTCGAGATCCGACGGTGGAGATTAAATCTCTAGAACCGACGGTTGGGATGAAACCCTAGATCCGACGGTTGGGATGAAACCATAGATCCGACGGTTGGGATGAAACCCTATATCCGAAGGTTGGGATGAAACCCTAGATCCGACGGTTGGGATAAAACCCTAGATTCGACGATTGGAATGAGACCCTAAATCCGACGGTGGAGATTAAATCCCTAGATCCGACGGTGGAGATTAAAAGAGGCTTAAGCCTAACTCTATAAATAAGGCTCTATAGGTTGTGCGGAAAAAGATATAAGAGTTAGAGGTTGGTTTTGGAAACTAGGGTTTGGCCTTCCATTAGTGGGCGGCAAGAAACCGTAGAGCTTTCCTTTCCTTGGTTGGGCTGCTTGGTTTTGGAGGGGAAAGTGGGCAAAAACTAGAGGAGAGGATCTCTTCTTCTTCTTCCTAGGGTGTGGCCGGCTCCTAGATCTCTTCCCTCTACCTTGGTCGGCGCTCAACCTATTCCTCTTCTCTTCTTCTTTTTCTCTTGGTCGGCGGCATTAGGAGCAAGGGTTTGTCCCTTGTTCGGTTCCTTGGTTGTTTCCATTTTGTTCTCTCCATTCTTGGGGCAGGCGGCATCAATTCTTTGTGAATTGGTGGTTGACTCAAGCAAGAAGGAAAGGAGAGTTCTTCTTTCTTTGGATTGAAGGAGTTCTAGGAAGCTTCAACTTGTGGAGGATCTTCGCCCACACGGAGTCTACAAGGAGGTTAGGACATACGATAGAAGATCGAGAGGTATAAAACTTTTATAAGTTTTATTATTGATATTTGCATGTTCTTATTTATATGTTTGTATGTGTTGATTATACTAGTTTACATTTGTATGTATTTGTATAATCATGCACCCCGAACATAAACACAAAAACTGGCGATCCGTCCGTCGTCTCTTCCGCGGCTAATCGACTAGAAGAGTTTGGTTGCTTGGACAACTAGTTTGTTCAAGCGATCGCTCAAGTTGATAGCACGACGACGAATTGGTTGAGCTTAGGAAACTCATCCCATCCGGATTAGTTTTCATTAGTGAAAATTTTAATCCGGGGATATGGGAGCCAATGAGCCTCTGAAGCAATTCCCTTCACTTAGTAGTCGACTACCTTTAGTTAACTGCTTCACTTGATAATTTCTGTAACACAAGATTAGCACAATAGATGCATAATGTCATGCAGTGTGACAGTCTTTTGACTGTCCGATCTCGACTTTGGCTTTCCTCCGGAAGCCTTAGTCGGATTGACGCCTAGGATTGTCCTCTAACCAAGGACGCGTCCTTACCACCGCTCCACACCCGGAGCTTACCTTTGGTCCTCCTGACCTATCGCTTAGCTTTCGGTCACCACCAAGGTTTCTCGACTCCCCGAGGTTCTCCTGGTGTCACCCGACCACAACGGTTTCTCGATTCAAGATTCTCCGGGTGTCGCTCAACCTTTGACTTAGCTTAAATACTTATTGCACACTTAGCATATCATATGAGATAACAAAATAACTTAACTTTGAATCTTTGTCATCATCAAAACTAAGGTTCAATTATCTAGTGCCCCTGCACCAAAAATATAATTTGAACAAAACATATAATCTAAAAAAAACATGGAAAAAGGAGCTAGATAGCATTTCAAGATATTTAATCATGCTCTTTGTCCCCAAAACTTGAAGGGGAAGCATCTTTGTGATCTTTACATCTTGCTTCAAAAGATATATACCTATAATACCTATAAATCTTAACAAACATAATCTGAACATAACATGTAAATCTGAACAAAATATGATAATAGAAGCAAGATGCACAAATCGAAGAGTTATACTTCAGGTGAAAAATACTTACATCCTCTCGATATCTTACTAATATACCGCTAGGGTTTTTGTGAGATGAAGACCTTCCCTTGTTCCTTAGCCTTAGGAGTGATCATCTAGCATATACTAAGCCCTTGAAACCTCTCTTGAGAACCCCAACCAAGAGCCCTAAGGGTTCGGATGAGAAGGCAAAACAAGGAGATGGAATTTCTAGGTTTCGGTGGAGAAGGAGGAAGAAGGATGAAGAAAATTTTCGGTGGAGAGGGGAGAAGGAGGAAGAAAATTTCAGTTTTCCCTCTTTTAATTCCCCTTTAATACTTAGGGAGATGAAAGAAAACTCCTCATCTTCTCATACTTTTATTATATAATCTTTGTACATTCTAAACAAGAAGCATCCTATGGCATAGTGGTATCAAGGCTATCTCTCAATCTAAAGGTTAATGGTTCGAATCCTAGCTATAACGAACCATATTCTATTTTTTTTATTTTTTATTATTTCGAAACCTTTTAAAATCTATATTACCAATTTAAACGGCTTAAAATTTTATGGGTGTTACATATAAAGCCCCTAGTGCTTCTTCTTCATCCTCACTAGCAGTAAGAACAGAAATAAATCAATTGACCGAAAAGGTTACTCATATGAGGTAGTTACTAGCGTAAAAGGAAAATGAATCGAGACAAAGAGATCATGAAGTAAATGAACAGATGGACGAATTTCGAAGGTAACAGATGTTAATTATGCAACATCTTCAATTACTATAGCACCTTACAGATCAACTATCAATCGATTGATTTACTGTAGCACCTTATAGAAATGTTATTCAGTCAACTGCCCAATCAATTGATCGTTGTTTAGTCAACTGATCAACAAGATCAGTCAACTGCCTTACTATACCACCTTACAAAAACTTTGTTAGTCGACTGGTGAGACGTCAGTCGATTGATGGTCTTTTTTAGTCGATTAACCTTGAATATTTTGCAACAAAAATTCGATTAGTGGAAAATTTTGCGACGAAATTTATTTCCGATTCAAAGTTTTCATGAAAATATGGTAAATAAATTTATTAGTCTTTTGCAATGAACTATGTTTTTGTCACAGATTTAGTGACAAATATAATTATTCGTCGCCAAATTTGGGGATGACATTTGTTTTGACGACGAAAAATTGTTTTCGTTTATTTTCATCGCCAAATTTGGCGATGAATAATTATTTTTGTCGCCAAATTTATTTTTGATGCAAAGTAATATGTAAATAAATTTATTAGTCTTTTCCAATGAACTATGTTTTCGTCACAGATTTGGCGACGAACTATATTTTGGTGACGAACAATTATTTTCGTCACCAAATTTAGAGATGAATAATTATTTTCATCACCAAAGTTTGCGATGAGTTATTTTAGTTGCCATTTTTATCGCTAAGTTGCAATAAATTCTGCAACAAAAATTTTATTCGTTGTAATTTTTGCGACGATTTTTTTTTCGTTGCAAAATTTTGCGGCGAATTATTTACAACGAAAAATATTTCGTTGCAAATTTTGATGCAAAAAATCTTTGCAATGAATTTTTATTCAAAATTCATTGCAAAATTAGTCGCCAAATGCATGCTTTTTTGTAGTGAAACAAGGTAAAGATGATTTTGTTGGCAGGAAAATAAAAAGGAAGCAACCCTAGTTGTTGCTCGTTGCTAAAGAAGAAAAAGAAACAAAGGAGGAGTAAGAAACTCACACGGTGGTCGATTGTGACTACGATTGTTGTCGACTTGCTAGGAGAGGGTAGCAAGTTGCACCCTTATTGCAGAAAATAAAAAATACAGCACATAAGAGATTTAAGAGGAGGAAGAAGAAGACTAGCTGCTCTCATTGCAGGAGATGGACTATTGTTGATTGATGGAAAGAGGAGGAGAAAAGCTAGGGCAACAATTGAGAAAAAAATCAGAGAAGAGAGAAAGGAGTTGCTTCGATGTGTGAGGTGTAAGGGGACGACTGTTGAGATAGGTTTTTATTGGGTTTAAAGAAGAACACATTGTAGGATCGTAATGTTCCGAGAGAGGACGGTGAATGTTAAAAGTTATAAAAAAATTCTTTTATAATTTAAAACTTATTTTTACTTTATCTTTAGAGATAAAAGATTATGCAATGGAATTAAAAAAAATAAGAAATAAAAATATAAGTAATTTACTTGGTTCACAACCCTAACCGGGTTGCTACTCCAAGGCCCATAGCTCTCCGAGAGCTACCTCAATGGGCAATGCACTAAAAGACCCTCCGACTCAAGAACTCTCGACTTCGGAGGGATTCGCTTTTTTACAATGATTAAGAGAAAGGTAACACACTACCTTCTCTTTGAAATGAAGTACATAAAGCAAAATAATAACAAGTAAAATGTACCAACACTTTATTAACTATGAAATTAGGGCACGGAGTATCAGAGTTGTATCGTTATAATGGAATGTAGCTTCTATGGATGAAGAACACTTGTAATAGCACTTGGATGTTGTAGTATTATTTTTTGAAGCTGGTCAGTCACTTCTTTTATAATCTCTCTCCAGTCGACTAGAATGTCATCCAGTCGACTCCACATCAACCCGTCGATATGATACTTCGATCTTCCCAGTAGACTGGACCTGTTCCAGTCGACCCTAGGTCACCTGACTCCGTATCGAGAAATTTGCCTTTTCAGTCGACTGGAACTCCCTAGTCAATTAAAGCTCTTTCCATCTTGGTTGCCAGATCTTCGATCGATCACTAGATAATCTTGCCAACTAAGTATCCTGTCAACTGGATCATACTCAGTCGACTGGAATACTTTTAGTCGACTAGTTCCTTGCAAAACAAGATTAGAAAAAACATACAGTATAAAAAACAATAGTAGTAGTAATACTGCTTGATCTCAACTTCTTAGTTTAACATGGATGATGCACGCGAATGCGACCTCAAATCTTACGGCGGGAACCATCGAGGACTCGAAGCGCGCACTCGCTCTCAACTCCCGCAAGTGCACAAATGCCATCAAGTAATAAATAGATTATCGATCCCATAGAGACAGAGATTCGAGTACTGATTGTTCAGTGGATGTTATTATTCGGAGTTAAATTCTAAGGTTTGTGGTTGCAAGGTTGACGGTGGTCCTAACTCAAGTACGGTGTCACACGGAGGAAGGGAAGGTTGGTTCAAGGTTCAAAAGGGATTCTAGGACTTCGGTTTCACTTATGCAATGTGAAGCATGCTATCAATTAAATGTTGTCTAGTTCTCTAATTATGGTCTTGTCGAAGGGACATCATACACTTTCCCGATGAACTTTCGCTTCTACTGGGAACTACCTATTCCTAACAAGGCTGCCCTTTCGTTAAGATAGAATAGATGGTACGAGAATGCCAAATCAATCCCTATGAAGAGTCGGAACGTGTCACATTCCCTACTCCATCATATTCTTCTACCTACGGTTACCAAAGATGAGGACAACTGCTGGGTTCCTCCTTAGTTTTCCTAGATCTTTGATACAAGGGTTGTCACCCCTTGCATCGGTTATGCACAATAGATAGAAAACCAAAACACAATCTTCATCAAATCAAACAAACACCAACTGCGAATAAAAATTCATAAAAAAAATTAACATTTGAATTAGCATGTTCTACGCACACAAGTTACTCCCTAATCCTAGAATCAAAGATTTCTACTCCATAAACGGAAAAGAATGGACACAAGGCATAATAGAGTCAATCATTATAATGCAAAAGATGAATAGGAATTGAATTAGAGTACTCTTAGTCCTTCTCTGTGACGTCGGAGCGCAGGTTACTATTCTCTAGTCATCTCCTTCCTCCCCATTACGAGTTTTCGATGCTTTTTAGGCCACCGGTGTCTCGTCCCAGCCATCGTGCCTCCCCTAGGGTTTTTGCTGTGACTTTCCTTTTATAGACTTGATGCCAATGTTGCCTCAATCCACGAAAGAACCCTAGTCGCGTCGAAATAACCCAGGGCCACATGACCGTGTGGATCCACACAGCCAGGCCATGTGTGGCGCTGGGCTAGCTATCTGATCTGTGTATGACCATTTGGATCTGCATGGTCAAGTTGTATCTCCCTCCATTCCGCCTGCCAAATATCTTTCTTTTGCTCCAAAAGTGTGTCATTTTTCCTGTAAAATGTTTTCCTGCACACAAAAGCACAAAGAGTAGATCTCCGAACCAGAAAATAGGGAATGCATGCAAAACAAAGTGCAATATGCATGAAACAAGTATGAAATGTAACGAGATGTGAGCAAAAACTACTCCTAAAATCCTATATGTTTTGCTCACATCAATTTCCCCAGACTTAAATCTTTGCTTGCCCTCAAGCAAACCTTAGTACCATGAAATTTTAAAAGAAATATCATTCCATACTTAGCAAGCTAACTGGATTTATCAAGTGGTATTTTCGATAAGAGCAAAATAGAGATGTTCTAAAAATTCACTAAGTTAGATTCTCGTGGATGTGCGAAGCGATTCTTTTTAGGGGATACTCATTCCACATTAAGCTAAGTCATCATCTTATAGATTTCCTAAGGTCTCGGGCTTTTAGGTACTTACCTGCCCTAAGCGAGGGTCATTCCCTAGATCTAACATAAAGTCTCAAAGGCGTGCTCGGTATTCAGAGAAATTGGTAGGTGTTTCCCAAGTAACCTAACTCAATCTCAAAGGGGCACCTAGTCATTTCCACTCACGACAACTATTTTTTTTTCAAAGAACATTTTTTCTTCTCCCGTTCATAGGGATTTTGATTTTTTCGAATGGGCGTACACAATCCGAGCATCTCTAGTAACTAAAATGCTAAATCTCGAGTCACCTATGGATTCCAAAGTACTATACTACTTGGATGAATCATAACTAAGTATGTAATAGATTTTTCCTTATAGAATATTCATCTAGTGTAGGTGTCAAAACAAAGCTAACCAGTGCAAGTCTAGAACATTCATTAAAGCAGATAAAATGCCACGAGATAAATGAAGTTAAGCAATCCAGAGAAACAATATGTGAAAAGATCTTAAAACTATTACTGAGGTAGCTTAAAGATAGCAAAAATTAAGTCTTAAAAAGGAATCAACCACTCTATGCATGAACAAATGAATGCAACTAAAGCTAAAATGCAAGTATCAAGAAAGAAAGAAAGTACTGCTAGAAACAAAACATATCAAAACATGGGGTCCCCCCAGACTTGTATGAAACAATACCTCTAATATGGTATCCTAGGTGGGAAGTCCAACAATCTCGGCATGTCAAGCTCCTGAGAAAACCTAGTGCTCATCCACTGATGCCACATGTACATATGGTCGATCTAAAAGCTAGTGGATGCAGTAGCTACTCTATGATTTTCCTCTCGGGCCCACTATGCCTGTTGGGCACGCATGTGTTGCCGAACCTCCTGGTGATATGCGGCCTCCTCCTGGCGATGGGTAGCCTCTTCCTAGAAATAGATATGGGCCTCATCGTAGAACTCCTCAGCCCACTAGAAGTGCTCCCGTAAGCCTTGAAACTCCGCCTGAGTATAAGTTCTCTTCTCCTCCCATCGCTGCCTCTGCATTTGTTGCTCGGTGTATATGTCATCGAAACGTGATCAGAACTCGGAGAAGTCATAGGCTGATGTACCTGCTTCCTGCTCAAAGGTATAAAAAGAAGGCGGTGTAGGTGTAGGTTTGTGGCGTGGACTAGGGGGGCTCCTATAAATGTGTGGACTCGAGGGAGAGTGATGGATAAGGGGAGTGATGGGTGCCTCAGTAGAAGGACCCTCATGTGGTGGGAACTCCACTACCGGGTCCAAGTGCCAGTTGTCATTGTTTATGATGGTGTTAAGATCGGTGTCGGGAGCCTAAGAGATGGTAAATTTTTTCCTTATAAAGCAAAAAGAGTGCCCCTCTCTCACTATCATCTTCATCTCCATACACACCCCTAGGTCGATCTTAGGGCTCCCCTCTACTCTATCTAGTGCAGTGTAATCGCACCTCATTTTATGGCAAATATAGGTGATTAGTCCCCCCAAAATAATTTCTCCCCTCACCACCTTGCCCATCTTCACTAGGTTTTTAATGAAATGAGACGCTACATCAATTCTACTCCTCTCTTGAAGCATGTCCCATAGGCAAAGCAGCTCACTCGCTCTCACTACACTGTTACTCTCTCTTCTCCCAAAAATGGTACTCTCCATAACCCGGTGAACGTACCAAAAGATAGGGTTCTGAAGGCGTGAGGCTTTTGCTCTAGAAGGGTCATAATTATATTCTTCTGTCAATTCATACCAAAAGGTTCATGCATTGAACCCAATAGGAGTATTCCACTCTCCCCCACTAGGCAATCCAAAACAGTTATTCCATTGGTGTAAGGTCCACTCGTGTTCGATGTTGAATAACCTAAACGTAATCATTCCCTCGTCGCTCTCTCTTCCTGTCAAAATCTCCACTTCTAATGAACTCAAAAATTCTAACACTATCCTAGGGTAGGTTGGGTGTCTTACCCCCATAATCTCTTTCCTACCCATGTTTGCAAAGAGGGCTTGTATATCCCCAAACAAACTTAGGGGTTCTAAGAGATCTTCATCTAAATATCTCGTAGTAGTGATTTTTTGAGTAGAAAGCATATTAAATCTATCTCTATGTTCATTATTGTTAAATACAAGGGATGGATGAGCGTCACCTTCCTCTAGAGATTCTGGAGTGCCCCTTTTCTTTAATCTTCGATCTAAGGTAGCGGATCGCGTTGCCACTTGCTTCGTCCTCCTCATCTTTGCTCCTTTTGGGATTCCTTGAAGATTGGAGAAGCTCCTAGGAGGTGGGGAAGGCGATTTCACATGGCTAGGGCAAGAAAAATTGAAGAGCACGACAGGTTTGGGGCGAAATACATGGTGCGGCGCCCTTTATCCCTAATGCGACATGGCAATATAAATTCATAGGGTCAAGTCATGTGCACTGTTGGGAGACTGGGGCACGGCCATATGAATCCACATGGCTGACTATGTGCCGCTTGATTTCTCTCCCCGAGCACACCACGGTCTGAACTCTCCCACACGCCCAGCCTTGTGGGCTTCTCCTGATGGGGGCACGGCCGTGTGAAACCACACAGTCTCCCGTGCCTCTATTATAGGCTCAAAATGGGGTTTTGTTCCTACCTAGAAAGTTCTTCCTATTTCTAATTTACTTGTAAAAAAAAATGCTGAATGAGATAAATTAAAGTTCAAATTACACAAACGAATTCAATAAAATCAAAAACGCATGAATTAAACTTGGGTAGCCTCCCAAGAAGCGCATTGTTTAAGGTCTTTTAGCTCGACCAAACTCCATTCTTTCAACTCGGCTCCGGAGGCTCCCTAAACCTTCCTTCATTTGTCTAGAAATCTATATCTTCTAATGATGTAGTCGTTATCCTGTACGAGGTATACCCATCTGAGAAGGGAGCCTTACACTCTGATAGGTTAAATATGATGATCTCGTCATCTACTTCCAAGGAGACTTTATGCGCCTTTACGTATATGCATGCTTACGCATTTGCCAAAAAGGGTCTTCCTAAAATGATGGGATTATGAGGGTTTGGTCATGTGTCAAATATGATAAAATCTATGGGTATAACAAAATTCTCAAGTACCATAGGTACATGTTCTAGCATGTCAACGAGTTCCTTGATCGAGTCGTCCGCCATACAAATACCTAGGCCCATCGGTTGTATACTACTTAATCCCATCTCCCGGTAGGATGCATAGGGCATCACGCTAACTGATGAACCAAGATCACACAATGCTTCATCGAAGCTCTCATCATAAATCATGCAGGGTATAACAAATTCACTAGGGTCCTCCAGCTTGGGTGGGATTTTATCTTCAATTTCAGCCTGGTTTGGAAAAGTTGAAATCATAGTTGCACGCCCCTTAGTGAATCTATTTTTCTGGCCTACTCCCTCACCGTATACTCCCTCTTCTTTAACCTAATTTTTCTTGGTTGATGGTGGAGAGCTATCCATGGTTTGTGATACGGTCTGGGCTATTTAAGCCACTTGCGTTTCCAGCATTTTAGTGTGGCTTGTAAGCCCATCAACAGAGGACTTCAACTCCGTAAGTGCCTCTTTAGATCTTTGATGTTGGCACTAGAATTCTACATTGGCCATTGCTTGGATGGAAATAAAGTCTTCAATCATTAGTTCCAGTCTAGATTTGGCTGGTTGCTACCGCCCACTACCCGCTGCACTACTGTTGCCCATATCCTCCCGATTGTTGGAAATTCCCTGGATTATTCATATAGGAAAATTGTGGGTGCTTCCACCATCCGAGGTTGTAGGTGCTTGAATATGGGTTGTTGGCCCTTTGGTTGTTGTCGCCAACTGCGTCAACATGCTCAATTTTCTCTTCGTAGTTTCCCTATCCTCCATAGTAGTCCTCTTGATACGCTGCTACTCCCTCTCCAAAAGTATTGGTCGCACATGCAGATGCAAGGGTTAGAGAGTCAAATTGTCTATTTAGCACGTCCATTCTTGCCGCTAAGTGGTCAATGGAGTAGACAACATATCGTTCGACTGTAGACGCTGGGTGATTACGCTCGGAAGCGAATTGATCGTGGTTCTGGGCCACCTTTTGTTGGTGCAGGGGCACCAGATAATCGAACCTATGTTTTGATTATGGCAAAGACACAAAGTCAAGGTTATTTTGTTGTCTCACGAGCTAAATCAAGTGTGCAAAAAAGTGCTAAAGCTAGAGGTGAAGGTCAGCGACACCCGGAGGGAGCCGTGGTGGTCGGGCGACACCGGGATGACTTCGGAGGAAGCCGAAGGAATCAGGTGGAAGACCAGAAGCAAATGCTACAAGGTAAATGTTGAGATAAGCTCGTGTGAGTAAGTGCAAGGAAGGTCATGTCCTATGTACAAGGACGTTCTTAGGTGACGATCTGACCACGACCTCCCATGGAAGGTCTAAGTCGAGATCGGATGGTGTATGACCATTTAATTTACCTGTATTAACTATATTTTCAAGCTAACTCTTCGTTGCAGCTGGGAAACCTACCATCAGTCGACTGAGGGCTTGTATTATTCGGCTGATTCATCAGCAGTCGACTGGTAAGGTTAGCAGTCGATTGTTGGTCAAGGATCAGCTTCGAGGAGACTCAAAGCTTATCTCCATTTTTTAAGGGATAGGAGGCTTGCTCTCATTGGTTGAAGATGTGAACATCTAGGATTTCTAAGGCTATAAAAGTAGGGCTTCTCCACCCTATTTTCATCATCAAAATCTCTCCAAAAAGCCTCTGCTACGATACTCTTCTACGACGACCTTACGACAACGAAGTGCTACCGATCTCCGACGACAAGTGCCTACCTTTCATTAATTTAATAGTCGTCGATATTCTTTCTTATTGTCGTCTTAAATTCTGTATTTAATCGTGCTTTAATCATAACAAAGAGCGGGGGAGTGTCACTCTATCTCGAGCTTTTTCATCGATTGTATTCGCTTACTCCTTCCTCTAACGAGGAGGAGTGTTTTGACCTCCGTACGTGATCTAGAATTGTTAGGGCATTGGACTAGCAGCCGAAGGCTATAAACCAAGTAAAAACAAACGAGTATTATTTTCTTTCCACTGCATTTACTCTTACTCGCATTTTATATCAAACAAACGAACGAAGAGAATTTTGCGTTATTCACCCCCCCCTCGTCTAGCACTCTAAACGATCCAACAATTGGTATTAGAGACGAGGGTGCTATGATTTGGTGAAACCACTAATCTAGATTTTTTAAAGATTTATTTTCATTTTTATTTTTGTTTATTTCGAATTTTTTACAAGCTCTTTCGTTCGATTAGATTTTCTCCCGCATTACTAATCCAAGATGCAAGTCTTGGTACATTCCGCTTGTTTTTGTCATTGCTAGTTTTTTTCTGCATTTTTCTTGCTCTTTTTGTATCAATGGTCCATCTTGAGGGTTTTAGCACCGTCCGACCTTCGTTTTACAACGGAGAAGACTTCTGTTATTTGAAGGGTTGGATGGAGTGCTTCCTTAAGACCCAAATCGAGATGTGGATCATAATCCAAACGGGATTTACATTTCCGACTAACGAAGAGGGTGAATCTGTCACGCCCGCCCTTTCTAGGGGTTGGAGGGCGGCGCGATGCGATCATACATACATGCATTATAGCGGAAGACTACATATACTTCTTACAGCGGAAGACTTTAAACTTCTTTTTTTTTCTTTCTTTCTTTTAAACATAAGCATGCATCATCATTTCATAAATACTTAGTTCTAGTTCATGACATTCAACTTAAAGATAACGTGCATAAGTATGGGAAACATAAACAGATCTCCTCCACCATGCCACTACCACGCACACTTTGCCCCTCCTGCTGCTCCCTTTAGTTTAGTCATTCTTTACCCTTATCTGCAATACAAGAGAACATAAAACTATAAGCACATAGGCTTAGTAAGATCCTGTCCTACTCACAAAAAAACCATACGTCAAGCATTAAGCATAGAGTAGTGACATGATCATATAAGCGCATATAAGCATAACATTCATATAAACGTACACGAACATATAAGCGAGCATAGCATGCATATAAACATACCAGAACATAAGCATAGCATTCATATAAACATTCAAGAACATAAGCAAGCATAACAGACATATAAACATACCATAACATAAGCATAGCATTCATATAAACATTCAAGAACATAAGCAAGCATAACATGCATATAAACATATCAGAACATAAGCATAGCATTCATATAAAAGAAATGACATGAGCATTCAGAAACATATAAGCATAACAACCATAATAACATCATAATGATCTAGACATGAAATAAAGGTATATGCAAGATGCTCTTTGAAAACATATATATTATAGGTACTTAAACATAATCTCAACATATTGGGCCCGGCATTGTACCACATACATCATCATCATAGCGCGCATGCCTAATAGACCCGAGGTAGCTAATCTAGAACCCACTAGAGTACTAGGCATGTACTATGTCTGTCGGCCTAGGGGCAACATAACATAGAAGCCCATCCTAAGGCCGTACTTATGACTGTCGGCCTAGGGCATCTGAGAGTCAATCCCGTACTGAGTCCGTACTACGACCGTCGACCCAGGGGCACGTAGGAGCCCATCCCTTGGACCTTATTAGGGTCCGATACAAGCCTTGCAGAAAGTAAAATAGCATATCATGTTCCTTATCATAACATATCATATTTCTTTTCATAAACATATCATGTTCCTAATCATGGCATATCATGTTTCTTCTTCATAGCATATCGTGTTCCTTCTTCATAACATATCATATTTCTTTTCGTAACATAGCATGTTCCTTCTTTATAACATATCATGTTTCCTTCTTCATAACATATCATATTTCTTTTCATATCATATCATGTTCCTTCTTTATAACATATCATATTTTTAACACAACATATCATGTTCCTTCTTTATGATATATCATACACTCATACAATTAACATGGCAATGAGCATAACATAATCATACATTCATACAATTAACATGGCAATAAGCAGAACATAATCATACATTCATACAATTATCATGGACATAAGGTAGTGACATCAACCAATCATGCTATCATAAAATCTAACTAACATCATATTGGCATCATTTTCTACATGTAGCATGGCATGGAGGACTTAGTAGAGGGCATGTACATGGGTTGGCTGAAACCCTAAGGGAGGGTTCTTAGGAGTTTACATGCTAAACAACTTGTGCAAGGTCTACTTAACATCATACTAACATCACACACATATAGAGTATGGCATAAACATCATGAACAAGCATAACATGGTGTGATCTAAACATCATGTGGTTCTCACAAAATTTTAAACCCTAAACAACTTGTACAAGATCTAACTAACCACATGTTAATTCCATCACATATATATCATGGCATGAAAGGCCCTTAGGAGTTTAAATGGGTCTTGGCCGAGAGCTTCAAGGAACCTTAAGATCAATTTCTTAAATCTAGCTTAGCTATCAACATGTTACCTTCATCTACATTCAAAACATAGCATGACAACTTATAGATCATAGCATGATAGACCATTAGGAGCCTAAATAGGTCTTGGCCAAAAGTTTCAAGGAGATTAAAGATCAACCACTCAAATTTAGTTTAGCTAACAACATGTTATCTTCATCTACATTCAAAACATAGCATGACAACTTATAGATCATAGCATGGTAGACCATTAGGAGCCTAAATGGGTCTTGGCCGAAAGTTTCATGAAGCTTTTAAGATCAAACACTTAAATTTAGCTTAGTTATCAACATACTATCTTCATCTACAATCAAAACATAGCATGACCACATATAGAGCATAGCATAGAAAACCATTAGGGGTCAAAAGGGGACTTGGCCGAGAGTTTCATGAAGCTTGAAGATCAAACACTTAACTTTAGTTTAGCTATCAACATACTATTTTCATCTACAATCAAAACATAGCATGACCACATATAGAGCATAGCATAGAAAACCATTAGGGGTCAAAAGGGGACTTGGCCGAGAGTTTCATGAAGTTTGAAGATCAAACACTTAACCCAAGCCTATCTAGAAACCTATTATCATCATATTCATACAAAACATAGCATGGACAATCATTGAAAGCTTAGAGGAGGTTTTGACCGAATGTTTCCTAAGGAATTTCTTAACAACCATCAACCGAAGCAACTTGTATGCAGGTGAGGGGATACTTACATCCTTCGCTTTGTTTAATAGTTGGAAAACACCCTAAGTGATGCCAAGACTAGAGCCTTCTTCTTGCTTGGTTAGTTTTCAGAAAATGGAAGAGGGGGAGCTTAGGGTTTCGGTGAGGAAGAAGAAGAGAAGTGGAGAATGGCAATTGTGGTTTCTCTTGTCTCCTCATTCCCCTATTTATTCACTTGAAGGTGTCCCTTAGCCTCCCTTACCCTTATCTATCATTTCCCATACCCTTCTAATAGCACAACCCTGTTGGGCTTCTGGTTATTGGGTGCATCTTAAGGGTTAGCTCTCTACTTGGGGGTTTAGGGTTCAAATCCTAGGTCATGCATCATTTTTGGCTCTATTTCTTTTATTTTTTTGAAACATCCCATACAAAGCCCATTATAATCATGCAAAAATTCTTGTAAAATTGCTAGGAATTTTACGGGCATTACAGAATCTTTGGATTATGATCAATGGACCAATGCTACAAAAAAACAAGTTGAAGCCGACGCCAAGTCGACTCAAATCCTCTAATGCGGCTTATCCAAGGAGGAGCTTAATCGCGTCGGCCCCTTCATCAGTGCAAAGGACTTGTGGACCAAATTAGTGGAATTGCACGAAGGAACCGACGAAGCATAGGTATGCAAATGGGACCTTCTTTTTAATAAATTATATAACTTAAAAATGTATGAACATGATATCGTGACTCAACTACACACCCGAGTACAAGACATCATCAACAACTTGCACGCCATCGGACAAAAGGTCAAAAACCGTGACCTAATAAGGTATGCCTTGAACTCTTTTCCTAGGACCACCTTGTGGGCATCCATGGTCGATCCCTACAAGGTTTCTAAGGATCTTTCTAAACTTAGATTAGACGAGTTATTTTATGAGTTTGAACTTTATGAAAAACTAACGTGGTCCTGGCCGAGAGAGGTGTTGCTTTACTTGCAGGACGAAGAAGAAAGGTAAAGAGCAAGCCACCTCCCGAGCAAGAAGTTAGATCCGAACTCGAGGACAAATCCGAATCCGAATCTGAAGAGGAGGCCGCAATAGTCAACATGGTGCGAAGAATAGTTCAAAAAGAAAGAGAGAAATTGAGGAACGAGAAGAAGGGGCGATTCGAATCAAAAAGGAGATCAAAACAAAAGGGTGCAAAGAAGGCTCTTCATGTGACTTAGAAAAACAAAGAAGAAGACGTCGACATAGCTTACATGGAAAGATCGAGGAGTCCGAGTTAGAGTCTGAAGCCGAGTATGAGTCCAATTCCGACTCCGACTCCGACCTCGAAGCCTACTTCGAGAAGAAACTCAAAGCCGGATCAAAAGAGAAAATAAAGGTTAGCCGTTCATTAATTAGTACTTTGTTTCTTACAATTAAAATGTTTAATAGGAAATTAGCTAAGTCCGAGTCTAGGATCAAGTCCTTGCTTGAGGAAGTTGAAACCCTCAAGCAAGAGGCCACCCTAACCTCTTCGACTAGTCAAGTTCGAGAGGAGGACTTAACTCAAGTTGAAAAACTCGAAGAAGAGAACTCTCTCTCTTGAAAGGACAAGTCCAAGAGCTCGAGGCTTGATTGGACAAGTTCTCGATGGGATCCAAGAATCTTAACTGACTTCTTGGAACTTAGAGAGTTGTGTACAACAGAGCCAGACTTGGATTTAGCTCAAAGACTACGAATAGATCATATATGTCTATCGTAAATCGTAGTCATCAACGAGTCCATGCTTGGGTCCCAAAGGTCTTACTAAATTCACATATAAGGACAAACAAGTATTGGATTCCCCAGGATCAAGTTCATTACTTGACTAGACCATATTGGTTCAATGATCCAGGGGGAGCTAATACCAAAATAGTATACCTGATAACTTAGCATGATCAAAATTTTATTTTACTTTTTAGAATGAATAGATAAGATAAGTAGTTAGTCAACTCTTGACAACATAGTATCAGAACGCGGTGAGATGATAGTACGTTAGGGAAACAAAGTCTTTGTTGATGCAATCGGCCCAGGTTGACTCGAGTTTGACTCGAGTAGTATTTTGATGATAGAAAAAACTTATGACATGAAATTGTCATGGGAAAGTCCAACATGGAGTTGGCATGGAAAATCCAAGCATGGGGCTTAGTGTGGAAAAGTCCAAAGCATTGCGAAGTCGTGCGCTTGGTGCTTGGTGAGATAAGCATCGCGAAGCCGTGCGCTTGGTGCATGTAGGAAGTCTTGAGAACTTGGCAAGTTCACTAGGCTCAGGGTCCTTGAGTCGGTGAAGGATGACATTGCGAAGTCATGCGCTTGGTGCATCCGAGGGACCGCCGGACGGGGAGCGAATGGAGTGAGGCCAAAGGGAAGCATACTTCGAGGGCATAAGACGCGAAGGATGGCATTGCGAAGCCGTACGCTTGGCGCATCCGAGGGACGTAGGCCGAGGGAAGAGAGCTTCGGTGGGGAACTCCATGAGGGATGAGGTGGACTTGGCCAAGTGGCTAAGACTGAGTGTCGGATGCTCAAACAACCTTGTGTTTGAGGCTTTACCCGACATCAGTCGACTAGCATAGGTGTCAGTCGACTGCTCCAAGTCAACTAGGGTTTGACTGGTGTTAGAATGCGGTTTTGTTCTTGGCAGTCGACTGCCATGGATTGGCAGTCGATTGATGTCAATAGCAATCGACTGCCGAGGGATGACAGTCGACTGATGGGAATATCACGAGCACAGAACGCTCTATAGCCGACTGGGCAATCGACTACTAGGTCACCAGTCGACTGATGGCCATGATCAGTCGATTGGTAGGTGATCCATTGGAACTTGTCCAACGTGGATCTGGCCGTTGTGAGACAACGACTACAGGGGCAGTCGACTGAGGACTTTTGCCAGTCGACTGTTGGGCACGAAATCAGCTTGATGCAGGTTATAAATAGAGCTCAAGATGGAGGATTTCGCCAAGACTTTAAGGAAGCTATTGGAGGGGAATTGTTGTTGCATTCTAGTTCTTCAAGAGCCATCCAAAGCAAGCAACAAGAAAGGGTTCAAAGCGAAGAGTTGTAAAGCGTTCTTTACTTGTATTTCTTAGTGTATTTGTATTTCTTGTAGTATTACTGTTGTAATAGCTTGTGAGAGGTTTCTCCACCTCCGACGTGTAGTCGAGATGGAGTTTAGTTAGTATTGTGTGCATAACTAGATCTCGGCGAGCTCGCCCGTGGAGTAGGAACCATTCGGTTCTGAACCACGTATATCGTGTGTGTTTGCGTATGCTTATATTGTTGTTAGTATTATTATTGTTTCTATTGTTTCCGCTGCCCTAACGACAAATTGTAGACGAGCACGCAATGAGAATGATCGTATTCCACCGTACGACGATTGAGGGCTATTCACCCCCCCTCTAGCCTGCCAACCGCGACCCTACAGTCTTGTGTATTTGAGCTAGATAAGGCGTATTTAGCTTAGTGCACTTGACTGAGTGGAACTAGTTGAAGCTACCTCACTTTTTATGCATGCTATAATATAACATTTTTTCAAACCCCTACTTTTTATAAAACCCCCCAAACCTTGGTTTTTATTCATGGCAAAAGGGGGAGAAGAGTGTAAGTTAAGGGGGAGTACCACAAACAAAATTTTAAAAATTAATGCTTTCAAAACTCACCTAGGGTTAAGGGGGAGTTCTTTAAAGTGAGTTTATCATTTATTACTTGTTTTATGCCTTATGCTTTAAATTTCCCTTAACTTTGTGTTGGTTTGCCATAATCAAAAAGGGGGAGATTATTGGTGCAGGGGCACCAGATAATCGAACATATGTTTTGATTATGGCAAAGACACAAATAAAGGTTATTTTGTTGTCTCATGAGCTAAATACAGTGTGCAGAAAAGTGCTAAAGATAGATATGAAGGTCAGTGACACCCAGAGGGAGTCGTGGTGGTCGGGCGACACCGGGATGACTTCGGAGGAAGCTGAAGGAATCAGGTGGAATACCGAAAGCAAAAGCTACAAGGTAAATGTTGAGGTAAGCTCGTGTGAGTTAGCGCAAGTAAGGTCGTGTCCTCTGTACGGGGACGTTCTTAGGCGACAATCCGACTAAGACCTCCCATTGAAGGTCTAAGTCGAGATCGAATGGTGTATGACCATTTAATTTACTTGTATTAACTGTATTTTCGAGCAAACTCTTCGTTGTAGCTGAGAAACCTGCCATCAATCGACTGAGGGCTTGTATCAGTCGACTGATCCATCAGCAATCAACTTGTAAGGTAGCAGTCGATTGTTGGTCAAAGATCAGCTTCGAGGAGACTCAAAGCTTATCTCTATTTTTGAAGGGATAGGAGGCTTGCTCTCATTGGTTGAAGATGTGAACATCTAGGGTTTCCAAGGCTATAAAAGTAGGGCTTCTCCACCCTATTTTCATCATCAAAATCTCTCCAAAAAGCCTCCGCTACTATACTCTTCTACGACAACCTTACGACGATGAAGTGCTACCGCATCTCCGACGACAAGTGTCTACCTTTCATTAATTTAATAGTCGTCGGTATTCTTTATTATTGTCATCTTAAATTTTGTATTTAATCGTGCTTTAATCGTAACAAGGAGAGAGGGAGTGTCCCTCTACCTTGAGCTTTTTCATCGATTGTATTCTCTTACTCCTTCCTCTAACAAGGAGTGTTTTTAATGTTTTACCCTCCGTATGCGGTCTAGGACCGTTAGGGCCTTGGACTAGCAGCCGAAGGCTGTGAACCATGTAAAAACAAACGAGTATTATTTATTTTCCACTGCATTTACTCTTACTCGCATTTTATATCGAACAAACGAACGAAGAGAATTTTGCACTATTCACCCCCCCCTCTAGCACTCTAAACGATCCAACATGTAAGAGATTTGACGCCGCTAGAGGGGGGTGAATAGCGTAGAATTCGTTCATAGATGGAATTTGTTCGTGATCGTGTCTACAAGTTTCGTTAGCATAGTGGAATATATATATATATAATGACAATAACGAAACACAATCACAAACACAAAGACACGAAGATTTAACGTGGTTCGGAACCGCACGGTTCCTACTCCACGGATCGAGCTCTACAAGCTCTAGTGATGCACATGCAACCACTAATAAACACTCTTTCTCGGAACAATCCGGAGGTGGAGAAACCTCGTACAATAATGATTACAACAATAATCAATTAGATACAAGCAAATACAATATGAAATACAAATGCAAGTAAAACAAAAACACTTTAAAAGAGATTTGGATTGCTTGATCTTTGATTGCCTTGAACTAGCTTTGAAGGACTGGAAAGCACTAATTTCCCCCTTCAATTTCGCTCAAGAAAATCGCTATCTTTTCTTCCATCACGAGCTCCTTATATAGCTTCAACCTGTGCTGGAAAAGGTCGATCAGTCGACTGATTGGGACCATCAGTCGACTGATGCCACTATTGTCGTGAGACAACGGCTAGATCCACATTGGATAAGTCCAACGGATCTACCATCAGTCGACTGATCATACCCATCAGTCGACTGATGGAATCCTCACTCGACCAGTCGAGTCTCGACTCCATTCGCGTGGTCGATTCGAGCACCCGATCGACCGATCACACGACGGCCGATCGCTGAGCCATCATCGACCGCCCACCTCGCAATGATCGCTAGGCCATAACCCGCAGTCAAACCCTAGTTGACTCGGTCTAGTCGACTTCCACATGGCACCAGTCGACTGGCACACCTCAAACATGAGGTTTTAATCCAAGTATGGTTCCCCCATACTTGCTAGACCACCCTTAGCCTAGACCTAAGCCTTCTAGCCACCTCCATCAGCCTCACGCCTCTCGGATCCCTCCAAGTCATCCATGACTTGTTCATCCATCGCGCTAGCCTTCAGGTGCTTCCATCGGCTATGTCATGCTAACGGTGTCTACACTGCCAAGGCACATTGGACTTACGCCGCCAAGACTCCGCTTGGACTTTACGCCGCCAATATCAAACCCCTTGGACTTCTCATGCAAATGCCAAGTGTTCAACTTGGACTTCCCATGCCAAGTACTCAAGACTTGGACTTCCCTATGACAATTACATTGTCATATGTTTTTGTCGAACATCAAAACATCACTCGAATCAAACTCGAGTCCTGGTCAATCGTGACCTGGGTCGATTGCACCAACACAACACCTTTTCGATCAAGTCCTCTGCTTCCTCGATAGTCTTATTCATTAATGCTCCTCCTGTAGAAGAATCGAGGGATACCTTAGTGGCGTACGTGATCCCATTATAAAATATGTGGATCACCAGCCACCTCTCTAGACCATGATGGGGGCATTCGTAGAGTAACCCTTCATAGCGATCCCAGGTTTCAAACAAGGACTCCCCTTCTTTCTGGCGGATGCTAGTGATAAAGTGGCGCATGTGAGTAGTCTTACTTACTGGGAAAAATTTATTTAGGAACTGCTACTCATATTGCTCTCACGTGGTGATGCCTCCTGAAGGAAGGGAGTGAATAGCCCTCTTATGATGGATGTCGGAATTCTCTCGTCTACAAAGCGTTAGCGCAAGCGGAATATACAAATACAAATAAAGACAACACAAAAGATAGACAAGCAATACAAACACGAGATGTAATGTGGTTCACGGCTACGCCGCTAATCCACGATCCGATTCGTCCAAGGTGAATCACTCCTCCAAATCTATCCACTAGATCTCTCCTTTGCACAAAGCTAGGTGGAGGTAACCTCTTTTACACAAGGATCACTCTTCTATAATAAAATAGAGATTAGAACAAGTAGAAGAGTAGGGAATCGTGTATGACACTTTGGGAGAAGTTTAGAGCTTAAGCATTAGCCTCCCAAAGCCCCATCCCCTTCCTTTTTATAGAGGAAGAGGATTTCTTCCCGTTAACACAGGATCAGTCGACTGATGCCCTTGATCAGTCGACTGATCCCGTAGCCATTGCCCAATAACGGCCGCTTTCCACATTGGATTCCATCCAACGGTATTGGCATTAGTCGACTGATCCTACCATCAGTCGACTGATGCTCGATCAGTCGAGTGCTCAATGGAGTCGACTCCATTCTGCGTGCTCGAGTGCCATCGATCATCGCCATTCCTGGCGGTCATCATCGGCTGTCGATCATTGCCGATCCCATGGCGATCCAACGCCAATCACTAAACGGTATTATACGATCGATCGAACCATCGATTAGAGCGATCATGCCGCCATGACATGGCGATCGGCGTGTGGAAAACCCATCGACACTTGGCCAAATGGCCAAGTTTCACATAAAAGCTACCCCGTCCCCGGTTACAATCGCTCACTCTCATCCTGAGTCCTCACCTTCGAAGTTCTCTTCGTTGCGACCACGCCCTCGGCAAAGATCAGGCGCAATGCTCTGCAATGCTCCTTCGCGTCTCTTGCCTCGAAGTCTACTTCCTCCGGCTTCACTCCAAGCTTCTCGTCCGGCGGTCCCTCGGATGCTCCAAGCGCACGGCTTCCGCAAAACAATCCTTCACCGACTCAAGGCCCGAGTGATGAGATGTGAAACTCGCCACGGCTCCATGTGCGAATTACTAAGTCCTGCATGACTTCAACGCACATATCAAATCAACATAACACCCTAACTTAAACCCTTTGCGACACACATCAAAACCTTATCATGACAAGAGATTGCCCTAACAATCTCCCCCTTTTTTATGTGTGGCAATCCGTTTAAGTTAGGTAAAAACAGTTGATAAAAATTTCTAAGGTAAGAAAGCATGTAAACATAAAACATGATATAGCAACATGCAACTCTCCCTTAATCCATGAAACTCCCTCTACAAATTCTCAATTTTCTCCCCCTATCATAATTAACTTAAACATAAATATTTCTCCCCCTTTGATACCATCAAAAAGATTAATACTAAGTTAAAAACTCATGACATCAAGTATATTAGAAGGAAAAATACCAAAAATTGCTCTAAAACCTGAATTCGACCTCAACTAGTCTGATTTACAGGCCATCAGTCGACTGGTTCAGATACCAGTCGACTGGCACATGATTTTCAGGATTTCCTGATTTTCGGACCGAATTTCAGAAATGCGTTAAAAATTCCAAAAAATTCGAAAAATCATGAAATTTGGGGAACACATTTATTTTAAGTATATATATCAGTGAAAAATAGGTTTTCATGAAAAATCATTATATTTCCACGTATTTACCAAAACTCCAAAAGCTTTAAAAAACTACTAGGTTTTTGATCATAAGAGTATCCATTTTAACACCTAGTCTTGCTTTGAATTGTTTCAAAACATGAATACATAGATTTTAGATTAAGAAATTGTTTTGAAAACATATGAAATATTCAACCATGATCTTTGGGCAATATGTCTATGAATTAAACATAAGCCTTCCCCATGATTGGTCTATTATTGCTATTTTGATACTTTAAATGACTATCTAAATGCCATAGGCATTAGTGGACATTTTAATCATCCTAACATCTCACTCATGCTAAGTTTTCAATCAAGGTAGCCTATGGTAAGTGTGAGATGCATCCTAGGGGGTATTTGTATATACTTAACCATTATATTCATACAATTCTATCAAGGTTAAGTATCACCCTAACAATCTACATGATCATAGAGACATATATGATTTAATTTCACATTATGATCATGAACTACATGTTTTCATCAAATTATAATCATGCATTAGGTATTATATCATGATAATAAGTAAAGTATCACCTAAAGCATGATTTAAACCTATTTCTTATGATAATGTGCCAAATTTCAAAATCATAAATCATGATTGCAACCATACATAGGAATTACATTAATCATCATGATTTAAGCATTATTATCTATTTATGGGCACGTTATCATCACCCAACACTATTCTAAAAATGTTGTCCCGCCATCCTAAGTCAACCAAAATATGATATAGGTCAATTGCATATGGTTGACTACCCAAGGGGTTTTCTAACCCTTAAGGATGGATTTTGGAACCCAAAATAAGTTCTTGCCTATGGGGTTCACTAGATACTCCTTGGGGATCCATTTTCTAGCTATTACCTTCTTCTTATCTTGTCCCCTAGCAATTAAGCATTTATAGGCCTTTTCATTTTTCTTTTCTTTGTATCCTAGGCCCTTTTTGTTGAAGCTAGCTCTTTGGCTTCCAATAATCATATTTAATGTATTGGAGCCAATTGTGAATTTTTCTAGGGCTTTGGTTAAATAGTCTACCTTTTCCCTTAGGGCCCTATTTTCTTCCTTCCCGTTCCAGTTACGTATTGCTGCACATAAAGATCATGTGAGCATACTTCATCATGGCAAGAAGAAATATTTTCATTTTCATTTAAGCATGCTTTTTCTAATTTTTGTTCTAATTCCTTAATTTGTTCAAGCATGCATTTGTTTTTCTTCTTTGCTCTAAATAAATCCTTAGTTAAACTAGAAATCATAGAAACTATTTTATTAGGTGAGAGGTTGGTTACCATAGTTTCCATGTCCTCTTCTTCTTCGGATGATGAGGATGTAGAAGCTCCCCCTTCATTTGAGCTCTCCCCATTTGAGCTTGATTCTTCATTTTCGATGGAGGAGGAAGAGCAATCCGAGTTATGAAGAGCCATTAGTGCTAGGTTGGAGTAGACATGCTCTTCTTCATCGGATGAGGAACAAGAAGAAAGGTCATCCCATGTCTTCGCTTTGAGTGTCATGGCCTTTCCTTTTTCTTTGGCCTTCTTTTCGTCTTCCTTCTTTTTACTCCCCTTTTTCTTCTTCTTTTCTTCCTTCTTTCTCTTCTCCTCCTTGCTCTTGTTTAGGAGAGGACAATTGTCCCTTATGTGTCCCTCTCCTTGGCAATTGTAGCAGACAATTTTCCCTCTTGGTCTTCTATTCCTATCATGAGATTTATCAAATCTAAAATTCTTAAATGCATGCCTTACCTTCCTTACCATGTAGGCTTCTTCCGTGCTATCCATGGAGGAGGTAGAGGCTTCATCGGATGAGGAGGGGATTTCCATCTTCTTCTTCCCCTTATTTGCCATCAAAGCTACTCCTCTTGAAGGTTGGATTCTTGGCTCTTCTTGTATTCCTTCAAGTCTCGTTTCGTGAAGATCCATGGTTGAGAAGAATTCCTCCAAGGTACTTACTTCCAAGTTCTTGGAGATGTAGAACGAATCCACCATAGAACTCCATCTTGAGGACCGGGAAAAGGCATCTATGGCCTTCATTACCATATCCCGGTTGGAGAGATTTTCACCTACACTTGTTAAACCGGTTAGTATTTCCTTAAATCTAGAGTGTAGGGATTTTACCTTCTCTCCCTTTTCAAGTTTGATATTGGACAATTGGGAGCGAAGAACATCTCTCCTTGCTAGCTTTGCCTCGGATGTACCTTCATGGATTTCTATTAGTTTCTCCCTGTTAGTAATATATGAGAGATGTCCTAAGGCAATCGCCTTATGTATGAACCATTTATATGATAAATGAAGATTCACTATTTGAGTATACATCTTTTATGTATTTGATTAGATCTTAAACTCATTTACTGAATGTCCACGATACGATTCACAGCATGAGAGAATTTGTGATTGGATCACAACTAGTGAGTATCTCTACATGTGTAATTGTGATGTATCGAAATTATCCCTAGTCGATGAATTGATGGATCTGGACACCATCAATTCTGTCGAGACTAGCACGAGGTATACTCCTTGGTGTATCCAAGCAGCTGATTCTCACTGGCTGGAGACATTGTGATGTCCGGAGTTAATCGTGGATGCTAGTTATGGTAACTAGTTCATTGGAGTGACCAGCCGTAAGACTTCATATGGTTCTCTACATATATATAGATATGTCAATGAAGTTCTTACTGCAGCTTAAGTGCGATGTTCCTTTGACTTGCGGTATTCAAGTCATCTTGATCATGGAGACTTATGCTTTGACATCTTAAGCAAACATCTCTAAGGAGATGTGGACCCGGGATGATTGGGTATAAGTCGAAGTGATCGAAGGTGTTTGAATAGTCTATAAAGGATTCACCACTCCTTGCGAGGAGATGTATACCCATGGCCTCTCGTCGGATTGTTACTAAAGTCTTTGGCCAAAGCATTACATGTTTAGAGTAAAGTACTCTTCGATACATGTGCAGTAACTAGAATCCGTAGGACGAGGAAATGATACTTGGGCTAGGTGTGACGTAGTCAGCCTAGTGGGGACTGACACTATAGACCATGTCCTGAACCAAGTGGGTATAAGATGAGTGAAGGGAATGGGGTACGAATCATTCGAGCTGCTGAAGGGTTTCAGAAATAGTTCTAGATCAACCGTTGATCTTTTCGGTTAATTGGGGATCATGATGTACTACTAGGTGCCACTCATGATCATTCTATAATTAATGGTTAATTATAGACGGCCAACATAAACTGAGAACCTATTTGGTCACACACACAACGAGCATAATCCAAAGGATTTAAAATGAGCTTGAGAATGGGATTCTCAGACCGAGAGAAACTAGGTTTGGTTGGACCAAACATAAAGCGAGCATGAAATCGTTTCAGTCGCAATGGAAGAGTGGATGGGCCGAGTCTTATGAAGACGTAATGGATGAACCAAAATGGTTTGGTTCTAATCCAATGGAGGAGAATAAACCAAAGGGTTTTGTTTATTTTAAACGAATGAACCAAAAGTTGGTTCGGTTCGTTTTAACTTAAAATAAACCATCATGGTTTGGTTTATTTTAACTTATCTTAATGGAGCGGGTTAATGGGCCTAATGGTTATGATCCAATAACCATTAAGAGAATTAGTTCTCTATAAAAGAGGGCTTAAGGGATAATTAAGCCCTAATCCAAAACCCTAGCTTGGAGTTGCCGCCCAACCTTCATTGCCGCCCAACCTCTATTGCCGCCCAGCTTGTTGTGTCGCCGTCCAGCTCCTTGCCTACGACCAAGCTTCAGCCGGTGATCCTCCGGCGACCCTCCGGTGATCTCCTATAGGTTTGGCATCAAGGTGAGCCTTTTCTTCCCTTGGTTGGCCGGCGCCTATCTCCTCCACCAAAGCTGTCCAGTTTTCTGGACAGCTTGTTCTCCTCTCGTCGGAGCATCATTTGGACGACGGTTAGAGCTCCGACAGCGGCTAACTTACCGGGGATTCGATCTCCGGTAATCCTCTGAGGTGGAGGACGAAGGATTCGTCAATTGGTTGACGAATACCTCTCCGGAGAAGCGAGTTTTGAGAACTCGTATTAGGATCCGAATTTGGATTCGGATCGTGATCATCTCTTGATCACGTCGTCTTCAACACGAGGCTAGT
Organism: Wurfbainia villosa; assembly: GCA_025175895.1. NCBI lineage: Eukaryota > Viridiplantae > Streptophyta > Magnoliopsida > Zingiberales > Zingiberaceae > Wurfbainia > Wurfbainia villosa. The sequence continues at coordinate 72,735,663 of CM045987.1, read as the reverse complement.
AACCCGTACGAAGACGAAGCTCGTGGCTTAGTGAAGTCATCCCGAGGAACTCGGCGTGGATACGGATAGAGACGATTCTAGTGAGGATCGTTCCGGTTGATGCCGTTCCTGCTACACGTCATACGAAAGGTATAACGTAGATAAATTTCCTTTTATTGCAAATTTAAATTTATGGTTATGTCTACACTTGTTGTACTATGCATACGTGTGTTGTGTGTGTTGTAATAAATGTAGATTTTTTATTTTTATTGCTTCCGCTGTGCTCATGTTTACGAAACGTGATCGAACACACACACGCCGCGGTGCCGGAAACCCAACAGTGGTATCGGAGCCCAGGTTGTATTTCGACATAATCGTAAAAATGGTTTTGCGATAGTCATAATGTATTTCTGGAAATTTTCTAATTTTGGAAATTTAGAAGTATTTATGGAAATTTTTCAATTTTGGAAAGTCTAGAAGTATTTATGGAAATCTTCCACTTTTGGAAAGTTGGAAGTATTTATGGAAATTGATATTTTCCATAAATAAAATATTTGATTAGATTCTGAAAATTTGTTTCCTAATTTAATCATGATTTTATTTTGGAAATCAAATCTTAAAATATTTTATTTCCATAAGTAGTTTTAATGATTTAGGAAATTGGTTTCCTAAATAGATTTTCCTTAATCAAATAATTCCATGAATAAAATATGTGATTAGATTTGGAAATTTGTTTCCTAATTTAATTATGATTTGATTTGGAGAATCAAATATTAAACATATTTTATTTCCATAAATAGTTATGACATATAAGGAAATTATATACATGACATAATTGTATGCCATGTAATTGCATTAGATGCATAACATTATGTCATGCGTGTCATTACATGTAGATGTATGTCATGCCATGTAGATAATAGTTATTTACATGCAAAGAGGATGAGACATAAAAACCCTTAAACAATATTAAAGCCTACACCTTCTATTAATATGGTTAGAACCAGAGTTCCATTTCTTGTTTGGGTTGTTGGACTCTCTCCAAGCCCGGCTCGAACCCGAACATGTTCAAACCATGGAATAGTTTAATACTAATATGGTAAGAGTCAGAGGTTAATCGTTAGCTTTGGTTGTTGGACTCTCTCCAAGCTGGGCTAATTGGTTGAATGCGCTCTAACCATATTAAAACTATTTCCCGATTAATGGGTTGGCTTTAACCTGGAGCATCGGCTTGTTGGACTCTCTCCAAGGTCGATGTAAAGGGAGGTGAAGTTGGGTGCTATGCATATGATGCATACTTGTTAATGTGTTAACAACCCGATGTATGTGTGAACATTCAATTAGTTGATAGCACATTGTGATAGTTGCATATACGTGATATGCAATCGGTATAGTTGATACCTACCATCGTAGTTATGAATGGCTTGTTGGACTCTCTCGAGGTTGTTCATAACTATGATGGATATCAGCCATTCGGAGATGGACCTACGATCTCGAAGTGATTTTGAGGTTTTTGAAATTGAAAAATGAATGGGATTTATAAATGTATATTGATGCATTTTAAAATCATTTTCTCATATATGCTCGTTTTGTATTTCTAAGATTGATCATGATGTCTTTGAATTTGCGTTCCATTTTGGATTGAATAAATTAGTGGGCGAACTTCATGGATTGGCTTAAAAGCTTGAGAATTGTTCTCAAGGTTGAAAAGCTTGCAAATGTCCTCGAAGCGCCTCTTCCCGCCCGTCCTAGTGACGATGCAACACTGGACCAATTGTTGGCCTGTCAAAAACATGTGAGTGATTCTGAACAAATGAGTTGCATCATGTTAGCCGCGAGGGAACCCAAGCTACAGCGACATGAGCATATGGATGCTCATATCGTAGTCCTTCATCTTTATGAGTTGTTTGATGAGCAAGTGAGATTGAAAGGTTTGAAGTCTCAGCTCCTCTTCACCTCTGAGATGCAAGAAAGTTCATCTGTGATAATGCTCAACATGCTGAAGACTGTGGAGCCTTCTGAGAAGCATGAGCAGGGGACGGTGTTGTTATTTGATTCCTCGAAGAAAGGTTCTAAGAGGGAGTCAAAGGAACAACAGAATGGGAAGAAGAAAAAGGCTAAAAAGGCAAAACCAGCTCAAAAGGGCACTTGCCATCATTATGGAGAGTAGGGCCATTTGCGAAGAAAGTGCAAGATTTATCTTGAGTCCGTGAAGAAGGATAAGGCATCGGATGCCCCATCTTCTTCAGAAATCTTCTTTATTGATTGTCATTCTATTTCCTCAGACACTTGGGTATTTGATACTGGGTGTGGCTCACATATATGTAATGACATACATGGGCTAAGGAATAGAAGAAGACTCGTCAAAGGAGAGTTAAATTTACGTGTTGGGAATGGAGCAAAGGTTGCTGCACTCGCCATCGGAACGTATTTGTTGAAACTCCCTGCAGGACTTGTCTTAGAACTGGACAATTGCTTTTATGTTTCTTCGTTGATAAAGAACATCATTTCTATTTCTTGTTTAAATAGAAATGGGTACCATTTGACTTTTAGTAACAATTGTTGTTACATAACTTTGAATGGAGTTCTTTATGGGACTGGAACTTTAAGCAATGGTGTTTATACGTTGGACATATCCAGTGACATTTTCAATATCAAAGCGAGCAACAAGCGTGCTCGAAAGGGTAATCAATTAGACTCCTACATGTGGTATTGTCGTCTTGGCCATGTAAGCAAGAAACGCATGTCCGAATTACACCGATGTGGAATTCTGGAATCGTTTGAATTGGATTCATACGATACATGCGAATCATGCTTAAAAGGCAAGATGACTAAGTTACCTTTCTTTGGAAAGGTGAGCAGTGGGAGAGTTACTAGGTCTAATACATACTGATGTATGTGGACCTATGTCAACTCAAGCATTAGGAGGCTATAGCTACTTCATTACCTTCACCGATGATCACTCACGGTTTGGGTATGTGTTCTTGATGAAACACAAGTCTGAAGCCTTTGAAAGGTTCAAAGAATTCATAAATGAAGTAGAGAAACAACATGACAAGAGTATTAAAATACTTCGATCGGATCGAGGTGGTGAATACTTAAATCAAGAGTTTCTTGATTACCTAAGAGACAATGGTATATTGTCTCAATGGACTCCGCCCTATACACCACAGCATAATGGTGTATCTGAGAGGCGTAACCGGACCTTGTTGGACATGGTCAGGTCAATTATGAATCATGCGACTCTTCCCAAGTCCTTTTGGGGCTATGCACTTCAGACAACTGTTTACTTGTTAAACAGAATGCCTACCAAGGTAATCTCAACTACTCCATATGAGATATGGAATAGTAAGAAACCTCATGTATCTTACTTGAAGATATGGGGTTGTTCTGCTTATGTGAAGCGGATAGTATCAGACAAATTGGATGCTAAGTCTGATAAATATCTATTTATTGGATACCCTAAGGAAACAAGGGGTTACCAATTCTATCATCCTGTGGAACAAAAGGTGTTTGTTTCAAGGCATGCTGTGTTTCTAGAGAAAGAGTTTCTCTTGCAAGAAAATAGTGGGAGTGTCGTCGAGCTTGAGGAGGCTCGAGAGACTCAAATAGACATTGATGAGATACCTGGTGAAGCACAACAGCCGACAACTCATAGTGATGAGCAATCGGCTGGACCTATTGTAACACCACATCTTCGTAGATCTGGTAGAACACGCAATATTCCTGAGAGATATGGATTTCTCGTAAGCGAATCGAACGATGTGTTACTCATTGATGATGAGGAGCCTACCAGTTATGAAGAAGTGCTGACAAGTTCAGAAAGGGATAAGTGGCTTGGTGCCATGAAGTCGGAAATGGATTCCATGTATGAAAACCAAGTTTGGAACTTGGTTGACCCACCTGAAGGGATAAAGCCTATAGGGTGCAAGTGGGTTTTCAAGAAGAAAACCGACATGAATGGTAATGTGATTACCTATAAGGCTAGATTGGTGGCGAAAGGATATCGTCAAAAACAAGGTGTTGATTATGACGAAACCTATTCGCCTGTAGCTATGCTTAAATCCATTCGGATGCTCCTGGCCATAGCGGCTCATTATGATTATGAGATATGGCAGATGGATGTGAAAACAGCTTTCCTTAATGGAAACATGCTCGAGGACGTGTATATGATACAGCCTGAGGGTTTCACATCGGTTGATAAAACCAAGGTATGCAAATTGCGACGATCCATTTATGGATTAAAGCAAGCATCCAGGAGCTGGAATATCCATTTTGATGAGACAATCAAAAAGTTTGATTTCTCACAAAATCCAGACGAACCTTGTGTGTACAAGAAGGTTAGTGGGAGTGCAGTTGTGTTCCTAGTATTATATGTCGATGACATATTACTTATAAGAAATGATGTTTTGATCTTCTGATCGGTTATGAGGTTTGGTTATCCAAGACATTCTCCATGAAAGACCTGGGAGAAGCAACCTACATCCTCGGGATTAAGATCTATAGAGATAGATCGAAACGGTTGCTTGGTCTTTCGCAGTCTACATATATAGACCGAGTGCTAAAGAGGTTTAGCATGTCGAAATCCAAGAAAGGTTTCCTACCCATCAGGCATGGGATACACCTTTTGAAGTCTATGTGTCCGCGCACAGAAGACGAGAGGATTTGCATGAGTAAGATTTCCTATGCATCCGCAATAGGATCTATCATGTATGTTATGTTATGTACGAGGCCCGATGTATCGTATGCTCTGAGTGTCACGAGCAGATACCATTCTGATCCAAAAATGGATTATTGGGTGGCTGTTAAGACGATCCTTAAGTACTTGAGAAGAACTAAGGATGTGTTCCTAATATATGGAGAAGGGTACATGGTGATACGTGGGTATACGGATGCCAGCTCCAGACAGACAAGGATGATTCCATGTCTCAGTCTGGGTATGTATTCACCTAGAATGGAGGCGCAATAAGTTGGAAAGGTTCCAAGCTTGACGCTATAGCGGATTCTGCCACTAAGGCAGAATACATTGCAGCTTTGGAAGCAGCAAAGGAAGCGGTTTGGATCAAGAAGTTCATCTCTGAACTTGATGTGGTCTCATCAATGATCCAAACATGTGCTTCGCCGCTATCATCTTATCAGAGAGATCATCAGTAGAAATGAAATACAAATCGAGAAAATTCCCACTGAAAGGAACTTAGCGGATCCTTTGACTAAGGCATTACCTCAAAATAAGTTTGAGGGTCATGTTAGAGCTTATGATATTGGATACCGTAGCGATTGGCATTAGGCCAAGTGGGAGTCTGTTAGTAATATATGAGAGATGTCCTAAGGCAATCGCCTTATGTATGAACCATTTATATGATAAATGAAGATTCACTATTTGAGTATACATGTTTTATGTATTTGATTAGATCTTAAACTCATTTACTGAATGTCCACGATATGATTCACAGCATGAGAGAATTTGTGATTGGATCACAACTAGTGAGTATCTCTACATGTGTAATTGTGATGTATCGAAATAATCCCTAGTCGATGAATTGATGGATCTGGACACCATCAATTCTGTCGAGACTAGCACGAGGTATACTCCTTAGTGTATCCAAGTAGCTGATTCTCACTGGATGGAGACATTGTGATGTCAGGAGTTAATCGTGGATGCTAGTTATGGTAACTAGTTCATTGAAGTGACCAACCGTAAGACTTCATATGGTTCTCTACATATATATAGATATGTCAATGAAGTTCTTACTGTAGCTTAAGTGCGATGTTCCTTTGACTTGCGGTATTCAAGTCATCTTGATCATGGAGACTTATGCTTTGACATCTTAAGCAAACATCTCTAAGGAGATGTGGACCCGGGATGATTGGGTATAAGTCGAAGTGATCAAAGGTGTTTGAATAGCCTATAAAGGATTCACCACTCCTTGCGAGGAGATGTATACCCATGGCCTCTCATCGGATTGTTACTAAAGTCTTTGGCCAAAGCATTACATGTTTAGAGTAAAGTACTCTTCGATACATGTGCAGTAACTAGAATCCGTAGGACGAGGAAATGATACTTGGGCTAGGTGTGACGTAGTCGGCCTAGTGGGGACTGACACAATAGACCATGTCCTGAACCAAGTGGGTATAAGATGAGTGAAGGGAATGGGGCACGAATCATTCGAGCCTTTGAAGGGTTTGAAATAGTTCGGATCAACCGTTGATCTTTTCGGTTAATTGGGGATCATGATGTACTACTAGGTGCCACTCATGATCGTTCTATAATTAATGGTTAATTATAGACGGCCAACATAAACCGAGAACCTATTTGGTCACACGCACAACGAGCATAATCCAAAGGATTTAAAACGAGCTTGAGAATGAGATTCTCAGACCGAGAGAAACTAGGTTTGGTTGGACCAAACATAAAGCGAGCATGAAATCGTTTCAGTCGCAATGGAAGCGTGGATGGGCCGAGTCTTATGAAGATGTAATGGATGAACCAAAATGGTTTGGTTCTAATCCAATGGAGGAGAATAAACCAAAGGGTTTGGTTTATTTTAAACGAATGAACCAAAAGTTGGTTCGGTTCGTTTTAACTTAAAATAAACCATCATGGTTTGGTTTATTTTAACTTATCTTAATGGAGCGGGTTAACGGGCCTAATGGTTATGATCCAATAACCATTAAGAGAATTAGTTCTCTATAAAAGAGGGCTTAAGGGATAATTAAGCCCTAATCCAAAACCCTAGCTTGGAGTTGCCGCCCAACCTTCATTGCCGCCCAACCTCCATTGCCGCCCAGCTTGTTGTGCCGCCGTCCAGCTCCTTGCCGGCGACCAAGCTTCAGCCGGTGATCCTCCGGCGACCCTCCGGTGATCTCCTATAGGTTTGGCATCAAGGTGAGCCTTTTCTTCCCTTGGTTGGCCGGCGCCTATCTCCTCCACCAAAGCTGTCCAGTTTTCTGGACAGCTTGTTCTCCTCTCGTCGGAGCGTCGTTTGGACGACGGTTAGAGCTCCGACAGCGGCTAACTTACCAGGGATTCGATCTCCGGTAATCCTCTGAGGTGGAGGACGAAGGATTCGTCAATTGGTTGACGAATACCTCTCCGGAGAAGCGAGTTTTGAGAACTCGTATTAGGATCCGAATTTGGATTCGGATCGTGATCATCTCTCGATCACGTCGTCTTCAACACGAGGCTAGTAACCCGTACGAAGACAAAGCTCGTGGCTTAGCGAAGTCATCCCGAGGAACTCGGCGTGGATACGGATAGAGACGATTCTAGCGAGGATCGTTCCGGTTGATGTCGTTCCCGCTACACGTCATACGAAAGGTATAACGTAGATAAATTTCCTTTTATTGCAAATTTAAATTTACGGTTATGTCTACACTTGTTGTACTATGCATGCGTGTGTTGTGTGTGTTGTAATAAATGTAGATTTATTATTTTTATTGCTTCCGCTGTGCTCATGTTTACGAAACGTGATCGAACACACACACACCGCGGTGCCGGAAACCCAACACTCCCACATTTCCTTGGCGCTAGCACACTCTCCTATCCTATTGACTTCTTGTTGAGGGAGGACATTGTATAGGTGGTGCTTGGCCTTTGAATTTGCCAAATATTCTTCTCTTTGCCTCGAAGTCTACTTCCTCCAGCTTCACTCCAAGCTTCTCGTCCGGCGGTCCCTCGGATTCTCCAAGCGCACGGCTTCCGCAAAGCAATCCTTCACCGACTCAAGGCCCGAGTGATGAGATGTGAAACTCGCCACGGCTCCATGTGCGAATTACTAAGTCCTGCATGACTTCAATGCACATATCAAATCAACATAACACCCTAACTTAAACCCTTTGCCACACACATCAAAACCTTATCATGGCAAGAGATTGCCCTAACAGCCATGTCTTCGCTTTATCCCTTAGTGAGAACATGAATAGGCTCAGAAGGATCGCATCAGTTGGTACTCCATTGAATTTCATCATATAGCATATCTCCAAAAATTTCTCTAGGTGTCAGTTCGGGTCTTCAATTGCAGCACCTCCGAATTGGCTCCATTGGACCTTGTGTATAAGCGCAGGTTTTAGTTCAAAGTTGTTGGCTGAGATTGATGGCCCAGTTATGCTTGACCTATATCCTCTAGCACTTGGGGTTGCATAGTCTCACAAATGCTGGCTACCTAAGTTTACCACATATGTGTCTATATCTTTCATGTCTTTATGTTCAGCTCTCCTATGATGGTAGGTTCTTTCGATTTCGGGGTCTATCAGAAATAGATTTTTTGATCCTAAGCATCTACTATTTGATTTCCCCGGCACCGACGTGGGTGTGTGTTCGAACACATTTTGTAAACATGCACACAGCGGAAGCAAAAACATGTAATAAAATAATTTATTACAATACACACAACACATGCATGCAGGATACAACAACTGTAGACATAATCGTATTTTTAAATTTTGTAATAAAAGAAAACTACTCTAGGTATACCTGATGAATTACATGAAGTGGGAATGGCATCAACCAAGTGCCCCTCGCGAGTTTCACCTCTATTCGTATCCACGCCGAGTATCATCGGGATAGCTTCACAAAGCCATGATCCCCGACTTCACGAGAGGTACTAGCTTTGCGTTGAAGTCATTGTGATCCGAGAGATGATCACAATTTGAATCCAATTCGGATCTAAAAATGAGTTCCATGAACTTGCTTCTCAGAAGCGGTTTTTGTCAACCAATTGATGAAATCTTGGTCCTCCACAAAAGGGGATTGCTCGAGATCTAATCCTCGACAATTAGGTCACTGTCAGAGTGTAAAACATCGACCAAATGACCTCTCCACGAAGAGAACAACAAGTTGTCCAAAATTGGATAGCTTGTTTTGGTGGAGGAGATGGCCGACCAAACAAGTTGGTCGGCTACTCCTTGGTCACCGACGACCAAGGGAGGTTGGCCGATGGATGAAGATGGTCGGAGGACTGCTGACGGCTGGTGGTTGGCTGGCGACTAAGAGGAGGTGGTAGCAACTCCAAGAATGGGCAGCAACACCAAGGGTGGAGAAGAGGAAAAAAATTGCTAGGGTTTCCAAAACCTAAGTCGTTCAAACCACAAAACTCTTCAGTCATGTTTATATAGAAAACACATTCTCCTAATGGTTATTGGTTCATAATCAAAATCTATTAACCTACTCCATTAACTTAAGTTAAAATAACCCAAACTGCTTTGGTCTATTTTAATTTAAAACGAACCAAACCAATTTCGGTTCATTCGTTCAAAACAAATCAAACCCCTTTAGTTTATTTTCCACCATTGGATTAGAACCAAACCGAGTTAGTTCATCCATCAAGTCTTCATAAGACTCGATCCATTCATGCTTCCGATGCAACTGAAATAATTTCAAGCTATCTCTTCGTTTGGTCCAATCAAACCATGTCTCTCTCGATCTGAGAATCATATTCTCAAGCTCGTTTTTAATCCTTCGGATAACACTCATAGTGAGGGTGATCCAATAGGTTCCCGATTTATGTTGCCATCTAAAATTAACCATTAATTATAGAACGATCATGAGTGGCACCTAGTAGTACATCATGATCCCCAATTAACTAGAAAATCAATGGTTGATCCCAGAACGCTTTTGTAACCCTTTAGTAGTGATGCACGTGAACGCGACCTCAAATCTCGCGATGGATATCGTTGAGGACTCGAAGCCCGCGCTCAATGGCTGCAAGTGCACGGGTGTCGTCAAGTAATAATATAGATTATCAATCTCACAGGGACTAAGATTCGAGTACTGATCTATTCGATAGATGTTATTGTTCGGTATTCAGTTCTAATGGATGTGCTTAGGAGGTCGTCAGGGTCCGAACTCAGTACAGTGTCACACGGAGGAAGAGAAGGGTTGCTACAAGTTTTTAGATGATATTCTAGGATTTTGGTTTCGTTTATGTGTCACATAACACATTGTCAATTGAGTTTTGTCTATGTTTCTAACTACAATTTTTTAGAAAGGACATCATACACTCCCCCGATGAGCCTTCACATCTATCGGAAGTTGCCTCTACCATACCAAGTTGACCCCTGTCTTTAGGATGGGATAGTTTGTACGAGGATGCTGAATCGATCCCTGCGACGAGTCAGAAACGGGGCACGTTTCCTACTCTATTGCATCCTTCTACCCACGGTTACCGATGATGAGGGCAACCCCTAGGTTCCTCCTTAATTCACCTAAATCTTTGATATGAGGGTTGTCACCCCTCGTATCGGCTAAGCACAGTGACTAGAAAACCAAAATAATAGCTATAGACCTAAAACAAATGCCAATTGCAAATATAAATTCAAGAACAAAAAGATATTTGAACCAACATGTTCTAACTCACCACAAACTACTCCCTAGTCCTAGAATCATAGAATCTACTCCAAAATATGAGAAAAGAAACACAAAGCATTATTGAATTTGTATATACAAGATAAAGCATGGAAAGAATTTAGATTACAATGCGATGGTGCTCTTCTCCTTGGCATTGAGGTGCAAAATTTGGATCTCAAGCGACTTCCTTCTTCCCCGTTGCGAGTTTCCGGTGCTTTTTAGGGCACCGGTGTGCCATCTTGGTCGTCAGGCCTTCTCCCTAGGGTTTGAGCATAGCTTTATTTATATAGACATGTGGTCGAATCCTCCCGAAATATATAAAAAACCCTGATCGCATCAAGTTGTCTGGCCACTACACGACCGTGTAAAAACACATGGTCAGGACGTGTATGAGGCTATGACAACCATCTTTAAACCCTGGACATGGTCATGTGTAGCCACACACCCTGTCCATGTCCCCCTCTGCGTCCAGCTGCCAAATGCCTCCTTTTGCTCCGAAAGTGCACCGTTTTTCCCATGGAATGCTATCCTACACACAAAAGTACAATGAGCAGATCTCCGAACTACAAAATAGGAAATGCATGCAAAATAAAGTAAAATATGCATGAAACAAACATAAAACGAAATGAGATGTGAGCAAAACTACTCCTAAAAGCCTATATGTTTTGCTCACATCAATTCCCCAGACTTAGATATTTGCTTGTCCTCAAGCAAACCTCAGTGCCATGAAATGTTAAAAAGGTATTGTTCCATACTTAGCATGTTAACTAGATTTATCATGTGGTATTTGCAATCTAAGCAAAATAGATATGTTCTAGAAATTCACTAAGTTAGCTCCTCATGCTCGTGCTAAGCGAATCTTCTTAGGCGATACTCGTTCCATGGTAAGTTAAGTTGTCATCCAATAGCTTTCCTAAGGTCTCCAGCTCCTGTAGGATCGATTTGAGCGCTAGAGAGGGGGTTGAATAGCGCAAGTAAAAACTTTTTGTTCGTTCGATATAAAATACGAGCAATAAAGAAATGTACAACGGAAACTAAAAAACACTATTTCTTTTTACTTGGTTCACAACCTTCGATTGCTAATTCAAGGCCCTAATGGTCCTAGACCGTGTACAGAGAGCAATCTACTAAAATACTCCTCCTCATTAGAGGTAGGAGTGAAGGATTACAAGAAAACATTAAATCTCAAGGTAAAGGGACACTCCCCCTCTCCTTGTTACGATTAAAGCTCCGAAAAAAGAATGCACAATTAAGACTCTAAATAAAGATGTTTATACCGACGACGAAGAAGATCTTGAGCTAAGGTTGAGTCATCGTTGTTCAGGCGGTACTTTGGCATAGTAGAGTTGCTGTAGGAGAGCGACATTGCGGGAGAATTTTGGAGCACTTGGAATGATAGAAAAGGGGTGGAGAACCCCTACTTTTATAGCCTTGTGAAACCCTAATTGTTGAGATGAGGTTTCATAAGGTGATGCCACCTAGCCCTTGAGAAATGGTGATAAGCTTTGACTCTCCTCGAGGCTAATCCTTCACCATTAGTCGACTGATTGACCCTATCAGTCGACTGCTGGAGGCATCAATCCACTGATACAAGCCATCAATTGATTGATGGTAGGGTTTCCAGCTGCAATGAAGAGTTAGCTCAAAAATATAGTTAGTATAAGTAAGCTCGATGGTCATTTACCATCCGATCTCGACTTAGACCTTTAATTGGGATGTCTTGGCCAGATCGACGCCTAAGGATGTCCCCATATAGAAGACACGACCTTAATTACACTCACTCACATGAGCTTACCTCAACCTTTACCTTTGAAGCCTTGCTTCCAGTCTTCACCCAAGTTCCTTGGCTCTTTCTGAAGTCCTCCCGGTGTCGCCCGACCACCGCGGTTCCCTCTAGGTTTCGCTGACCTTCGACTTAGCTTAGCAATTCTGCACACTTGATTCAGCTCGTAAGATAACAAAGTGAACTTAACTTTGTGTATTTTCTATAATCAAAACTCAAGTTCGATTCAGGTTCCTACTGCACCAACAATCTTTCCCTTTTTGATCTATGATAAACCAACACAAAGTTAAGTAAATAAATTAAGTACATAAAAAGTGAATAACATAAAACATGAATATGAAGGAATGAGTATACTTAGTTTAGTAAGTTAAGTAGGAGTATGAAAAACCTTTTTCAAGTTCTCCCTCTTGAGGAATCCTCCCCCTTGACCGAGGGTGAGTACTTGAGAAAGGATTTTAGTCCTCCCCCTTGATGCATGCTACTTAAAAAGAACTAAGTAATTTCTCCTTGGCCTTCACCCCCCCCCCCCTTTAAAAAAGTTAAGTTTCTAAAAGTTAAGTTAAGTAAACATTTACTTAACTTGGACTATTAGAATGATATAAAATATGTTTATTAATTTAAGTTATCAAAAAAAGGAAAATTGATCCCTTAACTTTGGCCTTTTCTCGCCCTTTTTCTATAAATAGAAAAAGAATGGGGGTTTTGGAAAAACATAAGTCGAAAAATAAGTATTCAGTCCAAGCATGTTCCAAATAAATTTTGAAAATAGTAGTTTAAACATAAGCTCATCTATTTGAATGTTCAACTCTATTTGACTCGGTTAATATGAAATGATCAACAAGCCCTGATTAGAGTTGGTTAATTTATATAATTATGCTCCGTGGTTTATGTCGATGCACTAAGTCTACATCTGGAACCAGGAGTAAGGTCCAAACATCTCATGCCCATCTACATGGCTAAGTACACAAACACATTAGTCCTATGTGTTGTGAGATGTATTGGCTCCATAAATCTATAGGTACATGAAAAGAATGTTAGAATATATACTGAAAAGTTTATCTTTTGTATGAACATATTTATTTTGAAATAAGAATCACATGATCATTGTTTACATATTTATGGTGATGCATATTGTCTAATACATTACATTGTAGATAACATGGTGTGTGGTGTCACACGGGAGATCATGTTATCGCCTCCTTGTAAAGTATAAGTAAATGCTCACAACCGAGATGGCTTTGGACAAACCAATGGTATGGTTGTAGTGTGATTTGGTATTGGTTTGTCTTGACCAAAGAATCACACTAGTGCACTTTGTGTGTATTGAGCAGGACCGACTTAGAGGTGATTCGATTTATTGCTCACTTCATAATCGAATCGGACCTCAGATATTATATTGTACATACTCTTAATACCGATATAATAATGGGCACATATACTTAGTATTCATTTCTTTGATTTACCAATGGGCGAGATTTATAGATTAAATCAATAGGCTCGGTAAGTTGGGAAATGATATTATTTATATGGTGTGCCTTTGATTATAGGAGGAAACTAAGTCCTATATATTAGGATGATGATGTCCCCATGAGGAGCTCATAAGGTTCATCATGTAAACCCTGTAGGTGGACTTGGTCCGGCATGATGAAAAGGTTGAGTGGTACTACTCATGAAGTTAGATGTAGATTAATTAATGGTCAGTAAATTAATTAATCGACGGACATTCGAGATCTTAAACACGGGGAGAAAATGTACATATAATATATGGAGCCCATATTAACTTATGGGGGTTGGTGAGGTAGATCAATGATAATCCTTTAGTGGATTGGATTATCATTAATGGATCGGACTTTATGTGGGCTTGATACATTGGGTGGCCAAGATCCAACTCCTCCTCATGGTCCCAATTGTAGTCTATTAATACCTCATGAAGCCTAGATCTAATGGATGAAAACAAAACTCTAGATCCAAAGGTAGAGATTAAATCTCTAGATCCGACGGTTGAGATTAAATCTCTAGATCCGACAGTTGAGATTAAATCCCTAGAACCAATGGTCGAGATTAAAACAAGGCTTATCCCTAAACCTATAAATAAGCCATAAGGGGGTGGGCGGCAACTTGAAAAAATGGGATTATGGTTTGCCTTTCATGGGCGGCAAGGAATCCTAGTTAGGTTAGGATTGTGTTTGGGCAGCTAGGGTTTGGGTGTTGGAGTGGGTGGCAACAAGAGGAGAAGCTCCTTTCTTATTCTTCCTAAGGTGTTGCCGACACCTATCCTTCTTCCATCTACTTTGGCCGATTCTCAACCTATCCTTCTTCCTCTCTTCTTTGGCCGACAATTAGGAGAGCTAGGGTTAGGGTTTTTGGCGGCTACAAGGAAAAGGGTTGGTTTCCTTTCTCTTCTACAAGTGTTGGACGGTGCCCATGCTCTCATTGATTCTCTTTTGGCCGGTTCCCATACTCCATATTCTCTTCCTTGGCCGGAGGCAACATCGAGTCCATTGACTTGGTGGCCGGTTCTAGATAGGAAGAATAGTTTTGTTTTATGATCTTCCTTTGTTCGGAGTGAACAAGGAAAGGAAGATTGGTGATCTAGGAGCTTCAACTTTTTGAAGATCGTCGCCCACACGATGTCCAAAAGGAGGTAGGACATACAATAGAAGATCAAGAGGTATAACAAGAGGTATAATCTTGTTTATTTTGATTAGTGTTCCTTTGTATTATGTCTATAATTGTTTTTCAATTATATGCATGTTGTATGTGGATGTTTACTTTATGTATGTGGGTAAATTTATTTGGACCCCGAATACAAACACAAAAACCAACGATCCGTACATCGTTTATTCCACGGCTATTCATAGAATAGACGTTGGTTATTTGAACAACGAGTTTGTTCAAGTGACTACTCTAATCGAATAGCACGACAATGACACGGTTGCTTGGGTAATCCCTCTTGTCAAGGATAAATTTTTTTTATCCGGGGACGTAGAAGGGATTGCCATGAACAAGCGACCGAGTTGAAG
Organism: Wurfbainia villosa; assembly: GCA_025175895.1. NCBI lineage: Eukaryota > Viridiplantae > Streptophyta > Magnoliopsida > Zingiberales > Zingiberaceae > Wurfbainia > Wurfbainia villosa. The sequence continues at coordinate 72,720,533 of CM045987.1, read as the reverse complement.
TGCGAAGTGAAGTTTCCTACCTTTAAGTGGTATCGGAGCTTCGGTTCCAAAGGCAAAACCTTTTGGTAGTATCAGAGCCACGGTTTCCGGTTTTGTGTGTTTAGGATTCGGTTACTTTTATGCACTTTTCATATATTATATGTGTCGGATAATAGTAGGATATGCGTAGGTTAACTCTTTGGTTGCTGGCATAGGATCCAACTAATATGGTTGTATGTGTGTATGTGATTTTATGTGTGTAATTGTATATTTTGTTGAATCCTCGGGGTTGATGAGGCTAGTATTTATTTTTTGTAAATTAGATACGACATTGTTTAGCCACTCATTTTATTTTAGTTTACTTTCAATCTAGATTTCATGTACACTCCCTCGTGGAGTATAGGATCGATGGATGTAAATAGAAATATTATTTCTAGGCTCGGATCTCCGGATGGCGTGTACATGGCGTAGGGAGGAGCGAACGAGATGGCGATACGACAGAAGACATATTGAAGACAAAAGCCTTAATTGTTGGAAAAATTTTATTTTTCATATTTATTGCTTATTGTTTGATATGCATGTCGTAAGCTAGAAAATTACTCAATTTTAAATTACTAAGTGGGAGAGGGATATTTTTATAAATTCCCACGGCCTCCATTACGATTTGTCATGTGATGCAAGCAAACTTGCGTGTCATCTCTGAGTGCCTTCCTCCCCATCGGATGAGTTTATTTGTGGATCACAGGGTCGGATATGGTTATAGGAAATTATTTAGGAGCGTGTGTACTTCCCCATCGGAAGGCACATAACCGGAAATAATTACCTTGGTACCGAGTAATGGTGAACACTTAGATACAAATATAAGTATCCTCCCCATCGGAGTCACTGCTTTTATTTGTAGGGCCAAAGAGGAACCAACTATTAATTTTACTTGTCAAAAAGTTAGGTTGACAAGATAGTAAAATTAATGGGTAAAACCTCCTCTTACAGATGTCGAATTCGTATACATCCACACTATCGTTGAATACGATATTCTCGGTATTTTGAGGTGTTGGTTGATTTTAAAAATTTTATTGTTTGAGGAATCAATAATTTTTTTTTGAAATTTAAAGTTTTGATCTATGTGATTCTTAAGTTTTTCAAAAATGACTTTCAGTCCACTTGCTGTGATACTAAAGGAAAATAAACTTACTGTACATAATTATGTTGATTGGAAAAGGGAATCTTGATATTGTCTCAACTGCTGAGGAGTACAAGTATGTACTCTTCGAAGAGTGTCCTCCTAAGCCTGTGAATGAGCTGGAAGTCCTTGGAGCTGAGATCGATGGGGAAACCCAAGTCGATATCATTCTCCAGGCGACATAAGGACTTGCTCAGGTTCAGGCCATGGTTGCTAAAAAGGTTTCTACTTCTAAGCCGAAAGGCAAGAAGAAGAAGAAACAATTTGGGGCATAAATGATGTGAGGATCTCACGGACGAGTGAAGAAGCCGAAAGGCAAGTGCTTCACTTGCAAGCAGGATGGACATTGGAAGAAGGATTGTCCCAATCTGAAGCAGAACAAAGGTATATCCTTTGGTCTAGTCGTTGAAACATGGTTAGCGATGATATCTACCAGCACCAGGTGTGTAGATACGGGAGCCACTGATCATGTCTGCAATACTTTCCAAGGGTTCTAGGAAACCCGACGATTAGCTAAGGGAGAGATTACCATTTACTTAGGCAATGCCATGAAGGTGGCGGCTGTTGCAGTGGGAGATGTTTATTTGTTTTTTGAGAAAATTAAAGTTTTGGTTCTTAAGAATTTCCTATATGTACCTTTATTTAGAAAGAATTTAATTTCAGTTTCTAAATTATTTATGGATGGATATTCTATTTCTTTTAATGACACAGTTGTTATAAAAGAAATAGAGAGATTATCTGTTCTGGTGCATTGATAGAAAATTTGTATACACTCGAACCAAAAGCTCGCACGATGCCAATTGAAGTTAATATCTCATCTTCTAATTCCAATAAGAGAAAAGAACCTTCAAAGATGAACCAAACATATCTTTGGCATCTTAGTCTTGGTCATATTAACCTAAGAAAAATTCAAAGGTTGATAGCTAATGGACCTCTGGGTTCATTAGTGATGGAAGATTTCCCAACCAGCGAATTTTGCTTGGAGGGTAAAATGATCAAGAGGTCTTTTAAGGCCAAGGGGTATAAAGCCAAAGATGTATTTGAATTGGTTCATTCTGATTTGTGTGGTCCTATGTCTGTCCAGGCTAGAGGTGGTTTGGAGTATTTCGTCTCTTTTATAGACAATTATTCGAGATATGAATACATTTACTTGATGCGTCGCAAGTCTGAATGCTTTGACAAGTTCAAAGAATTCAAGGCTGATGTGGAGAAATGTCAAGGTAAAAGTATCAAGACACTACGATCTGATCGTGGTGGTGAGTACCTCTTGGGAGAGTTTAGGAATTACTTATCAGAGGTTGGGATTCAATCCCAATTGTCTGCATTTGGCACACCCCAGTAGAATGGAGTAGCAGAGCAACGGAATAGGTATCTTAAGGAGATGGTTAGATCGAGGATGAGTTATTCTGAGTTGCCAGATTCGTTCTGGGGATATGCTCTAGATACGATAGTGTATATTCTGAACTTGGTATCATCTAAATTAGTGCCTTCTTCTCCCACAGAATTGTGGACTGGGCGAAAGCCTAGTCTAAGACATATTCAGATTTGGGGGAGTCTAGCACATGTGCTGAAGGCAGATGCTGGTAAGTTGGAACTGTTGGTGCAATCGGCCCAGGTCACGATTGACTAGACTCAAGTTTGACTCGAGTGATATTTTGATGTTTGACATAGTATGTTTGACATTGATGTCGGTTAATGTTTTGGGGAGATTGTTTATACAATCGAACCAGGTTATAATTGACCAGACTCGAGTTTGACTCGAGGGAGTCTTTGATGGTTGACTAGGGATTGACCATGTGATTATGGGAAAGTCCAAGCATGGGTCATGGCAAGGGAAAGTCCAAGTCATGGGTACTTGACATGGAATGTCCAAGTGGGACACTTGGCATTTGGGAAAGTCCAAGTCTTGAGTACTTGGCACAAGGAAAGTCCAAGCATGGGGCTTGGCATGGAAAGTCCAACATGGGTTGGCAAGGGAAAGTCCAAGCATGGGTCTTGGCATGGAAAGCCCAACATGGGTTGGCAAGGGAAAGTCCACGCTTGAGTCTTGGCATTTGAGAAGTCCAAGGGGTTTGATATTGGTGGCGTAAAGTCTAAGCGGAGTCTTGGCGGCGTAAGTCCAATGTGCCTTGGCAGTGTAGACACCGTTAGCATGACATAGCCGATGGAAGCACCTGAAGGCTAGCGCGATGGATGAACAAGTCATGGATGACTTGGAGGGATCTGAGAGGCGTAAGGCTGATGGAGGTGGCTAGAAGGCTTAGGTCTAGGCTAAGGGTGGTCTAGCAAGTATGGGGACACCATACTTGGGTTAAAACCTCATCTTTGAGGTGGTTAGTCGACTGGCATTATGGTCGGTTCGACTGCCGAGAGTCGACTTGAGTTAGACTGCCATTTAAGAGATGAAATTTCTCCGCGATCGACTTCCGTTGAGTCATGCGAGCTGAGAATGCTACGTGGCCGATCAAGGGCGATTACGATGGCGATGGCATGACCGCCAATGTTGGAAGTCGACTGCCAAGAGTCCCGTTGGAGCTTGTCCAACGTGGATTGAATCGTTGTCTCACAGCTACAGTGTTGGTAGTCGACTGGGGACTTATGGCAGTCGACTACCAGGCGGAAATCTAGCCCGATGCAAGATAAAAAGGGGAGCTCGTGGAGGATTTCATCATCAGTTCTTTGGGTGCTTTGGTGAGGCAATTTGAAGGCGATTTGCAGATGCATTTCAGGGTTCTTCAAGCTCATCCAAGCAACCGACAAGCAAGCGCTCATAACCCTAGTTTGTAAAGTGTTCTTTACATTTTCACTTGTACTTGCTTGTTTACTTTATATTACTTGTTGTAATTTATTGTAGTAGGTTTCTCCACCTCCGACTTGTTGTCGATAAGGAGTTTTATTGCTTAGTGGTGTTTGTGGCATCGCTAGGGTTCGTACGAACCCAATCCGTGGAGTAGGAACCATTCGGTTCTGAACCACGTTATATCTTTGTGTTCGTGGTTGTTTCATCTCATTATTGCTTTTATTATTACTATTTCGCTGTGCATAACGAGTTTTGTAGAGACGATCATGCAAACGAATTCCATCATCGTACGTGCACGACGCTATTCACCCCCCTTCTAGCGGCCTCAAATCTCCTACAGGAACTTCGTACAGAAGTGCGCATATTCGTTGGTTATCCTAGAGGAACGAAAGGTGGTATATTTTATTGTCCTAGATATTAGAGGGTGATCATCAGCATGAACGCCAGATTTCTAGAGGAAGACTATGTCATGAACCACAAGCTCATGAGTAAGATTGTTCTGGAGGAAATAAAAGGGGAAGTCACTTCTTCAGTACCACCGGTACAAGAGGATATACCATAAGTCACTGCACCGCGTGTCACAGAGGATATATAGGTGATACCTCATCGTAGTGGGAGGGTTGTGAGAAAGCCTGATAGATTCATATTCTTGGGAGAATCTTCTGATTTGGTCTCTGGCAAACATGAACCTGATCCCTGGACAAATGACGAGGCAATCCAAGATAAAGATGCAGTATCTTGGCAAAGTGTAATGAATGCTGAGATTGAATCTATGGATTCAAATCAGGTCTGGGAGCTAGTAGATCCACCCGATGGTGTTAAAACCATTGGTTGCAAGTGGATCTATAAAAGAAAGAGAGGAATAGATGGGAAGGTTGAGACCTTCAAAGCAAGGCTTGTTGCGAAAGGGTATACTCAGAAAGAGGGTATCGATTATGAGGAGACCTTTTCACGGGTAGCCATGCTTAAGTATATCCGAATTCTCTTATGCATTGCAGCTCATATGGATTATGAGGTGTGGCAGATGGATGTCAAGACAGCTTTCCTTAATGAAAGTCTTGAGGAAAACATCTATATGAAGCAACCAGAGGGATTCATTGAAAATGGCAAAGAGCATATTATGTGTAAGCTTAATCGGTCCATTTATGGATTGAAGCAAGCTTTGAGGTCTTGGAACATCCGCTTTGATGAGGTAATCCAGTCTTATGGATTTATTCAAAATCCTGATGAGTCTTGTGTATACAAGAGATATGACAGAAACGTAGTGGTATTTCTTGTACTATACATAGATGACATTTTGTTAATTGGCAATAATATCAAGGTGTTATCGGACGTAAAGGTATGGTTCTCCAAACAGTTTGATATAAAAGACATGGGAGAAGTAGGACACATCCTTGGGATCATGGTTATAAGGGATTGCAAGAAAAGGATGTTGTGCTTATCTCAAGAATCATACATAGAACATAGACACCATTATGGATCGTTTTAGCATGCATAACTCCAAGAAGAGTTTTCTACCTTTCAGGCATGGAGTTCCTTTATGTAAGGAGATGTGTCCTAGAACATCTGAGGAGATAGAGGAGATGAAGGTGGTTTCTTATGCTTCAGCAGTAGGAAGCCTCATGTATGCGATGCTATGTATGAGACCAGATATCTGCTTTGCCGTGGGCATGGTCAGCAGATATCAGAGTAATCCAGGACAGGGACATTGGACTGCGTTAAACCATATATTAAAGTACCGGAGAAGGACTAGGGATTATATGCTAGTTTACCAGGCAGACCAATTACTCCCTGTGGGTTACACGGATTCTGACTTCGAATCAGATAGGGATAAGAGTAAGTCTACCTCAGGTTTTGTGTTTACTTTGGGAGGTGGAGCCATTGTATAGAGTAGTGTCAAGCAGAAATGCATGACGGACTCCACCATGGAAGCTGAGTATGTGGCAGCCTCTGAGGCGGCCAAAGAAGTTGTGTGGCTCAGGAACTTCTTGATGGACTTGGATGTGATTCCTGGTTTGCCAAGAACTATCACAATTTTTTGTGATAATAGTGGTGCAGTTGCAAACTTGAAGGAACCACGAGCCCATAAGGCAAGTAAACACATAGAGTGCAAGTACCACCTGATACGAGAAATCATAAAGGAGGTAGAAGTTTTTGTCGCCTAGATTGCATCAGAGGATGACCTGGTAAACCCTTTCACTAAGGCCCTTCTGCCGAGAGCTTTGATAGACATGTGGAGGGAAGGGGAATCAGATGTATGACAATATGAGGATAGCATAGTCTTTTAGTATAAGTGGGAGATTGTTAGGATGTATACTGAAAAGTCTGTCTTTTGTATGAACATCTTTATTTTGAAATAAGAATCACACGATCATTGTTTGCATTTTTATGGTTATGCATATTGTCTAATACATTACATTGTAGATAACATGGTGTGTGGTGTCACACGGGAGATCATGTTATCGGCTCCTTGTAAAGTATAAGTAAAGGCTCACAACCGAGATGGCTTTGGACAAACCAATGGTATAGTTGTAGTGTGATTTGGTATTGGTTTTTCTTGACCAAAGAATCACACTAGTGCACTTTGTGTGTATTGAGAAGGACCGACTTAAAGGTGATTCAATTTATTGCTGACTTCATAATCGAATCAGACCTCAGATATTATATTGTACATACTCTTAATCCCGATATAATAACGGGCACATATACATAGTATTCATTTCTTTAATTTACCAATGGGCGAGATTTATAGATTAAATCAATAGGCTCGGTAAGTTGGGAAATGATATTATTTATATGGTGTGCCTTTGATTATAGGAGGAAACCATGTCCTATTTATTAGGATGATGATGTCCCCTTGAGGAGCTCATAAGGTTCATCATGTAAACCCTGTAGGTGGACTTAGTCCGTCATAATGAAAAGGTTGAGTGATACTACTCATGAAGTTAGATGTTGATTAATTAATGGTCAGTAAATTAATTAATCGACTGACATTCGAGATCTTAAACATGGGGAGAAAATGTACATATAATATATGGAGCTCATATTAACTTATGGGGGTTGGTGAGGTAGATCAATGATAATCCTTTAGTGGATTGAATTATCATTAATAGATCAGACTTTATGTGGGCTTGATCCATTGGGTGGCCAAGATCCAACTCCTCCTCATGGTCCCTATTGTAGCCTATTAATACCTCATGAAGCCTAGATCTAATGGATGAAAACAAAACTCTAAATCCAAAGGTAGAGATTAAATCTCTAGATCCGACGGTTGAGATTAAATCTCTAGATCCGACAGTTGAGATTAAATCCCTAGAACCAATGGTCGAGATTAAAACAAGGCTTATCCCTAAACCTATAAATAAGCCTTAAGGGGGTGGGCGGCAACTTGAAAAAAGGGGATTAGGGTTTGCTTCCCATGGGAGGCATGGAATCCTAGTAGGTTAGGATTGTGTTTGGGCGGCTAGGGTTTGGGTGTTGGAGTGGGCGGCAACAAGAGGAGAAGCTCCTTTCTTATTCTTCCTAAGGTGTTGCCGGCACCTATCCTTCTTCCATCTACTTTGGCCGGTGCTCAACCTATCTTTCTTCCCCTCTTCTTTGGCCGACAATTAGGAGAGCTAGGGTTAGGGTTTTGGGCGGCTAAAAAGAGAAGGGTTGGTTTCCTTTCTCTTCCCCAAGTGTTGGCTAGCGCCCATGCTCTCATTGATTCTCTTTTGGCCGGTTCCCATACTCCATATTCTCTTCCTTGGCCGGCTGTAACATCGAGTCCATTGACTTGGTGGCCGGTTCTAGATAGGAAGAATAGTTTTGTTTTATGATCTTCCTTTGTTCGGAGTGAACAAGGAAAGGAAGATTGGTGATCTAGGAGCTTCAACTTTTGGAAGATCGTCGCACACACGATGTCCAAAAGGAGGTAGGACATACAATAGAAGATCAAGAGGTATAACAAGAGGTATAATCTTGTTTATTTTGATTAGTGTTCCTTTGTATTATGTCTATAATTGTTTTTCAATTATATGCATATTGTATGTGGTTGTTTACTTTTTGTATGTGGCTAAATTTATTTGGACCCCGAATACAAACACAAAAATCGACGATCCGTACATCGTCTATTCCACGGCTATTCGTAGAATAGACGTTGGTTACTTGAAAAACGAGTTTGTTCAAATGACTACTCTAATCGAATAGCACGATGATGACACGGTTGCTTGGGTAATCCCTCTGGTCAAGGATAAATTTTTTTTATCCGGGGACGTAGAAGGGATTGCCATGAACAAGTGACCGAGTTGAAGTGGTAAGCAAAGTTTCCTACCTTCAAGTGGTATCGGAGCTTCGGTTCCAAAGGCAAAACCTTCAAGTGGTATCAGAGCCACGGTTTCCGGTTTTGTGTGTTTAGGATTCGGTTACTTTTATGCACTTTTCATATATTATATGTGTCGGATAATAGTAGGATATGCGTAGGTTAACTCTTTGGTTGCTGGCATAGGATCCAACTAATATGGCCATATGTGTGTATGTGATTGTATGTGTAATTGTATATTTTGTTGAATCCTCGGGGTTGATGAGGCTAGTATTTAATTTTTGTAAATTAGATACGACATTGTTTAGCCTCTATTTTTATTTTAGTTTACTTTCGATCTAGATTTCATGTACACTCCGTCGTGGAGTATAGGATCGATGGATGTAAATTGAAATATTATTTCTCGGCTCGGATCTCCGGATGGCTTGTACATGGCGTAGTGAGGAGCGAACGAGATGGGAATACGACAGGAGACATATTGAAGACAAAAGCCATAATAGTTGGAAAATTTTTATTTTTCATATTTATTGCTTATTGTTTGATATGCATGTCGTAAGCTAGAAAATTCCTCAATTTTAAATTACTAAGTGGGAGAGGGATATTTTTATAAATTCCCACGGCCTCCATTACGATTTGACATGTGATGCAAGCAAACTTGCGTGTCATCTCTGAGTGCCTTCCTCCCCATCGGATGAGTTTATTTGTGGATCACAGGGTCGGATATGGTTATAGGAAATTATTTAGGAGCGTGTGTACTTCCCCATCGGAAGGCACATAACCGGAGATAATTACCTTGGTACCGAGTAATGGTGAACACTTAGATACAAATATAAGTATCCTCCTTATCGGAGTCACTGCTTTTATTTGTAGGGCCAAAGAGGAACCAACTATTAATTTTACTTGTCAAAAAGTTAGGTTGACAAGATAGTAAAATTAATGGGTAAAACCTCCTCTTACAGATGTCGAATTCGTATACATCCACACTATCGGCATACGATATTCTCGGTATTTTGAGGTGTTGGTTGATTTTAAAAATTTTATTGTTTGAGGAATCAATAATTTTTTTTTTAAATCTAAAGTTTTGACCTATGTGATTCTTAGGTTTTTCAAAAATGACTTTCAGTCCACTTGCTGTGATACTAAAGGAAAATAAACTTACTGTACATAATTATGTTGATTGGAAAAGGGAATCTTGATATTGTCTCAACTGCTGAGGAGTACAAGTATGTACTCTTCGAAGAGTGTCCTTCTAAGCCTGCGAATGAGATGGAAAACCTTGGAGCTGAGATCGATGGGGAAACCCAGGTCGATATCATTCTCTAGACGACATAAGGACTTACTCAGGTTCATGCCATGGTTGCTCAAAAGGTTTCTACTTCTAAGCCGAAAGGCAAGAAGAAGAAGAAACAAGTTGGGGCATAAATGATGGGACGATCTCAGGGACGAGTGAAGAAGCCGAAAGGCAAGTGCTTCACTTGCAAGCAGGATGGACATTGGAAGAAGGACTGTCCCAATCTGAAGCAGAACAAAGGTATATCCTTTGGTCTAGTCGTTGAAACATGGTTAGCGATGTTATCTACCAGCACTTGGTGTGTAGATATGGGAGCCACTGATCATGTCTGCAATACTTTCCAGAGGTTCTAGGAAACCCGACGATTAGCTAAGGGAGAGATTACCATTTACTTATGCAATGCCACGAAGGTGGCGACTGGTTCAGTGGGTGATGTTTATTTGTTTTTTTGAGAAAATAAAAGTTTTGGTTCTTAAGAATTGCCTATATGTACCTTTATTTAGAAAGAATTTAATTTCGGTTTCTAAATTGTTTATGGATGGATATTCTATTTCTTTTAATGACAGAGTTGTTATAAAAGAAATAGGGAGATTATCTGTTCTGGTGCATTGATAGAAAATTTGTATACACTCGAACCAAAAGCTCCCACGATGCTAATTGAAGTTAATATCTCATCTTCTAATTCCAATAAGAGAAAAGAACCTTCAAAGATGAACCAAACATATCTTTGGCATCTTAGGCTTGGTCATATTAACCTAAGCAGAATTCAAAGGCTGATAGCTGATGGACCAGTGGGTTCATTAGTGATGGAAGATTACCCAACCTGCGAATCTTGCTTGGAGGGTAAAATGATCAAGAGGCCTTTTAAGGCCAAGGGGTATAGAGCCAAAGATGTGTTTGAATTGGTTCATTCTGGTTTGTGTGGTCCTATGTCTATCCAGGCTAGAGGTGATTTTGAGTATTTCATCTCTTTTTTAGACAATTATTCGAGATATGAATACATTTACTTGATGCATCGCAAGTCTGAATGCTTTGACAAGTTCAAAGAATTCAAGGCTGATGCGGAGAAATGTCAAGGTAAAAGTATCAAGACACTACGATCTGATCGTGGTGGTGAGTACCTCTTGGGAGAGTTTAGGAATTACTTATCAGAGGCTGGGATTCAATCCCAATTGTCTGCACCTGGCACACCCCAACAGAATGGTGTAGTAGAGCAAAGGAATAGGACTCTTATGGAGATGGTTAGATCGAGGATGAGTTATTCTGAGTTGCCATATTCATTCTAGGGATATGCTCTAGATACGACAGTGTATATTCTGAACTTGGTATCATCTAAATCAGTGCCTTCTTCTCCCATAGAATTGTGGACTGGGCGAAAGCCTAGTCTAAGACATATTCAAATTTGGGGGAGTCCAGCACATGTGCTGAAGGCAGATGCTGATAAGTTGGAACTGTTGGTGCAATCGGCCCAAGTCATGATTGACCAGACTCAAGTTTGACTCGAGTGATGTTTTGATGTTTGACATAGTATGTTTGACATTGATGTCGGTTAATGTTTTAGGGAGATTGTTTATACAATCGACCCAGGTTATAATTGACCAGACTCGAGTTTGACTCGAGGGAGTCTTTGATGGTTGACTAGGGATTGACCATGTGATTATGGGAAAATCCAAGCATGAGTCTTGGCAAGGGAAAGTCCATGTCATGGGTACTTGACATGGAAAGTCCAAGTGGGACACTTGGCATTTGGGAAAGTCCAAGTCTTGAGTACTTGGCACAAGGAAGGTCCAAGCATGGGGCTTGGCATGGAAAGTCCAACATGGGTTGGCAAGGGAAAGTCCAAGCATGGGTCTTGGCATGGAAAGCCCAACATGGGTTGGCAAGGGAAAGTCCAAGCTTGAGTCTTGGCATTTGAGAAGTCCAAGGGGTTTGATATTGGCGGCGTAAAGTCCAAGCGGAGTCTTGGCGGCGTAAGTCCAATGTGCCTTGGCGGTGTAGACACCGTTAGCATGACATAGCCGATGGAAGCACCTGAAGGCTAGCGCGATGGATGAACAAGTCATGGATGACTTGGAGGGATCCTAGAGGCGTAAGGCTGATAGAGGTGGCTAGAAGGCTTAGGTCTAGGCTAAGGGTGGTCTAGGAAGTATGGGGACACCATACTTGGGTTAAAACCTCATCTTTGAGGTTGGTCGGTCGTGCATTATGGAGGTTCATTTAGAGATTTTCATTGATCATTTAAAATTTGAAATTACTCAGCGGTCATTGCGATCATTGCTCATTGGAATCGGTGATTCGGCAGAATTATTGCCCAAGGATGGCGATCGTGCGAGTTGAGTTAGATTTCATCATCAGTTCTTTGGGAGCTTTGGTGAGGCAATTTGAAGGCGATTTGCAGGTGCATTTCAGGGTCCTTCAAGCTCATCCAAGCAACCAACAAGCAAGCACTCAAAACCCTAGTTTGTAAAGTGTTCTTTACATTTTCACTTGTACTTGCTTCTTTACTTTGTATTACTTGTTGTAATTCATTGTATGAGGTTTCTCCACCTCCGACTTATTGTCGAGAAGGAGTTTTATTGCTTAGTGGTGTTTGTGGCATCGCTAGGGTTCGTACGAACCCAATCCGTTGAGTAGGAACCGTTCGGTTCCAAACCACGTTATATCTTTATGTTCATGGTTGTTTCATCTCGTTATTGCTTTTATTATTACTATTTCGCTACGCATAACGAGTTTTGTAGAGACGATCACGCAAATGAATTCCATCATCGTATGTGCACGACGCTATTCACCCCCCTTCTAGCGGCCTCAAATCTCCTACAGGAACTTCGTACAGAAGTGCACATGTTCGTTTGCTATCGTAGAGGAATGAAAGGTGATATATTTTATAGTCCTAGAGATCAGAGGGTGATCATCAGCATGAATGCCAGATTTCCAGAGGAAGACTATGTCATGAACCACAAGCCCATGAGTAAGATTGTTCTGGAGGAAATAAAAGGGGAAGTCACTTCTTCAGTACTACCGGTACAAGAGGATATACCACAAGTCACTGCACCGCGTGTCACAAAGGATACATAGGTGATACCTCATCGTAGTGGGAGGGTTGTGAGAAAGCCTGATAGATTCATGTTCTTGGGAGAATCTTCTGATTTGGTCCCTGGCGAACATGAACCTGATCCCTGGACATATGACGAGGCAATCCAAGATAAAGATGCAGTATCTTGGCAAAGTGCAATGAATGCTGAGATTGAATCTATGGATTCAAATCAGGTCTGGGAGCTAGTAGATCCACCCGATGGTGTAAAAACCATTGGTTGCAAGTGGATCTATAAAATAAAGAGAGGAATAGACTGGAAGGTTGAGACCTTCAAAGCAAGGCTTGTTGCGAAAGGGTATACTCAGAAAGAGGGTATCGATTATGAGGAGACCTTTTCGCGGGTAGCCATGCTTAAGTATATCCGAATTCTCTTATGCATTGCAGCTCATATGGATTATGAGGTGTGGCAGATGGATGTCAAGACAGCTTTCCTTAATGGAAGTCTTGAGGAAAACATCTATATGAAGCAACCAGAGGGATTCATTGAAAAGGGCAAAGAGCATATTGTGTGTAAGCTTAATCGGTCCATTTATGGATTGAAGTAAGCTTCGAGGTCTTGGAACATCCGCTTTGATGAGGTAATCCAGTCTTATGGATTTATTCAAAATCCGGATGAGTCTTGTGTATACAAGAGATGTGACGGAAACGTAGTGGTATTTCTTGTACTATACATAGATGACATTTTGTTAATTGGCAATAATGTCAAGGTGTTATCGGACGTTAGGGTATGGTTGTACAAACAGTTTGATATAAAAGACATGGGAGAAGTAGGACACATCCTTGGGATTAAGGTTATAAGGGATTGCAAGAAAAGGATGTTGTGCTTATCTCAAGCATCATACATAGACACCATTATGGATCGTTTTAGCATGCATAACTCCAAGAAGGGTTTTCTACCTTTCAGGCATGGAGTTCCTTTATCTAAGGAGATGTGTCTAAGAACATCTGAGGAGATAGAGGAGATGAAGGCAGTTCCTTATGCTTCAGCAGTAGGAAGCCTCATGTATGCGATGCTATGTACGAGACCAGATATCTGCTTTGCCGTAGGGATGGTCAACAGATATCAGAGTAATCCAGGACAGGGACATTGGACTGCAGTAAACCATATATTAAAGTATAGGAGAAGGACTAGGAATTATATGCTAGTTTACCAGGCAGACCAATTACTCCCTGTGGGTTACACGGATTCCGACTTCCAATCAGATAGGGATAACAATAAGTCTACCTCAGGTTTTGTGTTTACTTTGGGAGGTAGAGCCATTGTATTGAGGAGTGTCAAGTAGAAAAGCGTGGCGGACTCCACCAAGGAAGCTGAGTATGTGGCAGCCTCTGAGGCAGCCAAAGAAGTTGTGTGGCTCAGGAATTTCTTGATGGACTTGGATGTGATTTCTGGTTTGCCCAGAACTATCACAATTTATTGTGATAATAGTGGTGCAGTTGCAAACTTGAAGGAACCACGAGCCCATAAAACAAGTAAACACATAGAGTGCAAGTACCACCTGATACGAGAAATCGTAAAGGATGTAGAAGTTGTTGTCGCCTAAATTGCATCAGAAGATGACCTAGTAGACCCTTTCACTAAGGCCCTTCTGTCGAGAGCTTTGATAGACATGTGGAGGGAAGGGGAATCAGATGTATGGCAAAATGAGGACAGCATAGTCTTTTAGTATAAGTGGGAGATTGTTAGGATGTATACTGAAAAGTCTATCTTTAGTATGAACATCTTTATTTTGAAATAAGAATCACACGAACATTGTTTGCATATTTATGGTGATGCATATTGTCAATTACATTACATTGTAGATAACATGGTGTGTGGTGTCACACGGGAGATCATGTTATCGGCTCCTTGTAAAGTATAAGTAAAGGCTCACAACCAAGATGGCTTTGGACAAACCAATGGTATGGTTGTTGTGTGATTTGGTATTGGTTTGTCTTGACCAAAGAATCACACTAGTGCACTTTGTGTGTATTGAGCAGGACCGACTTAGAGGTGATTCGATTTATTGTTGACTTCATAATCGAATCAGACCTCAAATATTATATTGTACATACTCTTAATCCCGATATAATAATAGACATATATACTTAGTATACATTTCTTTGATTTACCAATGGGCGAGATTTATAGATTAAATCAATAGGCTCGGTAAGTTGGGAAATGATATTATTTATATGGTGTGCCTTTGATTATAGGATGAAACCATATCCTATATATTAGGATGATGATGTCCCCATGAGGAGCTCATAAGGTTCATCATGTAAACCCTGCAAGTGGACTTGGTCCGGCATGAAGAAAAGGTTGAGTGGTACTACTCATGAAGTTAGATGTTGATTAATTAATGGTCAGTAAATTAATTAATCGATGGACATTCGAGATCTTAAACACGGGAAGAAAATGTACATATAATATATGGAGCCCATATTAACTTATGGGGGTTGGTGAGGTAGATCAATGATAATCCTTTAGTGGATTGGATTATCATTAATGGATCGAACTTTATGTGGGCTTGATCCATTGGGTGGCCAAGATCCAACTCCTCCTCATTGTCCCTATTGTAGCCTATTAATACCTCATGAAGCCTATGTTGGTGCAGTGGGCACCAAAGTCGAACCGGTATTTTGATTATGGCAAAAGGCTCAATAGTTAAGGGTATATTTGTTATCTTACGAGCTCAATTAAGTGTGCAGAAATGCTAAAGTTGAGCGGAAGGTCTGCGACACCCGGTGGGAACCGAGGTGGTCGGGCAACGCCAGAGGACGGAGGAAGCCGAGGTACTCGGTGAAGACCGAAGCGAGGCTACAAGGTAAGCTCGTGTGAAAGCGAAGCAAGGTCGTTAGCGTAGATCCGACCCAATACCTCCAATGGAAGGTCTAGGTCGAGATCGGATGGTTAGAACCATCGTACTTTATATTTTAAGCTAACTTGTATCATAGTCAAAACCCTTTGACTACATCAATCGCTAGTCAAGTTCCAAACTCGAGAAGAGCTCAATTTCAAGGGGTGAATTTGGACTTGACTCGTGTTTTGGTACAAAGGGTGATGTGGCATCAAGGTGGACATCCAAACCATCACCAAGCTTCCTTGTGGTGGACGCCCAAAATAAGGTGAGTTGGCACAAGATGGTTGGCTCCCATGATGTGGCACAAGTTGAATGGCTCCAACAAGTTGGCGCCCAAGGAGGTTGGAGGTGGCACAAGGTGGTTGGATGAAACACCTCATCCTTGAGTTGGCGCACAAGAAGGTTGGAGGTGGCACAAGGTGGTTGGATGAAACACCTCATCCTCAAGTTGGCGCCCAAGGAGGTTGGAGGTGGCACAAGGTGGTTGGATGAAACACCTCATCCTTGAGTTGGCGCACAAGAAGGTTGGAGGTGGCACAAGGTGGTTGGATGAAACACCTCATCCTTGAGTTGGGATAAGAACCTCACCTTGGACACTACCTATGTCTAAATTCATAGATCAATATCCATAAATAGACATGTTCAAGCCAAGCAAATTACAAGAATTCAAGAGCTCTCAACACGCCGTCGTAACGCCGCTACTACTACTCACATTTGCTACGACGAAGTGCCGCCGACAACGAAAGCTACATCTTCTACTTATAAGAGTTGTCGGTATATTTATTTAAGTTCTACTTCTTTAAATTGTCTTTGTGCTTTAATCGTAACAAGGAAAGGGGGAGTGTCCCTTTGCCTTGATTTCTTTTTGTCATCGTTGCTCCTACTTCCAACGAAGAGGAGTGGTTTTAGTGAATTGCCCTCCGTACGTGATCAAGGATCACTAGGGCCGTGGATTAGCAATCGAAAGATTGTGAACCACGTAAAAATATCTTGTCTACTTTATATTTCCGCTGTGCATTCTCTACTTGCTTTTTACTTATTGCAAAAGTTTTTAACGACACCGTATCGCTATTCACCCCCCCCTCTAGCGACACTTTCGATCCAACAATTGGTATCAGAGCCGGGGGCGCTAAGATTCGGTGAAACCACCAATCTAGCTTTGTTTTTCTTTTTTCACAGATTTTTTATTTATTTATTTCTGTTTTCGTATAATTATTTCACTTGCTTATCTTCTACTACATATAGAATTGCATTAGAGGCTTTAGGATCCGGATAAGGTTGTCCTTCGGGTTAGATCCCGAGTAAGGTTGTCCTCCGGAACTTCAACGACATTCGCATTTGATTGTTTATTTCTTTTTGCAAGTTACATTTTATATATCTTTTTACTTCAAGACTACTAATCCAAGACGAAAGTCTTGGAATATTCTTTCCGTGTGTGTTTTGCAAGATTCTTTTCGTCGTTCTTCTTCTTGTTTTTAAATGGCCCATCTCGAAGGGTTTAGCACCGCCCGACCCCCGTTTTACAACGGTAATGACTTTCGTTATTGGAAGGGTCGGATGGAATGCTTTCTTAAAACCCAAATCGAGATGTGGATCGTAATCCAAACCGGTTTCACACTTCCTATTAATGAAGATGGTGAATCTTTGGGTTACGATCAATGGTCAAATTCCATGAAAAAACAAGTAGAAGCCGATGCCAAGGCAACTCAAATCTTGCAATGTGGGTTGTCCAAGGAAGAGCTCAACCGCGTCGGCCCCTTCATTAGTGCAAAGGACTTATGGACCAAGCTAGTGGAACTACACGAAGGCACCGACGACACGAAGGTATGTAAGAGAGATTTACTTTTAAATAAATTGTATAACTTGAAAATGCAGGAAAACGAGACCGCAACTCAACTACATGCTCGTATCCAAGACATCGTCAACCAACTCCATGCCATCGGACAAAAGGTCGAGAATCGCGACCTTATCAGGTATTCTCTTAACTCGTTTCCTAGGACCACCTTGTGGGCATCCATGGTCGATGCCTACAAGGTCTCCAAGGACCTTTCTAAAATTAGGTTAGACGAATTGTTTTCGGAACTTGAATTACATGAGCAAACTAACGTGGTCCAGGCCGAGAAGAGTATTGCGTTAGTTGCAGGTTCCAAGAAGAAGAAGCCCGCAAGCAAGCCACCCCCGAAGGAAGAAGACGAGTCCGAATCGGAAGTAGACTCCGAAATAGAATCCGAACTAGTCAATCTAGTTCGGAAGATGATCAAGAGACGAAAATGACCAACAACTCAAGGTAAGCCTAAACCTAATTCAAATACTTCTAATTTTAGATGCTATGAGTGCAGCGAGTTCGGTCACATCAAGTCCGAGTGCCCAAAGCTAAAGAATAACGCATCAAAGACCAAGAAAGCGCTAAACGCTACTTGGGAGGAGTTGTCGGAGGAAGAAGGCGATATCCAAGCTCTAATGGCCAAGCCGACCGAGCACGACTCGAAGAAGAAGTCAGTCGAATCCGATGATGAGCTTCCATTCAAGACAAGCCACGGATCCGTATCCGGTTCAAAAGAATCATTAAGGGTAAGTCGGTCGTTACTTAATACTTTGTATGGTGCAATTAAATTTTTAAATAAGAAACTAGCTAAGTCCGAGTCCAAGGTCGAGACCCTAATTGAGGAGGTTAACCTTCTCAAACATGAGGTCTCCCTAACCTCTTCGACTACTCGTATTCAAGAGGAGGACTCAACTCAAGTTGAAAAGCTTGAAGTTGAGAACTCGCTTTTGAAAACACAAGTCGAAGACCTTAGGAACACGTTGGAAAGGTTCACTTTGGGATCCAAGGGACTTGACCTCTTACTTGGATCACAAAGGGCCGTGTACAACAAGGCCGGACTCGGGTTTAACTCAAATACAACCAATAAGTCATATATGTCTATAGTAAACCAACATAAGAAAAATGTCCAAGCATGGGTCCCTAAGACCACTTTGATTTCAACTTTAGGATCTAACATGTATTGGGTTCCCAAGGACCGAATTCACTATGTGAATAGACCCACTCGATTCAATGGTCCAGGGGGAGCAAATACAAAATGTATTTTTTTTATGTCTTAGAAATTGCATGCTTAGTTTTTCCTTTATTTTTAGAATGGTTAGATAGGACTCATAACCAACTAAAATCTCATGAAAAGATTGAGCCTCGGAGCCTCTTTTCAAAAATAAACCAACTAAAATCCTCTGAAAAGATTGAGCCTCGGGGAGCCTCTTTTCAAAAATAACTAGTTAGACCAAGACGTAGTCTCAAGTAAGTCGAGTTATCAATTTCTTGAAATTAGCTTTGTCTAAGGAAGTGGTCGTTGTTCCGATCAAAGAAGGCCTCTGTGCCTCGCCACGACCTGGAAGCTAATCTCTTGAAAAGATTACTTGATGAGCTTAGACTAAATCCGAATCTAACCTAATGTTGGTTAATTTAAATTCATTAAAATTAATCAAGTAAAATTGAAAGTCATCTCACAATAACACATAGGAATAACATGTTTTGATCATGTAGATATTGGTGAGATGATTTAGGTTTAAAACTTACAAACAACCCTTTAGTAATTCCAATATCCGATCCAACTACCTTATGTGTAGGATCAATGGATGTTGGCGGTGGTTGCTCGAAACATGACCGGGATCAACTCAAATTTTCGGGTTACGATTCAAACGACAAGGATCGGTAGCCTTCGAATAACGGCAAGCTCAAAATCATCTGATCGTGATATTGAGCTCAACTCTAACTTTACAATTCAAAATGTCTTATTAGTAGAAAACTTTCAATATAATTTACTTAGTGTAAGCCAATTGTGTGATAACAATTATAAGGTCATATTTCTAGAAAATGAATAATCAAAATAAATGCAACATCTAAAATAATACTTAAAGGAACTAGGAGTAGCAACATCTACACAATAAATTTACCCAACTCCTCAACCAAGTGTCTTATGACACGGCCAAGAGGAATCTTGGTTATGGCATCAAGACTCGGACACTGCGCACCCAAGACTCGTCCACAAGATGAGTCAGAGTGGCTTGGTTATAGGTTTGCCTAAACTGAACAACTTGGATAATAAAATATGTAATGCTTGTCAACAAGGTAAACAATCTAGGACACAACATCAATTAACTAATCAAGAACGAACCAAAAGTGTTCTTGAGCTCCTACACATGGATCTATTTGATTCACATGGAGCTAAGTCACTCAATGGTAGTCAATTTTGCTTAGTCATAATTGGCGACTATTCTAGATTTACTTGGGTTAGGTTTATCAAACATAAAAATGATACCTAGACCAACTAATCAATCTTTGTAGGTTAATCGAAAATCAAAAGAACCTTAAGATTAAAAGACTTAGAAGCGATCATGGTGGTGAATTGAAAACCACAGTTTACAGATCTCTGTAACCTAAGCGGATACCACCATGAGTTTTCATGTCCTAGAACCCCACAACAAAATGGGTTAGTCGAGCGGAAAAATAGAACCCTACAAGAAGCCGCTAGGACAATGTTAAACGAGTATAACCTACCCGATAGATTTTGGGCGAGAGGCCGTTAGTCCAAAATAGGATCCTTATGGTAAAGAGGCACCAAAAGACCTCGTACGAGATTTATCACGATAAAATACCGAACATCAAGTACTTTAGGGTATTTGGATGCAAGGTACATATCTTAAACACTAAGGATTACCTAGGGAAATTCAAATCCAAAACCTCTACTGGAACCTTTCTAGGATACTCAACCACCAGTAGAGCTTATAGGGTATACAATCACGACACTCTTAGAGTCGAAGAAACCATTAATATAGTTTTCGACGAAGGACACGAACCCGTTCAATCCTTAACAAAACCAACTAGCAAATCAACTTATAGCGAACCCGACTCTGATCTTGAACTTGAATCTCGTCCTAACCCAAGTCATCCTATCGACCAAGTGATAGATGACTCTAACCCAAGTCAAACTAGAACTCACCCAAGTCATCCTATCGACCAAGTGATAGATGACCCTAACCCGAGTCACACTAAGACTCAAACAAATCATCCTATCAATCAAGTTATAGGTGATCCAAATTTAGGTGTTCGAACTAGAGCTTCATATCGAAACCTTAGTCAAATCTCGTTAATTTCCAAAATCGAACCCAAAACTATTGAACAAGCACTTCTTGATCCCGACTGGATTATTGCTATGCAAGAAGAGCTAGCTCAATTCACTAGAAATGAAGTCTGGGAATTAGTACCACCACCTAAAGAAAAATCAATTATTGGAACAAGGTGGGTATTTCGAAATAAACTTGATGATAAAGGTGAAGTAGTTAGAAATAAAGCTAGGTTAGTCGCAAAAGGGTTTAGTCAAGTCGAAGGTTTAGATTACGATGAGACCTACGCCCGTGCAGCTGACTAGAGTCCATCCGAATGTTGTTAGCATATCTTGCACATCGAGGTTTTAAATTGTTTCAAATGGATGTCAAGTCAGCATTTTTGAATGGATACATTAAGGAAGAAGTTTACGTCTGTCAACCTCCGGATTGAAAATCTAGATAAACGACCATGTCCTTAGACTTAAGAAAGCCCTATATGGACTCAAACAAGCCCCAAGAGCTTGATGCGAAAGGCTTTCGATCTATCTTAAGTCCAAAGGATTCAACCAAGGTTTAGTCGACCCAACCTTATTCGTTAAAACCGTAGGAAAAGAAATCTTTATAGCCCAAATCTATGTAGATGATATAATTTTGGAACTACCAACTCGATCCTGCTAAACGAATTCATCTCACTTCTGGAAAGTGAATTTGAAATGAATTTAGTGGGAGAGTTAAGTTTCTTCTTAGGTTTACAAATTAAACAAACTAAAGATGGAATATATTTACATCAACAAAAATATACTAAGGACTTAATAAATCGATTTGGAATGCAAGATGCTAAAATAATCAATACACCTATGGCAACTAATGTTAATATAAAGCGAAGATGTAGAAGGAAAACCCGTTGACCTAAAATACTATAGGAGCGCAATAGGAAGTCTCCTATACTTAACCGCGAGCCGACGACATTTTATTCGTAAGTATGTGCGCAAGGTTACAAACTGCGCTAAGGAGTCTCACCTAACCCTAGTCAAGCGTATCCTTAGATATCTAAAGGGCACGCTAAACGTAGGTATTTGGTACCCTAGATCTACCGAGTTTAATCTAATCGCTACTCCGACTCGACTATGCCGGTAGTAAACTCGATAGAAAGAGCACGAGTGGTTGTTGTCAAATCCTCGGCTCGAGTCTAGTGAGTTGGTGCGGAAGAGCGACATTGCGTTGCCTTATCTACCACCGGGCCGAATACGTTGCGATGGGTGAGTGTGTCTCTCGCTCCCGTGGATGAAGCACACTCTCCAAGACTTTAGCTTAATCTTTAACAACATTAAAACCTACATAGATAACATTAGTTCAATTAACTTAACTAAAAATCCAATATGTCATTCTAGGACAAAACATATAGAAGTTAAACACCACTTCATTAGGGAACATGTAACTAATGGAACTATACAACTAGAGTATGTTGAGTCCAAATCAAACCTAGCGGACATCTTCACCAAACCACTACCCGAAGCCGAATTTAGTTTATTAAGACGAAAGTTAGGTATGTGCGTAATAGAGTAGGATTTAAATTTTTCTATATATGTACTCTACTTTTGCTTCTTTTTATGAAATTAGCCTAAGTCTTACCTTAGAAATCATATACCTATAGATTTAAGGAGCCAACACATCTCACAACACATAGGAATAATGTGTTTGTGTACTTAGCCACGTAGACGGGCGTGAGATGTTAGGACCTTACTCACAGTTCCGCGTAGATTCGGTGCATCGACATGAACCATGGAGTATAATTATTTAAAATTAATCAACTCCTTCAAGACTTATTGATCATTCTATATCAATCAAGTCCAACCGGAGTTGTACATTTTAGATGAACATATTTTCAAGCTTATTATTATTTAAAAAATATATATATATATATATATTTATATTGGGAACTTGCTTGGACTTACAAACCTTAAAATATATTTACAAACTTTTTGAGTTAAGGCAAAAGGGGGAGAAAGTCACAAAAGTAAGGAAGAAAGTAAACAAAATTATTACCTTTTATATTAAGTAATTCCGTTTACTTAAGCAACTATTAAGGGGGAGTAAAAATTATTTTTCAAGAACTCACCTTCGGTCAAGGGAGAGGTTACCTCAAAGGGGAGAACTTGAAACAATAATATTTCTCACTCATGCTTAATCTTTATGCTAGCTCACTCATGCTTAATCTTTATGCTAGCTCATTCATACTTAATCATTATGCTAGCTCATTCATATTTAATCTTTATGCTAGCTCATTCATATTTAATCTTTATGCTAGCTCATTCATACTTAATCATTATGCTAGCTCATTCATATTTAATCATTATGCTAGCTCATTCATATTTAATCTTTATGCTAGCTCATTCATATTTAATCTTTATGCTAGCTCATTCATGCTTAATCATTATGCTAGCTCATTCATATTTAATCTTTATGCTAGCTCATTCATATTTAATCTTTATGCTAGCTCATTCATGCTTAATCATTATGCTAGCTCATTCATGCTTAATCATTATGCTAGCTCATTCATATTTAATCTTTATGCTAGCTCATTCATGCTTAATCATTATGCTAGCTTACTGTTATGCTTAAATTTTCCTTAACTTTTGTGTCGGTTTGCCATGAATCAAAAAGGGGGAGATTATTGGTGCAGTGGGCACCAAAGTCGAACCGGTATTTTGATTATGGCAAAAGGCTCAATAGTTAAGGGTATATTTGTTATCTTACGAGCTCAATTAAGTGTGCAGAAATGCTAAAGTTGAGCGGAAGGTCTGCGACACCGGTGGGAACCGAGGTGGTCGAACGCCAGAGGGACTTGAGGAAGCCGAGGTACTCGGGTGAAGACCGAGCGAGGCTACAAGGTAAGCTCGTGTGAAAGCGAAGCAAGGTCGTTAAGCGTAGATCCGACCCAATACCTCCAATGGAAGGTCTAGGTTTGAGATCGGATGGTTAGAACCATCGTACTTTATATTTTAAGCTAACTTGTATCTGCGGTCAAAACCCTTTGACTACAGTCAACGCTAGTCAAGTTCCGACCTCGAGAAGAGCTCGAATTTCAAGGGGTGAATTTGGACTTGACTCGTGTTTTGGTACAAAGGGTGATGTGGCATCAAGGTGGACATCCAAACCATCACCAAGCTTCCTTGTGGTGGACGCCCAAAATAAGGTGAGTTGGCACAAGATGGTTGGCTCCCATGATGTGGCACAAGTTGAATGGCTCCAACAAGTTGGCGCCCAAGGAGGTTGGAGGTGGCACAAGGTGGTTGGATGAAACACCTCATCCTTGAGTTGGCGCACAAGAAGGTTGGAGGTGGCACAAGGTGGTTGGATGAAACACCTCATCCTCAAGTTGGCGCCCAAGGAGGTTGGAGGTGGCACAAGGTGGTTGGATGAAACACCTCATCCTTGAGATGGCACAAGAAGGTTGGAGGTGGCACAAGGTGGTTGGATGAAACACCTCATCCTTGAGTTGGGATAAGAACCTCACCTTGGACACTACCTATGTCTAAATCCATAGATCAATATCCATAAATAGACATGTTCAAGCCAAGCAAATTACAAGAATTCAAGAGCTCTCAACACGCCGTCGTAACGCCGCTACTACTACTCACATTTGCTACGACGAAGTGCCGCCGACAACGAAAGCTACATCTTCTACTTATAAGAGTTGTCGGTATATTTATTTAAGTTCTACTTCTTTAAATTGTCTTTGTGCTTTAATCGTAACAAGGAAAGGGGGAGTGTCCCTTTGCCTTGATTTCTTTTTGTAATCGTTGCTCCTACTTCCAACGAAGAGGAGTGGTTTTAGTGAATTGCCCTCCGTACGTGATCAAGGATCACTAGTGCCGTGGATTAGCAATCGAAAGATTGTGAACCACGTAAAAATATCTTGTCTACTTTATATTTCCGCTGTGCATTCTCTACTTGCTTTTTACTTATTGCAAAAGTTTTTAACGACACCGTATCGCTATTCACCCCCCCCCTCTAGCGACACTTTCGATCCAACAGCCTAGATCTAATGGATGAAAACAAAACTCTAGATTCAAAGGTAGAGATTAAATCTCTAGATCCGACGGTTGAGATTAAATCTCTAGATCCGACAGTTGAGATTAAATCCCTAGAACCAATGGTCGAGATTAAAACAAGGCTTATCCCTAAACCTATAAATAAGCCTTAAGGGGGTGGGCGGCAACTTGAAAAAACGGGATTAAGGTTTTCTTCGGATGGGCAGCAAGGAATCCTAGTTAGGTTAGGATTGTGTTTGGGTGGCTAGGGTTTGGGTGTTGGAGTGGGCAGCAACAAGAGGAGAAGCTCCTTTCTTATTCTTCCTAAGGTGTTGCCGGCACCTATCCTTCTTCCATCTACTTTGGCCGGTGCTCAACCTATCCTTCTTCCCTTCTTCTTTGGCCGACAATTAAGAGAGCTAGGGTAAGGGTTTTGGGCGGCTACAAGGAGAAGGGTTGGTTTCCTTTCTCTTCTACAAGTGTTGGCCAGCGCCCATGCTCTCATTGATTCTCTTTTGGCCGGTTCCCATACTCCATATTCTCTTCCTTGGCCGGCGGCAACATCGAGTCCATAGACTTGGTGGCCGGTTCTAGATAGGAAGAATAGTTTTGTTTTATGATCTTCCTTTTTTCGGAGTGTACAAGGAAAGGAAGATTGGTGATCTAGGAGCTTCAACTTTTGGAAGATCGTCACCCACACGATGTCCAAAAGGAGGTAGGACATACAATAGAAGATCAAGAGGTATAACAAGAGGTATAATCTTGTTTATTTTGATTAGTGTTCTTTTGTATTATGTCTATAATTGTTTTTCAATTATATGCATGTTGTATGTGGTTGTTTACTTTATGTATGTGGATAAATTTATTTGGACCCCGAATACAAATACAAAAACCGACGATCCGTACATCGTCTATTCCACGGCTATTCGTAGAATAGACGTTGGTTACTTGAACAACGAGTTTGTTCAAGTGACTACTCTAATCGAATAGCACAACGATGACACGGTTGCTTGGGTAATCCCTCTTGTCAAGGATAATTTTTTTTATCCGGGGACGTAGAAGGGTTTTCCATGAACAAGCGACGGAGTTGAAGTGGGAAGCGAAGTTTCCTACCTTCAAGTGGTATCGGAGCTTCGGTTCCAAAGGCAAAACCTTCAAGTGGTATCAGAGCCACGGTTTCCGGTTTTGTGTGTTTAGGATTCGGTTACTTTTATGCACTTTTCATATATTATATGTGTCGGATAATAGTAGGATATGCGTAGGTTAACTCTTTGGTTGCTGGCATAGGATCCAACTAATATGGTCATATGTGTGTATGTGATTGTATGTATGTAATTGTATATTTTGTTGAATCCTCGGGGTTGATGAGGCTAGTATTTAATTTTTGTAAATTAGATACGACATTGTTTAGCTACTCTTTTTATTTTAGTTTACTTTCGATCTAGATTTCATGTACACTCCCTCATGGAGTACAAGTATGTACTCTTCGAAGAGTGTCCTCCTAAGCCTGCGAATTAGCTGGAAGTCCTTGGAGCTGAGATCAATGGGGAAACCCAGGTCGATATCATTCTCCAAGTGACAGAAGGACTTGCTCAGGTTCAGGCCATGGTTGCTCAAAAGGTTTCTAATTCTAAGTCGAAAGGCAAGAAGAAGAAGAAACAAGCTGGGGCATAAATGATGGGAGGATCTCAGGGACGCGTGAAGAACTCGAAAGGCAAGTGCTTCACTTGTAAGCAGGATGGACATTGGAAGAAGGACTGTCCCAATCCGAAATGGAACAAAGGTATATCCTTTGGTCAAGTCGTTGAAACATGGTTAGCGGTGTTATCTACTGCCACCTGGTGTGTAGGTACAGGAGTCACTGATCATGTCTGCAATACTTTCCAGGGGTTCCAAGAAACCAGACGATTAGCTAAGGGAGAGATTACCATTTACTTGGGCAATGCCACGAAGGTGGCGGCTGTTGCAGTAGGAGATGTTTATTTGTTTTTTGAGAAAATAAAAGTTTTGGTTCTTAAGAATTGCCTATATGTACCTTTATTTAGAAAGAATTTAATTTCAGTTTCTAAATTATTTATGGATGGATATTCTATTTCTTTTAATGACAGAGTTGTTATAAATGAAATAGGGAGATTATCTGTTCTGGTGCATTGATAGGAAATTTGTATACACTCGAACCAAAAGCTCCCACGATGCAAATTGAAGTTAATAACTCATCTTCTAATTGTAATAAGAGAAAAGAACCTTCAAAGATGAACTAAACATATCTTTGGCATCTTAGGCTTGGTCATAATAACCTAAGCAGAATTCAAAGGTTTATAGCTGATGGACCTCTGGGTTCATTAGTGATGGAAGATTTCCCAACCTGCGAATCTTGCTTGGAGGGTAAAATGATCAAGAGGCCTTTTAAGACCAAGGGGTATAGAGCCAAAGATGTGTTAGAATTGGTTCATTCTCATTTGTGTGGTCCTATGTCTATCCAGGCTAGAGGTGGTTTTGAGTATTTCATCTCTTTTATAGACGATTATTCGAGATATGGATACATTTAATAGATGAGCCGCAAGTCTGAATGCTTTGACAAGTTCAAAGAATTCAAGGTTGATGCAGAGAAACGTCAAGGTAAAAGTATCAAGACACTACGATCTGATCATGGTGGTGAGTACCTCTTGGGAGAGTTTAGGAATTACTTATCAGAGGCTGGGATTCAATCCCAATTGTCTTCACCTGGCACACCCCAACCGAATGGTGTAGCAGAGCGAAGGAATAGGACTCTTATGGAGATGGTTAGATCGAGGATGAGTTATTCTGAGTTGCCATATTCGTTCTGAGGATATGCTCTAGATACGAAAGTGTATATTCTGAACTTGGTATCATCTAAATCAGTGCCTTCTACTCCCACAGAATTGTAGACTGGGCGAAAGCCTAGTCTAAGACATATTCGGATTTGGGGGAGTCCAGCACATGTGCTGAAGGCAAATGCTGGTAAGTTGGAACCTCGTACAGAAGTGCGCATGTTCGTTGGCTATCCTAGAGGAACGAAAGGTGGTTTATTTTATAGTCCAAGAGATCAAAGGGTGATCGTCAGCACAAACACTAGATTTCTAGAGGAAGACTATGTCATGAACCACAAGCCCATGAGTAAGATTGTTCTAGAGAAAAATAAAAGGGGAAGTCACTTCTTCAGTACCACCGGTACAAGAGGATATACCACAAGTCACTGCACCGCTTGTCACAGAGGATACATAGGTGATACCTCGTCGTAGTGGGAGGGTTGTGAGATAGCCTGATAGATTCATATTCTTGGGAGAATCTTCTGATTTGGTCCCTGGCGAACATGAACCTGATCCCTGGACATATGATAAAGCAATCCAAGATATAGATGCAGTATCTTGGCAAAGTGCAATGAATGCTGAGATTGATTCTATGGATTCAAATCAGGTCTGGGTGCTAGTAGAATCACCCGATGGTGTAAAAACCATTGGTTGCAAGTGGATCTACAAAAGAAAGAGAGGAATAGACGGGAAGGTTGAGACCTTCAAAGCATGGCTTGTTACGAAAGGGTATACTCAGAAAGAGGGTATCGATTATGAGGATACCTTTTCGCCAGTAGCCATGCTTAATTCTATCCGGATTCTCTTAAGCATTGCAGCTCATATGGATTATGAGATGTGGCAGATGGATGTCAAGACAGCTTTCCTTAATGGAAGTCTTAAGGAAAACATCTATACCCATGGGCATGGTCAGCAGATATCAGAGTAATCCAGATATCTGCTTTACCGTGGGCATGGTCAACAGATATCAGAGTAATCCAGGACAGGGACATTGGACTGCGGTAAAGTATATATTAAAGTACCTGAGAAGGACTAGGGATTATATGCTAGTTTTCCAGGAAGACCAATTACTCCTTGTGGGTTACACGTATTTTGACTTCCAATCAGATAGGGATAACTGTAAGTCTACCTCAGGTTTTGTGTTTACTTTGGGAGGTGGAGCCATTGTATGGAGGAGTGTAAAGCAGAAATGCGTGGCAGACTCCACCATGGAAGCTGAGTATGTGGCAACCTCTGAGGCGGCCAAAGAAGCTGTGTGGCTCAGGAACTTCTTGATGGACTTAGATGTGATTCCTGGTTTCCCCAGAACTATCACAATTTATTGTGATAATAGTGGTGCAGTTGCAAACTCGAAGGAACCACGAGCCCATAAGCCAAGTAAACACATAGAACGCAAGTACTACCTGATACGAGAAATTGTAAAGGAGGTAGAAGTTGTTGTTGCCTAGATTACATCTGAGGATGACCTGGTAGACCTTTTCACTAAGGCCCTTCTGGCGAGAGCTTTTATAGGCATGTGGAGGGAAGGAGAATCAGATGTATGACAGTATGAGGACATCATAGTCTTTTAGTATAAGTGGGAGATTGTTAGGATGTATACTGAAAAGTCTATCTTATGTATGAACATCTTTATTTTGAAATAAGAATCACATGATTATTGTTTGCATATTTATGGTGATGCATATTGTCTAATATATTACATTGTAGATAACATGGTGTGTGGTGTCACACGGGAGATCATGTTATCGTCTCCTTGTAAAGTATAAGTAAAGCCTCACAACCGAGATGACTTTGGACAAACCATTGGTTTGGTTGTAGTGTGATTTGATATTGGTTTGTCTTGACCAAAGAATCACACTAGTGCACTTTGTGTGTATTGAGCAGGACCGACTTAGAGGTGATTCGATTTATTGCTGACTTCATAATCGAATCGGACCTCAGATATTATATTGTACATACTCTTAATCTCGATATAATAATGGGCACATATACTTAGTATTCATTTCTTTGATTTACCAATGGGCGAGATTTATAGATTAAATCAATAGGCTTGGTAAGTTGAGAAATGATATTATTTATATGGTGTGTCGTTGATTATAGGAGGAAACCATGTCCTATATATTAGGATGATGATGTCCCATTAAGGAGCTCCTAAGGTTCATCATGTAAACCCTGCAGGTGGACTTGGTCATGTTGGGTTTCCGGCACCGCGGCGTGTGTGTGTTCGATCATGTTTCGTAAACATGAGCACAGCGGAAGCAATAAAAATAATAAATACTCCTATTTATTACAACACACAACACACGCATGCTATTACAACAAGTGTAGACATAACCGTAAATTAAAATTGCGATAAAAGGAAATTAAACTACGTTATACCTTCCGTATGACGTGTAGCGGGAACGGCATCAACCGGAACGATCCTCGTAAGAATCGTCTCTATCCGTATCCACGCCGAGCTCCTCGGGATGACTTCGCTAAGTCACGAGCTTCGTCTTCGTACGGGTTACTAGCCTCGTGTTGAAGACGACGTGATCGAGAGATGATCACGATCCGAATCCAAATTCGGATCCAAAACGAGTTCTCAAAACTCGCTTCTCCGGAGAGGTATTCGTCAACCGTTTGACGAATCCTTCGTCCTCCACCTCCGAGGATTACCGGAGATCAACTCCCCGGTATGTTAGCCGCTGTCGGAGCACTAACCGTCGTCCAAACGACGCTCCGACGAGAGGAGAAGAAGCTGTCCAGAAAAACTGGACAGCTTGGTGGAGGAGATAGGCGCCGGCCAACAAAGGAAGCCAAGTGCTTACCTTGATGCCAAACCTAAGGAGGATCGCGAAGGCAGCAGCTCGACGCCGCAGCAGGAGGAAGGAAGCCGCCTTTCCGACGCCGGGATGGAGGTGCTATGGTGGGCGGCAACACACGCTGGGCGGCAACTTTGTGTTGGGCGGCTAGGGTTTGGATGATTGGATTAGTTAGGGTTTAACAATCCCTTAAGCCCACTTTTATAGAGAACTAATTCTCTTAATGGTTAATGGATCATATCCATAAAGCCCGTTAACCCGCTCCATTAAGATAAGTTAAAATAAACCAAACCATGATGGTTTATTTTAAGTTAAACGAACCGAACCAACCTTTGGTTCATTCGCTTAATATAAACCAAACCCTTTGGTTTATTCTCATCCATTGGATTAGGACCAAACCATTTTGGTCCATCCATTATGTCTTCATAAGACACGCCCATCCACGCTTCCATTGCGATCAAACAATTTCATGCTCGCTTTATGTTCGTCCAACCAAACATAGTTTCTCTCGATCGAGAATCCCATTCTCAAGCTCGTTTAAATCCTTTGGATTACACTCGTTGTGCGTGTGACCAAATAGGTTCTCGGTTTATGTTGGCCGTCTATAATTAACCATTAATTATAGAACGATCATGAGTGGCACCTAGTAGTACATCATGACCCCAATTAACCGAAAAGATCAACGGTTGATCCAGAACTATTTCTGAAACCCTTCAGTAGCTCGAATGAATCGTGCCCCATTCCCTTCACTCATCTTATACCCACTTGGTTCAGGACATGGTCTATTGTGTCAGTCCCCACTAGGCTGACTACGTCACACCTAGCCCATGTATCATTTCCTCGTCCTACGGATTCTAGTTACTCCACATGTATCGAAGAGTACCTTACTCTAAACATGTATTGCTTTGGCCAAAGACTTTAGTAACAATCCGACGAGAGGCCATGGGTATACATCTCGTCGCAAGGAGTGGTGAATCCTTTATAGGCTATTCAAACACCTTCGATCACTTCGACTTATACCCAATCATCCCGGGTCCTCATCTCCTTAGAGATGTTTGCTTAAGATGTCAAAGCATAAGTCTCCATGATCAAGATGACTTGAATACCGCAAGTCAAAGGAACATCGCACTTAAGCTACAGTAAGAACTTCATTGACATATCTATATATGCAGAGAACCATATGAAGTCTTACTACTGGTCACTCCAATGAACTA
Source organism: Wurfbainia villosa (assembly GCA_025175895.1). NCBI lineage: Eukaryota > Viridiplantae > Streptophyta > Magnoliopsida > Zingiberales > Zingiberaceae > Wurfbainia > Wurfbainia villosa. The sequence goes on along the minus strand of CM045987.1, from coordinate 72,689,063 downwards.
GTTACCATAACTAGCATCCACGATCAACTCGGACATCACTATGTCTCCAAACAAAGGAGAATCACCGCTTGGATACACCAAGGAGTATACCTCGTGCTAGTCTCGACAGAATTGATGGTGTCCAAATCCATCAATTCATCGACTAGGGATAATTCCGATACATCACAATTACACATGTAGAGATACTCACTAGTTGTGATCCAATCATAAATTCTCTCATGCTATGTATCGTATCGTGGACATTCAGTAAATGAGTTTAAGATCCAATCAAATACATTAAACATGTATACTCAAATAGTGAATCTTCATTTATCATATAAATGGTTCATACATAAGGCGATTGCCTTAGGACATCTCTCATATATTACTAACAGGTCCGGCATGATGAAAAGGTTGAGTGGTACTACTCATGGAGTTAGATGTTGATTAATTAATGGTCAGTAAATTAATTATTCATCAGACATTCGAGATCTTAAACACGGGAAGAAAATGTACATATAATATATGGAGTCCATATTAACTTATGGGGGTTGGTGAGGTAGATCAATGATAATCCTTTAGTGGATTGGATTATCATTAATGGATCGGACTTTATGTGGGCTTGATCCATTGGGTGGCCAAGATCCAATCCTCCTCATGGTCCCTATTGTAGCCTATTAATACCTCATGAAGCTTAGATCTAATGGATGAAAACAAAACTCTAGATCCAAAGGTAGAGATTAAATCTCTAGATCCGATGGTTGAGATTAAATCTCTAGATCCGACGGTTGAGATTAAATCCCTAGAACCAATGGTGGAGATTAAAACAAGGCATATCCCTAAACCTATAAATAAGCCTTAAGGGGGTGGGCGGCAACTTGAAAAAAGGGGATTAGGGTTTGCTTCCCTTCGGCGCCAAGGAATCCTAGTTAGGTTAGGATTGTGTTAGGGCGGCTAGGGTTTGGGTGTTGGAGTGGGCGGCAACTAGAGGAGAAGCTCCTTTCTTCTTCTTCCTAAGGTGTTGTCGGCTCCTATCCTTCTTCCCACTTCTTTGGCCGGTGCTCAACCTATCCTTCTTCCCCTCTTCTTTGGCCGACAATTAGGAGAGCTAGGGTTAGGGTTTTGGGCGGCTACAAGGAGAAGGGTTGGTTTCCTTTCTCTTCTCCAAGTGTTGGCCGGCGCCCATGCTCTCATTGATTCTCTTTTGGCCGGTTCCCATACTCCATATTCTCTTCCTTGGCCGGCGGCAACATTGAGTCCATTGACTTGGTGGCCGGTTCTAGATAGGATGAAGAGTTTTGTTTTATGATCTTCGTTTGTTCGGAGTGAACAAGGAAAGGAAGATTGGTGATCTCGGAGCTTCAACTTTTGGAAGATTGTCGCCCACACGACGTCCAAAAGGAGGAAGGTCATACAATAGAAGATCAAGAGATATAACAAGAGGTATAATCTTGTTTATTTTGATTAGTGTTCCTTTGTATTATATCTATAATTGTTTTTCAATTATATGCATGTTGTATGTGGTTGTTTACTTTATGTATGTGGCTAAATTTATTTGGACCCCAAATACAAACACAAAAACTGGCGATCCGTACATCGTCTATTCCACGGCTATTCGTAGAATAGAGGTTGGTTACTTGAACAACAAGTTTGTTCAAGTGACTACTCTAATCGAATAGTACGACGATGACACGGTTGCTTGGGTAATCCCTCTTGTCAAGGATAAATCTTTTTTATCCGGAGACATAGAAGGGATTGCCTTGAACAAGCGATCGAGTTGAAGTGGGAAGCGAAGTTTCCTACATTCAAGTGGTATCGGAGCTTTGGTTCCCAAGGCAAAACCTTCAAAGAAAAGTAAATAATAGAGTATATATAAAACGAATGTAAATCCTACTCTATTACACACATGCCCAATTTTCGTCTTAGTAGACTAAATTCGACTTCGGGTAGCGGCTTGGTAAAAAGATCGACTAGGTTTGACTTGGATTCCTTGTATTCGAGTTGTATGGTTCCGTTAGCTACATGTTCTCGAATAAAGTGGTGTTTGACCTCAATATGTTTGGTTAAGTTGATTGAGCTAATATTATCTATGTGGGTTTTAATATTGTTGAAGTTTAAGTTAAAGTCTTGGAGAGTGTGCTTCATCCAAAGAAGCTGAGCCACACACTCACCCATTGCGTTGTATTCGACTTCGGAGGTAGATAAAGTAACACAGTGTTGCTTCCTACTGCACCAACTCAGTAGACTTGAGCTGAGAAGTTGACAACAACCACTTGTGCTCTTTCTATCAAGTTTACTACCGGTAGAGTCCAAGTCAGAGTAGCCAATTAGTTTGAACTCAATAGATCTAGGGTACCAAATACCTACGCTTAGCCTACCCTTTAGATACCTGAGGATACGCTTAACTAAAGTTAGGTTAGACTCCTTGGCACATGTTTGGAGCCTTGCGCACATACTTACTGTGAATAGGATGTCAGGTTGACTCGCAGTTAAGTAAAGGAGACTCCTTATAGTGCTCCTATAGTATTTTAGGTCAATAGGCTTTCCGTCTACATCTTCTCCTATATTAACATTAGTTTCCATGGGTGTATTAAAGATTTTAGCATTTTGCATTCCGAATCGGTTAATTAATTCCTTAGCATATTTTTGTTGATGTAAATAAATTCCTTCCTTAGTTTGTTTAATTTGTAATCCAAGAAAGAAATTTAATTCTCCTACTAAGTTCATTTCAAACTCACTTTCCATGAATGAAATAAATTCGTTTAGTAGGATTGAATTAGTGGTTCCAAAAATGATGTCATCTATGTAGATTTGGGCTATAAAAATTTCTTTGCCTACGGTTTTCATGAAAAGGGGTTGGTCGACTAAGCCTTGGCTAAACCCTTTGGACTTAAGATATACAGAAAGCCTCTCATACCAAGCTCTAGGAGCTTATTTTAGTCCATATAAGGCTTTCTTGAGTTTAAACACATGGTCAGATTTATCTAAGCTTTCGAATCCTGGGGGTTGACTAACGTACACTTCTTCCTTAATAAGTCCATTCAAAAATGCTGATTTGACATCCATTTGAAATAATTTAAATCCTCGATGTGCAGCGTATGCCAACAACATTCGGATGGATTCTAATCTAGCTACAGGGGTATAGGTTTCATCATAATCTAACCATTCTACTTGACTAAACCCTTTCGCGACCAATCTTGCTTTGTTTCTAACTACTTCACCTTTGTCATCAAGTTTGTTTCGAAAGACCCACCTTGTTCCAATAATTGATTTATCTTTAGGTGGTGGTACTAATTCCCAAACTTCATTCCTAGTAAATTGAGCTAGCTCTTCTTGCATTGCAATAATCCAATCGGGATCAAGAAGAGCTTGTTCAATGGTTTTGGGTTTGATTTTCGAAATCAAGGAGATTCGACTAAGATTTCTATATGATGATCTAGTTCGAACCCCTAGGATAGGATCACCTATCACTTGGTCGATAGGATGATTTGATTGAATCCTAGAATGACTTGGGTCACCTATCACTTGATGGATAGGATGACTCGATTGAATCCTAGACTGGCTTAGATTAGGATTTATATCAGACTCGATTTCAAGGTCAGAGTTGAGTATGTTACGAATCGGTTCGCTAGTTGGTTTTACTACGGGTTATGTGGGTTCATATCCTTCGTCGAATACTACATTAATAGTTTCCTCAATTCTAAGGGTGTCATTGTTATATACCCTATAGCCTCTACTTGTGGTTGAGTATCCTAGGAAGATATCGGTGGAGGTTTTGGATGTGAACTTTCCTAGGTATTCCTTAGTGTTTAGGATATGTACCTTACACCCAAATACCCTAAAGCATTTGATTTTAGGGACTTAGTCATGGTAGGTTTCGTATGAGGTCTTAAGGTGCCTCTTTACCATTAGGATTCTATTTTGGACATAACAAGCCGTACTAATGGTTTCTGCCCAAAATCTTTTGGGTAGGTTGTATTCGTTCAACATGGTCCTAGCGGCTTCTTGTAGGGTTCTATTTTTCCGCTCGACTAGGCCATTTGGTTGTGGGGTTCTACGACATGAGAATTCATGGTGGTATCCGTTTAGGTTACAGAAATCTGTGAACCTATGATTTTCGAATTCACCACCATGATCGCTTCTAAGTCTTTTAATTTTAAGGTTCTTTTGGTTTTTGATTAATTTAAACAAGTTGATGAGTTGGTCTAAGGTATCACTTTTGTGTTTAAGGAACCTAACCCAGGTAAACCTAGAATAGTCGTCAATTATGACTAATCAAAATTGACTATCATTAAGTGACTTGGCTCCGGCTCCATGAGAATCGAATAGATCCAAATGAATGAGCTCAAGCACACTTTTGGTTCATTCTTGGTTAGTTAGTTGATGTTGTGTCCTAGGTTATTTACCTTGTTAACAAGCATTACAAATTTTATTGTCTAAGTTGTTAAGGTTGGGCAAACCTTTGACTAAGCCACTCTGACTCACCTTGTGAATGAGTCTTGGGTGCAAGTGACCGAGTCGTCGGTGCCACAACCAGGATTCCTCTTGCTGTGTCATAAGACACTTGGTTGAAGAGTTGGGTAAATTAATTGTGTAGATGTTGCTATTCCTAGTTCCTTTAAGTATTGTTTTAGAGGTTTCATTTGTTTTAATTAAACATTCATTTTCTAAGAATATAACCTTATAGTTGTTATCATACAATTGGCTTACACTAAGTAAATTATATTAAAAATCTTCGACTAATAAAACATTATGAATTGTGAAATTAGAATTTAGCTCAATATCACCTGATCCGATGATTTTGAACTTGTCGTTGTTTATGAAAGCTACCGATCTTTGTCGTTTGAATCTAAGCTTCAAAAATTTAAGTTGGTCTCTGGTCATATATCAGGAGCATCCACTGTCCAATATCCATTGATCCTACACACAAGGTAGTTGAATCAGATATTGTATTTTAAGGGTTGGTTGAGAATTATTAGTCCTAGATCATCTCACCCATTTCTACATGATCAAACACGTTATCCTTATGGTTTATTGTGAGATGACTTCAATTTTAGTTGATTAACTTTAATGAATTGAAACTAGTCAACCTTGGGTTAGATTCAAATTTAACCCTAAGCTCATCAAGTCACCTTTTCAAGAAATTGACTTCCAGGTCGTGGCGAGGCACAGAGGCCTTCTTTGATCGGAACAACGACCACTTCCTTAGACAAAGCCAAGTTCGAGAAAATAGTAACTTGATTCACCTAAGATCATTTCCTGGTCTAACTAGTAAAGGATACAGTGAGGTAGCTTCAGCTAGTTCCACTTAGTCAAGTGCACCGAGCCAGATATGCCTTATCTAACTCGGACACACAAGACTTCACTTTCCTAGCATACTATCATCTCGCCGCATCCTAGTACTATGTTATCAAGAATTGACAAGTTATAATTCCTATCTAACCGTTGTAAAAATAAGAATAAAAAGACCTAAGCATGAAAATTCTAAGTAATAGCACAAACAAATTTTGTACTAGCTCCCCCTGGACCATTGAATCGGTTCGGTCTTTCCACGTAGTGGATTTGGTCCTTGAGAACCCAGTACTTTTTAGATCCTAATTGAGAAATCAAAATGGTCTTAGGGACCCATGCTTGGAAATGTTTTTTATTTCTACTTACAATTGATATATACGACTTGTTAGTCGTATTTGAGCTAAACCGAAGCCCGGTCTTATTGTACATGGCCCTTTGCGATCCAAGTAAAAGGTCAAGTCCCTTGGATCCCAAAGTGAACCATTCCAATGTATGCCCAAGGTATTCGACTTGACTTTTCAAAAGTGAGTTCTCAACTTCGAGCTTTTCAACTCGAGTTGAGTCCTCCTCTTCAACGTGACTAGTCAAAGAGGTTAGGGAGACCTTGTGTTTAAGGAGTTTAACCTCCTAAACTAAGGTCTCGACCTTGGACTCGGACTTAGCTAAATTTTTTGATAAAAATTTAATTGCATTGTATAAAGTGCTAAGCAAATATCGACTTAACTTAAGTGACTCTTTTGAACCGGATGCATATATGTGGCTCATCTTGAATAGCGACTCATCGTCGGATTAGGACTCGGACTATTCCTCGGGTTCGGAGTCTTGCTCGGGCTCGGTCAGCTTGGCCATGAAGACGAGATCGTCTTCTTCATCCTCTGACAATTCTTCCCAAGTAGCGTTAAGCACTATCTTGGGTGCTTTGTTCTTCAGTTTCGGACACTCTGACTTGATGTGTCCGAACCTGTTACATTCAAAACATCTCAAATTCGAATTAAACATAGATTTAGTTTTACATTGATTGATGGGTTGTTTTCAGCTCTTGATCATCTTTCGAACTAGGTTTACTAGTTTAATTTCCATTTCGTACTCGTACTCGTCCTCTTCCTTGGGGGGTGGTTTGTTCGTGGTCTTCTTCTTCGAACCTACAATTAAGGCAATACCTTTCTCGGCCCGGACCACGTTAGTTTGTTCATGAAGTTCAAACTCAGAAAATAACTCATCTAATCTAAGTTTAGAAAGATCCTTAGAAACCTTGTAGGCATTGACCATGGATGCCCACAAGATGATCCTAGGAAAAGAGTTTAAGGCATACCTTATGAGGTCTCGATTCTCGACCTTTTGTCCAATGGCGTGCAAGCTATTGACGATGTCTTGAATACGAGCATGCAGTAGTGTTGTCGTCTCGTGTTCTTGCATCTTAAGGTTATACAACTTATTGAAAAGCAAGTCACGTTTACATACCTTCACATCGTCGGTTCCTCATGTAGCTCTACGAGTTTAGTCCATAGATCTTTCGCACTAATGAAGGGGCTGACACAATTTAACTCCTCTTTGGACAAGCCACATTGAAGGATTTGGGTCACCTTGGCATCTGCTTCCACTTGTATTTTCATGGCATTAGTCTGTTGATCATAATCCAACGATTCACCCACTTCATTAATAGGAAGCGTGAATCTGGTTTGGATTATGATCCACATCTCGATTTGGGTTTTTAAGAAGCACTCCATCCAACCCTTCCAATAACAGAAGTCATCTCCATTGTAAAATGGAGGTCGGATGAAGCTAAACCCTTTGAGATGGGCCATTTAGACAAAAGAAAGAAAACAAGTACCTTGCAAAACAAAAAAAAACGAAATGTACCAAGACTTTCGTCTTGGATTATTAATGTGGGAGAATGGATTTAAACGAAAAGAAAAATTCATAAAACAAAAATAAACAAAAATTTTTTTGTAAAAATGGCTAGATTGGTGGTTTCACCAAATCGTAGCACCTGTGGCTCTGATACCGATTGTTAGAACATTTGAGAGCTAGAGCGGGGTGAATAGCGCACGTGAAAACTTTTCGTTCGCTCGATATAAAATATGAGCAATAAAGAAATGCACAGGTGAAACTAAAAAATACTATTTCTTTTTACTTGGTTCACAACCTTCGACTGCTAATCCAAGGCCCTAACGGTCCTAAACCACGTATGGAGGGCAATCCACTAAAATACTCCTCCTCGTTAGAAGTAGGAGTGAACGATTACAAGAAAACAATAAAACTCAAGGTAGAGGGACACTCCCCCTCTCCTTGTTATGATTAAAGCTCCGAAAAAAGAATGCACAATTAAGACTCTAAATAAAGATGTTTATACCGACGACGAAGAAGATCTTGAGCTAAGGTTGAGTCATCGTCGTTCCGGCGGCACTTTGGCATAGTAGAGTCATCATAGGAGAGCGGTGTTGCGGGAGCATTTTGGAGCACTTGGAATGATAGAAAAGGGGTGGAGAACCCCTACTTTTATAGCCTTGAGAAACCCTAATCGTTGAGTTGAGGTTTCATGAGGTGATGCCACCTAGCCGTTGAGAAATGGTGAAAAGCTTTGACTCTCCTTGAGGCTGATCCTTGACCAGTAGTCGACTGATCGACCCTATCAGTCAACTACTAGAGGCATCAGTCGACTGATACAAGCCATCAGTCGACTGATGGCAGGGTTTCCAGCTGCAATGAAGAGTTAGCTTGAAAATGCAGTTAGTATAAGTAAGCTCGATGGCCATTTACCATTCGATCTCGACTTAGACCTTGCATGGGAAGTCTTGGTCGAATCGACGCCTAAGGGCATCCCCATACAGAGGACACGACCTTACTTACACTCACTCACACGAGCTTACCTCAACCTTTACCTTTGAAGCCTCGCTTCTGATCTTCACCCGAGTTCCTCGGCTCTCTCCGAAGTCCTCCCGTTGTCACCTGACCACCACAGTTCCCTCCGAGTGTCACTGACCTTCGGGTTAACTTAGCAATTCTGCACACTTGATTCAGCTCATAAGATAACAATGTGAACTTAACTTTGTGTATTTGCTATAATCAAAACTCAGGTTCGATTCAGGTGGCTACTGCACTAACAACTCTTAGGCACTTACTTACTCAAAGCGAGGGGCATTCCCTAGATCTAGCACAAAGTCTCAAAGGCATGCTCGGTATTGAGAGAAATTGGTAGGTGTTTTCCTAGTAATCTAACTCGGTCTCAAAGGAGCACATAACCATTTCCACCCATGACAACTATTTTTTATCCCTATTTATTATTATTCTTATTATTATTATTATTATTCATTTCTCTCTTTTTTTTTCTTTTTTTCGTTTATTTTTCTACTCACTGGGATTTTGATTTTTCCGAATGGGCTTACACAATTCGAGCATCTCTAGTAACTAAAATTCTAAATCTAAAGTCACCTATGGATTCCAAAGTACTAGACTATCGAGATGAATCATAACTAGGTACGTACTCAACATGTATAGGTGTAAAAATAAAAGCTAACTTGTGTAAGTCTAGAACATTCATTAGAGCAAATAAAATAAAATACCACGAGGTAAATGAAGTTAAGCTACCCATGGAAACAACTCATGAACAAACTTTAGAAATACTACTGAGGTAGCTTAAAGATAGCAAAAATTAAGTATTGAAGAAACTAAAAACTCTATGTATGAACAAATGAATGCTAACTAAAAATGCAAATGATAGGAAAAAAACTACTACAAGAAAAAAAATAAATCAAGACTTGGCCCCCCCCCCCCAAACTTAAGCGAAGCATACCTCTAATATGGTGGATGATGTGGAAAGTTTGGTAGCCTCAGCATCTCGGGGTCCTGGGATAATCTGGTATTGAGTCGCTGATGCCACATGTACATTTGGTCGATCTGAGAGCTGGTGGATGCAGCAGCTACTCGGTGCTCCTCCTCCCTAGCCCACTGTGCCTGTTGGGCACGTAAGTGTTGCCTGACCTCTCGATGGTAGGCATCCTCCTCCTTGCGATGGGCAGTCTCCTCCTAGAAGTATATACGGGCCTCGTCGTAGAACTCCTCAACCCGTTGGAAGCGCTTCCATAAGCCATAAAACTCTACCTGCGTGTAAGCACTCTGCTCCTCCCATCGCTGCCTCTGCTTCTGTTGCTCGGCGTATATGTCCTCGAGGAATGATCAAAACTTGGAGAAAGCGTAGGTGGATGTACCTGCATCCTGCTCAAAAGTAGAAAATGGTGGTGGTGCAGGTGCAACCTCATGTCGATGTGGACTAAGTGGGCTCCTATACATGTGTGGACTGGAGTGAGAGTTGATGAATAGGGGTGAAACGCACGGTGTGGTGCCCTTTATCCCTTGCGCAACACGGCCATGTGAAAACACATGGTCAGGCCGTGTGCACTACTGGAATGTGGGGCAAGGCTTTGTGAAAACACACGACCAGACCGTGTGCCCCCCGTTTCTCTCTCATGGTGCACAACGGTCTAAATTCTCCTTACATGCTCAGTCGTGTAGGTTCAAAATGATTTTTGTTTCTAGCTAGCAAGTCCTTTCTAGTCCTAATTTATTTACAAAATGCTAAATGTTATAAATTAAAGTTCAAATTACACAAACGAATGCAATAAAATAAAAAGAGAACATAAAAACTAAACTTGGGCTATCTCCCAAGAAGCGCTTTATTTAAGGTCTTTTCGCTCGACCTTATTCCTACGTTTCATTTGATGTATTTTAATCTTGCTCGTGGGGGAACAAGATATTTGCTCACCTTATGCCTCCTCCCTTGTGGTCCCTTATCACCATATCTCTTAAATCTTGCTCGTGAAGGGGCAAGATATTTATTAGCTGTCTTCCTTGGTTCGAGAGTGAACATGCTTATCTTTAAAGAATCATCAAGGGTTTGATCATAATATTCTATTTCATCCATATGCTGTGAATAATGTAACTCACCAGAAACATTCTCACTACAAGATTGATTAGTAGATTCTATTAGGTCGAATGAAATTTTATCATCACAAATAACTAGATGGGCTTCGTTCTTGGTTACTAAAGTTTTGGCGAGGGTTAAGGCAGGCTCTTTTAAATCCTTGAGGTTAGGAGGTGTTTTTATTGAAGTAATGCACTCCTCGATTAAAGTATCAATTATAAAATCCTAAAGTTCTCCTTTTAGTGGTGATTGAATGGATTGTCCTTCTTCACTTCCTAGTAATCGACTCAGTGTTCTAGCAAACTGACTGGCGATCTGTGCTATTTGAATCTTCAGCTTCTTTTGTCGGCTAGCAAATGTGGTGCAGTAGGCACCTAAGTCGAACCTGAGTTTTGATTATAGAAAACGATACAAAGTTAAGCTCATGTCATGATCTCACGAGCTGAATCGAGTGTGCAAAAAATTGCTATAGCTGGAGCTGAAGGCTAGCGACACCTGGAGGAAACCACGGTGGTCGGGCGACACTTGAGTGATTTCGGAGGGAGCCGAAGGAATCGAGTGGAAGGCCGAAAGCGAAAGTGGCACAGTAAGTATCAAGGTAAGCTCGTGTGTGTGCGAGTGTAAGTGAGGTCGTATCCTCTTTACGGTGATAGAATTAAGCATAGATCCGACCCATGACATCCCATCGGTGGTCTAGGTCGAGATTGGATGGTCGGAGGCCGTCAAAATAATGTTTTTGTTTAGCTAACTTGTCATTTCAACTAGCATCAGTCGACTGCCAGCTTGGAGGACTCGACTGCTATCAATCAGTCGACTGTCTACGGTCAGCATTCGACTGATGCTACCATCAGTCGACTGATGATGGCCATCAATCGACTGATGGTCAAGGATCAGCCTCGAGGAGTTAAGCCTTATCACCATTTTTCAAGGAGCCATGTGCCAAAACTCTATTCGGTGAAGTTCCTCTCGAAAAGGGGTTCAAAGGCTATAAAAGGAGGGTCTCTCCTAGGGTTTTTCATCATCTCCAAGTGTTCAAAAACCTCTGCAACTCCTCGATTCTCCGACGAAGTGTTGTCAACAACCCTAGCTTAGTTTCTACTCTTTAGTTGTTGATATTTTAATTTGTCGTCTCTTTAAATATTGCAATTCCTTTTATTAATCGAGGTTTTCTATCGTTGCACTTTACATTAATAGAAGAGAGGGTTTGTCTCTCTATCTTTTCTTTCGAAGGTTTTTTGTAATCGTCAAACTCCTACCTCCAATGAGGAGGAGTGTTTTTAGTGAATTGCCCTCTGTGCGTGATCAAGGATCACTAGGGCCTTGGAGTAGTAGCCGAAGGCTACGAACCAAGTAAAAATATTTGTCTCATTTTATTTATTGCTTATCTTTCCGCTGCAAATTAATTATCTACTCGAGTTTTAATGAACGAACAAAAAGAAAAGGTTTTATCGCTATTCACCCCCCCCCCTCTAGCTATCCACTTCGATCCAATAATTGGTATCAGAGCCGAGGGCGCTTAGATTTGGTGAAACCACCAACCTAGCATTTTTTTTTCCAGATTTATTTTTTGTTCGTTTAAATTTTTCTGCCGCACTACTAATCCAAGATGAAGTCTTGGTACTCTTCGTTTGGTTTTGTTTTGAAAGTATTCGCTTTTGGAGTAGCCGACGGTAAAACGGGCATAACTTTTCGTACAAGTTGACCCACGAAATGGGCTACCAACCAAAACGAAGCTCTCGGAGAGATATACACTTTTTAAGAGGGTAAACCCTCGTAACAAGCTGTCTTTATCCCCAAAAACCATCGTTTAGTACCATTTCTGGGACATCGAAGGTTGTAAGTGCTCATTTTTTATTTTGGTTGGTTATTTCTCGTTTATTCCTTTTGTTTTTTTTTCATTTCCAACATTACTAATCCAAGGCAAAGTCTTGGAACATTTTTTGTGTTTTTTTTGGTATTTTTTGTGCAAGGTTTCCCTTTCAAATGGCCCATCTCGAGGGTTTTAGCACCGTCCGACCTCCATTTTACAACGGAGATTATTTCCATTACTGGAAAGGTCGGATGGAATGCTTTCTCAAGACCCAAATCGAGATGTGGATCATAATCCAAATGGGTTTCACACTTTCGACTAACGAAGTGGGTGAATCCTTGGGTTATGACCAATGGACCATTGCGACAAAATGACAAGTCGAAGCCGACACCAAGGCAACTCAAATTCTCCAATGCAATTTGTCCAAGGAGGAACTAAATCGCATCGGCCCCTTCATCAACGTAAAGGACGTTTGGACAAAGCTAGTGGAGCTACACGAAGGGACCGATGAAGCCAAGGTATGTAAGCGAGATCTTTTATTTAATAAACTATATAATATAAAAATGCAAGAACATTAGTCCGCGACGCAACTTCACGCCCGCGTTCAAGACATAGTCAACAATCTACATGCAATCGGGCAAAAGGTCAAAAATCGCGACCTTATAAGGTATGTTCTTAACTCCTTTTCGAGGACTACCTTGTGGGCATCCATGGTCGATGCCTACAAGGTCTCCAAGGATCTTTCGAAACTTAGGTTAGATGAATTATTTTCCGATTTTGAACTTCATGAGAAGTCTAACTCGGAACCCGAGAAGGGTATAGCACTTTTTGCAGGTTCAAGAAAGAAAACCGCAAGCAAGCCACCTCCGAAGGAAGAAGAGGATGAATCCGATTCGGAGGTCGACTCGGAAATGGAGGCCGAACTAGTCAACCTAATTTGAAGGATAGTCAAGGGCCGAAAACGAACCATAACTCGACCCAACGAAGGTAAGCCTAAAAGTTCAAATATTAGATGTTACGAATGCAACAGGTTTGGACAAATCAAGTCTAAATGCCCAAAACTCAAGAGCAAAGCACCAAAACACAAAAAGGCACTCAACGCTACTTGGGAAGAAGCATCCGAAGAAGAAGATAATGATCGTGTTCTCATGGCTAAACCGGTGGAATCAGAGATGGAGTCCGAACCGAAACATGAATCGGAAACCGAAGACGAGTCGGACTGCGAAGCACTATTCAAGACAAGCCACGGATATGCATCCGGTTCAAAAGACACACTCAAGGTAAGTCGATCCCTCATTAGAACACTTTATAGTGCAATTAAGTTTTTAACTAAAAAATTAGCTAAGTATGAGTCCAAGGTCGAGACCCTGGTTGAGGAAGTTAAACTCCTCAAACACGAGGTCTCCCTAACCTCTTTGACTAGTCGAGTTCAAGAGGAGGACTCAACTCGGGTTGAAAAACTCGAAGTTGAGAACTCATTCTTGAAGAGTCAAGTCGAAGATCTTAGGAACACATTGGAAATGTTTACTTTGGGATCCAAAGGACTTGACCTCCTACTTGGATCACAAAGGGTCGTGTGCAATAAGGTCGGGCTAGGGTTTAGCTCAAATAAGACCAACAAGTCGTATATGTCGATTGTAAGTCGACATAAAAAATGTGTCCAAGCATGGGGCCCTAACACCACCTTGATTTCAAACTTAGGATCGAACTAGTACTGGGTTCCCAAGGACCAAATCCACTATGTGGAGAGACCGAATCGATTCAATGGTCCAGGGGGAGCTAGTACAAAACTTGTTTATGTTTTAACATAGAAATTGCATGCTTAGGTTTTTATTTAGTTTGATTTTCATTTTTAGAATGGTTAGATAGGACTATAACTCGTCAATACTTGATAAAATAGTACTAGGACACGGCGAGATGATAGTACGCTAGGAAAGCAGAGTCTTGTGTATTCGGGTTAGATAAGGTGTATCTAGTTCGGTGCACTTGACCGAGCGGAACTAGCTAAAGCTACCTCGCCGTATCCTAGACTAGTTAGACCAGGAAGTGGTCTTAGGTAAGTCAAGTCTCTATTTTCTTGAAAATGGCTTTGTCTAAGGAAGTGGTCATTGTTCCGATCAAAGATGGCCTCTGTGTTAGTTATAGCCCTAGAACCAATCATGTGATGGTTGAATAGGGAATATTTTGTATCATATTCTATAAAGGCAAAGGATTGGTTATTATATATTTACGTCTTGCTTGTGCCAGCTAAATTAAATATATAATAATGCCCTAGAAAAGTAGGTTCTTATCTACAGCACATCAATTGGAAGAATTGATTATGAGAGGCTGTAGAGAACACTTTCCTAAATGTTCCTAGTCAAGTATTAATATGCAAGGGCAATATTAATACATAAAGACTAGCATGTAGGTCAATTGATGACTTGATCTCACAAGTCATGGATATATGATATCAAGTTGACACATGGGTATATATTAGAGAATATATCGAATCGCCATCATGAGAAAGTTTCATGGATCGTCATATGAGTGTCATAAACTTTCTCATGTGACTATTGGTATGAATAGTCCTCAAACCTGAAGTCACTACGGTTCCCTACATAAGGAGTTATGTACTTTGGTATCGTCAAACGTCACCCGTAACAGGGTGGACCATAAAGGCGATTACTGGGTATATAACAAATTATGCGGAGGGATGTGAGTGATGTAGATGGGATCTATCCCTCCCATATGACGGGAGTGATATCTGTGGGCCCCTTGATTGAGTAGAACTACTAAAACGCATGGCCATGCTCGAATGAGTCAATATGAGATATTGAGCTCATTTGTTTGAGTTAGTTTACTCAGGGATCAAGAAACACATAGATTGATCGAGGATGACACGGTCTATGCCTCATTGGTCAATCTGATATCAAGGATAGAAGGACACGGTCATACATTATAGTAGTCACGGAAAGGTTAGTCGGATCTTGACTTATTTCGTAACTTGGGTAGCAATGATGTATTGCTAGATGCCGCTCATTGCTTATGTATCTAAAAGAGTTTAGATCCACTGCCAACGTTATGAGAGCCTATAGGGTCACACACAAAGAGAATGATGATTAGAAGAATTAGTCCATTCTAGTTTGACTAGAATAATTTGGGAATGAGCTTAAGTACAAAATGGTTTTTGGACTTTAAGCTTAATGAGAATTTTAGCTTATTGATTTAATGAGATTAATTCAATATGCTAAGCTTAATTGATTTAATAAGATTAATTCAATATGTTACCTTATTGATTTAATGAGATTAATTCAATATGATAACATAAGCTTATTGGATTAATAAGATTAATTCAACGTGCATGAATGCCACATAAGCATGCCACCTAAGCATGCCACCTAAGCTTGATGAGGTGGAAGGAGACAAAGGGTTTTGACCTTTGGATTTCCTCCACATGTGGCCGGCCAAACAAGGAGTGTTGATTATGTTTCAATGCAATTGATTGCATTGAATGTGATAGGAGGTGAACGGTTTTTCAATCCTATAAAACACCCCATGGGGTGGCCGGCCAAATGGTTGAAGCTTGAGGCTTGGAGAGAGCTTGGTGGTGAGAGGCTTTGGTTGTGTGGCTTTTGTGAGTGTAGCAAGAAGAGTAGTCTTCTTCTTCCTTTCTCTTTTTCCCTACCTTCCTCTCCTTTTGGGACTTCTCTAGCAAGAAGTAAAGGAGAGCTCTTCTAGTTTCTTTTGTGAGACAAGAGCTTGCTCGTGTGGATACATATAGAGGCACGGACATTTGAACGTGCTAAAAGATCCAACAAACCCAAGGAGAAGTGGGATTTAAAAAGGGCACGCAACAAAGGTAATATTCTCCTATAAGATAGGTTTTGAGAAATTTATTTTTGTACGAGGTTTTCTTTCGCAAGGATCACTTGGAAGGGATCCTATTTTTCCGTTACGCATATGCTATTTTGCATAAGAGATCCCTACACTCTGTGCCTCGCCACGACCTGGAAGTCATGATCTTGAAAAGGTGACTTGATGAGCTTAAGGTCAAATCCGAATCTAACGCAAGGTTGACAAGTGTTTAAGTCATTAAATTTAAATCAAGTAAAATTGGAAGTCATCTCACAAGAACATATAGGGTTAACATGTTTGATCATGTAGACATGGGTGAGATGATTTAGGTTAATAATCTTCAACCAATCTTTAATAAATCCAATATCCGATCCAACTACCTTGCATGTAGGATCAATGGATGTTGGACAATGGTTGCTCCCGACACATGATCGGGGATCAACTCAAGTTTTCGAAGCTTCGATTCAAACGACAAGGATCAGTAGCCTTCGAAAACAACGAAAAGCTCAAAATCATCGGATCAGGTGATATTGAGCTCAACTCAAATTTTGTTATTCAAAATGTTTTATTAGTAGAAAATTTCCAATATAATTTACTTAGTGTAAGCCAATTGTGTGATAATAACTATAAGATCATATTTCTAGAAAATGAATGTGTGATTAATACAAATGAAACTTCTAAAACAATTCTTAAGGGAACTAGAAATAACAATATTTACACTATTAACTTAACAAACTCCTCAACTAAGTGTCTTATGACACGGCAAGAGGAATCATGGTTGTGGCACCGACGACTCGGTCACTCACACCCAAGACTCATCCACAAGATGAGTCAGAGTGACTTAGTCAGAGGTTTGCCTAACCTCAATAACTTGAACAATAAAATATGTAATGCGTGTCAACAAGGTAAACAATCTAGGATACAACATCAACTAACTAATCAAAAACGAACCAAAAGTGTGCTTGAGCTCCTACACATGGATCTATTTGATTCACACAGAGCTAAGTCACTTAATGGAAGTAAATTCTGCTTAGTCATAATTGATGGCTATTCAAGATTTACTTGGGTTAGGTTCATCAAACACAAAAGTGATACCCTAGATCAATTAATCAACCTATTTAAATTAATAGAAAATCAACAAAGTATTAAAATCAAAAGACTTAGGACTGATCATGGTGGTGAATTCGAGAACCATAGGTTTACAGAATTCTGTAACCTAAATGAATACCACCATGAGTTCTCTTGCCCTAGAACTCAACAACAAAATGGCCTAGTAGAATGGAAAAATAGAACCCTACAAGAAGCCGCTAGGACAATGTTAAATGAGTATAACCTACCCGATAGGTTTTGGGCAGAAGCCGTGAGTACGGCATGTTATGTCCAAAATAGGATCCTTATGGTAAAGAGGCACCTTAAGACCTTATACGAGATTTATCACGATAAAATACCTAACATCAAGTACTTTAGGGTATTTGGGTGTAAGGTACATATCCTAAACACTAAGGATTACCTAGGGAAATTTACATCCAAAACCATGACCGGAATCTTTCTAGGATACTCGACTACAAGTAGAGCTTATAGAGTATATAACCATGACACCCTTAGAGTCGAGGAGACTATCAATGTAGTATTTGATGAAGGACACGAACCTACTAAACCCTCGGCAACCCCAATTAGCGAGCCGATTCATACTAGACCTAACTCTGATCCGGAGATCAGGTTTAGTGTTAATCCTAACCTAAGTCAACCAAGCCACTCTATCGACCAAGTGATAGATGACTCCAACCAAACTAGAACCCAAACGAGTCATCCTATGGATCAAGTTGTAAACTCAAACCCAAATCTAACTAAGACTCAAATGAATCATCATATCGACCAAGTGATAGGTGATCCAAGTCTAGGAGTTCGAACTAGAGCCTTGTTGGGTTTCCAGCACCGCGGCGTGTGTGTGTTCGATCACGTTTCGTAAACATGAACACAGCGGAAGCAATAAAATAATAAATCTACATTTATTACAACACACACAACACACGCATGAATAGTACAACAAGTGTAGACATAACCGTAAATTTAAATTTGCAATAAAAGGAAATTTAACTACGTTATACCTTTCGTATTACGTGTAGCGGGAACGGCATCAACCGGAACGATCCTCGCTAGAATCGTCTCTATCCGTATCCACGCCGAGTATCCTTAGGATGACTTCGCTAAGCCACGATCTTCGTCTTCGTACGGGTTACTAGCCTCGTGTTGAAGATGACGTGATCGAGAGATGATCACGATCCGAATCCAAATTCGGATGCAAAGACGAGTCCTCAAAACTCGCTTCTCCGGAGAGGTATTCGTCAACCGATTGACGAATCCTTCATCCTCCACCTCAGAGGATTACCGGAGATCGAATCCCCGGTAAGTTAGCCGCTGTCGGAGCTCTAACCGTCGTCCAAACGACGCTCCGACGAGAGGAGAACAAGCTGTCCAGAAAACTGGACAGCTTTGGTGGAGGAGATAGGCGCCGGCCAACCAAGGGAAGATAAAGCTCACCTTGATGCCAAACCTAAAGGAGATCACCGGAGTACCAACCGGCAGCAGCTCGACGCCGGCGAGGGGGAAGGTCAGCACCTTCTGGACGCCGGTTGGAGCCTCAAGGTGGGCGGCGGCAAGGAGGAGGAGAGTTGGCTCCGAATTTCTCCAAGGAGAGGTGGGCGGCAACTTGGGGGGGGGGATTAGGGCTTAATTATCCCTTAAGCCCTCTTTTATAGAGAACTAATTCTCTTAATGGTTATTTGATCATAACCATTAGGCCCGTTAACCCGCTCCATTAAGATAAGTTAAAATAAACCAAACAATGATGGTTTATTTTAAGTTAAAACGAACCGAACCAACTTTTGGTTCATTCGTTTAAAATAAACCAAACCCTTTGGTTTATTCTCCTCCATTGGATTAGAACCAAACCATTTTGGTTCATCCATTACGTCTTCATAAGACTCGGCCCATCCACGCTTCCATTGCATCAAATGATTTCATGCTCGCTTTATGTTTGGTCCAACCAAACCTAGTTTCTCTCGGTCTGAGAATCCCATTCTCAAGCTCGTTTTAAATCCTTTGGATTACGCTCGTTGTGCGTGTGACAAAATAGGTTCTCGGTTTATGTTGGTCGTCTATAATTAACCATTAATTATAGAACGATCATGAGTGGCACCTAGTAGTACATCATGATCCCCAATTAATCGAAAAGATCAACGGTTGATCCAGAACTATTTCTGAAACCCTTCAGCAGCTCGAATGATTCGTGCCCCATTCCCTTCACTCATCTTATACCCACTTGGTTCAAGACATGGTCTATAGTGTCAGTCCCCACTAGGCTGACTACGTCACACCTAGCCCAAGTATCATTTCCTCGTCCTACGGATTCTAGTTACTCCACATGTATCGAAGAGTACCTTACTCTAAACATGTTATGCTTTGGCCAAAGACTTTAGTAACAATCCGACGAGAGGCCATGGGTATACATCTCCTCGCAAGGAGTGGTGAATCCTTTATAGGCTATTCAAACACCTTCGATCACTTCGACTTATACCCAATCATCCGGGTCCACATCTCCTTAGAGATGCTTGCTTAAGATGTCAAAGCATAAGTCTCCATGATCAAGATGACTTGAATACCGCAAGTCAAAGGAACATCGCACTTAAGCCACAAGAAGAACTTCATTGACATATCTATATATGCAGAGAACCATATGAAGTCTTACGGCTGGTCACTCCAATGAACTAGTTACCATAACTAGCATCCACGATTAACTCCGGACATCACAATGTCTCCAGCCAGTGAGAATCAGCTGCTTGGATACACCAAGGAGTATACCTCATGCTAGTCTCGACAGAATTGATGGTGTCCAAATCCATCAATTCATCGACTAGGGATAATTCCGATACATCACAATTACACATGTAGAGATACTCACTAGTTGTGATCCAATCACAAATTCTCTCATGCTGTGAATCATATCGTGGACATTCAGTAAATGAGTTTAAGATCCAATCAAATACATAAAATATGTATACTCAAATAGTGAATCTTCATTTATCATATAAATGGTTCATACATAAGGCGATTGCCTTAGGACATCTCTCATATATTACTAACAGACTCCCACTTGGCCTAATGCCAATCGCTACGGTATCCAATACCATAAGCTCTAACATGACCCTCAAACTTACTTTAAGGTAATGCTTTAGTCAAAGGATCCGCTAAGTTCCTTTCAATGGGAATTTTCTCGATTTGTATTTCGTTCCTACTGAAGATCTCTCTGATAAGATGATAGCGGCGAAGCACATGTTTGGATCATTGATGAGACCACATCAAGTTCAGAGATGAACTTCTTGATCCAAACCGCTTCCTTTGCTGCTTCCAAAGCTGCAATGTATTCTGCCTTAGTGGAAGAATCCGCTATAGCGTCAAGCTTGGAACCTTTCCAACTTATTGCGCCTCCATTCTAGGTGAATACATACCCAGACTGAGACATGGAATCATCCTTGTCTGTCTGGAGCTGGCATCCGTATACCCACGTATCACCATGTACCCTTCTCCATATATTAGGAACACATCCTTAGTTCTTCTCAAGTACTTAAGGATCGTCTTAACAGCCACCCAATAATCCATTCCTGGATTAGACTGGTATCTGCTCGTGACACTCAGAGCATACGATACATCGGGCCTCGTACATAACATAGCATACATGATAGATCCTATTGCCGATGCATAGGGAATCTTACTCATGCAAATCCTCTCGTCTTCTGTGCGCGGACACATAGACTTCGAAAGGTGTATCCCATGCCTGATGGGTAGGAAACCTGTCTTGGATTCCGACATGCTAAACCTCTTTAGCACTCGGTCTATATATGTAGACTGCGAAAGACCAAGCAACCGTTTCGATCTATCTCTATAGATCTTAATCCCGAGGATGTAGGTTGCTTCTCCAAGGTCTTTCATGGAGAATGTCTTGGATAACCAAACCTTAACTGACTGTAAGATTGAAACATCGTTTCCTATAAGTAATATGTCATCAACATATAATACTAGGAACATGACTGCACTCCCACTAACCTTCTTGTACACACAAGGTTCGTCTGGATTTTGTGAGAAATCAAACTTTTTGATGATCTCATCAAAACGGATATTCCAGCTCCTGGATGCTTGCTTCAATCCATAAATGGACCGTCGCAATTTGCATACCTTGGTTTTATCATCCGATGTGAAACCCTCAGGCTGTATCATATACACGTCCTCGTGTAGGTTTCCATTAAGGAAAGTTGTTTTCACATCCATCTGCCATATCTCATAATCATAATGAGCCGCTATGGCCAGGAGCATCCGAATGGATTTAAGCATAGCTACAGGCGAATAGGTTTCGTCATAATCAACACCTTGTTTTTGACGATATCCTTTCGCCACCAATCTAGCCTTATAGGTAATAACATTACCATCCATGTCGGTTTTCTTCTTGAAAACCCACTTGCACCCTATAGGCTTTATGCCTTCAGGTGGGTCAACCAAGTTCCAAACTTGGTTTTCATACATGGAATCCATTTCCGACTTCATGGCACCAAGCCATTTATCCCTTTCTGAACTTGTCAGCACTTCTTCATAACTGGTAGGCTCCTCATCATCAATGAGTAACACGTCGTTCGATTCACTTACGAGAAATCCATATCTCTCAGGAATATTGCGTGTTCTACCAGATCTACGAAGATGTGGTGTTACAATAGGTCCAGTCGATTGCTCATCACTATGAGTTGTCGGCTGTTGTGCTTCACCAGGTATCTCATTAATGTCTATTTGAGTATCTCGAGCCTCCTCAAACTCGACGACGCTCCCACTGTTTTCTTGCAAGAGAAACTCTTTCTCTAGAAACACAGCATGCCTTGAAACAAACACCTTTTGTTCCACGGGATGATAGAATTGGTAACCCCTAGTTTCCTTAGGGTATCCAATAAATAGACATTTATTAGACTTAGCATCCAATTTGTCTGATACAGTCCGCTTCACATAAGCAGGACAACCCCATATCTTCAAGTAAGATACATGAGGTTTCTTACTATTCCATATCTCATATGGAGTAGTTGAGACTACCTTGGTGGGCATTCTGTTTAACAAGTAAACAGCTGTCTGAAGTGCATAGCCCCAAAAGGACTTGGGAAGAGTCGCATGATTCATCATTGACCTGACCATGTCAAACAAGGTCCGGTTACGCCTCTCAGATACACCATTATGCTGTGGTGTATATGGCGGAGTCCATTGAGACAATATACCATTGTCTCTTAGATAATCAAGAAACTCTTGACTTAAGTATTCACCATCTCGATCCGATTGAAGTATTATAATACTCTTGTCATGTTGTTTCTCTACTTCATTTCTAAATTCTTTGAACCTTTAGGCTTCAGGCTTGTGTTTCATCAAGAACACATACCCAAACCGTGAGTGATCATCGGTGAAGGTAATGAAGTAGTTGTAGCCTCCTAAAGCTTGAGTTGACATAGGTCCACATACATCACTATGTATTAGGCCTAGCAACTCTCCCACTCGTTCACCTTTTTCCTATAAAAGGTAACTTAGTCATCTTGCCTTTTAAGCATGATTCGCATGTATCGTATGAATCCAATTCAAACGATTCCAGAATTCCACATCGGTGTAATTCGGACATGTGTTTCTTGCTTATATGGCCAAGACGACAATGCCACAGTAGGAGTCTATTTGATTATCCTTTCGAGCACACTTGTTGCTCGCTTCGATATTGCAAATGTCACTGGATACGTCCAACGTATAAATACCATTGCTTAAAGTTCCAGTCCCATAAAGAACTCCATTCAAAGTTATGTAACAACAATTGTTACTAAAAGTCAAATGGTACCCATTTCTATTTAAACAAGAAATAGAAATGATGTTCTTTATCAACGAAAAACATAAAAGCAATTGTCCAGTTCTAAGACAAGTCCTACAGGGAGTTTCAACAAATACGTTCCGATGGCGAGTGCAGCAACCTTTGCTTCATTCCCAACATGTAAATTTGACTCTCCCTTGACGAGTCTTCTTCTATTCCTTAGCCCATGTATGTCATTACATATATGTGAGCCACACCCAGTATCCAATACCCAAGTGTTTGAGGAAATAGAATGACAATCAATAATGAAGATATCTGAAGAAGATGGGGCATCCGATGCCTTATTCTTCTTCACGGACTCAAGATAAATCTTGCAATTTCTTCGCAAATGGCTCTCCTTGCCATAATGATGGCAAGTTTTCTTTTGTGCTAGTTCTACCTTCTTAGCCTTTCTCTTCTTTCCCTTCTGCTGTTCCTTTGACTTCCTCTTAGAACCTTTCTTCGAGGAATCAACTAATAGCACCGTCCCCTGCTCATGCTTCTCAGAAGACTCCACAGTCTTCAGCATATTGAGCAGTACCACAGATGAACCTTCTAGCATCTCAGAGGTGAAGAGGAGCTTTGAGACTTCGAACCTTTCGAATCTCACTTGCTCATCAACCAACTCACAAAGATGAAGGACTACCATATGAGCATCCATATGCTCATGCTGCTTTCGTAGCTTGGGTTCCATCGCGGCTAGCATGATGCAACTTGTCAGTTCAGAATCAGTCACATGTTTCTGATAGACCAACAATTGGTCTGGAGTTGCATCGTCACTAGGATGGGAGGGAAGAGGCGCTTCGAGGACATACGCAAGCTTTTCACCTTGAGAACAATTCTCAAGTTTCTAAGCCAGTCCAAGAAGTTCGGCCCAGTCAATTTATTCGAATCCAAAATGGAACGCAAATTCAAAGACATCATGATCAATCTTAGAAATACAAAACGAGCATATATGAGAAAATGATTTTTAAAATGCATCAATATACATTTATAAATCTCATTCATTTTTCGAATTTCAAAAACCCCAAAATCACTTCGGGAGATCGTAGGTCCATCTCCGAATGGGCTGATATCCATCATAGTTATGAACAACCTTGGAGAGAGTCCAACAAGCCATTCATAACTACGACGGTAAGTATCAATTATACCGATTGCATATCATGTATATGCAACTATCACAATGTGCTATCAACTAATTGAATGTTCACACATACATCGGGTTGTTAACACATTAACAAGTATGCATCATATGCATAGCACCCAACTTCACCTCCCTTTACATCGACCTTGGAGAGAGTCCAACAAGCCGATGCTCCAGGTTAAAGTCAACCCATTAATCGGAAATAGTTTTAATATGGTTAGGCGCATTCAACCAATTAGCCCAGCTTGAGAGAGTCCAACAACCAAAGCTAACGATTGACCTCGACTCTTACCATATTAGTATTAAACTATTCCATGGTTTGAACATGTTGGGGTTCGAGGGCTTGGAAGAGTCCAACAACCCAAACAAGCGGAACTCTGGTTCTAACCATATTAATGGAAGGTGTAGGCTTTAATATTGTTTAAGGGTTTTTATGTCTCATCCTCTTTGCATGCAAATAACTATTATCTACATGGCATGGCATACATGGCATACATCTACATGTCACGACATGCATGGCATAATGTTATGCATCTAATGCAATTACATGGCATACAATTATGTCATGTATATAACTTCCTTATATGTCATAACTATTTATGGAAATAAAATATGTTTAAGATTTGATTCTCCAAATCAAATCATAATTAAATTAGGAAACAAATTTCCAAATCTAATCACATATTTTATTTATGGAATTATTTGATTAAGGAAAATCTATTTAGGAAACCAATTTCCTAAATCATTAAAACTACTTATAGAAATAAAATATTTTAAGATTTGATTTCCCAAATCAAATCATGATTAAATTAGGAAACAAATTTCCAGAATCTAATCAAATATTTTATTTATGGAAAATATCAATTTTCATAAATACTTCCAACTTTCCAAAAGTGGAAGATTTCCATAAATACTTCTAGACTTTCCAAAATTGAAAAATTTCCATAAATACTTCTAAATTTACAAAATTAGAAAATTTCCAGAAATAACATTATGACTATCGCAAAACCATTTTACGATTATGTCGAAACACAACCTGGGCTCTGATACCACTATTGGGTTTCCAGCACCGCGGCGTGTGTGTATTCGATCACGTTTCGTAAACATGAACACAGCGGAAGCAATAAAATAATAAATCTACATTTATTACAACACACACAACAAACGCATGAATAGTACAACAAGTGTAGACATAACCGTAAATTTAAATTTGCAATAAAAGGAAATTTAACTACGTTATACCTTTCGTATTACGTGTAGCGGGAACGGCATCAACCGGAACGATCCTCGCTAGAATCATCTCTATCCGTATCCACGCCGAGTATCCTTAGGATGACTTCGCTAAGCCACGAGCTTCGTCTTCGTACGGGTTACTAGCCTCGTGTTGAAGACGACGTGATCGAGAGATGATCACGATCCGAATCCAAATTCGAATGCAAAGACGAGTCCTCAAAACTCGCTTCTCCGGAGAGGTATTCGTCAACCGATTGATGAATCCTTCGTCCTCCACCTCAGAGGATTACCGGAGATCGAATCCCCGATAAGTTAGCTGCTGTCGGAGCTCTAACCGTCGTCCAAACGACGCTCCGACGAGAGGAGAACAAGCTGTCCAGAAAACTGGACAGCTTTGGTGGTGGAGATAGGCGCCGGCCAACCAAGGGAAGATAAAGCTCACCTTGATGCCAAACCTAAAGGAGATCACTGGAGTACCAACCGCAGCGGCGGCCTCGGCGCGGGGAAGGTCAGCACCTTACGGGCGCGGTTGGAGCCTCAAGGTGGGCGGCGGCAAGGAGGAAGAGAGTTGGCTCCGAATTTATCCAAGGAGAGGTGGGCGGCAACTTAGGGTTGTGGATTAGGGCTTAATTATCCCTTAAGCCCTCTTTTATAGAGAACTAATTCTCTTAATGGTTATTTGATCATAACCATTAGGCCCGTTAACCCGCTCCATTAAGATAAGTTAAAATAAACCAAACCATGATGGTTTATTTTAAGTTAAAACGAACCGAACCAACTTTTGGTTCATTCGTTTAAAATAAACCAAACCCTTTGGTTTATTCTCCTCCATTGGATTAGAACCAACCCATTTTGGTTCATCCATTACGTCTTCATAAGACTCGGCCCATCCACGCTTCCATTGCGACTGAAACGATTTCATGCTCGCTTTATGTTTGGTCCAACCAAACCTAGTTTCTCTCGGTCTGAGAATCTCATTCTCAAGCTCATTTTAAATCCTTTGGATTACGCTCGTTGTGTGTGTGGCCAAATAGGTTCTCGGTTTATGTTGGCCGTCTATAATTAACCATTAATTATTGAACGATCATAAGTGGCACCTAGTTGTACATCATGATCCCCAATTAACCGAAAAGATCAACGGTTGATCCAGAACTATTTCTGAAACCCTTCAGCAGCTCGAATGATTCGTGCCCCATTCCCTTCACTCATCTTATACCCACTTGGTTCAGGACATGGTCTATAGTGTCAGTCCCCACTAAGAAGACTACGTCACACCTAGCCCAAGTATCATTTCCTCGTCCTACAGATTCTAGTTACTGCACATGTATCGAAGAGTACCTTACTCTAAACATGTAATGCTTTGGCCAAAGACTTTAGTAACAATCCGACGAGAGGCCATGGGCATACATCTCCTCGCAAGGAGTGGTGAATCCTTTATAGGCTATTCAAACACCTTCGATCACTTCGACTTATACCCAATCATCCCGGGTCCACATCTCCTTAGTGATGCTTGCTTAAGATGTCAAAGCATAAGTCTCCATGATCAAGATGACTTGAATACCGCAAGTCAAAGGAACATCGCACTTAAGCCACAGTAAGAACTTCATTGACATATCTATATATGCAGAGAACCATATGAAGTCTTACGGCTGGTCACTCCAATGAACTAGTTACCATAACTAGCATCCACGATTAACTCCGGACATCACAATGTCTCCAGCCAGTGAGAATCAGCTGCTTGGATACACCAAGGAGTATACCTCGTGCTAGTCTTGACAGAATTGATGGTGTCCAAATCCATCAATTCATCGACTAGGGATAATTCCGATACATCACAATTACACATGTAGAGATACTTACTAGTTGTGATCCAATCACAAATTCTCTCATGCTGTGAATCGTATCGTGTACATTCAGTAAATGAGTTTAAGATCCAATCAAATACATAAAATATGTATACTCAAATAGTGAATCTTCATTTATCATATAAATGGTTCATACATAAGGCGATTGCCTTAGGACATCTCTCATATATTACTAACAAGCCTCATACAGAAACCTTAGTCAAATCTCCATGATTTCTAAAATTGAACCCAAAACTATTGACCAAGCTCTTCTTTATCCCGATTGGATTATTGCAATGCAAGAAGAGCTGGCTCAATTCACTAGGAACGAAGTATGGGAATTAGTACCACCACCTAAAGATAAAACAATCGTTGGAACAAGGTGGGTGTTTAGAAATAAACTTGATGATATAGGTGAATTAGTTAGAAATAAAGCTAGACTAGTCGCTAAAGGGTTTAGTCAAGTCGAAGGTTTAGATTACGGCGAAACCTATGCCCCAGTAGCTAGATTAGAGTCCATTCGAATGCTATTAGCGTATGTTGCACATCGAGGATTTAAGTTGTTTCAAATGGATGTGAAATCAGCATTCTTAAATGGATACATTAAAGAAGAGGTTTATGTTAGTCAACCCCCTGGTTTCGAAAGTGTAGATAAATCCGACCATGTCCTTAGGTTAAAGAAAGCCCTCTATGGACTTAAACAAGCTCCTCGAGCTTGGTACGAGAGACTTTCAATTTATCTTATGTCTAAAGGATTTAACCAAGGTGTAGTTGACCCAACCCTTTTCGTAAAAACCTTAGGTAAAGACATATTCATAGCCAAAATCTACGTAGATGATATTATTTTCGGAACCACCAACTCAATCCTACTAAATGAGTTCATTTCACTTATTGAAAGTGAATTTGAAATGAATTTAGTAGGAGAGTTAAGTTTCTTCTTAGGTCTACAAATTAAACAAACTAAAGATGGAATATACTTACATCAACGCAAATATACTAGGGAATTAATCAAACGCTTTGGAATGCAAGACGCTAAAATTATTAATACCCCAATGGAAACTAATGTGAATATAGAAGAAGATTTAATCGGAAACTCAATTGATTTAAAATACTATATGAGCATAATAGGGAGTCTCTTTTACTTAACTGCGAGCCGACCTAATATCCTATTTGCAGTAAGTATGTGCGCAAGGTTCCAAACCTGTGCCAAGGAGTCTCACCTAACTCTAATCAAGCGTATCCTTAGATATCTAAAGGGTACACTTAATGTCGGTATTTGGTACCCTAGATCTACCGAGTTTGAACTAACCGGCTACTCCGATTCAGACTATGCCGGTAGTAAGCTCGATAGAAAGAGTACGAGTGGTTGTTGTCAACTTCTCGGCTCGAGTCTAGTGAGTTGGTGCAGTAGGAAGCAACACTGTGTTGCCTTATCTACCACCGAAGCCGAATACATCGCGATGGGTGAATGTGTCACTCAGCTTCTTTGGATGAAGCACACTCTCTGTGACTTTAAGTTAGACTTTACAAACACAAAACTCCACGTAGATAACATTAGTTCAATTAACCTTACTAAAAATCCGATATGTAACTCTAGGACCAAACATATAGAGGTCAAACACCATTTCATTCGAGAACATGTGGCCAACAGAGTCATACAACTCGAATACGTCGAATCAAAGTCTAACTTGGCAGACCTATTTACTAAACCCCTACCCGAAGCCAAATTCAGTCTATTAAGACGAAAATTGGGCATGTGCGTAGTAGAATAGGAACTTACAAATTATATTTTCTTACTACTATTTCTTACTTTTCATTTTTTTTATGGAACTAGCATAGGACATACCTTAGATATCATGCACCTATAGATTTAAGGAGCCAGTACATCTCACAACACATAGCACTAATGTGTTTGTGTACTTAGCCACGTAGATGGGCGTGAGATGTTAGGACCCTACTCCTGGTTCCAGATGTAGAGCTAGTGCATCGCCATGAACCACGGAGTATAATCATACATACTAACCGACTCTGACCAGGACTGGTTGATCTTTCATATCAATCAAGTCAAATATGAGTCGAACATTTTATAGATGAGCTTATTTTCAGTATATTATTTTCAAAATAATGTGGAACATGCTGGACTATAAATTTAATACTTATTTTTTGTTGTTTTCCACACACCCTTACACTTTTCGATATATGGCAAAAGGGGGAGAAAAAGGCCAAAGTTAAGGGGTCAAAATTTTTGATAACTTAACTCTTAATTCATATTTATTTACATGACCAAAAGTTAACTTTAAGTTTAAGTTTTGAAAACTTACTTAACTTTTTAACAAAAAGAAGCAAAGGATAAGTTAAGAGAATTCTTAACTTAACAAAAACGTTAATGTTTTACTTAAGGGGGAGAAAGGGCCATGTTAAGAATACCTCTTAACTTAAACGTTTTACTAAGGCCAACTTTAAGTAATGTTAATTACTTAAAGCAACCCTCAAGGGGGAGGATTAAGGTCTTTCTTCAAGACTCGCCTTCGATCAAGGGGGAGGTTTCCTCAAGGGGGAGTATTTGAAGAAAATCCTTACTACTCCAACTTAATCTTCATTTTTGTCTCTCATGCACATTATTATTCTTCATGCTTGCTATTTACTTAACTTTGTATGTGGGTTTTCCATAAATCAAAAAGAGGGAGATTGTTGGTGCAGTAGGCACCTAAGTCGAACCTACGTTTTGATTATAGCAAACGATACAAAGTTAAGCTCATGTCATTATCTCAAGAGTTGAATCGAGTGTGCATAAAATTGCTATAGCTGGAGCTGAAGGCTAGCGACATCCGGAGGAAACCGCGGTGGTCGGGCGACACTCGAGTGACTTCGAAGGGAGCCGAAGGAATCGAGTGGAAGGCCGAAAGCGAAAGTGACACAGTAAGTATCAAGGTAAGCTCATGTGTGTGCGAGTGTAAGTGAGGTAGTATCCTCTTTACGGGAATAGACTTAAGCGTAGATCCGACCCATGACATCCCATCGGTGGTCTAGGTCGAGATCGGATGGTCAGAGGCCGTCGAAATAATGTTTTTATTTCTCTAACTTATCATTTCAGCTAGCATCAGTCGACTGCCAGCTTGGAGGACTCGACTGCTATCAATCAGTCGATTGTCTACGGTCAACATTCGACTGATGCTGCCATCAGTCGACTGATGATGGACATCAGTTGACTAATGGTCAAGGATCAGCCTCGAGGAGTCAAGCCTTATCACCATTTTTCAAGGAGCCATGTGCCAAAACTCTATTGGGTGAGGTTCCTCTCGAAAAGGGGCTCAAAGGCTATAAAATGAGGGTCTCTCCTAGGGTTTTTCATCATCTCCAAGTGCTCAAAAACCTCTGCAACTCTGCGATTCTCTGACGACTCTAGGACGAAGTGCTGTCAACAACCCTAGCTTAGTTTCTACTCTTTAGTTGTTGATATTTTAATTTGTCGTCTCTTTAAATATTGCAATTCCTTTTATTAATCGAGGTTTTCTATCGTTGCACTTTACATTAATAGAAGAGAGGGTTTGTCTCTCTATCTTTTCTTTCGAAGGTTTTTTATAATCGTCAAACTCCTACCTCCAACGAGGAGGAGTGTTTTTAGTGAATTGCCCTCTGTGCGTGATCAAGGATCACTAGGGCCTTGGAGTAGTGGCCGAAGGCTACGAACCAAGTAAAAATATTTGTCTCATTTTATTTATTGCTTATCTTTTCGCTGCAAATTAATTATCTACTCGAGTTTTAACGAACGAACAAAAAGAAAAGGTTTTATCGCTATTCACCCCCCCCCTCTAGCGATCAGCTTCGATCCAACAGCAATGTCATTCATAAATGACCTTAATTCTTCAATCATCGTTTCTGTCTGCGAATGTCGCTGCTGAAATTCAGTGTTTGCCTCTTATTTCATCTTAATAAAGCTTTCTATCATCTGCTCTAGTCGAGATTTAGGAGGATAATATTGAGGGTTTAAGTAGCCAAGGTCATAACTATATGAATAGGAATTATCTTGTGGCCACTGGTTGTAATCATAGGTGATATCTTATTGTTCAAATTGTAAAAGTTCAAATATATCTAGACAATCGTTAATGTTATGTCATGTTTCACCACAATGCTCACAATAAATGTTACAAACTCACAGTATTAAATTGAACATAATCTTTAGTAAAATCATGCATTGTTATATGCAGGAAATTATAAATAAGGAAAGAGCAACAGAATGAACAAAAATGAAATAAAATAAAATAAAATAAAACAAGAAAAGTAAATCTAGCCTAGGTCCGATCCAACTATCCACTTCTTGATTCGATATCGAATCAATGAGTCCCTGACAATGGCGCAAAGAACTTGATGCATGCGAACGCGACCTCAAATCTCACGACGAATACCGTCGAGGACTCGATGCGTGCACTCACGCTCAACGCCCGCAAGTGCACGGGTGTCATCAAGTAATAATATATATTATCAATCCCACAGGGACTGAGATTCAACTACTGATATATTCGGTGGACATCGTTGTTCGGAATTCTGTTCTAATGATTGTTCTTAGGAGGTCGTCGGGGGTCCGGACTAAGTACGGTGTCACACGGAAGAATAGAAGGGTTGCTACGAGTCTTTAGATGGGATTCTAGGATTTCAATTTCGTTTATGTGCCGAAGAACACATTGTCAATTGAGTTTTGTCTAGATTTTTAACTACGGTTTTGTGGAAAGGACATCATACACTCCCCCGATGAGCCTTCGTATCTATCGGAAGCTACCTCTTCCATACTAGGTCGTCCCCTAGCTTTAGGATGGGATAGTCGGTATGAGGATGCTGAATCGATCCCTGCAACAAGTTGGAAATGGGGCGCATTTCCTACTCTATCGCATCCTTCTACCCACGGTTATCGGCAATGAGGCCAACCCCTAGGTTCCTTCTTAATTCGTCTAAATCTTTGAAACGAGGGTTGTCACCCCTCGTATCGGCTAAGCATAGTGACTAGGAAACCAAAACAATAGCTATAGATCTAAACCAAATGTCAATTGCAAATATAAATTCAAGAACGAAAAGATATTTTAACCAACATCTTCTAACTCAACACAAACTACTCCCTAGTCCTAGAATCGGAGAATCTACTCCATGAATATGAGAAAAGAAACACAAGGCATTGTCGAATTCATATATACAAGATAAAGCATAGAAAGAATATAGATTACAATACAATGGTGCTCTTCTCCTTGGCGTTGAGGTACAAAATGTGGATCTCCAGCGGCTTCCTTCCTCCCCATTACGAGATTCTGGTGCTTTTTAGGGCACCGGTGTGCCGTCCCGGCCGTCCGACCTCATCCCTAGGGTTTGGGTGTAGCTTCCTTTATATAGACATGTGGCCAGATCCTCCCGAAATCTGGAAAAAAAACCCTGATCGCATCAAGTTCTCTAGCTACCACACGGTCATGTGAAATCACATGGCTAGGCCATGTGTGAGTCTGTGGCGGCCATCTTCGAACCCTGGACTAGGTCGTGTGTAGCCACATGCCCTGGTCGTGTCCCCCTCTGCATCCAGCTGCCAAATGCCTCCTTTTTCTCCGAAAGCGCACCGTTTTCCCCATGGAATGCTATTCTGCACACAAAAGTACAACGAGCAGATCTCCGAACCAGAAAACAAGAAATGCATGCAAAATAAAGTAAAATATTCATGAAACAAACATAAAACGAAACGAGATGTGAGTGAAAAGTACTCATAAGACCCTATATGTTTTGCTCACATCAAGTAGCTACAGTGAAACATGCCACGTTCCCTTCATTCATCTTAAACCCACTTGGTTCAGGACATGGTCCATTGAGTCAGTCCCCACTTGGCTGATAACGTCACACCTAGCCCAAGTATTATTTCCTCGTCATGCAGATTCTAGTTACTGCATATGTATCAAAGTGTATAATACTCTAAACATGTAATATTTTGGCCAAAGACTTTAATAACAATCCGACGAGAGGCCATATGGTATACATCTCCTCGCAAGGAGTGGTAAATCCTGTGTAGGCTATTCAAACACCTTCGGCCACTTTGACTTATACCCAATCATCCCGGGTCCACATCTCCTCGGAGATGCTTGCTTAAGATGTTAAAGCATAAGTCTACATGGCCAAGATGACTCGAATATCGCAAGTCGAAGGAACATCACACTTAAGCTGTAGTAAGAACTTCATTGACATATCTATATGTGTAGAGAACTATATGAAGTCTTATAGCTGGTCACTCCAATGAACTAGTTACCATAACTAGCATCCATGTTCAACTCCAGACATCCCAATGTCTCCAGCCAGTGAGAAACAACTGCTTGGATAAACCAAAGAGTATGACTCGTGCAAGTCTCAACAAAATTGATGGCGTCCGAATCCATCAATTCATCGACTAGGGATAATTCCAATACATCACAATTACACATGTAGAGATACTCACTACTTGTGATCCAATCACAAATTCTCTCATGCTATGAATCGTAATGTAGATATTCAGTAAATGAGTTTATGATCCAATAAAGTACATGAAAACGTATATACTCAAATAGTTAATCTTCATTTATCAAATAAATGCTACAATCATAAGGCGATTGCCTTAGAACAACTCTCATATATAACTAACATCTATGTATACGAAGAACTGAGCCGCTAAATTAGGAGTATACCTACTGTTAAAAAAAATAGTAAATAAAGTAATCTAAAGTATTGAATTAAATGAAGAAGAACAAAACTAAAAGATAAGTACTACAACTAAAATAAAGCAAGCTGTAATTAATCTAAATTGAAAATTGAATAGCAAAAATCTGAAACTGAGGGAAAAAAACTGAGATAAAATAAATTAAAATAAGAAAACAAATCTACCCTAAGTCCGATCCAACTATCCACTTTTTGATTCGATATCAAATCAATCAGTCCCCAACAATGGTGCCAAAAACTTGATGCACACGAACGCGACCTCAAATCTTACGACGAGAACCATCAAGGACTCAAAGCGTGTGCTTGCGCTCAACTCCCACAAGTGCACGGATGTCGTCAAGTAATAAATAGATTATTGATCCCACAAAGTCTGAGATTCGAGTACCGATTATTCAGCGGATGTTGTTGTTTGGAGTTAAATTCTATGGGTTGTAGTTGTGAGGTTGACGGTGGTCCTAACTAAAGTACAGTGTCACACGGAGGAAGGGAAGATTGGTTTGAGGTTCAAAAGGGATTCTAGGACTTCGACTTCACTTGTGCGACATGGAACATGCTATCAATTAAATGTTGTCTAGTTCTCTAATTATGGTCTTGTGGAAGAGACATGATACACTTTTCCGATGAACTTTCACTTCTACTAGGAACTACATATTCCTAACCAAGCCGCCCTTTCATTAAGATAGGATAGATGGTACGAGGATGTCAAATCAATCCCTATGAAGAGTCGGAACATGTCCCTTTCCCTACTCCATCATACTCATCTACCTATGGTTACCGAAGATGAGGACAACCGCTAGGTTCCTCCTTAGTTCTCCTAGATATTTGATACAAGGGTTGTCACCCCTTGCATCGGCTATGCACAATAGATAGAAAACCAAAACACAATCTTCATCAATTCAAACAAACACCAACTGCAAATAAAAATTCATAAACAGAATTAACATTCAAATTAGCATGTTCTACGTACACAAGTTATTACCTAATCCTAGAATCAAAGATTTCTACTCCATAAACGAAAAAGAATGGACACAAGGCATAATAGAGTCAATCATTACAATGCATAAGATGAATAGGAATTGAATTACAATACTCTTAGTTCTTCTCTTCGATGTTGGAGCGCAGGTTACGATCCTCTAGTCATCTCCTTCCTCCTCGTTGTGAGTTTTTGATGCTTTTTAGGGCACCAGTGTGTTGTCCCAACCGTCATGCCTAGAGGTAGCAATGATGTTTCTTCTAGCTTAAGGATTCAAACAAATTCATGGTATTGACTATGATGAAACCTTTCACCAGTTGCGATGCTTAAATCCATTCGAATCATACTTGCTATTGCAGCCTACCACGATTATGAGATCTGGCAGATGGATGTCAAAACCTCTTTTCTGAATGGAAAGCTACTCGAGGATATGTACATGACACAGCCTGAGGGTTTTGAAGATCCAAAGCATCCTGGAAAGGTATGCAAACTGCAAAGGTCCATTTATGGACTAAAGCAAGCCTCTCAAAGTTGGAATCTTCGATTCGATGATGCAATCAAGGAGTTTGGTTTCATCAAGAATGAAGATGAACCTTGTGTCTACAAGAGAAATAGTGGGAGCACAGTTGTATTTCTTGTCTTGTATGTAGATGACATACTTCTCATCGGAAATGATATTCCCTCACTCTAGTCTGTGAAGATGTGGTTAGGGAATTATTTCTCGATGAAAGACTTAGGTGAAGCTGCCTATATTCTAGGCATCAAGATCTATAGAGATAGATCTAAAAGATTACTTGGCCTAAGTCAGAGTACATACATTGATAAAGTGCTAGATCATTTTGCTATGCAAAATTCCAAGAAAGGATTTCTGCCTTTATCACATGGTGTGAGTCTTTCGAAGACTCAATGTCCCTCTTCTAAGGAGGAGAGAGATCGCATGGATAAGATCCCTTATGCATCTGCCATAGGATCTATCATGTACGCCATGCTTTGTACTCGTCCTGACGTCTCGTATGCTTTGAGCATGACGAGTAGATACCAGTCGGATCCAGGTGAAAGTCACTGGATAGCAGTCAAAAATATTCTTAAATACTTACGAAGAACGAAAGAATATTTCCTGATATTTGGAGGCAATGAGGAGCTAACTGTAAAGGGTTACAGTGATGCAAGCTTCCAAACAGACAAGGATGACTATAGATCGCAATCGGGGTACGTGTTTTGCCTAAATGGTGGAGCTGTGAGCTGGAAGAGTTCGAAGCAGGACACAGTTGTTGATTCTACAATAAAAGCCGAGTATATTGCTGCGTCTGATGCAGCAAAGGAGGCTATTTGGTTCCGCAAGATCATCAGTGAACTTGGGGTAGTTCCTAGTATTGCAGATCCAATAGACCTCTATTGTGACAACAATGGGGCTATTGCACAGGCTAAGGAACCTCGATCACATCAACGGACCAAACACATACTGCGGCGCTTCCATCTCATTCGAGAGATCATCGATAGAGGAGATGT
Organism: Wurfbainia villosa; assembly: GCA_025175895.1. NCBI lineage: Eukaryota > Viridiplantae > Streptophyta > Magnoliopsida > Zingiberales > Zingiberaceae > Wurfbainia > Wurfbainia villosa. The sequence goes on along the minus strand of CM045987.1, from coordinate 72,652,888 downwards.
GAGGATATGCAGAGTACCGACAGAAGCTAACATCGCAGATCCATTGACCAAGGCTTTGGCACAGAGGAAGCATGATGGTCACACTAGGTCACTAGGTATTAGATATCATAGTGATTGGTACTAGTGCTAGTGGGAGATTGTTAGTTATAGCCCTAGAACCAATCATGTGATGGTTGAATAGGGAACATTTTGTATCATATTCTATAAATGCAAAGGATTGGTTATTATATATTTACGTCTTGCTTGTGCCAGCTAAATTAAATATATATTAATGCCCTAGAAAAGTAGGTTCTTATCTACAGCACATCAATTGGCAGAATTGATTATGAGAGGCTGTAGAGAACACTTTCCTAAATGTTCCTAGTCAAGTATTAATATGCAAGGGCAATATTAATACATAAAGACTAGCATGTAGGTCAATTGATGACTTGATCTCACAAGTCATGGATATATGATATCAAGTTGACACATGGGTATATATTAGAGAATATATATTGAATTGACCCGCCATGAGAAAGTTTCATGGATCGTCATATGAGTGTCATAAACTTTCTCATGTGACTATTGGTATGAATAGTCTTCAAACCTGAAGTCACTACGGTTCCCTACATAAGGAGTTATGTACTTTGGTATCGTCAAACGTCACCCGTAACAGGGTGGACCATAAAGGCGATTACTGGGTATATAACAAATTATGCAGAGGGATGTGAGTGATGTAGATGGGATCTATCCCTCCCATATGACGAGAGTGATATCTGTGGGCCCCTTGATTGAGTAGAACTACTAAAACGCATGGCCATGCTCGAATGAGTCAATATGAGATATTGAGCTCATTTGTTTGAGTTAGTTTACTCAGGGATCAAGAAACACATAGATTGATCGAGGATGACACAGTCTATGCCTCATTGGTCAATCTGATATCAAGGATAGAAGGACACGGTCATACATTATAGTAGTTAGGGCACCAGTGTGTCGTCCCAACCGTCATGCCTCCCCAAGGGTTTGGGCATGGCTTTCCTTTTATAGACTTGAAGTCGGCGCTGCCCCAATCCATGAAAGAACCCTAGTCGCATCGAAATAACCCAGCACCATATGGCCATGTGGATCCACATGGCCAGGCCATGTGTGGCATTGGGCTGGCTATCTGATCTGGGCACGACCGTGTGAATCCACAGGGCTAGGTCGTGTCTCCCTCCATCCCACCTTCTAAATATCTTTCTTTTGCTCCAAAAGTGTATCGTTTTTCCTGTAAAATATTGTGTTGCACACAAATGCACAAAAAGAAAATCTCTAAACCAGAAAATAGGGAATGCATGCAATACAAAGTGAAATCTGCATGAAACAAGTATGAAATGTAACGAGATGTGAGCAAAAACTATTGGGTTTTCGACATTGCGGCAAGTGTGTGTTCGAACATGTTTCATAAACATGTGCGCATTGGAAGAAATAAAAAAGCAATAAATCTAATTTATTACAACACACACCACACGCTTGCATAGTACAACATGTGTAGACATAATTGTAGTTTCAAATTTTACAATAAAAGGAAATTATTCTAGGTATACCAGACGTATCACGTGCAGCGGGAAAGGCATCAACCGGAGCTACTCTCGCTAGAATCGCCTCTATCCGTATCCACGGTGAGTATCGTCAGGATGGATTCACAAAGCCATGAGCCTCGTGTCAAAGATGATGTGATCGAGAGAAGATCAAAATTCGGATTCGAAAATGAGTCCCTTAAAACTCACTTCTCCAGAGAGGTATTCATCAACCGTTTGACGAATCCTTCGTCCTCCAACTATAAAGATTACCGGAGATCAAATCCCCGGAAAGGTAGTAGCTGTTGGAGCTCCAAACATCGTCCAAACGATGCTCCAACACAAAGGGATGAAGCTGTCCAGAATTCTGGACAGATTTGTGGAGGGGTTGCGTCGGCCCAAAGAGGATGGTCGGCTGCTCCTTGGTCACCTAAGCCAAGGGAAGTCGCTGGAGGGTCACCGGAGGATCGTCGGCAGGATCTTGGACACCGGCAATAGCTTGGACAACAACACAAGAGCTGGGCGGCAACCTTGTTGGGTGGCGGCAAGGAGAAGAGAGGGAGAGGGGTTGGGCAAGACTAGGATTTGGTTTTCAGAAAACCCTTAAGCCTAGTTTTTATAGAGAACACATCTCCTAATGGTTATTGGTTCATAACCAAAAACCTATTAACCCGCTCCAATAACTTAAATTAAAATAAACCGAACTGAGTTGGTCTATTTTAAGTTAAAACGAACCAAACCAACTTTTGTTCATTCGTTTAAAACAAACCAAACCTTTTTGGTTTATTCTTCACCATTGGAATAGAACCAAAACAATTTCGTTCATCCATCATGTCTTCATAAGACGCGGCCCATCCATGCTTCCATTGCGACTGAAATGATTTCATGCTCGATCCTTGTTTGGTCCAACCAAACCTAGTTTCTCTCGGTCTGAGGATCTCATTCTCAAGCTCGTTTTAAATCCTTTGGATTACGATCGTTGTGCGTGTGACCAAATAGGTTCTCGATTTATGTTGGTCATCTATAATTAACCATTAATTATAGAACGATCATGAGTGGCACCTAGTAGTACATCATGATCCCCAATTAATCGAAAGATCAATGGTTGAACCATAACTATTTCTGAAACTCTTAAGTAGCTACAATGAATTATCCCCCATTCCCTTCACGCATCTTATACCCACTTGGTTCAGGACATGGTCTATAGTATCAGTCCCCACTAGGTTGACTACGTCACACCTAGACTAAGTATCATTTCTTCGTCCTACGAATTCTAGTTATTGCCCATGTATCCAAGAGTACCTTACTCTAAACATGTAATACTTTGGCCAAAGACTTTAGTAACAATTCGATGAGAGGTCATGGGTATACATCTCCTCGCAAGGAGTGGTGAATCCTTTATAGGCTATTCAAACACCTTCGATCACTTCGACTTATGCCCAATCATCCTGTGTCCACATCTCCACAGAGATGCTTGCTTAAGATGTCAAAGCATAAGTCTTCATGACCAAGATGACTTGAATACCACAAGTCAAAGGAACATCACACTTAAGCTGTAGTAAGAACTTCATTGACATTTCTATATATGCAGAGAACCATATGAAGTTTTACAGCTGGTCACTCCAATAAACTAGTTACCATAACTAGCATCAACGATTAACTCCGAACATCACAATGTCTCTAGCCAGTGAGAATTAGCTGCTTGGATACACCAAGGAGTATACCTCGTGCTAATCTCGATAGAATTGATGGTGTCCAAATCCATCAATTCATCGACTAGAGATAATTCTGATACATCATAATTACACATGTAGAGATACCCATTAGTTGTGATCCAATCACAAATTCCCTTATGCTATGAATCGTATCATGGATATTCAGTAAATGAGTTTAAGATCTAATCAAATACATGAAAACATGTATACTCAAATAGTGAATCTTCATTTATCAAATAAATGGTTCAAACATAAGGCGATTGCCTTAGGACATCTCTCATATATTACTAACAAACTCTCAATTGGCCTAATGTCAATCGCTATGGTATCTATTACCATAAGCTCTAACATGACCCTCAAACTTACTTTGAGGTAATGTCTTAGTTAAAGGATCCGCTAAGTTCCTTTCAGTGGGAATCTTCTTGATTTGTATTTCCTTCCTACTAATAATCTCTCTGATCAAATGATAGTGGTGAAGCATATGTTTGGATCGTTGATGAGACCTTGGCTCTTTCGCCTGTGCAATTGCTCCATTGTTGTCGCAGTAAACCAGTATTGCTTCAACAATGGCTGGAACCACACCTAGTTTATAAATGAACTTCTTGATCCAAACCGCTTCCTTTGCTGCTTCCAAAGCTGCAATGTATTCTGCCTTAGTGGAAGAATCCGCTATAGCGTCAAGCTTGGAACCTTTCCAACTTATTGCGCCTCCATTCTAGGTGAATACATACCCAGACTGAGACATGGAATCATCCTTGTCTGTCTGGAGCTGGCATCCGTATACCCACGTATCACCATGTACCCTTCTCCATATATTAGGAACACATCCTTAGTTCTTCTCAAGTACTTAAGGATCATCTTAACAACCGCCCAATGATCCATTCCTGGATCAGACTAGTATCTACTCATGACACTCAGAGCATATGATACATCGGGTCTCGTATATAACATAATATACATGATAGATCCTATTGCGGATGCATAGGGAATCTTACTCATTCAAATCCTCTCGTCTTCTATTCGCAGACAAATAGACTTCGAAAGGTGTATCCCATGCCTGATGGGTAGGAAACTTTTCTTGGATTCTGACATGCTAAACCTATTTAGCACTCGGTCTATATATGTAGACTGCAAAAGACCAAGGAACCGTTTTGATCTATCTCTATAGATCTTAATCCTGAGGATATAGGTTGCTTCTCCCAGGTCTTTCATGGAGACCATCTTGGACAACCAAATTTTAACTGAATGTAAGACAGAAACATTGTTTCCTATAAGTAATATGTCATCAACATACAATACTAGGAACACGACTGCACTCTCACTAACCTTCTTGTACACACAAGGTTCATCTGGATTTTATGAGAAATCAAACTTTTTGATTGTCTCATCAAAACGGATATTCCAGCTCCTAGATGTTTTCTTCAGTCCATATATGGACCGTCACAATTTGTATACCTTGGTTTTATCAACCGATGTGAAACCCTCAGGTTGTATCATATACACATCCTCGAGTAGGTTTCCATTAAGAAAATTTATTTTCATTTCCATCTACCATATCTCATAATCATAATGAGTTGTATGGCCAGGAGCATCCGAATGGACTTAAACATAGCAACAGGTGAATAGGTTTCGTCATAATTAACACCTTGCTTTTGATGATATCCTTTCACAACCAATCTAGCCATATAGGTAATCACATTACTGTAGGGGATCGAACGGCCGGCTAGAGGGGGGTGAATAGCCCTCGAACGTTGGATGTCGGTATTTGCTCGTCTACAAAGAGATTAGCGCAACGGAAACAATAAAGCAAGACAAGCAAATAGAAATACAAGAAATCAAACGCTAACAAGATGGTGTAACGTGGTTCACGGCTACGCCACTAATCCACGGTCCCCGATTCGTCCTCGGTGAATCACTCCGCCAAAACCAATCCACTAATGGTCTCTCCTTTGCACCAAGCTAGGTGGAGGTAACCTTTACAACCAAGATCACTCTTCTTACAATAAGATTGAAGTAAAGACAAGTAAGAAGAGTTTAAAGCTTGTGGGGCACTAGGAAGATGACTTAGAGCATGATCATTAGCCCCCCAAAGCTCCACACCTTCTCTTTTTATAGAGAGGAGGCTTTTCTTCCCGTTGGCCGCCACCAGTCGACTGCTGCCCTTGGCAGTCGACTGCCGCCACTACAATGGTCTCCGAACACGTCGGATCCTGACCGTTGTAGTCCAATGGAACACTTGACAGTCGACTGATGGACCTCATCACGATCACGCTCGTAATCGACGCTCGATCAGCTCGGCGGCCAAACCTTTCGACCGACCGATTGACTACTACCTTAGCGATCGATGGTCTTGACGATCGGCCACATATGGCGATCGACTCATCGCCTCAAAATATCCAGTCGAATACCAGTCGAACTACATTCAACTCGGAGCAGTCGACTACCATTACATGGCAGTCTACTGGTGCCGTGTGAAACTCAAACTTAACATAAGTTTGAGCTTCCGGCGGTCGGGTAAACCTTAACCCTTGCGGTCAAGTCTCCGACACTCAGCCATTCGGCCAAGTTCACCTAATGAGCTACTTACATTTCACTCATTCTCTCATCTCACTCGAAGTCCCTCGCCGAAGCTCTCTTCGTTCGTGGCCACGTCCCTCGGCAGCATCAGGCGCACGGCTCTGCAATGCTCCTTCGCGTCTCTTGCCTTCGAAGTCTGCTTCCTTGGCTTCACTTCAAGTCATCTCGTCCGACGATCCCTCACATCAGCGCCGCGGCTCTGCAATGCTCCTTCTCCGACTCAGGCACGAGGTTGTGAGGGTGAACCCGCCAAGGCTCTATGTGCGAATTACTAAGTTCTGCAAGACTCCAACGCACATATCAAATAATAATACCAACCTAACTTAAACCCTTTGCTACACAGATCAAAACCTTATCATGGCAAGAGATTGCCCTAACAATCTCCCCCTTTTTGATGTGTGGCAATCCGTTTAAGTTAGGTAAAAAAAACATTTGATAGAAATTTCTAAGGTAAGAAAGCATGTAAACATAAACATGATATAGCAACATGCAACTCCCCCTTAATCCATGAAACTCTCTCTACAAATTCTCCCCCTATCATAATTTACTTAAACACAATTATTTCTCCCCCTTTGACACCATCAAAAAGATTAATACTAAGTTATAAACCCATGGCATCAAGTCTAATAGAAGGAAAATACCAAAAACATGTTTAAAATCTGAAATCAGAAAATATTAGACTATTTTTCAGGTGAGCAGTCGACTGCTATCAGTATGGCAGTCGACTGACACAATGGTTTCCGAAATTCTGATTTTCTGGGCGAATTTCAGAAATGCATTAAAAATTCTAGAAAATTCAAAAAATCATGAAATTAGGGGAACATATTTCTTGTAAGATTCTTTATCAGTGAAAAATAGGTCTTCATGAAAAATCATTATATTTTCACGTATTTGCCAAAAATCCAAAAGTTTTAAAAACCACTAGGTTTTTGACCATTCTAGTATCAAGTTTAACACCTAGTTTTGCATCCAATTGTTTCAAAACATGAATACACATATTTTAAGGTAAGAAATTGTTTTGAAAACATATGAAATATCCAACCATGATCTTGGGGCAATTATTTCTATGAATTAAACATAAGTCTTCCCCATGATTGGTCTATTATTGCTATTTTGATACCTTAAATGACCATCTAAGTGCCATAGGCATTAGTGGACATTTGTATCATCCTAACATCTCACTCATGCTAAGTTTTCAATCAAAGTAGCCTATGGTGAGTGTGAGATGCATCCTAGAGGGTATTTGTATATACTTAACCATTATATTCATACAATTCTATCAAGGTTAAGTATCAACCTAACAATCCTCATGATCATAAAGGCATATATCAATTAATTCTACATTATGATCATGAAACACATGTATTCATTGAATTGTTATCATGCATTAGGTATTATGTCATGATAATAAATAAGATATCACCTAAAGCATGATTTAACCCTATTTCTCATGTTGACGTGCCAAATTTCAAAATCATAAATCATGATTGCACATATACATAGCAATTACATTGATTATCATGATTTAAGCATTATTAACTATTTATAGGCATGTTATCATCACCTAACACTATTTAAAAATATTGTCCCGCCATCCTAAGTCAACCAAAATATGATATAGGTCAATTGCATATGGTTGACTACCCTAGGGTTATCCTAACCCTTAAGGATGGATTTTGGAACCCAAAATAAGTTCTTGCCTATGGGGTTCACTAGATACTCCTTGGGGATCCATTTCCTAGCAATTACCTTCTTCTTATCTTGTCCCCTAGCAATTAGGCATTTATAGGCCTTTTCATTTTTCTTTTCTTTATATCCTAAGCCTTTTTTATTGAAGCTAGCTCTTTGGCTCCCTATAATCATGTTCAAGGTGTTTGAGCCAATTGTGAATTTCTCTAGGGCTTTTGTCAAATAGTCTACCTTTTCCCTTAAAGCCCTATTTTCTTCTATACATGCATCACTAACATCCAAAGGCATATAGTTATCATGTGAGCATGCATCATTTAAGCTAGAAGAAATATATGATTATACATCAAGAAACTCCCAACCGTATACCATTGTCTCTTAGATAATCAAGAAACTCTTGACTTAAGTATTCACCACCTCGATCCGATTGAAGTATTTTAATACTCTTGTCATGTTGTTTCTCTACTTCATTTATGAATTCTTTGAACCTTTCAAAGGCTTCAGACTTGTGTTTCATCAAGAACACATACCCAAACCGTGAGTGATCATCGGTGAAGGTAATGAAGTAGCTATAGCCTCCTAAAGCTTGAGTTGACATAGGTCCACATACATCAGTATGTATTAGACCTAGCAACTCTCTCACTCGTTCACCTTTTCCTGTAAAAGGTAACTTAGTCATCTTGCCTTTTAAGCATGATTCACATGTATCGTATGAATCCAATTCAAACGATTCCAGAATTCCACATCGGTGTAATTCGGACATGCGTTTCTTGCTTGCATGGTCAAGACGACAATGTCATATGTAGGAGTCTAATTGATTATCCTTTCGAGCACGCTTGTTGCTCGCTTTGATATTGAAAATGTCACCGGATACGTCCAACGTATAAATACCATTGCTTAAAGTTCCAGTCCCATAAAGAACTCCATTCAAAATTATGTAACAACAATTGTTACTAAAAGTCAAATGGTACCCATTTCTATTTAAACAAGAAATAGAAATGATGTTTTTTATCAAAAAAGAAACATAAAAGCAATTGTCCAGTTCTAAGACAAGTCCTGCAGGGAGTTTCAACAAATATGTTTCGATGGCGAGTGTAGCAACCTTTGCTCCATTCCCAACATGTAAATTTGTCTCTCCCTTGATGAGTCTTCTTCTATTCCTTAGCCCATGTATGTCATTACATATATATGAGTCACACCCAGTATCCAATACCCAAGTGTTTGAGGAAATAGAATGACAATCAATAACGAAGATATCTGAAGAAGATGGGGGCATCCGATGCCTTATTCTTCTTCACGAACTCAAGATAAATCTTGCAATTTCTTCGCCAATGGCCCTCCTTGCCATAATGATGGCAAGTGCCCTTTTGAGCTGGTTCTGTCTTTTTAGCCTTTTTCTTCCCCTTCTGCTATTCCTTTGACTTCCTCTTAGAACCTTTCTTTGAGGAATCAACTTACAGCACCGTCTCCTGCTCATGCTTCACAGAAGACTCCACAGTCTTCAGCATGTTGAGCAGTACCACAGATGAACCTTCTTACATCTCAGAGGTGAAGAGGAGCTTGAAGACTTCGAACCTTTCGAATCTCACTTGCTCATCAACCAACTCATAAAGATGAAAGACTATGGTATGAGTATCCATATGCTCATGCTGCTTCCACAGCTCAGGTACCATCATGGCTAGCATGATGCAACTCGTCATTTCAGAATCAGTCATATGTTTCTGATAGGCCAACAATTGGTTCAGAGTTGCATTGTCACTAGGACGGGCAAGAAGAGGCGCTTCGAGGACATTTGTAAGCTTTTCGACATTGAGAACAATTCTTAAGTTTCTAAGCCAGTCCAAGAAGTTCGGCCCAGTCAATTTATTCGAATCCAAAATGGAACGCAAATTCAAAGACATCATGATCAATAGATTAACTTAGAAATACAAAATGAGCATATATGAAAAAATGATTTTAAAATGCATCAACATACATTTATAAATCTCATTCATTTTTCGAATTTCAAAAACCCCAAAATCACTTCGGGAGATCGTAGGTCCATCTCCGAATGGGCTGATATCCAACATAGATATGAACAACCTTGGAGAGAGTCCAACAAGTCATTCATAAATATGATGATAGGTATCAAATATACCGATTGCATATCACATATATGCAACTATCACAATGTGCTATCAACTTATTGAATGTTCACATATACATCGGGTTGTTAACTCATTAACAAGTATGCATCATATGCATAGCACCCAACTTCACCTCCCTTCACATCGACCTTGGAGAGAGTCCAACAAACCGATGCTCCAGGTTAAAGCCAACCCATTAATCGAGAAATAGTTTTAATATGGTTAGAGCGCATTCAACCAATTAGCCCCGCTTGGAGAGAGTCAAACAACCAAAGCTAACGATTGACTTCTGACTCTTACCATATTAGTATTAAACTATTCCATGGTTTGAACATGTTCGGGTTCGAGCCGGGCTTGGAGAGAGTCCAACAACCCAAACAAGAAACGAAACTTTGGTTCTAACCATATTAATGGAAGATGTAGGCTTTAATATTGAGTAAGGGTTTTTATGTCTCATCCTCTTTGCATGCAAATAACTATTATCTACATGGCATGACATACATGACATACATCTACATGTCACGACACGCATGGCATAATGATATGCATCTAATGCAATTACATGGTATACAATTATGTCATGTACAAAATTTCCTTATATGTCATAACTATTTATGGAAATAAAATATGTTTGAGATTTGATTCTGCAAATCAAAACATGATTAAATTAGGAAAAAAAATTTCAAATCTAATCACATATTTTATTTGTGGAAAGTGATGATTAAGGAAAGTCAATTTAGGAAACAAATTTTCTAAATCATCAAAACTACTTATTGAAATAAAATATTTTAAGATTTGATTTCCCAAATCAAATCATGATTAAATTAGGAAACAAATTTTCAAATCTAATCAAATATTTTATTTATGGAAAATATCAATTTCCATAAATACTTATAACTTTTCAAAAGTAGAAGATTTCCATAAATACTTCTAGACTTTCCAAAATTTAAAATTTCCATAAATACTTCTAACTTTCCAAAAGTAGAAAATTTCCATAAATACCATTATGACTATCGCAAAATAATTTTACGATTATGTCGAAATACAACCTGGGCTCTGATACCACTGTTGGGTTTCCTGCACCGTGGCGAGTGTGTGTTCGAACATGTTTTGTAAACATGTGCACAACAAAAGAAATAAAATAATAAATCTAATTTATTTCAACACACACACCACACGCATGCATAGTACAACATGCGTAATGCCCGCCCTTCCCATCCTCCTAACACACATCCTATAGACGGGCGACGGTGCTACGCGATCATACATTCATGCCAAAGACTTTAGTAACAATCCGACGAGAGGCCATGGGTATACATCTCCTCGCAAGGAGTGGTGAATCCTTTATAGGCTATTCAAACACCTTCGATCACTTCGACTTATACCCAATCATCCCGGGTCCACATCTCCTTAGAGATGCTTGCTTAAGATGTCAAAGCATAAGTCTCCATGATCAAGATGACTTGAATACCGCAAGTCAAAGGAACATCGCACTTAAGCTATAGTAAGAACTTCATTGACATATCTATATATGCAGAGAACCATATGAAGTCTTACAGCTGGTCATTCCAATGAACTAGTTACCATAACTAGCATCCACGATTAACTCCGGACATCACAATGTCTCCAGCCAGTGAGAATCAGCTGCTTGGATACACCAAGGAGTATACCTCGTGCTAGTCTCGATAGAATTGATGGTGTCCAAATCCATCAATTCATCGACTAGGGATAATTCCGATACATCACAATTACACATGTAGAGATACTCACTAGTTGTGATCCAATCACAAATTCTCTCATGCTGTGAATCGTATCGTGGACATTCAGTAAATGAGTTTATGATCCAATCAAATACATGAAAACATGTATACTCAAATAGTGAATCTTCATTTATCATATAAATGGTTCATACATAAGGCGATTGCCTTAGGACATCTCTCATATATTACTAACAGGCACACCTAAACCCATCTAGCGTGAATCGATCACGCTCTTAGGAACCCAAAATCTATTTGAGCTCCTAGGGTTAATTAGGTATTCCTTAGGGATAACCTCCCTAGATACCTTCCTAATGACCCTTCTAGGCTTGTTAGCCTTGGTCATTTGGGTCTTACCTAGGTTGACTCTAGGGGTGACTCCCCTTGCAACCTTCTTAGTGGCTTCCCTATGTTTCCTTGAAACCCTAGCCACTAGGCACACACCATGGTCAACTCTAGGGATGACTTCCCTATTGACCTTGGTCTTCCTAGACCTAGTTTGTGTTCCATAATCAAATAGAACACTATGATAAGCCACCTTAGGCTTAGGTTTGTGACCCAAACCTTTCTTGCCCTTGGTTGACTTTTGTCTCTTAGACCCTAGGTGTTGACTCTTGGTCCTAGACTCTTGACTTTGACCATTTGACCCCTTAACTTGATTTTGCATAATCCTAAGGGTCTTTTCAAGTTTTTCAAGCATTGACCTCAAGGCTTGATTTTCAACCTCTAATTGCCCAATTTTAGAATTTTTATTTAATCCTTGGGCATGATTCTTCTTAGGAATATGCCTAATCCATTTGGGGTTAAAACCTAGGTGCTCTTGTACCTTTCTAATTGTCTCCCTAGGTAGAATTGGTCTAGAATTGTTTGACCTAGATTTGTCTTTAGATAAGATATTTTTAGGGACATTAGTCCCAAATTTCTCCTTATTTTCAAAATGAATATTCTTAGCTCCTAGGCAAAATTTCCTATTTCTAGCATGCTCTTTATGATAAATTGCAAGAGAATTAAAGTTCCTAGCATGCTTTTGCCTATTAACTAAAGAAGGAGCGTTATTGAATTTTACCTTAGGGATTGCTTTAGAAGCTCCCCCTACATGTGATACTCCCTCTTGAGTCTTCTTGCTCCCCCTAGAGCATTGACTCCTATAGTGCCCCTTTTGATGGCGCTTGAAGCAAATGATGTGCTCCTTGCTCCTTTGACTTTGGGCACCGGCATCCTTGACCTTTGGCGCCGGTGGACTTTTCTTGACCCTCTTTGGGAACTTGCTCTTATAGTGTCCAGCTTCCCTACACTCAAAGAAAATTACATGAATTTTGTTTTGAATTGAATTGCTTGAGTTACCTAGGGTGATGACCGGAATTAGAGCTTCTTCAACTCTCCCGGAGATGGATGGCTCCTCTTGAGGTTGCTCCGGTGTGGATGGTCTCTCCTCCCCCTCAATCCTTGAAGTGGAGGCTTCTTCCACTTTTTCCTCTTCTTCCACCGATTCGGAGGTCGACTTCCTATCAACTTCCGAATCCTCACTCGCTTGTGAGGATGAGGATTCATCTTCGACCTCCTCTTCTTGAGCCGGTGATGGGTCTTCATGGAGCTTGGCCAATTCCCTCCAAAGCTCCTTGGCATCCATGCAATCACCTAGGCTACACAAGAAGTCATTAGGTATCAAATCAAAAATGAATTTTACTACCTTCTTGTTTTTCTCAAATTGTTGGAGTTGCTCTTCACTCCATCTCTTCTTTTTGAGGAAGCCACCTTTTGGTCCTCTTGGATATTCAAATCCATCCATTAAGATGGACCACTCCTCAAAGTCTCTCATCATAATGGAATCTTTAATTCTTCTCTTCCACGAATTGAAGCCTTCTTGTCCATATAGGGTGTAGGGCACCGGTGTGTTTATGTCCCAACCTAGTTGTTCTTCCAACTCCATCTTCACCCTCTAGCATCTTTGTCTTAGCTCCCAACGATTAGTCCGTAGAAGAGCCCCGGGCTCTGATACCAATTGTAGAGGAAATGTTGACTGCTAGAGGGGGGTGAATAGCTCATTTTCGTTGCGTGCTTGTCTACAAATTGTGTTAGCGCAACGAAAATAGAAATAATAAAATAATTACAACACAAACACAAGCACTACACAATCATATAATGTGGTTTAGAACCGAACAGTTCCTACTCCACGGATGGAGCTCTAAAGAGCTCTAGCGATGCCACAAACACCACTAAGCAATAAACTCCTTCTCGACAACACGTCGGAGGTGGAGAAACCTCTTACAAGTGATTACAATAAGTAATTCAAAGTAAACAAGCAAATACAAGTGAAAATGTAAAGAACACTTTACAAACTAGGGTTTTGAGCGCTTGCTTGTCGGTTGCTTGGATGAGCTTGAAGGGCTCTGAAATGCACTTGTAATTCGCCTTCAAATCGCCTCACCAAAGCTCCCAAAGAATCAATACCAGAATCTCCATGAACAGCTCCCTTTTAACCTGCATCGGGCTGGATTTCCACCAATCAGTCGACTGCCATAAGTCACCAGTCGACTAATGCCACTGTTGTCGTGAGACAACGACTAGATCCACGCTGGAAAAGTTCCAATGGGACTCTCACTAGTCGACTGCCAACATTGGCAGTCAACTACCAGCACCCATAGTCAATTGCCCAGTCAGCTACGGAGCATTATGTGCTCACGACTAAACCAGATGATCGCCATCGGCCATCGATCGGCTGCTCAATCGATCATTGCGGAGCATTTTCAGCTCTTAATCGGCAGTCGAGCTCTAGTCGACTCACGGCAGTCGAACCGGCCATAATTTCAGTCGACTGCCAACGTCAACCATGAGGTTTTAACCCAAGTATGGTGTCCCCATACTTGCTAGACCACCCTTAGCCTAGACCTAAGCCTTCTAGCCACCTTTGTCAGCCTCGCGCCTATCGGATCCCTCCAAGTCATCCATGCCTTGTCCATCCATACGCTAGCCTTCAGGTGCTTCCGTCGGCTATTGTCATGCTAAGTCGGTATATACCGCCAAGGCACATTGGACTTACGATGCCAAGATCACGCTTGGACTTTACGCCACCAACCATTAGACTTATGCTGCTAAGACACCACCCTTGGACTTCACGCTTCCAATATTAAACCCCATGGACTTCTCAAATGCCAAGACTCAAGCTTGGACTTTCCCTTGCCAACCCATGTTGTACTTTCCATGCCAAGACCACAAGACTTGGACTTTCCCAAATGTCAAGTGTCCCACTTGGACTTTCCATTGTCAAGACCCATGCTTGGACTTCTCATGCCAAGTTCTCAAGACTTGGACTTTCCCATGACAATCACATTGTCATATGTTTTTGTCGAACATCAAAACATCGCTCGAGTCAAACTTGAGTCCAATCAATCGTGACCTGGGTCGATTGCACTAGCAGTTGGATCCCATTCAGTCCCATCTTCAAATAGTATGCGTAGGGCATCACACTTACTGATGACCCCAAGTCGCATAGTGCTTTATCGAAGCTTTCCCCATAAATCGAGCAGGGGATAACTGTTGGATCGAGAAGCGTCGCTAGAGGGGGGATGAATAGCGAGCATAGAATTTCTTTTCGTTCGTTAAAACACGAGTAGACACAGCGGAAAAATAAGAAGACAAGTTTATTTTTACTTGGTTGACAATCCAACAGTTGCTACTCCAAGGCCCTATCGGTCCTAGACCGCGTACGGAGGGCAAAGCACTATAACGTCTCCTCCTCGTTGGAGGTAGGAGACAACGATCACAAAACCAAATGTACGAGGGTGAGGTAACAAGCCTACCTCACCTCGTTACGAAAAAATAACGAATACAATATCAAAATATATTACTAGATGCTACTGCCGATGAAGAAGATCTGAACTTGTTGTCGCGTCAACATTATGACGGTGTTGGAGCGTTGGCGTTGTAGGAGCACTTGATGAATAAACTTGATGATCTTTGGAGTTGGAATCCTCCCCTCCTTTTATAGATTTTGGCCTCTGAATTTGTCTCCTCATATTTCGAAACAGATCTCGAAGTTGTATAAATTTTATCGCAAATTGGCCGCGTCAAACCTTATCTATTTTGACTTAGCGCAAGGGTTGATTAAATGCGCCATCACGATCGTGATGCCTCCCATCGATCGTGATGAGCATCACCGATCAGCCCCATGTCCATGATCGACTACCGGCTAACCACTTCCTTGCAGTGAGAGGTTGCTCAAAAAATGATAAATATGACGGTTTCTAACTGTCCGATCTCGACCTAGACCTTCCACAAGAAGTCTTAGTCGAATCGCCGCCTACGGTCGTCCTTGTACAGAGGACACGACCTTACCATCTCTCACTCACACGAGCTTACCTCGATTCTTACTGTGTCGCTTTCGCTTCCGGCCTTCCACTCGATTCCTTCAGCTCCCTCCGAAGTCACTCGAGTGTCGCCTGACCACCGCGGCTTCCTCTGGGTGTCGCTAGCCTTCAGCTCTAGCTTTAGTACTTTTCTGCACACTCGATTTAGCTTGTGAGATAACGATGTAAACTTAACTTTGTGTCTTTATCATAATCAAAACACAGGTTCGATTATCTGGTGCCCCTGCACCAACAATCTCCCCCTTTTTGATCTATGGCAAACCAACACAAAGTTAAGGGAAATTAAAACATAAAACAAGTATAGTAGATGCTGAATGTCATTTTCAAAAACTCCCCCTTAACCCTAGGTGAGTTTTGAAAGAGATACTTTAGTTTTCAAAATTAAATAAATTTTG
The DNA here is from genome assembly GCA_025175895.1 of Wurfbainia villosa. Lineage (NCBI taxonomy): Eukaryota > Viridiplantae > Streptophyta > Magnoliopsida > Zingiberales > Zingiberaceae > Wurfbainia > Wurfbainia villosa. The sequence continues at coordinate 72,636,727 of CM045987.1, read as the reverse complement.
TGTTACTCCCCCTTAACTTTCGCTCTTCTCCCCCTTTTGCCATAAATCAAAACAAATGTTGGGGTTTGTTATGTAAAATTGGAGTTTGTTATATAAAATAGGGGTTTAAAAACAATATGGTATATGCATGCATCAAGATAAATTAGCTATGAGTCCAAGCATGCGTCTAGCAGTAATTAGATAGATTGGTTCGAGGTGTGTCCCTCTGCACCAATAATCTAAAGGTTTGTAATATAACCCTTAGGGTTAGTTTTCTTTCCCCCTTAGTCAAATATATGAAGTATAAGAGATGTAGGGGGGGCTAAACTTTGGCCTAAGAGTTGTTAAGTACAATAGTTGGGAAAATAAGTAGTCTTTTAAAGAGGTTATATTTCAATTATCCTTAACATCTCACTCATTCTATGTGTCTCAGAATTTGTTCACCTTATATGTTTTGTGAGATGATTTTAAATTGATTAAAGATAGTCAACCTTGGGTTAGATTCGGATTTAACCTTTAGATCATTAAGTAACTTTTCGAGAAATTGGCTTCCAGGTCGTGGCGAGGCACAGGGGCCTTCTTTGATCGAAACAACGACCACTTCCTTAGACAAAGCCAAATTCAAGAAAATATCACTTAAGTCACTTAGGGTTACTTCCTGGTCTAACTAGTTTAGGATACGGTGAGGTAGCTTCAGCTAGTTCCACTCGGTTAAGTGCACTAAGCTAGATATGCCTTATCTAGCTCGAATACATGAGACTTTGTTTCCTTAACGTACTATCATCTCGCCGCGTCCTGATACTATGTTGTCAAGAGTTGACTAATTATTTTCCCTATCTAGCCGTTCTACAAATTAAAGTAAAATATTCAATGGTTTTGCTAAGTAAGCGGGTATACTATTTTAGTGTTAGCTCTTCCTGGACCATTGAACCAATATGGTCTATTCAAATAATGAATTTGATCCTGGGGAATCCAAAAGTAATTAGTCCTTATATGTGAATTCAATAAAACCTTTGGGACCCATGCTTGGACTCTTTGATGACTACGATTTACAATAGACATATATGACCTATTCGTAGTCGTTGACCTAAATCCGAGTCCGGCTTTATTGTACAGGCTCTTTGGGTTCCAAGTAGTCGGTTAAGATTCTTAGATCCCAACGTGAACCTTTCCAACGTAGCCTCAACCTCTTGAACTCGGTCTTTCAAGAGAGAATTCTCCTCCTCAAGTTTTTCAATTTGGGTTGAGTTTCCCTCTTGAACTTGACTAGTTGAAGAGGTTAGAGTAGCCTCTTGCTTGAGGGTTTCAACCTCCTCAAGTAACAACTCAACCCTAGACTCGAACTTAGTTAATTTCCTATTAAGCATTTTAATTGTATTGTAAAGCGTATGAATTAGTGAGCGGCTAACCTTAATTTTCTCTTTTGGTCCGGCTTTGAGTTGCTTCTCGAAGTAGTCCTCGAGTTCGGAGTCGGTGTTGTAATTGAATTCGGATTCGGACTCTGACTCGGACTCTTCGGGTCTTGCCATGCATGTTATGCCGCCGCCTTCTTCGTTGTCCCATGTTGCATGAAAAGCCTTCTTTTGATTTGATTTGAATTGTGCCCTCTTTTGATTCTTTAGTAGCCTAGAGGTTACGATCCTCTAGTCATCTCCTTCCTCCTTGGTGTATCCAAGCAGCTGATTCTCATTAGCTGGAGACATTGTGATGTCCGGAGTTAATCGTGGATGCTAGTTATGGTAACTAGTTCATTGGAATGACGAGCCGTAAGACTTCATATGGTTCTCTGCATATATAGATATGTCAATGAAGTTCTTACTGTAGCTTAAGTGTGATGTTCCTTTGAGTTGCGGTATTCAAGTCATCTTGATCATGGAGACTTATGCTTTGACATCTTAAGCAAGCATCTCTAAGGAGATGTGGACCCAGGATGATTGGGTATAAGTCGAAGTGATCAAAGGTGTTTGAATAGCCTATAAAGGATTCACCACTCCTTGTGAGGAGATGTATACCCATGGCCTCTCGTCGGATTGTTACTAAAGTCTTTGGCCAAAGCATTACATGTTTAGAGTAAGGTACTCTTCGATACATGTGCAGTAACTAGAATCCGTAGGACGAGAAAATGATATTTGGGCTAGGTGTGACGTAGTCAGCCTAGTGGGGAATGACACTATAGACCATGTCCTGAACCAAGTGGGTATAAGATGAGTGAAAAGAATGAGGCACGATTCATTCGAGCTGCTGAAGGATTTCAGAAATAGTTCTGGATCAATCGTTGATCTTTTCGGTTAATTGGGGATCATGATGTACTACTAGGTGCCACTCATGATCGTTCTATAATTAACGGTTAATTATAGATAGCCAACATAAACCGAGAACCTATTTGGTCACATGCACAACGAGCGTAATCCGAAGGATTTAAAACGAGCTTGAGAATGAGATTCTCAGACCGAGAGAAACTAAGTTTGGTTGGACCAAACAAGAAGCGAGCATGAAATCGTTTCAGTCGCAATAGAAGCGTGGATGGGTCGTGTCTTATGAAGACATAATGGATGAACCAAAATGGTTTGGTTCTAATCCAATGGAGGAGAATAAACCAAAGGGTTTGGTTTATTTTAAACGAATGAACCAAAAGTTGGTTCGGTTCATTTTAACTTAAAATAAACCATCATGGTTTGGTTTATTTTAACTTATATTAATGGAGCGGGTTAACGGGCCTTATGGTTATGATCCAATAACCATTAAGAGAATTAGTTCTCTATAAAAGAGGGCTTAAGGTTTTGTTAAGCCCTAATAAAAATCCAAAAACCCCTAACCTAGAGTTGCCGCCCACCTCATTGAAGGAGTCGGCGCCAACCCTAGGCCGCCGCCCATCTCCTCCAAATGGTGACCAGCTGCTGCCGTTTCCTCCACTTGCCGGCGACGAGCTGCTGCCGGAGGAGCTCCGGTGATCTCCCTTGGGTTCGGTAATACGGTGAGCTTCCACCTTTCCTTTTGGCCGGCCCCTACTCCTCCACCAAAGCTGTCCAGTTTTCTGGACAGCTTGTTTCCCTCTCGTCGGAGCATCGTTTGGACGACGTTTGAAGCTCCGACAGTGCCTTACATACCGGGGATTCGATCTCTGGTAATCCTCATAGGTGGAGGACGAAGGATTCGTCAAATGGTTGACGAATACCTCTCCGGAGAAGCGAGTTTTGGGGACTCGTCTTTGGATCCGAATTTGGATTCGGATCGTGATCCTTTCTCGATCACGTCATCTTCAACACGAGGCTAGTAACCCGTACGAAGATGAAGCTCGTGACTTAGTGAAGTCATCCTGAAGATACTCGGCGTAGACACGGATAGAGACGATTCTAGCGAGGATCGCTCCGGTTGATGCCGTTTCCGCTACACGTGATACGAAAGGTATACGTAGTTAAATTTTCTTTTATTGCAAAATTTAAATTTACGGTTATGTCTACACATGTTGTACTATGTATGCGTGTGATGTGTGTGTTGTAATAAATGTAGATTTATTATTTTATTTCTTCCGCTGTACACATGTTTACGAAACATGTTCGAACACACACTCGTCGCGGTGCCGGAAACCCAACAGTGGTATCAGAGCCCAGGTTGTGTTTCGACATAATCGTAAAATTATTTTGCGATAGTCATAATGATATTTCTGGAAATTTTCTACTTTTGGAAAGTTAGAAGTATTTATGGAAATTTTTCAATTTTGGAAAGTCTAGAAGTATTTATGGAAATCTTCCACTTTTGGAAAGTTGGAAGTATTTATGGAAATTAATATTTTCATAAATAAAATATTAGATTAGATTTTTGAAATTTGTTTCCTAATTTAATCTTGATTTGATTTGCGAAATCAAATCTTAAAATATTTTATTTCCATAAGTAGTTTTGATGATTTAGGAAATTGGTTTCCTAAATTGACTTTCCTTAATCAACTATTTCCACAAATAAAATATGTGATTAGATTTGGAAATTTGTTTCCTATTTTAATCATGATTTGATTTGGGGAATCAAATCTTAAACATATTTTATTTCCATAAATAGTTATGACATATAAGGAAATATTGTACATGACATAATTGTATGTCATGTAATTACATTAGATGCATATCATTATGCCATGCGTGTCGTGACATGTAGATGTATGTCATGTATGTCATGCCATGTAGATAATAGTTATTTGCATGCAAAGAGGATGAGACATAAAAACCCTTACTCAATATTAAAGCCTACACCTTCCATTAATATGGTTAGAACCAGAGTTCCGTTTCTTGTTTGGGTTGTTGGACTCTCTCCAAGCCCGGCTCGAACCCGAACATGTTCAAACCATGGAATAGTTTAATACTAATATGGTAAGAGTCAGAGGTCAATCGTTAGCTTTGGTTTTTGGACTCTCTCCAAGCCGGGCTAATTGGTTGAATGCGCTCTAACCATATTAAAACTATTTCTCAATTAATGGGTTGGCTTTAACCTGGAGCATCGGCTTGTTGGACTCTCTCCAAGGTCGATGTAAAGGGAGGTGAAGTTGGGTGCTATGCATATGATGCATACTTGTTAATGTGTTAACAGCCCGATGTATGTGTGAACATTCAATTAGTTGATAGCACATTGTGATAGTTGCATATACGTGATATGCAATCGGTATAGTTGATACCTACCATCGTAGTTATGAATGGCTTGTTGGACTCTCTCCAAGGTTGTTCATATTTATGTTGGATATCAGCACATTCGGAGATGGACCTACGATCTCCCGAAGTGATTTTGGGGTTTTTGAAATTCGAAAAATGAATGGGATTTATAAATGTATATTGATGTATTTTTAAAATCATTTTCTCATATATGCTCGTTTTGTATTTCTAAAATTGATCATGATGTCTTTGAATTTGCGTTCCATTTTGGATTCGAATAAATTGACTGGGCCGAACTTCTTGGACTGGCTTAGAAACTTGAGAATTGTTCTCAAGGTGAAAAGCTTGCGTATGTCCTCGAAGCGCCTCTTCCCGCCCGTCCTAGTGACAATGCAACTCTGGACCAATTGTTGGCCTATCAGAAACATGTGACTGATTCTGAAATTGTGAGTTGAATCATGCTAGCCACGATGGTACCTGAGCTGCGAAAGCAGCATGAGCATATGGATGCTCATACCATAGTCTTTCATCTTTATGAGTTGGTTGATGAGCAAGTGAGATTCGAAAGGTTCGAAGTCTCCAAGCTCCTCTTCACCTCTGAGATGCAAGAAGGTTCATCTATGGTACTGCTCAACATGCTAAAGACTGTGGAGTCTTCTGAGAAGCATGAGCAGGGGACGGTGCTATTAGTTGATTCCTCGAAGAAAGGTTCTAAGAGGGAGTCAAAGGAACAGCATAAGGGGAAGAAGAAAAAGGCTAAAAAGGCAGAACCAGCTCAAAAAGGGCACTTACCATAATTATGGCAAGTAGGGCCATTGGCAAAGAAATTATAAGATTTATCTTGAGTCCGTGAAGAAGAATAAGGCATAAGATGCTCCATCTTTTTCATATATCTTCGTTATTGATTGTCATTTAATTTCCTCAGACACTTGGGTATTGGATACTGGGTGTGGCTCACATATATGTAATGACATACATGGGCTAAGGAATAGAAGAAGACTCGTCAAGGGAGAGTCAAATTTACGTGTTGGGAATGGAGAAAAGGTTGCTGCACTCGCCATCAGAACGTATTTGTTGAAACTCCCTGCAGGACTTGTCTTAGAACTGGACAATTGCTATTGTGTTCCTTCTCTAATAAAGAACATTGTTTCTATTTCCTGCTTAAATAGAAATGGTTTCCATTTGACGTTTAGTAACAATTGTTGTTATATAACTTTGAATGGCGTACTTTATGGAACTGGAACTTTGAGCAATGGCATTTATACGTTGGACGTATCCAGTGACATTTTCAATATCGAAGTGAGCAACAAGCGTGCTCGAAAAGATAATCAATTACACTCCTACATGTGGCATTGTCATCTTGGCCATGTAAGCAAGAAACGCATGTCCGAATTACATAGATGTGGAATTCTGGAATCGTTTGAATTGGATTCATACGATACATGCGAATCATGCATAAAAGGCAAGATGACTAAGTTACCTTTTACTGGAAAGGGTGAACGAGTGGGAGAGTTACTAGGTCTAATACATACTGATGTATGTGGACCTATGTCAACTCAAGCTTTAGGAGGCTATAGCTACTTCATTACCTTCACCGATGATCACTCACGGTTTGTGTATGTGTTCTTGATGAAACACAAGTCTGAAGCCTTTGAAAGGTTCAAAGAATTCAGAAATGAAGTAGAGAAACAACATGACAAGAGTATTAAAATACTTCGATCGGATCGAGGTGGTGAATACTTAAGTCAAGAGTTTCTTGATTATCTAAGAGACAATGGCATATTGTCTCAATGGACTCCGCCATATACACCACAGAATAATGGTGTATCTGAGAGGCGTAACTGGACCTTGTTGGACATGGTCAGGTCAATGATGAATCATGCGAATCTTCCCAAGTCCTTTTGGGGCTATGCACTTCAGACAGCTGTTTACTTGTTAAACAGAATGCCAACCAAGGTAGTCTCTACTACTCCATATGAGATATGGAATAGTAAGAAACCTCATGTATCTTACTTGAAGATATGGGGTTGTCCTGCTTATGTGAAGCGGACTGTATCAGACAAATTGGATGCTAAGTCTGATAAATGTCTATTTATTGGATACCCTATGGAAACAAGGGGTTACCAATTCTATCATCCTGTGGAACAAAAGGTGTTTGTTTCAAGGCATGTTGTGTTTCTAGAGAAAGAGTTTCTCTTGCAAGAAAACAGTGGGAGTGTCGTCGAGCTTGAGGAGGCTCGAGAGACTCAAATAGACATTGATGAGATACCTGGTGAAGCACAACAGTCGACAACTCATAGTGATGAGCAATCGGCTAGACCTATTGTAACACCACATCTTCGTAGATCTGGTAGAACACGCAACATTCCTGAGAGATATGGATTTCTCGTAAGTGAATCGAATGACGTGTTACTCATTGATGATGAGGAGCCTACCAGTTATGAAGAAGTGCTAACAAGTTCAGAAAGGGATAAATGACTTGATGCCATGAAGTCGGAAATGGATTCCATGTATGAAAACCAAGTTTGGAATTTGGTTGACCCACCTGAAGGCATCAAGCCTATAGGGTGCAAGTGGGTTTTCAAGAAAAAAACCGACATGGATAGTAATGTGATTACCTATAAGGCTAGATTGGTGGCAAAAGGATATCGTCAAAAGCAAGGTGTTGATTATGACGAAACCTATTCGCCTGTAGCTATGCTTAAATCCATTCGGATGCTCCTAGCCATAGCGGCTCATTATGATTATGAGATATGGCAGATGGATGTGAAAATAGCTTTCCTTAATGGAAACCTGCTCGAGGACGTGTATATGATACAGCCTGAGGGTTTCACATCGATTGACAAAACCAAGGTATGCAAATTGCGACGGTCCATATATGGATTGAAGCAAGCATCCAGGAGCTGGAATATTCGTTTTAATGAGACAATCAAAAGGTTTGATTTCTCACAAAATCCAGACGAACCTTGTGTGTACAAGAAGGTTAGTGGGAGTGCAGTCGTGTTCCTAGTATTGTATGTCGATGACATATTACTTTTAAGAAACGATGTTTCAATCTTACAGTCAGTTAAGGTTTGGTTATCCAAGAAATTCTCCATGAAAGACCTGGGAGAAGCAACCTACATCCTCGGGATTAAGATATATAGAGATAGATCGAAACGGTTGCTTGGTCTTTCGCAGTCTACATATATAGACCGAGTGCTAAAGAGGTTTAGCATGTCAGAATCCAAGAAAGGTTTCCTACCCATCAGGCATGAAGTACACCTTTCGAAGTCTATGTGTCCGCGCACAGAAGACGAGAGGATTTGCATGAGTAAGATTCCCTATGCATCCGCAATAGGATCTATCATGTATGCTATGTTATGTACGAGGCCTGATGTATCGTATGCTCTGAGTGTCACGAGCAGATACCAGTCTGATCCAGGAATGGATCATTGGGTGACTGTTAAGACGATCCTTAAGTACTTAAGAAGAAATAAGGATACGTTCCTAATATATATGGAGAAGGGTACATGGTGATACGTGGGTATACGGATGCCAGCTCCAGACAGACAAGGATGATACCATGTCTCAGTCTGAGTATGTATTCACCTGGAATGGAGGCGCAATAAGTTGGAAGGGTTCCATGCTTGACACTATACCGGATTCTGCCACTAAGGAAGAATACATTGCAGCTTTGGAAGCAGCAAAAGAAGTGGTTTGGATCAAGAAGTTCATCTCTGAACTTGATGTGGTCTCATCAATGATCCAAACATGTGCTTCGCCGCTATCATCTTATCAGAGAGATCATCAGTAGGAAAGAAATACAAATCGAGAAAATTCCCACTGAAAGGAACTTAGCGGATCCTTTGACTAAAGCATTACCTCAAAGTAAGTTTGAGGGTCATGTTAGAGCTTATGGTATTGGATACCGTAGCAATTGGCATTAGGCCAAGTTGGAGTCTGTTAGTAATATATGAGAGATGTCCTAAGGCAATCGCCTTATGTATGAACCATTTATATGATAAATGAAGATTCAATATTTGAGTATACATGTTTTCATGTATTTGATTGGATCTTAAACTCATTTACTGAATGTCCACGATACGATTCACAACATGAGAGAATTTGTGATTGGATCACAACTAGTGAGTATATCTACATGTGTAATTGTGATGTATCAAAATTATCCCTAGTTGATGAATTGATGGATTTGGACACCATCAATTCTGTCGAGACAAGCACGAGGTATACTCCTTGGTGTATCCAAGCAGCTGATTCTCACTGGCTGGAGACATTGTGATGTCCGGAGTTAATCGTGGATGCTAGTTATGGTAACTAGTTCATTGGAGTGACCAGCCGTAAGACTTCTTATGGTTCTCTGCATATATAGTTATGTGAATGAAGTTCTTACTGTAGCTTAAGTGCGATGTTCCTTTGACTTGCGGTATTCAAGTCATCTTGATCATGGAGACTTATGCTTTGACATCTTAAGCAAGCATCTCTAAGGAGATGTGGACCCGGGATGATTTGGTATAAGTCGAAGTGATCGAAGGTGTTTGAATAGCCTATAAAGGATTCACCACTCCTTGCGAGAAGATGTATACCCATGGCCTCTCGTCGGATTGTTACTAAAGTCTTTGGCCAAAGCATTACATGTTTAGAGTAAGGTACTCTTCGATACATGTGCAGTAACTAGAATCCGTAGGACGAGGAAATGATACTTGGGCTAGGTGTGACGTAGTCAGCCTAGTGGGGACTGACACTATAGACCATGTCCTGAACCAAGTGGGTATTAGATGAGTGAAGGGAAGGAGGCACGATTCATTCGAGCTGCTTAAGGGTTTCAGAAATAGTTCTGGTTCAACCGTTGATCTTTTCGATTAATTGGGGATCATGATGTACTACTAGGTGCCACTCATGATCGTTCTATAATTAATGGTTAATTATAGACAGCCAACATAAACCGAGAACCTATTTGGTCACATGCACAACGAGCGTAATTCGAAGGATTTAAAACGAGCTTGAGAATGAGATTCTCAGACCGAGAGAAACTAAGTTTGGTTGGACCAAACAAGAACCGAGCATGAAATTGTTTTAGTCGCAATAAAAGCGTGGATGGGTCGTGTCTTTTGAAGACATAATGGATGAACCAAAATGGTTTGGTTCTAATCCAATGGAGGAGAATAAACCAAAGGGTTCGGTTTATTTTAAATGAATGAACCAAAAGTTGGTTCGGTTCATTTTAACTTAAAATAAACCATCATGGTTTGGTTTATTTTAACTTATATTAATGGAGCGGGTTAACGGGCCTTATGGTTATGATCCAATAACTATTAAGAGAATTAGTTCTCTATAAATGAGGGCTTAAGGTTTTGTTAAGCCTTAATAAAAATCCAAAAACCCCTAACCTAGAGTTGTCGCCCACCTCATTGAAGGAGTCGGCGCCAACCCTAGGCCGCCGCCCATCTCCTCCAAACGGCGACCAGCTACTGCCATTTCCTCCACACTCCGGCGACGAGCTGCTGCCGGAGGAGCTCCGGTGATCTCCCTTGGGTTCGGTAATAAGGTGAGCTTCCACCTTTCCTTTTGGCCGGCCCCTACTCCTCCACCAAAGCTGTCCAATTTTTTGGACAGCTTGTTTTCCTCTCGTCGGAGTGTCGTTTGGACGACGTTTGGAGCTCTGACAGCGTCTTACATACCGGGGATTCGATCTACGGTAATCCTCATAGGTGGAGGACGAAGGATTCGTCAAACAGTTGACGAATACCTCTCCGGAGAAGCGAGTTTTGGGGACTCGTCTTTGGATCCGAATTTGGATTCGGATCGTGATCCTCTCTCGATCACGTCGTCTTCAACACGAGGCTAGTAACCCATACGAAGATGAAGCTCGTGACTTAGTGAAGTCATCCCGAAGATACTCGGCGTGGACACGGATAGAGACGATTCTAGCGAGGATCGTTCCAGTTGATATTGTTCCCGCTACACGTGATATGAAAGGTATACGTAGTTAAATTTCCTTTTATTGCAAAATTTAAATTTACGGTTATGTCTACACATGTTGTACTATGCATGCGTGTGATGTGTGTGTTGTAATAAATGTAGATTTATTATTTTATTTCTTCCGCTGTGCACATGTTTACGAAACATGTTCGAACACACACTCGCCGCGGTGCCGTAAACCCAACAGTGCCAACCTTAAATGGATGGGTAGTTAGCCTAACTATGGTAAAGGTTGCACTTTAGGTAATTTTCAAGGTTATGGGTACCTTGGAAATAGATTTGATCTTATGATCCTAAAATATTTTAGGAAGTGCCAATATATTTTTGGAATTATGAAAAATTAATTAAATTGATACAATTTAGGATTAGAGGTTATAGTGTGTCATTTTGGGTTTTTGGTACACTTGGGAGAAAATTAGTATTATGGTAAAATATACTTAATTATATTAAATGGAAACTAATATTGAAATTTAGGTATTCTTATACTTATACTTTTTATTTGTCATGCTTTGTTTGTCATATAACTCTTGGTGCAGGGGCACCATATGATCGAACCTGTGTTTTGATTATGACAAAGATGCAAAGTTAAGATTATATCGTTATCTCACGAGCTTAATCGAGTGTGCAGAAAAGTGTCAACGCTGGAGCTGAAGGCTAGCAACACCCGGAGAAAGCCACGGTGGTCGAGCGACACTCGAGTGATTTCGGAGAAAGCCGAAAGAATCGAGTGGAAGGCCGGAAGTGAAAGTGACACAGTAAGTATCGAGGTAAAACTCGTGTGTGAGAGTAAGAGAGGTCGTATCCTCCTTACGGGGATGATCTTAAGCGTAGATCCGACCAAAGACATCCTATAGATGGTCTAGGTCGAGATCGGGCGGTCGGCGACCGTCGAAATAATGTTTTTATTAAGCTAACTTTGCCTTGCAGCAAGCATCGGTCGACTGCCAGCTTAGAGGACTCGACTGCTATCAATCAGTCGACTATCTGCGGTCATCAATCGACTGATCCTGCCATCAGTCGACTGATGGTCAAGGATCAACTTCGAGGAGTCAAGGCTTATCACCTCATTTCAAGGGGATGGGTGCTCAAATCTCATTGGCTGAAGTTCCTCTCGAGAATGGGCTCAAAGGCTATAAAAGGAGGACCTCTCCTAGGGTTTTCTTATCAATTCTAAGTGTTCAAAAGCCTCCGCAATGCTACGACTCTCCGACGACTCTACAACGACGAAGTGTTGTCGAAACACCAACAACCCTAGCTTAATTTCTATTCCCTAGTTGTTGGTATAATCTTACTTTGTCGTCTCTTTAATATTGCAATTTTTTTTGTTAATCGAGGTTTTCTATCGTTGCATTTTACCTTAATAGAAGAGAGGGTTTGTCTCTCTATCTTTTGCTTTCGAAGGTTTTTGTAATCGTCTAACTCCTACCTCTAACGAGGAGGAGTGTTTTAGTGAATTGTCCTCCATACACGGTCTAGGACCGTTAGGGCCTTGGAGTAGTAGCTGAAGGCTACGAACCAAGTAAAAAATCCTATTGTCTTTTTGTTTAATTCTATCTTCCGCTGTGTCTACTCAAACAAAACGAATGAAAAAGTTTTATCGCTATTCACCCCCCTCTAGCAATCCGCTTGATCCAACAATTAGTATCAGAGTCGGGGGCGCTCAGATTTAGTGCAACCACCGGTCGAGCATTTTTCTTTTCATATTTTTCATTTTAAGATTTCTCCCACACTACTAATCCAAGACCAAGTCTTGGTACATAGTTTTTGATTGTGTTTTTGCAAGTACTAATCGCCTTCGGAGTACCTCACAATCAAACGAGCATAACTTTTGCTACAAGTGGGCTCACAAAACGTTCTACCCACCAAATCGAAGCTCTCTGAGGGATCTACACTTATTACTAGGGTTAACCCCCATAACAAGCTATTTTCATCCCCTGAAATCAACATTTAGTACCCTTTCAGGGACATCGAAGGTTGTGAGTACTTACTTTTTGTTTAGTTTCTTATCTCTTTGTTTAACTTTCTATTTCTCGTTTGTTTTTTTTTATTTTCTGCACCACTAATCCAAGACTCGAGTCTTGGCAAGTTTTTTTTGTGTTTTTTTTGTGTGTGCAAGTTTTTCTTTATGGCCCACATTGAGGGGTACAGTACCACCCGACCTCCATTTTTTAGCGGAGATGATTTCCATTACTGGAAAGGTCAGATGGGGTATTTTCTAAAAACACAAGTCGAGTCTTGGATAATCATCCAAACGGGCTTTTCTCTACCCACCAATGATCAAGGTGAGCCCCTGGATTTCAACAAGTGGACCAATGCAACCAAGAGGCAAATCGAAGCCGATGCAAGAGCAACCCAAATATTGCAATGCGGTTTGTCTAAGGAAGAGCTCAACCGCATCAGACCCTTCATCAGCGCAAAAGATCTATGGACAAAACTCATAGAACTACACGAAGGGACTAACGACGCGAAGGTAAGTAAGCGTGACTTACTACTTAATAAATTGTATAACCTAAAAATGCAAAAATGTGAGACGGCAATGCAACTACATGCCCGCGTTCAGGACATTATCAACGGCCTGCACACCATCGAGCACAAGGTCAAAAACTGCGACCTCCTAAGGTACATTCTTAATTCATTTCCTAGGACTACCTTGTGGGCATCCATGGTCGATGCCTACAAGGTCTCTAAGGACCTTTCGAAGCTTAGGTTAGACGAATTATTTTTCGAGTTTGAACTTCATGAGCAAACTAACATGGTCCGGGCCGAGAGGGGTATTGCTCTACTTGCATGATAACGAAGAAAGTCATCTACCAAGCAAGAAGATGGACTCGAACCCGAAGACGAATCAGAGTTCGAATCCGAAAAGGTGGAAGCAATAGTGAACGTAGTGCGGAAGATCGTTCGGAGGGAAAGGAGGCTACTAAAGAACCAAAAGAGGGCACAATTCAAATCGAATCAAAAGAAGGCTTTCATGCAACATGGGACAATGAAGAAGGCATCGGCATAGCGTGCATGGCAAGACCCAAAGAGTCCGAGTCAGAGTCCGAATCCGAATCCAATTAAACACCGACTCCGAACTCGAGGACTACTTCGAGAAGCAACTCAAAGCCGGACCAAAAGGGAAAATTAAGGTTAGCCGCTCACTAATTCATACGCTTTACAATACAATTAAATTGCTAACTAGGAAATTAGCTAAATCCGAGTCTAGGGTCGAGTCCTTGATTGAGGAGGTTGAAACCCTCAAACAAGAGACACCCCTAAACTCTTTGACTAGTCGAGTTCAAGAGGAGGACTCAACTCGAGTTGAAAAACTCGAAGAAGAGAACTCTCTCTTGAAAGGACGAGTCCAAGAGCTCGAAGCTCGGTTGAACAAGTTCTCAACGGGGTCCAAGAATCTTAACCGACTTCTTGGAACTTAGAGAGTCATGTATAACAGAGTCGGACTCGGATATAGATCATAGACTACGAATATATCTTACATGTCTATCGTAAACTGTAGTCATCATCGAGTCTAAGCATGGGTCCCATAACTTTATTAAACTCACATATAAGGACCAATAGGTTTTGGATTCCCAAGGATCAAGTTCATTACTTGACCAGACCATATCGGTTCAATGATTCAGGGGGAGCTAATACCAAAATAGTATATCCGATAACCTAAACCTCTTATTTTCTTTAGAATGGTTAGATAGGACTATAACTCGTCAATGCTTGATAACATAGTACCATCTCGCGGCGAGATGATAGTGCGCTAGGAAAACGGAGTCTCGTGTATTCGGGCTAGATAAGGCATATCTAGTTCGGTTCACTTGACCGAGTGGAATTAGCTGAAGCTACCTCGCATATCCTAAACTAGTTAGACCAGGAAGTGGTCTTAGGTGAGTCAAGTTACTATTTTCTCGAAATTGGCTTTGTCTAAGGAAGTGGTCGTTTTTCCGATCAAAGAAGGCCCATGTGCCTTGCCACGACCTAGAAGCCAAGATCTTGAAAAGGTGACTTGATGAGCTTAAGATCAAATCCGAATCTAACGCAAGGTTGACCAGTTTCAAATCATTAAATTTAATTAAGATAAAATTGGAATCATCTCACACAACATATAAGGTGAACCAATTCTAAGACACTTAGAATGGGTGAGATGAATAATGAACAATTTCAATTTATATAATCCTTTCAAAAATTTTATCTATTTTTCAAACTATCGAGCCTAAACATTTACTTATACTCGGACAAAACTCTAAATATACAACCTTCTAGGTCAATGTTTAGAGCCCCCTAACTCTTCTATACCTTATATACTTGATTAAGGGGGAGAGCAAATTAACCCTAAGGGTTATATATTTTCAAAAGTTATTAGCGTATACGTATCTTGAAACTCAAATATAATTTTATAAGTATTTTAAAAATCAAATTAGTCTCAAGACTTATATTGTTGGTACAAAGGGTTATACCTCGAATCAAAGTAAATCGAGACACATGCTTGGACTCATGTTAGATAATCTTTACATATTGTTATACTTTTTATATAACCCCTACTTTTTTGTTAAAAAACCCCTAATTTTTATATAAAACCCCAAATCTTTTTTGATTTGTGGCAAAAAGGGGAGAAGAGCACAAGTTAAGGGGGAGAACAAAAATTTAAATTTTTTAAGATGAACTTTTTGTTCTAAAACTCACCAAGGTTAAGGGGGAATTGATTATAATGAGTGCATCATTTACATTTACTCATTTTCCACATTACATTTTTCCTTAACTTTGCATAAGTTTGCCATAGATCAAAAAGGGGGAGATTCTTGGTGCAGGGGCACCATATGATCGAACCTGTGTTTTGATTATGGCAAAGATGCAAAGTTAAGATTACATCGTTATCTCACAAGCTTAATCGAGTGTGTAGAAAAGTGTCAACGCTGGAGATGAAGGCTAGTGACACCCGGAGGAAGTCACGATGGTCGGGCGACACTCGAGTGATTTCGGAAAAAGCCGAAGGAATCGAGTGGAAGGCCGAAAGCGAAAGCGACACAGTAAGTATCGAGGTAAAGCTCGTGTGTGTGAGAGTAAGAGAGGTCGTATCCTCCTTATGGGGATGATCTTAAGCGTAGATCCAACCAAAGACATCCTATAGATGGTCTAGGTCGAGATCGAACGGTTGGCGACCATCGAAATAATGTTTTTGTTAAGCTAACTTTGCCTTGCAAAAAGCATCGGTCGACTGCCAGCTTAGAGGACTCGATTGCTGTCAATCAGTCGACTATCTGTGGTCAGCATTCGACTGATACTGCCATTAGTCGACTGATGATGGCCATCAGTCGACTGATGGTCAAGGATCAGCTTCGATGAGTCAAGGCTTATCACCTCATTTCAAGGGGATGGGTGCTCAAATCTCATTGGCTGAAGTTCCTCTCGAGAAGGGGCTCAAAGGCTATAAAAGGAGGACCTCTCCTAGGGTTTTCTCATCAATTCTAAGTGCTCAAAAGCCTCCGCAACGCTATGACTCTCCGACGACTCTACAACAACGAAGTCTTGTCGAAACACCAATAACCCTAGCTTAATTTCTATTTCCTAGTTGTTGGTATAATCTTACTTTGTCGTCTCTTTAATATTGCAATTCTTTTTGTTAATCGAGGTTTTCTATCGTTGCATTTTACCTTAATAGAAAAGAGGGTTTGTCTCTCTATCTTTTTCTTTCAAAGGTTTTTGTAATCGTCTAACTCCTACCTCCAACGAGGAGGAGTGTTTTAGTGAATTGCCCTCCGTACACGGTCTAGGACCATTAGGGCATTGGAGTAGTAGTCGAAGGCTACTAACCAAGTAAAAAATCCTATTGTCTTTTTGTTTAATTCTATCTTCCGTTGTGTCTACTCGAACGAAACGAACGAAAAAGTTTTATCGCTATTCACCCCCCCCCTCTAGCGATCCACTTGATCCAACAATAACATGCCATGACATCATGTTTACTTTTATCATTTAATATGACATGATCATGTTTAGGATTAAGGACTAATGTCATGTGTTTTTAGATTATATCATATGTCATGACATCATGATCATTGGCCATGCTTAATTATTGCTATCATTTATGCCATGATCATTCATGCATTTAATTTGATTAAAATTGATTCAAGGACAATGGCATGACTTGAAGTCCCATTTATAAGGGAATCAAGTAGAGTTGCCTTAGAAAAATGCATGAGGCCTTAGCTTTAGATAAATCAAAACCCACATCTCACATCTAACTTGACATGTATGTGTATTTATACACCCTAGATACATGTAAGATGCTAGGATATGAGTTAAGTTCAAGGTGCATAGTTTTGCATCTAGATGAACTAAAACTCATCTTATTTCATTGGTGGATCATTGGGAAAAGCTTGTGTACAAGTTATGTACATTAATCCCAAGGAATATTATCCAATATAGGTTTTCAAAATCATTTTAAAATCCATTTAGAAAACCTTGGTGAAGTCTATTTTTTTATAGAAATCACCATTGATAAAGTTGATACAAAGTGAGCTAAAACATTGAAGTTTTTTCTTCACTTTTGAACCTTGTATCAATTTCGATATTTTACGGGTAAAATATTTGTTTTACCCATTTTATTGCTTATAAGTAATGTACGTATGAATTTTCACGATTTTTTAAAATACGTATAATTACTTATGATTTTTTAAAATCCGATTCTGATAGCTAAAATTCAAGAATTTCAGTTAACAGTCGACTGTCATTTGATGGCAGTCGACTGATTCAAGGGCAGTTCGACTACTTCTGTCAAGAGTCGACTGCTAGGTCTGATTTCAGGTTAACAAGGGTTGTTTAGCCCGTGTTCAACTATGGTAAAGTTCCCTAACCATTCCTAACCCTAGGATATGCTTTGGGAAGCATTAGAAAGAGTGAAAATCCATTGGATATGGATTAGGAAATGTGTTAGGGTGATGTATCAAATTTAAGGTGTGGGAAAGTTCTATGTTGAACTTTGAACCTTAATTTTGATGTTTTAGAGTTCCTATTGGCTTAGGGACTTCTCAAGGACATTGTTGGTGCAATGGTCAAGGGGGAGCAAGCCTTTAGGGGGAGTTATCCATCATGGGATGATGGATGTTGCTTTTCCTCATGAGGGGGAAAAATGAGATTTTGAGATACCCAATTTGGAAATTGGGAGAGTGTATAGGATTTCCTCTCTTGAGTGATATGGGATTTATCACTAGGAAGATTGTAGGCATCCTAAGTATTTTTGGACCAAGGGGGGGATTGTAAGATCTCATTGGGACATGAGACATTGACCTCCTTGGAGAGAACCTTTTTAATGTTAGTCAAAAAGGGGAGAATATTTATGGGAGAATATTTTGGGGTGAATGTTAGAATTACCAATTTGGGAATTGGTAAAGAGTTTAAGTTAGATGGTCTAACTCAACGGTTTGTTTGGTTTTTGTCAAACATCAAAAAGGGGGAGATTGTTGGTGAAATTGGCCAAGGTCACGATTGATAGGACTCGAGTTTGACTCGAGCGATGTTTTGATGTTTGACAAAAACATATGACAATGTGATTGTCATGGGAAAGTTCAAGTCTTGAGAACTTGGCATGAGAAGTCCAAGCATGGGTCTTGGCAATGGAAAGTCCAAGTGAGACACTTGGCATTTGGGAAAGTCCAAGTCTTGTGGTCTTGGCATGGAAAGTCCAACATGGGTTGGCAAGGGAAAGTCCAAGCTTGAGTCTTGGCATTTGAGAAGTCCAAGGGGTTTAATATTGGCGGCGTAAAGTCCAAGGGTGGAGTCTTGGCAGCATAAGTCCAATGGTTGACGACGTAAAGTCCAAGCGTTGTCTTGGCAGTATAAGTCCAATGTGCCTTGGCGGTATAGACTGACTTAGCATGACAATAGCCGACGGAAGCACCTGAAGGCTAGTGTATGGATGAACAAGTCATGGATGACTTGGAGGGATCCGATAGGCGCGAGGATGACAGAGGTGGCTAGAAGGCTTAGGTCTAGGCTAAGGGTGGTCTAGCAAGTATGGGGACACCATACTTGGGTTAAAACCTCATGGTTGAGGTTGGCAGTCGACTGGAATTATGGCCGGTTCAACTGTCGTGAGTCGACTAGAGCTCGACTTCCGATTAAGGGCTGAAAATGCTCTGGCAGTCGACTGCTCATTGGAGCAGTCGACTGATGGCAGTCGATTGCCATGTATGGCAGTCAACTGCTAGTTTTGTCACAAGCACAAAATGCTCTGTAGCTGACTGGGTAGTCAGCTACGGGTGCTGGTAGTCGACTGCCAATGTTGGCAGTCGACTGGTGAGAGTCCCGTTGGAACTTTTCCAGCGTGGATCTAGACATTGTCTCACGACAACAGTGGCATCAATCGACTGGTGACTTATGGCAGTCGATTGATCGACGGAAATCCAGCCCGATGTAGGTTAAAAGGGAGTTGTTCATGGAGATTCTGGTATTGATTCTTTGGGAGCTTTGGTGAGGCGATTTGAAGGCGAATTGCAGGTGCATTTCAGGGCCCTTCAAGCTCATCCAAGCAACCGACAAACAAGTGCTCAAAACCCTAGTTTGTAAAGTGTTCTTTACATTTTTCACTTGTATTTGCTTGTTTACTTTGCATTACTTATTGTAATCACTTGTAAGAGGTTTCTCCACCTCCGACGTGTTGTCGAGAAGGAGTGTATTGCTTAATGGTGTTTGTGGCATCGCTAGAGCTCTTTAGAGCTCGATCCGTGGAGTATAAACCATTCGGTTCCGAACCACATTATATGATTGTGTAGTGCTTGTGTTTGTGTTGTATTTGTTTTATTATTTCTATTTCCGCTGTGCTAACACAATTTGTAGACAAGCACGTAATGAATTCCATCACACAACGAAAACGAGCTATTCACCCCCCCCCTCTAGCGGTCAACATTTCCTCTACACCAACCAGCGAACCTTGGTATTCGTATGGGGGACGACTCAGTTAAGGAACCCGTCAGCATGCTAGCACATGTGCCTGTGGTCATTGAGAATTTTGTGAAACACACGGATTTTATTTTACTCGAGATAGGACCAAATCTCCAGAATTACATCATCTTGGGAAGGCCCTTTCTGGCGACTGCGGAGGCATGCATAGACGTAAAGGCGCACAAGATCTCCTTGGAGGTAGACGGGGAGATCTTCCTCTTCAATTTGTCAGAGTGTAGAGCTCCCTTCCTAGATGGCTACACTTTCAGTAGGATAAAGCCGAACCCATCGGATGTCAACTATGAGATGGATGAATGTAGGTTTATAGAACCTCCGGAGCCAAGTTGAGATAATGGAGAGTGGTCGAGCTAAAAGACCTTAAACAAAATGCTTCTTGGGAGGCAACCAAAGTTTATTTTATATGTTTTAACCTTTCTGCATTCATGTGTACAATCTGGACTTTGATTTATTGTTGCTTTTTTTTTTTTTGCAAATATCTTAGGATCAGGGAAAACTTAATCATTAGGAGCCCACCTAGTCCACATCGACATAAGCATGCACCTGCACCTGCACCACCACCTTTTTCTACTTTTGACCAGAATGCAGGTATATCTGCCTATGATTTTTCGGAGTTCTGATCGTGCCTCGATGACATATATGTCGAGCAGTAGACGTAGAAGCAACGATGGGAGGAGCAGAGCGCTTACACGCAAGCAGAGTTTCAGGGATTCCGGGAGCACTTCCAGCGGGATGAGGAGTTCTATGACGAGGCCCGCGTCTGCTTCCAGGAGGAGGTTGTCCGTCGCTAGGAGAAGGCCACCTACCACCAGGAGATGCGGTAGCACATGCATGCCCAGCAGGCATAGTGGGCTAGGGAAGAGGAGCACCGAGTAGCCACTGCATCCACCAGCTCTCAGATCGACCACATGTACATGTTGCATCAACGGCTCAATACTAGATTCTCCCAGGACCCTAAGATGCCGAGGCTACCGGACTTTCCACCTCATCCACCATACTAGAGGTATGCTTCGCTTAAGTTTAGGGGGGCCCAAGTCTTGATTTATTTTGTTTCTAGTAGTAGTTTATTTCCTGTCATTTGCATTTTTAGTTAGCATTCATTTGTTCAAACATAGAGTTTTTAGTTTCTTCAGTACTTAATTTTTGCTATCTTTAAGCTACCTCAGTAGTATTGCTAAAGTTTTCTTCATGAGTTATTTCCATGGGTAGCTTAACTTCATTTACCTCGTGGTATTTTATTTTATTTGCTCTAATGAATGTTCTAGACTTACACTGGTTAGCTTTTATTTTTACACCTACACATGACGAATATTCTGAAAGGAAAAATATAGTACGTATCTAGTTATGATTCATCTCAGTAGTTTAGTACTTTGGAATCCATAGGTGACTATAGATTTAGTATTTTATGTTGGTGCAATCGGCCCAGGTCACGATTGACCAGGACTCGAGTTTGACTCGAGTGATGTTTTGATGTTTCGACAAAAACATATGACAATGTAATTGTCATGGGAAAGTCCAAGTCATGGGTACTTGGCATGGGAAGTCCAAGTGGGACACTTGGCATTTGAGAAAAGTCCAAGCATGGGTCTTGGCATGAAAAGTCCAACATGGGTTGGCAAGGGAAAGTCCAAGCTTGAGTCTTGGCATTTGAGAAGTCCAAGGGTTTGATATTGGCGGCGTAAAGTCCAAGCGGGAGTCTTGGCAGCATAAGTCCAATGATTGGCGGCGTAAAGTCCAAGCGGAGTCTTGGCGGCGTAAGTCCAATGTGCCTTGGCGGTGTAGACACCATTAGCATGACATAGCCGATGGAAGCACCTGAAGGCTAGCGCGATGGATGAACAAGTCATGGATGACTTGGAGGGATCCGAGAGACGTGAGGCTGATGGAGGTGGCTAGAAGGCTTAGGTCTAGACTAAGGGTGGTCTAGCAAGTATGGGGGAACCATACTTGGGCTAAAACCTCATGTTTGAGGTGTGCACCGACCGTGCCATGTGGCAATGACCGACCGAGTCAACTAGGGTTTGATCGCGGGTTGATTTAGCAATGACCAGGGCGGGCGGCCGATCGATGAGCTCGAGCAAGGCCGATCGATCGTGGTGATCACCGACCGTGCTCGAGAACGCCACGTATCGGAGTCGAGACTCGACCGGTCGAGGAGTACTCCATCACCGATCGATGGGATGATCACCGATCGATGGTAGATCCGCTGGACTTATCCAACGTGGATTCAGCCGCTTGTCTCACGACAACAAAGGGCATCACGACCGCGATGGTCCCGATCAATGACTGATCGACTTTTTCTAGCACAGGTTGAAGCTTTATAAGGAGCTCGTGATGGAGGAATTTAGCATCGGTTTCTTGAGGGTTTTGTAGCGATTTGTTGTTGCAAATCAGGGTCTCCAAGGTGATTTCAAGCAACCAAGCAATCAAGCAATCCAAAGGCAATTGTAAAGTAGTTTTCTTTACTTGCATTGTATTTCATTATTGTAATTGCTTGTATTTGTATCTTATTGTTGTAAGATTACTTGTAAGGGATTTCTCCACCTCCGACTTGTGTCGAGAAGGAGTATTTGTGATTAGTGAGTGCGTGTGCATCACTAGAGCTCGTAGAGCTCGATCCGTGGAGTAGGAACCGTGCGGTTCCGAACCACGTTAAATATTTGTGTTAGCGTGTTGTGCATTTCGTTATCGTTATTACTTTTCTATTTCCGCTGCGCTAACGAAATTGTAGAAACAAACGAGAACAAATTCCATCTACGAACGGTCAAACGCTATTCACCCCCCTCTAGCCGTTACAAAGATCCTAACAAGTGGTATCAGAGCCCGGGGCTCTTCTACGGATTAACAACCCGGAGTCAAGAAGCTAGAGGGAAGAATATGGATTTCCAAGAAAAATTGGGTGACGACGTCAACATTCCACCTTCTTTCAACCGCGAACATTTCGCATATTGGAAAGGTAGGATGGAATATTTTCTAATGACAAATATCGAAAATTGGTTTGCCATGACTATAGGTTTTGAGGCTCCGAGAGGAGAGAACGGCGAAATCCTCAAAATGAAGCGATGGACCGAGGAGCAACGGGAAAAATTCAAGACAACCGTTAAGGTAACAAAAATATTGATTAACTTGATACCTAACGACATTTTGTCCAGATTAGGAAGCTATAGGGATGCCAAGGAGTTGTGGAACAAGTTGATCAAGTTCCACGACAATCCCGAATCGGTCCAAGAAGACTTGGAAGAGGAGGAGACCGAAGAAGAATCATCATCATCCTCACAAGAAAGTGAGGAGTCAACGTCCGGACCGGAAGAGGTGAAGGAAGTGGAAGAAGCATCCACCTCAAGGATTGAGGGGGAGGAGAGAACCTCCATACCGAAACATCAAGAAGAAGCTTCGACATCCGGTCAATATGAAGAAGCACAAAGTCCAATTCCGGTCCTCATTAACCTAGGTAACTCAAGCAACTTAAGTTTAAATAAAAATCATATAATTTGCTTTGAGTGTAGGGAAACCGGGCACTATAAGAGCAAGTGCCCAAAGAAGATAAGAAAAGCTCCTCCGGCACCAAAACCTCAAGAAAGATCAAAGGATGCCGGTCTCCAAAGTCAAAAGAGCAAGGAGCATATCATATGCTTCAAGTGCAATTCAAAAGGGCATTATAGGAATCAATGTCCTAGGGGGAGCAAAAAGACCAAAGAGGGAGCTACACAAGTAGGGGGAGCCTCCAAGGGAAACCCTAAGGTAAAATTTTTTAATGCACCTTCAATTTCTAGGGATAAGAAGCATGCTAGGAATAATTTTGATAGTCTTGCTATTGTACATAAAAAGCATGCTAGAAATAATAGACATATTTGTTTAGGTGCTAAGAGTGTCCACTTAGGAAATAAGAAGAAATTTGGGACTAATATCCCTAAAAATATTTTACCTAGGGAATCTATCAAGAAAATAAGAGAACACCTAGGTTTCAATCCTAAATGGACTAGGCATATGCCTAGGAAGTCAAATGCCCAAGGATTAAATCAAAATTCTAAATTTGGGCAACTAGAAAAGGAAAATCAAGTCTTGAGGTCAAGGCTTGAAAAGATGGAAAAGACCCTTGCAAAAATGCAAAATCTATTTCAAGGGTCAAGAGGTCAACATGTAGGGTCTAGAAGTCAAAGCCTAGAGTCAAATGGTCAAGAATCAAGACCTAGGAAATTAGATTCATCCAAGGGCAAACCTAAGCCCAAGGAAACCTATCACAATGTTCCATTTGATTATGGAACTAAACCTAGGAAAACTAAGTTCAATAGGGAAGTCATCCCTAGAGTTGACCAAGGGTTGTGCCTAGTGGCCAAGGTTGGTAAGAAACCTAGGGTGGCCACTAAGAAGGTTGCAAGGGGAGTTACCCCTAGATTCAACCTAGGTAAGACCAAAATGACCAAGGCTAATAAGCCTAGAAGGGTCATTAGGAAGGTATCTAGGGAGGTTATCCCTAAGGAATACCTAATTAACCCTAGGAGCTCAAATCGGTTTTGGGTTCCTAAGAGCGTGATTGATTCACGCTAGGTGGGTTTAGGGTGTGCCAACCTTAATTGAATGAGTAGTTAACTCGACCATGGTAAAGGTGGCATTTTAGGATATTTTCAAGGTTATGGTTACCTTGAAAATACATTTGAGCTTTAATCCTAAAAAGATTTTAGAATGTGCCAATATTAATTATGAAGTTTGATAAAGTGATCAAATTGGCACAATTTAGGTTTAGCAGTTAGTGTGTCATTTTGGGTTTTTGGAACACTAAAGAAAACTAGTGATAATGTGGAAAAATATATTTAATCACAACAAATGGCAACTAATATTAAAATTTAGGTATTATTATACCTATATATTTTATATGTCATGCTTTGTTTGTCATATGACATGCCATGACATCATGCTTATTCTTAATCATTTTATATGTCATGAATATGTTCAGGTTAAGGATTTAAGTATCATGTGTTTTTAGATTTTATCATATGCCATGACATCATGATCATTGGCCATGCTTAATTATTGCTATCTTTATGCCATGATCATTTCATGCATTTAATTGATTAAAATTGAACTAAGGACAATGGCATGACTTGGAGTCCCATTTATAAGGGAATCAAGTAGGGTTGCCTTAGAAAAATGCATGAAACCCTAGATTAAATGAACCAAAACCCACATCTCACATCTAATTGACATGTATGTGTATCTATACACCCTAGATACATGTGAGATGCTAGAATATGAGTTGAGTTCAAGGTGCATAGTTTTTGCATCTAGATGAACTAAAACTCATCTTGTTTCAATGATGGATCATTGGGAAAGCTTGTGTACAAGTCATGTGCATAGAGCCCAAGGAATATGATCCAAAATAAGGTTTTGAAAACTTTTTAAAATCATTTTAGAAAACCTTGGTGAAGCCTATCTTTTGATAGCAATCACCATTGATGAAATTGATACAAAGTGAGCTTAAACTTTGAAGTTTTTAGTCACTTTTGAATTTTGTATCAATTTCGATATTTTATGGGTAAAATATTTTTCAAACATTTTTCACCCATTGTATTGGTCATAGGTATTATACGTATCAATTTTCATGATTTTTCGATAAACGTATAATTATTTATGAATTCCCAAATCTCATTTCTGATAACTGAAAATCGGATTTTTCAGTTATCGATCAACTCATATAGTGGCGTGATGTGGGGTTCAATGATGATTGAATCACTCAAATGATAGCCTGATTTCAGGGTAACCAAGGTTGCTTAACCCGATTTCAGCTACGGTTAAGGTCCCTAATCACTCCTAACCCTAGAATATGCTTTGGGAAGCATGATGAAGGGTGAAAATCCATTGGATATGGATTAGGAGAGGTGTTTAGGGTTTGTATCAATTTTAAGGTGTTGGAAAGTTCAATGTTGAATTTCTAACCTTAATTTTGATGGCCTAGAGTTACTATTGGCTTAGGGACTTCCCAAGGACATTGTTGGTGCAATGGTCAAGGGGGAGCAAGCCTTTAGGGGGAGGTATCCATCTTGGAATGATGGATGTGTTTTTCTCCTTGAAGAGGAGAAGTTATTGGGAAAATTGATGGGTTTTTGATACCCAATTTGGAAATTGGGAGAGTGAATAGGATTGCCTCTCTTGAGTGATATGTGACTTATCACTAGGAAGATGGTAGGCATCCTAGGTATTTTTAGACAAAGGGGGAGATTGTAAGATCTCATTGGGACATGAGACATTGACCTCCTTGGAGAGATAACCTTTTTGATGTTAGTCAAAAAGGGGGAGAATGTTTGGGGGAGAACATTTGGAGAATGTTTAAGATTACCAATTTGGGATAATTGGTAAGGGATTTGAGTTAGTGTTCTAACTCAATGTGTTGTTTGGTTTTTGTCAAACATCAAAAAGGGGGAGATTGTTGGTGCAATCGGCCCAGGTCACGATTGACCAGGACTCGAGTTTGACTCGAGTGATGTTTTGATGTTTCGACAAAAACATATGACAATGTAATTGTCATGGGAAAGTCCAAGTCATGGGTACTTGGCATGGGAAGTCCAAGTGGGACACTTGGCATTTGAGAAAAGTCCAAGCATGGGTCTTGGCAAATGGAAAGTCCAACATGGGTTGGCATGGAAAGTCCAAGCATGGGTCTTGGCATGAAAAGTCCAACATGGGTTGGCAAGGGAAAGTCCAAGCTTGAGTCTTGGCATTTGAGAAGTCCAAGGGTTTGATATTGGCGGCATAAAGTCCAAGCGGGAGTCTTGGCAGCATAAGTCCAATGATTGGCGGCGTAAAGTCCAAGCGGAGTCTTGGCGGCGTAAGTCCAATGTGCCTTGGCGGTGTAGACACCGTTAGCATGACATAGCCGATGGAAGCACCTGAAGGCTAGCGCGATGGATGAACAAGTCATGGATGACTTGGAGGGATCCGAGAGACGTGAGGCTGATGGAGGTGGCTAGAAGGCTTAGGTCTAGACTAAGGGTGGTCTAGCAAGTATGGGGGAACCATACTTGGGCTAAAACCTCATGTTTGAGGTGTGCCAGTCGACTGGTGTCATGTGGCAGTCGACTGGACCGAGTCAACTAGGGTTTGACTGCGGGTTGTGGCCTAGCAGTCGACTGCCAGAAGTGGGCAGTCGACTGATGGCTCGAGCAGTCGACTGATCGTGTGATCAGTCGACTGGTGCTCAAGAAATCGGCCACAGAATGGAGTCGAGACTCGACTGGTCAAGTGAGGACTCCATCAGTCGACTGATGGGTATGATCAGTCGACTGATGGTAGATCCGTTGGACTTATCCAACGTGGATCTAGCCGTTGTCTCATGACAACAGTGGCATCAGTCGACTGATGGTCCCGAGCAATCGACTGATTGACTTTTTCCAGCACAGGTTGAAGCTTTATAAGGAGCTCGTGATGGAGGAATTTAGCATCGGTTTCTTGAGGGTTTTGTAGCGATTTGTTGTTGCAAATCAGGGTCTCCAAGGTGATTTCAAGCAACCAAGCAATCAAGCAATCCAAAGGCAATTGTAAAGTAGTTTTCTTTACTTGCATTGTATTTCATTATTGTAATTGCTTGTATTTGTATCTTATTATTGTAAGATTACTTGTAAGGGGTTTCTCCACCTCCGACTTGTGTTGAGAAGGAGTATTTGTGATTAGTGAGTGTGTGTGCATCACTAGAGCTCGTAGAGCTCGATCCGTGGAGTAGGAACCGTGCGGTTCCGAACCACGTTAAATATTTGTGTTAGCGTGTTGTGCATTTCGTTATCGTTATTACTTTTCTATTTCCGCTGCGCTAACGAAATTGTAGAAACAAACGAGAACAAATTCCATCTACGAACGGTCAAACGCTATTCACCCCCCTCTAGCCATTACAAAGATCCTAACATTTTAGTTACTGGAGATGCTCGGATTGTGGAATCCCATTCGGAACAATCAAAATCTCGAGAGAGAAAAGAAAGAAAAAAAATGGAATAAGAAAAGACAAAAAGAAAGAAAAAAGAGAGTAAAAAAAATTGGAAAAAAAATTATGAGGGATAAAAAAGAAACAGTTGTCATGGGTGAAAATGGTTAGGTGCCCCTTTGAGACCGAGTTAGGTTACTGGGAAAACACCTACCAATTTCTCTCAATACCGAGCATGCCTTTGAGACCTTGTGCTAGACCTAGGGAATGACCCTCATTTTGGGCAGGTAAGTGCCCAAGAGCCGGAGACCTTATGAAAGCTATAGGATGACGACTTAACTTACCATGGAACGAGTATCCCCTAAGAAGATTCGCTTGGCACGTGCACGAGTAGCTAACTTAGTGAATTTTTAGACATCTATTTTTCTTTGATTGAAAATACCACTTGATAAATTTAGTTAACATGCTAAGTATGAAACAATACCTTTTTAAAATTTCATGAAGCTGAGGTTTGCTTGAGTACAAGCAAAGATCTAAGTCTGGGGAATTGATGTGAGCAAAACATATAGGGTTTTAGGAGTAGTTTTCGCTCATATCTCGTTTCATTTTATGTTTGTTTCATGCATATTTTACTTTATTTTGTATGCATTTCCTGTTTTCTAATTCAAAAATCTGTTCATTGTACTTTTGTGTGCAGGACAACATTATATGGGGAAAATGGTGCACTTCTAGAGCGAAAAGAAGACATTTGACAGCTAGAACAGAATGACACACACCCTGGCCCTGTGAAAACACACGACCTACACCACAGTGCCACACATGGCCTAGCCGTGTGGATCCACATGGTCGTGTGGTGATGTGCGATTCCGATGCGATTCAGTTATTTTCCAAGTTTCGGGGAGATCCAGGTTGATGTTTATATAAAGGAGGCTACGCCCAAACCCTAGGAGGGAGGTACGACGACTGGGACGACACTCCGATGCCCTAAAAAACTTCAGGAACTCGCAACGGGGAGGAAGAAAGCTGTCGGAAATCCAAGTTCTGCACTTCAACGTCGAAGAGAAGAGCCACATTGCATTGTAATTTCTGTTCTTTGCATAATATCCATTGTTTATATGAATATGATCGTGCTTTGTGTTTCTCCTCTCATATTTATGGAGTAGATTCTTCGATTCTAGGATTATGAAGTAGTTTGTGTGCGTAGAATATGTTATTCCAAATTAAATTATGTTCTTGAGTTTGTATTTGCAATTGGTATTAGTTTATATCGATATCTATGTGTTTTGGTTTTCTATTTGCTATGCTAGCTGATACGAGGGGTGACAACCCTCGTATCTAAGATTTAAAAGAATTAACAAAGAACCTAGGGGTTAGCCTCATCTCTTGTAACTGTGGATAGAAGGGTGCGATAGAATTGGAAATGATTTGTCGTAGGGATTGATTTGGCATTCTTGTATCGCCTATCCCATCCTAACGTCAGGGGTCGACCTGGTAAGGCAAAGATAGCTCCCGATAGATGCGAAGGCTCATCGGGGGAGTGTATGATGTCCCTTCCACAAGGTCATAGTTAGACGTTTAGACAACACCCAATTGATAACATGTTTTGCAATACACAAGCGAAACTGAAATCCTAGAATTCCTTCCAAAGGCTCGCAGCAAGCCTTTTCTTCTTCCGTGTGACACAGTATTGAGTTAAGACCGCCAACAACCCTCACAATCACAACCATTAGAACTGAATTACGAACAATAATGTCCACTTAATAAATCGGTACTCGAATCTCACTCCCTGTGGGATCGATAATCTTTTTATTATTTAACGATATCCGTGCACTTACAGGAGTTGAGTGCGAGCACACGCTTCGAGTCCTCGACGGTCTCTGTCGCGAGATTTAAGGTTGCATTCGCGTGCATCAAATGCCAAAGTCGAGATCGGACGGTCAAAGGATTGTCACCTTCATGACATTATGCATCTCTTGTGCTAACCTTGTGTTGTAGGTGTCAAGTTGAATTCTCAAGTATAGCAGTCGACTGAAGGTTTCTGGAATCGACTGAAAGCAGTCGACTACCAAGAGGATCAATCGACTGATGTCGATGAATCAACCCAATGCACATGGTCAAAGAGATATTGATCGATGTCGCCACCTCATGATAAGATAAGCTGCCACCTCAAGATAAGATCCACGAGTTTTGGATCTGGATCTGGACATATTCCAAGGCGCCATTCTATAAAAGGAGGGGAGGACTCAAACCTTTTATCATTATCAATTATTCAATGAACTCCTAAGTGTGCTAGCTCTCCGACCGCAATCCTTCATGCTACAATGCTACTCCGACTGTGCATCCATTACAAGTTATTTGTCGGCATCTTGTTTACTTCTTAATTATTATTTGTAAAAAGGAGAGGTAAGGTTGTTACCTTTTCCTCTACATCATTGTAATCGCTTGTCTCTTACCTCCAACGAGGAAGAGATATTTAGTGTGTTGCCCTTCAGAAGCGATCAAGGATTGCAGGGTCTTGGATTAGAATTCGGTGGGTTGTGAACCAAGTAAAAAAATACTTGTGTCTTTTGGTTGTGTGTTTTATACTTTCCACTGTATACTTTGGTTTTAACGTCGAAAAGAAAAGATTTCGATACGCTATTAACCCCCCCCCCTTCTAGCATTTTGTCGTTCCAACAGAAAGTACATAAACTGCTCTATCAACACTACACTTAACTCTGAACACCATTGCACTGCTCACCATTACTTGGCTCGGAATTTACATATACTGCTCGGAAAACACAGACTGCTCCGTCAACACTATACTTAGCTCTGAGCCACACTGCACTACTCACCCTTACTTGGCTCGGAATTTACATATATTGCTTGGGAAATACATAGACTGCTCTGTTAACACTATACTTAGCCCCGAGCAACACTGCACCACTCACTCTTACTTGGTTCGGAATTTACATATACTATTCGGAAACACATAGTTTGCTATGTTAACACTATATATAGCTCTGAGCCACACTGCACTACTCACCCTAACTTGGCTCGAAATTTACATATACTACTCAGGAAACACATAGACTGCTCTGCCAATACTATACTTAGCTCTTAGCCACACTCCACTATGTAGAATCTTCGGTGAGTACTGAAGGGAGGGTGAATAGCGTGTCCGTTGCTTCGATGGAATTCGTTCGTGCTTGATCGTCTACATTGTTGTTAGCACAGCGAAATAATAGAATAGCAATAACAAAAATAAATAACAAGATACACAAGCATAAATACACGCGATATAACGTGGTTCGGAACCTTAGGGTTCCTATTCCACGGGTTGGGCTCGAATGAGCCCAAGTGATGCAAACACCACAACTAATCAATAATACTCCTTATCGGGGACACACCAGAGGTGTAGAAACCTCTTACAATGATTACAACAGTAATATAAAAAAATTACAACAAGTAACCTAAGCAATGTACAAAAATAAGTACAGAATACTTTTACACAAGATCTTTGGATTGCTTGCATGTTGCTTGCTTTGGATTGGTCTTGAAGGTCTGGAATGTAGCAGCAATTCCCCTCCAAAAATGCCCCAAAAATTGCTTCAAAGAACCATGCAAAAAATCTCATCCACGAGCTACTTTTATAACCTGATTTCGTGCCTGGCAGTCGACTGCCATAAGGCCCCAGTCGACTGCCAACAATGTCCTTGTCTCACAACGGACTTAATCCATGTTGACATTCAAGCCAACGAATACACTGGAAATCGACTGCCATTACCCATCAGTCAACTACCAACCTCGTAGTCGATTGATCAGTCAACTATCAAGAGTTTTGACCCTGATCGCTTTGATCGACAATGATCGCCCAATACTGGCAGTCGACTACCAAGGCTATTTACCATAGTCGAACATCAGTTGACTCACAACAGTCGACTGGTCATAATCTCAGTCGACTGTCCAGAGTCAACTCGGCTACCAAGTGTCAAAATACTTGACCAATCGACTGGTCCAAAGCCCCAGTCGACTGATAACCTCAACCATGAGGTTTAACCCCAAGTATGATGCCCTCATACTTGCTAGATCACCCTTAGCCTAGACATAAACCTTCTAGCCACCTCGATCAGTCTCACGCCTATCGGATCCCTCTAAGTCATCCATGACTTGTTTATCCATATGCTAGCCTTCAGGTGCTTCCATCGGCTATTGTCATGCTAAGCTGGTCTAAACCACTAAGGCACATTTGGGCTTACGTTGCCAAGACTACCGCTTGGACTTTACACCGTTAAACCATTGGATTTATACTGCCAAGACTCCTGCTTGGACTTTACGCCGCTAATATCAACCCTTGGACTTCCCTTGCCAACCCATGTTGGACTTTCTATTTGCCAAGACTCAAGCTTAGACTTTCCCTTGCCAAAACTCATGCTTGGACTTTCCATGCCAACCCATGTTGGACTTTCCAATTGCCAAGACTTAAGCTTGGACTTTCCCTTGCCAAGACTCATGCTTGGACTTTCCATGCCAACCCATGTTGGACTTTCCAAATGCCAAGTACCCAAGACTTGGACTTTCCATTCCAAGTGTCCCACTTGGCCTTCTCCATCATATGGTCAACCCCATGTCAATCATATAGTCAACCCATTGTCAAACAATGATCAACTCATTGTCAAATATCAAAACACTAACAACAAACCACTACTCGAGTCAAACTCGAGTCTGGTCAATCGTGACCTGGGTCGATTGCACCAACAATCTCCCCCTTTTTGATGTTTGACAAAAACTAACATCTTTGAGTTCGAACACTAACTCAATCCAATCCTCTCAATTTTCCAAATTGGGAATCCCCAAATTCTCCCCCTTTTTGACATACATCAAAAAGGTTCTCTCTAAGGGTGTCAATGTCTCATATCCCAATGAGATCTTACAATCTCCCCCTTGGTCCAAAAATATCTAGGATGTCTTCACTCTTCCTAGTGATAAGTCTCATATCACTAAAGAGAGGCAATCCTCCAATTTCTCCCATTCTCTAAATTCTCCCACTCATGAGGAAGAACACATCCATCATCCCATGATGGATAATATCCTCCTAAAGGCTTGCTCCCCCTTGACCATTGCACCAGCAATGTCCTTGGAGAGTCCCTAAGCCTATAGGAACATTAAACCATCAAAATTAAGGCTGAAACTTAAAACTTGATTTTTCACACACCTTAAAATTAATACATCACCCTAAACAACTCTTCTAATCCATATCCAATGGATTTTCACCCTTTCCAATATTTTCCAAAGCATATCCTAGGGTTAGGAGCAGTTAAGGTAGCCTAACACAGCTGAAATCAGGTTAAACAAAGCTTGTTTACCTGAAATCAGGTCTGGCAGTCGACTCTGTCAGTCAACAGTCAACTACCTTTGACGCCAGTCAACTGCCATAAGCGGTAGTCGACTGATTTCTGCAAATGCAGAATTTAGAAATCATAAAATGAAATTATGAAAATCATAAGTAATTATACATAGTATGAAAAATCATGAAATTTCATATGTATAATACTTATGTCAATCATTATGGGTGAAAAATATTGGAAAAATAAAATACCCGTAAAATAATGAGATTGACACAAAGTTCAAAACTATTGAAAAGTTCAAAGTTTGGACCCTACTTTGTATCAATTCTATCAATGGTGATTGCTATCAAAAGATAGCTGGGCATCACTAAGGTTTTTCAACATGATTTTAAAATGTTTTTAAAACCTTATATTAAACCATGATCTATGGGCTTAATGCACATAACTTGTACATAAGCTTTCCTCATGATTCCTCCATGGTATAAGATGAGTTTGAGTTCATCTAGATGCAAAAACTATGCACCTTGAACTTAACTCATTTCCTAGCATCTCACATGTGTCTAGGGTGTTTGAAAACACACACATGTCAATGTGATATGAGATGTGAGTTTTGTTCATCCTAATCTAAGGTCTCATACATTTTTCTAAGACAACACTACTTGATTCCCTTATACATGAGACTTTAAGTTATGCCAATTGTCCTTAAATCAATTTTCATAAGTCATAAATGCATGAACGATGATTATGGCATAAATGATAACATAAATAGAACATGTGCCAATAATAATGATGTCATGGCATAAAAATTAACCCTAAACATAAATGATATAAAACCAAACCTAAGCATGATCATGACATTTATATGATAAAGATGAAATATGATGTCATGACATGGTATATGGCAATCAAATCATGGCAAATAAAATATAATGGTATAAAAATACCTAAATTTTAATAATAGTTGTCATTTGTTAGGATTAAATTCATTTTTGTTATATTACCACTTATCCCCCAAGTGTGCCAAAAACCCAAAATGGCACACTATGACCTCTAAAACTTAGATTGTGCCAATTTGATCAATTTTTTAACTTCTTAAATAATATTGGCACATCCTAAAATCCTTTAGGATTATGATCAAACTTATTTCCAAGTATCCCATTACCTTGGAAATGACCTAAAGGCTATGGTTGAGTTAACTACCCATCTAATCAAGGTTGACACAACCTAACCCATTTAGCGTGAATCGATCACACTCCTAGGAACCCAATGTCTATTGGAGATCCTTGGGTTTACTAGGTATTCCTTAGGGATGACCTCCCTAGATACTCTCTTAATGACTCTCCTAGGCTTGGTAGCCTTGTAACCTTCTTAGTGGTCTCCCTAGGTTTTCTTGAAACCTTAGCCACTAAGCACTTACCATGGTTACCCTTACGGATGACTTCCCTAGTAACCTTGGTTTTCCTAGACCTAGGTTGTGTTCCATAATCGAATGGAACACTATGGTAGGTCTCCTTGGGCTTAGATTTGTGACTCAAACCTTTCTTACCCTTAGATGAGCCTTGCCTCCTAGACTCTAGGTTTTGACAATTTGACCCTTGCATTTGACTTTGTATTTTCTTAAGGGTCTTTTCCAATTTTGCAAGTTTCGACCTCAAAACTTGATTTTCTAATTCTAATTGCCCAATTTTTTATTTTTGATTAAGTCTTTGGGCATTACCATTTCTTTTAGACATATGTCTATCCTTCTTAGGGTTAATGCCTAAATAGTCATCTACCTTCCTAATAGTTTCCCTAGGTAGGATTGTTTTAGGGATATTAGTCCTAAATTTCTCCTTATTTCTAAAATTGCAACTCTTAGCACCTAGGCAATAAAGTCTATTATTTCTAGCATGATTTTAATGAACAATAGCAAGTGAATTAAAAACGTGCTTTTTAACATTAAAACTAGAAGGTGCATTACTAAAATATACCTTAGGATTTGCCTTAGAGGCTCCCCCTACGTGTGATGCTCCTTCTTTGACGTTCTTTCTCCTCCTAGGGCATTGACTCCTATAATGCCCTCTTTGGTTGCACTTGAAGCACACCACGTGCTCCTTGTTCTTCTTGGTGGAGACACCGGCATCCTTGACCTTTGGCACCGGTTGAGGCTTCTTGACTTTCTTAGGACACTTGTTGTTGTAGTGTCCCTTCTCCCTACACTCAAAGCAAATTATATGATCTTTATTTTTAACTAAATTGCTTGAGTTACCTAGGTCAATGGCAGTCAACGCTGGAATTGATTCTTCACTTCTTCCAGAGGTTGAAGCTACTTCTTGCTCTTGCCCTTGCTCCGGCAATCTAATATCCTCTCTCTCAATCCTAGAGGTGGAGGCTTCTTCCACCTCTTCCACCTCTTCTTCATTGGACATTGAGCACCTCTCAACTTCCGATTCCTCAAGCTCTTGAGTCGATGAGTATTCTTTGACTCCTTGAAATTGTTCTTCACTTGAGGCCGGTGATGGTCCTTTAGGGAACTTTGCCAATTCGCTCAAAAGCTCCTTGGCATCCTTGTATTCACCTAAACTACACAAAATGTCATTAGGAATTAAATCAATCAAGAATTTTATTACCTTCTTGTTTTTCTCGAATTCTTGGAGTTGTTCCCCAGTCCACTTCTTCATTTTGAGGAATCCTCCTTTTGGCCATTTTGGATATTCAAATCCTTCCATCAATGCGGACCAATCTTCGAAGTCTCTCATCAAAATGAATTCTTCAATCCTTGTCTTCCATTGATTGAAGTCTTCTCGTCCATAGAGCGCATATGGAATCGGCGTGTTGATGTCCCATCCAAGTCCATCTTTTGGCGACTCCATCCTCTAGCATTTTGCTCCAGGTTGTTAATTCATAGAAGAGCTCCTAGCTCTGATACCAATTGTAGGATCTTCGATGAGCGCTAGAGGGGGGTGAATAGCATGTTCGTTGCTTCGATGGAATTCGTTCGCTCTTGATTGTCTACACTCTTATTAGCACAGCGAAATAATAGAATAGTAATAAGAAAACCAAATAACAAGATACACAAGCACAAATGCACACGATATAACATGGTTCGAAACCTTAGAGTCCTACTCCACGGGTTGGGCTCGAATGAGCCCTAGCGATGCAAACACCACCACTAATCAATAACACTGTTTATCGGTGACACACCAGAGGTGGAGAAACCTCTTACAATGATTACAACAATAATACAAAGAAATTACAACAAGTAACCTAAGCAATGTACAAAAATAAGTAAAGAATACTTTACACAAGATCTTTAGATTACTTGCTTGTTGCTTGCTTTGGATTGGTCTTGAAGGTCTGGAATGCAGCAGCAATTCCCCTCCAAAAATGCCCCAAAAATCGCTTCAAAGAACCATGCAAAAAATCTCCTCCACAAGTTGCTTTTATAACCTGATTCTGCGCCTAGCCAACGACTGTCATAAGGCCCCAGTCGACTGCCAACAGTGTCGTTGTCTCACAACGAACTTAATCCACATCGGCATTCAAGCCAACGGATACACTGGTAGTCAATTTCCATTATCCATCAATCGACTGCCAACCTCGTAGCCGACTGATCAATCGGCTATCAAGCGTTCTGAGTATTAGCAGTCGACTGCCATCAATGGCAGTCGACTGCCCAATGTTGGCAATCCACTACCAAGGTTATTTGTCATAGTCAAACACCATTCGACTCATAGTAGTCGACTGGTCATAATCTCAGTCGACTATTAAGAGTCAACTCGACTGTCAAGTGTCAAAATACTTGACCAATCGACTAGTCCAAAGCCCAAGTCGACTGATAACCTCAACCATGAGGTTTAACCCCAAGTATGATGCCCTCATACTTGCTAGACCACCCTTATCCTAGACCTAAATCTTCTAGCCACCTCCATCAGCCTCACGCCTATTGGATCTCTCCAAGTCATTCTTGACTTGTTCATCCATACGCTAGCCTTTAGGTGCTTCCATTTGTAGGGAAAAATTCATATCATGACATTCACAATATCGCGGGTGAATACTTCGCACAACCACATCGGAAACTAAATATAAATCGGATCCCTCCATAGATCCATGCAAAACATATAAATCATTTCGATTAACCTACTTTGTCTAGATCTTATCTAGAAGGAGAAGTATACATTCGATGCAAGCCCTTCGCAATCACGTAAATTCAAGCGCTACCAGATCTCAATACGGTAAGTATAACCGTATCTCCACGGTATCCACACTGACACTCAGCAGTTTTGGAGTCACATTGTGCTAGCAATCCTAGCAAACACCAAGAACACTTGGAAAAAGGATGGAGGAGAAGGAGAAGAACTCTTGGCTTGCCTCTTGTCTTGCACGCCCAAGCACCAAGCACACCAAAAGCTTTCACGTTGAAAGCCTTTCAATAGCCACCAAGCCATCAACTCCCATTACTCCTAATTAATACCATGACCCTTGGTATTCCATTTCATCAATGCCTTAAAACCTCTCATCTTCTCATCATGAATACCAAGACCCTTGGTATTCCCATGCATGTCTAATCACATTAATCATGCATGATGATCGATGACCCTTGGTTTTTTCTGCATGATGATTATCTTCCATGGTTTAACTTGAGTCTAACTCAAGTTTAACCAGCTTGAGTCTAACTCAAGTCTTGGTCATATGCTCAATTGTTCTTTTATCCAAACTAAAAGAAACCATCTCCAAAATAGAATGTCATTTGTGTGTGACCCAATAAGCTTTTGTAACATTGGCAATGTGTCTAAAACCCCCTTTTAGACACATAAGGATTGAGCGGCATCTAGCAATACATCATTATTATCTAAGTTACAAGAAAGTCGAGATCCGACAATCTTTCCGTGACTATTATCATGTATGACGGTGTCCTTCTATCCTTAATATCTTAGATCAATCAATGAGGCATAGACCGTGTCATCCCCTTATCGATCTTTATGTTTCTTTATCCCCAAGTAGGCTCACTCAAACAAATGAGCTCAATATCTCATATTGACTCATTTGAGCATGGTCATGTATTTCGTGGTCATACTCTATCAAGAGGCCAAAGATATCACTCTCGTCATATGGGAGGGATAGATCTCATCTACATCACTCACATCCCTCCGCATAATTCGTTACATACCCAGTAATCGCCATTATAGTGCACCCTGTTACAGGTGACGTTAGACAATACCAAAGTACATAACTCCTTATGTAGGGAACCGTAGTGACTTCAGGTCTAAGGACTATTCATACCAATAGTCACATGAGAAAGTATATGACACTCATATAATGATCCATGACACTTTCTCTTGGCGGGTCAATTCAGTACATATATTCTCCAATATATATACCCATGTGTCAATGTGATATCACATATCCATGACTTGTGAGATCAAGTCATCCATTGACCTACATGCTAGTCTCAATGTATCAATATATCCCTTTGTCTATTAATATAATACTTGACTAGGAATGTTTAAGAATAGTATTCTCTATAGCTTCTCATAATTAATTCTACCAATTGATATACTGTAGACTAGAACCTACTATTCAAGGGCATTATTATATTTATTTACTGGCACACACATAAAGTAAATATAATAATCAATCTTTGTCTGTTATTAATGAAATATGATATATATGATCCCTAATCAATCATCTCATGATTGGCACTAAGGGTTGACATTAACACCATCGGCTATTGTCATGCTAAGTTGGTCTATACCACCAAGGCACATTTGGGCTTACACTGTCAAGACTACCACTTGGACTTTACGCTGCCAAACCATTGGACTTATGCTGCCAAGACTCTCGCTTGGACTTTATACCGCCAATATCAACCCTTGGACTTCCCTTCCCAACCCATGTTGGACTTTCCATTTGCCAAGACTCAAGCTTGGACTTTCCCTTGCCAAGACCCATGCTTGGACTTTCCATGTCAACCCATATTGGACTTTCCAAATGCCAAGTACCCAAGACTTGGACTTTCCGTGCCAAGTGTCCCACTTGGGCTTCTCCATCATATGGTCAACTCTATGTCAACCATATAGTCAATCCATTGTCAAACAATGGTCAACTCATTGTCAAACATCAAAACACTAACATCAAACCACTACTCGAGTCAAACTCGAGTTTGGTCAATCGTGACCTGGGCCGATTGCACCAACACACTACTCACCCTTACTTGGCTTGGAATTTACATATACTGCTCGGGAAAGGCATAAACTATTCTGCCAACACACAAATTGCTTCTCAAACACAGTTACTATACACACCCTTACCTGGCTCGGGCATCACATACACTGCTCAGAAACTATATAAACAACTCGAAAAATATTTTTCATAAATATTTAACATGGTTTGTTTTTTTATGATAGATTTATAAATTCTATACATGTTATTCACGAGATTAATAAAATAATGAATAACCATTGGGGTGGAGCTTCGATGACTTTTACGAGCACTCTGGAAGACAAAAAAAATTCTATGGTGGAATGAATTCAAGGTAAGTTATTTCAATAAATTTATATATAAAATTGTAGTTAATATAATCACATAATTGTTTTCTCTATCGTAGCAAATATTTACTTGGGAGGAGACTAAAACACTGAAGATAAGGAGGATTTTTAAGAAAAAGTATGGCGATCATATTAGAAACGTATTAAATCATGCGAAAACCATATCTAAAATGCCACACTGCATAATCGAGGAGAATTGGAATTAGATTGTTCAATATTGGGGATATGAGGATAGAAAATGGAGGAGTAAACAAAATATGAAAAATCAAACTTATAATTCTAGAGCTTCATCTACGACGTATGCGGGAGGCTCAATCAATATCGATGAACATAGACTCGATTGGTGAGTTTTTTTAAATCCTAATTTTTGAATTTAATATGTAATATTTTATTATTTATAATGATGTTTGTTTAGACTAATGAAATGAGAATTGAGCCATTATTCATTGACACTTTCACTCGTACATTTTAAAAGAAAGACAAGACATGGAGTGGGGAGAGAGTTAAAACAATGAAGGTTTGTATTTTAAAAAATTTAAACTCATTTGATATAATTTAACTTTTTTTCCTTTAAATACATGAGAAATATGATGTACTTGTATAGAGATATTCGGTTGCAAGTGATAATACTATCGAATCTGAGCCATCAGTTGGAAATATGAATCGATGACTCGAAATGACTGGCGAATCGAAAGGTGGAAGAATAGTTGGACTTGGTTCTTTGAGACAAACTTATAAAGTCCCTGGTACATCTTCTTCAGCCTCACCGACAATAAGAGTAGAAATAAATTAGTTGATCGAAGAGGTTAGCCATTTGAAGGAGTTACTAGTGCAAAAAGATAACGAACTTGAAGATGTCTGTACTTTACAAAGACAGAGGGAACAGAAAGTCAAGGATTTTGTTAGTGCCTATAAGATTCATATATCTTTCCAATGGTATGATATTGTCCATTTTGGGTCAAAGCCCTCATGATTTTATTTTTAGGTTTTACCCAAAAGGCCTCATACAATTGGAGATATCATTTTATCTTATAAGCACATGATCTTTTCCATGTCTTACCAATGTGGGACTTTGATTGTATTCCCCATACTCCCAACAACCCCCCCCCCCCCTCAAATGAAGGACCACATTGAGCCCCCCTCAAATCTATCCGTCCTCGAAGGACTTCCTCTACTTGATGTCCGATCCTTAACCCACCAGGACTTCCTGCCAAATATCTTGTCCTCCTAATCCAACTGGACTTTCTGCCAATTGTTCGATCTTCCCGACCCAACTGGACTTCCTGCCTGGTGTCTAGTTCTCTTGATCCGGACATGGGATCTCCACTTCCTTCATTCAAGGTTCATGGCTTGACATGAACCATGGCTCTAATACCAATTGTTAGTGCCTATAAGATTCACATATCTCTCCAATGGTATGATATTGTTCACTATAAGTCTAAGCCCTCATGATTTTATTTTTAGGCTTTACCCAAAATGCCTCATGCAATTGGAGATATCTTTTTATCTTATAAGCACATGATTTTTTTCCATTTCTTACCAATGTGGTACTTAGATTGTATTCCCCATACTCCCAACAGATTTAAATGAACAAATGAATGAATTTCACAGACAACATATGCTAATCATGTAACATTTTCAATTACCCTATGCTTCAAGTCAACAACCTCCTCCTTGATCTCCTCCTACTGATGCAAATGACGATGAAGATGAATTTTTTGATGATGGTGGTTATGTCTAAATTGTTATATTCAAATATTATTTGACTTGTTACATTCGATATTGATGTATAAGTTTAATATGTACGATGAATGATTTATTTTCTGTATTGTTGATTTAGTATTATTTCATTTTGAATTATTAGATGTTTATGGAGTTTGATATGTGATATATTTGATATTATTAGATGTTAAAATTTTATTTAATCATTTTATATGTGGTTTGGTTGTAAAATTTGTAAAAATAAATAGAAATAGTTGGTTATATCGTAGTGTTTTTTTTTTGATTTTTTTTAGATTTGTGATGAAAATGTATTTCTTCACATATTTTGTGACAAAAAAAAATTTTCATCACATATTTGGCGATGAAAAATATTTTCATCACAAATTCTGGATCACCAGTCGATTGACATCTTCCACCAGTCGACTGATACTAAGTCTATTAGGAGTATGCGAGCCAACAGTCGACTGTGACACTGTAGTAGAGCACAGAATATTTTTTAGTCGACTGACCAGTCAATTGGTCCAATGTCAGTCAACTGATGATCATAGTGTAAAAGATTTGAGGCCGCTAAAGGGGGGGTGAATAGCGGCGTGCACGTTCTATGATGGAATTTGTTGCGTTTGTCTCTACAATTTCATTAGCGCAGCGGAAATAGAAATAATACAATAACGAAACAAAACAAACACAACTCACAACACGAGATATAACGTGGTTCGGAACCGAATGGTTCCTACTCCACGGATCGAGCTCTAAAGAGCTCTAGTGATGCACATGCACTCACTAATCACAAATAACTCCTTCTCGACACAAGTCAGAGGTGGAGAAACCTCGTACAAGGATTACACTAAGTAATACAAAAGATACAAGCTAATACAAGTAAGAAATACAATGCAAGTAAAGAAAAACACTTTACAAGAGCACTTTGGTTGCTTGATCTTTGATTGCCTTCGACTAGCCTTGAAGGACTGGAAGAGCACCAACTATTCCCCTTCAAATCGCCCAAGAAAACCCTTTGCTTTGAGTCTTCCACGAACAGCTGCTTTTATCCTCCATCGGATTTACCGTCGACCGCTATAAGGCCCCAATGACCGCTAACATCAGAGTCTGTGAGACAACGGCTCAATCCATGTTGGACAAGTTCCAACGGATCTCTTGGCAGTCGACTGCTAACATTGGTAGTCGACTGCTAGCGCCCGTAGTCGATCGCCTCCAACACGGAGCATTCTCGTGCTCGTGATCGAACCATCGATCGTCAGCCCATGGCAATCGATCGATCAGCACCGATAGTCAATCGCTACCAATGAGCAATCATGCTAGCACATTTTCATAAGCCGGCAAATAACTCGTCGACTCACGGCAGTCGAACCGGCCATAATGTCAGTCGACTACCAACCTCAAAGATGAGGTTTTAACCCAAGTATGGTATCCCCATACTTGCTAGACC
Organism: Wurfbainia villosa; assembly: GCA_025175895.1. NCBI lineage: Eukaryota > Viridiplantae > Streptophyta > Magnoliopsida > Zingiberales > Zingiberaceae > Wurfbainia > Wurfbainia villosa. The sequence goes on along the minus strand of CM045987.1, from coordinate 72,594,254 downwards.
ACCCTTAGCCTAGACCTAAGCCTTCTAGCCACCTCCATCAGCCTTACGCCTCTCGGATCCCTCCAAGTCATCCATGACTTGTTCATCCATCGTGCTAGCCTTCAGGTGCTTCCATCGGCTATGTCATGCTAATGGTGTCTACACCGCCAAGGCACATTGGACTTACGCCGCCAAGACTCCGCTTAGACTTTACGTCGCCAACCATTGGACTTATGCTGCCAAGACTCCACCCTTGGACTTTAAGCCGCCAATATCAAACCCCTTGGACTTCTTAAATGCCAAGACTTAAGTTTGGACTTTCCCTTGCCAACCCATGTTGGACTTTCCATGCCAAGACCCATGCTTGGACTTCCCTTGTGCCAAGTACTCAAGACTTGGACTTTCCCAAATGCCAAGTATCCCACTTGGACTTTCCATGCCAAGTACCCATGACTTGGACTTTACCTTGCCAAGACTCGTGCTTGGACTTTCCCATAATCACATGGTCAACCCTAGTCAACCATCAAAGTCTCCCTTGAGTCAAACTCGAGTCTGGTCAATTATAACCTGGGTCGATTGTATAAATAATCTCCCCAAAATATTAACCGACATCCATGTCAAACATCAATGTCAAAAATACTATGTCAAACATCACTCGAGTCAAACTCGAGTCTGGTCAATCGTGACCTGGGCCGATTGCACCAACACATAGGCAGTCGACTAATGGTCCAGAATTTTTGGATGAAAATATTTTTTTTATTGCCAAATCTAGATCTTCAATCGATTGGTGAATTACGACAGTCGGCTGGTAACACTGTCGGTGACTAATAGTACAATAACAACAACAACAACAAAGTCTTATCCCACTAGATGAGGTCAGCTATATGGATCCTTCTACGTCATTGGACTCTATCTCCTACTATATCATCATCTATATTTTTAGGCTTTGTTGTTTCCGGCACCGCGGCGTGTGTGTGTTCGATCATGTTTCGTAAACATGAGCACAGCGGAAGCAATTAAAAATAATAAATACTCCTATTTATTACAACACACACAACACACGCATGCTATTACAACAAGTGTAGACATAACCGTAAATTAAAATTGCAATAAAAGAAATTAAACTACGTTATACCTTCCGTATGACGTGTAGCGGGAACGACATCAACCGGAACGATCCTCGTAAGAATCGTCTCTATCCGTATCCACGCCGAGCTCCTCGGGATGACTTCGCCAAGCCACGAGCTTCGTCTTCGTACGGGTTACTAGCCTCGTGTTGAAGACGACGTGATCGAGAGATGATCACGGTCCGAATCCAAATTCGGACCTAAAAACAAGTCCTCAAGACTTGCTTCTCCGGAGAGGTATTCGTCAACCGATTGATGAATCCTTCGTCCTCCACCTCAGAGGATTACCGGAGATCAAATCCCCGGTATGTTAGCCGCTGTCGGAGCACTAACCGTCGTCCAAACGACGCTCCGACGAGAGGAGAAGAAGCTGTCCAGAAAACTGGACAGCGTGGTGGAGGAGATAGGCGCCGGCCCAAACAAGGAGACAAAAGCTCACCTTGATGCCGAACCTTTTAGGGGATCACCGGAGGGTCGCCGGAGGGTCACCGGCTGGAGCTTGACGCCGCAAGGGTCTTGACGGCAGCAGACAAACAAGCCGGGCGGCAAGGAGCTTGGGCGGCACAACCAGGTTGGGCGGCAACTCCTTGGAGGCTAGGGTTTTGATTTTGGATTAGTTAGTTAGGGTTTAACAATCCCTTAAGCCCACTTTTATAGAGAACTAATTCTCTTAATGGTTAATGGATCATATCCATAAAGCCCGTTAACCCGCTCCATTAAGATAAGTTAAAATAAACCAAACCATGATGGTTTATTTTAAGTTAAAACGAACCGAACCAACCTTTGGTTCATTCGTTTAATATAAACCAAACCCTTTGGTTTATTCTCATCCATTGGATTAGAACCAAACTATTTTGGTCCATCCATTATGTCTTCATAAGACACGGCCCATCCACGCTTCCATTGCGACTGAAACAATTTCATGCTCGCTTTATGTTTGGTCCAACCAAACATAGTTTCTCTCCGAGAATCTCATTCTCAAGCTCGCTTTTAAATCCTTTGGATTACACTCGCGCGTGTGACCAAATAGGTTCTCGGTTTATGTTGGCCGCCTATAATTAACCATTAATTATAGAACGATCATGAGTGGCACCTAGTAGTACATCATGATCCCCAATTAACCGAAAAGATCAACGGTTGATCCAGAACTATTTCTGAAACCCTTCAGCAGCTCGAATGAATCGTGCCCCATTCCCTTCACTCATCTTATACCCACTTGGTTCAGGACATGGTCTATTGTGTCAGTCCCCACTAGGCTGACTACGTCACACCTAGCCCAAGTATCATTTCCTCGTCCTACGGATTCTAGTTACTCCACATGTATCGAAGAGTACCTTACTCTATACATGTATTGCTTTGGCCAAAGACTTTAGTAACAATCCGACGAGAGGCCATGGGTATACATCTCCTCGCAAGGAGTGGTGAATCCTTTATAGGCTATTCAAACACCTTCGATCACTTCGACTTATACCCAATCATCTCGGGTCCACATCTCCCTAGAGATGTTTGCTTAAGATGTCAAAGCATAAGTCTCCATGATCAACGTATTGCTAAGATAGCCAGCGATTCATTTAGCAATAAAGTCTCCATGATAAGAACTTCATTGACATGTCTATATATAGAGAACCATATGAAGTCTTCATTTGTAGTCCTCGATGAACTGGTTACCATAACTAGCATCCACGATTAACTCCGGACATCACTATGTCTCCAGCCAGTGAGAATCAGCTGCTTGGATACACCAAGGAGTATACCTCGTGCTAGTCTCGGCGAATTGATGGTGTCGAATCCATCGATTCATCGACTAGGGATAATTATACATCACAATTACACATGTAGAGATACTCACTAGTTGTGATCCAATCACAAATTCTCTCATCTTTGTGAATCGTATCGTGGACATTGATAAATGAGTTTAAGATCAATCAAATACATAAAACATGTATACTCAAATAGTGAATCTTCATTTATCATATAAATGGTTCATACATAAAGCGATTGCCTTAGGACATCTCTCATATATTACTAACGGACTCCCACTTGGCCTAATGCCAATCGCTCGGTATCGATACCATAAGCACCAACATGACCCTCAAACTTACTTTGAGGTAATGCTTTAGTCAAAGGATCGCTAAGTTCCTTTCGGTGGGAATTTTCTCGATTTGTATTTCGTTCCCTCTTGATGATCTCTCACGATAAGATGATAGCGGGCACATGTTTGGATCATTGATGAGACCACATCAAGTTCATAGATGAACTTCTTGATCCAAACCGCTTCCTTCTTTGCTTCCAAAGGCTGCAGCGTATTACGCCTTAGTGGCGAGAATCCGCTATAGTGTCAAGCTTGGAACCTTTCCAACTTATTGCGCCTCCATTCAGGTGAATACATACCCGGTGAGACATGGAATCATCCTTATGCATGCGGTAGCATCCGTATACCGCGTATCACCATGTACCCTTCTCCATATATTAGGAACATCCTTAGTTCTTCTCAAGTACTTAAGGATCGTCTTATGACCACCCAATGATCCATTCTGGATCGGTGAGTATCTGCTCGTGACACTCGGAGCATACGATACATCGGGCCTCGTACATAACATAGCATACATGATAGATCCTATTGCGGATGCATAGGGAATCTTACTCATGCAAATCCTCTCGTCTTACGTGCGGACACATAGACTTGAAAGGTGTACCCCATGCACGATGGGCGATAACCTTTCTTGGATTAGCATGCTAAACCTCTTTGCTTTTCGGTCTATATATATGTAGGCTGCGAAAGACCAAGCAGCGTTTGATCTATCTCTATAGATCTTAATCCCAGGATGTAGGTTGCTTCTCCCAGTCTTTCATGGAGAATGTCTTGGATAACCAAACCTTAAGCTGTAAGATTGACACATCGTTTCCTATAAGTAATATGTCATCGACATACAATACTAGGAACACATTTGCCTCCCACTAACCTTCTTGTACACACAAGGTTAAATGCGGATTTTGTGAGAAATCAAACTTTTTGATCGTCTCATCAAAGCGGATATTCGACTCTGGATGCTTGCTTCAATCCATAAATGGATGCGTCGATTTGCATACCTTGGTTTTATCAGCGATGTGAAACCCTCGGTGTATCATATACCGTCCTCGGCGAGTTTCCATTAAGGAAAATTTGTTTTCACATCCATCGCCATATCTCATAATCATAATGAGCTATGGCGGGAGCATCGAATGGATTTAAGCATAGCTACAGGCGAATAGGTTTCGTCATAATCAACACCTTGTTTTTGACGATATCCTTTCGCCACCAATCTAGCCTTATAGGTAATCACATTACCATCCATCGGTTTTCTTCTTGAAAATCCACTTGCACCCTATAGGCTTTATGCCTTGGTGGGTCAACCAAGTTCCAAACTTGGTTTCGTACATGGAATCCATTTCCGACTTCATGGCACCAAGCCACTTATCCCTTCTCGAACTTATCGGCACTTCTTCATAAGCTGGTAGGCTCCTCATCATCAATGAGTAACACGTCGTTCGATTAAACTACGAAATCCATATCTCTCGGGAATATTGCGTGTTCTACGGATCTCTACGAAGATGTGGTGTTACAATAGGTCGACCGATTGCTCATCACTATGAGTTTGTATGTTGTGCTTCACCGAGTATCTCATTAATGTCTATTTGAGTTCTCTCGAGCCTCCTCAAGCTCGGCGACACTCCCACTTGTTTTCTTGCAAGAGAAACTCTTTCTCTAGAAACACTGACATGCCTTGAAACAAACACCTTTTGTTCCAGGATGATAGAATTAGTAACCCCTTGTTTCCTTAGGGTATCAATAAATAGACATTTATCGGACTTAGCATCGATTTATGCGATCTGATGCCTTCACATAAGCGAGACAACCCCATATCTTCAAGTAAGATACATGAGGTTTCTTACCATTCCATATCTCATATGGAGTAGTTGAGACTACCTTAGTAGGCATTACATTTTAACAAGTAAGCAGTATGCAGTGCATAACCCCAAAAGGACTTGGGAAGAGTTGCATGATTCATCATTGACGACCATGTCCACAAGTCGATTCGCCTCTCGGATACACCATTATCTTTGTGGTGTATAGGCGGAGTCCATTGAGACAATATGCCATTGTCTCTTAGATAATCAGAAACTCTTGACTTAAGTATTCACCACCTCGATCCGTCAGTATTTTAATACTTTTGTCATGTTGTTTCTCTACTTCATTTCTGAATTCTTTGAACTTTCAAAGGCTTGGACTTGTGTTTCATCAGAACACATACCCAAACCGTGAGTGATCATCGGTGAAGGTAATGAAGTAGCTATAGCCTCCTAATGCTTGAGTTGACATAGGTCCACATACATCGGTATGTACTAGACCTAGTAACTCTCCCACTCGTTCACCTTTTCGGTAAAGGTAACTTAGTCATCTTGCCTTTTAAGCATGATTACATGTATCGTATGAATCCAATTCAAGCGATTCGAGAATTCCACATCGGTGTAATTCGGACATGCGTTTCTTGCTTATATGGCCAAGCGACAATGCCACATATAAGTCTGTGATTATCCTTTTGAAAGCACGCTTGTTGCTCGCCCGATATTGAAAATGTCCTTTGGATCGTCAGCGTATAAACACCATTACTTAAAGTTCGATTCCATAAAGAACTCCATTCAAAGTTATGTAACAACAATTGTTACTAAAAGTCAAATGGTACCCATTTCTATTTAAACGAGAAATAGAAATGATGTTCTTTATCAACGAAGGAACATAAAAGCAATTGTCCAGTTCTAAGACAAGTCTGCGAGAGTTTCAACAAATACGTTCAGATGGCGAGTGACAGCCTTTGCTCCATTCCCAACACGTAAATTTGACTCTCCTCGAGTCTTCTTCTATTCCTTAGCCCATGTATGTCATTACATATATGTGAGCCACACCCGATATCAAATACCCAAGTGTCCGAGGAAATAGAATGACAATCAATAAAGAAGATTTACGAAGAAGATGGGGCATCCGATGCCTTATCCTTCTTCACGGACTCAAGATAAATCTTGCACTTTCTTCATGATGGCTCTCCTTGCCATAATGATGGCAAGTTTCCTTTAGCTAGTTCTACCTTCTTAGCCCTTCTCTTCTTTCCCTTCTGCTTTGTTCCTTTGACTTCCTCTTAGAACCTTTCTTGAGGAATCAACTAACAACACCGTCCCCTCATGCTTCTCGAGAAGACTCCACAGTCTTGACATATTGGCGATACCACGGATGAACCTTCTAGCATCTCGGAGGTGAAGAGGAGCTTTGAGACTTGAACCTTTGAATCTTACTTGCTCATCAACCAACTCACAAAGATGAAGGACTACGATATGAGCATCCATATGCTCATCTTTGCTTTCGTAGCTTGGGTTCCATCGCTAGCATGATGCAACTCATTTGTTCGAATCACTCACATGTTTACGATAGGCCAACAATTGGTCGAGTTGCATTGTCACTAGGATGGCGGGAAGAGGCGCCGAGGACATACTGAGCTTTTCCACCTTGAGAACAATTCTCAAGTTTCTAAGCTAGTCCGAAGTTCGACCCGTCGATTTATTTGAATCCAAAATGGAGCGCAAATTCAAACACATCATGATCAATATATTAACTTAGAAATACAAAATGAGCATATATGAGAAAGATGATTTTAAAAATGCATCAATATACATTTATAAATCCCATTCATTTTTCGAATTTCAAAAACCCCAAAATCACTTCGGGAGATTGTAGGTCCATCTCGAATGGGCTGATATCCATCATAGTTATGAACAACCTTGGAGAGAGTCCAACAAGCCATTCATAACTACGACGGTAGGTATCATCAATCCCGATTGCATATCACGTATATGCAACTATCACAATGTGCTATCAACTAATTGAATGTTCACACATACATCGGGTTGTTAACACATTAACAAGTATGCATCATATGCATAGCACCCAACTTCACCTCCCTTTACATCGACCTTGGAGAGAGTCCAACAAGCCGATGCTCCAGGTTAAAGCCAACCCTTTAATCAGGACATAGTTTTAATATGGTTAGAGCGCATTCAACCAATTAGCCAAGCTTGGAGAGAGTCAAACAACCAAAGCTAACTATTGACCTCTGACTCTTACCATATTAGTATTAAACTTTTCCATGGTTTTAACATGTTCGGGTTCGAGCCGGGCTTGGAGAGAGTCCAACAACCCAAACAAGAAACGGAACTCTGGTTCTAACCATATTAATGGAAGGTGTAGGCTTTAATATTGTTTAAGGGTTTTATGTCTCATCCTCTTTGCATGCAAATAACTATTATCTACATGGCATGGCATACATGGCATACATCTACATGTCACGACACGCATGGCATTATGTTATGCATCTAATGCAATTACATGTCATACAATTATGTCATGTACAATATTTCCTTATATGTCATAACTATTTATGGAAATAAAATATGTTTAAGATTTGATTCTCCAAATCAAATCATAATTAAATTAGGAAACAAATTTCCAAATCTAATCACATATTTTATTCATGGAATTATTTGATTAAGGAAAATCTATTTAGAAACCAATTTCCTAAATCTTAAAACTACTTATGGAAATAAAATATTTTAAAGATTTGATTTCCCAAATCAAATCAAGATTAAATTAGGAAACAAATTTTCAGAATCTAATCAAATATTTTATTTATGGAAAATATCAATTTCCATAAATACTTCCAACTTTCCAAAAGTGGAAGATTTCCATAAATACTTCTAGACTTTCCAAAATTGAAAAATTCCATAAATACTTATAAATTTCCAAAATTTAGAAAACTTCCAGAAATACATTATGACTATCGCAAAACCAATTTTACGATTATGTCGAAACACAACTGGGCTCACGATACCCTTTATTTGGGTTTAGGCACATGGCGTGTGTGTGTTCGATCATGTTTCGTAAACATGAGCACAGCGGAAGCAATTAAAAATAATAAATACTCCTATTTATTACAACACACACAACACACGCATGCTATTACAACAAGTGTAGACATAACCGTAAATTAAAATTGCAATAAAAGAAATTAAACTACGTTATACCTTTCGTATGACGTGTGGCGGAAACGACATCAGCGGAGCGATCCTCGTAGAATCGTCTCTATCCGTATCACGCCGAGCTCCTCGGGATGACCGCTAAGTCACGAGCTTCGTCTTCGTACGGGTTACTAGCCTCGTGTTGAAGACGACGTGATCGAGAGATTATCACGGTCCGAATCCAAATTCGGACCTAAAAACAAGTCCTCAAGACTTGCTTCTCCGGAGAGGTATTCGTCAACCGATTGACGAATCGCCGTCCTCCACCTCAGAGGATTACGGAGATCAAATCCCGGTATGTTAGCCGCTGTCGGAGCACTAACCGTCGTCCAAACGACGCTCCGACGAGAGGAGAAGAAGCTGTCCAGAAAACTGGACAGCTTGGTGGAGGAGATAGGCGCCGGCCAAAACAAGGAGACAAAAGCTCACCTTGATGCCGAACCTTGTAGGGGATCACCGGAGGGTCGCCGGAGGTTCACCGGCTGGAGCTTGGGCGCGGCAAGGGTCTTGGACGCACAAACAAGGTGGCGGCAAGGAGCTTAGGCGGCACAACTGGTTGGCGGCAACTCCTTGGAGGCTAGGGTTTTGATTTTGGATTAGTTAGGGTTTAACAATCCCTTAAGCCCACTTTTATAGAGAACTAATTCTCTTAATGGTTAATGGATCATATCCATAAAGCCCGTTAACCCGCTCCATTAAGATAAGTTAAAATAAACCAAACCATGATGGTTTATTTTAAGTTAAAACGAACCGAACCAACCTTTGGTTCATTCGTTTAATATAAACCAAACCCTTTGGTTTATTCTCATCCATTGGATTAGAACCAAACTATTTTGGTCCATCCATTATGTCTTCATAAGACACGGCCCATCCACGCTTCCATTGCGACTGAAACAATTTCATGCTCGCTTTATGTTTGGTCCAACCAAACATAGTTTCTCTCGGTCTGAGAATCTCATTCTCAAGCTCGTTTTAAATCCTTTGGATTACACTCGTTGTGCGTGTGACCAAATAGGTTCTCGGTTTATGTTGGCCGTCTATAATTAACCATTAATTATAGAACGATCATGAGTGGCACCTAGTAGTACATCATGATCCCCAATTAACAGAAAAGATCAACGGTTGATCCAGAACTATTTCTGAAACCCTTCAGTAGCTCGAATGAATCGTGTCCCATTCCCTTCACTCATCTTATACCCACTTGGTTCAGGACATGGTCTATTGTGTCAGTCCCCACTAGGCTGACTACGTCACACCTAGCCCAAGTATCATTTCCTCGTCCTACGGATTCTAGTTACTCCACATGTATCGAAGAGTACCTTACTCTATACATGTATTGCTTTGGCCAAAGACTTTAGTAACAATCCGACGAGAGGCCATGGGTATACATCTCCTCGCTAGGAGTGGTGAATCCTTTATAGGCTATTCAAACACCTTCGATCACTTCGACTTATACCCAATCATCCCGGGTCCACATCTCCTTAGAGATGTTTGCTTAAGATGTCAAAGCATAAGTCTCCATGATCAAGATGACTTGAATACCGCAAGTCAAAGGAACATCGCACTTAAGCTACGTAAGAACTTCATTGACATATCTATATATGCGAGAACCATATGAAGTCTTACGGTGGTCACTCCCAATGAACTAGTTACCATAACTAGCATCCACGATTAACTCGGACATCACTATGTCTCCGGCCCGGTGAGAATCGGTGCTTGGATACACCAAGGAGTATACCTCGTGCTAGTCTCCAAGAATTGATGGTGTCGGATCCATCAATTCATCGACTAGGGATAATTCCGATACATCACAATTACACATGTAGAGATACTCACTAGTTGTGATCCAATCACAAATTCTCTCATGCTGTGAATCGTATCGTGGACATTCAGTAAATGAGTTTAAGATCCAATCAAATACATAAAAACATGTATACTCAAATAGTGAATCTTCATTTATCATATAAATGGTTCATACATAAGGCGATTGCCTTAGGACATCTCTCATATATTACTAACAGTTTTAACCCAAGTATGGTGTCCCCATACTTGCTAGACCACCCTTAGCCTAGACCTAAGCCTTCTAGCCACCTCCATCAGCCTTACGCCTCTCGGATCCCTCCAAGTCATCCATGACTTGTTCATCCATCGTGCTAGCCTTCAGGTGCTTCCATCGGCTATGTCATGCTAATGGTATCTACACCGCCAAGGCACATTGGACTTACGCCGCCAAGACTCCGCTTAGACTTTACGTCGCCAACCATTGGACTTATGCTGCCAAGACTCCACCCTTGGACTTTAAGCCGCCAATATCAAACCCCTTGGACTTCTCAAATGCCAAGACTTAAGTTTGGACTTTCCCTTGCCAACCCATGTTGGACTTTCCATGCCAAGACCCATGCTTGGACTTCCCTTGTGCCAAGTACTCAAGACTTGGACTTTCCCAAATGCCAAGTATCCCACTTGGACTTTCCATGCCAAGTACCCATGACTTGGACTTTACCTTGCCAAGACTCGTGCTTGGACTTTCCCATAATCACATGGTCAACCCTAGTCAACCATCAAAGTCTCCCTTGAGTCAAACTCGAGTCTGGTCAATTATAACCTGGGTCGATTGTATAAATAATCTCCCCAAAATATTAACCGACATCCATGTCAAACATCAATGTCAAAAATACTATGTCAAACATCACTCGAGTCAAACTCGAGTCTGGTCAATCGTGACCTGGGCCGATTGCACCAACACATAGGCAGTCGACTAATGGTCCAGAATTTTTGGATGAAAATATTTTTTTATTGCCAAATCTAGATCTTCAATCGATTGGTGAATTACGACAGTTGGCTGGTAACACTGTCGGTGACTAATAGTACAATAACAACAACAACAACAAAGCCTTATCCCACTAGATGAGGTCAGCTATATGGATCCTTCTACGTCATTGGACTCTATCTCCTACTATATCATCATCTATATTTAAATAAACTTTATCTTGTTTTATTGTTGCTAACCAAGTCTTTTTTGTTGGAACGTATGTGGCCGGCTAGAGGGGGGTGAATAGCCCTCAATCGTCGTAGAATGGAATTTACTCGTTCGTCGCGTGTCGCTTGTCTACGATTGTCGTTAGCACAGTGGAATAGTAATATAAATTAAAATACTAACAACACATACAAACATATACAAGATATACGTGGTTAGGAAAAGAATGGTTCCTACTCCACGGGGCGAGCTCAATGAGCTCTAGTTATGCGCATGACACTAACTAAACTCCTTCTTGACAACACGTCGGAGGTGGAGAAACCTCGTACAAGCAATTACAATAGCAATACAAAAGTACAAGAAAGTATACAAATACAATACGAAATACAAGCAAAGAACACTTTGCACAAATCGCTTGAATCACTTGCTTGTTGCTTGCTTTGGATTGCTCTTAAAGGTCTGGAATGCAGTAGCAATTTCCCTCCAAAATCTCCCCAAAAGTCTTGGCGAAATCCTCCATCTCGAGCTCCATTTATAACCTAAATCGAGCTGATTCCGCGCCCATCAGTCGACTGATCGTGACCATCAGTCGACTGGTCCTGTAGTCGTTGTCTCACAATGACTAGATCCACGTCGGACAAGTTCCAATGGATCACCCATCAGTCGACTGATGATGACCATCAATCGACTGCTGACCTCCTAGACGAATGTCCAGTCGGCTACGGAGCATTTTGTGCCCGTGACACTTCCATCAGTCGACTGTCATCCCTCGGCAGTCGACTGCCATCCCTTGACAGTCGACTGTTAAGCCACAAAACTACAGTCTAACATCAGTCGAACCCTAGTCGACTTGGATCAGTCGAACTAGCACCTATGTCAGTCGACTGCTATTAGGTAAAATCTCAAACACCAAGTTGTTTGAGCATCCGACCATCGGATAAACCCTCAAACACCAAGTTTGAGCATCCGACACTCAGTCTTAGCCACTTGGCCAAGTCCACCTCATCCTCTCATGGAGTTCACCACCGAAGCTCTCTTCCCTCGGCCTACATTCCTCAGATGCACTAAGCGCACGGCTTCGCAATGTCATCCTTCGCGTCTCTTGCCCTCGAAGTATGCTTCCCTTGGGCCTCACTCCATTCGCTCCCCATCCGGCGGTCCCTCGGATGCACTAAGCGCACGACTTCATAATGTCATCCTTCACCGACTCAAGGACCCCGAGCCTAGTGAACTTGCCAAGTCCTCAAGACTTCCCACACCAAGCCTCATGCTTGGATTTTCCATGCCAAGCCCCATGCTTGGACTTTGACCGCCAAGGCTATACACTTGGACTTACGTGGCCAACCCATGTTGGACTTTCCAACACCAAGTCCTATGCTTGGATTTTCCCAACACCAAGCCCCATGCTTTGACTTTTCACCACCAAGGATACACACTTGGATTTACGTGGCCAACCCATGTTGGACTTCCCAACACCAAGCCCTATGCTTGGATTTTTCCCAACACCAAGCTCCATTCTTGGACTTTTCACCACCAAGGCTACGCACTTGGATTTACGTGGTCAACCCATGTTGGACTTCCCATGACAATCCAATGTCATGCATTTTGTCTAACATCAAAATACAGTTCGAGTTAAACTCAAGTCCTGGGCCAATTACACCAACGTTCTCCCCTTTTTTGATGTTCGACAAAATCTCAAACCCAAGTCTACCAATTATCCCCAATTGGCAATTCTCACATCCCAATGAGAATTCCAACTATCCCAATTAGTAACTTCTCCCCCTTTTTGACATATATCAAAAAGGTCCTCCCCAAGGATATGAATGTCTCATATCCCAATGAGATCTTATAATCTCTCCCTTGGAGGAACACATGCCTACAATCTTTCTAGTGATAAGTCCCATATCACTTAAGAGAGGCAATCCAATTTTCCTCCCATGAGAAAAAATACACATCCATCTTCCCATGATGGATACCTCCCTCTAAAGGCTTGCTCTCCCTTGACCATTGCACCAACAATGTCCTTGGAGAGTCCCTAAGCCAATAGAAATATTTAAACAATCAAAATTAAGGCAAAGTTCAACAATGAACTCTCATCCACCTTAAAATTGATACTCACCCTAAACACTTCTCCTAATCCATATCCAATGGATTTCCACCCTTTCTAATGCTCTCCCAAGCATGTCCTAGGGTTAGGAGTGGTTAGGGAACCAAAACATAGCTGAACATGGGCCTAGCCATCATGGTTTAGCCGAAATCAGCTTGGGCAATCAACTCTGACAGAAATCAGTCGATTGCTATCCTCATCAGTCGACTGTCATCCATGGCAATCGACTGATAACTGCAAATGCAGAAATCTAGTTTTCAGAACCTAAGTTCTAAAATTTATAAGTAAATATACATACATTGAAAAATCATGAAATTTTATACGTACATTACTTATCATAAACATTATGGGTGAAAAATATTAGAAAATTATTTTACCCACAAAATAGTGAGATTGATACAAAATTCAAAAGTTAAGAAAAGCCTCAATATTGAACCCTCTTTGTATCACCTCATTCAATGGTGATTGCTATCAAAAGATAGACTTCACCAAAGTTTTTCAAAATGTTTTTGAAATATTTTTAAAACCTTTAATTTTATTTTCCTAAACATCTCACTTGTATCTACATGTGTAAAACACATACAAGTCAAATATTAGTGAGATGTGGGGACTTTGTTATTTAGGGTTTCATGCATATCTCTAGGCAATATTATTTGATTCCCTTATGCATGGGAATTCAAATCATGCCTTAGTCAATTAATTCATTTTATTTATGCATGAATGATGATTATGGAATAATGATACAAGAATAAAGCATGTACCACATAATCATGATGTCATGGCATGTGAATGAATTATAAGCATACATGACATATAAAAATAACCCTAAAAATGATCATGACATTTTATATGATAAAAATAAATATGATGTCATGTCATGGCAAAGCAAACAAAGCATGACAATTATAAAATACTAAGGTATTGAATACCTAAGTGTTAGACCCAAATTGTCATTTCTAGGATTAAGTCCATTTTTACCTTAATGCCAATTATCCCCCTAGTGTGCCAAAAGTCCAAAATGGCACACCATTACTCCTAAGACTTAATTGTGTCAATTTAATCATTTTTCATCTTCTCAAAGCACATTGGCACATCCTAATGTGTCAACTCACCATGGCTAGGTTAACTATCCATCCACTTAGGGTTGACACACCCTAACCCATCTAGCGTGAATCCATCACGCTCCTAGGAACCCAATACCTATTGAGCTCCTTGGATTAACAAGGTATACACTAGGGATAACTTCCCTAGATACCTTCCTAATAACCCTTTTTGGTTTTGACACTTTAGCCAAATGTGTCTTTCCTAGGTCAACTCTAAAGGTGACTCCTCCTTTGACATTCTTAGTGGCTTTCTTGGTTTTTCTTAAGTCCTTAGCCACTAAACACACACCATGGCTAGTCCTAAGGATAACTTCCCTATTAGCCTTGGTTTTCCTAGACCTAGAAATTGTTCCATAATTAAATGGGACATTATGGTAGGACATAGGTTTGTGACCCAAACCTTTTTTGCCCTTGGACATTTCTTGTTTCCTATGCCTTAAATTTTGATCACTAGACCCCTTAAATGATTTTGTCATAATTTTAAGGGTCTTTTCCAATTTTTCTAGCCTTGACCTCAAGGCTTGATTCTCCACCTCTAATCTTCCTAATTTTGATCTATCATTAAATTTTTGGGAATTGTTTTTCTTTTTAGGCATATTCCTAGATTTCTTGGGGTTAATGCCCAAATTTTCTTCTATTATCCTAATTGACTCCCTAGGTAGAATTGGTCTAGAATTATGGTGTCTAGGTTTGTCCTTAGATAAACTAACATGCTTGGCTCCTAGACAAACATATTTATTCCTACTAGCATGATTTTCATTGATAATAGCAAGTGAACTAAAATAATTAGTATGCTTCTTGGTCTTAGAAATTGAAGGTGCATTAATTGAATTGACCTTAGGGTTAGCTTTGGAAGCTCCCCCTACATGAGATGCTCCTTCTTGCCCTTTCTTCCTCCCCCTAGGGCATTGGCTTCGGTAGTGTCCTCTTTGATTGCATTTAAAGCACACAATGTGCTCTTTGCTCTTTCTAGTGAGGACTCCGGCATCCTTTGACTTTTGGTGTCGGTGCCTTTTCCTTAGCCAATTTTGGACATTTACTCTTGTAATGCCCTTTCTCCCTACACTCAAAATAAATTATGTGATCTTTATTATTAATTATAATGCATGAGTTACCTAGGGAGGTGGTGGAAGCCTGTTGATCACTTCTTCCGGAGGTAGATGCTTCGTCTTGACTTTGCTTCGAAATGGAAGGCCTCTCCTCCCCCTCAATGCTAGAGGTGGATGTCTCCACCAAATCATCAACATCGTCGAATGTGGATAGCGATACTTCAACATCCTCGGATCCGGATGTTGATGGGCATTCTTCCTCGGCATGGACAAATGTGGGCTCTTCATGAAATCTTATCACCTTGTCCCATAGGTCTTAGCATTCCTAAAATTACCTAATCTAGACCAAATGATGTTAGGAATCAAATCACTAAGCAATTTGATTACCTTGAGATTTGATCTTGGGTCTACCTTGACTTCTCAATTTGCCTATTTTCTTCATCCCTAGGCATTTTGAAACCGTTTTCTAGAATTAACATAATATCAAAATCGGTTTCTAGATATATCTCCATTTTTCTTCTCCACCATTGAAAGTCTCCTTCAAATTTTGATGGTTGGAGGTTATAGCCGGCCATCTTGTCGTACTTGTGTTGGCGGTTAGTCCTCGACAAGTGACTTGGCTCTGATACCAATTGTTGGAACGTATGTGGCCGGCTAGAGGGGGTGAATATCCCTCAATCGTCGTAGAATGGAATTTACTCGTTCGTCGCATGTCGCTTGTCTACGATTGTCGTTAGCGCAGTGGAATAGTAATATAAATGAAAATACTAACAACACATACAAGCATACACAAGATATACGTGGTTTGGAACTGAATGGTTCCTACTCCATGGGGCGAGCTCAATGAGCTCTAGTTATGTGCACGACACTAACTAAACTCCTTATTGACAACACGTCGGAGGTGGAGAAACTTCGTACAAGCAATTACAATAGTAATACAAAAGTACAAGCAAGAATACAAATACAATACAAAATACAAGCAAAGAACACTTTACACAAATCACTTGAATCACTTACTTGTTGCTTGCTTTGGATTGCTCTTGAAGGTCTGGAATGCAGCAGCAATTTCCCTCCAAAATCTCCCCAAAAGTCTTGGCGAAATCCTCCATCTCGAGCTCCATTTATAACCTGCATCGAGCTGATTCCACGCCCAT
The DNA here is from genome assembly GCA_025175895.1 of Wurfbainia villosa. Classification (NCBI taxonomy): domain Eukaryota; kingdom Viridiplantae; phylum Streptophyta; class Magnoliopsida; order Zingiberales; family Zingiberaceae; genus Wurfbainia; species Wurfbainia villosa. Next base: position 72,577,654 of record CM045987.1, on the reverse strand, counting down.
CAATCGACTGATTGTGACCATCAGTTGACTAGTCCTGTAGCCGTTGTCTCACAACGACTAGATCCACGTTGGACAAGTTCGAACGGATCACCCATCACTCAACTGATGATGACCATCAATCGATCGCCGACTCGTGAGCCCGATCGCCACGGCCACGGAGAATTCGCGCGACACTTCCATCGATCACCGATCATCATCCGACAATGACTACGTCGACAATCGATCATTGCGCGATCGCCACCTTGGCCACCGTCGCCACAAAACTGTAGTCTAACACTAGTCGAACCCTAGTCAACTTGGATCAGTCGAACCGGCACCTATGTCAGTCGATTGATGTTGGGTAAAACCTCAAACACTAAGTTGTTTGAGCATCCAACCGTCGAGTAAACGCTCAAACACCAAGTTTGAGCATCCGACACTCAGTCTTAGCCACCTGTCCAAGTCCACCTCATCCTCTCATGGAGTTCACCACCGAAGCTCTCTTCCCTCGGCCTACGTCCCTCGGATGCACCAAATGCACGGCTTCGCAATGACATCCTTTGCGTCTCTTTCCCTCAAAGTATGCTTCCCTTGGGCCTCACTCCATTCACTCCTCGTCCAACGGTCCCTCGGATGCACCAAGTGCACGGCTTTGCAATGTCATCCTTCACCGACTCAAGGACCCCGAGCCTAGTGAACTTGCCAAGTCCTCAAGACTTCCCACACCAAGCCTCATGCTTGGATTTTCTATGCCAAGCCCCATGCTTGGACTTTCACCGCCAAGGCTATACACTTGGACTTACGTGGTCAACCCATGTTGGACTTTCCAACACCAAGCCCTATGCTTGGATTTTCCCAACACCAAGCCCCATGCTTGGACTTTTCACCACCAAGGCTACACACTTGGATTTACGTGGCCAACCCATGTTGGACTTACCAACACCAAGCCCTATGCTTGGATTTTCCCAACACCAAGCCCCATACTTGGACTTTTCACCACCAAGGCTACACACTTGGATTTACATGGCCAACCCATATTGGACTTCCCATGACAATCCAATGTCATGCGTTTTGTCTAACATCAAAATACAGTTCGAGTCAAACTCGAGTCCTGGGCCGATTGCACCAACATTTTTTGGTCTTTCTCTTCCTCGTTTGATGTGTATATTTGTCATTGTTTCACATCGCTTAACTGAAGCATTTATTGAGTGTCTAAGTACATGTCCGTACAACCTTAAACGTGTCTCTCAAAGCTTTCCTTCAATAGATGCAACACTGACTTTTTCTCTAATGTTCTCATTTCTTATTCTGTCCATCATCGTATGCCCGCACATCCAACTTAACATCCTCATCTCTGCAACTCTCATCTTTTGCTCATGTGCTCGAGTCGTAGCCCAACAATTAGCGTTATATAACATAGCAGGTCTAATCATCATTTTGTAGAACTTCCTTTTAAGTTTTAGAGGTACTTTACGATCACATAAAACACTCGACGCTTTCCTCTATTTCAACCATCTTGCTTGTATTCTATGTAAGACATCTCTCTCAATTCCACCATCATCTTGCAAAAATAATCCTAAATATTTAAAGCTCTCAGTTCCAGACAATTCGTCATCTCCTATCCTAACACTTGTCTCATTACATCTAATATTTCTAAACTTAAATTCCATATATTTTGTCTTTACTCTACTAAGCCTAAAACCTTTCACTTCTAGTGTTTCCCGTCAAGATTCTAGTTTAGCATTTACTCCTTCATGTGTCTCATCTACCAAAATAATATCATCTGCAAATAACATATTGTTGGTGCAGGGGCACCAGATAGTCAAACCTATGTTTTGATTATAGCAAAGATACAAAGTTAAGCTTATATCGTTATCTCACGAGATGAATCAAGTGTGCAGGGATGTTAAGCTAAGTTGAAGGTCGGCAACACCCGAAGGTTCTTATGTTGAGAAACTGTGGTGGTCGGGCGACACCGGGAGGACTTCGGAGGGAGCCGAAGAAATCAGGTGGAGACCGGAAGCAAAGCTACAAAGGTAAAACTTAAGGTAAGCTCATGTGTGCGAGAGAATGCAAGGTCGAGTCTTCTGTATGAGGACGTCCTTAGGCGACAATCCAACCGAGACTTCCTGTGGAAGGTCTAAGTCGAGATCGAACGATAAATGACCGTCAAAATCACTTGTATTACTTGCATTTTAGAGCTAACTTTTCATTGCAGCTGAAAACCCTAGCAACAGTCGACTGATAGTTTATATCAGTCGACTACTACCTCTATTAGTCGACTGCTAGGGTTGAGCAGTCGACTGATGTTCAAATTCCAGCCTCGAGGAGAGTCAAACCTCATCCCCTTATCTTAGGGTGAGGTGGTCTTTGGTGATAAAACTTGAGCTCAACGTTTAGGGTTCTCAAAGGCTATAAAAGAATGAGTGTTCTTCACCATTTTCATCAATTTCAAGTGCTCACAAGTGCTCCCACAATGCCACGACTCTCCGACAACTCTACGATAACAAAGCGCTGTCAAAATGTCGACGACACGAGCTCAACTTCCTCTCCATCAGTCGTCAGTATAGCTTACTTCTTGAGTTGTCTATTCTAAAGTTTTTGTAATTCATCTTTATCGAGTTTTTACCATAACGAGGAGAGGGGGAGTGTCCCTCTACCTCGATCTCTTTAAGTCTTGTATTCGTTGTCTCCTACCTCCAACGAGGAGGAGACATTTTAGTGAATTGCCCTCCGTACGTGGTCTCGGACCACTAGAGCCTTGGATTAGCAGTCGGTAGGCTGTGAACCAAGTAAAAAAAGAATTTGTCTTATTTATTTTCCGTTGGGCACTCGTGTTTTAATCAAACGAAATGAAAGAATTCTTGTGCGCTATTCACTCCCCCCCCCCCTCTAGTGCTCATTTCTATCCAATACATACATCACGGTACTGTGTCTTGAATGTGTCAGTGAGTTCGTCCATGATTAGTGTAAAAAGATAGGGACTTAAAGCTGATCCTTAATATAATCCTATCTTTATTGGGAATGCTCCAGTTAATCTGCTTGAAATCTTCATTTTGGTCATTACTTCCTCATACATATCCTTAATTAGTTCAATATATGTTACACTAATATCTTCTTTTTTTTAATTCTTCATATAATTTCTCTTGAAACTCTATCATAATCTTTTTCTAAATCAATGAATACAATGTGTAGATCCTACTTTTGCTCTCTATACTTTTCAATTAGTTGTTTGAGAAGATATGTAAATTCTTTTGTCGACATTTCTGATATAAATTCAAATTGATTTTCAAGAACCTTAGTATTCTTCCTTAATCTTTTTTCTATTACTCTTTCTCAAAGTTTCATAGTATGACTCATTAGTTTAATACCCCTATAGTTTTCAAAAGTTTGTATATCTCTCTTATTCTTATATAAGGGAATTATGATACTTATCCTCTATTGATTAGACATCCTTTTTATTTTCAATATCATGTTAAATAATTTTGTAAGTCATTCAATACTTTGTTTCCCTAGACACTTCCATACATCTATCGGAATATCATTTGGTCTAACGATTTTTCCATTTTGCATTCCATTTAAAGCTTATTTTACTTCTAAAATTTGAATTCTATGATAAAATTTTAAATTTCTATACTCATTTGACTTTCTTAAATTACTTAAATTAAGTTGGTCTCCTAAACTTTTATTAAAAAAGTCGATAAAAATATCTCTTCCATGGTTTTTTTATTTCTTCATCATTTACTAGTACCCTATTGCATTCATTTTTAATACATCTTATTTGATTAAGATTTTTTGTCTTCCTCTCTCTCACTTTAGCTATTTTATAGATGTTTCTTTCCCCTTCTTTTGTCGGTGACTACTAATGGCATGAATATTTATCAGATTTAGCAATGAAATTTTATTTTCGTCGTGAATTTGGCGATGAAATTTTATTTTCGTCGCAAAATCGGCAACGAAAATAAAAGTTCACCGCAAATAATTGTGACGGAAATATAATTTCGTCGCCAAATTCGCGACGAAATTAAAATTTCGTCGCAAAAGTTTGTGACGACTTATTTGCAACGAAAATAGTTTCGTTGCAAAATTCATCACAAAATCCTTATATTTTTGTAGTGAGCGTCGAGACTTGGTATTTTGCATTCGTGAAGAATATTTGAGATTCGAAAGGATTTGATTTTTGGATCAGTCGAGACTTTTCAATTTGTAATTATGTTTCCGACAACAAGCACAAAATCAATTACACTTCAAGTCAGAAGAACAATTGATGAAGGCATTAAAGAATTGACAAATTCACTGTAAATGTTTGCAGTGTTATAAATTCATGTCGTTTGGGATTTTCGACAGGCAGGGCATGTTACGTTTCTGGAATATGACTTGCGATAGATTGCAGTTATCAGGCTAATAGCGACGGCAAGAGATTAGTGCTTGAAAAATATTAATCACTTAGTTGTAAGCTCGCGTCGCTTTCTTAAATCCCACAATGTCCATGTAATTTAGTTGGTACACGCTAAAGTCTTAATTAATAGTGGAAAATCAATTTGTTGATCTAATTTTATAGTGCAAATTTTAAAATGAAGAAATAGAGTGTTAAAATATGGTTAAGGACATAATAATAAAAAATTAGAGAAAAAAAGTAATGTCTCAGTTAAAAAGAAAAAGAAAAATATATAGGAGTGTCTTGTTAGATTACAAAAGATATATATGTATACAAAATTCCCGTGGACAACCACTGAGTAACAAACCAAGTCAATCTAAATCACTGATCAAATTTGCAAATTAGTGTTGTTTAATTAACATTTCAAATGAGAGTGCGAACTCATCGAGTCCACTCGTAAGCTGTTTGAACCCTCAAAAACTATTTAATTCGTATTTGAAATCATCAAATACGAATTGAATGTAAATATATTCGATAATTTTTCTAGCTAAATTCAAATCCATAATATTTCATTCCATTGCTCACAAGCAGCTCTTGAATTTTATTAATTCTACTTTGGTGATGTTTTGATGCCACTTTATTTATTTATATTATATTGTATACAAATTTGATTTAGTGTGCTTAAATTAAGATTTAATAATTCAAATCGAATTCAAATTTGAATCGTTTTAAACTATAGTTATTCAAACGTGCACTTCCATAGTTTAAGGGGAGAATGAAGCGGTTCCCATGGAAGGATGAAGTGATAGTCATGATTTCCAAAATTAATTTGAGTCTTGAACGAAATTGAAAAATTAAATCTTATTTTCACTACAAAATTTAAAAAATTAAATCTTATAAATCTTAAAAAAAAATTGGGCCTCAGATGAGGACTCAGCAACCCTCTCCCAGGGTCGGCTCTGATTATAAATGGGAGAATTATTCTAAGGAATAAGGATTAATCTTTGGGGTTGTAAAATCTTAAGATGTCTAATCTCTCATCGTGTTAATTTTTGATTGGACAAATATATTCCTCATATTTTCCCTTTCTTTATTAGATGTGAGACCGACGATAAAAAAATATTTAGGATAAATATATCATCTTTTATTCCAAAGAGCAGAATGAACTTCCAACCTTATTGATAATTAAATTTAGGAATATTTGTACGTCTATATAATTGATTATACCCACAGCAGCGGGAAATTGGGGGGGGGGACATAACGGCATCGACTCTAAATCGGTTAATTTCCAAATTGTTCAAATATGAAGAGAGAAAACTAGAAAAGTAGTCAAGCAGGCGACTACTAGGCCAACCTCGTCAGAACTCAATATTTAGCGGAGAGGGACGGGCCGACCCGTCATCTCGGCGGGTTGAGAAATTTCCAACTCAACCCAACCCAAGGCGGGTTGCGGGTTAAGCGGGCCAACCCACGGGCCACACAAATTTTAAAAATATATTTAAAATTACTAAGGTGTTGAGGGCTTGAGATAATGATTTGTAAGACAGATAGAGTACCATGATTAAAAAAATAAATATTTAAAGTAACTAAAATCTTATAATTATGATTCAATTATCGACTTACAAAATTAAGTATCGATATTTTTGATTCTTTTCCAATGTTCTAAAATATTTAAATCTTGATAATATGTAAATGTAAATTTTTACTCTTTCAAATAGAGATTCAATTGAGATTTTTTAACTTGGGTAATTATTTGATTTTGATATATTATTATTTCCTATATTGATTAGAATAGTAGTAACAAGATAATAAAAAATAATTAGAGTATAAAAAATATTCTTTTGTTCTTTACTCTTAACTTCTTTTATACTTTGTTGAGGTTTATGTGTGATAGAAGAAGATTATAATGGTGAAAAATTTGTCTTTTGACATTTCAACCCACCCACGGTCAACCGTCTATGGCGAACCAACCGTCTAGACCAAGAACCAGTCGCTCCTAGTTAAGCCAAAAATGACGGGTTGATAAAAATTTAATCCAACCCGCTTAAATTGTTTGTGATAATTCGCTAATCCGCTACATTGAGAGACGCCAATTTGGAGTCCAAGAAACAGCGCACCTGCAGCTCTGCGCGCGGTCTTCCTTTGCCACGTACGGATTCTCCCATTTGATATTGCATCTATCGTCCCGTCCCAACATTAATTGCTTCCAATCCATCCATCCATGCTCCCTTTAGATCCATACTAATCCACGCATTAACTCACAAAGCGGCCAATTTCACAATTCTTACCGCCACGCTAACTATTACTACTCCATTTACTTTTTTTTTTAAAAAAAAAAAATCAATTGTGAAATTCATTCAAAGAGTCAACTGCAGCAACAGTAGGCCATGACCATGAGCCAGCTAATTCCCAGTCTATTTATTTCTAATCTCACGCCCAAAAACCGTGGTACGAGCTAAGCGTCACCATTAACTGTTGTGGGCCGCCACGTTGGATGCCCATACCAGCGTAATTCTACATCAATCTAGCCTTTTTAAAAGATTATTAAATTTATCTCTTTTTATTTAATTACGAAACTGACGATAAAGAACACATTAGCACATCATCTGCAACACGATGGAAGAATTTAGGAGCAGAATAAATGTAAAATTAATACTTGGATTGAATGACCTTGCCAAGGAGGAAGGGACTCGCGCGGAATCGAATTGCGTGCTACGCGTCAGCTTGGTGCTTTCGCCTCCATTTTGATCTGACCATTGTGTCGATATGATACGGGCAGAGAGCAACATTAAAAAAATTTTATACGTGAGATTAAAATAGGAGTAAAGAGAATCAAAGGAGAGAAAAAATTCATCAATAAAAGTGAATCATCTTTTTATTTAAATAAAAAAATATTATTAATTAAAATTAAATATCTTATAAAGTTTAATCCTATATTTAAATAGATTTGGAAAGAAAATATTCCTTAATGCTAAAATAAATAAATTAATTTTAATAGAAATTTCTTAATGGATAAAAAAGTTAAAAAATAAAAAATAAAACACTAAATCAAAAATTTCTTAAAAACATAAAAATAAATATAAAAATTTTAAAACTAAAAAAAATAAATAAAATAAAAATTCATAATAAATAAATTTAATAATACAATTTAATAAAATTCTAAATAACAGTAAAAAATAAAATTAAATAATAATAATAATAAAATTTTAAATAGCGACGGAAAATTAAAATAAATGAAAATTTGAAATAAATATAATTAATAATAAAATATTAATGAAATTCTAAATAGTGACGACAGCGTGTCATAGTTGTGGTTTGGTCTACGATTAGGCTGTGGTGGGAACTACGATCGTGGATTGGTCCACAGTTATGTCATGGTGAGGACCACGATTGTGGTAGGGAACACGGACAGATCGTAGTCCCTACTGGAGGTCCCGTGTTGAGCCATAGAATGATCCATGCTCGTGGTGGTGACCACGGGTAGATTGTAGTAGCCTATAGGAACTCCTTTACACCTCGTCCTGATCCAAATGAAGGATATCCATGGTAGGGGACCATGAAGGCGTTGAAATCTTTATTTTAGAGCTCAATTTTTCCTTGTCATAATTTAGAGGGAGGTGGGATCGCTTCTTATGATAAAAGTTGATCAAGATGCTAGATGCGCCTGCATCAATCACCTGAGGTTGAAAAGAACTTGACCTTGAGTTAGAACCAATGTTATCTCCCTTTTTAGCACAAGGAATCATCCTCTCTTGGATGTATCCTTGATCGACTAGCTTTATCACCTGTTGCCTGGATATAGAAAGGAAAGGAGAGGAAGATACTAAAAGAGAAGTGAAATCCTCTTGTCGGGTGCTAGTACAATGTTTTGTCCTCTCATATGGGTGCTTGTTGTTATCGACCAATCATCCCTCATTTCATCCTTGGGCGAGATGTTGGTGCAATCGGCCCAGGTCACGATTGACCGGACTCGAGTTTGACTCGAGTAGTGTTTTGATATTTGACATTGATGTTTGATATTGATGTTTGACAAGGGAGTTGCCCATTGTTTGACAATGGATTAATTATATGGTTGACATGAGGTTGACCATATGATGGAGAAGTCCAAGTGAGACACTTGACAATGGAAAGTCCAAGTCATGGGTACTTGACATAAAAAGTCCAAGTGGGACACTTGGCAATGGAAAGTCCAAGTATGAGTCTTGACAAGGGCAAGTCAAAGCTTGAGTCTTGACAAGGGCAAGTCCAACAGGGTGTTGGTGTAGGGGCACTAGAAAATCGAACCTTGATTTTGATGATGGCAAAGATTCAAAGTTAAGCTATTTTGTTATCTCATGTGATATGCTAAGTGTGCAGGAAGTGTTTAAACTAAGCCAAAGGTCGAGCGACATCCGGAGAATCTCAAGTTGAGAAACCGTGGTGGTCGGACGACACCAGGAGAACCTCGGGGAGTCGAGGAACCTCGGTGGTGACTGAAAGCTAAGCGACAGGTCAAGAGGACCAAAGGTAAGCTCCGTGTGTGGAGCGGTGGTAAGGATGTGTCCTCGGTTAGAGGACAATCCTAGGCGTTGATCCAACTAAGGCTTCCGGAGGAATGCCGAAGTCGAGATCGGACAGTCAAAGGACTGTCACACTGCATGACATTATGCATCTATTGTGCTAATCTTGTATTGCAGGAATTCTCAAGTGCAGTAGTCAATTGGAGATGTCGCATTGATCAAGGCGCGATCGACTACTAAGAGGATCATCGGCCGTGATGTAGAATCACCAGCTACAAGGTCAAAGAGATAGAAATTGATGCCGCCACCTCAGGATAAGATAAGCCACCACCTCAAGATAAGATAAGTCGCCACCTCAAGATAAGATAAGCTGTCACCTCAAGATAAGATCCACGAGTTTTGGATCTGGATCGGGACAAATTCCAATGTGCAAATCTATAAAAGGAGGGGAGGACTCAAACCCAAATTAAAGAATCTCTCAAGTGCTCATGCTCTCTACAACGCTATTCCGACCGTGCGTCATCTTCTAATTAATTGTCGGTATTATTATTATATTTCTGTACTTAATTTGTATAAGGACCGGTAAGGTTGTTACCGGCCTTATAATCATTGTAATCGTCTTGTCTCTTACCCCCAACGAGGAAGAGACTTTTAGTGATTGCCCTTCGGAATCGATCAAGGATCGCAGGGCCTTGGATTAGCAGCCGGTGGGTTGTGAACCAAGTAAAAAACTTTGTGTCTTTCTTGTGTTTATCTTTTGTTTTCCGCTGCGTACTTGGTTTTAATCGCCGAAAAAGAAAAGTTTTCACTAACGCTATTCACCCCCCCTCTAGCGTTTCAAATCGATCCAACAATTGGTATCAGAGCGGGGGCGCTCAGATTCGGTGCAACCACCGATCGAGCATTTTCTTTTCTTTATTTTTATTTTTAATTATCTCCCGCACTACTAATCCAAGACCATGTCTTGGGACTTTTTGGTTTGTGTTTTTTTGCGAGTATTAGAAGATCGTTGACCGAGCTAACCATGAAAGAGTATCGCTCAATGTCTAAAGGTAACAATGTCAATTTAAATTTTAAATTCCATATTATTTGTTTCAAGTGCAGGGAGAGAGGACACTATAAAAATAAGTGTCATACTCGTAAGACTCGAACGACACAATCGACGGCAAAGGAGACACCATTGCCAGGAGTACGGAAGAACAAGGAGCACATCAAGTGCTTCGGGTGCGGAAGATTCGGTCACTATAAGAATCGATGTCCGGAGAAAAAGGTTAGTAAAATTAATAATTTTGAAAAGTTGAGTTTTAGAATAGTTGATAATTTAGATAAATTGTGTAATTGTTGTCAATTAAATAATACAATTAATAATTCAACTAATAAAAAATTAATTAATTCAGATTTAATTAGTTTAAATAATAATAATAACAATATCATGGAAGAAAATGATCAAATTAATCTTACATTTGATAAAATTAACCAAGAGATTAATCAAATTTTTAGTTTAATTAACATAGATCTAGATCAAGTCAAGGATAAAATCAACCTAGGACTTAATCAGAATAATCAAAACCTTGATCAGAATAATCAAACCATAGGACAGAATCATCAAATACTAGATCTGATTAATCTAGATAATTCCGAATTAAAAAATTCTGTTTTGAAAAATTCAACCATAAAAAATTCGAAATTAACTTTAAAAAATTCCAAAGATAATCTAAATAATTCTAATAATAATTTTATCTTTAAAAACTCTAATAATCTTATCTTAAATAATTCTAATAATAATTCTCCCTTTAAAAACTCTAACAATATCTTAAATAATTCTAATAATAATTCTATCTTTAAAAACTCTAACAATCTTATCTTAAATAATTCTAACAATAATTCTACTTTTAAAAAGTCTAATAATCTTATCTTGAAAAAGTCTAATAATATTATTTTGAAAAATTCTAATAATCATATTTTAAATAATTCACAATCTAACTTAATTAAAAATTCAAAATTAGTTAATCAAACCAATAAAATTAATTATAATAGAGTACCATTTGATTATACACAAATTAATAATCTAGCAATTAAACCTTCAACTTTTAAAAATTCAACTGATAAATATGTAGACTTGGGTTACAGGTCTAAGCTAACCAAAAATCAAGACACTAAAATTTGTAAACCTAATTATAATAAAGTATCTTATAACTATGGAACAAATAAAAGTCCACCCAAGAAAATAACCATTTCTTTAAATTGATTGAATGTAGCTTGCTCATGCATACATATCATTATCATGCTTATTTTGTCATGTCATACATACTAGTTAACTCTCATAGAATGGTTAGATAGGAAATAATTAATTAATCTTGACAACATAGTATCAGGACGCGGTGAGATGATAGTACATTAAGGAAATGAAGTCAAGTGTATCCGAGTTGGATAAGGAGTATCTAGCTTGGTGCATTTAACTAAGTGGAACTAACTGAAGCTACCTCACCACATCCTAAACTAGTTAGACCAGGACGTAACCCTAAGTGAATTAAGTGTGTAATTTCCTAAGTTGGCTTTGTCTAAGGAAGTGGTCGTTGTTCCGATCAAAGAAGGCCCCTGTGCCTCGCCATGACCTGGAAGCCCTCTTTTGAAATGTTCACTTAACTAACTAAAGGTTAAATCTGAATCTAACCCAAGATTAATTAATTTCTAAGGCATTAAATTAAATTCATCTCACAATACCTATAAGGATAACTTGGTTGATTATATAGAATGGGTGAGATGGTAAGGACAACAAATTAAAAATGATTTTGAAAATGATTTCAAATTTTATATACATATAAATAGATTCTTAAAACTATTCTTATTGGTTGCCATGATTATTGTGTGTAGTTATATGTAGTTTTCAAAACAACTATGCTTCTTAAAATGATGGTTAGTTGACCAATACTAAAAATCTAAATCTTTAGGTCAACTTTAGATACCTAGACCCTTTGGACACTTAGGTGAGCCTTCCAAGAATGCCTTAAGAGTTTGTCAGACAAAAGGGGAGACCCTCTAGATAAGCCTTCCTTGTGGCTAACAAGGATGTTAGGTTAAGGGGGAGGTTCTAATTGGATAATCATCATAGAAGTTGTTAAAAAATATTTTTTTTTAAAAATCACCAATATTTTCTAAATTTAAATCCTTCTTTTGATAATATGCCAAGGGGGAGAGAAGACTTAAGTTGGACAAACTTAGTATCTAGCTACCTCCGGTTTGGCATAAAAACCAATAGACATGAGCCTTTAAAATGTTTTTTTTTTCTCAAAATTTTATAACACTGTTAAAGGTTAGGGGGTCACATTCTAACCTAGGATATACATTGTTGGTGCAGGATCTAGAAACCTAAACTCCTAAGTATTAAAGAAAGTTGAACATATTAAATCAACTTGATTAGCATGTTTAAAAATTCTATTTCTTGGCAATGTACCCATTATAAAGTTATTTTTGATATATGTCAAAGGGGGAGAGAGAATAAAGTTAAGAGGTTACTTACTTTTTCTTTCCCAAAAAGTAATTGTTTTTCAAAAATCACCCAGGGTTAAGGGGGAGGTACCCTTAAGGGGGATGTTTTGAAAAATGATTGTTCAATGTTTACTGCTTATTTTCTCTTAACTTTGAATTGGTTTGCCATAGATCAAAAAGGGGGAGATTGTTGGTGCAGGGGCACTAGAAAATCGAACCTTGATTTTGATGATGGCAAAGATTCAAAGTTAAGCTATTTTGTTATCTCATGTGATATGCTAAGTGTGCATGAAGTGTTTAAACTAAGCCAAAGGTCGAGCGACATCCGGAGAATCTCAAGTTGAGAAACCGTGGTGGTCGGATGACACCAGGAGAACCTCGGGGAGTCGAGGAACCTCAGTGGTGACTGAAAGCTAAGCGATAGGTCAAGAGGACCAAAGGTAAGCTCTGTGTGTGGAGCAGTGGTAAGGACGTGTCCTCGGTTAGAGGACAATCCTAGGCGTCGATCCAACTAAGGCTTCCGAGGAAGGAATCACGATGCATCTATTGTGCTAATCTTGTATTGCAGAATTCTCAAGTCGCGTGAGTCAATCGGAGATGTCGCCGGTGAAGCGTCGACTACTAAGAGGATCGGTCGATGTAGGACGAATCACCGATGCACAAGGTCAAAGAGATAGAGATTGATGCCGCCACCTCAGGATAAGATAAGCCACCACCTCAAGATAAGATAAGTCGCCACCTCAAGATAAGATAAGCTGTCACCTCAAGATAAGATCCACGAGTTTTGGATCTGGATCGGGACAAATTCCAAGGTGCAAATCTATAAAAGGAGGGGAGGACTCAAACCCAATTCAAGAATCTCTCAAGTGCTCGTGCTCTCTACAACGCTACTCCGACCGTGCGTCATCTTCTAATTAATTGTCGGTATTATTATTATATTTCTGTACTTAATTTGTATAAGGACCGGTAAGGTTGTTACCGGCCTTATAATCATTGTAATCGTCTTGTCTCTTACCCCCAACGAGGAAGAGACTTTTAGTGATTGCCCTTCGGAAGCGATCAAGGATCGCAGGGCCTTGGATTAGCAGCCGGTGGGCTGTGAACCAAGTAAAAAATTTTGTGTCTTTCTTGTGTTTATCTTTTGTTTTCCGCTGCGTACTTGGTTTTAATCGCCGAAAAAGAAAAGTTTTCACTAACGCTATTCACCCCCCCTCTAGCGTTTCAAATCGATGCAACACAGGGGTTGGCATGAAAAGTCCAAGGATGGGTCTTGGCAAGGGAAAGTCCAAGCTTGAGTCTTGGCAAATGGAAAGTTCAATATGGGTTGACAAGGAAAGTCCAATGGTTGATATTGGTGGTGTAAAGTCCAAGAGGGAGTCTTGGCAGCATAAGTCCAATGGTTGGCGACGTAAAGTCCAAGCAGTAGTCTTGGCAACGTAAGTCCAATGTGCCTTAGCGGTATAGATCAACTTAGCTTGACAATAGCCGATGGAAGCACCTGAAAACTAGCGTATAGATGAACAAGTCATGGATGACTTGTTGGTGCAATTGGCCCAGGTTGACTCGAGTTTTGACTCGAGCAGTATTTTGATGAAAGACAAAACTTATGACATAGGATTGTCATAGGAAAGTCCAACATGGAGTTGACATGGAAAATTCAAGCATGGAGCTTGGTGTGGAAAAGTCTAAAGTATTGCGAAGTCGTGCGCTTGATGCTTGGTGAGAAATACATTGCGAAGTCGTGCGCTTAGTGCATGTGGGAAGTCTTAAGGACTTGGTAAGTTCACTAGGCTCGGGGTCCTTGAGTCGATGAAGGATGACATTGCGAAGCCGTGTGCTTGGTGCATCCAAGGGACCGCCGGACGGGGAGCGAATGGAGTGAGACCAAAGGAAAGCATACTTCGAGGGCATGAGACACGAAGGATGGCGTTGCGAAGTCGTGCACTTGGCGCATCCGAGGGACGTAGGCCGAGGGAAGAGAGCTTTGGTGGGGAACTCCATGAGGGATAAGGTGAACTTGGCCAAGTGGCTAAGACTGAGTGTCGGATGCTCAAACAACTTGATGTTTGAGGTTTTACCCGACATCAGTCGACTGACATAGGTGCCAGTCAACTGCTCTAGGTCGTATGGGTTTGACCAGTGTTCAACTGAACAGAGTCTGGCTGATCAATCGACTGCCAAGGGAGGGCAGTCGACTGTTGACAACATCAATCGACTAATTAAGAGAAGTAGTCGACTGATCGCACTGTGCACGGGCACAGAAGCTAGTCAAGCTCGCCAACACTCGACTGATGGGTACCAGTCGACTGATGGGTGCCATCAGTCGACTGATGTGTGATCCGTTGGAACTTAACCAACGTGGATCTGGCCGTTGTTAGACAACGACTACAGAACCAGTCGACTGATGGTCACGATCAATCGACTGATGGGCACGAAATCAGCTTGATGCAGGTTATAAATGGAGCTTAAGAGGGAGGATTTCGCCAAGGGCTTTTGAGGTGATTTTGGAGGGGAATTGTTGTTGCATTCTAAACCTTCAAGAGCAAGCAAAAGCAAGCAACAAGAAAGCGATCAAAACAATTGTGTAAAAGTTCTCTTTTGTATTATCTTTGTATTTCTTATTGTATTTCATATTACTTGTTGTAATATCTTGTGAGAGGTTTCTCCACCTCCGACGTGTAGTCGAGAAAGAGTTTAGTTAGTGTCGTACGCATAACTAGAGCTCGGTGAGCTCGCCCGTGGAGTATGAACCATTCGGTTCCAAACCACGTATATCGTGTTGTCTCTTGTATGATTGTATTTGTTGTTAGTATTCATATTTGTATTAGTATTCCGCTGCGCTAACGACAATTGTAGATGAGCACGCAATGAGAACAATCGTATTCCACCGTACAACGAAAGAGGGCTATTCATCCCCCTCTAGCCGACCAACCATCGACCCTACAAGTGGTATCAGAGCCTAGGAGCTTGTCGAGGACTAATCGCCGACACAAGCAATATAAGATGGCCGGCTACAACATCCATCCACCGAAATTCGATGGAGATTTTGCTTGGTGGAAGAAACGAATGGAGGTATATCTCGAAACCGACTTTGATGTTATGATTATTGTAGAAAACAGTTTTGAGATGCCTAGGGACAAAGACAACAAGCCAATTGAGAAGTCAAGGTGGACCCAAGACCAAATCAAAGACTTCGAGACAAATCTCAAGGTAATCGAATTACTTAGTGATTTGATTCCTAACACTGTTTGGTCTAGATTGGGTGACTATAGGGATGCGAAGGAATTATGGAATAAGGTAATGAAATTCCAAGAAAATTCTCAACCGGCACAAATAGAGGAGAATGCCGAGGAAGAATCACCATCCACATTCGAAGATGTGGATGACTTGGAGGGAACCTCCACCTCTAGTATTGAGGGGGAGGAAAGAATTTCCATTCTGGAGCAAGATCAAAATGAAGCTTCTACCTCCGGAAGAAGTGAAGAGGCCTCCACCACCTCCTTAGGTAACTCATGTGTTGTGATTTTAAATAAAGATCATATAATATGCTTTGAGTGTAGGGAGAAAGGGCATTACAAGAGTAAATGCCCAAAATTGGCTAAGGAAAAGACATCAGCACCAAAAGTCAACCAAAAGTCAAAGGATGTTGGAGTCCCCACAACTAGAAGCAAAGAGCATATTGTGTGCTTCAAATGCAACCAATGGGGACACTACCGAAGCAAATGCCCTAGGGGAAGGAAGAAAGGGCAAGAAGGTGTATCTCATGTAGGGGGAGCTTCCAAAGCTAACCCTAAGGTACATTTAAATAATACACCTTCAATTTTTAGGGATAAAAAATATGCTAAAAATTATTTTAGTTCTCTTGCAATTATTAATGAAAAGCATGCTAGTAGAAACAATAAGGTTTATTGTTTATGTGCCAAGTATGTTAATTTATCTAAGGACAAACCTAGGACCAATAACACTAGATCAATCTTGCCTAGGGAGTCAATTAGGAGAATTGAAGAAAACTTGGGCATTAACCCCAAGAAATCTAGGCATATGCTTAGAAAGAGTCCCTCCCAAAAGATTAATGAAAAATCAAAATTGAGAAAATTAGAATTAGAAAACTAAGCCTTGAGGTCAAGGCTAGAATAACTTGAGAAGACCCTCAAAATAATTACAAATTCGGTTAAGGGGTCTAATGTCCAAAAGTCAAGACCTAGGGTTCAAGAACAATCTAAGGACAAGAAGGGTTTGGGTCACAAACCTATGTCCTATCATAATGTTCCATTTAATTATGGGACAACATCTAGGTCTAGAAAAACCAAGGCTAATAGGGAAGCCATCCCTAAGTCTAGCCATGGTATTTGCTTAGTGGCTAAGGACTTAAGAAAAAACAAGAAGGCCACTAAGAAGGTCATTGGAGGAGTCACCTGTAGAGTTGACCTAGGAAAGACCCAAAAGACTATGGCTTCAAAGCCTAAAAGGGTCATTAGAAAGCTATCTAGGGAAGTTATCCCTAGTGAATACCTTGTTAGCCCAAGGAGCTCCAATAGGTATTGGGTTCCTAGAAGCGTGATCGATTCACGCTAGATGGGTTAAGGTGTGTCAACCCTAAGTGGATGGGTAATTAACCTAGCCATGATGAGTTGACACATTAGGATGTGCTAATATGCTTTGAGAAGTTGAAAAATAATTAAATTGGCACAAATAGGTCTTAGAAGTATGGGTGCGCCATTTTGGGTTTATGACACACTTGGGAGATCATGGTATTAAGGCAAAATAGAATTAATTCCTAGAAATGGCAATTTGGATTTAACACTTAAGTATTTTATACCTTAGTATATTGTACTTGCCATGATGTATTTGCCTTGCCATGTCATGATATCATTTTCATTTTTATCTATAAAAAGGTCATGATTATTTTTAGAATTGTTTTTAGATGTCATGTATGCTTATATTTCATTCATATGCCATGACATCATAATTTTGGCACATGCTTAAGCTATATCATATATATGTCATAATCATATCATGCATTAACTAAAATGAAATTAAGGACTATGGCATGATTTGATGGGAATCAAATAATATTGCCTAGAAAGATGCATGAGACCATTAAAGAACAAAAAACCCACATCTCACTAGATTAATTACCTTGTATGTGTTTTACACATCTAGATACAAGTGAGATGTTTAGGAAAAATGAATTAAAGGTTTCAAAAATATTTTGAAAAACCTTGGTGAAGTCTATCTTTTGATAGCTATCACCATTGAATGGGATGATACAAAGAGGGCTCATTATTGAAGCTTTTCTTAAATTTTGGACTTTGTGTCAATCTCACTAATTTGTGGGTAAAATAATTTTCCAATATTTTTCACCCATAATAATTGTGATAAGTAATATACATACCAAATTTCAAGATTTTTCAACATATGTATATTTGAAATTCAATAGCTATAAATCGATTATCGATCGTGGCATGGAGCCCAGTCATTGATATGACAAGTCTAAGTCGATTGGTAGTGAGAGAGTCGTGACCACAGCTGATTCAGTAAACCTTCATGGTTAGGCTCATGTTCAGCTGTGTTTTGGTCCCCTAACTACTCCTAACCCTAGGACATGCTTGGGAGAGCATTAGGAAGGGTGGAAATCCATTGGATATGGATTAGGAGAAGTATTTAGGGAGAGTATCAATTTTAAGGTGGATGAGAGTTCATTGTTAAACTTTGCCTTAATTTTGATTTGGTTAATGTTCCTATTGGCTTAGGGACTCTCCAAGGATATTGTTGGTACAATGGTCAAGGGGGAGCAAGCCTCTAGGGGGAGGTATCCATCATGGGAAGATGAATGTGTATTTCCTCATGGGAGGAAAATTGGATTGTCTCTCTTTAAGTGATATGGGACTTATCACTAGAAAGATTGTAGGCGTGTGTTTCCTCCAAGAGAGAGATTGTAAGATCTGTTAGAAATTTGACGCCGCTAGAGGGGGGGGTGAATAGTGTTTACTCTTGCGCAGATGGAAAATGTTCGCGTGTTCGTGTCTACAAGTTTCGTTAGCACAGCGGAATATATATAATAACAATAACGAAACACAATCACAAACACAATAACACGAAGATTTAACGTGGTTCGGAACCACACGGTTCCTACTCCACGGATCAAGCTCTAACGAGCTCTAGCGATGCCAATGCAATCACTAATCAATAAACTCCTTCTCGACAACAAGTCGGAGGCGGAGAAACCTCGTACAAATGTTTACAACAATAAACAAAAGGAATACAAGCAAATACAATAATACAATGCAAAACTAGTAAAGAAAACAACTTTATAAATGCCTTTGGATTACTTGCTTGTTGATCGCTTGAACCGTGGTTGAAGAACCTGATTTGCAGCAGCAAATCGCCTCAAAAACATCCAAGAAATCGCTATAGAACTGATGCCAAAAACCCTCCCGTCGAGCTCCTTTTATCCTTGCGCGCGACCTGGATTTCCGCCCATCGATCGGATCGCCATAAGTCACCGATCGTGATGCCCTTTGTCGTGAGACAACGGCGATCCATCTTTGGAAAAACTCCAGCGGATCTCTTGGCGATCGCCAACATTGGCGATCATTGCCGGCGCCCGTAGTCAAGCTGTCGATCGGCTCGAAGTGTTCTGTGCTCGACATTGGGTGGCGATCATTGCAGACCCTTTAGCGGCTGCCGTCGACATCGATCATTGCTCGATGGCGATCGACTACTAAGCATTTCAGCTCTAAGCTGGCAGTCGAACTCAAGTCGACTCACGGCAGTCGAACCGACCATAATGCGGTCACTTTTAACCCAAGTATGGTGCCCCCATACTTGCTAGACCACCCTTAGCCTAGACCTAAGCCTTCTAGCCACCTCCATCAACCTCACGCCTCTCGGATCCCTCCAAGTCATCCATGACTTGTTCATCCATCGCGCTAGCCTCTAGGTGCTTCCGTCGGCTATGTCATGCTAACGGTGTCTACACCGCCAAGTCACATTGGACTTACACCGCCAAGACTCCGCTTGGACTTTACGCCGCCAACCATTGGACTTATGCTGCCAAGACTCCCGCTTGGACTTTACGCAGCCAATATCAAACCCTTTGGACTTCTCATGCCAAGACTCAAGCTTGGACTTTCCCTTGCCAACCCATGTTGGACTTTTACATTGCCAAGACCCATGCTTGGACTTTTCCCTTGCCAACCCATGTTGGACTTCTCAAATGCCAAGACCATGCTTGGACTTTCCCTTGCCAACCCATGTTGGACTTTTACATTGCCAAGACCCATGCTTGGACTTTTCCTTGCCAATCCATGTTGGACTTCTCAAATGCCAAGACCATGCTTGGACTTTCCCTTGCCAACCCATGTTGGACTTTTACATTGCCAAGACCCATGCTTGGACTTTTCATCTGCCAAGTGTCCCACTTGGACTTTTTATGCCAACTACTCAAGACTTGGACTTTACCAAATGCCAAGTGTTCCACTTGGACTTTCCATGCCAAGTATACAAGACTTGGACTTTCCCATGACAATTACATTGTCATATGTTTTTGTCGAAACATCAAAACATCACTCGAGTCAAACTCGAGTCCTGGTCAATCGTGACCTGGGCCGATTGCACCAACAATCTCCCCCTTTTTGATGTTTGACAAAAACCAAACAAATCATTGAGTTAGAACACTAACTCAAATCCCTTACCAATTATCCCAAATTAGTAAACACTCTCCAAATGTTCTCCCCCAAACATTCTCCCCCTTTTTGACTAACATCAAAAAGATTTTCTCTCCAAGGAGGTCAATGTCTCATGTCCCAATGAGATCTTACAATCTCCCCCTTGATCCAAAAATAAATACCTAGGATACCTACCATCTTCCTAGTGATAAGTCACATATCACTCAAGAGAGGCAATCCTATACTCTCTCCCAATTTCCAAATTGGGTATCAAAAACCCATCAATTTTCCCAATTGATGATACTCTCCCAATAACTTCTCCTCTTCAAGGAGAAAAATACATCCATCATCTCAAGATGGATACCTCCCCCTAAAGGCTTGCTCCCCCTTGACCATTGCACCAACAATATCCTTGGGAAGCCCCTAAGCCAATAGGAACTCTAAACCATCAAAATTAAGGTTCTAAGTTCAACATAGAACTTTCACTCACCCTAAATTTGATACTTTGACCTAACACAGCTCCTAATCCATATTCAATGGATTTTCACCCTTTATAATGCTTCCTAAAGCATATCCTAGGGTTAGGAGTGATTAGGAACCTTTTCCATAGCTGAGCACGGGCTAAACAAACCGTGTTAACCCGAAATCAGACTGATGACTCTGATGTCGATCAATGATTACCACCCATACTACCAATCGCCACTACAGGCGATCGATAGTCAAATTTCGACTTCGAATTAAATCAGTAATTATATGTAATTTGAAAAATCATAAAATTTGATACGTATATTACTTATAGTCATTACAATGGGTGAAAAATATTTGAAAATTATTTTACCCATAAAATAGTGAGTTTGATACAAAACTCAAAACCATTGAAATTTTCAATGTTTTGGCCTTATTTTGTATCAACTCTATCAATGGTGATTGCTATCAAAAGATAGACTTCACCAAGGTTTTTCAAAATGATTTTAAAATGTTTTCAAAACCTTATTTTGGATCATATTCCTTGAGCTCTATGTACATGACTTGTACACATGCTCTCCCAATGATCCACTTTTGAAATTAAATGAGTTTTAGTTCATTTAGATGCAAAAACTATGCACCTTAAACTTAACTCATATCCTAGCATCTCACATGTATCTAGGGTGTATAAATACACATACATGTCAATTGGATGTGAGATATGGGTTTTGGTTCATTTAAACTAGGGTTTCATGCATCTTCTAAGGCAACCCTACTTGATTCCCTTATGAATGGGACTCCAAGTCATGTCATAGTCCTTAAATCAATTTCAATCGAAATTTTCTTAAATGCATGAATGATTATGACATTAATGATGATATAAATAAGCATATGCTCATAATCATGATGTCATGGCATAAGATGAAATCTAAAAACACATGACATTTGAAACATTAATCCTAAACATGAACATGTCATATAAAATGATTAAAATAAACATGATGTTATGACATGTTATATGACAAACAAAACATGACATATAAAATATATAGGTATAGTAATACCTAAATTTTAATATTAATTGTCATTTGATATAATTAGGTTTATTTTGCCATATTAATCTAAATTTTCCCAAATGTGCCAAAAACCCAAATTGACACATTAAAACCTCTATAACTAAATTGTGCCAATTTGATCAAATTATCAAACTTCTTAATTAATATTGGCACATCCTAAAAACCTTTAGGATTCAAATCAAACCACATTCCTAAGATAACCATAACCTTGAAAATGACCTAAAATGGCACCTTTATCATGATTGAGTTAACTACCCATCCAATCAAGGTTGGCACACCCTAACCCCATCTAGCGTGAATCAATCACGCTCTTAGGAACCCAAAACCGATTTGAGCTCCTAGGGTTAATTAGGTATTCCTTAGGGATAACCTCTCTAGATACCTTCCTAATGACTCTCCTAGGCTTGTTAGCCTTGTTCATTTGGGTCTTACCTAGGTTGACTCTAGGGGTAAATCCCCTTGCAACCTTCTTAGTGGCCACCCTAGGTTTCCTAGAAACCCTAGCCACTAGGCACAACCTTTGGTCAACCTTAGGGATGACTTCCCTATTGACCTTGGTCTTCCTAGACCTAGTTTGTGTTCCATAATCAAATGGAACACTATAATAAGCCACCTTAGGCTTAGGTTTGTGACCCAAACCTTGCTTGCCCTTGGTTGACTTTTGACTCTTAGGTCCTAAGTATTGACTTTGAGATTTGGACCTAGACTTTTGATCATTTGACCCTTTAAATTGATTTTGTATAATTTTAAGGGTCTTCTCAAGCTTTTCAAGCCTTGACCTCAAGACTTGATTCTCTAATTCTAATTGCCCAATTTTAGAATTTTGATTTAAACCATGGGCATGAGACTTTCTAGGCATATGCCTAGTCTATTTAGGATTTAGATCTAGATGTTCTCCTATTTTCCTAATTGATTCCTTAGGTAAAATATTTTTAGGGACTTTAGTCCCAAATTTCTCCTTACTCCTAAGGTAAACATTTTTAGCACCTAAGCAAAATTCCTTACTTCTAGCATGCTCTTTATGAATTTCAAGGGAATTAAAATTCCTAGCATGCTTTTGACTATTAAATCTAGAAGGTGCATTATTGAAATATACCTTAGGGTTTGCCTTGGAGGCTCCCCCTACATGTATAGCTCCCTTTTTGACTTTCTTGCTCCCCCTAGGGCATGAATTCTTAAAATGCCCCGGTTGTTGACACTTGAAGCAAATGACGTGCTCTTTGCTTCTTCTAGTGGTGGCACCGGCATCTTTTGATCTTTCTTGAGGTTTTGGTGCCGGAGGAGCTTTTCTGATCTTCTTTGGGCACTTGCTCTTGTAGTGCCCGGCTTCTCTACACTCAAAACATATGATATGATTTTTATTACAAATTGATATGTTTAAGTTACCTATGGTGGATGTGGTGATTGGAGTGGATTCTTCATTCCTCCCGGAGGTTGAGACTTCTTCTTGAATTTGTTCCGGCTCCGGTGTGGAAGTTCTCTCCTCCCCCTCAATCCTTGAGGTGGATGCTTCTTCCACGTCTTCCACCTCTTCTTTCTCCGATCCGGAAGTCGACTCCCTATCAACTTCCGACTCCTCAAGCTCTTTAGATGGGGATGTGCTTGCTTGAGCTTGAGAGGGTGATGGTCCTTCTTCTTGGACCGATGATAGACTTTCATGGAGCTTGGCCAAATCGCTCCATAGCTCCTTGGCATCCACATAGTCACCTAGACTACACAAAAGGTCATTAGGAATTAAATCAAAAATGAATTTGATTACCTTCTTATTTTTATCGAATTGTTGGAGTTGCTCTTCACTCCACTTCTTCTTGAGAAACCCTCCCTTTGGTCCCTTAGAATATACAAATCCTTCCATCAACGCGGACCACTCCTCAAGGTCTCTCATCATCAAAAAATCTTCAATTCTCGCCTTCCAAGAATTGAAACCTTCTCGTCCATAGAAGGAATAGGGAATTGGGGTGTTGATGTCCCATCCCAATGGTTCTTCCATCTTCACCCTCTAGCCTCTTTGTCTTAGCTCCCGGCGGTTAGTCCGTAGAAGAGCCCCGGGCTCTGATACCAATTGTAGGAAATTTGACGCCACTAGAGGGGGGTGAATAACGTTTACTCTTGCGTAGATAGAAAACGTTCGCGTGTTCGTGTCTACAAGTTTCGTTAGCATAGCGGAATATATATAATAACAATAACGAAACACAATCACAAACACAATAACACGAAGATTTAATGTGGTTCGGAACCACACGGTTCCTACTCCACGGATCGAGCTCTAACGAGCTCTAGCGACACCAATGCAATCACTAATCAATAAACTCCTCGACAACAAGTCGGAGGTAGAGAAACCTCGTACAAATGTTTACAACAATAAACAAAAGGAATACAAGCAAATACAATAATACAATGCAAAACTAGTAAAGAAAACAACTTTACAAATGCCTTTAGATTACTTGCTTGTTGATCGCTTGAACCGTGGTTGAAGACCCTGATTTGCAGCAGCAAATCGCCTCAAAAACGTCCAAGAAATCGCTATAGAATTGATGCCAAAAACCCTCCCGTCGAGCTCCTTTTATCCTTGCGCGCAACCTGGATTTCCGCCCATCAGTCGACTACCATAAGTTACCAGTCGACTGATGCCACTGTTGTCGTGAGACAACGGCTCGATCCACGCTGGAAAAACTCCAACGGATCTCTTGGCGATGCCCGCCGCCCGTAGTCAATCGCCCCGATCGGCTCACGGGCGTTCATGCTCGACATTGGGTCGGCGGTCGATCGACCCTTAGCGATCGCTCCAATGAGCAGTCGACTGCCAAAGCAGTTCTAGCTCTAAACTGGCAGTCGAACTCAAGTCGACTCACGACAGTCGAACCGGCTATAATGCCAGTCGACTGCCAACCTCAAAAATGAGGTTTTAACCCAAGTATGGTGTCCCTATACTTGCTAGACCACCCTTAGCCTATACCTAAGCCTTCTAGCCACCTCCATCAACCTCACGCCTCTTGGATCCCTCCAAGTCATCCATGACTTGTTCATCCATCGCGCTAGCCTCTAGGTGCTTCCGTCGGCTATGTTATGCTAACGGTGTCTAAACCGCCAAGGCACATTGGACTTACACCGCCAAGGCACATTGAACTTACGCCGCCAAGACTCCGCTTAGACTTTACGCCGCCAACCATTGGACTTATGCTGCCAAGACTCCCGCTTGGACTTTACGCAGCCAATATCAAACCCTTTGGACTTCTCATGCCAAGACTCAAGCTTGGAATTTCCCTTGCCAACCCATGTTGGACTTTTACATTGCCAAGACCCATGCTTGGACTTTTCCCTTGCCAACCCATGTTGGACTTCTCAAATGCCAAGACCATGCTTGGACTTTCCCTTGCCAACCCATGTTGGAATTTTACATTGCCAAGACCCAAGCTTGGACTTTTCCTTGCCAACCCATGTTGGACTTCTCAAATGCCAAGACCATGCTTGGACTTTCCCTTGCCAACCCATGTTGGACTTTTACATTGCCAAGACCCATGCTTGGACTTTTCATGTGCCAAGTGTCCCACTTGGACTTTTCATGCCAATTACTCAAGACTTGGACTTTACCAAATGTCAAGTGTTCCACTTGGACTTTCCATGCCAAGTATACAAGACTTGGACTTTCCCATGACAATTACATTGTCATATGTTTTTGTCGAAACATTAAAACATCACTCGAGTCAAACTCGAGTCCTGGTCAATCGTGACCTGGGCCGATTGCACCAACAAGATCTCATTGGGATATGAGACATTCATACCCTTGGGGAGGACCTTTTTGATGTAATGTCAAAAAGGGGGAGAAGTTACCAAGTTACCGATTAGGGTTCGTTGGAATTCTCATTGGGATATGAGAATTGCCAATATGGGAGAATTGGTAGACTTGAGATGGTAGTTTTGTCAATAATAAAAAAGGGGGAGATTGTTGGTTCAATCGGCCTAGGTTGACTCGAGTTTTGACTAGAGCAGTATTTTAATGATAGACAAAACTTATGACATAGGATTGTCATAGGAAAGTCCAACATGGAGTTGGCATGAAAAATCCAAGCATGGAGCTTGGTGTGGAAAAGTCCAAAGCATTGCGAAGTCGTGCGCTTGGTGCTTGGTGAGAAATGCATTGCGAAGCCGTGCGCTTGGTGCATGTGGGAAGTCTTGAGGACTTGATAAGTTCACTAGGCTCGGGGTCTTTGAGTCGGTGAAGGATGACATTGTGAAGCCGTGTGCTTGGTGCATCCGAGGGACCACCGGACGGGGAGCGAATGGAATGAGACCAAAGGGAAGCATACTTCGAGGGCATGAGACGCGAATGATGGCGTTGCGAAGTCGTGTGCTTGGTGCATCCGAGGGACGTAGGCCGAGGGAAGAGAGCTTCGGTGGGGAACTCCATGAGGGATAAGGTGGACTTGGCCAAGTGGCTAAGACTGAGTGTCGGATGCTCAAACAGCTTGATGTTTGAGGTTTTACCCAACATCAATTGACTGACATAGGTGCTAGTCGACTGCTCTAGGTCATATGGGTTCGACCAGTGTTCGATCAGTCTGGTGATCGCCGACGATCGCCGGAGGGCAACATCGTTGACAACATCGATCGCTGGAAGCGAAACGATCGTGATCGCACTGCGAACGCACTTAGTCGAGCTTCGCCAAAGACTCGTGATGGGTACCGGTCGGATCGATGTGATCCGTTGGAACTTAACCAATGTGGATCTGGTCGTTGTCAGACAACGGCTACAGGACCAATCGACTGATGGTCACGATCAGTCGACTGATGGGCGCGAAATTAGCTTGTTGCAGGTTATAAAATGGAGCTTAAGAGGGAGGATTTCGCCAAGGGCTTTTGAGGTGATTTTGGAGGGGAATTGCTGTTGCATTCCAGACCTTCAAGAGCAAGCAAAAGCAAGCAACAAGAAAGCGATCAAAACAATTGTGTAAAAGTTCTCTTTTGTATTGTCTTTGTATTTCTTGTTGTATTTCATATTACTTGTTATAATATCTTGTGAGAGGTTTCTCCACCTCCGACGTGAAGTCGAGAAGGAGTTTAGTTAGTGTCGTGTGCATAACTAGAGCTCGGTGAGCTCGCCCGTGGAGTAGGAACCATTCGGTTCTGAACCACGTATATCGTGTTGTCTCTTGTGTGATTGTATTTGTTGTTAGTATTCATATTTGTATTAGTATTCCGCTGCGCTAACGACAATTGTAGACAATCACGCAATGAGAACGATCGTATTCCACCGTACGACGAAAGAGGGCTATTCACCCCCCTCTAGCCGACCAACCATCGACCCTACATAACTTGGAGGGATCTGATAGGCGTGAGGCTAACAGAGGTGGCTAAAAGGCTTAGGTCTAGGCTAAGGGTAGTCTAGCAAGTATGAGAGCTATTGGGTTTCCGGCACCACGGCGAGTGTGTGTTCGAAGATGTTTCGTAAACATGTGCACAGCGGGAGAATTAAAAAATAATAAATCTAATTTATTACAACACACACATCACACACATGCATAGTACAACATGTGTAGACATAATCGTAAATTCAAGTTTTGCAATAAAAGAAAATTACTCTAGTTATACCTGACGTATCACGTGCAGCGGGAAGGCATCAACCGGAGCAACTCTCGCTAGAATTGCCTCTATCCATATTCACGTCGAGTATCGTCGGGATAGCTTCACAAAGCTACAAGCCTCGTCTTCGCAAGAGTCACTAGCCTCGTGACGAAGACGATGTGATCGAGAGAGGATCACAATCCGAATCATAATTCGGATTCAAAAATGAGTCCCCAAAACTCGCTTCTTCGGAGAGGTATTCGTCAACCGATTGACGAATCCTTCGTCCTCCACGTATAAGGATTAACGGAGATCGAATCCCTGGTAAGGTAGCCTCTATCGGAGCCCCAAACGTCGTCCAAACGACGCTATGACATGAAGGGAGGAAGCTGTCCAAAAATCTGGACAGCTTGGTGGAGGGGTTGCGCCAGGCCAAAGAGGATGGTCGGCTGCACCTTGGTCACCTGAGCCAAGGGAAGTAGCCGGAGGGTCACCGGCAGAAGCTTGGACGCCGGCAACAAGGTAGACGGCGGTACAAGGCTGGCGGTGTGGAGGCTTGGGCGGCGGCAAGGAGAAGAGAGGGAGAGGGGTTGGGCGGTTAGGTTTTCCAACACATAAGTTATCCACGAAAAACCCTTAAGCCATATTTTTATAGAGAACACATTCTCCTAACGGCTATTGGTTCATAACCAAAAAACCCGTTAACCCGCTCCAATAACTTAAGTTAAAATAAACCAAACCGAGTTGGTCTATTTTAAGTTAAAATGAACCGAACCAACTTTGGTTCATTCGTTTAAAACAAACCAAACCCCTTTGAACCAAACCAATTTGGTTCATCCATCATGTCTTCATAAGACCATCCACGCTTCCATTACGACTGAAATGATTTCATGCTCGATCCTTGTTTGGTCCAACTAAACCTAGTTTCTCTCAGTCTGAGAATCTCATTCTCAAGCTCGTTTTAAATCCTTTGGATTACGCTTGTTGTGCGTGTGACCAAATAGGTTCTCGGTTAATGTTGGCCGTCTATAATTAACCATTAATTATAGAACGATCATGAGTGGCACCTAGTAGTACATCATGATCCCCAATTAATCGAAAAATCAACGGTTGATCCAGAACCATTTCTGAAACCCTTCAGCAGCTACAATGAATCGTGCCCCATTCCCTTCACTCATCTTATATCCACTTGGTTTAGGATATGGTCTATAGTGTCAGTCCCCACTAGGCTGACTATGTCACACATAGCCCAAGTATCATTTCCTCGTCCTACAGATTCTAGTTACTGCACTTGTATTCAAGAGTACCTTACTCTAAACATGTAATACTTTGGCCAAAGACTTTAGTAACAATCCGATGAGAGGCCATGGGTATACATCTTCTCTCAAGGAGTGGTGAATCCTTTATAGGCTATTCAAACACCTTCAGCCACTTCGACTTATACTCAATCATCTCGGGTCTACATCTCCTAAGAGATGCTTGCTTAAGATGTCAAAGCATAAGTCTTCATGACCAAGATGACTTGAATACCGCAAGTCAAAGGAACATCGCACTTAAGCTGCAGTAAGAACTTCATTGACATATCCATATATGTAGAGAACCATATGAAGTCTTATAGTTGGTCACTCCAATGAACTAGTTACCATAACTAGAATCCACGATTAACTTCAAACATCACAATGTCTCCAGTCAGTGAGAATCAGCTGCTTGAATACACCAAAGAGTATACCTCGTGCTAGTCTCGACAGAATTGATGGTGTCCAAATCCATCAATTCATCGACTATAGATAATTCCAATACATCACAATTATACATGTAGAGATACTCACTAGTTGTGATCCAATCACAAATTCTCTCATGCTGTGAATCGTATTGCGAACATTCAGTAAATAAGTTTAAGATCCAATCAAATACATGAAAACATGTATACTCAAATAGTGAATCTTCATTTATCAAATAAATGGTACAACCATAAGGCGATTGCCTTAGGACACCTCTCATATATAACTAACAAACTCCCACTTGGCCTAATGTCAATTGCCATGGTATTCAATACCATAAGCTCTAACATGACCCTCAAACTTACTTTGAGGTACGACCTTAGTTAAAGGATCCGCTAAGTTCCTTTCAGTGGGAATCTTCTCGATTTATATTTCCTTCCTACTTATGATCTCTCTGATCAGATGATAGCGGCAAAGCATATGTTTGGGTCATTGATGAGACCACATCAAGTTCATAGACGAACTTCTTGATCCAAACTGCTTCCTTTGCTGCTTCCAAAGCTGCAATGTATTCTGCCTCTATGGCAGAATCCGCTATAGTCTCTTGCTTGGAACCTTTCCAACTTATTGCACCTCCATTCAAGGTGAACACGTACCCAGACTAAGACCTGGAATCATCTTTGTCTGTCTGGAAGCTGACATCCGTATACCTGCGTATCACCATGTCCCCTTCTCCATATATTAGGAACACATCCTTAGTTCTTCTTAAGTACTTAAAGATCATCTTAACAACCACCCAATGATCCATTCCTAGATTAGACTGGTATCCGCACGTGACACTCAGAGCATATGATACATCGGGTCTTGTATATAACATAACATACATGATAGATTCTATTGCGGATGAATAGAGAATCTTACTCATGCAAATCCTCTCATCTTCTATGCGTGGACACATAGACTTCGAAAGGTGTATCCCATGCCTGATGGGTAGGAAACCTTTCTTGGATTCCAACATGCTAAACCTCTTTAGCACTCGGTCTATATATGTAGACTGCGAAAGACCAAGTAACCATTTCGATCTATCCCTATAGATCTTAATCCCGAGGATGTAGGTTGCTTCTCCCAGGTCTTTCATGGAGAACGTCTTGGGCAACCAAATTTTAACTGACTGTAAGACAGAAATATCATTTCCTATAAGTAATATGTCATCGACATACAATACTAGGAACATGAGTACACTCCCACTAACCTTCTTGTACACACAAGGTTCGTCCGGATTTTGTGAGAAATCAAACTTTTTGATTGTCTCATCAAAATGGATATTTTAGCTCCTAGATGCTTGCTTCAGTCCATCGCAATTTGCATACCTTGGTTTTATCAACCGATGTGAAACCCTCAGGCTGTATCATATACACGTCCTCGAGTATGTTTCCATTAAGGAAAGCTATTTTCACATCCATCTGTCATATCTCATAATCATAATGAGCCGCTATGGCCAGGAGCATCCGAATGGATTTAAGCATAGCAACAGGTGAATAGGTCTCGTCATAATCAACACCTTGCTTTTGACGATATCCTTTCGCCACTAGTCTAGCCTTATAGGTAATCACATTACCATCCATGTCGGTCTTCTTCTTGAAAACCCACTTGCACCCTATAGGCTTTATGCATTCAGGTGGGTCAACCAAGTTCCAAACTTGATTTTCATACATGAAATCCATTTCCGACTTTATAGCGTTAAGCCATTTATCCCTTTCTGAACTTTTTAGAACTTCTCCATAACTGGTAGGCACCTCATCATCAATGAGTAATACGTCGTTCGATTCACTTACGAGAAATCCATATCTCTTAGGAATGTTGCGTGTTCTACCAGATCTATGAAGATGTGGTGTCACAATAGGTCCAGCCGATAGCTCATCACTATGAGTTATCGATTGTGGTGCTTCACCAGGTATCTCATCAATGTCTATTGGAGTCTCTTGAGCCTCCTCAAGCTCAACGACACTCCCACTATTTTCTTGCAAGAGAAACTCTTTCTCTAGAAACACAGCATGCCTTGAAACAAATATATTTTGTTTCACATGATGATAGAATTGGTAACCCCTCATTAAATAGACATTTATCAGACTTAGCATCCAGTTTGACTGATACAATCCGCTTCACATAAACAGGACAACCCCATATCTTCAAGTAAGATAAATGAGATTTCTTACTATTCCATATCTCATATGGAGTAGTTGAGACTACCTTGGTTGGCATTTTGTTTAGTAAGTAAACAGTTGTCTGAAGTGCATAGCCCCAAAAGGACTTAGGAAGATTCGCATGATTCATTATCGACCTGACCATATCCAACAAGGTCTGGTTATGCCTCTCAGATACACCATTATGCTACGGTGTATATGGCGGAGTCCATTGAGACAATATACCATTGTCCCTTAGATAATCTAGAAACTCTTGACTCAAGTATTCACCACCTCGATTCGATCAAAGTATTTTAATACTCTTGCCAAGTTGTTTCTCTACTTAATTTCTGAATTCTTTGAACCTTTCAAAGGCTTCAGACTTGTGTTTCATCAAGAACACATACCCAAACCGTGAGTGATCATCGGTGAAGGTAATGAAGTAGCTATAACCTCCTAGAGCTTGAGTTAACATAGGTCCGTATACATCAGTATGTATTAGACCAAGCAACTCACCCACTGGTTCACTTTTTTCAGTAAAAGGTAACTTGGTCATCTTGTCTTTTAAGCATGATTTGCATGTATCGTATGAATCTAATTCAAACGATTCCAGAATTCCACATCGGTGTAATTCAGACATGCGTTTCTTGCTCACATGGCCAAGACGACAATGTCACATGTAGGAGTCTAATTGATTATCTTTTTGAGCATGCTTGTTGCTCGCTTCGATATTGAAAATGTCACTGGATACGTCCAACGTATAAATACCCAAGTGTCTGAGAAAATAGAATGACAATCAATAACGAAGATATCTGAAGAAGATGGAGCATCTGATGCCTTATTCTTCTTCACGACTCGAGATAAATCTTGCAGTTTCTTCGCCAATGGCCCTCCTTGCCATAATGATGGCAAGTACCCTTTTGAGCTGGTTTTGCCTTCGTAGCCTTTTTCTTCTTCCCCTTCTACTATTCCTTTGACTTCCTCTTAGAACCTTTCTTCGAGGAATCAACTAACAGCACCGTCCCCTGCTCATGCTTCTCAGAAGGCTCCACAGTCTTCAACATATTGAGCAGTACTAAAGATGAACTTTCTTGTATCTGAGAGGTGAAGAGGAGCTTGGAGACTTCGAACATTTCGAATCTCACTTGCTCATCAAACAACTCATAAAGATGAAGGACTATGGTATGAGCATCCATATGCTCATGCTGCTTCCACAACTCGAGTACCATTGCGGCTAGCATGATGCAACTCACTTGCTCAGAATCACTCACATATTTCTGATGGGCCAAAAATTGGTCCGGTGTTGCATCATCACTAGGACGGGCGGGAAGAGACGCTTCGAGGACATACTCAAGCTTTTTCGCCTTGAAAATAATTCTCAAGTTTCTAAGCCAATCCAAGAAGTTCGGTCCAATCAATTTATTTGAATCCAAAATAGAGCGCAAATTCAAAGATGTCATGATCAATCGATTAACCTAAAAATACAAATCGAGCATATATGAGAAAAATGATTTAAAATGCATCCACGTATATTTAAAAAATCTCATTCATTTTTCGAATTCAAAAACCCTCAAAATCAATTCGGGAGATCATAGGTCAATCTCTGAATGGGTTGATATCCAACATAGATAAGAACAACCTTGGAGTGAGTCCAACAAGCCATTCTTAGCTATGATGGTGGGTATCAAGTATACCAATTACATATCACGTATATGTAACTATTACAATGTAACTAATTGAATGTTCGCACATAACAAGTATGCATTATATGCATAGCACCCAACTTCACCTCTCTTCACATCGACCTTGGAGTGAGTCCAACAAATCGATGCTCCAAGTTAGAGCCGACCCATTAATTGCGAAATAATTTTAATATGGTTAGAGCGCATTCAACCAATCAGCTAGGCTTGGAGTGAGTCCAACAACTCAATCTAACGATTGACCTCTGGCTCTTACCATATTAGTGTTAAACTATTCCAATGATTTGAACATGTTCAGATTTGAGCCGGGCTTGGAGTGAGTCCAATAACCCAAACAAGAAACAGAACTCTGGTTCTAATCAAATTAATGGAAGGTGTATGCTTTAATATTTTATAAGGGTTTTAAAGTCTCATCCTCTTTGCATGCAAAAAACTATTATTTACATGACATGACATACATCTACATGTCACGATACGCATGACATAATGATATGCATCTAATGCAATTATATGACATACAATTATGGCATGTACAATAATTTCCTTATATGTCAAAACTATTTATGGAAATAAAATATATTTGAGATTTGATTCCCCAAATCAAATTATGATTAAATTAGGAAATAAATTTCTAAATCTAATCATATATTTTATCTATGAAAGGTCTTAATTAAGGAAAGTCAAATTTAATTTAGGATATAAATTTCCTAAATTGTCAAAACTATTTATGGAAATAAAATATGTTTTAGATTTGATTTCCCAAATCAAATCACGATAAAAATTAGGAAACAAATTTTCAAATCTAATCACATATTTTATTTATGGAAAGTGTTAATTTCCATAAATACTTATAAACTTTCCAAAAGTAGAAGATTTCCATAAATACTTCTAAACTTTCCAAAATTAAAAAATTTCCATAAATACTTCTAAACTTTCCAAAAGTAGAAAATTTCCATAAATACAATTATGACTATCGCAAAATAATTTTACAATTATGTCGAAACACAACCTGGGCTCTGATACCACTGTTGGGTTTCTAGCACCACGACGATGTTGGGTTTCCGGCACCGCGGCGTGTGTGTGTTCGATCACGTTTCGTAAACACGAACACAGCGGAAGCAATAAAAATAATAAATCTATATTTATTACAACACACACAACACACGCATGCATATTACAACAAGTGTAGACATAACTGTAAATTTAAATTTGCAATAAAAGGAAATTTATCTACGTTATACCTTTCGTATGACATGTAGTGGGAACGACATCAACCAGAACGATCCTCGCTAGAATCGTCTCTATCCGTATCCACGCCGAGTTCCTCGGGTTGACTTCGCTAAGCCACGAGCTTCGTCTTCGTACGGGTTACTAGCCTCGTGTTGAAGACGACGTGATCGAGAGATGATCACGATCCGAATCCAAATTCGGATCCTAATACGAGTTCTCAAAACTCGCTTCTCTGGAGAGGTATTCATCAACCAATTGATGAATCCTTCGTCCTCCACCTCAGAGGATTACCGGAGATCGAATCCCCGGTAAGTTAGCCGCTGTCGGAGCTCTAACCGTCGTCCAAACGACGCTCCGACGAGAGGAGAAGAAGCTGTCCAGAAAACTGGACAGCTTGGTGGAGGAGTAGGCGCCGGCCAAAACAAGGAAGCCAAGTGCTCACCTTTTCACCGAGGCCTAAGAAGATCACCGGAGGGTCGCCGGAGGGTTCACCGAAGCTTGACACCGCAAGGAGTGGACGCAGACAAGGAGTCAAGCGGCAAGCTTAGGGTTGGCGCCGAAAACTCCTTCAATGGGGTGGGCGGCAACTTTTTTTAGGGCTTGGATTATTCGGGCTTAATTATCCCTTAAGCCCTATTTTATAGAGAACTAATTCTCTTAATAGTTATTGGATCATAACCATTAGGCCCGTTAACCCGCTCCATTAAGATAAGTTAAAATAAACCAAACCATGATGGTTTATTTTAAGTTAAAACGAACCGAACCAACTTTTGGTTCATTCGTTTAAAATAAACCAAACCCTTTGGTTTATTCTCCTCCATTAGATTAGAACCAAACCATTTTGGTCCATCCATTATGTCTTCATAAGACACGGCCCATCCACGCTTCCATTGCGACTGAAACGATTTCATGCTCGCTTTATGTTTGGTCTAACCAAACCTAGTTTCTCTCGGTCTAAGAATCCCATTCTCAAGCTCGTTTTAAATCCTTTGGATTACGCTCATTGTGCGTGTGACCAAATAGGTTCTCGGTTTATGTTGGTCGTCTATAATTAACCATTAATTATAGAACGATCATGAGTGGCACCTAGTAGTACATCATGATCCCCAATTAACCGAAAAGATCAACGGTTGATCCAGAACTATTTCTGAAACCCTTCAGCAGCTCGAATGATTCGTGCCCCATTCCCTTTACTCATCTTATACCCACTTGGTATAGGACATGGTCTATAGTTTCAGTCCCCACTAGGCTGACTACGTCACACCTAGCCCAAGTATCATTTCCTCATCCTACGGATTCTAGTTACTACACATGTATCGAAGAGTACTTTACTCTAAACATGTAATGCTTTGGCCAAAGACTTTAGTAACAATCCGACGAGAGGCCATGAGTATATATCTCCTCGCAAGGAGTGGTGAATCCTTTATAGGCTATTCAAACACCTTCGATCACTTCGACTTATACCCAATCATCTCGGGTCCACATCTCCTTAGAGATGTTTGCTTAAGATGTCAAAGCATAAGTCTCATGATCAAGATGACTTGAATACCGCAAAGTCAAAGGAACATCGCACTTAAGAAACAGTAAGAGATTCATTGACCTATCTATATATGAAGAGTAACATATGTAGTATTACGGCTGTTCACTCCAATTAACTAGTTACCAAAACTAGCATCCACTATTAACTCCGACATCACTATGTCTCCACCAAAGTGAGAATCACCGCTTGGATACACCAAGGAGTATACCTGCTAGTCTCGACAATTGATTGATGGTGTCCAAATCCATCAATTCATCGACTAGGATAATTCGATACATCACAATTACACATGTAGAGATACTCACTAGTTGTGATCCAATCACAAATTCTCTCATGCCGTGAATCGATCGTGGACATTCAGTAAATGAGTTTAAGATCCAATCAAATACATAAAACATGTATACTCAAATAGTGAATCTTCATTTATCATATAAATGGTTCATACATAAGGCGATTGCCTTAGGACATCTCTCATATATTACTAACAGACTCCCACTTGGCCTAATGTCAATCGCTACGGTATCCAATACCATAAGCTCGAACATGACCCTTAAACTTATTTTGAGGTAATGCCTTAGTCAAGGGATCCGCTAAGTTCCTTTCAGTGGGAATTTTCTCGATTTGTATTTCGTTCCTACTGATGATCTCTCTGATAAGATGATAGCGGCGAAGCACATGTTTGGATCGTTGATGAGACCTTGGCTCTTTCGCCTGTGCAATTGCTCCATTGTTGTCGCAGTAGACCGGTATTGCTTCAACAATGGCCGGAATCACACCAAGTTCATGTACGAACTTTTTGATCCAAACCGCTTCCTTTGCTGCTTCCGAAGCTGCAATGTATTCTGCCTTAGTGGCAGAATCCGCTATAGCGTCAAGCTTGGAACCTTTCCAACTTATTGTGCCTCCATTCCAGGTGAATACATATCCAGACAAAGACATGGAATCATCCTTGTCTGTCTGGAGCTGGCATCCGTATACCCACGTATCACCATGTACTCTTCTCCATATATTAGGAACGTATCCTTAGTTCTTCTTAAGTACTTAAGGATCGTCTTAACAGTCACCCAATGATCCATTCCTGGATCAAACTGGTATCTGCTTGTGACACTCAGAGCATACGATACATCGGGCCTCGTACATAACATAGCATACATGATAGATCCTATTGCGGATGCATAGGGAATCTTACTCATGCAAATCCTCTCATCTTCTGTGCGCGGACACATAGACTTCGAAAGGTGTACCCCATGCCTGATGGGTAGGAAACCTTTCTTGGATTCCGACATGCTAAACCTCTTTAGCACTCGGTCTATATATGTAGACTGCGAAAGACCAAACAACTGTTTCGATCTATCTCTATAGATCTTAATCCCGAAAATATAGGTTGCTTCTCCTAGGTCTTTCATGGAGAATGTCTTGGATAACCAAACCTTCACTGACTGTAAGATTGAAACATCGTTTCCTATAAGTAGTATGTCATCGACATACAATACTAGGAATACGACTGCACTCCCACTAACCTTCTTGTACACACAAGGTTTGTTTGGATTTTGTGAGAAATCAAACTTTTTGATTGTCTCATCAAAACGGATATTCCAGCTCCTGGATGCTTGCTTCAATCCATAAATGGACCGTCGCAATTTGCATACCTTGGTTTTATCAACCGATGTGAAACCCTCAGGCTGTATCATATACACGTCCTCGTGTAGGTTTCCATTAAGGAAAGCTGTTTTCACATCCATCTGTCATATCTCATAATCATAATGAGCCGCTATGGCCAGGAGCATTCGAATGGATTTAAGCATAGCTACAGGCGAATAGGTTTCGTCATAATCAACACCTTGTTTTTGACGATATCCTTTCGCCACCAATCTAGCCTTATAGGTAATCACATTACCATCCATGTCGGTTTTCTTCTTGAAAACCCACTTGCACCCTATAGGCTTTATGCCTTCAGGTGGGTCAACCAAGTTTCAAACTTGGTTTTCATACATGGAATCCATTTCCGACTTCATGGCACCAAGCCACTTATCCCTTTCTGAACTTGTCAGCACTTCTTCATAACTGGTAGGCTCCTCATCATCAATGAGTAATACGTCGTTTGATTCACTTACGAGAAATCCATATCTCTCAGGAATATTGCGTGTTCTACCAGATCTACGAATATGTGGTGTTACAATAGGTCCAGCCGATTGCTCATCACTATGAGTTGTCGGCTGTTGTGCTTCACCAGGTATCTCATCAATGTCTATTTGAGTCTCTCGAGCCTCCTCAAGCTCGACGACACTCCCACTGTTTTCTTGCAAGAGAAACTCTTTCTCTAGAAACACAGCATGCCTTGAAACAAACACCTTTTGTTCCACAGGATGATAGAATTGGTAACCCCTTGTTTCATTAGGGTATCCAATAAATAGACATTTATCAGACTTAGCATCCAATTTGTCTGATACAGTCAGCTTCACATAAGCAGGACAACCCCATATCTTCAAGTAAGATACATGAGGTTTCTTACCATTCCATATCTCATATGGAGTAGTTGAGACTACCTTGGTAGGCATTCTGTTTAACAAGTAAACAACTATCTGAAGTGCATAGCCCCAAAAGGACTTGGGAAGAGTCGCATGATTCATCATTGACCTGACCATGTCCAACAAGGTCCGGTTATGCCTCTCAGATACACCATTATGCTGTGGTGTATATGGCGGAGTCCATTGAGACAATATGTCATTGTCTCTTAGATAATCAAGAAACTCTTGACTTAAGTATTCACCACCTCGATCCGATCGAAGTATTTTAATACTCTTGTCATGTTGTCTCTCTACTTCATTTCTGAATTCTTTGAACCTTTCAAAGGCTTCAGACTTGTGTTTCATCAAGAACACATACCCAAACCGTGAGTGATCATTGGTGAAGGTAATGAAGTAGCTATAGCCTCCTAAAGCTTGAGTTGACATAGGTCCACATACAACAGTATGTATTAGACCTAGTAACTCTCCCACTCGTTCACCTTTTCCAATAAAAGGTAACTTAGTCATCTTGCCTTTTAAGCATGATTCGCATGTATCATATGAATCTAATTCAAACGATTCCAGAATTCCACATTTGTGTAATTCAGACATGCGTTTCTTGCTTACATGGCCAAGACGACAATGCCACATATAGGAGTCTATTTGATTATCCTTTTGAGCACGCGTGTTGTTCGCTTCGATATTGAAGATGTCACTGGATACGTCCAACGTATAAACACCATTGCTTAAAGTTCCAGTCCCATAAAGAACTCCATTCAAAGTTATGTAACAACAATTGTTACTAAAAGTCAAATGGTACCCATTTCTATTTAAACAAGAAATAGAAATGATGTTTTTTATCAACGAAGGAACAT
Organism: Wurfbainia villosa; assembly: GCA_025175895.1. Lineage (NCBI taxonomy): Eukaryota > Viridiplantae > Streptophyta > Magnoliopsida > Zingiberales > Zingiberaceae > Wurfbainia > Wurfbainia villosa. Next base: position 72,538,780 of record CM045987.1, on the reverse strand, counting down.
AAAAGCAATTGTCCAGTTCTAAGACAAGTCCTGTAGGGAGTTTCAACAAATGCGTTCCAATGGCGACTACAGCAACCTTTGCTCCATTCCCAACACGCAAATTTGACTCTCCCTTAACGAGTCTTCTTCTATTCCTTAGCCCATGTATGTCATTACATATATGTAAGCCACACCCAGTATCCAATACCCAAGTGTTTGAGGAAATAGAATGACAATCAATAACGAAGATATCTGAAGAAGATGGGGCATCCGATGCCTTATTCTTCTTCACGGACTCAAGATAAATCTTGCACTTTCTTCGTAAATGGCTCTCCTTGCCATAATGATGGCAAGTTTCCTTTTGTGCTAGTTCTACTTTCTTAGCCCTTCTCTTCTTTCCCTTCTGCTGTTCCTTTGACTTCCTCTTAGAACCTTTCTTCGAGGAATCAACTAATAGCACCGTCCCCTGCTCATGCTTCTCAGAAGACTCCACAGTCTTCAGCATATTGAGCAGTACCACAAATGAACCTTCTAGCATCTCAGAGGTGAAGAGGAGCTTTGAGACTTCGAACCTTTCGAATCTCACTTGCTCATCAACCAACTCACAAAGATGAAGGACTACGATATGAGCATCCATATGCTCATGCTGCTTTCGTAGCTTGGGTTCCATCGCGGCTAGCATGATGCAACTCATTTGTTCAGAATCACTCACATGTTTCTGATAGGCCAACAATTGGTCCGGAGTTGCATCGTCACTAGGATGGGCGGGAAGAGGCGCTTCGAGGACATACGCAAGCTTTTCACCTTGAGAACAATTTTAGAAATACAAAACGAGCATATATGAGAAAGATGATTTTTAAAATGCATCAATATACATTTATAAATCCCATTCATTTTTCGAATTTCAAAAACCCCAAAATCACTTTGGGAGATCATAGGTCCATCTCTGAATGGGCTGATATCCATCATAGTTATGAACAACCTTGGAGAGAGTCCAACAAGCCATTCATAACTACGACGGTAGGTTCAACTATACCGATTGCATATCACGTATATGCAACTATCACAATGTGCTATCAACTAATTGAATGTTCACACATACATCGGGTTGTTAACACATTAACAAGTATGCATCATATGCATAGCACCCAACTTCACCTCCCTTTACATCGACCTTGGAGAGAGTCCAACAAGCCGATGCTCCAGGTTAAAGCCAACCCATTAATCGAGAAATAGTTTTAATATGGTTAGAACGCATTCAACCAATTAGCCCAGCTTGGAGAGAGTCCAACAACCAAAGCTAACTATTGACCTCTGACTCTTACCATATTAGTATTAAACTATTCCATGGTTTGAACATGTTCGGGTTCGAGCCGGGCTTGGAGAGAGTCCAACAACCCAAACAAGAAACGGAACTCTGGTTCTAACCATATTAATGGAAGGTGTAGGCTTTAATATTGTTTAAGGGTTTTTATGTCTCATCCTCTTTGCATGCAAATAACTATTATCTACATGGCATGACATACATGACATACATCTACATGTCACGACACGCATGACATAATGTTATGCATCTAATGCAATTACATGGCATACAATTATGTCATGTATATATTTCCTTATATGTCATAACTATTTATGGAAATAAAATATGTTTAAGATTTGATTCTCCAAATCAAATCATAATTAAATTAGGAAATAAATTTCCAAATCTAATCACATATTTTATTCATGGAATTATTTGATTAAGGAAAATCTATTTAGGAAACTAATTTCCTAAATCATTAAAACTACTTATGGAAATAAAATATTTTAAGATTTGATTTGCCAAATCAAATTATGATTAAATTAGGAAACAAATTTCCAGAATCTAATCAAATATTTTATTTATGGAAAATATCAATTTCCAAAAATACTTCCAACTTTCCAAAAGTGGAAGATTTCCATAAATACTTCTAGACTTTCCAAAATTGAAAAATTTCAATAAATACTTCTAAATTTCCAAAATTAGAAAATTTCCAGAAATACATTATGACTATCGCAAAACCATTTTTACGATTATGTCGAAACACAACCTGGGCTCTGATACCACTGTTGGGTTTCCGGCACCGCGGCGTGTGTTTGTTCGATCACGTTTCGTAAACATGAACACAGCGGAAGCAATAAAAATAATAAATCTATATTTATTACAACACACACAACACACGCATACATATTACAACAAGTGTAGACATAACCGTAAATTTAAATTTGCAATAAAAGGAAATTTATCTACGTTATACCTTTCGTATGACGTGTAGCGGGAACGGCATCAACCGGAACGATCCTCGCTAGAATCGTCTCTATCGGTATCCATGCCGAGTTCCTCGGGATGACTTCGCTAAGCCACGAGCTTCGTCTTCGTACGGGTTACTAGCCTCGTGTTGAAGACGACGTGATCGAGAGATGATCACAATCCGAATCCAAATTCGGATCCTAATACGAGTTCTCAAAACTCGCTTCTCCGGAGAGGTATTCGTCAACCAATTGACGAATCCTTCGTCCTCCACCTCAGAGGATTACCGAAGATCGAATCCTCGGTAAGTTAGCCGCTGTCGGAGCTCTAACCGTTGTCCAAACGACGCTCCGACGAGAGGAGAAGAAGCTGTCCAGAAAACTGGACAGCTTGGTGGAGGAGTAGGCGCCGGCCAAAACAAGGAAGCCAAGTGCTCACCTTTTCACCGAGGCCTAAGAAGATCACCGGAGGGTCGCCGGAGGGTTCATCGGCTGAAGCTTGGACGCCGGCAAGTAGCTGGACGGCGGCACAAGGAGCTGGGCGGCAAGCTTAGGGTTGGCGCCGAAAACTCCTTCAATGGGGTGGGCGGCAACTTTTTTTAGGGCTTGGATTATTCGGGCTTAATTATCCCTTAAGCCCTCTTTTATAGAGAACTAATTCTCTTAATGGTTATTGGATCATAACCATTAGGCCCGTTAACCCGCTCCATTAAGATAAGTTAAAATAAACCAAACCATGATGGTTTATTTTAAGTTAAAACGAACCGAACCAACTTGTGGTTCATTCGTTTAAAATAAACCAAACCCTTTGGTTTATTCTCCTCCATTGGATTAGAACCAAACCATTTTGGTCCATCCATTATGTCTTCATAAGACACGGCCCATCCACGCTTCCATTGCGACTGAAACGATTTCATTCTCGCTTTATGTTTGGTCCAACCAAACCTAGTTTCTCTTGGTCTAAGAATCCCATTCTCAAGCTCGTTTTAAATCCTTTGGATTACGCTCGTTGTGCGTGTGACCAAATAGGTTCTCGGTTTATGTTGGTCGTCTATAATTAACCATTAATTATAGAACGATCATGAGTGGCACCTAGTAGTACATCATGATCCCCAATTAACCGAAAAGATCAACGGTTGATCCAGAACTATTTCTGAAACCCTTCAGCAGCTCGAATGATTCGTGCCCCATTCCCTTCACTCATCTTATACCCACTTGGTTCAGGACATGGTCTATAGTGTCAGTCCCCACTAGGCTGACTACGTCACACCTAGCCCAAGTATCATTTTCTCGTCCTACGGATTCTAGTTACTGCACATGTATCGAAGAGTACTTTACTCTAAACCTGTAATGCTTTGGCCAAAAACTTTAGTAACAATCCGACGAGAGGCCATGGGTATACATCTCCTCGCAAGGAGTGGTGAATCCTTTATAGGCTATTCAAACACCTTCGATCACTTCGACTTATACCCAATCATTCCGGGTCCACATCTCCTTAGAGATGCTTGCTTAAGATGTCAAAGCATAAGTCTCTATGATCAAGATGACTTGAATACCGCAAGTCAAAGGAACATCGCACTTAAGCCACAGTAAGAACTTCATTGACATATCTATATATGCAGAGAACCATATGAAGTCTTATGGCTAGTCACTCCAATGAACTAGTTACCATAACTAGCATCCACGATTAACTCTGTACATCACTATGTCTCCAGCCAGTGAGAATCAACTGCTTGGATACACCAAGGAGTATATCTCGTGCTAGTCTCGACAGAATTGATGGTGTCCAAATCCATCAATTCATCGACTAGGGATAATTCCGATACATCACAATTACACATGTAGAGATACTCACTAGTTGTGATCCAATCACAAATTCTCTCATGCTGTGAATCGTATCGTGGACATTCAGTAAATGAGTTTAAGATCCAATCAAATACATAAAATATGTATACTCAAATAGTGAATCTTCATTTATCATATAAATGGTTCATACATAAAGCGATTGCCTTAGGACATCTCTCATATATTACTAACAGACGAGTGTGTGTTCGAACATGTTTCGTAAACATGTGCACAACGGAAGAATTAAAAAGCAATAAATCTAATTTATTACAACACACACATCACACGCATGCATAGTACAACATGTGTAGATATAATCGTAAATTCAAGTTTTGCAATAAAAGGAAATTACTCTAGTTATACTTGACGTATCATGTGCAGTGGGAAGACATCAACCGGAGCAACTCTCGCTAGAATTGCCTCTATCCGTATCCACGCCGAGTATCGTCAGGATAGCTTCACAAAGCTACAAGCCTCGTCTTCGCAAGAGTCACTAGCCTCATGATGAAGACGATGTGATCGAGAGAGGATCACAATCCGAATCAAAATTCGGATTCAAAAATGAGTCCCCAAAACTTGCTTCTCCGGAGAGGTATTCGTCAACCGATTGACGAATCATTCATCCTCCACCTATGAGGATTATCGGAGATCGAATCCCCGGCAAGGTAGCCACTATCAGAGCTCCAAACATCGTCCAAACGATGCTCCGACATGAAGGGAGGAAGCTGTCCAGAAATCTTGACAGCTTGGTGGAGGGGTTGCGCCGGGTCAAAGAGGATGGTCGGCTGCACCTTGGTCACCTGAGCTAAGGGAAGTCGCCAGAGGGTCGCCGACAGGAGCTTGGACGCTGGCAGCAAGGTGGACGGCGGCACAAGGCTGGCAACGTGGAGGCTTGGGCGGGGGCAAGGAGAAGAGAGGGAGAAGGGTTGGGCGGCTAGGTTTTCCAACACAAGTTATCCACGAAAAACCCTTAAGCCATATTTTTATAGAGAACACATTCTCCTAACGGTTATTGGTTCATAACCAAAAAATCCGTTAACCCGCTCCAATAACTTAAGTTAAAATAAACCAAACCGAGTTGGTCCATTCTAAGTTAAAATGAACCGAACCAACTTTGGTTCATTCGTTTAAAACAAACCAAACCCCTTTGGTTTATTCTTCACCATTGGATTAGAACCAAACCAATTTGGTTCATCCATCATGTCTTCATAAGACACGACCCATCCACGCTTCCATTGCGACTGAAACGATTTCATGCTCGATCCTTGTTTGGTCTAACCAAACCTAATTTCTCTCGGTCTAAGAATCTCATTCTCAAGCTTGTTTTAAATCCTTCGGATTACGCTTGTTGTGCGTGTGACCAAATAGGTTCTTGGTTTATGTTGGTTGTCTATAATTAACCATTAATTATAGAACGATCATGAGTGACACCTAATCTCAATGGTTTGTCCTCTCATATGGGTGCTTGTTGTTATCGACCAATCATCCCTCATTTCATCATTGGGCGAGATGTTGGTGCAATCGGCCCAGGTCACCATTGACCGGACTCGAGTTTGACTCGAGTAGTATTTTGATATTTGACATTGATATTTGACAAGGGAGTTGCCCATTGTTTGACAATGGATTAACTATATGGTTGACATGGGGTTGACCATATGATGGAGAAGTCTAAGTGGGACACTTGACAATGGAAAGTCCAAATCATGGGTACTTGGCATAGAAAGTCCAAGTGGGACACTTGGCAATGGAAAGTCCAAATCATGGGTCTTGACAAGGGAATATCCAAGCTTGAGTCTTGGCAATTGAAAGTCCAATAGGGGTTGGCATGAAAAGTCCAAGCATGAGTCTTGGCAAGGGAAAGTCCAAGCTTGAGTCTTGGCAAATGGAAAGTCCAACATGGGTTGACAAGGAAAGTTAATGGTTGATATTGGCAGCATAAAGTCCAAGCGGGAGTCTTGGTAGCATAAGTCCAATGGTTGGCAGCGTAAAGTCCAAGCGGTAGTCTTGGCAACGTAAGTCCAATGTGCCTTGACGATATAGATCAACTTAGCATGACAATAGCCGATGGAAGCACATGAAAACTAGCTTATGGATGAACAAGTCATGGATGACTTGGAGGGATCCGATAGGTGTGAGGTTGACGGAGGTGGCTAAAAGGCTTAGGTCTAGGCTAAGGGTGGTCTAGCAAGTATGAGAGCATCATACTTGAGGTTAAACCTCATGTTTGAGGTTATCAGTTGACTGGGGCTTTGAAACCAGTCGATTGGTCAAGTGTTTTGACACTTGACAGTCGATTTGACTCTTGGCAGTCAACTGAGATTATAGCCAGTCGAATTGATCAGAGTCGATTGGTGTTCGACTGCAGAAAATGGTCTGGCAGTCGACTGCCAACATTGGACAATCGACTGATGGCTTGAGCAGTTGACTTCTGGTTGGGGTTACAAGAGCAGAATGCTCGGTAGTCGATTGGTCAGTTGACTACGACCTTGACAATCGACTACTGGGTAATGGCAGTCGACTGTCAGTGTATCCGTTGGCTTGAATGCCGCCGTGGATTAAGTTCGTTGTGAGACAACGACATTGTTGACAGTCGATTGGGGCCTTATGGTAGTTGACTGCCAGGAGGAAATCCAGGTCGCAAGGAGGCTTAAAAGGAGCTCGACGAGAGGGATTTCCATAGGGATTTCTTGGGCATTTTTTAGGCGATTTGCTGGTGCAAATTAGGGTCTTCAAGCACGGTTCAAGCAATCAATAAGCAAGCATCCAAAAACGTATTTGTAAAGTTTTCTTTACGTGTTTTTGTGTATTTCATTTGTAATCGTTTGTATTTACTTTTATTACTTGTGTAATCACTGTACGAGGTTTCTCCGCCTCCGACGTATTGTTGAGAAAGAGTTATTAGTGGTGTTGGCATCGCTAGGGCTCGTTCGAGCCCAATCCGTGGAGTAAGAACCTTGAGGTTCCGAACCACGTTATATTTGCATGTTATGGTTGTGTTTGTCGTCTTTCATTATTGTTATTATTATTTCCGCTGCGTTAACAAGTGTTGTCGAGACGAACGCGATCAAAATCCATTGACGTACGACACGCTATTCACCCCCCTCTAGCGACGTCCAATTCCCAACACGAGAGATCAAGTAACGTCTCATGACCATCTTCGTAAAGTACCTTATCATCATCGTACTCATCATAGATGGGGTCGCCCATGACCTCAACAATGTCGTAGATAGGGTTTTCCATGTTTACTTTAATTTCCTCGTCTATGTTATCATCATCGTAGACAGGGTCTTCTACGTCTTCTTTAGTTTCAATATCTTCATCTTCATCGTAGATGGAGTCTCCCATGTCTTCTTTAGTCATGCTCCTCCATCCTTCGACCCATTTTGAAAAGAACTCGACCTCGAGTTCGAGTCGGGGTCATTATTTGTGCACGACCTCTTGCTTCATTTATCAATAGATATTACTCATTGATTGTTTGTGTGTCATGTCTCAAAATAGAAGATGTAATAATGACTGTGTATAGCTAAGAGGAAGGAAATGACCTTTCATCTTCTCCCAATCAGTAATCTTGAATTTGCTCGGTTTCTTTCGGGAGTGCCGCAATAGTAACCACTAAGCGAATGTTTCTCCCTCAAGCGTCATGACTACCAACTTTACTTTAGCATGATTGGGAAGTTCTTCGAAATAAAAAATCTATTCGACTTCATCAATCCAATCAAAAATATTTTCTACGTGTAATGTGCCAGAAAATTCGGAAAGCTTGATCCGAAAAATAAGGTATTCATATTGTTCTTCACGATTACGATGATCTCGATGATACGGTTGTTTAAAATTCGAAGTAGTGTGTCGATTAAATACCTTATGATCTTTAAGATATAGACACCAAGATAACTCTACGACTTGTCTCTGTAGATCCTTGATGATTTCTTGGGAACATCGATCCTAGGGTACGACTTCCTCAATCGAAACTTGCCGATCATGTCCATAACCATAACCATAATTAATAATCATTAATGGATCGGTGAGATAACTCCGTGATTGATCTCTATAGATTGATGAGCTCACGGGTACTTTGATCTTGAGGTGTGGCTTCATTAATCGGAACCTGCCGATCACGATCATAACCATGTTCTCGTTGATCTTCCATAGATCTAGTGCTCTGATACCAACTGATGTAGACGGGGCAGCAGGGCAGCGGGACGACGCTAAAAACCTTCCATACATGAGATTAGAATAGAGGGGTAGAGAGAATCAAAGGAGAGGAGAAATTCGCCAACAAAAGAGGATCACCTTTTTATTTAAATGAAAAAGAAATATTATTAATCAAAACTGAAAATTTTATAAAGTCTAAATCTATGTTTAAATAAGTTTAGAAAAAGAATATTTCTTAATGCTAAAAAAATAAATTAACTTTAACAGAAATTTCTTAATAAGTAAGAAAGTAAAAAAATAATTAAACAAAATAAATAAAAAATTAAACAGAAAAATAAATATAAAAATTTTAAAACTAAAAAATTAAATTAAATAAAAATTCATAATAAAATAAAATTAATAATTAAATATTAATTAAATTCTAAATAACAACGAAAAAATAAAATTAAATAAAAATTCTAAATAAATAAAATTAATAATAAAATATTAATAAAATTGATGAAAAATTAAAATTAAATGAAAATTCGAAATAAATAAAATTAATAATTAAATATTAATAAAACTCTAAATAATGTCGGTAGTACGTAATGGTCGTGGTCTGGTCCACGGTTAGATTGTGGTGGGAACCACGGTCGTGGACTGGTCCACAATAATGCCATGGTGAGGATCACGACTATGGTAGGGAACACGAGCAGGTCGTGGTCCCTATTGGAGGTCCCGTATTGAACCATGGAATGTTCCACGCTAGTGGTGGTGACCACGGATAGGTCGTGGTAGCCTCTAGGAACTGCTTTATACTTCATCCTGATCCAAAATGAAGAATATCTATATCAGGGGCCATGAAGGCATTGAAATCTTTATTTTAGGGCTCAATTTCTCCCTGTCATGATTTAGAGAAAGACGAAATCGCATCTTATGATAAAAGTTGATCAAGATGTTAGATACGCCTACATCACTGAATCATCAATAGCTATATATATATATACAAAATTGATCTCCAGCGTGCCTCATCAGTCCGTGCCCGTGCGCAACGTGCTCTCCGCCGTCGGATCGAACGCGCGATTGGGAAATGTACAGTGCATTTTCTTCCCCGCTCGTAGAACGGAAGCTCAGAATTGACCGTCGACGCCCCTATTCCAGCCGCGACTCAATCGGATTCCGATCGCAGTCCGATCGAACGAAGGCCGGATTCGTGGCCGGAAACGTCCGCGATTGCGACCGCCAGTGGGCGCGATGTTAGTAATATATGAGAGATGTCCTAAGGCAATCGCCTTATGTATGAACCATTTATATGATAAATGAAGATTCACTATTTGAGTATACATGTTTTATGTATTTGATTGGATCTTAAACTCATTTCTTGAATGTCACGATCGATTCACGGCATGAGAGAATTTGTGATTGGATCACAACTAGTGAGTATCTCTACATGTGTAATTGTGATGTATCGGAATTATCCTAGTCGATGAATTGATGGATTTGGACACCATCGATTCTGTGAGACTAGCACGAGGTATACTCCTTGGTGTATCAGCGGTGATTCTCCTTTTGGAGACATAGTGATGTCGGAGTTAATCGTGGATGCTAGTTATGGTAACTAGTTCATTGGAGTGACCGGTAGTAAGACTTCATATGGTTCTCTGCATATATAGATATGTCGATGAAGTTCTTCTTGTGGCTTAAGTGCGATGTTCCTTTGACTTGCGGTATTCAAGTCATCTTGATCATGGAGACTTATGCTTTGACATCTTAAGCAAACATCTCTAAGGAGATGTGGACGGGATGATTGGGTATAAGTCGAAGTGATCGAAGGTGTTTGAATAGCCTATAAAGATTCACCACTCCTTGCGAGGAGATGTATACCCATGGCCTCTCGTCGGATTGTTACTAAAGTCTTTGGCCAAAGCATTACATGTTTAGAGTAAGGTACTCTTGATACATGTGGAGTAACTAGAATCCGTGGGGCGAGGAAATGATACTTGGGCTAGGTGTGGCGTGAGTCGACCTAGTGAGGCCCGACACAATAGACCATGTCACGAACCAAGTGGGTATAAGATGAGTGAAGGAATGGGGCACGATTCATTCGAGCTCTTGAAGGGTTTGAGAAATAGTTACGGATCAGTTGATCTTTTGGTTAATTGGGGATCATGATGTACTACTAGGTGCCACTCATGATCGTTCTATAATTAATGGTTAATTATAGGCGGCCAACATAAACCGAGAACCTATTTGGTCACCACGCTGTGAGTGTAATCCAAAGGATTTAAAGCGAGCTTGAGAATGGGATTCTCGGGCCAGAGAAACTATGTTTGGTTGGACCAAACATAAGCGAGCATGAAATTGTTTGATCGCAATGGGCGTGGATGGGCGTGTCTTATGAAGACATAATGGATGGACCAAAATGGTTTGGTTCTAATCCAATGGATGAGAATAAACCAAAGGGTTTGGTTTATATTAAACGAATGAACCAAAGGTTGGTTCGGTTCGTTTTAACTTAAAATAAACCATCATGGTTTGGTTTATTTTAACTTATCTTAATGGAGGCGGGTTAGCGGGCTTTATGGATATGATCCATTAACCATTAAGAGAATTAGTTCTCTATAAAAAGAGGGCTTAAAGGGATTGTTAAACCTAATCATCAAAACCCTAAACCTAGTTGCCGCCCAACATATAGTTGCCGCCCAACATATTGTTGCCGCCCACTTGTAGTGCCGTCCAGCTCCTTGCGGCGACCAACCTTCGGCGACCCTCGGTGATCTCCTCTAGGTTGGTGATAAGGTGAGCTTCCATCTCTCCTTGTTGTGGCGCCTATTCCTCCACCAAAGCTGTCAGTTTTCTGGACAGCTTGTTTCTTTGTTGTCGGGCGTCGTTTGGGCGGCGGTTAGTGCTCCGACAGCGGCTAACTTCGGATTTGATCTCCGGTAATCCTCTGAGGTGGAGGGCGAAGGATTCGTCAATTGGTTGGCGAATACCTCTCGGAGAAGCGAGTTTGAGAACTCGTTTTGGATCGAATTTGGATTGGATCGTGATCATCTCTCGATCACGTCGTCTTCAACACGAGGCTAGTAACCCGTCGAGAGCGAAGCTCGTGACTTAAGCGAAGTCATCAGGAGCTCGGCGTGGATACGGATAGAGCGATTCTTACGAGGATCGTTCGGTTGATCGTTCCGCTACACGTCATCTGAAAGGTATAACGTAGATAAATTTCCTTTTATTGCAAATTTAAATTTACGTTATGTCTACACTTGTTGTAATATGCATGCGTGTGTTGTGTGTGTTGTAATAAATAGGAGTATTTATTATTTTATTTCTTCATTTGTGTTCATGTTTACGAAACATGATCGAACACACCTGCCTTGTGATGCGGAAACCTTGATGGTATCGAGCCCGGTTGTGTTTACATAATCGTAAAATGGTTTTTGCGATAGTCATAATGTATTTCTGGAAATTTTCTAAATTTTGGAAATTTAGAAGTATTTATGGCAATTTTGGAAAGTCTAGAAGTATTTATGAAATCTTCCACTTTTGGAAAGTTGGAAGTATTTATGGAAATTGATATTTTCCATAAATAAAATATTTGATTAGATTCTGGAAATTTGTTTCCTAATTTAATCATGATTTGATTTGGGAAATCAAATCTTAAAATATTTTATTTCCATAAGTAGTTTTAATGATTTAGGAAATTGTTTTCCTAAATAGATTTTCCTTAATCAAATAATTCCATGAATAAAATATGTGATTAGATTTGGAAATTTGTTTCCTAATTTAATTATGATTTGATTTGGAGAATCAAATCTTAAACATATTTTATTTCCATAAATAGTTATGACATATAAGGAAATTATATACATGACATAATTGTATGCCATGTAATTGCATTAGATGCATAACATTATGCCATGCGTGTCGTGACATGTAGATGTATGCCATGTATGCCATGCCATGTAGATAATAGTTATTTGCATGCAAAGAGGATGAGACATAAAAACCCTAACTCAATATTAAAGCCTACACCTTCCATTAATATGGTTAGAACGAGTTACATTTCTTGTTTGGGTTGTTGGACTCTCTCCAAGCCCGGCTCGAACCCGAACATGTTCAAACCATGGAATAGTTTAATACTAATATGGTAAGAGTCAGAGGTCACTAGTTAGTTTGGGTTGTTGGACTCACTCCAAGCCTGGCTAATTGGTTGAATGCGCTCTAACCATATTAAAACTATTTCGCGATTAATGGGTCGGCTTTAACTTGGAGCATCGATTTGTTGGACTCACTCCAAGGTCGATGTGAAGAGAGGTGAAGTTGGGTGTTATGCATATGATGCATACTTGTTAATGTGTTAACAACCCAATGTATGTGTAAACATTCAATTAGTTGATAGCACATTGTGATAGTTACATATACATGATATGCAATCGGTATACTTGATACCCACCATCATAGCTAAGAATGGCTTGTTGGACTCACTCCAAGGTTGTTCTTATCTATGATGGATATCAGCCCATTCGGAGATGGACCTACGATCTCCCGAAGTGATTTTAAGGGTTTTTTGAAATTCGAAAAATGAATGGGATTTATAAATGTATATTGATGCATTTTAAAATCATCTTTCTCATATATGCTCGTTTTGTATTTCTAGGTCAATAAATTGATCATGATGTCTTTGAATTTGCGCACTATTTTGGATTCGAACAAAAATTGGTGGGCTAACTTCTGGGTGGCTTAGAAACGAGAATTGTTCTCAAGGTGAAAAGCTTGCATATGTCCTTGAAGAGCCTCTTCTGGCCGTCCTAAGGGCGATGCAACTCGGACCAAATGTTGGTCTATCGAAACATGTGGCGGTCTGGTGGCGAGTTGCATCATGCTAGCGGCGATGGTACAGTACCAAAGCGACATGAGCATATGGATGCTACTATGGTCTTCCATCTTCATGAGTTGTTCGATGAGAGCGAGAGATCAGAAGGATCGAGGTCTCTAGGCTCCTCTTCACTCTGAAGATGCAAGAAGGTTCGTCAGTAGTGCGGTTTGTGCTAAAGATGAGCGGGTACATCGGCGGCTAGCTACCCTCGGTTTTGTGATGGATCATGAGTTAAGTATTGACTTAATTCTGCATTGTTTGCCCAAGAGCTTCGCAATTTGTGATGAACTATCGGATGAACAAATTGGAATCCACCATTCGAGCTCCTTAATATCTTTGAAAGCTGTGGAGCCTTACATGAAGCATGAGAAAGCGGTTACATTAGTTGATTCCTCAAAGAAAGGTTCTAAGAGGAAGGCAAAAGAAAGAAAGGAAAGAACAAAGGCAAAGAAGGCGAACTCAAAAGGGCACTTGCCATCACTGGGCAAGGAAGGCCACTGCGAAGAAATCTGCAAGATTTATCTTGAGTCCATGAAGAAGAAGAAGGCATCCGATGCCCCATCCTCTTCGTATCTTCTATTGATTGTCATTCTATTTCCTTAGACACTTGGGTATTGGATATCGGGTGTAGCTCACATATATGTAATGACATACAGGGGCTAAGGAATAGAAGAAGACTTGTCGAGGGGAGTCAAATTCATGAGTTGGCAATGGAGCAAAGGTCCGCGCTACGCCATCGAACTTATTTGTCAAGCTCCCTAGTGGACTAGTCTTGAACGACAATTGCTATTATGTTCCTTCTCTAATAAAGAACATTGTTTCTATTTCCCGCTTAAATAGAAATGGTTTCCATTTAACGCTTAGTAACAATTGTTGTTATATAACTTTGAATGGCGTACTTTATGGAATCGAACTTTGAGTAATGGCATTTATACGCTGGACGATCCAAAGGACATTTTCAATATCGGCGAGCAACACGCGTGCTCGAAAGGATAATCACATAGACTCCTATATGTGGCATTGTCGCTCTTGGCCATATAAGCAAGAAACGCATGTCCGAATTACACCGATGTGGAATTCGAATCGCTTGAATTGGATTCATACGATACAATCATGCTTAAAAGGCAAGATGACTAAGTTACCTTTACCGAAAAGGTGAACGAGTGGGAGAGTTACTAGGTCTAGTACATACCGATGTATGTGGACCTATGTCAACTCAAGCTTTAGGAGGCTATAGCTACTTCATTACCTTCACCGATGATCACTACGGTTTGGGTATGTGTTCTTGATGAAACACAAGTCCAAGCCTTGAAAGGTTCAAAGAATTCAGAAATGAAGTAGAGAAACAACATGACAAAGTATTAAAATACTTCGATCGGATCGAGGTGGTGAATACTTAAGTCAAGAGTTTCTTGATTATCTAAGAGACAATGGCATATTGTCTCAATGGACTCCGCCCTATACACCACAAAAGATAATGGTGTATCCGAGAGGCGAATCGACCTTGTTGGACATGGTCAGTCAATGATGAATCATGCGACTCTTCCCAAGTCCTTTTGGGGTTATGCACTGCATACTTTGTTAAATGTAATGCCTACCAAGGTAGTCTCTACTACTCCATATGAGATATGGGCTAGTAAGAAACCTCATGTATCTTACTTGAAGATATGGGGTTGTCTCGCTTATGTGAAGTGATCAGACGTATAAACCGGATGCTAAGTCCGATAAATGTCTATTTATTGATACCCTAAGGAAACAAGGTTACCAATTCTATCATCCTGTGGAACAAAAGGTGTTTATTTCAAGGCATGTGGTTTCTAGAGAAAGAGTTTCTCTCAAGAAAACAAGTGGGAGTGTCGCCGAGCTTGAGGAGGCTCGAGAGACTCAAATAGACATTGATGAGATACCGTGAAGCACAACAAACCGACAACTCATAGTGATGAGCAATCTCGATCTATTGTAACACCACATCTTCAGAGATCCGTAGAACACGCAATATTCCCGAGAGATATGGATTTCGTAAGTGAATCGAACGACGTGTTACTCATTGATGATGAGGAGCCTACCAGCTTATGAAGAAGGCCGATAAGTTCAGAAGGGATAAGTGGCTTGGTGCCATGAAGTCGAAATGGATTCCATGTAATGAAACCAAGTTTGGAACTTGGTTGACCCACCAAGGCATAAAGCCTATAGGGTGCAAGTGGGTTTTCAAGAAGAAAACCGACATGGATGGTAATGTGATTACCTATAAGGCTAGATTGGTGGCGAAAGGATATCGCCAAAAACAAGGTGTTGATTATGACGAAACCTATTCGCTGTAGCTATGCTTAAATCCATTCGGATGCTCCGCCATAGCGGCTCATTATGATTATGAGATATGGCGATGGATGTGAAAACACTTTCCTTAATGGAAACTCGCCGAGGACGTGTATATGATACAACCCGAGGGTTTCACATCGCTGATAAAACCAAGGTATGCAAATTCGATCCATTTATGGATTGCAAGCATCCAGAGTCGAATATCCGCTTTGATGAGACAATCAAAAAGTTTGATTTCTCACAAAATCCGCATTTAACCTTGTGTGTACAAGAAGGTTAGTGGGAGTGCAATGTGTTCCTAGTATTGTATGTCGATGACATATTACTTATAGGAAACGATGTGTCAATCTTACACCGGCTAAGGTTTGGTTATCCAAGACATTCTCCATGAAAGACTGGGAGAAGCAACCTACATCCTTGGGATTAAGATCTATAGAGATAGATCAAACGCTGTTTGGTCTTTCGCACTACATATATAGACCGAAAAGCAAAGAGGTTTAGCATGTCGGAATCCAAGAAAGGTTTCTTACCCATCAGGCATGGGGTACACCTTTCGAAGTCTATGTGTCCGCGCACAGAAGACGAGAGGATTTGCATGAGTAAGATTCCCTATGCATCCGCAATAGGATCTATCATGTATGTTATGTTATGTACGAGGCCCGATGTATCGTATGCTCTGAGTGTCACGAGCAGATACCAGTCTGATCCAGGATTGGATCATTGGGTGACTGTTAAGATGATCCTTAAGTACTTAAGAAGAACTAAAGATACGTTCCTAATATATGGAGAAGGGTACATGGTGATACGTGGGTATACGGATGCCAGCTCCAGACAGACAAGGATGATTCCATGTCTTTGTCTGGGTATGTATTCACCTGGAATGGAGGCGCAATAAGTTGGAAAGGTTCCAAGCTTGACACTATAGCGGATTCTACCACTAAGGCAGAATACATTGCAGCTTTGGAAGCAGCAAAGGAAGCGGTTTGGATCGAGAAGTTCATCTCTGAACTTGATGTGGTCTTATCAATGATCCAAACATGTGCTTCGCCGCTATCATCTTATCAGAGAGATCATCAGTAGGAACGAAATACAAATCGAGAAAATTCCCACTGAAAGGAACTTAGCGAATCCTTTGACTAAAGCATTATCTCAAAGTAAGTTTGAGGGTCATGTTAGAGCTTACGGTATTGGATACCGTAGCGATTGACATTAGGCCAAGTGGGAGTCTGTTAGTAATATATGAGAGATGTCCTAAGGCAATCGCCTTATGTATGAACCATTTATATGATAAATGAAGATTCACTATTTGAGTATACATGTTTTATGTATTTGATTGGATCTTAAACTCATTTATCAATGCCCACGATACGATTCACAAAGATGAGAGAATTTGTGATTGGATCACAACTAGTGAGTATCTCTACATGTGTAATTGTGATGTATCGGAATTATCCCTAGTCGATGAATTGATGGATTTGGACACCATCAATTCTGTCGAGACTAGCACGAGTTATACTCCTTGGTGTATCCAAGCAGCTGATTCTCACTGGCTGGAGACATAGTGATGTCCGGAGTTAATCGGGGATGCTAGTTATGGTAACTAGTTCATTGGAGTGACCAGCCGTAAGACTTCATATGGTTCTCTGCATATATAGATATGTCAATGAAGTTCTTACTGTGGCTTAAGTGCGATGTTCCTTTGACTTGCGGTATTCAAGTCATCTTGATCATGGAGACTTATGCTTTGACATCTTAAGCAAACATCTCTAAGGAGATGTGGACCCGGGATGATTTGGTATAAGTCGAAGTGATCGAAGGTGTTTGAATAGCCTATAAAGGATTCACCACTCCTTGCGAGGAGATGTATACCCATGGCCTCTCGTCGGATTGTTACTAAAGTCTTTGGCCAAAGCATTACATGTTTAGAGTAAGGTACTCTTCGATACATGTGGAGTAACTAGAATCCGTAGGACGAGACAATGATACTTGGGCTAGGTGTGACGTAGTCAGCCTAGTGGGGACTGACACAATAGACCATGTCCTGAACCAAGTGGGTATAAGATGAGTGAAGGGAATGGGGCACGATTCATTCGAGCTACTGAAGGGTTTCAAAAATAGTTCTGGATCAACCGTTGATCTTTTCGGTTAATTGGGGATCATGATGTACTACTAGGTGCCACTCATGATCGTTCTATAATTAATGGTTAATTATAGATGGCAACATAAACCGAGAACCTATTTGGTCACACGCACAACGAGTGTAATCCAAAGGATTTAAAACGAGCTTGAGAATGGGATTCTCAGACCGAGAGAAATTATGTTTGGTTGGACCAAACATAAAGCGAGCATGAAATTGTTTCAGTCGCAATGGAAGCGTGGATGGGCCGTGTCTTATGAAGACATAATGGATGGACCAAAATGGTTTGGTTCTAATCCAATGGGTGAGAATAAACCAAAGGGTTTGGTTTATATTAAACGAATGAACCAAAGGTTGGTTCGGTTCGTTTTAACTTAAAATAAACCATCATGGTTTGGTTTATTTTAACTTATCCTAATGGAGCGGGTTAACGGGCTTTATGGATATGATCCATTAACCATTAAGAGAATTAGTTCTCTATAAAAGAGGGCTTAAGGGATTGTTAAACCCTAATCATCCAAAACCCTATAACATATTGTTGCCGCCAACATATTGTTGCCGCCCGACCTTGTGGTGCCGCTGTCCGGCTCCTTGCGGCGACCAACCTTGATCAGTGAACCTCCGTGACCCTCCGGTGATCTCCTCTAGGTTCGGTGATAAGGTGAGCTTCCATCTCTCCTTGGCCGGCCTCTATTCCTCCACCAAAAGCTGTCCAGTTTTTCTGGACAGCTTGTTTCTTTGTTGTCGGAGCGTCGTTTGGACGACGGTTAGTGCCCGATAGCGCCTAACTAGGGATTTGATCTCGGTAATCCTCAGGTGGAGGACGGCGAAGGATTCGCCAATTGGTTGACGAATACCTCTCGGAGAAGCGAGTTTTGAGAACTTCGTTTTAGGATCCGAATTTGGATTCGGATCGTGATCATCTCGATCACGCCGTCTTCAACACGAGGCGTGTAACCGCGAAGTCATCCCGAGAGCTGTCGTGGATACGGATAGAGCGATTCTTACGAGGATCGTTCCGGTTGATGCCGTTCCCGCTACACGTCATACGAAAGGTATAACGTAGATAAATTTCCTTTTATTGCAAATTTAAATTTACGGTTATGTCTACACTTGTTGTAATATGCATGCGCGTGTTGTGTGTGTTGTAATAAATAGGAGTATTTATTATTTTTTATTTCTTCCGCTGTGTTCATGTTTACGAAACATGATCGAACACACACACGCCGCAGTGCCGGAAACCCAACACGCGACACTCGCGGTCGAGTTGCGGCCTGATTCCGGCCCCAATCTGCCCAGAATCCGATCGCAGTCCGACTGGAATCGGATTTCGGCCGCCATCCGGTCGCCATCCGATCGAAATCCGATTCCGATCAGACTGCGATCGGATTCCGAGCGGATTGGGGTCGGAATCCGACCGCAACTCGGCTGTCAGTGCCGCGGCCACTGGCGGTCGCAATCGCGACCGATTCCGACAGCGAATCGATCGAAATCCGGTCTTCGTCCGATGGGAATCCGATGTCAGCTGGACTGTGATCGGAATCCAATCGGGTCGCAGCCAGAATCCGACCGGGTCGCGGTTGGAATAGGGGCATCGACGGTCGATTTCGAGCTTCCGTTCTGCGGGCAGGGACGAAGATGCACTGTACATTTCCCAATCGCACGTTCGATCCGACGACAGAGAGTCATCGCGCATGGGCACAGAATGATGAGGCGCACAAGAGATCAAAACTATATATATATATATATATATATATATATATATATATATATATATATATATATATATATATATATATATATATATATATATATATATATATATATATATATATATATTATCTGTGCGGTCGGTCATTGCACGCACAGTGAATGTAAATAGTAATTGCATTCATAATAATTATATGAATAGTATAATTATTGTTCACAATCATCGTGCACGCACAGATGATTACTTTTGTGTGTGTATATATATATATATATATATATACAATTTCTTTCTTGCGCCAACTTTGTCATATTGAATCGCCTGGCGACCCACCTTCCTTCTTGGCCGTCGTCGACGCCGTCCGTGCCGGCTTCGCGATCGGCCTTGGTCGCCAGTGTCCGGCGGGGCTCGGCCCGCCGCGGTCGGCGAATCGCCGTCCGGCCGATGGTGGGCGCGCTAATCGGCGCGAAATCGCCGGATTTCCGGAGATCGCGGTCGGAAGGCGGGAAGGACCGCCCGATCCTTCTGGCGATCCTTCTCGCCGCGATTCGCCGGAATCCGCCGATCCGGCCGACGATGGCCGCTAGGCCGCGATCGCGGTCGTCGGATTCCGTAGACCACGGCCGAATCCAGATGGCGAAGGATCGCCCGGCTTGCGGTCCTTCCCGCCCAAATTCCGGCCGCTATTTACGGAATCGGCACCCGATCGCGGCCGGCAGCGGCGCGCGCCATCGCCGCCATGAATCGTTGGATTCCTAGGAATCGCGGCGAATCCGTGACGCCGAGCCCCACCGGACCGCCGGCGACTTAGGCGTCGATCGCGCTCGGCGGAGGTGGCCGCGACGGCGCGACGACGGTGGCAGTGAAGGTCGGTCGCCGCGTCGCATTCAGTCGCGGACGGTTCGGGCGCACGGGAGAAGAAAACTCTCTCTCTCTCTCTCTCTCTCTATATATATATATAGAGTTTTCTTCTCTGTCGCGTTGAATCATCCGGCCCGTCGTGACACAGCCACCTCGTCGCCGTCGCCGCCGCCGAGCCGCCGCCGTCGGACACGCGCGCTCGGCGCGGCGTTCCGGAGGGACTCGGCGCTGGATTCCGCCCGCCGCCGGAATCCGTCCGTCGCCCGGCGGCGGCAACGTCGGCCGCGTAGTCGTCGGATTCCGGCGAATCGCGGCCGAATCGACGGCTCCGAAGTCGCCGGACCGCCGACGACACTGGCATCGATCGCGCCAGTCCGTGGCCGTCGGCGACGACGGCGGGCGTAAGGTGACTCGGTGCATCGCGACGGCGCGAATGATTGATTCTTGTGAAAAAATCATATATATATATATATATATTATACGCAGGTGATAAACTGGACGCCTGATTTATGGGCGCCAATGCACAGAAATCTATTGTGAACAGTATATTCACTGTTCACGGCAATGAACAGTGAAAACACTGTTTTCCGCACATACGCTCGTGAATTACGTATTGCTATATAGAAAGTGCCCTGTGAACAACATATAGAGATATAGCCAAGATCTACAAGTAGTTCAGTTACGTGGCCTTGCCAACCACGATCCCTGAATTAAGGTGATGGTAAAATTCAAGAGGTAGGAGGGGAATTAATGGTGATGGATGCCACCGGCGCCGATTCCGCCCGTTGCTCCGCGATCGACAGTGTCGTCGTCGTTGCAGCCACCTCCAACGACGCTACGCCGCCGTCCCCGGCCACATCGCCCGGCGCTGGGAGCCGCGTCAAGCTATTGGTTAGCTATGGCGGCCGCATTCAACCCCGCCCCCACGACAACACCCGCCTCGCCTACGTCAGCGGAGAAACCAAGATCTTAGCTCTCGATCGGTCCGTTCGTCCTCCCAAGACACAGCCTTCGCCTAGCACTGACTTTCTCTTTGGCTTCGATGAGGGCTTCGTCCCTCCCCCAGTCGTGAAGGTCGCTGTAAATCCACAGCCGCTGAGGATCGTGTTCGAGAACCATCCCACCGAGGCGCCAGCGATGTTAGATCTGATTAAGGACGAACCGAGCCTCCAGATCAAGGCAAGCGCTGAACTAGTTGCCGCGGCGGCGGACATCGAACGCCTCGTGTACCCCAACAACCTCCCCCCTCTCATCCCGCTCAACAAAAACCAAGACACTGTGCCTTTAGTTCATCCCTCCGACTTCCAACTCCCATTGCCGCCGCAGTGGCCAGAGACGCCTGGGAGATTTCCATCGTTATCCCCCGGCATGGATCCAACGAGGTACCTACTGCAGTGCACGCCGGGAATGTACCCAGGGTTCTACCCCGCACCACTTAGGATGACGGTGAACGGCGTCGGAGGAGGGGCAGCGACGGGGGTGGAGGCATACGCCGCAGCAGGAAATCTGGCGTACGATAGCGCAGGGTGGTTGGTTTACTGCACGCCAGGGTTGCCACCGTATCAGGCGGTCACGGGCGCTGCGCTTAAACAGGCCGAGTCCACCGTAACGGCCTCAAGACCCCCACAAACTGCCTGACCCAATAACGGATGGAGAGCGTGTGATTTTCTTCATTATTTTATTTCATTTTTGTGCGTGTTTATGGTTTAAAACAAGTCTTTTTTGTGGTAATTATTGCATGTTGTCAGTAAATATGCATGACGGGGAAAGTGTTTTTTTGTCAATGCAGGTGTTCAGGTTAGTTGCCGCCCCATTAATCATTAATCTTCGATGGATGATTTTTCTTTTTGATTTATCTATTGAATATTCAACGTATAATTTAACATTCAGGTTAATCTCTGGGATCTTTGAATTTTAATTCTTTTACTTATTTTTTAAAATATTTTATCATTTCATCATACTAAGAGAAGCAACAACAATAGTTAATTTGATAGGGAAAGTTGGAGCGATTTATTTGCCGTTTCAGATTTATTTTTTCTAATTTTTTGATAAATAGTATGCATAATATTATTATATGTGCATAAAATATTTTGAGGGAGGTATTTTAGTTTTTAAAATATAAAAATGTGTACTTTTTAAATATTTATCAATTAGGATGAATATTTTTTGAAAAAAATAAGTGTCATGAACCTAACTTTTTACCTCTTTTTTTTTAATCTTTTAAAATTAGAGTTATAAACAAGCCCATTGAAATTTGGTTGTGATGTTCAAATTTATTTGATAAGGCCATCGAGTCAAATTTAAAATGAATTGAAATGATTACTTTAAGTTTGGGTTGATTTTTTTTATAAGTTTGAGTTTGATTTAACCTTGAGCTTGATTTATTTAAATATGTTAAATTTAAAATGAATTTAAACGATTATTTTAAGTTTGAGTTCGATTTAAGCTAATTTGAGCTTGATTTATTTAAATATTATCGAGCTTACAATTTAAATTTATTTAATTGTTAGAAATTTTTATATTGCAAGATTATTTGGTCAGAGCTTAGTCATCAGAGTTTATTTGTTCATTTTAAATTTTATTTATTTATTTATCATATTGATAAGAGTTTATTGATGAATATGATTCAAGATATTATTCATGAATAGTCCAACATCCCAATTCATGAATACTATTTTTTTTATTGACATTAGGGTATCCGAATCTTTGGTCCGATTAATCCATGAGAGTGATCGGTCCTGCCCCATGGACTTTCGGAATGCCTCGCCAACAACTGAGTCGGATAAAATTGGAGCTTAAGTGTCATGCCCCGGAGGTGTACTCTGTCCGGTCAACAGATGGAACCCCTCCCTCGTGACAATTAGAATGCAATCGATACACAACCATCTAGTCGCAGCCAACACATCAAACCTATAATATATATAAGAAGACTAACAACGGAAGACAATCACAATAGAGTGATAAACTCAATTAAACTGCATACTGGTATGACTGACTACAAAGTAAAGGAATACCATAATGAATCCAAAAAAGAAAATATGAACTCCGACAAATAACCAACAACACAAACTACTATATGAATCCAAGTTCGTAACCAGAAACATCCGATAATAAGCAAAAAATAAATTAGGACTCTCGGAAGTGAGATGAGATGGAATCAGCTGGCGATGCTCCAAGCCCGTCACAAAGTCTTCTACCTACCACCTGGGCGACAATAAAACTCAGCGGTAATATAAAAGATAGTGCATACATATGAGAGTCAACAATATACCGTCTAAAGGTACAATAGATATACACCAGTATAATATAACACTGCATAAACCAACTGATTAACTGGACAACATAAGGTACTGACATACCTGGAGATCTGCAACGCTATAACTCATACAACCTGAGCACATACACCACAATATAACATATATAATATGTAAGAACAATACTACCTTTGTAATCAATAACCGCCTTACAAACATTCTACAACATATATAACAACGAACATGGTCCAACCTACTCAACATCATGATACTGGTCAGATGCATACAATCGTCCAATCAACTCATACACTGGTATCCCACACACAACAGTATAGATCATGCAAATAACATGCAAGATGATGTACAATCTGTTGGATCGAAAGTGTCGCTAGAGGGGGGGGGGGGTGAATAGCGATACGGTGTCGTTAAAAAAAACTTTTGCAATAAGTAAAAAGCAAGTAGAGAGTGCACAGCGGAAATATAAAGTAGACAAGATATTTTTACGTGGTTCACAATCTTTCGATTGCTAATCCACGGCCCTAGTGATCCTTGATCACGTACGGAGGGCAATTCACTAAAACCACTCCTCCTCGTTGGAAGTAGGAGCAACGATCACAAAAAGAAATCAAGGCAAAGGGACACTCCCCCTTTCCTTGTTACGATTAAAGCACAAAGACAATTTAAAGAAGTAGAACTTAAATAAATATACCGACAACTCTTATAAGTAGAAGATGTAGCTTTCGTTGTCGGCGGCACTTCGTCGTAGCAAATGTGAGTAGTAGTAGCGGCGTTACGACGGCGTGTTGAGAGCTCTTGATTTCTTATGTTTTTGCTTGGCGTGAACATGTCTATTTATGGATATTGATCTATGAATTTAGACATAGGTAGTGTCCAAGGTGAGGTTCTTATCCCCCAAGTCTTGCTCATCCACATCCTTTGCGCCAACTCAAGGATGAGGTGCTTCATCCAACCACCTTGTGCCACAACTCAAGGATGAGGTGCTCATCCAACCACCTTGTGCCACCTCAAGGAGGCCTTCACGCCAACTTGTTGGAGCCATCCAACTTGTGCCACATCATGGGAGCCAACCATCTTGTGCCAACTCTCCTCGCCAACCATCTTGTGCCAACTCACCTCATTTTGGGCGTCCAACTTGATGATGGTTTTGGATGTCCACCTTGATGCCACATCACCTAATTTTTGGGGTCCAAGCTTGGTGATGGTTTGGATGTCCACCTTGATGCCACATCACCCTTTGTACCAAACACGAGTCAAGTCCAAATTCACCCCTTGAAATTCGAGCTCTTCTCGAGAATGAACTAGACCAAGCTGATCGTAGTAGGCGTCAAAGGGTTTTGGTAAAATATAAAGTACGATGGTTCTAACCAACTGATCTCGACCTAGACCTTCCATTGGAGGTATTGGGTCGGATCTACGCTTAACGTCCTTGCTTCGCTTTCACACGAGCTTACCTTGTAGCCTCGCTTCCGGTCTTCACCCGAGTACCTCGGCTTCCTCCGAAATCCCTCTGGCGTTGCCCGACCACCTCGGTTCCCACCGGGTGTCGCAGACCTTCCGCTCAACTTTAGCATTTCTGCACACTTAATTGAGCTCGTAAGATAACAAATATACCCTTAACTATTGAGCCTTTTGCCATAATCAAAATACCGGTTCGACTTTGGTGCCCACTGCACCAACAATCTCCCCCTTTTTGATTCATGGCAAACCGACACAAAAGTTAAGGAAAAATTAAGCTAGCATAATGATTAAGCATGAATGAGAAATATTATTGTTTCAAGTTCTCCCCTTTGAGGTAACCTCCCCCTTGACCGAAGGTGAGTTCTTGAAAAATAATTTTTACTCCCCCTTAATAGTTGCTTAAGTAATCGGAATTACTTAATATAAAAGGTAATAATTTTGTTTACTTTCTTCCCCTTTAATTTTGGTTAATTTTGGTTACTTTTGTGACTTTCTCCCCCTTTTGCCTTAACTCAAAAAGTTTGTAAATATATTTTAGGGTTTGTAAGTCCAAGCAAGTTCCCAATATATATATATATATATATATATATATATATATATATATATATATATATATATATATATATATATATATATATATATTTTAAAAAAAATAATAATAAGCTTGAAAATATGTTCATCTAAAATGTACAACTCCGGTTGGACTTGATTGATATAGAATGATCAATAAGTCTTGAAGGAGTTGATTAATTTTAAATAATTATACTCCATGGTTCATATCGATGCACAGAATCTACAACTGGAACCAGGAGTAAGGTCCTAACATCTCACGCCCGTCTACGTGGCTAAGTACACAAACACATTAGTCCTATGTGTTGTGAGATGTGTTGGCTCCTTAAATCTATAGGTATATGATTTCTAAGGTAAGACTTAGGCTAATTTCATAAAAAGAAGCAAAAATAGAGTACATATATAGAGAAATTTAAATCCTACTCTATTACGCACATACCTAACTTTCGTCTTAATAAACTAAATTCGGCTTCGGGTAGTGGTTTGGTGAAGATGTCCGCTAGGTTTGATTTGGACTCAACATACTCTAGTTGTATAGTTCCATTAGTTACATGTTCCCTAATGAAGTGGTGTTTAACTTCTATATGTTTTGTCCTAGAATGACATATTGGATTTTTAGTTAAGTTAATTGAACTGATGTTATCTATGTAGGTTTTAATGTTGTTAAAGATTAAGCTAAAGTCTTGGAGAGTGTGCTTCATCCACGTGAGCCGAGAGACACACTCACCCATCGCAACGTATTCGCCGGTGGTAGATAAGGCAACGCATGTCGCTTCCTCTTGCACCAACTCACTAGACTCGAGCGAGGATTTGACAACAACCACTCGTGCTCTTTCTATCGAGTTTACTACGCATAGTCGAGTCGAGTAGCCGATTAGATTAAACTCGGTAGATCTAGGGTACCAAATACCTCGTTTAGCGTGCCCTTTAGATATCTAAGGATACGCTTGACTAGGGTTAGGTGAGACTCCTTGGCAGTGGTAATTTGTAACCTTACACATACCATAATAAAATGTCGCGGCTCGCATGGTTAAGTATAGGAGACTTCCTATTAGCGCTCTATAGTATTTTAGGTCAACGGGTTTTCCTTCTACATCTTCGTTTATATTAACATTAGTTGCTATAGGTGTATTAATTATTTTAGCATCTTGCATTCCAAATCGATTTATTAAGTCCTTAGTATATTTTTGTTGATGTAAATATATTCCATCTTTAGTTTGTTTAATTTGTAAACCTAAGAAGAAACTTAACTCTCCTACTAAATTCATTTCAAATTCACTTTCCATAAGTGAGATGAATTCGTTTAGCAGGATCGAGTTGGTAGTTCCAAAAATTATATCATCTACATAGATTTGGGCTATAAAGATTTCTTTTCCTACGGTTTTTACGAATAAGGTTGGGTCGACTAAACCTTGGTTGAATCCTTTGGACTTAAGATAGATCGAAAGCCTTTCGTACCAAGCTCTTGGGGCTTGTTTGAGTCCATATAGGGCTTTCTTAAGTCTAAGGACATGGTCGGTTTATCTAGATTTTGAATCAGGAGGTTGGGCGTAAACTTCTTCCTTAATGTATCCATTCAAAAATGCTGACTTGACATCCATTTGAAACAATTTAAAACCTCGATGTGCAGCATATGCTAACAACATTCGGATGGACTCTAGTCTGGCTACGGGGGCGTAGGTCTCATCGTAATCTAAACCTTCGACTTGACTAAACCCTTTTGCGACTAACCTAGCTTTATTTCTAACTACTTCACCTTTATCATCAAGTTTATTTCGAAATAACCACCTTGTTCCAATAATTGATTTTTCTTTAGGTGGTGGTACTAATTCCCAGACTTCATTTCTAGTGAATTGAGCTAGCTCTTCTTGCATAGCAATAATCCAGTCGGGATCAAGAAGTGCTTGTTAAATATTTTTGAGTTAGATTTTGGAAATTAACTAGATTTGTCTAATGTTTCGGTATGAAGCTCTAGTTCGAACCCCTAAATTTGGATCACCTATAACTTGATTGATAGGATGTCTTGGGTTAGGGTCATCTATCACTTGGTCGATAGGATGACTTGGGTTAGGACGAGATTCAAGTTCAAGATCAGAGTCGGGTTTGCCATAAGTTGATTTGCTAGTTGGTTTTGTTAAGGATTGACGGGTTCGTGTCCTTCGTCGAAAACTATATTAATGGTTTCTTCGACTCTAAGAGTGTCGTGATTGTATACCCTATAAGCTCTCTTGGTGGTTGAGTATCCTAGAAAGGTTCCAGAGAGGTTTTGGATTTGAATTTCCCTAGGTATTCCTTATTGTTTAAGATATGTACCTTGCATCCAAATACCCTAAAGTATTTGATGTTCGGTATTTTATCGTGATAAATCTCGTACGAGGACTTTTGGTGCCTCTTTACCATAAGGATCCTATTTTGGACATAGCAAGCCGTACTAA
This sequence comes from Wurfbainia villosa, assembly GCA_025175895.1. Classification (NCBI taxonomy): domain Eukaryota; kingdom Viridiplantae; phylum Streptophyta; class Magnoliopsida; order Zingiberales; family Zingiberaceae; genus Wurfbainia; species Wurfbainia villosa. Next base: position 72,510,909 of record CM045987.1, on the reverse strand, counting down.
CGGCCTCTGCCCAAAATCTATCGGGTAGGTTATACTCGTTTAACATTGTCCTAGCGGCTTCTTGTAGGGTTCTATTTTTCCGCTTAACCCATTTTGTTGTGGGGTTCTAGGACATGAAAACTCATGGTGGTATCCGCTTAGGTTACGTAAATCAGTAAACCTGTGGTTTTCGAATTCACCACCATGATCTCTTCTAAGTCTTTTAATCTTAAGGTTCTTTTGATTTTCGATTAACCTACAAAGATTGATTAGTTGGTCTAGGGTATCATTTTTATGTTTGATAAACCTAACCCAAGTAAATCTAGAATAGTGTCAATTATGACTAAGCAAAATTGACTACCATTGAGTGACTTAGCTCCATGTGAATCAAATAGATCCATGTGTAGGAGCTCAAGAACACTTTTGGTTCGCTCTTGATTAGTTAATTGATGTTGTGTCCTAGATTGTTTACCTTGTTGACAAGCATTACATATTTTATTATCCAAGTTGTTTAGTTTAGGCAAACCTATAACCAAGCCACTCGACTCATCTTGTGGGCCAGTCTTGGGTGCAGTGTCAGAGTCTTGATTGCCATAACCAAGATTCATCTTGCTGTGTCATAAGACACTTGGTTGAGGAGTTGGGTAAATTTATTGTGTAGATGTTGCTATTCCTAGTTCCTTTAAGTATTATTTTAGATGTTGCATTTATCTTGATTACGCATTCATTTTCTAGAAATATGACCTTATAATTGTTATCACACAATTGGCTTACACTAAGTAAATTATATTGAAAGTTTTCTACTAATAAGACATTTTGAATTGTAAAGTTAGAGTTGAGCTCAATATCACCTGATCCGATGATTTTGAGCTTGCCGTTATTTCCGAAGGCTACCGATCCTTGTCGTTTGAATCGTAACCGAAAATGCGAGTTGATCCCCGGTCATGTGTCGGGAGCAACCACTGTCCAACATCCATTGATCCTACATATAAGGTAGTTGGATCGGATATTGGAATTACTAAAGGGTTGTTTGTAAGTTTTTAAACCTAAATCATCTCACCAATATCTACATGATCAAAACATGTTATTCCTATGTGTTATTGTGAGATGACTTTCAATTTTACTTGATTAATTTTAATGAATTTAAATTAACCAACATTAGGTTAGATTCGGATTTAGTCTAAGCTCATCAAGTAATCTTTTCAAGAGATTAGCTTCCAGGTCGTGGCGAGGCACAGAGTCCTTCTTTGATCGGAACAACGACCAATTCCTTAGACAAAGCTAATTTCAAGAAATTGATAACTCGACTTACTTGAGACTACATCTTGGTCTAACTAGTTATTTTTGAAAAGAGGCTCCCGAGGCTCAATCTTTTAGAGGATTTTAGTTGATTATGAGTCCTATCTAACCATTCTAAAAATAAAGGAAAAACTAAGCATGCAATTTCTAAGACTTAACAAAATACATTTTGTATTGGCTCCCCCTGGACCATTGAATTGAGTGGGTCTATTCACATAGTGAATTTGGTCCTTGGGAACCCAATACATGTTAGATCCTAAAGTTGAAATCAAAGTGATCTTAGGGACCCATGCTTGGACATTTTTCTTATGTTGGTTTACTATAGACATATATGACTTATTGGTTGTATTTGAGTTAAACCCAAGTCCGACCTTGTTGTACACGGCCCTTTGTGATCCAAGTAAGAGGTCAAGTCCCTTGGATCCCAAAGTGAACCTTTCCAACGTGTTCCTAAGGTCTTCGACTTGTGTTTTCAAAAGCGAGTTCTCAACTTCAAGCTTTTCAACTTGAGTTGAGTCCTCCTCTTGAATACGAGTAGTCGAAGAGGTTAGGGAGACCTCATGTTTGAGGAGGTTAACCTCCTCAATTAGGGTCTCGACCTTGGACTCGGACTTAGCTAGTTTCTTATTTAAAAATTTAATTGCACCATACAAAGTATTAAGTAACGACCGACTTACCCTTAATGATTCTTTTGAACCGGATACGGATCCGTGGCTTGTCTTGAATGGAAGCTCATCATCGGATTCGGACTCGGACTCTTCTTGATTTGAGTCGTGCTCGGTCGGCTTGGCCATTAGAGCTTGGATATCGTCTTCTTCCTCCGACAACTCCTCCCAAGTAGCGTTTAGCGCTTTCTTGGTCTTTGATGCGTTATTCTTTAGCTTTGGGCACTCGGACTTGATGTGACCGAACCTGTTGCACTCATAGCATCTAAAATTAGAAGTATTTGAATTAGGTTTAGGCTTACCTTGAGTTGTTGGTCGTTTCGTCTCTTGATCATCTTCCGAACTAGATTGACTAGTTGGATTCTATTCAGTCTACTTCCGATTCGGACTCGTCTTCTTCCTTCGGGGTGGCTTGCTTGCGGGCTTCTTCTTCTTGGAACACGCTAACGCAATACTCTTCTCGGCACAGACCACGTTAGTTTGCTCATGTAATTCAAGTTCAAAACAATTGTCTAACCTAATTTTAGAAAGGTCCTTGGAGACCTTGTAGGCATCGACCATGGATGCCCACAAGGTGGTCCTAGGAAACGAGTTAAGAGAATACCTGATAAGGTCGCGATTCTCGACCTTTTGTCCGATGGCATGGAGTTGGTTGACGATGTCTTGATACGAGCATGTAGTTGAGTTGCGGTCTCGTTTTCCTGCATTTTCAAGTTATACAATTTATTTAAAAGTAAATCTCTTTTACATACCTTCGTGTTCGGTGCCTTGTGTAGTTCCACTAGCTTGGTCCATAAGTCCTTTGCACTAATGAAGGGGCCCGCGGTTGAGCTCTTCCTTGACAACCCACATTGCAAGATTTGAGTTGCCTTGGCATCGACTTCTACTTGTTTTTCATGGAATTTGACCATTGATCGTAACCCAAAGATTCACCATCTTCATTAATAGGAAGTGTGAAACCGGTTTGATTACGATCCACATCTCGATTTGGGTTTTAAGAAAGCATTCCATCCGACCCTTCCAATAACGAAAGTCATTACCGTTGTAAAGCGGGGGTCAGTGATGCTAAACCCTTCGAGATGGGCCATTTAAAAACAAGAAGAAGAATGACGAAAAGAATCTTGCAAAACACACGAAAGAATATTCCAAGACTTTCGTCTTGGATTAGTAAAAGTAAAAAAAAAAATATATATATAAAATGTAACTTGCAAAAAGAAATAAACAATCAAATGCGAATGTCGTTGAAGTTCCGGAGGACAACCTTACTCGGGATCTAACCCGAAGGACAACCTTATCCGGATCCTAAAGCCTCTAATGCAATTCTATATGTAGGAGAAGATAAGCAAGTGAAATAATTATACGAAAACAGAAATAAATAAATAAAAAATCTGTGAAAAAAAGAAAAACAAAGCTAGATTGGTGGTTTCACCGAATCTTAGCGCCCCCGGCTCTGATACCAATTGTTGGATCGAAAGTGTCGCTAGAGGGGGGGGGGTGAATAGCGATACGGTGTCGTTAAAAAAAACTTTTGCAATAAGTAAAAAGCAAGTAGAGAGTGCACAGCGGAAATATAAAGTAGACAAGATATTTTTACGTGGTTCACAATCTTTCGATTGCTAATCCACGGCCCTAGTGATCCTTGATCACGTACGGAGGGCAATTCACTAAAACCACTCCTCCTCGTTGGAAGTAGGAGCAACGATCACAAAAAGAAATCAAGGCAAAGGGACACTCCCCCTTTCCTTGTTACGATTAAAGCACAAAGACAATTTAAAGAAGTAGAACTTAAATAAATATACCAACAACTCTTATAAGTAGAAGATGTAGCTTTCGTTGTCGGCGGCACTTCGTCGTAGCAAATGTGAGTAGTAGTAGCGGCGTTACGACGGCGTGTTGAGAGCTCTTGATTTCTTATTTTTTGCTTGGCGTGAACATGTCTATTTATGGATATTGATCTATGAATTTAGACATAGGTAGTGTCCAAGGTGAGGTTCTTATCCCCCAAGTCTTGCTCATCCACATCCTTTGCGCCAACTCAAGGATGAGGTGCTTCATCCAACCACCTTGTGCCACAACTCAAGGATGAGGTGCTCATCCAACCACCTTGTGCCACCTCAAGGAGGCCTTCACGCCAACTTGTTGGAGCCATCCAACTTGTGCCACATCATGGGAGCCAACCATCTTGTGCCAACTCTCCTCATTTTGGGCGTCCAAGCTTGATGGTGGTTTGCCAACCATCTTGTGCCAACTCACCTCATTTTGGGCGTCCAACTTGATGATGGTTTTGGATGTCCACCTTGATGCCACATCACCTAATTTTGAGGGTCCAAGCTTGGTGATGGTTTGGATGTCCACCTTGATGTCACATCACCCTTTGTACCAAAACACGAGTCAAGTCCAAATTCACCCCCTTGAAATTCGAGCTCTTCTCGAGGCTGGAACTAGACCAGCAGTTGACTGTAGTAGACGACTGGTCAAAGGGTTTTGGACTGCAGTACAAGTTAGCTTAAAATATAAAGTACGATGGTTCTAACCAACTGATCTCGACTTAGACCTTCCATTGGAGGTATTGGGTCGGATCTACGCTTAACGTCCTTGCTTCGCTTTCACACGAGCTTACCTTGTAGCCTCGCTTCCGGTCTTCACCCGAGTACCTCGGCTTCCTCCGAAATCCCTCTGGCGTTGCCCGACCACCTCGGTTCCCACCGGGTGTCGCAGACCTTCTGCTCAACTTTAGCATTTCTGCACACTTAATTGAGCTCGTAAGATAACAAATATACCCTTAACTATTGAGCCTTTTGCCATAATCAAAATACCGGTTCGACTTTGGTGCCCACTGCACCAACACAATCAAATGCAGTAAACATACCTCAAACAAATGCAACAACACAACAAACATATATATACTGTATCTATATACAGTCAACACACACACACACACATACACACACATACACACACATATATATGCAAACTCCATCACACATGGCAATGCAGATGCATGGTCATGCTTGCACTCTCCAATCACTACTACGACCCCAGTGTGGCCTAGGTGGCACGACATGACAACTATCCCGACTCAACAATAACCATTACTCTCAAGTAGTCAAGTGGGCAGTATGAATAAGTAGCGATAAGCTAAATAGTTATAAGCTACACAACGGGGTCCATGTTGCTGGCCACTCCGACTGACACTACCCATGAGTGGTCGAGTGCCACACACACAGGACAACTGCACGCAACTCCAACTACCACCATCAATAGTGGCCGAGTGCGACGCAACAACTAATCTGCCCTCACACCAGCTACTAATACCACAAGTAACTGTGGAGGCAGGATGACCAACGACCCTCTCAACCACAAGGGAGACCAAGTCGCCAGTATGCATGTAAATGGAATGAATGCACAACCACACATACTTACACCCAAAACACACTCTTTATCCCACAGAGAGTTGTACACAATCGATAGTCGACCATGCTAGGACCTCCAGTCTGCAGCGACACACTATCGACACCCACACACACATACACAGATACATGATCCATAGTGGATATACAACAAAAAGGAAGATGAAATGACCATCAATCTCTACATTATGGACATCACCCACCCTCGAATGATTAATCCTGACGACACAAATCAAGTCTACAACCATACTCAACTATGTACATATAATTAAGGATCTATAGGTCCGTATACCCTAGCATCGGTAACTCATAACAACAATGAATAAAATATAACAACAACAGTGCATCTCAAAGTGAAAAGACCAAGTATCAAACATAGATTAACAGGAGTGGAGTCAAGGTAATGAAGTCATCAACATAACATATCATGCACTAAGATTATCAACTACTTGACCAGGGTAGAAATATTACCCACCTGATATGAAGCTCAATGAAATAATACTCACACCTGCGGATCTGCCTCATATCCACGTCCTGCACAAAATATATCACGCATTAAGTTCCAACACACAACAATAATTAAATTAAATCTTACATTGATCCCGTATTCACATCCTTTGATCGAATGCGAATAGAAAATCTTGATGCACCCTCCAAACACATCCAAACCAACTTCTATCCATCACTACCATAGCCGATCTACATCCACCAAGATCCCTTCAATTAAACACTCAATTACCTCACAACCAATCACCCTCATCAACCACCACTAGTCCACACACTCACAAACCACAGTTCCATCCACAACCCATTCACAGCCAAGAACAGATCAATCACATAGCTCGATCCACAACCAATCAGTTTACACAAATTCAAGGATCTAGCCAACCCTAAATGAAATCCTAAACTCAACCCAGCTCCATCATTCTTCTCAAGCACAACCGACAATTCCCCCAAACCAACCACCATCCAGCCTGCTCCACCGAAGGAACTCACCCTCCAGATCAGAACACCTCGATAATCAATAGAATCGAACAACGAGAATATGAAGAGAAAAGAATGGATCGAGATTTACCAACTCTTGAGACCACACCGACAATATTCCTCCCCTATTCCACTCTACTCAACGGAAACAACTCCCACTACCCGCTGCCAACCACCGCTGCCCACAACAAAAAATCCCAACTCAAAGTGATAGGGATTACAAACGAAAATGGACCTCGTCCAAGATCGAGGAAGAGCAGCATCAACTCACCTAACTCCGACGGTGATCGGGCAGGGCAGCTCCCAATCCGACGGTGTGAAACCGCTACCGATCCCTAGCTCCTAAGACCGAGGATGCTCAATGGAGTTCAAGTGGTCTCCCTCTCTTCAGATGGATCTCCCACCGGAAGAGAGCGTCGACAACAAAGTGTTTTCGGAAAAGAAGAGAAGGAGAGAAACTCACAATGGGGTCGAGTGTGGCGGAGAGGAAAAGGAAGAAAAAAATGAAAAATGGGAAAACTTGAATCAACTTAAGAAGAAATATAAAAACAAACCGGATCCCCTTATATAAGCCCTAAACCTAGGTTAGGTTTAATTAATCCCTATAATAAATTCTCTAATTAAAGAATAATAATGATATTATTCTATAGCAATTTATTTGTGGTATTTTACATTCTCCCCCACTTAATAAAAATTTGGTCCCCAAATTTCATACTTAAAGGCAATCATTAATCCAGAAAATTTTTCAAACCACTACATACCTCAAGTAAATAGATGAGGGTATCGAGCTTGAATAGTATCTTCCAACTCCCATGTAGCCTCCTCATCAGTATGATGCTGCCATCCAACCTTTATAAGTCGGATGGTTTTGTTCCTCAATTGACGCTTCTTGTGACCAAGAATTCGCACTGGAATCTCCTCATAAGTCGCATTAGACTGGAGTGGAATCGGTACCTCTTTCAGAACATGATTAGGATGTACACCCGCAAGAGTCGGAGGTAAAGCTAACCGGTAAGTCACACTCCCAATTCGCTCCAATATCTCAAACAGACCAATATAGCATGGAGCTAATTTCCCCTTTAGCCCAAATCTTCTGACTCCTTTTGTAGGTGAAACACGCAGAAATACATGATCCCCTACCAAGAACTCCAGAGGTCTTCGCCTTCGATCCACATAACTCTTTTGTCGATCTTGTGCCTCTGATAACCGTCATCTGATGGCATGCACCAACTTTGCATCATGCTGGATACTCTGAGGCCCCAACAACAGTCATTCACCAACTTCCTCCCACAACATAAGAAATCTACAAGGTCTGCCATATAAAGTCTCAAAAGGAGCCATCTGAATAGAAGAGTGATAACTATTGTTATAGGTAAATTACACTAAATGAACATGATCCTCTCAACTACCTTTGAAATCCATAACACAAGATCTCAATAAGTCCTCCAATGTCTGAATGGTATGCTCAGACTGTCCATCTTTCTGCGAATGAAATATTATACTGAGTCGCAGCTCTGTGCCCAAGGCTTGTTAAAGAATTTTCCAGAATCATGAGGTAAATTGAGGATCTCTATCAGATATGATACTCAAAGGCACTCCATGCAGCCTGATAATCTCTCGACAGTACAACTCTGCTAGACAATCTAACGAGTCCATCCCACGGATATGAAGGAAATGAGCGGATTTGGTTAATCAATCCACAATCACCCAAATCGCATCATGTCCTTTACGAGTTTGGGACAATCCCGTAAAAAAAACCATAGTGATATGCTCCCATTTCCATTCCGGTATCGAAATTTCCTGAAGCAACCTAGCTGATTTCTGATGTTCAGCCTTTACCTGCTGGCATACTAAACATCAAGCAACAAAGTCTGCAATGTCTCTCTTCATACTATCCCACCAATATGAACGCTTTAAATCTTGGTACATTCGGGTACCACCAGGATGTATATCAAATATCAAATGATGTGCTTTTCATAATAACTCTTCCTTGATTGGATGCGTATCCGGAACATATAATCTTCCACGAAAATGAAGTACCCCTTGCTCATCACCTGAGAAATCTGTCTGACGTCCTGAATCTATTGTGTTGCATAAGAACTGAAGATGTTGATCACTAACTTGTGCCTCTTTGATCTTCTCAACAATAGTGGACTAGACAACCATAGAAACTAATATCCCCGAGATGTTTGACCTTATTCAGACAATCCCAACTTTGAGAACTATCGAACTAGATCAGTAATTGCTGTCAAATGACTGGCTAGAATCCCATGGGACTTCCTGCTCGGTGCATCGACTACCACATTAGTTTTTCCGGATGATAATGAATAATGCAATCATAATCCTTCAGATATTCCATCCACCGCCTCTGTCTTAGATTCAATTCTTTCTATATGAAAAGATATTTAAACTCTTATGATCTGTGTAGATCTCAAAAGTAATTCCATACAGATAATGTCTCTATATCTTCAAGGTAAAAATAATGATTGCTAACTCCAGATCATGTACAGGGTAATTCCTTTCATGGTCCTTTAGTTGATGGGAGACATAAGATACCACACGATTGAACTGCATCATAATTGCTCCCAACCCTTGGAAAGAAGCATCAGTATATAGTATCATCCCATCAACACCAGAAGGAATCACTAACACTGGTACAAAAACTAACCATTGTTTAAGCTCCTGAAAACTAGCTTCACAAGTTTCTGACTAGGAGAACTTGATCCCCTTCTGGGTCAAGCGAGTAAGTGGTGTAGCAATACTAGAGAATCCCTCCACGAATCTATGATAATACCCGGCCAAACCAAGAAAACTACGAACTTCCTGAACTAATTTTGGCTGCTCCCAACTAGTAATGGCCTCAATTTTCTAGGGATCTACAGAAATACCTCTGTTAGATACTACGTGTCTAAGAAAACCCACTGAGGATAACCAGAAGGCACATTTTCTGAACTTGGCATACAGCTTCTCCCATCGCAATGTCTCCAACACTATCTGAAGATGATGTTCATGCTCCTCCTCATATCAGAAATATATCAAAATATCGTCTATGAATACTATCATAAACTGATCTAGATACCTCAAGAATACCCGGTTCATCAAGTCCATAAATGCGGCTGGGGCATTAGTGAGACCAAATGGCATCACTAGAAACTCGTAATGTCCATAACGAATACGGAATGATGTCTTCTGAACATCCTCACCTCTTACTCTAAGATGAAGATAACCTGAGCGCAAATCAATCTTAGAATACACACATGTATCCTTGAGTTGATCAAACAAATTTTCTATCCTTGGTAATGGATATTTGTTCTTCACAGTTATCGCATTCAATTGCCGGTAATCAATGCATAACCGCAACGACCATCTTTATTTTTGAAAGTATGGGAAATACAATCAAAGTCCCACATTGGTAATGTTGGGTTTCCCTGGCACCGCGGCGAGTGTGTGTCCGAAAATGTTTCATAAACATGTGCACAGCGAAAGAATTAAAATCAATAAATCTAATTTATTACAACACACACACCACACACATGCAAGATACAATATGTGTAGACATAATTGCAGTTTCAAATTTTATAATAAAAGGAAATTACGCTAGTTATATATGATGCATCACATGTAGCAGGAATGACATCAACTGGAGCAACTCTCGCTAGAATTGTCTCTATCTATATCCACGCCGAGTACCATCGGGATAGCTTCACCAAACTACGAGCCTCGTCTTCGTAGGAGTCACTAGCCTCGTGTCGAAGACGATGTGATTGAGAGGAGATTACAATCCGAATCAAAATTCGGATGGAAAATGAGTCCCTAAAAACTCGCTTCTCCGGAGAGGTATTCGTCAACCGATTGATGAATCCTTGGTCCTCCACCTATGAGGATTACTAGAGATCCAATCCCTGGCAAGGAAGTCACTGTCGGAGCTCCAAACGCTGTCCAAATGATGCTCCAACAAGAAGGAAACAAGCTGTCCAAAAACTGGACAGCTTGGTGGAGGACTTGGCGTCGGCCAAAGGAGGTGGCCGGCTAATCCTTGGTCACCATAGCCAAGGTGGATCGCCGAAGGGTCGCTGGAGGGGTGGTCGACAGCAGCTGGACGCCGGTGGCACAAAGGGGCGGCGGCTCAAGAGCTGGGTGTGGTTTCCTTGGGCAGCGGCAAGGAGAAGAGAGGGAGAGGATGAGAAGTTTCCAAAAATAAAACTTAGAGTTCTCCAAACCTCTAGTCGTGCTTTTATAGAGCGCGTGATTCTTAACCATTAAGAAACCTTCTCCTTAGAGTTATTGATTCCTAACCAAAACTCGTTAACCCGCTCCAATAACTTAAGTTAAAATAAATCGAACCGAGTTGGTACTATTTTAAGTTAAAACGAACCGAACCAACTTTGGTTCATGTCTTCATAAAACTCGACCTATCCATGCTTCCGTTGTGACTGAAATGATTTCATACTCGCTCCTTGTTTGGTCCAACCAAACCTAGTTTCTCTCGATCTGAGAATCTCATTCTCAAGCTCATTTTAAATCCTTCGAATTACGCTCGTTGTGCGTGTGACCAAATAGGTTCCCGATTTATATTGGCTGTCTATAATTAACCATTAATTATAGAACGATCATGAGTGGCACCTAATAGTACATCATGATCCCCAATTAACCGAAAAATCAACGGTTGATTCCAGAACCATTTTTGAAATCCTTCAGCAACTATAATGAATCATGCCCCATTCCCTTCACTCATCTTATAACCACTTGGTTCAGGACATGGTCTATAGTGTTAGTCCCCACTAGGCTAACTACGTCACACCTAACTCAAGTTTCATTTCCTCGTCCTACGGATTCTAGTTACTGCGCATGTATCCAAGAGTACCTTACTCTAAACATATAATGCTTTGGCTAAAGACTTTAGTAACAATCCGAAGAGAGGTCATGGGTATACATCTCCTCGCAAGGAGTGGTGAATCCTTTATAGGCTATTCAAACACCTTTGGCCACTTCGACTTATACCCAATCATCTTGGGTCTACATCTCCTCAGAGATGCTTGCTTAAGATGTCAAAGTATAAGTCTTCATGACCAAGATGACTTGAATACCGCAAGTTAAAGGAACATCGCACTTAAGCTGCAGTAAGAAATTCATTGACATATCCATATATGCATAGAACAATATGAAGTCTTATAGCTGGTCACTCCAATGAACTAGTTACCATAACTAGCATCCATGATTAACTTCGGACATCACAATGTCTCCAGCCAGTGAGAATTAACTGCTTGAATACACCAAAGAGTATACCTCGTGCTAGTCTCGACAGAATTGATGGTGTCCAAATCCATCAATTCATTGAGTAGGGATAATTCCAATACATCACAATTACACATGTAGAGATACTCACTAGTTGTGATCCAATCATAAATTCTTTCATGCTGTGAATCATATTGTAGATATTCAGTAAATGAGTTTAAGATCTAATCAAATACATGAAAACATGTATACTCAAATAGTGAATCTTCATTTATCATATAAATGGTTTAAACATAAGGCGATTGCCTTAGGATACCTCTCATATATAACTAACAAACTCCCACTTGGCCTAATGTCAATCGCTACAGTATCAAATACCATAAGTTCTAACATGACCCTCAAACTTACTTTGAGGTATGGCCTTAGTTAAAGGGTTCGCTAAGTTCCTTTCAGTGGGAATCTTCTCGATTTGTATTTCCTTCCTACTGATGATCTCCCTGATCAGATGACAGCGGTGAAGCCCATGTTTGGATCGTTAATGAGACCACATCAAGTTCAGAGACGAACTTCTTGATCCAAATTGCTTCCTTTGCTGCTTCCAAAGCTGCAATGTATTCTGCCTCAGTGGCAGAATCTACTATAATGTCTTGCTTGGAACTTTTTCAACTTATTATGCCTCCATTTAAGGTAAATACATAACCAGACTGAGACTTGGAATCATCCTTGTATGTCTGGAAGCTGGCATCCATATACCCACGTATTACCATATCCCCTTCTCCATATATTAGGAACATATCCTTAGTTCTTCTCAAGTACTTAAGGATTATCTTAATAGCCGCCCAATGATCCATTCTTGGATAAGACTGGTATCCGCTCGTGACACTCAGAGCATACGATACATCGGGCCTCGTACATAACATAGCATATATGATAGATCCTATTGCGGATGCATAGGAGATCTTATTCATGCAAATCCTCTCGTCTTTTATGTGCGGACACATAGACTTCGAAAGGTGTTTCCCATGCCTGATGGGTAGGAAACCTTTCTTGGATTCCAACATGCTAAACCTCTTTTGCACTCGGTCTATATATATGGATTGCAAAAGACCAAACAACCGATTCGATCTATCTCTATAAATCTTAATCCCGAGGATGTAGGTTGCTTCTCCCAGGTCTTTCATGGAGAACATCTTGGACAACCAAATTTTAACTGATTATAAGACATAAATATTATTTCCTATAAGTAATATGTCATCGACATACAATACTAGGAACATGACTGTACTCCCACTAACCTTCTTGTACACACAAGGTTTGTCCAGATTTTGTGAGAAATCAAACTTTTTGATTATCTCATCAAAATGGATATTCCAACTCTTGGATGCTTGCTTCAGTCCATATATAGACCGTCATAGTTTGCATACCTTAATTTTATCAACCGATGTGAAACCCTCAGGCTGTATCATATACATGTCCTCGAGTAGGTTTCCATTAAGGAAAACTATTTTCACATCCATCTGTCATATCTCATAATCATAATGAGCCGCTATGACCAGGAGCATCCGAATGTATTTAAGCATAGCAACAAGTGAATAGGTCTCGTCATAATCAACTCCTTGCTTTTGACGATATCCTTTCGCCACCAGTCTAGCCTTATAGGTAATCACATTACCATCCAAATCGGTTTTCTTCTTGAAAACCCACTTGCACCCTATAGGATTTATGCCTTCAGGTGGGTCAACTAAGTTCCAAACTTGATTTTCATACATGGAATCCATTTCCGACTTCATGGCGTTAAGACATTTATCCCTTTCTAAACTTTTCAGAACTTCTTCATAACTGGTAGGCTCCTCATCATCAATGAGTAACACATCGTTCGATTCACTTATGAGAAATCCATATCTCTTAGGAATGTTGGGTGTTCTACCAGATCTATGAAGATGGGGTGTCACAATTGGTCCAGCTGATGGCTTATCACTATGAGTTATCGGTTGTGGTGCTTCACCAGGTATCTCATCAATGTTTATTGGAGTCTCTTGAGCCTCCTCAAGCTCAACGACACTCCCACTATTTTCTTGCAAGAAAAACTCTTTCTCTAGAAACACAACATACCTTGAAACAAACACCTTTTGTTCCATAGGATGATAGAATTGATAACCCCTCATTTTTTAAGGTATCTAATAAATAGTCATTTATCAGACTTAACATCCAGTTTATCTGATACAGTCCGCTTCACATAAGCAGGACAACCCCATATCTTCAAGTAAGATACATGAGATTTCTTACTATTCCATATCTCATATGGAGTAGTAGAGACTACCTTGGTTGGCATTCTGTTTAGCAAGTAAATAGCTGACTGAAGTGTATAGCCCCAAAAGGACTTGGGAAGATTCGCATGATTCATCATCGACCTGACCATGTCCAACAAGGTCCGATTTATAGAGGAAATGTTGATCACTAGAGGGGGGGGATGAATAGCGTCGATTCATCGCGTGATGGAATTCGATTGCGTTCGTCTACAAATCTCGTTAGCGTAGTGGAAATACAACAAATAGCAATAATGAAATACTCAAACACAATTCACAACACAAGCATATAACGTGGTTCGGAACCGAACGGTTAATACTCCACGGATCGAGCTCTAAAGAGCTCTAGTGATGCACACGCAATCACTAATCACAAATAACTCCTTCTCGACACAAGTCGGAGGCGGAGAAACCTCTTACAATAGATTACAAAAGTAATACAAGGTAAAACAAGCAAATACAATAAGAATACAATAATCTATGCAAAGAAAAACTTTACAAATGCTCTTTTGATTGCTTGCTTTATGGTTGCTTGAATTGCACTTGGAGACCCTGATTTGCAGCAACAAATCACCCCAAAAGCCTTCAAAAACCGCTGTTGATTTCATCCTCCACGAGCTCCATTTAAAGCTTCAGCCTGGGCTGGAAATCGCCGATCAGTCGATAGCTCGGGACCATCAGTCGACTGATGACACTGTTGCTATGAGACAATGGTGTAATCCACGATGGAAAAATCCAACGGATAGGACATCAGTCGACTAATCTAGTCTTCACTCGACTGCTAGCCTTAGCAGTCGAGTGAGACTGCATTATGTGCTCGAAATATCGAGCACCAGTCGACTGATCACATGATCAGTCGACTGCTGGCTCCAGCAGTCGACTGCTGGGACACTTCCCGCAGTCAAACTCTAGTTGACTC